>CM076571.1:598004876-599445758 GCA_034641835.2 Pinus albicaulis | reverse complement strand
TGATATGGTCTGATGGTCTTTTTATATTTTGGACATATCACACTCCTCACATGATTAGCGTTTTTCTCTGTTCAAGGATTTTGGGTACTTTAATTTGTATTTGGAACAATGGGCGTCGGTACTCTATCTGTTGCTTTACTATTCTACATACTGCTATTTCACTTTCTTATAGATGCCTCGGGCATATTTGGATGCTTTCTCGGATTGTCGATAATCTCCATGTGGACCGTTACTGGGTTTTATATCAAGTCGTTGTATGTGACATGGGGTATTTTTCTATCATTGTCTGGGGTGGGACTTCCACTTTTATGGATGGATATTTGGGTTCCAATCTTAAGATGTGAAAATGTAATGACTTCATGGACTGTTTTACTTCATACAATATATTGAAAACATCGTTTTTTCTCTTGTGAAAAAAAAATGATTAATTTTTATCACTCTGCCTTCAAAACTAGCGATGCTGGTCTATGTTGCTGGTTTATTGATATGGTCTGATGGTCTTTTTATATTTTGGACATATAACACTCCTCACATGATTAGCGTTTTTCTCTGTTGCAGGATTTTGGGTACTTTAATTTGTATTTGGAACAATGGACGTCGGTACTCTATCTTTTGCTTTACTATTCTACATACTGCTATTTCACTTTCTTATAGATGCCTCGGGCATATTTGGATGCTTTCTCAGATTGTCGATAATCTCCATGTGGACCGTTACTGGGTTTTATATCATGTCCCTGTATGTGACTTGGGGTATTTTTCTATCATTGTCTGGGGTGGGACTTCCACTTTTCTGGATGGATATTTGGGTTCCAATCTTCAGATGTGAAAATGTAATGACTTCATGGACTGTTTTACTTCATATAATATATTCAAAACAACGTTTTTCTCTTGTGCAAAAAAAAATGATTAATGTTTATCACTCTGCCTTCAAAACTAGCGATGCTGGTCTATGTTGCTGGTTTATTGATATGGTCTGATGGTCTTTTTATATTTTGGACATATCACACTCCTCACATGATTATGATTAGCGTTTTTATCTGTTGCAGGGTTTTGGGTACTTTAATTTGTATTTGGAACAATGGACGTCGGTACTCTATCTGTTGCTTTACTATTCTACATACTGCTATTTCACTTTCATGGACTGTTTTACTTCATATAATATCTTCACTTTCATGGACTGTTTTACTTCACTGTTGTAGGGTTTTAGGTACTTTAATTTGTATTTGGAACAATGGACGTCGGTACTCTATCTGTTGCTTTACTATTCTACATACTGCTATTTCACTTTCATGGACTGTTTTACTTCACTGTTGTAGGGTTTTGGGTACTTTAATGTGTATTTGGAACAATGGACGTCGGTACTCTATCTGTTGCTTTACTATTCTACATACTGCTATTTCACTTTCATGGACTGTTTTACTTCACTGTTGTAGGGTTTTGGGTACTTTAATTTGTATTTGGAACAATGGACGTCGGTGCTCTATCTGTTGCTTTACTATTCTACATACTGCTATTTCACTTTCATGGACTGTTTTACTTCACTGTTGTAGGGTTTTGGGTACTTTAATTTGTATTTGGAACAATGGACGTCGGTACTCTATCTGTTGCTTTACTATTCTACATACTGCTCTTTCACTTTCATGGACTGTTTTACTTCATATAATATCTTCACTTTCATGGATTGTTTTACTTCACTGTTGTAGGGTTTTGGGTACTTTAATTTGTATTTGGAACAATGGACGTCGGTACTCTATCTGTTGCTTTACTATTCTACATACTGCTATTTCACTTTCATGGACTGTTTTACTTCATATAATATCTTCACTTTCATGGACTGTTTTACTTCACTGTTGTAGGGTTTTGAGTACTTTAATTTGTATTTGGAACAATGGACGTCGGTACTCTATCTGTTGCTTTACTATTCTACATACTGCTATTTCACTTTCATGGACTGTTTTACTTCATATAATATCTTCAAAACAACGTTTCTCGTCTTTTAAATTTTTTTTTTTTTTTTTAAAAATTGAACCCTCCGTCGGTCTACCGACGCCTTGTAGACGTCGGAACTGCAACAATCCAGAAACGTCGGAAGAGAGACAGTATGAAAACGTCGGAAGCGCGACGTGCCAAACGTCGGAACTGCGACAATCCAGAAACGTCGGAAGAGAGACAGTATGAAAACGTCGGAAGCGCGACGTTCCAAACGTCGGACCACATATCGTCAGAATTACGACATCTTCCAGACGTCGGAAGAGTGACGTCATAAACGTCGGACCACGTTTAGTCGGAATTGCGACAGTTTACAAGCGTCGGAAGAGTGACGTCAAAATGTCGGACCACGTTTAAGGGTTTTGGGTACTTTAATTTGTATTTGGAACAATGGACGTCGGTACTCTATCTGTTGCTTTACTATTCTACATACTACTATTTCACTTTCATGGACTGTTTTACTTCATATAATATCTTCACTTTCATGGACTGTTTTACTTCACTGTTGTAGGGTCTTGGGTACTTTAATTTGTATTTGGAACAATGGACGTCGGTACTCTATATGTTGCTTTACTATTCTACATACTGCTATTTCACTTTCATGGACTGTTTTACTTCACTGTTGTAGGTTTTTGGGTACTTTAATTTGTATTTGGAACAATGGACGTCGGTACTCTATCTGTTGCTTTACTATTCTACATACTGCTATTTCACTTTCATGGACTGTTTTACTTCACTGTTGTAGGGTTTTGGGTACTTTAATTTGTATTTGGAACAATGGAAGTCGGTACTCTATCTGTTGCTTTACTATTCTACATACTGCTATTTCACTTTCATGGACTGTTTTACTTCATATAATATCTTCACTTTCATGGACTGTTTTACTTCATATAATATCTTCACTTTCATGGACTGTTTTACTTCATATAATATCTTCACTTTCATGGACTGTTTTACTTCATATAATATCTTCACTTTCATAGACTGTTTTACTTCATATAATATCTTCACTTTCATGGACTGTTTTACTTCATATAATATCTTCACTTTCATGGACTGTTTTACTTCATTGTTGTAGGGTTTTGGGTACTTTAATTTGTATTTGGAACAATGGACGTCGGTACTCTATCTGTTGCATTACTATTCTACATACTGCTATTTCACTTTCATGGACTGTTTTACTTCATATAATATCTTCAAAACGGCGTTTCTCGACTTTTAAAATTTTAATTTTTTTTTTTTAAATTGAACCCTCTGTCGGTCTACCGACGCCTTGTAGGCTTGTCCAGAGCTGAACAATCGAAGCTTGTCGGAAGAAGGCGGTATGAAAGCATCGAATACCTGACTACATGGAAGACGTAGCTGCGACAATCGAGAAGCTTGCGGAAGAGGCGGTGTAAAGCGTCGAGAAGTAGCGGCGTTCCAAGCGTTGGACACATATGTCGTGAATTCGACATCTTCCAGGCGTCGGAAGAGTGGCGTCATAAGCGTCGGACCGTTTGGAAAGTCGGGTGCGACGGTTTACAAGCGTCCCGAGCGTCAGCGATCGGACCACGTTTGAAGTCGGGCTGCGATGGTTGCAGTGAGCAGCGTTTAAAACGTCGGAGCCGCGACGGTTTGTGAGACGTCGGAAGAGTGACGCCTGTTCGGAACGTCGGAATAAGTGTCGATAGTGCGACACTTTTTACTTGCGTCGGAACGGCGATGGCATGAGAAACCACGGTTTTTCCACCCTTGAACTGTCGCTCTTGCGACGAATATGTGTCGGAATAGCGACGAATTGGCCGTCGGAATTTCCGCCAAATTCTCTAGTGATCCAATTCATGACTCTGGGGCATCACACAACTTAATGCCTAAAGTAGTTATGGAAAGGTTAGGCTTAGAGATAACCCGACTCTACAAAGACTTATATTCATTTGATTCTAGCAGGGTAAAGTTTCTTGGCCTGATCAAATATTTATGTGTGAGCCTAACCCAGATTCCAGCTAAATGCATGGTCATGGATGTTGTGGTGGCAGATGTGCCACCTAAGTATGGTATGCTATTTTCAAGGTCATGGGGAGCTAAGCTGCAGGGTACGATGCAGATGGATGGGGCATATGCCACAATCCCTTTTTTTAGCCAGCTTAGGAGACTGTACAGGGAGGCACAAATGAAATTTCTGGTTAGTATCCCTGAGAGGCCTCAAAATTCCCCTATTTTTTCTGTACGCACAGATCTGGACTCTTTTATCTTCTGCAACGATGAATCCTTGGGAGAGCCAGAATCAGAAAACATAGATACAAACAAAGGTTTTGAGACCACAGATTTTAACATAATGGCCACCCTGGAATTCGAAGAAAATGAAGAAGGAAACTGTAGATAGTGCACTGAAACATAAATTCATACCAAACGAGAAATTGAATGCAAGCAGCCGGTTAGTCACCCCTCACGAACTCATATACCACACGAAGAACGAAAACTTCCTCAGCACAACGCAGAACCTGTGACACAACAGACCAGTGAAACCCACGTTAGGGAAGGAAACGATGATAAAACGAAAAATGATCCCCTATGGGAAATGAATTTCGATGGGTCATGTACCAAGAGAACTGCTGGAGTAGGAGTGTGGCTACATAACATAGAGAGTGACTACGCAGAGAGCCATGCCTATAACCTGCACTTCAAATGTACAAATAATATCGCGGAGTATGAGGCTCTGATCCTAGGCTTAAATTTGTTGAGAAAATTAGGGGCCCGTAAGATAACTGTGCATGGGGACTCTGAGCTGATCATTAAACGGGTGAATGGTGAATACACAGCGAATCACCCTAGACTGAGAGCGTACAGGAATGACGCTATGGATCTATTGAAAACCTTTATAGAATACGAACTGGTGTTTGTCTCCAGGAGTCAAAACGCAACTGCAAATGGATTAGCCTACATGGCTAGTTCGTATCATAAACCTCCCAGTGACCAACAGATCATCATTCAGACCAAATTCAGACCTGCAGTGCCAGACAATGAAAAATATTGGCAGGTCTTTGAGGGCGATAAACAAATTGAAGATTTCCTGGTAGGCAAAGACGAGTTTGAATTTTCTGATTCAGATTCTAAATTTGACAGTAGCTGCCTAAGTGAAGAGTCCTTAGATGAGGAAGAACCACCCTGTAACATAGAAATAAACACTTTAAACGAACAGATTGGAAATCCAAACAAAAAATGTGAAAACGTAGATAGTGAGGAAGTAGAGGTGTTGCAGGCCAAAGATAAGAACATACCCCGAGGTCTGGCACCTTTAGGGGACCTTTTTAACTTTGATGATGTAGAAAAAAGGCCCACTATAGAGCACTTAGATTCTAATGTTGAGGAATGCAACATAGGCACTAAAGATAAACCCAAGATGATCAAATTAGCTAGGTCCCTACCTGCAAACATGAAAAAGAAGTACATTGACCTATTCAAGGAATTCATTGATGTGTTTTCCTAGAGCTATGAGGACCTGAAGGCCTATGACACAAACATCATACAGCACAAAATACCTTGAAAGAGAATCAGAAGCCCTTCAGACAAAAACTTCGCAGCATAAACCCAAAAAAATTGCCTGCAATGGAAAAAGAGATTAAGAAGATGTATGAGGCAGGCATAATTGTGCCTGTGAGGTTCTCTGATTGGGTATCAAACCTAGTGGCTGTGAGAAAGAAAACGGGGGAGATCAGGCTGTGTATTGATTTCAGGAATCTTAATAGAGCCTCACTCAAAGAAAATTACCCTTTGCCAAAAATGGAACACATCCTTCAGATGGTAGTAGGCTCAAAAAGGATCTCCCTGCTAGATGGTTTTTCAGGTTACAACCAAGTTTTAGTAATCCCAGAAGACCAACTCAAAACAACTTTCACCACTCCATGGGGCACTTTTATCTATGTAAAGATGCCCTTTGGACTGATGAATGTTGTTGCAACCTTCCAAAGAGCAATGGACATAGCCTTTTCAGATGAAATAGGACACTTCATTTTCATCTATCTGGATGACATAACAGTTTATTCCAAGACTGATGAAGAACACCTAAAACATCTGAGGAGAGTTTTTGAAAAATGTAGAAGGCTTGGTCTCTCATTGAATCCCAAAAAGATTGTATTTGGGCTGCAGGAAGGTAAACTTTTTGGCCATAATATATCTAAGAAGGGGATTACGATAGACCCACAAAGATTTGAGGGAATACTATAAATCGCGTACCCAAGAAACATCAAAGAGTTACAGTCCTTCATTGGGAAGATCAACCTCTTAAGGAGATTTATTCCCAACTTAGTTGAACACCTTAGGAATATGACAAACATGTTAAGGAAAGGTGTAGGAGTTAAGTGGACTGTTGGGGCTAAGAAATATTTTGAATCAGTTAAACTTGCACTCACCCAGGCTCCTGTCCTAATCAGCCCATATTTCTCAAAATATTTCCTGATTTTTTCATTTTCCTCCGAGCATACAATAGCTGCAGTTCTACTGCAGAAAAATCCAAAGGGAATGGAACAGCCCATTTCTTTCTTCAGCAAAGCACTCAGGGATGCACCCTTGAAATACAACATAATGGAAAAACAGGCCTATGCTCTGGTTAAGGCCTTGAAATACTTTAGGGTGTACATACTGCATTCCCACACCATAGCCTATGTACCCAACATAGTGGTTAGAGACATCTTGTCCCAAGACCCAGATGGGAAAATGGGAAAATGGGTTGCTATAATCTTGGAATATGACCTTGAGATAAAACCCACAAAACTGATCAAAGGTCAGGGCTTAGCTCAACTAATGGTTGAATCAAATCTGCAAGCGCTTGACATAAACATGATAGGTGCCTTGGATGACCAGGAGGGATTGCCTGATCCCACTATTGAGGAGAAGTTTCAGAGCTCTCCTTGGTATTCTGACATTCTGTATGTGCTTACACACCTCAATGCCACTCCTGATCTATCAAAGACCAAGGCAATATTCTTGAAGCTTAAAGCCAGAAACTACTGCATAATGAATGAATGCTTATACTGGAAAAGCACAAATGGCCTATTGCTTAAATGTTTGCCTGATTCTGAAGCAGAAAGGATCAAACAAGAGTTCCATGCAGGAGAGTGTGGAGGCCACCTGAGCTGGAAAGCCACTGCCAAAAAAATACTCAGAGTTGGCTGCTATTGGCCCACACTCTTCAATGACATCCATAATATGGTAATTGCCTGCCACCAATGCCAGATTTTTGAAGGCAAAAGAAAACTCCTCCCCTTACCTCTACAACCCATCACTGTTGAAGGTCCCTTTATGCAATGGGGCCTAGATTTCATAGGAGAAATTCACCCTGCTTCTTTTGCACAACACAAATGGATCTTAACAGCCACAGACTACTTCACTAAGTGGATAGAGGCTATACCTACTAGGAATGCCATAGATTCGGTCATCATTAGGTTCCTAGAAGGCCATATCCTCTCTCAGTTTGGTTATCCAAGAAAAATAATCACTGATAACGCTGCTGCTTTTGGATCCAAGAAAATGGTTGATTTTTGTCATAGGTATCAAATAGTACTCGGTAATTCAACTGCCTATTACCCTCAGGGCAATGGATTAGTTGAATCATCAAAAAAAATCCTGGTGACTATCATCAAGAATCTGTTGGAAGAGAAAAAAAATTCATGGCATAACAAGTTAGTGCATGCCATGTGGGCTGACAGGCTCACAACAAAGAAATCCATTGGCATGTCACCATACCAGCTTGTCTATGGAACAGAAGCAATGTTTCCTACCTGCCTTGGGGTACCAGTGATCAAAATTTTTCAAGAGATACAAACAGAAGAAGATAGCATGGTGAGGAGAATAAACCAGACAATTCATCTCCAGCAAACAAGGGAAGAGGTTTATAACAGAGCTGTGAAAGTTCAGGAGGACATATAGAAGTTGTTTGAAAAAATAACTAAATCTTTTGATTTCAAAATTGGAGACAAAGTTCTGAAGTGGGACTCGAGGAGAGAGGACAAAGGAAAGCATAGCAAGTTTGACAGTTTGTGGCAGGGTCCATACATCATCCAAGCCACTTTGGGTCCAAATGCATTTTTTCTACAAGAACCAGATGGTACAGAGCTGTTTGGGGGTCCTATCAATGGCAGGATGCTCAAGCACTATTACTGTTGATTCCCAATTTCCAGTTTCCATTCCCATTGTACATACCATTGCAGTGTTTTGTTTTCAAGAAAAAGAGAAAATGTTTCAAAAAACAGAGAGAAATAAGAGGTTCAAACATGCTCAAAACATGAACCTCTGAAGTGCAAAAGATTGGCTCTAATATGACCAAAACTTGAGCCAAAGAAAGTAAAGATAGTTGGTTCAAACATGCCCAAAAACTGAACCAGCAGAGGAGAAATAAGAATCAGCTCAAACAAGCCCAAAACTAGAGCTGAATGAAGAAAAGATAGTGACTCTAACAAGCTCAAAACTTGAGTCACAAAGAAAGGAAGGATACGTCAAACTTCATATTTCAAGCCTTCAAAATTTTGTTTTCAATTTTCCGCAAATTTATGTCCATGTGCAACTATTTTTATGCCTTGGATCCACAGCAAACTAGATTGTTTAATCCTAGTTTGACTATTTTTTAAATTTCTGTTGTAGAATATAAAGAAGAAATATGTTGGATTGTTTAATCCAAGCAGATGTTAGATTAGGTAGAGAAACATATGAGGCCAACAGTTTAATCTGGTCTCATGGAGTAATAAGGGTAGAAATAGAATAGGTTTATTTTCTTGTTTGTAAAAAATAAAAATGATGTAAAGGGTCTGCTAGTTCAAATGCACCCTAGGAGAAAAAATGCTAGGATTGTAGGATGGGTAGGTAGATTTTTTGGGTAATGTTTCTGCTAATTGATGTCTTCACAATTGTGGCAGCTGAAAATCAAATAAGAAAGGTGGCTCAAGCAGCAGGCATTTGGCCTACACCAAAGATCGTTTTCTGAATTCTTGACTCCTTCAAGAAGAAGCCATCCCCATGTGGAGCCACTGTTAGCCACCTATGAAATTTTTGGCAAGCAAACAGGTGGCTAAATTGTTTATGAGCCTTCAAGAGATAAATTTCCCATGAAAATATCTCATCCTTGAAGCCTCTGTGTGTCCACTGCCTTTTTAAAGATCCTAACTACTGTATCCATCCCAAAAATTCTAATTGATTGCAAAAAATTTGTGCTCCAAAAGGCCTTCATTAGCCCCTTGTACCCCTGCAAAATTATTCATTTCATCCCTTTCCCTCTTTTTAAAAGCCTCCTTTTCACCCCAAAAATCCCTCCCTTAGTCCTCCTAACTATCCCAAAATCCCCTCTAAACCATACACACATCCCGGGTGTGGTTCAATTTCCCCTTCTTTCCCATATCGTCACCCTTTCCTACCCTCAAATTGCGTTAAAATGGGCCAAAAACCCGTTTTCTTCCCATTGTGGGCCTAGTCCCTTTCGGCCAGCCCCCTTATCCTTTTTCCACCACGTGACCTGAGTGCTAGAACCTGGCACCAAGGCGGAAGGCGCTCATCTCAAATATGTATCGGGAGCGTCGTGAGCCGTCGATCTACACCGATCGGACGGTCATCGCAAGCTCCATAATGTCCATCACCCGCCCCTTTCACCACCCCATTAACACATCAACCATCCATTTAACCCACTGATCCGACGGCCTGGATTTTATCCGCCCAGTGGTCCCCACGCCAGCGTGCCCTGTTCAAAAACCTGTTGGTTTCCATCGCACCGCGTTTTGAGGGCTGGCGGTATTTTTTATTTCGCAGCGATTCCACTCACCGCCTGATGTGTGTCCCCGCGCACTGTTCAAAAACCACCCCCATCGCACATTAAAGTTCGGCATAAAACCCGGCGCAATATCGTTGTACACCTTTCGATCTGTGGCCTGCCATCTGACGGTGATCGCACCCCCAAGCTGCACGGGCGATAACCCAAGCAAACACACACCTGGCCCACTGTCCATCGCCCCCGATGCATTTTCAGCCATCGATCTCCTCCTGAGATCGGACGGTCCAGATTTAATCCACACTCCGTCGTTGACCGGGTCCCACCACGTCATCCATTCCACGTGTGTTCGTCGCTTTATCGTCCGTCCCCCTTTATAATTCATTCAAAGGTCAAAATGTTGATATTTTACGTTAAATTTCCACCTCGCCGTCCTCTAAAGCATTCCCCGCTGATCCACTATGTTCCTCCATGAAATCCTCTGCATTCATCATGCCACGTCGCCCCTCTTTGCACTCATCCACGCCACCCTCCCCATGCATGTTTTTCCTTAACTTTTTTTCGTGTTTTGCAGGGTTACAGGCGGCAAAAAACTGCCATGATTCATATTCACTATTATGGTGGCACAGTGCACATAAGAAGTTGAATTTAAAGCCTGATATTACAGGAAAATGTCCGAGAAGGTGTTTGCAATATTAATTTCATCAAAGGACAGATTTCAAGCTCTGCAGAACCTCTCTGGCGTCATTAAAGCACTGATTTCGCAGTCAGAGGCAATCGTGGAAGCAGCGATGGGTGTCAGTGAAAGATCAGAGAGTTTAAGGCATACAATTGAAGATCGTAAGCCTTAACTAAACAATTAGAGGAAAAATTCCAGGTCAAAGATCGCGAAGATCGATAAGAAGGTCCTAAGGCACGTAAAACAATGCCGACAGGGTTTCACCATCAGCAAAATGTTCTTTCCTGTGAAAGGACGAAGTGCCCATGCAGTTTTCATTCTATGCCGTGTTCTAGAGGAATTTTCTGCCCTGACAACAGTCTTGATGCTATCAGAGCACTTGATATGCAGTATGGAAAACTTCACAGTCATTTATTTACCTTTTTGTTTATTCACCAAAGTACTACAGAATATTGCAGCCAAAGTACATCAGAGACATACCGGAGTAAATGGGAGCCTGGAGAAGACCACTCTTTCACCCAAAGAGTGCCATAGATAAATGCGCAAAATTTAAACAGAATGAGCTTCGGCCCTCTTTCTTTTCTGAGTTTTAATGCTTCATTTAGTCTTTCACCTACCTCCTCTGCTCTCTTCAGCTATAAAATTCATGAAGGAACTCATTGTAAAGGTTGTTGTTGATCAGTTATCAGAGAATTACAAGCTGTTTCTTTTGAGACATAGTCTCTGTGTAAAGTTGTAAGATAGGCTGAGGAAGATGTTTTCAGACTGAACATCCAGCTATTGGTAATGTTGTACTTGACTGGTATTGCTCTTTAATATGACAAGCACATTTCTTTGGATCCTGATCTAAAGCAGCGGTGATGTTTTTCTATCTCTGTATTTGTTTTTAACTTGCAGTTCAATTCATTTCATTTCTACTGGCTCGCATCAGAAATCTGGCATAGTATTTACCCTTATTAGGTAACCTATGTTTATTCTCTCCTTGCCTCTAATGTTTTCAGCTAAATGTGTTAACTAAGGGTTGATTTCAGTTAATTTAACCAGTGTAGTGGATGTCATTGCCTGCTAGCTGATGTATGAATTAATGAATCTGTTCTTAGATTTTCTTGTTAGGATTTAATTGAATGAATTGGGAACACTGGGAGGTCTAGAACTCTATCTCTATCTCACCAGGATCCTTTTCAATCAATTGAACCTTTCTAAGATCCCTAAAGCTAGAGGCCGAAGCATTGAGAGTTCAAAGTCTCTCTCTGATCTCAGGTCTTTAACTTTGTGTTCTAAATCTTGAATGTTCCTTGTTCGAAGAGTTAGCCTTTGGTTTTTAGATCACAAGTGTCCAATGGCATGTCCTGTCTCTGGATCCGATCTCTGAAGGTCACCTTGGAGGTTTCATTGCTTTCACCTTTCTCTCTTACCATTTCATGCCACACAATCATCTTTAAGATCCAATGCTTTAGATGACTAGCCCAACTGAAAGCCTGCACATTGAATAGCAAGTAAACCCTTTCCTGAATCCATTTCCCAATGGTCTTGAATGTTCCCTGGAGCATCTCTCCTTTTCCTAAAATCCTCTTTGCTCATCCTTGTCTTAAATTGAACCCTTCTTTCCTGACTCCCAGCAATCAAACATACAATCAAACAAACAAATCGAGCCTTATAACTAGCCTAATATCTTAACACTGAGCTTCAAAGACATTAAACCTTTGCTTATATAGAGAGATCCCTCTCTAGACCCAGGAGGGCTAGATCCTGAGGTCTGAAAGTGGTTCTGATGTTGTCTCATCTTTTGGTCTTGCCAATCTAGCCAAAACATGGGAACCCCAACAAGTATCATGAGCAATCAAAATGCGTCAAGACATAGTATTATTTTAAATGTTATATTCCCCCTAGAAACCCCCTAATAGGGTATCCTTTTTTCCCATATCATGCTATTATATTAGAAACTGTTTTGTTGTTTCCTCCTCCTCTTTGCATTAATGTATACCAACTAGATTCATGATAGTTTGTTTTCTATAGAGCTTCCTAAATGAATGTTTTATTTAGGATGGAAAAGAATCATGAGAATCCTATATTATATGGGGCATATTATTTTTCAATTAGTTATAGTTTTATTTTCCATCTTAGCTTTCAACATGAGAGACCCACTTATTTAGGAGAATGAGACAATTCACTATGTCTTATAAAAACATAATTAGGAAGTTCATCATTTCCTATATAGTAAGAAGGACTCATGCATTTCATTTTTCTATTTTGCTAAAAGAAATAATCATTGTGCACCTTAGCAAAAAGCCATGATCTTTATAGGCTTCTACATTTTCATACTTTCAAGGAGATCAATTGAAGAAGGCCTAAATGGCCTCATCTAATGGATTATGGATCTATACGAGAACCTAAATTATTTATGGCCTATGGGTATAGTTTCATCCCCTTCTCTCCTCAACACGTCTAAATAGTAAATATATTCCTACGAGAGAAAAAGGGGAAAAGACGTGTATCTAAATTCTTTAGAAATTCTGGGAGAGCCTTCTTGTTGTCATAATATACCCTTACGTGGGAGCATGAGCCAAGAAGGAGTTGGAGCCAATGAACCATGAAGCTTCTTCATAGAATCAAGATACAAATTAATAAGTAGATTATTCCATATTAGCATGGATTTCATGGTTTCTTCCCCATCTCTTATTGTTTGTTACTTATATTGAATGGATTAGGATTATCTTCCATAGTCTAGACTAGATCTAGTAAATCTCTAATCATATAGTTTTTTGAAAAGGTAGATATTAAGTTCCAATTGTTTTCTATGCAAGATAGAGGTGATTGGAGTGGGAGAAATATATCTATGGGGATAAATAAAGTGATCTTCTACACTAACATCAATCAAGAGCACCTACAAATTTTAGGATCAAGAATGCAATTTATTTTCCCGATTTCCTTTCTTAATTATCAAATGAGATAGGAATTTAGATATAGGAAGAATCTTGTGAATTATAAATAATTGTCCTATCATATATCTAAGGTAGTTTTTCTAGGAACCTATCTATCTAGAGGAGGAAATTTTCTCATAATAGAAGTGGTGATGCCACTAGGGAAGAGTCCTTTAATTTTTCATCATTTTTTTTTAATTCATCGATTTTATTTCTCTTTGAGTTTTCTATTTGATTTACCTATGTATATCACAATAAACTAAGTAAAATTGCATTTCAATATTTTCCCCTTCTGATCATTTTGAAACTCTTTTTAAGGGTGGCATTGGAGTATCAATTATGAATTTCAGAAATTGTTGTTTTCTAGAGTATTTAATAATTAACTTAACTCAAATGATTTATTTATTTTTCGTGTTCTATCCCTTCTATAATTTCCATCAAAAGGAAAATGTTGTGTTTTTGTACATTTCCATATTTCAAGTTTTTTTTTAAATAGTCAAGATATTATTTTATTTTAATTCCATAACCTTGAGTAATCAACAACCATTAAAATGAAAGAAATTAATTTAAAATAAATTAAACATTTTTATTTCCACCAAATCAAATTTATAATAGGATTTAGGTCATTGGATTAAGGTTGGAATGTAAACTATTTAAGGCCACAATTGCGAATAGAAGTCACTAGTGAGTGAAAAATCATTCGTAGAAATGCCCATTTATAGAGAACACTCCTCTAAAAATGGATTTAAGCACAAGGTTGTATTGGAGTCACGTCGAATGACATCCCTACTACATTTGTTTTTTTTTATGCTAGACTACTATTCGTATGGGGATCTGTGTGGGTACAATTCTCTGCAAACAATCCCTCACTAAAATTTCAAACTTAGTTTTCCTTCCTATGCATGTGGTTCTAACCCATATACAGTTAGCTTTCCTTCATATGCATTTAGTTCTAACCCATAAATAGTTAGTTTTCCTTCCTATGCATTTGGTTCCAACCCACAAATATTCCCCCTAATTGTTTTGTTGTCAAGTTGTATTCATAGTCTCCATTATTAGGAAATCTAACCTAGGTGATTGTGGGTGGAAGTTTATGTCCTACCTGAGAAATATGTTACGTCATCATATTATTACTTCTAAGGTGTTCCTCTATTCTACTTGCATGGGGTCTTGTGCTAATAAAGGAACATATGGGGAGGATAATGTAACTATTTATCTCACCTTCACTACTCAATCCTTGTGGACTCAAGGACCCCCAAGGGTTTACTTATAGAATGCCCATTTTGATCCATTGGTTTTCATGCTAATATTATAGTTTTTTTAGGGATATGATTTATGTTACTTGGTGTCTAAAGTTCCATAGGTTAATTATTTCCATTTTTTAAAATACACTTTTAATATGGATAAGTAGCATATTTTCTAGTCCCATCATCCCTTTACTCCTTTAGATAAATAATACTGTTGGAAATACTAAGAGCGAGGATGAATCAGTATTTATTAACAATTAACACTTTTAAATATTTCCAGAGCATTAGTTAATCTTCAATTATTCTTGACGTTTTATCAAGTAACAACAGTAAACAATATAACACAATAGGCACATGAATTTTAGGTAGCAAACCCCCTCTGGGTCAAAAACCACCGAACACTTTTCTAATAAATTATTTAATCTTCAACCCCAACTGAAATGAAAGGTACAAATTCCTATAATTCTAGAAAATCATTCTTCTCCCACACCCACTAGAGGGATGCCCCAATGCCCTTGTTTCTTCAGTAGTCAACTGAATGGATTCCCTAACATCCTAAACCAACCTACCACCCTGAAGTGTTCACAGGATCCAACCTGTAGGTGACTTCATGCACCAACCTAGCACCTCCCTGCCACCCTATAATGATTATAAATAATACTAGAGTGTGGAATCACTTACCAGAGACAATGGTCCACAATAGAATATGATTCACAATGATTTTCTTGAACTAGACCAATGACCCAATCACACGATGACCTGCAACTCAACCATAACATTGTGCAACAATGACACGTATACCTCTAAATAATGCCTCTCCAACTCTAGGAAAATTGACTCTTTTATAATAATTACTCTTTTACAATTTTACAATAATGATTTTTACAATTATGAATTTTGACACGTCCTGATACTTGACTTCACACTGCTTCTTTGAACACTAGCAGTTGTTGAGGTATTGATCTGCTTGCTTCAAGTAATAGTACTTTGGAATTGCATTGTCCTTATAGTATGCGTATGAGTTTTCATAGTGTCCTCCTTCCTGCACATGCATTAATGAACAAGACCCAAACCAATATACAAAAAAAATGCTTACACTGTCTTGCAAACCATATGTCAGAGAAATATTCAAAATTCAACTGTAAATACGTTAAACATTTATGAACAAAACCCAATCAAACATACATACAAAATACTTACACTATCCTGCAGAAACACATGTCAAAGATGATATTCAAATTAAAATTAAAACATTAATCATACATACCTTCTTGATCAGACTTACCCTTGATTGTTGATGTGTTTTCCTTACTGCAGTGATCCTTGAATGCGTATTTTTTCTTACATTCTAGAGGCTCAATATTGAATTTGTTGCATCTATGTAATTTCAGATCTCGAAGGTCTGAAATCACATCTTTTGGTAGCCCTTTGAGTCCTATTTCCAACCCCATAGGTCTGATCAATATTGGATTCTTCAAGAAATAGTTATGCCCAATCTCCTATGATGACCTGATTATAGATTGGTTCACTAGAGCTAACTTTTACGAAGTGCCACGTGTCACTGTTTCAACCTTTAGTCCTGAAAATGATATCCAACAAACTACATCCTATCCTCTTTCTTTCACTTTTTATGAAATTTGAATCCAATTCTTAGAGAGAAATTTATGATGATTTTCCCAAGGTCACCTGTTTGACATGAAATTCAAGAGCCTGCAAAAACCCTAACTTCCTCAGATCATATCTCTGAAAATATAGAGAACCAATATCTGAAATTCGGGCATGTGCTTCATCAGGATTTCGGCTCAATTTTTTTTTTTTAGCATATGAAGCTTCACAGAAAAAATTTATAGCGAAAATTCCACGATGACCTGTTTTAAATAGCGAAATCCTTACATGAGGAGGATATGAGGGTCACAATTTATATAAATTCTTAGGTTGAGAGGGTATTCAATAAGTGAATGTTGGAGGGATTTTAGGAGCTTAAAAAATTATTAATTATTGACTATTATTGACTATTCAATGACCACAATTAATGATTAGTGTCATACCACAACCCCATGGGGTTTTAGCCCACTAACTGGGGTTACTAACTTCAAAAACGAATATCTCTCAAACTGTGAATAATTACATGGTGTGCCATATATCAATAGAAACATATCGACAAGTAGAAACCATCCAAAATATACTTGAATAAGAATAGAGTAATTTTTCAAGTCAAAATTCCCATGCAACATCGGGGTAGCCCTTGGTGTTTCTGGGGTTGACATCAATGACAACCACTGATCAAAAAATACATCATTGGTGATTCTTTTTCTTACCTTAGATATCATCATAGAATGTCTATCATTAGTGGCTCATTTAATAGAAGGGGACTTGCATCCACATATTTAGTTATGACAGGAGGATTATTTGTGGACCCCTACTTGAAACCATTTAGTTGTATAGGTAGCCCCACTTTTATTGCTATGACATCCAAAAATTCCACATTGGGAATGCTACCAAAAACTTAATTTATTTCCATGAGTAGTGTCAGTACATATATTTCATCATGGTACACATAGTGTTATCATTTATGGAAACAAGATTTTATTTATGTCAAACTAGATTTATGGATAGTAACAACATGACCATACTTGATGATCAAAAAAAAGTAAGACTCCTCGTAAAGTAGTATGACAACTTGACCTTTCGCAAGGTTTCATTACATGAGGATATGGGTGCTTGAAGTTATTTGAGTTTTTGATGAAGTTAATATTCTCAAAATATTACAAATATCATAGTTGTGTAGTTCTCATTGATACCTTTCTAATCGTATATTATTCTTAGAAAAACTCCTCCAAGATGAGAACTTGTCACCTGTTGAAAATCAATATTAGATGGGAAAAAAATAAAAGGATAAACTATAGGTGAAAATAAAAAATTTAATTTGTTAAAAAAATTTCAAGTTAAGGTGGATCCACCATTAATTTAGTAGATAAATTTCCGTGACATGGGTGATAACACATTGGTTAATGCCATTAAATGACATGCAAGTACAGGGTTAATCAACAGTGTCCCAGACAACTCAATGGCTAGATGAAGTTGAAAATCTGCCAAGGTTAACAACATAACCATATCGCAACACATGACAAGATTATATTGGGAGATGATGTGGATTATTATGATGTCAACATGCTGTTGTGGGACCTTTGGAGGTTGCAATGTGGTAGGAAGAACCGACATTTTTCAATCATCCAATGGACCAAAATTTGAGTGACACATGGCCCACTCAGGGTGTGCCACGTGGAAAATGTGACATCATCGTGACATGAGTAGATGAATGCCCAATTACCCTTAGGTCTAGGTCTTGTGTGCATGAAAATATTGTTTATGGAAACATTGGCTTTAAACAGTTTTTTGATGTGGTCATATGGCACATAGTTTAAGGACTTATGGCATGCGGACTCTGTTTAAGCTCTGAAACTCCAACCTTTTTCCAAGGTCCTATGGTTAGCCCAAGACCTTTGAAATAGTACATAAATCAACATGATCAAGGGCTCTGGGGGGGGTGAAAAAGGAACTAGTTTTTTGGATAAGTGCTTGATTTTGGACTCAAAATACGGTTTTTTGTTTTTTCATGAATGGAGGAGTAACAATATGGATTCAACCAAGTAATGAATGAGTTAAGATATGTTAAATTTTTGAAAAACATTCAATTTTATGGTTTTTTTAAACCAATGTAATACATGAAATGATTTGGATTTCTTTTTATCTTTTGTTAACCACAAAACTTTACCCATGAATTAGTTCTAGAGATTTAGTCATGTTAATTCATTGGAAGGGTCTGAAGATATAAAATTTTAGAAGGTCTCATTTCTATATTATGATCTGGTTTTGCTATAGCTGATCAAAAAACTAAAATAGGTATCATATATTCAATTGAGCACAAAGTTTTGGTCAATTTATATCTGGTTATGGTTACATTTCAATGGTTCATGGCTCATTGGTAATTTTTTTTAACATAGTTTGGATTTATACCCTACACGTTAGATTAATCATTAATGCAAGCTTGATTGGCTTAGGCCTTAACACATAGACATACCATAAGTTGATGTACGCATTTCACAAAGGTTAAGTACTAACCTCTATCAATGTCTTTGGATGCATCGTTCGACAATACACAATATTTGGTCAAGCATTGAATCATGTATACTTGTTAAACAACTTGGACATGGCTATATACACTGTGTACATGGAAAATTTATGTAATGAAACAGTGTGGGTTGTCGACACATTGGAATGCGGAACAAATGAGGGATGTGAGGCTACATTTATTACAAGAATCACCAAGTGGCTGAGTTGGTAGAATTTTTTAGTGACGTGCTAATCCATACTTATGTAGGAATGCAATAAAATACATAAATAAACATAAACATGGAGATGAAATAGGAATAACACTTCATTTCATTAGTATAAAATACTGAAAAATGTTTACAAATAGAATGGAAAATAAACTAGCTTGGGCAATGGTAGCTTATCTCTGAGAAGAGATGTGGTGGCTACATGCCTCTGAACTATCTTACAATGAGGCTTGAATGACTATTTATTATTGAGAAACAATGGAAAACCCTAAACATGTAAAAACATAACTGTAGGAGATGAAGTGCCAAAACTGTGGGCCCCTTTTGGGTAAATCGGTACATCAACTTCCCAGAAATGCAACTTTGTCATACGATATTCATTTGACGTGCACAATACATCGTTAGAGAGATCCATTTGAAGACCCATTTTGCTCCCTATTTTCCAAAAAAACACCTTTTAGGGCCTCAAAACAGCTCTGGAAGTTCATGACCCAAAAAAATGTCAAAAATAGTAAATTGTGCAACAATTACAAAAATTGAAAAACTAAAATAAATAGTGCTGGGGGTGCAAGTGGAATAGGCGGGTGGCCACCAATATTCACCTAGATCATTCCTCCACCCTTAGGATGAAATGGTCCCCATTGTGTTGATTTCTTCTATGAGATGAGGAAACTTTTGTTGAACTTGGTCCTTGGTGAGCCACTTGCCATGGTGCAGGAGTTGGCCAGATTTGACAACCTGATACAATCGGATATTCTATTGGCGAGTGTTCTTGATTTGCGTGTCCATGATCCAATTAGTTGTGGCTTATTCCATGTAGTCATGATTTACCTCTATTGGTGTGAATTGTTTCACAATGTTGGATGTGTCCAACAATGGTGGAAAGTAGGGCCGAAGGTGGTCCAAATTGAACACTGGGTGCATACCAAGGAATGGTGGAATACTAATCTCAAAGGCGTTGTCCCCTATCACCTTGGTGATGGTTTATGGCCCATATCGGAGCAGGAAAAGCTTGAGGTGGGGCTGGGCAAGGCACTCCTTCAGCAAATGTAGCGAAACTTTGTCACCCATCTAGAACTTGTGTGGCACCTGATGTTGATCATGTTGTTGCTTGTACTTAGAATTGGCTTTGTCCAATATGTCATGGACCTATTGGAAGATGTGTTGAATGCGCTCAATGAATTTTTTCGCCTTCTCAGCTTCGGACTGGACATGAGCTGAATCTTCTTGAGTAGTTGCAAATGGTATTCAAACATCAATGGGACAACTGGTTGGAATCCCAATCCCACCTCAAAGGGATTGTGTTTAGTTAAGTTATGGAGAGACCGATTAAAGCTGTAATGGACGTAGGGGAGGCTTTCATCCCATTTTCTTGGATGCTTCAAGTTGTACATGCGCATAATGTGTACAATCATCCTGATGAAGACCTTTTTTCGGCCATTAGTTCGGGGTGGAAAGTTATGGAATTAGTGAGCTTGGTGTCCAACATTGACCAAAGACTTGACAAAAATCTACTAAGGAACCTGCTATCCCGATCTGAGATAATGGACTGTGGGATCCCAAAGTGTACCTATAGTCATTCAAAGAAGAGTTTAGGAGTGGATTCTATTGCAATATTATTCTTGCACACTTCCATAATGGTCATTTTAGATAATTTGTCGACAACCACAAAAACGCAATCGTTTCCATACTTGGTAGAAGGAAGGCCTGATATGTAATGTATGGAGATGGATTCCCATGATTGAATAGGGGTAGGAAATGGATTATATAGGCCCTGCTTCTCGATGGTCAGTTTGGAAATGGAACATCCAGTGCACAATCTGATGTAGTTCCCAGCATCATGTCGAAGGGTCAGTCAATAGAAATACTTCTGTAGTACTGCCACTATTTTCTTGACCCCTAAATATCCAACAACCTGACTATAGTACGCTTCCCAAATCACCTTGGCACAATCGCTTAAATAACACATAGGTGTCCCAAGTGGCATAACAATGGATCTTGGAGTTGAAAATTTGGAACTTGCTTACCCTCCTAGAGCGGCTAGTATGTGTTGCCAAATTATGGATGAATTTTGTAGAGATTTGGCTAACCCAAAGTCTCGTGACCATAAGCGTCGAGCACAGTAGTTAGCACCATGATCGATGGTCAGCTGAGGAAATCAACAATGTTATTGGTGATTCCCTTATTTTACTTGATGTTCAAATGGAACTATTGCAGGTATGTTGATCATTTTTTATGGCGAACATTTTGCAACTTCCCTTGTGTTTGTATGAACTGTAGGGGTCAGTGATCTGTGTGGATGATAGTTTCCTTCCCAAAAATGTAATGCTTCCATTTTCAGTAGGCCTACATAATGGAATACATTTCTTTGTTATAGGTGGGATACTTTCAGAATGTATCTGAAAGTGTATCAGTTTTATATGCCAATGGATCCCCATGTTGAGTAAGTACTACCCCAATAACATAGTCAGAGGCATTTGTCTCGATCTCAAATGGTTGTTGCACGTTTGGTAATGTGAGCATTGGTGCAAAGCAGAGGTGATGCTTCCTCTCTGTGAATACCTTTTGTTGAGGCTCGGACAAAAGAATTTTTATTTCACTCCCCCCTTGGTGACATGACTGAAAGCCAAGTGATATGAGAGAACCCCAACATAAACTTGCGGTAGAAATTGGCAAGACTCAGAAAGTTTCAGAGCTCCGTTAGAGTGGTTGGGGATGGCCAATCTCAAATGACCTAGATATTGGTTGGGTCCACATGCACCCATCTCTCATTAATAATTTATCTCAGATAATGAACCTAGGTCATTCCAAAATTTCATTTCTCCAAATTGTCACACAACTTGTGTTGCCACAGTGTTTGGAGGACCTGTCGAATGTGGTGGAGGTGCTCTTCCCAACTCTGGATGAAGATCAGGATGTCATCCAAATACACCGCCATGAATGAGTTGGTGAATTTTTGCAAGATGTTGTCCATCAGCCTCATGAATGTTGTTGGAACGTTTGTCAACCCGAAATGCATGACCATCCATTCAAAAATGTATTCCTTGGATTTGAAGGAATTCTTCCATACATCGAAGGGTTCAATTGGTACTTGGTGATACCCAGACTTCAATTTGATCTTGAAGAAATATTTGGCGCACTTGAGTTTGTTTAGAATGTCATCAGTCTGCGGGATCATATACCTATTACAGAAAATGATATTTTTCAGCGTTTGATATCCAATACAAAGTCTCCAAGTCCCATCCTTCTTCTGCAGCAACATGATCAGGCTCCCACATGGCGATGAACTCGGCCGGATGTGACCTTTCTGCAGCAGCTCCTATATCTGCCTCTTGAGTTCGTCATTCTCCATAATAGAGCATCGATATATTTCCCCATTGGTTAGTAGCACACATGTAGTCAGATCGATGGAATGCTTGACCTGACAATGCGGAGGTACTCCTACAGGTGAGGTGAAGATGTCCCCGTACTCCCCCACTATTAAAAATGTGACAACAAATGTAAATTTACTTATTACCTATGTAGTTAGAATAAATAAATTTAGGTGAATAATGAGATATAGTTGAATAACGAGATAACGAAATATGTCCAGTTAAAAGAGGTGGCCTGAGAGGCTTGTATGTACGGAGAATTTGATCAATAAAGTTTCAAAGTGTTTTATCCTTCAGTTGTTCAATTTCAGTTACATTTCTCCGATTATCTTGTGTGTTTCCTTGTTTTCCCACAACACCCACAACCTTTTCAATCTATTGTGTTGTGTGGAGGAGCCTTGTTTAGAGTTCGTGGCTATGGTCTTATTCTTTTCCTAGGGGCAAATCATCAGGAAAACAAAGTTCCCAGTTTTGGATGTGAACTTACTGCATTTTTTTCAATGATCAAAGAGATGGTGGTAGGGAATGATACCTTTGATATCATGTACAAATTATTTCCCAAATTAACAATAATAGTGAGAAGCCTAGACTCATACACATCATGTCACTCCCACAAGTATAGTTGGCATAATAATACATCACATACATCAATAGGAGCAATACCACATAATACATCGTCTGTGGAGGGCTTGATGTTGTAGGGAAGGTAACACTATTGGTTAACGTGGAGATCTCGTCCTTGGTGAGGCCACCCAATGTTCTAGGTTGTGGGTGTGATGTGGTCGGCAGGCCCAACTGTTTCACGACCTCGGCCGAAATGAGGTTCTTTTGGCTCTCACTGTTGACAATGAACTACAGCGGGGAACCCTTCATCCACATATGGAAATGGAATAGGCGCTCCCCCTCCTCTCAATATTTGGTTCTGTCCTTCTGGATATTATTCCTGGCAACAATGGCATTGGGCTATGCATTGATAATATGCTTTCATTTTCATTCCCCTTGTCAGGTTTTGACTCAGAGTCGGAACATGCATTTGATTCGGAAGCCTTCATCTCGACCACCAATGACTGCTTGGCCTGATACTCACTTTTGTAGTGAGTTTAGCTCTTATGGAACTCACACCACTTTCCCGTGGCCTTATTTGGCTTTGTGGTGTTGTTCTTCACTTGCGGCTTTGGTGGGTTGTCCTAGGCCGCCCCGTTGTTGGGCCACTAAATTTTCATTATTATTACCATTTATTGCGACATATTTCATCCATTTCTATCATTATTTATCATGTTATTTATCATACAATTCAATTTCATAAATATATATGCTCTTGTGGATATGTAATATTTATTCTACTTTATTTTTAATAAATTGAAGATTATTATGCATTGTTTTTCCAATGATGGTTTATTAATGTTATAACATCTCTCATGATTTTAGCCACCAAGATCTCTTCCAGATTATAAATTTGATCTGCAACTCATAATTAAATATTCCAACTCATAAATTTGTTGCGATTAAAAACGATGGTTTTGCGTCGGAGATGTTGGAAAAAAAAAAAGACGGATCTTGAAAACCTGAGACGAGTTTTGTGAAAAACAGACCAATTTAGCTTTTCAAAGAGTAATTTTCCAAAATTCATTCTGGATTGAAAGAAATGGAAGGTTCTCTGAAGGAAATTTTCTTAGATTTTTTGTTGTGGATATTTTCCAAATTCTTCCCATTGCAATACCAAATTTGACTTGTTCCAGCTGAATCATGATACAAAGATATTTCAGATCTGATCTTGCCGATCAATTTGTTGTGAACTATATAAACTTGTAATGGAAAAATCATTTTGTAATCAACTTAATTGTAATTTCCCTTTGTGTATTTAAATGAAAACAAAGATCAAGGAGTGGGGGCTAAATAATTGTTGAACTTGAGGTAAAGCTAAGAGCTTCATTTGGATGTAATTATTTCTCTCATATATTTTGATGAAGGAAGCTATCCATTTAGCTCTACATTTGTTACTTGTAATCTAATCTGAATTATTCTTCAAGGCGTAACTGAGTCTTGGGTATTTGGGCCTGCTACCTTGGACGAGGTGATACCTTGAACATCTAAAATAGTTTAGTTGTATGTTTGTTTATTTGAATTTCAACTCTTGTTCCTTTAAGTAAATTTCCTTTTAAATCAAGTAATTTGTTGTTTACTGCATTTTCCATATTTGTTGTTTCATGCAATTTCTAG
The DNA here is from genome assembly GCA_034641835.2 of Pinus albicaulis. Lineage (NCBI taxonomy): Eukaryota > Viridiplantae > Streptophyta > Pinopsida > Pinales > Pinaceae > Pinus > Pinus albicaulis. The sequence goes on along the minus strand of CM076571.1, from coordinate 599,421,259 downwards.
ATTTCATTTAATTTACAATTCTTGAGTAGAATTTGAATTCTCTTGGGTGAAATAGGTTAAATTTCCAATTCAATAAGGTGTGGTTTAATTTAATATTGACTCAAGTCATGTGATTAGCATAATTAGTTTCCTATCATTTACTTTCATCTTTTGAAAGTTAGTATTGTTTTTTAAGTCTTACATCTTATTTCTTGTTGAATGAGCTTGGTAGTATAGATCAAAAATCAAGTAGAACCAGTGTTAGCTGTTGGTAATTGCTTGCATATATTTTTCTTTTTGCCTTGAAAAAAATCCATTCCTCATATTAATAATTAATGTTTACGTGATTAGTTTTTTTTATTAAGAAAATAATTTTCCCAACACCCTCCTTGGCTTTGTCTATTCTGCGGCTTGGGGGCACATTACCCTTGGTTCTGATTCACAGATCCAAAGTCTTGCTTCTTCTGTTTGAAAGTCTACTCAATCTTTGTAGCATACTAGTATGTTGCACCAAGTGAGGACATGTCGAGGAACTCCATTTCCTATTGAATGTATATGTGTAGACAACGACAATATTTTAGCACCAAATGTTTCTTCCAATATTTGATACTCAACTTTGTGTGCAGGGTATGGAACAAATTCTTAAGCTCATGCACATCTTGATCCCTTTGCTTTCACAACGTATTCCATTTTATGTACTTATCCTCATAGCTCCCCACGGGATAATATTGTTTCTTGATGGCATCTCGGAAATAATTCGAAGTGGGTGCGAATGAGAACAAGGAGGTTTCCCTCTCATCATTTTTCTCATAGTATGTTTCCCACCAATCCTTTACATGGGGGATGGCTTTGAGTAGTGAGAAATTAATATTTTCCTGATTGGAAAAGACATGAACTAAGAAATATACTTCTAATAGATTCAACCATGTGTCTACGACATCGTCACCTATTTGACCTTGAAATATGGGAATGTAAAAGTTTACTTGTACCTTAAAAGGAGCGGCGCCTGCAGAGTGGATGTTAGATGAAGGTGCACCATCGGTGGGTAGTCATTGAAGGATCTGCGAAAAGCTATCCATTATCACATTCCTTTTTTTCTCGAGGGCCTCCTCGAGAAATGTTTTGATAGGATTTCCTACTCCCTCGTCTTTATTTTCTTCTGCCATGGGAGGCCGTCGGGGCTTGCGAGGCTAATCTTGCAAAGGTTCAACTAGATGAAGCCCTAAATCCTTATACACCGACCTCGTTGGGGACATGCAAATAAAGTGTTATCACCAAACTGAAGCTGACGAGCTGCTCAACAGTCAATCCATAGTAACTATTTCAAACCACTTTTGGTTAGAACTTAGCCTTCCAACCTAAGAGGTCTCTCTCAAGAAAATGTATGATATTCAATAGACAATTCTTAGAACAAAGATGGCTAGCTCTTGAGTGTGTTTTGAATGGTTTTTATTGTGCAAAAAGTGCATGCTTCTTCATTGTTTTACTCTAATATATAAATGAAAGTAGTTGATAGTAAATATCGTAACTGGAATTCCTAAAGGGATTGTATAACTTCATGATCTAGAGAAGAGAGACAACATTCAAATAAAACACCTATAGCAATATGAAGAAAGAAACATGTGAATTTGTAATCACGAATAAGGCAGGATTTATTGTAAAATGAAAGCAATACCTTTAGTTACCAATAATTAATGACTTGTTATTCAACATTTATGTTGATATATAGATATCGGAACATGAAAACCAAATGCGTTAATTCATAAATGAGAGAAAGCCTCAGATTTAGCTTTATGTGATTACAAATAAAAATAACTTGAAAAATAGATATAAGTTTTTAGAATCGCCAGAATAGACTTTCAAAATTGAAAACAATAACTATGTACCAAGTATAGTTAGTTATGTATCTCATAAATTTTCTCGCTTCTACCAAAAAACACCGCCATGACGGGAAACATGGCTTTAAATAATAGTTTTCAAAAAATATCTGCTTTAGCAACTGTCTTCACTGTGACCACTTGACATTTAAATTAAATAAACTAAAATAAAGTAAAATTTTGTAAATTAAGTAATTAAGCGTCATGGTGCCTTCATGGCTTGAATATTTTGTTTTCTTATTCAGCTTTGTAGGAGAGAGTGTGTGTTCCCTACACATCTTGAAAGGTTGCACCTATTTTATAATCAAGGGGATTTCATGTCAGTCCTCACATTGGTCCATGACAGATTACATCGGATGAACCAGTTCAGTGACCTATGACGTGGTAGAGAGTTTCTCGACTACTGAGATGTGATGGAAATGATTCTTAAATTTGACTAGATTTTCCCACTCAACAACAGATAATGAGGGGACATTCTTGTATTTGGAAATTACTACCACCATATGTGATCTTATCTGATACCTGGTGGCAGGGATATTTTTTATAAAAAAATTTATCCCAGCCAAAATAGTAAAGTCCCGACAAATATCATTTACCACTATGGAAGAAGAAACCGTCTCTTCTCCTAGCATCGCAAAACAACCCAAATATTCTCCATAATTTTTAGTTGCTCGGAGAGTCTTTTCCAATATATTGAACAATTTTCTTGATTCCAGAACGAAGGCACACACAATATTCCTAGATAGTTCCACTTGGTTCTAAAATCATTTATTTCCTTGATTACTTCTCCAAATTTGTCTCGCATTCCCTGCATGGAAATCCATTTTCCCCTTAACATGCATAGAGAGAAAATCAATTTGTCTATAGGAGGTAACTCTAGTTCTACTAAAGTATCATATTCCAAGGTATGGGCCAAATATATAATGACATCGAGGTCCTCTAGTCTTTTATCTAGGACCTCGGCTGTAAACTTTCCCTCCAGGTTGGCACTTTGTATTAAGTCCTTCTCACAATTCAGGATAATTTTCACATATGATTCATCGTAGTAAGTTTTCTAGATCAAGGAATGCAATTTAATTTCCCATTTTCCTTTCTTAATTATAAAATAAGCTAAGAGATTAGATATAGGAAGAAGCCTGTGAATTATAAATAATTGTTCTATTATAGATCTTGTTAGTCATCAGTAAATTTTGCTGATATCAAAGGATGACTAAATTATAAATCCTAGATTTCTAGAAACAATATTTAAGGAAACATTGTAAGTTCTAGAAATATCACTGCCTTCATCATCCTACACCTAAATGTTCCACCATAAACTTTATCTTTTGCCTTCTCAAAGCTTACCCTGCTACAAAGAAAACTCCATTTTCTGGGCATGTTTGCCTCATTTCATTCCCTTTTTCCCCTCTAAAAAAAACCCTCAAAAATCCGCCTCACACATCATTTTCTTCTAAAAAACCCTTAAGAAATGTGAAAACCCCTTTTTACATTGTTCAAAACTAACTTCTAAGCCTATCGGATCCCTAAAACACTTATAAAAACTCTATTTTTTATGCAAAAAACCACCTTTTTGCATGAATTGGGCCTTTATCCCTTTCTCATTTCGACCTGCGGTCCCCTCTACTCCCATAAGACCAAGGCCTCCGCCCGCTTTCCCAACCCCTTCCCCATTTAAAATAAGCTTCGTCCCTTTTATTTTCGTTAACCCCCACAAACCTTATTAAACCCCCTAACCTTTGAAAAATATTAAGGCGAGCCCCCCTTTTTACTTCATCTCGCCTTCTTGTTTTCTTTCGGCACACCTTAACCATTGATCAAAGGCTCTGGGCCCTGATCCAAAGGTCATCACTTCACCGCCCATCACTCCGCTCATTCATTATGCAACCCCGCATTAACCGAAAAAATCCCGCCACGTCATCACGCCTAGGCTCAACCCTCTACACCTGCATGTTGCCTCCCTGACTTTGTCCGCACCATTGATCTCGCTCCTCGAGATCTGACGATCCGGATCAAATATCAGGAAGATTCTTGCGCCTAAGTTTAAGGCCTCCAACCCATGCGAAATAAGTGGTATTGGCCCAAACACGCGTCAATCAACCTATGGTATCACATCCGATTAGTCCAATACCACTTACCACCTTTCACCTATGCAATAAACCGTCGTGGTTTTGAAAAAACACTTTTCCCTCCCCACGCGAAAATTAAACTCTTGTGCCTTCATTTTAATTTTTCCCTATGGTTCCGCATATGGGACCTTCCCTCTGCACGCTCTCTTCATCTGCAAATCGCCCCCGATGCTTCGAAACCCTGAAAAAGAAGTTTTACCCCTCCCGTAGGTTTTTAAGTTAACGTTTGTTTGTGTTTTGTGCAGGCTTTAATGGCAGAAATGCCCAAAATGCTGTCAAATGGCCCGAAAAAGAATAATTGAAGCCCCGGATGATGATCCTGGGGGTTTCATGAAATTTAAAGGAACAAAGGCAAGGGTTTAAACCCTGACACCACCGAAATCAAGATCCTAGGTGGTTACATAGCCCTCCTACCATGAAGAAAGTTGCATCCCTGCACATACAAACAGAACAACTACAGTCAAAAGCAAACAAAGTGAAGAACAGAAGGATAAGGGATCGACTCTAAATCAAAGGATAAACACAGAGTATTAGCTCTTAAAAATAGTGATTAAGGATGAAAGTCAAAGGCTTAAACACAAAGAATAAATAACCAATACAGTCATAAGCATAAATAAAGGATAAAGACAATAAGGAAAGTTATAAGGACTAAATCAAGGTTAAAGGCCTAATTGTTGAGTTTTATGATTAAAAAAAGGCAAATTAAACCCATGACAGTTTCGAATGACCCAACAAGAAGCATTCACTTCTCCAAAGACCCAACTGCCACCTATAAAATAAATTCTTTCCGTAAAGGCAGTGGGCAGTTACTCCACAGTCAAAGATATTTTATATCTATCAAGGCACTTATTGTAAACTTATTATAGGCCTTAAAACTCAAACTTTTGCTTCCCCTTCTTTAGAAGTTAAGATAGGAGTTATTGAAACAAAGAAGTAGCTACAGATATTTCTAACTTAAGCCTTGCATGGTTTTCAAGGTTAGGAATGCATTTACTCTGTAAATTAATGACACTCAAACCCTATCTTGAGCTCCACCTCCTCATTTGCAGCATAAATACTGCATCTAAACTCATTATATTGTTGGAATTTGATGACTCTTTGAAGCAATACAGTCTCTTGGAAGTTGAAGGAAAATTGATGTCTTGGATCTTGTGGATGCCCTGGTTTGTTTGTTGATGGAGGAGGCTACATCACTGGATCCTTGAGCTTGGTTTTTGGTGAAGTGCTTCTATCTGTTATTGTTATTTCTTGTTTTCATTTTCTTTTCATCTTTCTTTGTTACAGTAGAGTAAAATTTTTAGGCTAAGAAATTTCTTTTGAAAGCACCTTAGTTTTGTTTGCTCTTCATTGTCTTAATGTTTTCTTCTACAAGGTCTGATTGGAGGATCCTTAATTTCCCTCCAGTTCCATCTAGCTTGTTATTTTAGAGATAATTCAATAGAGTATAAAAAAGGAGTTTCTCTTTTGGTAAGTCCATGTTCCTTTGAGTACGGCTTGAGAGGTTATTTTTAAGGAATGATTTCAATAGAGTAAAACCAGTAAAATTAGTGGTGAGTCCATGCTCCTTTGAGTACAACTTGAGAATTTTTTCTGAAACTTATTTAAAGTATGCTTAGTAGAGTCTAAACCAGGGAAGTCTCTAGTGTGCCCTGTCCTCTATACTGCCTCAAAAGGTTTCTTTAAAGATCCCTAGAGAGTTAGTCAAAATCATATTAGATTATTTATGTTTGATCTTAGACTACTCTTACTATTATATTATATGTTTTCTTTATCTGAAAGTAGTCTTTTGATTGATGGATTGTTTTCTGCAAGGTTTTCTTATTAAAGGTTTGTCCAAAGAAGTCTATGGTTAGCCCTGTCCTTTGGCTTGCTTCAAAACAAATACCTTGAAATATTTCTCTTGTTTAGAGTACATGATAAAGGAATCTTAGTTGCCCTTTGTCCTAATTTTCATCCTTAATATTCATCTCATTATTCCAACAACTTTGAAGATCCATTGGCCAAGTTAGATTTTCCCTATGATACTCCCCGATCCTTTTATAAACTTATCATGACTTCCATTTGACTACGTTGCCCAATGACTTAGAAATTTCCTCATTCTACTTATGCTCTTTGGTCATCATACCCAACCAGAATAATCAAACAAACTTTGTACTTAATAACTAGCCTAAAATCAACCCTTAAAAGTAAACAAGCACATATCCTTTGCAAACAACCTGAGAGATCCCTCTCTGAGTCTAGGAAGACTAGGTCCTAGAACTCTAAAGACTGGTTTCATGTTGCCTTGTCATTTGGTATGCCAATCTGCTAAATCAGAGGACAACAAAATTCTGGTGATCACGGTGGGACCTTCTGAGTAAATTTATGCTTAAATACCCTTAAAAGATTCAGAAACCCTTGACTAATAGTACCTAGTGATTAATTTTCCACCTCATCACCAAACCAACATTATGGCGATCACGGTGGGACTCTTCTGAGTAAGTGACAAACTAAGTACACCTTAGGACTCCAGAAACCATTATCAATCATAGAAAACTCAAAAACCCCAAAAAATTCTTAAATTGGTTTTATTGCTTGTTGGCGGTGGACCATAACACATTTTACCTTCAAAAAAGCTAAAAATTTCCACCTGGCGACTCCACTAGCCCTAGTAGGCCTATTAACCCACTAGTACTTCCAAATTTCTTTAGGATTGTGTTAAACCAGTCCCAAGAGGTTTATAATCCTAGTCTCATATTATAGAAAGGCACTAAACACCTAGAGAGGTCAAACATTTGAAAATAGTCCTTCAAAATTTTAGCCTCTCTAAATTTAGAACTTGAAATATGGCTTCACATAGGATCAATACCAGATCTCATCCAGACCCTAATCCTCCTACAATAATTGATGATCCAGAAATTATTTTGTGGCAAAATTCTAAAGCTAGAAATTTAATTATTGATAGAACCATGCAAAGAACAAGATATGTCCCTAAAAACCTTACAGTCTTGAAAGATCCTCACTTTGACTTGTCTCATTCAAAGAACATATTTACAACTAATTCACATAGTGATATTGACCAATCTAACCTTGAGACCACAAATTTGTAGTAGAACTTTAGCAGAGAAGCATTTCCTTCCACTCCTCTTGATTTTCAGCTTCTCTATCACTTCAATTTTTCCATAGAAAATCTACTCATAATCAGCATGTTGGTCCAAGTTATTCCACCACTCCCATCCACACATCCACTATTCAAAAAACTCCTTTTCATCCCACTTTCTCTTTCACAAATCCACCCCTTATAAATCCCCCATTTTCTCCCATTATGGCAGCATGGTATGCCCTGTTAGTGTTACCACAACCTCTAGTTCCTTTACCAAATGATTATCAACCTAGAATTCCCCATTTCACTGGAACTGAATCTACTACTGCACAACAACATGTAGATAAAATGGATGATGCCTTTAATTACATGGAAATAGAAGAAGAGACCATTAAGATGAGAATCTTTGCCCAAAGTTTAGGAGGAGAAGCCAAAAAATTATTTAAAAGCTTAACTCCTAATAGCATAAATGATCTCCCTTCTTTATAACAAACATTCATAAACAAATGGGAAATTAAAAATAACCCTCTCCAAATCCTTTCTGAATATAGAAACCTCAAAATAAACACTGGGGAAAGTGTCCAAGATTATTGCACTAGATTCAATAGTGTTTACAATGCACTTCCCCCAAACATGAAACCTCCAATAGGCCTAGCCTTAGCTAAATTTCCTAAAGGATTTGATCCAGACATGGCCTACCAGCGAAGAGAAAGAGACCCCTTGACTTTAGAAGATATACAAAGGGGAGCCATAACTGTAGAAGAAAATCTAGTTGAGAAAAGAGCTAGGTTGAAATCGGAGAAAAGAGTTACATATAAATATGAAACAATGGCTTCAACCTCATCATCTGATCCCAAAATTGACAACTTAGTAAGGGTAATGGAAAGAATGCTTGAAAAGATAAACATAAATGATAGATTACCTCCTAGAGAAAACCAAATCAATTCCCAAAACAGAAATAAGAATCCCAATTTCAGAAGAGATCCTATTCAAAATAGATAAAGAGATAATGACCAACAAATTAGGCCTCCCTTTTAAGAAAATTATGTAGATCAAGAAGAATAAAGGGAAACTGAAAGATTAGAAGAAAATCATGTGAATCTGATAGGATCTGACAGCGATATAGATTTTTTCCTCACTAAAGAAGAACAAGGTTTCTTCTCCTCAGAACAAGTTGAAAATAATCATGAGGATTTTGAAGATTACCAATTGGGGTTTGAAAATGCAATAATGGAGGTGCACATACAACATGATCTTAGAAGAAAAAGGAGCGCAGAAATTTCCAATGATGAAAACACAAATACTGTTATTAGGAAAACTTCAGAAAATTCTCCTAAAAAGACGGCAAACAGAAATAACACTTTGACTAAGAAAACTGACTCAAATAAGGACAAAACCAATCAACAAAGTGTTGACCCAAGTTGCCCTAGTACTTCTGCTAGTGGCCCTGAGAAATCTATCCTAAATAACAGTCCTAATAAAACTCAGCAATTCAGAATTGCTGAAAAGAATATGCTTGACAAAACAGATGTAAATATGTCAAAAACACTAGTCCCTTTTATCCTTGAGGGTGAAATTGCCAAGATTAAAATTAGCATACCCTTAGCTGAGTTAGTAACCCAAGATGTATATAAAAACCAAGTTTTGAAAGCTTTGGATATAATCAATGATATTGATACTTTGAATTTAACAGATGATAAACTAGAGTTGTTGTTTGGTCTTGAAGTAGAAGGGAAATACCAAGAAGGGACCATTCCTCCATTTTATGTCAGCTTAAATATACATGATAATATTTTACACAATGCCATGCTAGATTCTAGTGCCTCTCACGACCTTATGCGAAAAGTGGTGATGGAGAGATTAGGCCTAGAAATTACTAAACCTTACAAGGACCTGTATTCCTTGGATTCAAGCAGAGTCAAATGTTTAGGCCTAATCAAGGATTTATGTGTCAATCTGGCTCAAATTCCTGCTAAGCGTCTAGTTATGGACATAGTTGTTGCTGACATTCCCCCAAAATATGGAATTCTTATATCCAGATCATGGGGAGCCAAACTTCAAGGAAGCCTTCAAATGGACATGTCATATGATATCATTCTAGTTTTTAACCAGACTAGAATATTATACATAGAATCTCACATGAAATTTATGGTAACCAATATAGATAGGCCAAACAACACTCATGTTTACTCTATTCATTTAGATTTAGACTCCTTTATCTTGTACAATGAATATGAAATCAACCAACAAGAAAAGGATAATAAGATAGGATTAACTCCATCTAAACAATCAAATCAGTCCCCAAAAGAAGAATCTAACAGCCCTAACCTTAGCAGCCTTGAACAGCAAAAGGATAATGAGCATGAGATAGAAACACTGTGGGAAATGATCTTTGATGGCTCTTGTAGCAAAAAATGTTCTGGAGCTGGTGTATAGATACACAATACAAACCAAGGACATTCTTATAAACTTGATTTCCAATGCACTAATAACATTGCAGAATATGAAGCTCTCCTACTTGCCCTACATTTGCTCAAAGATTTAGGAGCCAAGAAAATATCAGTCCAAGGAGATTTAGAGCTAATCATTAGGCAAATAAAAGGAGAGTATTGAGCCAAAAAACCAAGATTAAGACAATATAGGAATGCTGCCCTAGAGCTCCTAAAAACCTTTGAAAAATGTGAACTCATTTTCATTCCTAAAGCCCAAAACAACCTTACAAATAAACTTGCCTTTGCTGCCAGCAATTGCCAAATTCCCCATGAAAATGAACAATTTACTTTCAAAGTGAAAAATAGGCCTATAGTCCCTGACAATGAAGACTATTGGAAAGTGTTTGAGGGAGATAAACACATTAATGATTTCCTACAATCTGAAAATTATTTTGTTTAATTAACACCTAGCTCAAGCCATGAAAAGGAATGTTTTGATGAAAAACAAGTCCCTAAAACAGAGCTACCCTCTACTGCTAATATAAATCAATTTGAATATCTTTATACAGCAGAATTACTAAACAAAATAGATCAAAAGGACTTTGAAGTTTTACAATGTAAAAATGATTCAATACCAAGGGGTCGTACACCATTATAGGAGCTTTTTGATTTCAATGATGTAGCTAAGAAACCAAAGATGGAGCCTACAGAAACTAATGTAGAAGAACATAACATAGGCAGCATAAATGAACCTAAAATGATCAAGTTATCTAGCACTCTCCCTACTCATATCAAATAGGAATATATTGATCTTTTCAAGGAGTTTGGAGATGTGTTTGCACGAGGGTACAAATATTTGAAATCATATGATACTAGCATCATTCAACACAAAATTTCTCTTAAGGAAAATCAGAAACCTTTCTAACAAAAACTAAGAAGGATAAACCATGTTTTATTGCCTTTATTTGAGAAAGAGATCAATAAGATGTATGATGCTGGGATCATAATTCCCTTTAGATACTCAAAGTGGGTGTCCAACCTTGTGTCTGTTAGGAAGAAGAACATGGAAATTAGGCTTTGCATTGACTTTAGAAATCTAAATATAGCCTCCCTGAAATATAATTATCCCTTGCCTAAAATGGACCACAAACTTCAAAGGGTGGTTGGATCTAAAAGAATATCTCTGTTGGATGGTTTTTCAGGCTACAACCAAGTGCTAGTACTCCCAAGTGATCAACACAAAACTGCTTTTACCACACCTTAGGGTATATTCATGTATGTTAAAATTCCATTTGTTTTAATGAATGCAGGGGCCACATTCCAAAGGGCCATGGACATAGCTTTTTTAGAAGACATAGACTATTTCATAATAATTTACCTTGATGACATTACTGTCTTCTCCAAAACTGATAAAGAACATTTGATTCATTTGAGAAAGGTTTTTGAGAAATGTAGAAAATATGGCTTATCTTTGAATCCCAAAAAGACACTCTTTGGTATCCAAGAGGGAAAACTTCTTGGCCACATAATTTCTAAAAAAGGGATCAAAGTAAACCCTAAAAGGATTGAAGGTATATTGAAAATCAGCCATCCTAGAAACCTCAAAGAATTGCAATCTTTCATTGGAAAGATCATTTTTTTGAGAAGGTTCATCCCTAACCTTGCTGAACTTTTAAGAAATATCACAAACATGCTCAAAAAAGGAAACATGATTTAAATGGACATTAGAATCCAAACAGTCATTTGAACCAGTAAAACAAGCTCTCACTCAAACACCAGTTCTTATTAGTCCTGATTTCACTAAAGATTTCTACATTTTCTCATTTGCCTCTGAACACACCATTGTTGCAATCTTGTTGCAAAAGAATAATATAGGGCAAGAACAACCAATATCCTTTTTCAGTAATGCCCTAAGAGATGCTCCATTCAAATATAACATCATGGAAAAACAAGCCTTAGCCTTGGTAAAAGCATTAAAAGACTTCCGAGTCTAAATTTTACACTCAGATATCATTGTTTTTGTCCCACATACAGTTGTCAAGGAAATTTTAAATCAATACCCTTATGGTAAAAGGGGAAAATGGATTGTTGTTATCTTAGAATATGAGTTAGAAATTAGGCCTACCAAGTTGACTAAAGGACAAGGATTAGCAAAACTCATGGCAGAATCAAATTTCCAAGCATTAGACATGAATATGGTCGATGTTTTAGAAGAACAAGAAGAATTCATAGCTCCATACATTGAAGAAATATTTTTGAATTCATTTTGGTATGCTGATATCATTTATGTGCTTCTCTATCTTAATACTCCTCCCTCTCTATCAAAGACTAAAGCTAGATTCTTGAAACAAAAATATTTAAATTGCTGCATTTTAAATGGAGTGTTATATTGGAAAAATGTTGTTGGCATATTTCTTAAATGTTTGCTTGAGGATGATCCAGGAAAAATCATGCATAAGCTGCATGAGGGAGAATGTGGAGGCTACCTTTAGTGGAAGACCACAACCAACAATATTCTTAGAGCTGGCTACTATTGGCCCACCCTTTTCCCAGATACTCAAAAACTAGTCATGACTTTCCATAAATGTCAATTTTTTTATGGCAAGAGAAAACTCCCACCTTTACCTTTACATCCCATCAGTATTGAGGCTCCCTTTCAGCAATGGGGTTTATAATTTATTGAAGAAATCCACCCAACCTCATCTGCCCAACATAAGTGGATCCTTACTACCACTGATTACTTTACCAAGTGGATAGAAGTCATCCCTTATAGGAATGCTACTGACTCTATCATTATCAAGTTCCTTGAAACCAACATACTATCCAGATTTGGTTGTCCTAGGAAAATTATTACAGACAATGTTGCTGCTTTCAAATCCAAAATAATGGTTGATTTCTGCTACAAATATCATATTACATTGGGCCATTCCACATCTTACTACCCCGAAGGTAATGGATTAAAGCTGAATCCTCCAACAAAATTCTAGTCAACATTATCAAAAAATTGTTGGATCAAAATAAAAAATCATGGCATAGTAAGCTGGTGCATGCATTATGGGCTGATAGGCTAACCACCAAGAAATCAATAAATATGTCCCCCTATCAGATGGTATATGGCATAGATGTAGTCTTCCCTACATATTTGTGAGTCCCAGTCATAAAACTTCTCCAAGAAGTACAAATAGAAAAAAATGACATGCAGAGAAGGCTAAATCAAACCATTCATTTATAGCAGACAAGAGAAGAAGTATACAAAAGGACACAAGGAATTCAAGAAAACATCAAGAAAATCTTTGACAAAAGGACCAAATCAAATAACTTCCAATTTGGAGACATGGTTTTAAAATGGGATTCAAGGAGAGAAGATAAAGGTAAACATGGCAAGTTTGAGAATTTATGGAAAGGGCCTTATATCATTCACGCAATTATGGGTCATAATGCTTTCTTTTTACAAAAGTTGAATGGAGAAGAATTATTTGGAGGTCTTGTCAATGGCAGGATTCTCAAACATTATTTCTGTGAAGAGTCCTAGATTCAAAGTTTTCACTCATTATACATAACATAGCATGAGGAAAAACAAAGAAAATACAAAAACAACGAAAGAAAAGAAAAAGAAAAAGAGGGAAAAATTCAAAAGAGGTACAGCCTCATACCCAAAAAACAGTACTACTGAAAGTGTGCAAGTCTAAATGCCACTACTAATTCAAAAAGATATCTTGTTCAGTCATCTAGCCTAATCATGATTGAACATGCTTTAAATTCATGTTGATAAATTAGTAGAAACCGTGACTATCAAGATTATTTCAGACTTAACTTGTCAAAGAAGTATAGATTAGGGAAATATAAAGATCCTAGTTCCACATGCTGAAAATATAACCAAAGAGATAGATAAGGATGCATTACTAATGACAAATCATAGCCTTATCTTTCTAAAACTACTTTTATGCAAATAATGTTTGTGTGCATTTTGTTCCAATGCCACAATCATGGTGAATCGGAATTTCTAAACCTGATTTGAACCATGATTTAAATTTCATATCAATAGCTAGAGAATCAAGACTACCAAACAGCTTAATCTTGGCAGCCAAATAGTTTTTAGGTAGAGAATAAAAAGAGTTCACTTGTTTAATCTGAACTCTTGGAAGAAATAAGATTTGGAGTAGATAGTTTATTTTCTATTTTCAAAAATAAAAATGTCAAGATTTGCCAATTCAAATGCACTCAAAGAAGAAAAAATGTTAGGATAAGTAGGATTGGGTAGGTAGAAATGCTATTAAAGGAAATCACATGTTGCAGATTGATCAGATTGTTACTTCAATGAAATATCAGAAAAAGAAAAAGAAGGGAAATCTACCCAATGGAAAAGGCACTGATCTGTTGAAACTCAGAGATTTCATGAACTGAGGTTCTGGACACCTTGAAAGGAAAGCTGCCCTCCCCAAGTGGAGCCATTGTTAGTCATCAATAAATTTTGCTGATATCAAAGGATGAATAAGTTATAAATCCTATATTTCTAGAAACAATATTTAAGGAAACATTGTAAGTTCTAGAAATCTCACTGCCTTCATCATCCTACACCTAATTGTTCCACCATAAACTTAATCTTTTGCCTTCTCAAAGTTTCCCTGCTGGAAATAAAACTCCATTTTCTGGGCCTGTTTGCCTCATTTCATTCCTTTTTTCCCCTCTAAAAAAAAACCCTCAAAAATCCCCCTCACACATCATTTTCTTCTAAAAAAACCCTTAAGCAATGTGAAAGCCCCTTTTTACATTGTTTAAAACTAACTTCTAAGCCTATCGGACCCTCAAACCCTTATAAAAACTCTGTTTTTTATGCAAAAAACCATCTTTTTGCATAAATTGGGCCTTTAGCCCCTTCTCATTTCGGCCCCCGATCCCCTCTACTCCCATAAGACCAAGGCCTCTGCCCGTTTTCCCAGCCCCTTCCCCATTTCAAATAAGCTTTGTCCCTTTTATTTTCGTTAACCCCCACAAACCTTATTAAACCCCCTAACCTTTGAAAAATAGTAAGGCAGACCCCCCTTTTTACTTCATCCCGCCTTCTTGTTTTCTTCTGGCACACCTTGACCATTGATCAAAGGCTCTGGGCCCTGATCCAACGGCCATCACTTCACTGCCCATCACTCTGCCCATTCATTATGCAACCCCACATTACCCGACAAAATCCCTCCAAGTCATCACGCCTGGGCTCAACCCTCTACACCTGCACGTTTCCTCTCGGACTTTGTCCGCACCATCAATCTCGCTCCTCGAGATCTGACGGTTCGGATCAAATATCGCACGGATTCTTGTGCCAAAGGTTAAGGCCTCAAACCCATGCGAAATAAGTGGTATTGGCCTGGACACGCGTCAATCAACCTATGGTATTGCGTTCGATCATCCCAATACCACTTACCACCTTTCACCTGCGCAATAAACCGTCATGGTTTTCCAAAACCACTTTTCCCTCCCCATGCCAAAATTAAACCCTTGTCCCTTCATTTTATTTTTTCCCTATGGTTCTACATACGGGACCTTCCCTCTGCACCCTCTCTTCATCTGCAAATCGCCCCCAATGCTTCAGAACCCTGAAAAAAATAGTTTTACCCCTCCCGTAGGTTTTTAAATTAATGTTTGTTTATGTTTTGTGCAGGCTTTAATCACAGAAATGCCCAAAATGCAGTCCAATGGCCCGAAAAGAATAATTGAAGCCCCAGATGACGATCTTGGGGGTTTCATGCAAATTTAAAGGAACAAAGGAAAGGGTTTAAACCCTGACACCATCGGAATCATGATCCTGGGTGGTCACATAACCCTCCTGCCACGAAAAAAGTTGCATCCCTGCACATACAGACATAACAAATACAGTCAAAAGCAAACAAAGTGAAGAACAGAATGATAAGGGGTTGATTCTAAATCAAAGGATAAACACAAAGGATTAACTCTTAAAAAAAATGATTAAAGATGAAAGTCAAAGGCTTAAATACAAAGAATAAATAAACAATACAATCATAAGCAGAAATAAAGGATAAAGACAGTAAGGCAAGTTATAAGGACTTAATCAAGGTTAAAGGCCTAATTGCTGAGTTTTATGATTAAACAAAGGAAAATTAAACCCATGACACTTTCGAATGACCCAACAAGAAGCATTCACTTCTCTAAAGACCGAACTGCCACCTACAACGTAAATTCTTTCCATAAAGGCAGTGGGCAGTTACTCCACAGTCAGAGGTATTTTATATCTGTCAAGGCAATTATTGTAAAGTTATTATAGGCCTTAAAATTCAAAAAAATTTCCTCTCATTCTTTAGAAGTTAAGATAGGAATGATTGAAACAAAGAAGTAGCTGCAGATATTTCTACCTTAAGCCTTGCATGGTTTTCAAGGTTAGGAATGCATTTACTTTGTAAATTAATGACACTCAAACCCTATATTGAGCTCCACATCCTAATTTGCAGCATAAATACAACATCTAAACTCATTATATTGTTTTCATTTGATGACTCTTTTAAATAATACATAGTCTCTTGGAAGTTGAAGGAAAATTGATGTCTTGGATCTTGTGGATGCCCTGGTTTGTTTGTTGATGGAGGAGGCTAGATCACTGGATCCCTGATCTTGGCTGTTTGTGAAGTGCTTCTATCTGTTATTTTTATTTCTTGTTTTCATCTTTCTTTGTTACAGTAAAGTAAAATTTTTAGGCTAAGAAATGTCTTTTGAAAGCACCTTAGTTCTGTTTTCTCTTCATTGTCTTAATGTTTTCTTTTGCAAGGTCTGATTGGAGGATCCTTAATTTCCCTCTAGTTCCATCTAGCTTGTTATTTTAGAGATAATTCAATAGAGTATAACAAAGGAGTTTCTCTTTTGGTAAGTCCATGTTCCTTTGAGTATGGCTTGAGAGGTTATTTTTAAGAAATGATTTCAATAGAGTAAAACTAGTAAAATTAGCGGTGATTCCATGCTCCTTTGAGTACAACTTGAGAATTTTTTCTGAAACTTCTTTAAAGTATGCTTAGTAGATTCTAAACCAGGGAAGTCTCTGGTGTGCTCTGTCCTCTGGACTGCCTCAAAAGGTTGCTTTAAAGATCCTTAGAGAGTTAGTCAAAAGCAGATTAGATTATTTATGTTTCATCTTAGACTACTCTTACTGTTATCTTATATGTTTTCTTTATCTGAAAGTAGTCTTTTGATTGTTGGATTTTTGTCTGCAAGGTTTTATTATTAAAGGTTTGTCCAAAGAAGTCTATGGTTAGCCCTGTCCTTTGGCTTGCTTCAAAATAGATACCTTGAAAGATTTCTCTTGTTTAGAGTACATGATAAAGGAATCTTAGTTTCCCTTTGTCCTACTTTTCATCCTTAATGTTCATCTCATTATTCCAACAACTTTGAAGATCCACTGGCCAAGTTAGATTTTCCCTATGGTACTCCCTGATCCTTTTATAAACTTATCATGACTTCCATTTGACTCCATTACCCAATGACTTAGAGATTTCCTCATTCTACTTATGCTCTTTGATCATCATACCCAACCAAAACAATCAAACAAACTTTGTACTTAATAACTAGCCTAAAATCAACCCTTAAAAGAAAACAAGCACATATCCTTTGCAAACAACCTGAGAGATCCCTCTTTGAGTTTAGGAAGGCTAGGTCCTAGAACTCTAAAGACTAGTTCCATGTTGCCTTGTCATTTTCCAAATCACAGGATACCAATAGATCTAAGATAATTTCTATACCAACCTATCTATCCGTAGGAGGAATGTTTCTCATAATAGAAGTGATGACGCCACTGGGGAAGAGTACTTTTATTTTTCATTTTTTTGTTTAATTCATTGATTTTCTTTATCTTTGAGTTTTCTATTTGATTTATATATGCATATCACAATAAACTAACTCTATATATCCACTATATAATGGATATTATTCCAATTTGTAGGAAACACTTAGCTTTATTCTTTATTTCTCATCCTAGTGTATGATAAAGCAATGCATTTCCTTTTGCTAGAAGTGATGATGATCCTCTCTTCATGAATACAAAGTTGTGATGCCTCTAGGTAGCGTAATATAATATTTTGTAGATATTTTCTATTTATTCTTGCTTCTATTGAGGCTTAGGAGGCTATTGAATGATATATATCCCTCTAACGATCTTATATTGTCCTCTTATTCTTATATCTAAATGGATCTTGCAAATTAGGGCATCTCGGTGTGCCTTTTGGTGCATATCCATTATTGACTATTTACCTGAACTTCCAGCGTGATAAGTAGTGAACCAATAAGAATATTGACTCTCTTGTGATAGATTTAGTTTTCATTAGTAATGGTTTCTTGTTGATATTCAATTTGGAATTGTGAAATCGTAGTTAGATATTTTCATTTTACAAAATGGGTGTTTTTAGATTTTGTTGGCTTTTTCCCATTATTTAGTTTTGGATTGGGGAAAAGGGTGATTGATCACTCCTTAGTAGTGTATAAGGAATATTCATCACTTGTTTTCTAAGGATATCGCATGATTATGCTTGTAGGGTGCACCAAAAATGCCTTATAGAGTGTAAAAGACACCCACTTTTTACCAAAAATAAAATATAAAAAATAAAAAACATTTTGGGTTTTTTTCTTGTGAAACCTAGGAGAATCTATTGTTTGTGAAGAGACCATTTGTAACATATTTTTTCTATGAAAATTTTCATTGTTATTTCTATTCTAAAAAAAAAGAAGTAAAATTGCATTTTCATAATTTTCAAACTCTTTTTAAGGGTGCATTGGAGTGTCGATTTTGAATTTCCGAAATTGTTGTTTTCCATAGTATTTAATAATTAACTTAAGTCAAATGATTGATTTATTCCTGATATTCTCTCCGTTAGATAGTTTTCATCAAAAGGAAAATGTTTCATTTTTGTACATTTCCATATTTCTAATTTTTTTTTAAATAGTCATAATACTGTTTGATTTTAATTCCATAACCTTGAATAATCAAGGACCATTAAAATGAAAGTATTTAATTTAAAATAAATTATACATTTTTATTTCTACCAAACCAACTTTAGAATATGATTTGGGGCCTTGGATTAAGGCTCGAGTGTCAACTATTTAAGGCCATAATTGGAACTAGAAGTCACTAGTGAGTGAAAATGCATTAGTAGAAATGGCCATTTATAAAGAACACTCCTCTAACAATGAAGTTAAGCACAAGGTTGTATTGGATGCATGTCAAATGAAATCCCTAAAATATTTGTTTTGGTTTATGCTAAACTACTATGCATATGGGGATCTTTGCGGGTACAATTCTTCGCAAACAATCCGTCATTGAAATTTCAGACTTAGTTTTCCTTCCTATGAATGTGGTTCTAACCCATAAATACTTAGTTTTCCTTCCTATGCACATGGTTTTAGTTTAACCCTTAAATATTCCCCATAATTTTTTTTTTGCCAAGTTGCATCCACAGTTTCCATTCTTGGGAAACCTAACCTACGGTGACTGTGGTCGGAATTTTATGTCCTAATTGAGAAATACGTTGCATCACCATATTAGTAAGCCTAAGGTTTGCCTCTATCCTACTTGCATGGGATCTTCTGCTAATAAATGAACATATGGGGAGGATAGTGCAACTATTTATCTCACCTTCACTAATCAATTCTTGGGGACTTGAGGTCCCCCCAAGGGTTTACTTATAGAATGCCCATGTTGATCCATTGGTTGTCCTCCTAATAGTCTAGTTTTCTAGGGTTGTGATTTATGTTACTTGGTGTCTAAAGTGCCATAGGTTAATTATTTTAATTTTTTAAAATACACTTTTAATATGGCTAAGTAAGATATTTTCTAGTCCCATCAAACATGTACTCATTTAGATAAATAATACATCATTGGTGATTATTTTTCTTAGAATGTCTAGCATTAGTGGCTCATTCACTAGAGGGGGACTTGCATCGACATATTTAGTTGTAATAGAAGGATTCATTGTGGACCCTTCCTTGAAACCACTTAGTTGGATAGGTAGTCCCACTTTTATTGTTATGACATCCAACAATTCCACATTGGGAATCCCACCAATCACTTCCTTTATTTCCATGAGTAGTGTCAGTACACTTATTGCATCATGTTGCACATAGTGTTATCATTGATGGAAACAAGATGTCATTTATGTCAAAGGGGATTTATGGACAACAACAACATGACCATACTTGCTGATCAAATAAGACGTAGAACTATTTGTAAATAAGTATGACAACTTGACCATTCTTAAGTTTCATTATATTAGGATATGGGTGGTTAAAGTTATTTGAGTTTTTGATTAAGTTAATATGTTCAAAAGATATTAAAAATAGCTTGGTTGTGTAGTGCTCATTCATACCTTTCCAATAGTATATTATTCTTAGAAAAACTCCACCCATATGAGAATTTGTCCCCTATTGAAAGTAAATATTAGATGGGCCAAAAATAAAAAGCTAAACTATAGGTAAAACCCAAAACTTTAATTTTTTAAAAGTTGTGTAAGTTGGATTGGATCCACCATTATTTTAAGAGATAAATATCCATGGACATGGGTAATAACACATTGATTAAGGCCACTAAATGACGTGCAAGTACAAGGTCAATCAATAGTTTCCAAAACAAGTCAATGACTAGATGAAGGTGAAAATGTGCCAAGGTTAACCACACAACCATATCGCAGCACATGTCAAGATTATATTGGGAGATGATGTGGATTATTATGATGTCAACATGTTTATGTGGGACCTTTGGTGGCTGCAATGTGGTAGGAAGAAATGACAATTTTCAGCCATCAAATTTGGGTGACACATGGCCCACTCAAGGTGTGCCACGTGGAAAATGTGACATCATGGTGACATCAACATATGAATTCCCAATGACCCTTAGTTCTAGGCGTTATGGGCATGAAAATGGAAACGTTGGCTTCAAACGGTCTTTTGATGTGGTCATGTGGCACAGAGTTTAAGGACTTATGGCACACCGACTCTGTTTAACCTATGAAAATCCAACCTTATTCCAAGGTATTATGGTCAGCCCGAGACCTTTGAAATAGTAACAAGATAAGTGCTTGATTTTGAACTCAAACCATGGTTTCTTTTTTCATGAATGGAGTAACAATATCGATTCAATCAAGCAATGAACAAGTTTAGATATGTTAAAGTTTTGCAAAACGTTCAATTTGATGGTTTGTTTTGAAATAAATGTAATACATGAAATGGTTTGGATTGCTTTTTGTTCTTTTGTTAACCGCAAAATTTTACCTATTATTTGTTCTAGAGATCTGGTTATGTTATCTCATTGGAAGGGTCTGAAGCTATTACAATTTTAGAATGTCTCATTTCTATATTAGATATAATTTTGCTCGAGCCGATCAAAAAACTAAAATAGTATCATATATTCAATTATTATATCCTATAGCGATAAAAAAAAAACTAAAATAGGTATCATATATTCAATGGAGAACAAAGTTTTGGTCAATTTATATCTGGTTATGGTTACATTTCGATGGTTCATGGCTCATTGGTAAATGTTTTTAACATAGTGTCGATTCATACCCTACACATTAGATTAATCATTAACACAAGCTTGATTGGCTCAGGCCTTGACACATGTACATGCCATAAGCTAATGTACGCATTTCACAAGGGTTAAGTTGTGACCTCTATCCATGCATGTGGATGCATGGTTTGAAAATACACGGTAGAACATGTGATTTTCAATTCGCAAATAAAAATTATGTCAGAATTAGATAATCGGTCGTTGTAATAAATAGTAGCATTAACAGAAGGGAGGAACATGATTAATGCTTCACAATTACAAAATCAACATCCGGGCGTTCGGAAAAAATAATGATAAATTGGAACGAGGATAGTAACGATGATTTAAAAGAAAGAAAAATAAAAATAAAAACAACAACATATCAACATAAAAATTGTTCTTAAGTTAAATAGTAACATGTGAAACAAGTGCAGGGATCTTCATTGTTTTACTCTAATCTGTAAATGAAAGCAGTTGATAGTAAATATCGTAACTGGAATTCATAAAGGGAGATTAAAACATCATAATATGGAGAACATAGACACCACTCAAATAAAACACCTATAACAATATGAAGAATGAAACACATGAATATGTAATCACGAATAAGTCAGAAACACAATTTTAGTTACCAATAATTCATGACGGGTCATTCAACATTTATGTTGATAAATTAGATATATGAACATGAAAACCAAACGATTTAATTCCTAAATGAGAGTAGGCCTCATATTTATCTGTTTGTGATTACAAATCAGAATAGCATGACAAACAGTGAGATTTTTAGAATACCCAGAATAGACTCTCATAATTGAAAACAATAGCTGTGTATCAAATACAATCAGTTACGTATCTCATAAAGTTTCTCGCTTCTTCCAACAACCCCCCCCTATGATGGGAAACAATGCTTTAAATAGTAGTTTTAAAAAATAACTGCTTTAGAAATTGTCTTTAATGTAACCACTTGACATTTAAATTAAATAAACTAAAATAAAGTAAAAGTTTGGAAATGAAGTAATTAAGATTTTGTTTTCTTATTCAGCTCCATATGAGGGACTGTGTGCACCCCACGTATCCTAAAAGTTGGCGCATGTGCTGTAATCAAGGGGATTCCATGCCAGCCCTTAGGTTGGTTCATGATGGACTACATCGGCTGAACCAGTTCAGCGGCCTGTGGCATGGTAGATATCTCCTCGACTCTTATGTTGTGACGGATTTTTATTTTTTTTTCAATTTGACTAGTTTGTCCCACCCAACAACATCTAACCAACATCTAACCAGGGCACATTCTTGTATTTCGGAATTAATACCACAAAATGCAATCTTATCTGATACCTAGTGGCGGGGAGATTTTTTATAAAAAAAATTATCCCAACTAAAATAGTAAACTCTCGGCGAAGAGAATTTACCACTGTACAAGAAGCAACCATCTCTTCTCCTAGCATGGCTAAACAACCCAAATCCTACTCCATAGTTTTCACCTACTTGGAGAAGATTTTCCAAGATATTGCCCAATTTTCTACATGGTAGTCTGTTTTCCCTTAGCACATGCTAAAGAAAATGTGTGTCTCTAGGAGGTAATTTTAGTTCTGCTAAAGTATCATCTTACAAGGTATTGGCCATATCTATAATGGCATCGAGGTCCTCTAGTATTTTACCTAGTGCCTCGCTTGTAGACTTCTCAGTTAGAAATATTTAATTCCTACTTGTCTATGGTCGTAATTCTCCATTTGAGGAGTTTGTTCCTACATAATAGGAAGTAGCTAGAATACATTTTCTCCTAGTTTAGTGTGTGGTTGAGAGAATCTCTCAACCACATTACGGTACATCCAAGAAAGAATTCCTATCTTGAGACTATTGCTTGTATAAATATGTGTGTAATTTCCTTGATTCATAATATAGAATTTTATTAGAGTTTGCAGTGTGATATTTTATCTTCGTATCAGAGCTTCAGAGCCCATAAGGGCCTAGGCCTCGGCCCTGGCCCCTCCTGGGCTGAGGAAAATAATTGAGTGTATTTATATTTACATTTGTTTGTCTATCTTGAGGATTGAGGAGGCCCAACCCACTAGAGAGGAGGCCGAAGGTCTGAATGCTTGAGGGCATTGTTTTGTACTAAGAAGCCCATGTAAGTTGTTAGAGAAACTGTGCTATTGTCTGGCGAGGGGTGTGATAGTATTTTATCGATGAGGTCCGAGCGTTGAAGGATGATGTTCATTGCTGGCTACAGCGCGTGAGGCATCGTGAGTGTGACAGGAAACTGATGCAGTCTTGGTTTCAATTCTCTGCACAGATCTGCTTGCACTCTCATTGGATTCACATTTAAGTATCCGGTAGAGCGGACGGGTCATTGCACCATTACAATATTGCATAGCAATAATAGAAAGGAAAAATTCATGGTGATGGCGATGGCGTTGAGCAGATCCAATCTAGGAGCATAATATTGATGTCCACTTCTGGATGGTGGAAAACTGTGGATCTTCTTGTGGATTGAAGGTTGATCGGTGGCAAAAAGATGGTTTCCATTGATAGTTGTAGGTCATGGAGCAGCATCTGAAGGTTTTTTGGGCATTAACCATGAGACATATCTCTGACCATGTGATGGATCTGACGAGATCTGCGTGGATCAGAGCATCGGATCGTGGATCTGCTGGTGGTCCAAAGTATTTTTTGGCTCTGTGGCTTGTTTGTTGATTTGGATTTGCGGCTTCCGCACAATCATCGATAGTGTAGCACTCAATGCTGGCAGTGTAATTCCCGCACAGATCGATTGCTTGGTGCGTTGGTTGATCTACTGCACGATCACAATGTGGAGGCTCAGGCTGAGTTGAGTTGGTGGTATTGATCGATCAGCTCTACGTTAATCGATCTTCCTCGTTTTCTTGATTGATTGGATCTGTTTGCAGCTGAGATTATGGCTCTCGGTTTCTCCTTCTTGTGGTTTCTATGGGTTATGGTGAGGTGCAGTGGTTGTTGGGAAATTACTGGAGCAAGATAATCCTGACCTTGGCTACGATGCTACCAAAGGTGAATACGTTGACATGGTGAAGGCAGGGATTGTTGATCCCCTGAAAGTGATCAAAACTGTTTTGGTTGATGCTGCAAGTTTGTCTTCGTAGTTAAACACAACCGAGTGCGTCGTTGTTGAGATTCCGAAAGATGAGAAGGAAGGCCCAGATACGATTGCTGCAAATGTCGTTGTGGAAGGTGACAATGAATCCGCGGAGCAAGAACAAGACTGTGGAGCGATAGAAGAGGGGGAGTGCCTGCTTAGAAGAGGTCGAACTCCTCGGTGCTGCATACGCACAAGACGCACTATCCGATTTCCAAATTGTATGTCATTGCACTGCAGAAACATTTTTGAAGAGTTTAGAAGTGAAGGAACTCAGGTATGATGTGTGTCGAGTCGTGTATGCCACTGATTTAAAAGTCTACTGGAGATTATTCACTAGCAGATATGCCCGACTGTCAACGAGGAATGAGGCTTATACTGACATTATGCCTTTCAGAGGGCTTTGACACGTTTCCCACACTCCTTTGTACTGATGGTTGTTGTATGGTTGACCGCAGAATGGGCATTTATGGTTATCTAATTGAAATTCAGGCATTGTTTTTCATGGCACTTAGATGTGCTCGACAGTTGCTTAAACCAGAAGGTGGAGGAAAATAATTTATAGAGCGAATTGATAAGCATTTACATGCATTAAGTTATCACAAGCGAAGTTATTTTTGGCTTGAATTTCAGCAGCTTAATGACATTTATATAATCTGAAGAGTTTATGCCATTGCCCAAATTTTTAATTATCTCATGATGATGTTTTTTTTAATTTTGCAATGTATTGATTAACTGTAATGACAATGAAATTGGTTGTAATTTAAGTGACATTAGTATGACCAACTATTGTCACAATTTTGAGTGTGTGTTGGAACTGGTCATTCCAACATTAAACAAATTTGCAGGATATGATGAAGACATGACAGTTACATCAGAGATTGGAGGATGATCAAGTTGTGCATGCCCGGTGTGATGGAAACATATTGTGGAGACAGATCTGGATGTTCAACTGCAAGGAGATTCGCTGGACAATGGGTCTTAGTTGTTGCAGTACGTCAGCGAGCATAAGGCAGCATGCTTGGAAGCAGTTACCAAGCCTTGATACTGTGAGCAGGGGAAGTGGCATTGCGATGTCGGGAGAATTGGATACTGAAACGCGATGGAGAATTAGACCATGGAATCCTGGATTAATGTTCTTGAAGGGAAAATTGTGTTCTCTTCGTGTGGCTGTGAGTGCCTATGTTCTGTTTCTTTATCAGTAGACCCCTCACAGGTATCGTTGGTGAAAAATGGCTGCTGGTATGTTTGGAAAATAATCATCTATGGGCAGAGATAGAGAAATTAATGTGAAGAGTTTATTTTGTATTTTCTTGGAATCATGTTTAAATATTATTGAGCCTAGCTAACTCAATGTAGGTAGAGTTATTTTGTTAGAATTCATGACTCTAACAAATGACAGGATAAGCATGGAGTTCCAAGAATTTATTTGACAAAGATGCCCAAGATGTGAACTATGAAAAGATGAGGTAAAGGAGCAGCAACAACGTTTATGGTGGACAACAAAATAGATGTTTGTTTGAGTTAGTGTGGTTTGTGGAATAGACTCCCTAGCATGTTATAAGCAATTCCAGTTGTTGTAATGGTCATTGTATGTATGTACCCAGAAACTCCAAAATGTTGAATTATGAAATGTAAGCCTTTTAAAGGAATTTGAAAGTTTGTGGTGATCTTAAAACCACTTTGTAATGGTTTGTGGTGAGCCAGAAACCACCTATAGAGCCTTTGTGGCTGGATCACCTTCGTGGCTAAAAGTTCCTTTATGGCCTCATGTACACGAGTGGCCGCGTGTACACAAAGAGATGTGTGCTCACAGAGCTTTGTGCTTGATCGAGCAGGTGGGCTGCAGTAACACCTAGCTCACGGTCTCAGATGATTCATTAATCTCTGAGTAGAAGGGGGTTGACACGCTTTCTTAACTGACAGTCGTGCTGAGAAGCGCAATTGGCACGACTGTTCAGTACATACTCGTGCCAATGTGCCAAATCACGGGATTGGCGTGGAAGCACACGATAAACTCGCGCCAGGATTTTTATTCTGGTCGCAGATTTTTTTGTTCAGGAAGACGCAACCTCACCTTCAGTGGAAGATCTGCGGGAAGCCTCACCTTCGCTGGAAGATCTGCGAGAGTTGAAGATCTGAGAAGTTGCGGATCTGTCCGGGAGAGGCAGATTGTGTTTTGGAGATTCTGCACATGCAATTCGCTCGATGGTGGTGGATTTGTAGGTACATATATGCAATGATAATGGTCGACAAAATCATTTATGTGAAGGACATCCTATAGGACTAGCGGTTGCAGCGGTTGGTACCCATGCATTCCGGTGGATGGTTGCTCTTTTATATGGACGTCGACATATTCTTTGTTATGCTTGACCACAACTAGACTTTATGAATCACTATCATGACAAGTATCCATTAAGGGGGGGAGTTAGAAATATTTAGTTCCTACTTGTCTATGGTTGTAATTCTCCATTTGAGGAGTTTGTTCCTACATAATAGGAAGTAGCTAAAATATAGTTTCTCCTAGTTTAGTGTGTGGTTGAGAGAATCTCTCAACCACATTATTGTATGTCTAAGATAGAATTCCTATCTGGAGACTATTTCTTGTATAAATATGTGTGTAATTTCCTTGATTCATAATATAGAATTTGATTAGAGTTTGCAGTGTGATATTTTATCTTTCTCCTCCAGCTTGCCACTTTGTATTACAACCTTCCCACAATTCGAGAGAATTTTCACATATCATTTTCTGATAGTGACGCAAATAACTTATTTCAAGGATTTGAATTTGTTATTCTTTTCCGTCATAGTAGCTTGAACCTGCTCAATTTTTCTATCCTTTCACTCTAGTGCGACATCGTTCTACAGTCAGCCTGTGCCTTTTTCTCTCGAGCTGACTACAAATATTGTTCCAACTAGGTAATCTTGATGTGCCACAAATTGGGGTCTCTTGACACATTTTTTTGGGATGACCTAAGGTACTTATCAATCGAGGCCTTATATTATGTCAAAATATTTAGGTTCCACTCCTATTTTTTTATAGATTCTGCTCTGAGCGCCTCTAGTTGCTTGAGAGCATTTTGTCGTTCTACTTCCTTGATTCGCGAAGCAGCTTCTATTTCTTGGAGACGAGCTTCAACATCCTCTTTTATATCGAAATATGGTATCAAGATATGAGGCTCATGTTCAAGGATATTAAGGATTGCATCACTGTGACCTCCTTATCCTTATGCTCTAGTAATTTATTTAAAGGGGCAGTATCCTTAGGATGGTCGGACTGACGTGTGAAAATATCCTCCACTTCTTTGATCTGATTGGTCTTGGTATGGAGAGACATATGAGCTATATGAAACTATTCAGAGACATTCTCTATCATGGCCTGCATTTTCATGTTCCCTTCCGTAGAATGAAGCAATCTCCATGCCACAATTTCCCCTGCTTGTTGATGCAAATTTTTCACGTCCATATCTGACACTCTTCCCATGTTTGTCTCGAGGGAAGAGGTCCTAGATCTTACCATCTATTGGTTCTCCCCTATATAAGGTTCAAATACTCTAAGATTTAAGACATTTGCATCAAAATAAGTAGTCGAGATAAAATGGGGCCCACTTAAAGGTAGAACCTCTTTAAGTGTTGAGGTGTCCGCTGATTGGGACTATGCCCGAACTATAATCACTTATGCACTGGACGCTATTGCTTCTCTCTGCTTTGTAAACAAATGTTTTATGTCCACGTCTTGTGTCCCTCAATATTTGGTTTTAATGCTCGTCAAATTCTACCTGATCTCTACATCCAATTATTCGACTTGTTGATCGAACACATCTGCATCTACGTCATCTTCCTTCAGCTTTAATAGTTGAACTACATCAATCTGAGTTAGGCCCTCTGATTTTTGTTTGATTGTAGAAGTATCAGAACATGAAACTTCGGGTTCGGTCTCTTCTGCATGAATTTCAATCTAAGAGTGGCGTCATTTGGCTTGGGAAACTCTCCGTCATCCCTGTAGATGATGTCGGCTATAAGTTATCCTCAATTAGTACTAGAAGATTCGCGAGTTTCTATAGCTTGGGCCTCCTCTTGTGAATGTAGGTTGATAACTGAGTCTACTTCTTATGTCTTGGAATGACACCTCAGGGGTCATAGTGCCAGCAATCATCCTGAAGGAATCAAAAAGAATATTTTTCTTTTTCCAAGGCATCAATGGCATTTTTTTTCTTAGAAATTAAAGGAAAAACAACATAGGGATAACTAGATAATTCTCCTTTATTTTTGGAAACAAAGTGAGATTCATTAAGTACCATTTTTTTTCCTTAAAACCTAGTACACAAAAAGTAAAGGTGATACAGACTTAGGTAGCCGAGAAGGCTGCTTATCAAATGCATACAAATGTATCATCGTATAGTTAGGAAATAATAACTAGCTCCCAATATTCTCCTATTCAGTAAATTCAAAACTCTATCCTGTTCTCCTGAGATCCTACCCACATTTTCTTATGTTATTTTGGCCTTCAAGGGGTGAGCGAAACAATCAATATACTCGAAATAAGAAAAAGGGACATGTTGAGGGTAGATTGCATCCGACCATCGAAAAACCTCTTTCTCTTTATCGTTAGCATCAATGGTGCTCAGAGGAATTCTAGAAGTCATAAAATATGAAGGATAATTATAAAGGACCAAGTGAATAAGGTAAGAACAATGGTGACACGAGGCAAAAGGAAGGGCAGTGGATAAATCTATTGTAAGGGCACGAGCTAAGAACTTAGGTAAGTCTATGGTTTGATGGTCCAGCCAAAGGGTGATAAGAAAATTTTCCAAGAACACCAACTCATCTAATTTAGAATCGTCGAGGAGACCAAAAATAATAGAAACGAGGATTTCAAGGTTTGGAAGAAATGTTTAAGTGACTGAGTAGATATAGGAATATTCAATTTTAGCTCAAGTTCGAGTACTTCAAAGAGGGTCTTGAGAAACTCAAGCTTATGCCCTTCAGTACACGTGATGAACTCATTGGCTAACCCCTTATCTGTAATATCGATGCCCTAGGATGGGATACCCAACATCTTAGAAATTTTCCCCTTATTTGTTTTCAAGAACAATGCATGACAACTTTTAAAATAAACTGCTTGCTTCTCTAACTTGAAATTCACAACTAATAATAGAATAGAATCAGGATCAAAGTGAACCAGAGTAAGATCTGCATGCATGATTCCAGTTTTGAGCAGGAATTGGTCACCAACGCCCATCGTAGGGGTTGAGGGAGTGAAGGTTCTATTTAGAGTAAGAATTCTAGTCAAGCATACCCTAGTATCCCGCTCTCTAGCCTGCCCGTTTACGAGGGCCTCTTTGCATGTTTCCTCAGCTATAATTTCTTAAAGAGACTTTAATTATAGTCACAACAAGAAGGAAGGAAGGGGAAATTACTTAATGGCCAATACAGGTGAATCCATCAACCAGAGAGTGGCTTTGTAACTTTGAAAAAGTCATCGACGCCTTACGCCGAAGAGCCTGCAAAGGGCTGAAACAAACAAGTAGAATGGAGAAAGATGGATGCATTAATGTGTAATGGGCGATTAGGAGGTTCATTAATGCAACAAACAGATGCTCAATTTTCATTGGTTGGGCCACCAACCACGGTAGGTGGGACCCGCTCATCACACAAGAGTGGATGGTTAAGTGGCATGCAAGTTTGAATACGATGATAGTTGATATGAAATTTATCAATGATTCGTGCACCATCAGATCCCCGAAGGGGGGATTTAATGTGGGGTCTAATTTGAGTGTGATGGGTCTCAACAACCATTAGATCGAATAGTATTGAATGGTTGAGATGCATCGGGTCGTAAGATTGTGTTTAAAATGTGCACAGCTTCAGATTCGAGTGCACTCGTGGGTCATCGAATCTAGTCCTTGGTGGCAATCATTGACACAACTGGGAAGAAGTTAAACATGTCGAGACTTCGTGAGGAATTAAAAGACGTCATATTTGAGATGCGATGGGTAATTTATAGCCGTTGATCTTCCATTGTATGAGATAAGTCTTAGAAACCTACTCATTCTTTTATAGGAGTACTTTGTCCCTCTTTTTAAGATACGTAAGAGAAAATACCTAGAAAAATTCAAAGGGGGTAGTATTTTTACCCCCAACATTGCCTCCATCGGGGGATGGTTCCCCCCCATGAGGAATGAAGAACACAGGCTAGGTTCCTTTTGGGTTGGGTTATGGAGTCAGGATTAACTGACGACATATATTTACCAACAACATAGATTCCTATAGTTACGACATGAGGGGAATATTTTCGATGTGATGGGCTTTATAGGAGATTTAATCCATAAACAACAGGAATTAATCAAGGCATATAATGACAATCATCGTGTAAAACACAATTATTTCCTTAACTATTTGCAACGAAGGAAGCAGATTGCGATGATAGGCGTTGGGAATGGGAGAAGGGGCTGATGAGAGACTCTCAATGAAAAAATGGACAAGATGTTGCATCTATTGGCAGTCATGGAATATCTCATGTCTTGCATTTAGAATCAACTAGCGCTTCTATCTAGAATGTACCAGGGTGTTCTGAATATCCGACCGTGAGAACCAGCTAGAAGTGTTCACCTGGAGGGCTCTTCCAACACTACCAAGGGGATAATTCATGTCCTTGATAGCTAATTTCTTGAAACATTCAGCTTATTTTTTACCATAAACCTGTTAAATGTATAATTTTGTATAATATTTTCATCTTATAGAGCGGAGAAGCTCAGTTAAAACATTTTATCATACTTGTCATAAGACAACTTTGACACTTATGCTTATATAATTAAAGTTGATGAAATGAAGGTGTTTTACTTTTTTGAGCTTGAATAATTGAATGGTTAATGTTCATTTTTATTTTTTGGACACCATGCTAGATCAATTAAGGAGATAAAGATGGAATTTTGTGTTATTTTTCCTTTTCTCTCTCGTCGTGAATAATTATGTATGATTATTTAATCTATTTTAGAATGAATTTTTCTTACCCTGCCATACAAATATATAAATGAATAATGAACAATGATTTTTTTATAGACCATCGTGAATCCTTTCCCATAACCAACCCTTTACGTGTTAAGCGATTAAATACAAAATTTGGAGAAATAGAAGGGGAAATAGAGGGAATTATTGTCTCCCGAAGATTTAAGGTAGATCTATGTAATAATATTTTCTTATGAGGGGATTGATATGATGCAACGACATAGATATCATAACCAAAAACAACAAAACACAAGGTTTGAAAACAACCCTGTATGGAAGTTAATATCGAACATCGCTCTGTTGCTAGCGAGTGTCTATAGGCTCGACAGAGTCATTCACTGCTTTACTGATAGGATTTTCCTTAGATTCTTATCTTTCCATATCATTAGGTCTGTCGTGTACTCAATTCACCGCTCTCATTTATTTTCTTTTCATGAAATAACGGGAATAACCACACTTGAATTTTCCAATGCCACTGACATCACTTCGTTGGCAGCGAGCGTCCATAGCACCGACAAAGTCATCATCATACCTTGCTTAAACCAAAATGTTAGGGGATTGGTAGATCGCTCACTGGACTTAGTCCAATACCGCTGACCTTGCTCTGCTACTGGTGAGCGTTCATAGCTTCAGTGGAGATGTCATCATACCCATCCAAGGAAGGAAGGCTAAATATTAGTAAATAACAAACCATGATAGCTCTTTTTCGTAGAGGAGGAGGATAATTTTTATTTACAGACTCAAGTTAAGGATGGATACAACAGAAAATTACCCCATATGACTTATAAAGAATGCATAGGTGTATGGTCATCTTCCTGACACCGGGTAATGGCTTTAAGTGGAATTTGAATTTGTTTTATATGAAAAGCTTATAACCTCAAGGTTTTTCATATTTAGGAATCACCAAGGGTATCGTGAGCAGATTAATAATAAATGATTCAACATTTAATTAATATTTTATGGGGTAAGATGTCTTATGTGATTTTATACTTCTCTTAATGGGTTACAAATTGTTTCACGTTGGGAATTTTGGTTATCTAGAATTTAATTTCAATTCCTAAAAACATAAGGTTTTATTCTGTTAATAACTCTGATTGTGCTTATTTCTTTTCTAGGTTATTTCTTATTACTATTATAGATCTTTCTTTTTATATACTTATATATTATTAATATTACGCTTTTATTTTTATTTCATTTTTTTTTAATAAAAAGTTTTTTAGGTAATGTAATGGTTGAGAAATTGACAATTAATGGCACAACCAACATATTCTCCTTCAAATTTCTTGAGGGGGAAAGAATTTTTTCCCTCAACTCTATCAATGAAAAATGGTCGTAACTACAAGTTATCAAACTTTCTGTGTTTACCTGACTCTTCATTTCTCTTATCCCATTTGAGGACCCACTCCCGAGGGAGATACATTTTGTTCTTAGCCCATTTTTCAAAGTTTTGTTTGACTCTAGATTGGCATTGATTTATACTTTCAATTACAATTTCTCTTTCTTTTTGTAGATAGATTATTTGATTGATTCGCCTTTACAGGTCGTTGGGTTCTTCATTTATTATTTGTAGGATTTTCATCACCTTAGTACCTAGGTATAAGGGAAACAAATCATCCATACCAGAAATAAGTTGATAAGGAGAAGTAACAATGGAATTTTTGGTACCAATTCTATCAGTCCAAACTGCATATTTCAGGCTACATGCCAGTTTTGTTTCTTCGAATGTAAAGAATTTTTAAAAATTTTAACAATATTCTTATTAGTGGATTTAGCGAGCCCATTCCCGTAAGGGTAATAAGCGGTAGAGTGTTCCAACTTGACTTCATAATTATCGCAAAAATTATGAAAAGAAATTGAACAAAATTATTTAGCAATGTCAACTATAATTTTATAGGGGCAGTTGAAACGAGAAAATATATTTTCTGTCAAAATGGCCATCACATCCTTATTATTTACCTTCCTCAATGGTGTGGCTTCCACCCACTTTGTAAACTAGTCAGTTGCAGTAATAATCCAGCGGTGCTGGCCAGTATAAGGGGGTGGATTTCCCCTATAAATTTTAAACCCCATTTCTAAAAGGTTGCCTCAGTTATAACGGGCTTGAGGGGTAGCGTGGAAATATTTTTCTTTCCATAAAAAATCTAACATTAGTGGAAAGACCTTACTTTCTTATTTACGTGACGAAAAAGGGTGGTCTAGTAAATGCCACTCCTCAAAATTTTATGAGTCGTGGCTCTCTAGGCATAGTGGCCTCCAGACACCCCATCGTGATGTTGAGCGATTAAATAGTTGACTTGAGACGGGAGTAAAAAGTTTAAAAGGATACCAGTGGATCTTTCATTTATAATTTTCCATCTATAATAAAATAACTAATAGATTTTAACTTAAGGGAACACTTTGCAGCTTCGCTCATGGAACTAGGAAACTGAATAGTCTAAAGGTAACTGATAATATCCTTGTACCACTCGGTGGATAATAAATCAGGGTGAATGGTAGCGGGACCTGGTAGAGGTAGCAACAACCGTGACTACTATCCTCTTGACCTTCAATTTCTACTGGTGAATTCTCAAGAGAAATTAAATTGATGTCGAGTGCATCAAATTTTTCCTTAGTTAATAACTTACCTAACCCCTTCCCTTAATATTTTAATAAGTTTTAATTCTAGATTATACCCTTCAGTCTTGGCAATCCATTTTCCCCTTTTCCTCTCAGTGTCGTGTTGCAGGAGTATATCCCTTATGCCAGGGTGAGGGATATACACTATTGATTTGGATAGAAAAATGTATTCTCTGAAATCCTTACGAGTTTTGGCTAGGGCATATGCATTTTTTTCTATGATGTGATATTTTAGCTCGGTGTTTTAGAGAGATTTACTAAAAAATTTAACAAGATATTTGTACCCATCTTGGTTTTTATGCAGCAAGACTGCAACAATAGTATGCTCTGAGGAAAATGGAAAAATAATGAAATTATTCGTATAATCTGGACTAATAAGGATAGGGGCCTCCATTATATATCTCTTAATTTCTTCAAAAGAGTGTTTTCACTCTTCATCCAATTTGATATCACTACCCTTTTCAGCATACGAGTGATATTCTTGACTATCTCGGCGAAATTGGGAATGAATCGTCTTAGAAAAATTATTTTTCCCAGGAATTCCCAAACCTCCTTCTTAGTGTGAGGAAGGGAAATAGTTTGAATCACATGTACCCTTTCGGGGTCGATTCTAATGCCTTTCTGGGATACTATATGCCCCAGAATTTTTCCTTCATTCATCGCAAAGAAATATTTCTTTGGATTTAGGGACAGGCTAAACCTGTGACACTTCTGAAAGATAACTTCTATATGGTTAAGATGTTGGTAATTGTTGGAAGAAAAGGAAGTCATGTAATCTAAATAAATGACTATGAATCTATCATTTTCATTAGCAAAGGAAATGTCTATTTCCCTCTGAAAGTTAGCTCTGGTGTTCATCAGCTCGAAATACATCTTTTGGTACATGAATGTACCCAAAGGAGTGGTGAAAGCAGCCTTGTACATGTCATCCTTATGGAAAACTATCTAGTTGTATCCAGAAAATCTGTTCGTCATGGAGATGCGAGCGACACTAACTACTCGTTGGAGTATGCCATCTATTTTTGGGAGAGGATAATTATCTTTCAGGAATGCTCTATTGATATTCTTGAAATCTACACACAACCAAATCTCACTGCTTTTCTTCCTAACGGGTACTAAATTTTCCACCCAGTTAGAATATCGTAAGGTAACAATTATCTTCACTACTAAAATATCTTTGATCTCTTTCTCAATAGGAGAGAGCAAGAGGGGGTTAATGTGACGAAGCTTCTACTTGAAAGGTTTGGCTCCCTCTTTCAAAGGAATCTAATGCTCTATAATTTCTTGGTCATAGGCTTTGAGATCGTCATAAAACCAAGAAAAAAAATCGACATATATTGAAATCAGGATAATATATCATTGCTTCACGTGAGGCATGAGAATCTTAGACAAATTAATCAATTTATCCTTAGATGTAGTATAATTTTTTACAACTTATATTTCAATATCTAGAGGCTTAAGGATCAGGTTGGCCATGACGTCATTACGATTGGAATGTTTTTCCAACGGTATTAATCCTCTAGGGATATAATTATTTTTTTGATGAATGACGTCGTGCTTACCGATCCTAGAGCCTACAAGAGAAGCACTAGCCTAACTCGGATCAACATCTTCATATTCATCGATATAATGGTATTAAAATTATTCGATTAATTGTATAAACTTATCTATCTCCTGCGCATCCTCAAACACCTGGCAGCGCTTCACATTTTCAGGTATTGAGGGCCTATAGAGGATTTATATTTCAAATTTAATTCTGATTCCATACAATGGGACGAACTTGGCTCTCGTACTAGCCAAAGCACCTACTAATTGGTTTTTTTCACGAGAAGCAATGCTACATTTGATTGCTCAGAAAAAATTATCAACCAAGTCCCAGACTTGGTTCATATAGGTGGGAAAACGAGGATGCATAGCCTCACATTTGTTTGTTACTTTTTTAATCACCATCTTAGCATCACCAAATATAGATATGTTTTTATTATTAATTTTTAGCATTGTCTCTAATCTGAGGAGAAGGGCTTCATACTAGACAATATTATTGGTTGTTTAAAATTTTATTTTAAAAGAAAAACAATATTTTTTTTAGAGGTGGGATTAGAAAAACACCAACACCTAACCTAGATTGGAAGAGGCACCATCAAACAATGTCTTCCAAACTGAGTTAGGGTTGGGTGAAAAGTAAATAATATTGTCCTTCATGGTGGGGGGTGAACTTTTCTCTTCCCAGATGGAAAACAAAAAGTTTCCAAAGCTTTCTTCAAATGTGTAAACTGGGTATTTCTCATGGTTTTGCTCATAACTAATCATATAAGTTAACCTAGAATCCCTATGTAGGAGATGAGTAAATCCATAAAAAATGGGGATGGTATCATAGGAGAGATCTAGCTGGAGCGATCCTCCAAGATTGGCACCTCAACTCGTCAAGAGAAGCATCCCATAATTGGGAGGAATATTTGCTACAACTATATCCATAACCACATTTTGAACCAGTACCTGGGCCAAGACAACTACCAAATATTTGATTACGCCTAAAAATTTGACTTTGTGGGAGTGAAAAAAACAAATATCATGGTATTCTCAAGTTATGTTGAGCCCGAGTTTATACATGATATCCTTGGTTATGAGACTATGAGAGGCACTTGAGTCAAGCATACAATTTTGAAGATTCCAGTCATCGATATTCATGATGATATAGAAAAGAGGCACCGTGTTACCACTTTTCTTCTCTGCAGGGCCAAGGGAGATCTTGGGAGTTTTGTCTTGGAAATTCATAACATCAGTCAATTCCATTGCCTATGGAGGCTAATAGGACCCTTAAATAAAAGAATCAATCTATTGCTTATATTTGGGGAGCTTTTCCACCTCAGTCAATGACATACTGATCCTAAGCTTATTTAGCTTAGCTTGTAAGTTGAACCATTTATGAAGAGGGACGTCTAATTCCACATGATTAGGGTCAGGGGGTGGCGTAGGTTTGTCAATGGTCGGTTTATCTTGAATGGAAGGTTCCTTGTGGGGCTCCTAATTCTTCCTGGGTCTGAGGTTATATTTCTATTGGAACTCGGCTTCCAACTGTTCGAAAAATCTCTGAAGTTGGGGATCCTAGAAATCTTGCTCTAAATATCTGAGATAATCAGAGAAAGGCACGTTGAAATAATTTATGGAGTCCACATTTAGATACTCACCCTCATCTATATTCATGAGTTGACTTGCAACATCATCATTGTACTCATCCAGAAGGTTGCAATTATTTCTTAGAGGAGGTTGCACAAGT
This sequence comes from Pinus albicaulis, assembly GCA_034641835.2. Taxonomy (NCBI): domain Eukaryota; kingdom Viridiplantae; phylum Streptophyta; class Pinopsida; order Pinales; family Pinaceae; genus Pinus; species Pinus albicaulis. Next base: position 599,384,220 of record CM076571.1, on the reverse strand, counting down.
GGCTCATCAGGCCTTTGTCCTTTATGCAACATTTGTTGAGGCCGAGGATGATTAAAAGTGGCCTAGTTTCTAGGAAGTTAGTTCAGATTATGGTTAGGTGGATTTGGAAAAAAATTAGGATGGACTAAGGGATTAGCGGGGGGAGGGACCACCCTATTTTTTACCTCCAAACGTTGAATATTATTAGTTAAAAATTTTATTAGCTTAGACATTTCTTAAATTTTTTTCTCCTAGGAAGAGGAAGAGGCAGGAAGCTGACGTGAAATTTCAACAGCTTTATTTTTTCCCGTAGAATGTGTATCCCAAGAAGCTCGCCTCCCTATAGCGATGGTAATACCTTCACAGGCACATGCTTTTCTTGTGCGTCAGCTAACGTAGAGAGTTCTCTAACTCTCAAAACATATCAAAAATCATCGTTGAGTTCCGTGAAATAGGATACCACCACGGTAGTATCAGACGGCCATAAAATGGCGAGTAATTGATTGTAACATTTAGTGAATCTCTTATTAAAATATAATACATACTTATCTGACTTCAACTTCAACGCTGAAAATTTGCTGAGCCAAAGTTGATTAATTTTCTTAACGTTGTATTGTTATGAGAATAACTCAATCAACCTATCCATGGCATTGATACTATTGGGGGCATGGGTCCTAAACCACTTTCGAGGCTAACCTTCGAGGCTTTGAATGAAAAATCTCATACAAATATCTTCATACTCGGCCCCTAATTTTTTTCAATAGTATTAGAACTTGAACACACTCTCTTCGATGGTTCGATCTCCCTTATTATCGAAACTAGGGAGGTTTTTTTCGTACTTAGGTGGAAAATCATGTAAATTCCCCTGTAGATTGAGGGGACGATACCGAGCATTCACCCATGCGTTCATTAGTGGGGGAATTAGAGGAGAAGGAGGAGAAGGTGGTGAATGGGGTGAAGGTGATAAGGGCTAGTAAGGAGAATGAGGCGGACTGTTAGAAAGTGTAGACGGGTGATGAGAGAGTGTCTTACTGGAATGAGGTGATTATGAATAAGTTGTGACCATAGGATTTGGATGGGATGAAATAGGGAATCTGAGCACCCGAGGGCTTTGAGACATTGAGTGGTTAAGTCTAAATTTATTGAGGTGTCTCCTTCTGTTAGCTATGGTAACGAGTAATTATTGGTCCTCTAAAGGGCAGTTACTGACCTCAGAAGTATACATGGTCAACCTTTGGGGGGTATCCAGGTTTGAAAGAAATAAAATGTAAATCAAAACGAAATCCTATCTATATAAACTTACAAATCAACATATATCTAATTAAATACATAGATACAAAAATACAAGGCATGTTTCAACAAAGTATCTAGGGAGCTACTGATGTGCACTTCCATTTCAAACTCAGATCCTCCGAGGTTGTCATAGTCCAGGGCTTTTGGGGTTTGGTTGGGCTCATTCTTCTTCTTATGCTAGGACTTACCAATTTTGACGAAGCTCTTGATGCATCTAGGAGACCTGCATCGACAATTCATACAAACCATTTAGCACGCTACGTTTATCGTCCAATCCAAACAAAAAATGTGGTTGAAAAGAGTTATAATTATTCATCCACATATTTAAAATAATAGCTCCATGGAAACAGTGGCAAAAAAATATTGGTGCTCAAATAGTTCCCACGCGCAAACAACTTAAGTACGAATTGACTAAGTACCATTGATTCCTCCCACTCTAGGTGTCACTGCCAACCTTTTGCACACCATAGGGGGTAACCCTAGAAATCTGAATTATGTGATTTTCAATTAGAAAATAAAATTAGGCCAGAGATAGATAATTGATCATTGTAACAAATAGTGGCATTAACACGAGTGAGTAACATGATTAATGGGTCACAATTCCAAAATAAACACCCAGGAAATCGGAAAAATTAATGATAAATAGGAACGAGGATAGTAGCGATCATTTAAAATAAATAAAAATAAAAATAGCAAGATATCAACGTAAGTGTAATATTCAAAAATAGGAAAAGCAGCAATATTGAACACAATAATGGAAAATAGCAGTAAATAACAATACATCAAGCATGATCCAAACATAGATCCATGGTATTAAGTATAACAACAACCAATGAGTACAATACCTTGGGGATCAAGTCCCCCAAGCTAGGCAAGAGAAGCCTCTAATGTCAAAAAGCACCAAAACATGAAATGCAACTGTTACAAAAAATGACGGAGAACTAATACAACACAGTCCCAGTGAATGTAACTGCAATTGGAAACTATAAATACATGGATCTGATAATACAATGCTCATACAATACTAGAAATGGAGATCTATGCTCCAAAACATCTTTCCAAGACAACCCAGAAAGGGTTTTCGGAAATATACAAAGTATAGAATGGTGATCTAATGATCCAGGGTAAATTCTTGATACCTTTAACCAAGACCTTTTACTTCGGCTGATAATTAGAATTGCATTTAATTAAGACGTTAATGAACTGAAATGAAAAATTGTAGCTGTAAATAAGAGGAACATAAATGAACAATATCAGCAATCATAAGAACACGTCATTGGATAACGGAGTTCACCCAGGAGGGACTACATCTCCGGGCCTCGGTGTCAAGATGGTGTAGGCCGCTGCATTATGTGATGTAAGAAGAAGATGTACATGGATGTGCTTTCCTATGACATACAAGGAAAAATGCCCTCACGCAGGAGTGGTTGGACTTCTTTAAGAGATGTTCCACTATAGAACTCTCATGCATAAAGAAAGACTCCTATCAGTATGACAACAGTTCACATCTAATAACTATGAGTATCCCACCAATCTTGGCAAACAAGGGATCTCAAACAACAAAAATATGAAATTGAGCATTCCACCAATATGGCATAAAAGGGATCTCATACATAACACAAATCCATAGCTGAAAGTACATCAATAACAAAACAAGGCAAGATCCCACGACTCATGTATCAACTGGGATCTGCAAGACATAATGCATCTCAAAGAGAAAGAAATGAATAAGTACATGAAATCCACATCATATACCTTAGGTTGATATTTATTGAAGGTTGAGCTACTCTACGGCTAAATATGAAAACACCATCAACCATGTGGCGTCGAAAAATGTGAAAACGACTGCTCACTCGTGGAAATCTGACACCTGCATAACCCACTTCCAAAAGTAGCTGAAAATTCAAAAACTCAAATGAAGAAACTGAGCACGCCATCAGACTCATGGCATCGAGTAGTGCAAAAAAGACATAAAATTTGTCCCATTTGGACAAAGTCAAAACTTCGCCCTCCTGAAAGTTTGCCTCAATCAAGGTTCCGCCTGCCTCTTTTCTGGCTCATGATTCCACATGACCTGCAATTAAAAAATATAAAAAATACCTTGATCTGTGTGCGTGCTCTCCGCTCCTCCATGGCACAGGCACATGCGAAGATACAAGGGTTTAGGTAATGAAGGTGGGCAAACATAACAAAGAAGCCCGTTGGGCGCGTTTGTTGAAGATTCGGATTTGAAGGGAGGAGGTCGGGTGGTCAAACCCCAACCCTTCCGAAATTAGGAGGCCACTTGTTTTAGAATAGCGCATGTAATTTTACAACCAACCGCATTGTTTCTGGAAATGGTGTATTGGAGGTCGGGTTCGCATTGGGCGGCCAGCCCCATATCCTGTCGGCTCCGTCGGTTTTTGTTTATACGTTGGGCCGCCCATGGAGCAGGTCAGCCTTTGAGGTTGGGCGGGTTCAATTCCCACCAGCCCATATATGGTATGGCTCCATTGGCTAAGTCGGCGAGGTTGACAGCTTGCCCCCCAAAAAATTAATGTGGTTTGGTTATGTGGGTGGCGGGGCTCACGGCCCCACCCCTTTTTCTTATACATTTTTTTTGTTTTAAAAACAAATTATGCATTTTGAAAAAATCAGTTTTTGGACCGAAGGAGCACTTTTAAGGAGGCGAAAATTTCACCCTGAATCTAGCCTGAGTGTGCCGAAATCCGGTGGCCGGGTTTGGTTCAATTTGCGTCCTCCTCAAGGCTGCCCAGTCACCAAGTCAACTCGGAACTTTGACCGCTCCTAACTTTCACATACGAGCTCAGTTTGACGAACCACTCGCACCACCGCGATCAGGATGACGAGATCTTCAACATGAAGCTGGTTCGAGAACAATCCAAACACTTTGATTTTTGAGCCCTCTGTGCTGAGCCACTTGTACTTGTACCTGTTTAATCCACCTGGATCATTCCTCCCCACTGAGGAGCTTTTGGTCCTCCAAAAGAATCAAGCTTTACCTATCATCAACTGTCTACAACTGTCATTAAAAGGCACATCCCCACATGACTCCTTCACCTAGCGTACTTCGGAATCAAGATGCAAAGCCATCATCTACAACTACTGCAATGCGATATCTGAAAAGGCACATCCCTTGAAGACTCCTTCACCTCTCGTACTTCAGAATCAACATGCAAAGCAAACATCTACAACTGTTGTGGCACAAATGTGTGAAAGGCACATCTCTTGAAGATTCCTTTATCTGTCGTAGACTCGTAGTTTGGAATCCAGATGCAAAGCCAACACCTGCAACTGTTGTGGCGCAAATGTGTGAAAGGAACATCTCTTAAAGATTCCTTTACCTTAAGTACTTTGGAATCAAGATGCAAAGCCAACACCTGCAACTAGTGTGGCGCAAATGTGTGAAAGGCACATCTCTTAAAGATTCCTTTACCTTACGTACTTTGGAATCAAGATGCAAAGCCAACACCTACAATTGTTGTGGTGCAAATGTGTGAAAGGCACATCTCTTAAATATTCCTTTATTTGTCGTATTTCGGAATCATGATACGAAGACATCACCTGCAATTTGTTGCAACACAAATGTTTGAGAAGGCACATCCCTCGAAGACTTCTTCACTTCTATTCTTCGGAATCGGAATGCCAACACCTGCCTGACGCTGCAACGAATATTACATGCTCAATGTGACCAATAATGACCCAAATTTCCATACTTGCCACAAGTTTATAACATGTACTCAGTGGTCAAGCTTATAGCAAAATGGAAATCATACCTCAGCAAAATTACAAGACCAGACCTCATCGTCGCATTTCGAAGTGATGGCAAAACACCTCATCACTTTTACAGGAAAGAAATGCATCCTATGACTCATAGAACATGACCAAAACATAATCGTCGCATCTCGAAGTGATGGCAACACATCATCACTTTTACATGAAAGAAATGCAACATATGACTCATCAACAAGGCCAAAAAAATATCATGGTCGCTTAAACGAGTGATGGAAGCACATCATCACTTTTATAATATAAATGCGACAAATGATTTACAAACATGGCCATGACAGGGTTACATCTCTAGAAAAAAACAATCTAGAAGAACCACTTCTCATTTATTAAAACGAGTGGATCATTTCTCTGTGGCGAACTTGCTTGTCGATCAGCTCTTTCGACTGGTGTATGCACGGGCGCTTTGTCTTTACGGCACTGCTCTGGATGAAGTTTCCAGCATGTGGCTCTTTGTTGGCCACTTCGGTCGTAATGGGTGCAAAAGTTCTTTTTCCTCCAAACCTACTTAACATATTTCTTTGCCTGTTGGGAAGAAGGCTTTTGATGCCTCATCCTCCTTTGTGCTTCCATCCTCTTCTAGCACTCAAAAATCACATTGTTATTTAAACCACAAAAATTACAAGTTTTACGATGCCATATTTTACGACCATGCTTATCAACATTCTTATAATCAAAATGCACTCTGGAATAACGAGACTTATTATACCTTCTCGAGTGGTCTCTCGTGCGATCATGATGATGGGAGATTGCCTCAGCTATTTCATTGCAACATGCACTACCATGGGATGATGGAAAAGTGTCTCCATCATTCCTCTTCCTTGGAGAGTTCATCAATATCTGTTTTCCCTTGATTTCCTTCGAACATCATTCTTCATTGTACCCCAAACCTGCATAACGAGGTCGTTGCACAACCTCCAATGGTTCGGTTATGCCTTGGCCATGAACACCAAGTCCTCTGTACCCCATCTTGGTGAGGATTCTCATGCCAGTACCTGTGATGGGTATCTTCACACTTCCAGCCGAAATGATATCATGTGAAGAAACTGAAGAAAAATCAACATTGTTTACCTTAGTTTTCGATTGTGAAACAGGTGAATAAAGCTTCTCTAAGCCTTCGTTGCGCTTCGCTTCCTACAATGCCTCTATCACGGCTTGTAGCTGAAGCTGCAACTGTTGCTTCTCCTCCTTCTCTTCCTATAGGAATTCTTTCAAGGCATCATGATCTGCTTGCAGAATTTTGTTGTTGCACTTCAATCCTTCCCACGCCTCTGTCGTGACTTGCAACTGAAGCTGCAATTGTTGCTTCTCCTCCTTCTCTTCCTGTAGGAGGGTCTTCAATGTATCATGATCTGCTTGAAGAATTTCATTTTTGCGCTTCCAATATTCCCACGCTTCTGTTGTGGCTTGAAACTGAAGCTGCAACTGATGTTTGTCCTCCTTCTCTTCGTTTAGGAGGGTCTTCAATTATTCGTTCTCTACTGCTTGTTTTTCATAAGCCTCGTACAACATGTTTGCTTTCTCGGACACCCTGAGCATGGTTTCGTACATGTCCTTGATATTCTCCATGGCTCAACTTAGCAAGCGTTCAATGTTCATGCCTGCAATCCAATCAGCAAGAATACCTGCTCCGATACCACTTGATCCAGGGTAAATTCTTGATACCCTTAACGAAGACCTTTTACTTCGGTTGATAATTAGAATTGCATTTAATTAAGACATTAATGAACTGAAATGAACAATTGTAGCTGTAAATAAGAGGAACATAAATGAACAAGATCAACAATCATAAGAACACGTCGCTTGATAACGGAGTTCGTCCAGGAGGGACTACATCTCCGGGCCTCAGTGTCAAGATGGTGTAGGCCGCTGCATTAAGTGTTGTAAGAAGAAGATGTACATGGATGTGCTTTCCTATGACATATAAGGAAAATTTTCACTCACGCAGGAGTGGCTGGACTTCTTTAAGAGATGTTCCACTGTGGAACTCTCATACATAAAGAAAGACTCCTATCAGTATGACAAAATTTCACATGTAATAACTATGAGTATCCTTCCAATCTTGGAAAACAAGGGATCTCAAACAACACACATATGAAATTGAGCATCCTGCCAATATGGCATAAAAGGGATCTCATATATAACACGAATCCATAGCTAAAAGTACATCAATAACAAAGCAAGGCAAGATCCCATGACTCATGTATCAACCGGGATCTACAAGACATAATTCATCTCAAAGAGAAAGAAATGAAGAAGTACACGAAATCCACATCATATACCTCATGCTGACATTTGTTGAAGGTTGAGCTGCTCTATGGCTGAATCTGAAAACACCATCAATCTTGTGGCGTCGAAAAATGTAAAAATGACTGTTTAGTTGTGGAAATCTGACACTTGCATAACCAACTTCCAAAAGTGGTTGAAAAATCAAAAAATCAGATGAAGAAACTGAGCACGATATCAGACTCGTGGTGTCGAGTAGTGCAAAAATGACATAAAATTTGTCCCATTTGGACAAAGTCAAAATTTTGCCTTCCTGAAAATGGGGCTCAATCAAGGTTTCTTCTGCCTCTTTTCTGGCTCATGGTTCCACATGACCTATAATAAAAAATAAAAATAAAAACCTAGAAAATCGTGCATGTTCTCTGCTCCTCCATGGCTTGGGCACATCTAAAGACTGAAGGTTTAAGTAATGAAGGTGGGAAGACATAACAAAGAAGCCCGTTGGGCGCATTGGTTGAAGATTCAGATTTGAAGGGAGGAGGTCAGGTGGTCAAACCTCGACCCCTCCAAATTTAGGAGGCCACTTGTTTTAGAACCGCACATGTAATTTTACAACCAACCGCACTATTTCTGGCAATGGTGTATTGGGTTTCGGGTCCACATTGGGCAGCCTACCCCATATCTTATCAGCTTCGATGCTTTTTGTTTATACGTTGGGCCGCTCATGGAGCGGACCGGCCTTTGAGGCTGGGCGGGTTCGATTCTCGCCGGCCCATATATGGTATGGATCCATTGGTAGGGACAGCGGGGTTAACATCCTACCCCCTCAAAAATTTAATGTGGTTTGGTTATGGGGGTGGCGGGGGTCATGACCCCACCCCCTTTTTTATACATTTTTTTTTTTTTAAAACAAATTTTGCATTTTGAAAATTTCAGTTTTTGGACCGAAGGAGTGCTTTTAAGGAGGCAACAATTTCACCTTGAATCTGGCCTGAGTGTGTCGGAATCCGGTGGTCGAGTTTGGTTCAAATTGTGTCCTCCTCAAGGTTGCCCAGTCACCAAGTCAACTCGTAACTTTAACCACTCCTAACTTTCACATAAGATCTCATTTTAATGAACCGCTCGCACCACCACGACCAGGAAGACGAGATCTTCAACATGAACTCAGTTCAAGAACAATCCGAACACTTTTATTTTTTACCCCTCTTTGCCCTGTGTGTCTCTTTGGAGCCACCTGGATCATCTAAAGCCCTAGGGTAGAACAATCACTGCAATGGAAGCACATAAAAGGAGGTGGCTGAAGTAATGAATAACTGAATGGAACTCCTCCAATGGACTCTTTAAGTGAAACGTTGATCCCTTCATTGAAAATAAAACACTCCAAATGGTGCACTAAAACCAACCCTGCAACTCCTCTCTGAAGTAATGCAATCTAAGAAAGAAACTGCATTGTAGGGGATGGTGATGGCTTAGCCTGGTGCCAAATGTTGCAATAATTCCCAAGGACCTCCCTTACTAGCCTCCCAATGGAAATAATGCTTCCTCCACAGAAGACAAGCTCAGAAATGGCCCTCTCAAACTCTCCACTACTGTAACCCTACAACACAGCACAACCTTGGCACAAACTACACTGTAGAAGAAAGATGTATCTTGGCCTGATGCTAGAATGTAGAAATTTAGCCCAATAACCTCTCCTGAGTGGGCACTCGAAATCCCCCGAGGATGAGGGTGGGATTCTCGCTCAAGAACACCCTTGTGCTAAACAGCACTGCAATCTTCGCTAAACAACTGAAGTGAGCCAAAAGTCATAATAGACCATAAACAAAATAATAATCAACATTCTTTCCATGGCTTCCATTACCTTCATTATATGCTTGGTGAGCTTCCTTACCTTGGGCCCCACTCATTAAAGCCACTACTTCCATTCAAATACTCTCCCTCCAAAACTGTGTTGCTTCTCATTGAATATCCACTCCCTCCATACCAGCGTTGTTGATTTTGTTAAGCCTGGACCCATCCACATGCTTCATCCCCTATTCACACATAAGGGTGCTTTATCCAGCTATTTTGAGGCTCCCCTATCACAATAGCAGTGATTTTATTCCTACTAAGGAGATTTATGGGTCTCCCTACCCTCTTATTCTTCTAACTAAGAAGCAAAAAAAAAATTTAATATTCCAACTAGTTGAAAGCTAATTGGGAATATTACAGTCCTCCCCTACCAAATTTTTCTTGTCCTCAAGAAACTCTAAAGGTGAGTGCTGAAAAACTTCTCCTCCTTCCCTTGTGACACCTCCATGTGATAAGCTCTCCTCATGAACCAAGTTTCCCCCAATCAATCCATCCATGAAATGATCCTCCCAAGTGCTCATGAGATGCATCTCCCACATGCTCAAGTTAACCAAATGTCTCATCCCATAAGGAAACAAGAGGTCTAATGTAGCAATCATGGATTGCCCAATGTTCTCCCTGAAGCGTGAAGCATAAGAAATGTGGAGAATCTCATTCCCAATTGGCACATCCAATCCATGTGGCATCCCTCCAATCATGCCCACAACAATGATAAGAACATCATCAACATATGGGATCATAATCAAAGTCATCCTAGCTGAAATATATAATACTGGAGAAGGATAATGGTCCCTCAAGTGCAACCAGCACAGTTTTACTCCTTACTAGCATCAAAATATGGTATGATGAGTGGTTTCTCAACCACTTTCTTGCTGCCCCAATCCTCTCACATGCTTGGAGAAGGTGAATGATGTGTGGTTCCAATTGAGCACACCCTGGATAAGATATCATCTACCAAAAATCTCCTAGGGAGTGGCCATCATCATCACTGCTTATGGCTCCAAGTATATCATGTAGTCTAAAGAAAAGAGTGCCTCCTTTTGGAGAAATATATTGTACATGAATGGAAAGGAAATACAAATACATTGTTAGTGAATCATTATGTGCATAAACACAATCCTTACCATGTACCTTGAACAAGATGGTGACATGGCTCATAGATGGGCCTCCCCTCATTCCCAATGAGAAGGGATGTGGTTGTGATAAATTTTCCAAGGATTTATGTCTCTCCTCAATCTCCAAACAATCCATGCAACTCTTAATATGCTGATGTATCTCCTCTTTGAAGCCTTCCCAAGTGAATCCCTCGATGATAGTGTGATATGCCCTCATGAAATCAGTGTGGCTAGAGAGAAAATCCTCATATGATACATGTAGTAGCTTTTCCTTGAGCTTAGAGGCTCTAGTCAAGAAGATCCTACTTTGAAAATAGATGACCCCATCTCTCACTGTATATCTCCCATTTGATAACTGGCCATCAAGTATCCTGCATGAAAAGAGATCCTTGGAGTATTCCACCAACAACTGGGATATCCAATAAGGATCTATACTCCATAATGATAGCACTACTACTTTAGAATGTAAATCACCTATCATGTTGCTGCCCTATCCTTTGACATCTCCCATGCCAAAGTCATATGCCAAGATTCTATTATCTTGCCTCTACAACCCCTCCTATAGCTTCTCATGCTCAATTAAAGGTTAAATTTTTTGGAGGTTAGCCTTCCATGGGAAGCTATCACCCATCCAAAACCTTATGATTTTGGCCAATGTATGCATGAGTGGCCACCATCCTCTATCACAAGTGGAATATTCCTCCCTATGTGGAAGTATCTTGTGGTTCTCCAAAGCCATGGAGTGGTCCCCTTGCACTATGATGGTGCTATCCTCCATCACTGAAACATCTTCTCTCAATGCAAGATGTTTGGTGAGAATGGGTAACACTGATATTGGGAGAATGTCTCCCTCCTCCCTAAACCTACCCAAGACTCTTTGCGCTTACCAAGTCCTTCCAACATCCTCACCCCTCCTGGATCTAAGAGTGGTGAAGCCTATTGTGAGACATCTCTCATCAACTCCTGATCTAATGGCCTCCCTGGTGGAATGCCTCCATGTAATGAGACATCAATGTGTAGAGTAGACTGTATATTTTAGTGGACTGATTTGTCCCTGTTCTCACTACGAAAATTAACCTCCTTCTTTTGTGCATAAACCTCCTAAAATGGATAGGCATGTGTGCTCCTAATCACCTGATGTTGGCCATCCTTTCCATCTTCTCCTTCCATCTACGAAGTCTCACATTCTAGGATGTCTGCCTCCAATGTAATCAATTTCCGCACACCCAACATCACATTGGTGTCAAGAGTCCTAATCACAAGGGAATGATCTATCATGGTGTGTGTCCTAAAAACTGTAGCAAATGTCGGAACATACTTCCTCCACTTCTTAGTCTCACTACCCATCAATACCGACACATGCTACTCCTGGATTGTGCCATGGTTTCCACATGTTAGATCCTTTGGAGCCTCTTGCAATGATACAAGGGATTCTCTAAATGGATAAATTTCTCCATTTCCATCTCCATCTAGTGATGGATCTCCTCCTGGTGTTACAATGTTGTTGGCTCTTTCTAGTTCTTCCCCTTCATCATTATTGGAGGATGCCTTATCATCATTAAGAGTTCTTGTGTCTTATTCCTCTCTTGAAGGAGGAATATCCATGTCTTCCTCTTGAGAAGAGATCTCTTTCCCTTGGCAAGGTATTTGGAAAGTCTCTAACCCCCTCAATGGAATTTTGGAGTGGAGTTGGTCTAGTGGATCCTACCAACTCATGCAAAGGTTTTGATTGCTTTGGATTGGTTAGCTCAACCAAAGATGTTTCTGAATTTTTTTTATCAAATATTTTCACTAACCTCCTGGTGAACTCTGCATAAGTAGTTAAATTTTCATGGCTCAATGTAGAAAAACCATAAAACCACCAATCATGAGCCTTAACTTCAAGATGCAGTGCTGATACTTTAATGGCCTCCTTTTCTGGAACTTGATGCAGCTGAAAATATGTGTCCAACTTCCTTACCGAAGCCTTAGCTATGAACTTGGGTGACCCATCAAAAGTAGGTAGAAAGAATCTTCCCAAAGTATGTTGTATGCATCCTTTTCTTCTATTGTGATTATTGGGCCTTATATTCTCCTTGATCTGACAAAACCCTTGGAAGTTGAGATGCTCTTTGAACCTCAGAGATTGAGATTCATATTCTTGGAGATAGTCACCAAGAGTATCCTCCTTTGGTGTATTTCCGTCCTCCTCTTCTCTTACTAATAATGTAGGCATGGAAGAGCATTGTGGATCTGATTATGAGGATGAATTCTCACACCCATAATGCTAAATATTGGAGCTTTCTTCATGCACAAACCCTCTTGGAGAATCTCTATATCTCTCAATCCTCATCTCTTTTATGTCTCTGTTAATACCCTACATATTTTGGAGAAGAAGCTTTGAAAACTCCTTTCCTTTCATTTCTCCTAGTAATGGAGTCTTGAATTTTTCTCTTATGTAAATCTTCTCCTTTTTGTGAGAAGCTTATTCTTCTTATGATGACATATATTTGATGTCTCATAGGCTAAGCTAAGATTATGCTTTGATACCACTGTCATATTCCAAAATAGGAAGAGAATCAATATTGAACACAATAATGGAAAATAGCAATAAATAACAATACATCAAGCATGAGCCAAACATAGATCCATGGTATTAAGTATAACATCAACCAATGAGTAAAATATATTGAGGATCAAGTCCCTCAAGCTAGGCAAGAGAAGCCTCCAATGCCAAAAATCACCAAAACATGAAATGCAGCTGGTACACAAAATGTCGGAGAACTAATACAATGCAGTCTGAGTGAATGTAATTGAAACTGGAAAATAAAAATAAATAGATCAGATAATACAATGCTCATACAATACTGGAAATGGAGATCTATGCTCCCAAACACCTTTCCAAGACAACCCAGAAAGGGTTTCCTAAAATACACAAAATATAGAATGGTGATCTAAAGCCCTAGGGTTGAATAATCACTACAACTGAAGCACATAGAAGGAGGTGGCTGAAATAATGAAGAACTGAATGGAACTCCTCCAATGGACTCTTCAAGTGAAATGTGAATCCCTTCACTGAAAAGAAAATACTCCAAATAGTGCACTAAAACCACCCCTACAACTCCTCTCTGAAATAACGCAATCTAAGACTAAAACTTCGTTGTAGGGGATGGTGATGGCTTGGCCTGGTGCCAAATGTTATAATAATTCCCAAGGACATCCCTTAATGGCCTCACAATGGAAATAATTCTTCCTCCACTGAAGACAAGCTCAGAAATGGCCCTGTCAAACCCTCCACTACTGCAACCCTGCAACACAGCACAACCCTTGCAGAAAATGTCCTGTAGAAGAAATTTGTAGCTTGGCTTGATACTGGAATGTGGAAATGTAGCCCAATAAACTCTCGTTATTTGGCACTTGAATTCCCCCGAGATTGAGTGTGGGATTCCTGCTCAGGAACACCCTTGTGCTAAACAACACTGCAATCTTCGCTAAATAGCTGAAGAGAGACAAAAGTCATTACAGGCCATAAAAAAATAATAATCAACATGCTTTCCATGGATACCATTCCCTTCCTTATATTCTTGGTGAGCTTCCTTACCTTGGGCCTCACTAATTAAATCCACTACTTCCATGCAAAGACTCTCCCTTCAAAATTGCATTGTGTGTCATTGAATATCCACTCCCTCCATACTAGCGTTGTTGATTTGGTCAAACATGACCCCATCCACATGCTTCATCCCCTATTCACACATAAGGGTGCTTTATCCATCTACTTTGATGCTCCCATTTCACATTAGGAGTTATTTTATTCCTACTAAGGAGATTTATGGGTCTCCCTACCCTCTTATTCTTCTAACAAAGAAAAAAAAACAAAATTTAATATTACAACAAGCTGAAAGCTAATTGGGAATATTACATTGAGAATTGTTCTCAAGTTAAATAATAACATGTGAAACAAGTGCATGCATCTTCACTGTTTTACTCTAATATGTAAATGAAATAATTTGATAGTAAATATCGTAACTAAAATTCCTAAAGGGAGATTAAAACCTCATGATCTGGAGAACAAAAACAAAACTCAAATAAAACACCTATAACAATATGAAGAATGAAACACATGAATCTGTTATCACGAATAAGGCATGAATTATTATTAAATAAAGGAAAAACCTTTAGTTACCAATAATTCATGACTGGTCATTCAACATTTAAGTTGATAATATAGATATCAGAACATGAAAGACAAACGATTTAATTCCTAAATGAGATCAAGCCTCATATTTAGATTTTTGTGATTAAAAATCAAAATAACATGACAAACAGATAGAAATTTTTATAATCACCATAATACACTTTCAGAATTGAAAAAAATAATTGTGTATCAAGCACAATCAGTTATGTATCTCAAAATTTTCTCACTTCTTCCAACAACTCCCCCATGGCAGGAAATAGGGATTTAAGTAATATATTTTCAAAAATAACTTCTTTAGCAACTATCTGCACTATAACCACTTGACATTTAAATTAAATAAAGTAAAATTTTGGAAATGAATTAATTAAACATCATGAAACCTTCGTGACATTGAAGATTTTGTTTTATTAGTCATCCCTATAAGAGAGGATGTGTGTGCCCCACACATACTAAAAGTTGGTGCCCGTGTTGTAATCAAGGGGATTTCATGCTAGTCCTCAAGTTAGTCCATGACAGACTGCATCAGATGGACCATTTTAGCGGCCTATGAGGTGGTAGAGAGTTGCTCGACTATTGTGTTGTGATAGAAATGGTTCTTCAATTTGACTAGTTTTTCCCACTCAACAACAAATAACCAGGTCACATTCTTGTATTTGGAAATTACTACCACCAAACGTGATCTTATCTGATACCTAGTGGCGAGGAGATTTTGTATAATTTTATTTATCTGAGATAAAATAGTAAAGTCCTGACAAAGAGCATTTACCATTGTGGAAGAAGCAACCATCTCTTCTCCTAGCATGGCCAAACAACCCAAATCACGCTTCGTGGTTATCAATTGCTCGAAGAATCTTTGCCAAGATATTGCCTAATTTCCATTATTCCATAACAAAGGCGCACCAAATATTCACAGATAGTTCCACTCGGTTCTAAAATCATTTATTTCCTTGATGAATTTTTCAAATTCGTCTCGTATTTTCTGCATGGCGATCCATTTTTCCCCTAACATGCACATAGATAAAATGCAGTTGCCTCTAGGAGGTAATTCTAGTTTTTTTAAAGTACAATCCTCTAAGGTATTTACCAGATCTATAATTGCATCGATATCCTCTAGTATTTTATCTAGGGCCTCAACTGTGTACTTTGACTCCAAGTTGGCACTTTGTATTAAAGCCTTCTCATAATTCGAGATAATTTTCACATATGATTCGACTGTAGTGATTTTCTGCCAAATATATCTCCATATCTCCCATTTGTATTGCACGATTATCTTCTTCCATGTCACAGTGATGCGAATAAATTCATTCAAGGATTTGACTTTTTTATTTGTGTCCTTCAGAGAAACATGAATCTTCTCAATTTCACTACTATTTCACTCCACTGCAACATTGGTTCTACGGTTAACCTATGTGTTTTCCTCTCTGACTGACTTCAAATCCTATTCCAACTGAGAAATATTGATGTGCAACAACTTGGGGTCTTCTGAATCAACTATTTCAGTGGACCTAAGGGCGTTATCAATCGAGGCCATATATTCTATCAAAATCTTTAGGTGTCTTTCCTCTTTTTCATGAGATTACGCTCTAAGCACCTCCAGCTGCTTGAGATCATTCTGTTGCTCTTATTCCTTGATTCACAAAGAAACTTCTATTTCCTGGAGACGATATTTGACCTCCTCTTTTCTTTCAAAATCTTGTATCAATACGAGGGTAATGATAAGGGATCTTAAGGATTTCTCACATCCCTTTGACCTCCTTATCCTTCTCCTCCAGTAATTCCTTTAGAGGGGTAGTATCCTTGGGATGCTCGAACTGACGCACGACAATATCCTCCAATTATTTGTTCTGTTTGGTATATGTATGCAAAGCCATACATGCTATTTTAAATTGTTCAGAGACATTTTCGAGCATGGCCTAAATTTTCTTATTCTCTGTCATAGAATCAAGCAATCTCCATGCCATAATTTCACCTGCTTTTCGATGCAAATTTATCACGTCCATACCTGATACTCTGCCCAGGTTTATGGCTAGAGAAGAGGTCATGGATCCTACCATATGTTGGTTCTCCCATATATCAAGATGAATTACTTTAATATTTAAGACATTTGCCTTGAAATAAGTAGTCCAGATAAAATGAGGGCTGCTTAAAGGTAACACCTCTTTAAGTGTTGAGGTCTCCGCTAATTAGGACTGTGTTGGGATTACAGTTAATTCTGGACTGGATTTTATTGCTTCTCTCTACTCTGTAAACAATTTTTTTATGTTTAGGGCCTGTGTCCCTCAATATTTGGGTTCACTGCTCTTCAAAGCATGCCTGATATCTACATCCAATTGTTCGACTTGTTTCTCAAACACATCTGCATCTGTAATATTCCCAAATGGGGAAAGCAGCAATATATCACATAAACATGGAGAGTAGCAGTGAATACATCAATACACTAATATGTTAGACAAATTTACAGCCATCTTATTAAACATATAAGCAAACAATATGAAAAATGTCTTGAGGATCAAGTCACTCAAGCAATACCATACAAGCCTCCAATAAGCAAATATGCAATCACATGAAGAATAGTTGCTATAAAAATTCCTTGAGTTAAGACAACACAGTTTCAGGGCATAAACTGCTGCATAAAAATATATCAATACAAATCTTCTGTTATATAGCTCAAACAATGCTAGGAGTGAAGATATCGACTCCTAAACACTTTCCCAAGAGAACCCGGGAAGAGTTTCCGAAAATACCCAAAATACAAAAATGTCAAAATGCAGCGCTAGGGATGAATAAATCTGACATGGCTGAAGATGATAACTAAATGAATAGATCTCCTCCATTAGATTCTTCAAGTGAAAGGCTGATCCCAACACTGAAGATCTCACCCTCCAAAACAAGCACTGAAACCTCCACTACAAATGCTCACTAAAATAACGCAGTCAAAGAGGGAATCTGCACTGTAGATTATTGGAATAGGTTGGTCTGGTGCTAAGATGTGAAAGAAAGATCAAGAAACTCCCTTTCTGATCTCCCAAAGAGAAGGATTCTTCCTCCCCTGAAAAACTAGCTTAGAAAGTGGGTTTCTCAACCCTCCACTGCAACACCCTGCAACACAAAACAAATATGAATAGAAATTGTGTTGTAGCTAAATACTGAAGCTTGGCCAGAATTTCAGATGTGTGGAAATGATAGTACAATACTATTCCAAGAGGCTACCTCAAGGGAAGAGGTGGGATCCCTGCTCAGGAACACCCTGTGCTAAGCAACACTACAAGCTCAACTAAACAGCTGAATAATGCAAGAAGTCATGCAGACCACAAAATCAGTAATCAATAACATAACCCCATATGGCTGCCTTGCCCTCCTTATAAACAATGTGAGCCTTCTCACCTTGGGTCCCACTCATTAGCATTTCCACTATCATGGAGTCTTCCTTCCATTCACACTATGTTGTCTCTTAATGATGATCCATTCCCTCCATACCAGCGTTGTTGACTTGGTCAAACTTGACCTTGTCCACATGCATTAGCCCTTGTTCACACATGAGGGTGCTTTATCCAGCTATGAATATGATCCCTTTTCACATTACGAGGGATTTTATGCCTACTAAAGATATTTATGGGCCTCCCTACCCATTTATTCACCTAACTAAATGACAAGAGAAAAATTAATATTCCAATTAGCTGCATGAGAATTTAGGAATATTACGGTCCTCCCCTCCCAAATGTTGCTTATCCTCAAGCAAATGTAAGGATAGAATTTAATATCCTCCTCTCCTCCTCCTATAGCATTCTCATATGATAAAATCCTCCAAGGAACAAGATTTTGTCTCATCAATAGATATCCAAGTTGCGCCTCCCAAGTATGAAAGTTAGTTTTTGGTGACCATCCCAAATAGCTATCATCATGAAGAAGTAAAATACCCATGGAGGCAAAAATGTGTTATCTAGAGGCCTTCTTGAGGCATGGAATCTGAAAGATATTGGGAACTAACATTCCCATGTGAAGCCTCCATTCCCAAGCTATCATCCATACAAAATGAGTCGCCCTCCGACATGGCAACTCATGAAAAATCTCCTCCAACTTAAGCTCCTGCAAAGAAGGTGGGTGTAATGTTCCAAATTTTGCAATAAGGTAATTGGAACATTAATTTTGCTTTTATGATAATAAAAGGGAATAAAATGGGTAAGGGAGCCCACGTAGCAGCATAATAAAACTCTCCTAAGGTGCATGAGTCACTTAAGTGGCTAAATTTGGCATTCCCTAGTGTGAAAAGGGCCAAAGGCAAGTTAACTAGACCATGGTTGACCAAGTCAACAACGTGGCTTAAAGGAGAAGCTTGCTCATGAAGACTGCGCAGTTGGAAAGGAGGGAAATTTGAAATGAGATAAACCCTAATGTGAGTGGGGTCCACGGCAAGGAAGCATTCCTTGCATAAAAAGGTGAAGGAGAGCCATTGTTCATTTTCATGTTTGAGAATTCGATTTTGCAGCTCTCTTCAGTTGTTCAACTGAGATAGCTTGTGCTGCTTAGCACAAGGGAGATTTCTATTTAGAAGTATTCTATCCTTCATCGGGAAGCCCTGGAGGAGTTTCTCTTCATCTTCCTCACATCCATGCTTGAGGCCAAAGCCATCTCTTTCAGCTACAGTGTTTCTTTTGGGTAGATTCATTGGAGTTGCTGGAGGTAGCAGTGAGGGATCATCATCCCACCATTTCCTAAGCTAGTTTTGAAGAGGAAGAGTTCTTATTTCTCTAAGAAATCAAAAAAATACATTTCCGGAGCTTTATTGCATATTTTGGCATAGGGCTAAGTGTTTCATCTCAGCCCCAGCACAGTCACTCCCTCTTACAGCGTTATTTTCATAGGGCAATTGTAGGAGGGTTCACCGGGGGAATCTGAGAGTGTAATCTTTAGTGAAAGGGGCAGCCTTTCACTTAGAAGATCATTGGAGGAGGTTGCTACATTTTTTGCAACATTATTTCCCTTCTCCATTCATGTATTATTATTGAGCTGCAGTAGCTGCCCAGCTACTCTGACATTTTTGTATTTTATCATTTTGTACATGTATTGCAGCCAATCCTTCTAAGGATTGATAGTTAGCTATTTTCAGGGGTTTAGAGCTTGCTCCCCCTCTTTTATTGAGCTCTTAATGATATATCATCATATTTTCATTTTACATATTGCAATCTCCTCATGTAACTGCGCAGACATAGCTAGGGCAATATTGTATGGCAGTGTAATCTGGAGTTTCCATGTATAATCTTGATTGAGGCTGATCTAGTTTATCTTGAGAGGTCTTACCTCAAGATTTTTATCTCTATTTTCTGTTGAACTTTATAAATCAGCTATGCACTCTTCTTATGTCATATGATGTATTATTTCACTGTTGTTCATTATTGAAGTTTCAGATGTGGCTGTAGCTCATCTCTTTGAGAAAATAACTTCCTAAAGGAAGAAATATTTGCATAGCTATAGGCAGAGTCTAAGTAAGGGCCAGGAAGCCTCTGGTTCTCATCCTCTCTTTAGAGGTGAAATAACTGGTAAAAACCCTCTTATTCTATCTCTAAAATAGCCTTGTTCATATTTCTGACAAAGGAACATTTCAGGGGTAAAAATTCTGCTGATTTCCATTTCCAGACATTATAGTGGTATCAAAGCTTCAAACTTGGCTCAGCCTGTGAAGTTTGAATTTCAGAGAAGAAGAGGCCAGAATGATGCAAAGGATGAGATTAATCTCATCAATTTTCAGATCCAACAACAACCTCTCCAAGGAGGTTGAGGAGACAGAAAAAGGAGAAGAGGAAGGACCATGCACTTCCTATTCTCACAGAGAAGCAGAGTAGAAGCATGAAGGTCACTTGGAATTCAAAGTTCTAATTGGGTACCTTGCTAAATACAGAACAAACCCTAGAGTCTTCCAAGAGACTCTATCTTTCCCTCACTATATTCATCAAAAGGAGGAAAGAAGACCCTACAGTCATGGGATGATGAAAGGCAATAGATTTCTGTTGTCTACATTTGGTGGGTCACTCACATGTGCAGTAGAGGCTTGGGTGAAGATGCTGGAGGCTTTCTTCCTACTACATCCTATGGTAGATAGAGAGGTTGTAGCAATTGCAGCGCTGCACCTTGATGGAGGTGGTTCATCCATGGGAGGCATGCAAGGGTTTCTACTCTTACTGATTTTTCTCAGATCTTGATCATGAGATTTTGCCAAAGGAGGGAGGAGCCCTCACCACCAGCTGAGGAGGCACATACCAGCACTATCATAGTCATGGAGGAGCAACATCCATATTTAGAAGTTGGGGCAGCCAACACATTTGGGGAGGAGATATTTGCAGCCACATTATACTCCCCCAAACTTCATAAAGGTATGCACAAGTTTATATTTTATGTTTATTCAGTACCTGCTATGAGGAGTTGCATACCATTGCAAGTTGACTGTCTTGAGCAGAATATTGTCACTGCGATGTGCCATCATTCTCATACTCCATTGATGAGTCATGCACCACACATGAGAATGGGCTTTGAGACATGGACCATGGAGGAGATTGCATTTCAATGTCCCATGAAATTCAAAAGGGAAAATCTGCTTTGGGATGATGGTAGCTCTTGTGGGAGAGGTGCCAAGTTGCAGAAAGGTGAAGAGCATCCACTAGGAGCTGAGTGGATGTGGATGGGAGGCAAGAGGATGGTGAGCCTCTTGCAGATCTATGATACAGGGCAGCGAGAAGCCATGCTGCGTTGGTTGCTCTTGAGAGAGTTTGGCCAACATGTGACCTACTCCTTTTCATGGGGTTTGAGAAGGGAGACGAGTGGAAGGATACTTACACCAAAGAGCAGAGCCTTCTGGATGAAGTGTGCCCAGCGGAAATGTGGAGGATCCATAACCCACAGTTCCCAGGATCATTTCACAATTATTGCTCTTGATGAACAAAGTGGAGAGCATGGGTGCATCATGATGGGATGGCATTTCTCTTACCACTCATTATGTTCCCATTTTAGATTGAGTATGGTGGAAGTATAGAGGAGCAGCAGACATTCTTGTTGCTTGGGCTTTGTTTGGATGTTGCGGGAGCAAGAGGATTGCTCTTTGACATTAGATGCCCAGGCAGCACCTTCTTCATGGGAGGGGCTCTACATTTGCAGCAACATGATGGGAGGATTCTTTGGCAAGATGCATGTCAAAGAGGGGAGATTTGAGATGACAGTGGCCCTACTCCAAAGGCCAGCAATGCTATCACTTGGGAGCTTGGATTACTTGCTGAAGTGTTCTCAAAACCACTTCACAAGAGATGTGTCTTGGAGGCATGTAGGAGAGGAGGATGATGAATTAATGGATGGCAGCATCCCTTGCTATGTTTTTATTATCTTGGCTTGGGCTCACAAGCACAATAATAGACACCTACATGCAGCAACTTTGGATTCTTCTTTCCAGCATTCTCATGCATACTATCTACTGATGGAGAAGTCCACTTGGGAGGGCTTCCTAATGGATGTATATCAGCATTTGGCTAGATGCATATCCCAAGAGATGATGAGAGGGTTGGCACAACCACTCCCCTACTATGTTGCAGTAAGGGGGACTTTTCACTTGAGCCATTCCAGCTCAAAGGCCAAAGTACATGATAAGGGAGGTAATCATTTGCTTTATGTTTGGCACTCTCTTATTTTTATGAGCAGCATATTATATCAAGGAGGATATTTCCTTCTTGCACACTATGTCTTATCATGCTCATGGTCTATTACAGCAAATATGATGGCTATTTTAGTAGTGGATTGTGGGGGAGAGCCACATGATGGTTGGTGTACACCCATTACACTATTTTGTACTTTCATGTATACATCTTTTGAGATGATTGTGGTAGCTAACAAGTGGTTGGGAGAGCACTTGTTAATTTCTATTTTGATGCAGGCAAGAATTGCACTGCGCAGGTCCCATTGGTGGGACAATGATCCACTTTTCTGTTGTCATGTGACAACTTGCTTCTATTGGTTCTTGCTTCCATGTATTGCAGATTTTTCTTGGTGCATGGGGAGCTTTGTCTGGAGATTGGGGCATGAGTTGATGATGCCCATTGGGAGTATTATTCTCCCTACTTTTCATGTTGCATGTTTCAGGAGAAACAATGGGCAGCCCATGATTGCCAAGCTTCATCTCTTCCCGTCATGTGGGAGGAGCTATTTGGAGAGCTTAAAATTTTGGAGGAGGCACTTCATGGTTTGTATGATTGATGGGGTGGCTTGAGTCTCTTTTGAAGACCATTTTATTTCAGCCATATATCAGCAGCAGCCCCATATGCATCATGATGATGGAAGAACTCATTGGATGGATATGCCCTTTGGGAGGAGAGACCTCCATTCTTTTAGCAGCACATGCTCCAAGGGGAGTATGGAGGATGATATGACCACCATGTTCAGACATTGGTTTCTCTTGGATTTGAGCCATATGATTGGTTGGATACCATATGATGATGAATTCCAACTCATCACATATGAGATGATTCGGGTGAGCTTGATTTGTAGCGTTGGAGGAGAGATATTTGGAGATCTAGTCTTCATCTAGCCACTTGAGGGCAGGTATTTTGCAGCCCCGGATCAGCATACACTCTTCACTTATCCTAAGTGGATAAGAGGACAGCGTGGGGTAGGCTCTCTTGTCTACCATGTTCAGAAATTCAGCCCACCTATTTCTCATGAGCACAAGGTGGAGGAGTACTTTCAAGAGTTGCCTAGTTGGAGGGTGACTCATTTTGCTTGGTTGATTGCTTGGGGGTGGAGGATCTACATGAGCATATTTCAGACTCCATGCCTTGAGTGGAGGGTCTTTTCAGATCATCCTTGCTCTTTCTTGAGGATAAGAAATTTTTGGGAGGGGAGGACTATAATGTTCCAAATTCTGCAATAAGGTAGTTGGAACATTAATTTTTCTTTTATGATAATAAAAGGGAATAAAATGGGTAAGGGAGCCCATGTAGCGGCATAATAAAACTCTCCTAAGGTGAATGAGTCACTTAAGTGGCTAAATTTGGCATTCCCTAGTGTGAAAAGGGCCAAAGTAAAGTTAACTAGACCATGGTTGACCAAGTCAACAACGTGGCTAAAAGGAGAAGCTTGATCATGAAGACTGCGCAGTTGGAAAGGAGGGAAATTTGAAATGAGAGAAACCCTAATGTGAGTGGGGTCCATGGCAAGGAATAATTCCTTGCATAAAAAGGTGAAGGAGAGCCATTGTTCATTTTCATGTTTGAGAATTTGATTTTGCAGCTCTCTTCAGTTGTTCAACTGAGATAGCCTATGCTGCTTAGCACAAGGGAGATTTCTTTTTAGAAGTCTTATCTCCTTCATCGGGAAGCCTTGGAGGAGTTTCTCTTCATCTTCCTCACATCCAGGCTTGAGGCCAAAGCCATCTCTTTCAGCTACAGTGTTTCTGTTGGGCAGATTCATTAGAGTTGCTAGCGGTAGCAGTGAGGGATCATCATCCCACCATTTCCTAAGCTAGTTTTGAAGAGGAAGAGTTCTTATTTCTCTAAGAAATCAGCAAAGGACATTTCTGGAGCTTTATTGCAGATTTTGGCATAGGGCCAAGTGTTTCATCTCAGCCCCAGTGCTGTCACTCCCTCTTACAGCGTTATTTTCAGAGGGCAATTGTAGGAGGATTCACCGGGGGAATCCGAGAGTGTAATCTTTAGTGAAAGGGGCAGCCTTTCACTTAGAAGATCATTGGAGGAGGTTGCTACATTGTTTGCAGCATTATTTCCCTTCTCCATTCATGTATTATTATTGAGCTGCAGTAGCTGCCCAGCTACTCCTGCATTTTTGTATTTTATCATTTTGTACATGTATTGCAGCCAATCCTTCTAAGGATTGATAGTTAGATATTTTCAGGAGTTTAGAGCTTTCTCCCCCTCTTTTCTTGAGCTCTTAATGATATATCATCATATTTTCATTTTACATATTGCAGTCTCCTCATGTAATTGCGCAAACATAGCTAGGGCAATATTGTATGGCAGTGTAATCTGGAGTTTCCATGTATAATCTTGATTGAGGCTGATCTAGTCTATCTTGAGAGGTCTTACCTCAAGATTTGTATCTCTATTTGCTGTTGCACTTTATAAATCAGCTATGCACTCTTATTATGTCATATGATGTATTATTTCACTGCTGTTCATTATTGAAGTTTCAGATGTTGCTGTAGCTCATCTCTTTGAGCAAAGATCTTCCTGGAGGAAGAAATATTTGCATAGCTATAGGCAGATTCTGAGTAAGGGCCAAGAAGCCTCTGGTTCTCATCCTCTCTTTAGAGGTGAAATAACTGGTAAAATCCCTCTCAGTCTATCTCTAAAATAGCCTTGTTCATATTTCCGACAAAGGAACATTTCAAGGGTGAAAAATTCTACTGATTTCCATTTCGGGACATTACAGTGGGTTGCATGTCTCTCTCTCCACTTATGATAAGTGTAGAGTTGTTGTTGACTTTGGGCTGAAATAATGTTTCCTTCATGAAGAAAAAAGGAGTTTGGATCCTCAAATACCCACTCTTTGGTTCTTGCCCACACCATCCCATATAAAGTGAATATGACATTATCATCATATGGAATCTGAATGAAAGAGGTACTGAAGGTTTTACATAGTGATGGAAGGTACCAAAAGTCTCTAGAGTAGTCACAGTGCATTTTTTCTAACTGTTGTTTCAAAATATAACATGGCAAGTTGTCTCCCCACAAGTTGCTAGTTGTGCATGTCATCTCATCTACTAGAAAATAGTAAATGGCATTGTCTATCAAATGAGCATACAAAGAATAGTACAATGCTTGCCCCAAGCCATTCAAGAGATGTCTATCCCCATCACTATTTTTGGTCCCAAAATGACCATGAAGCCCAAATAGAGGCTTGCCCTCCTGTGGAGCAATGCACTGTATAGAGATGGTAAGAGAATTCAAATATTGTGTTAGATAATTAATAAATGCAAAAAATTAATTCTTACCATGTACTGAGAGTAAGCTGATAATAAGGCCCATGAATTTTCCCTCCATAGTGGTATGACATACTCCGAGGAAGAGGAATGAACCATGTGTTGCATGAAAATTTTCCTTCTTATGCTTTGAAATCCAAGTCAAGAAGATCGTATCAT
The DNA here is from genome assembly GCA_034641835.2 of Pinus albicaulis. NCBI lineage: Eukaryota > Viridiplantae > Streptophyta > Pinopsida > Pinales > Pinaceae > Pinus > Pinus albicaulis. The sequence goes on along the minus strand of CM076571.1, from coordinate 599,358,662 downwards.
GGTAATAGATGTCTCCATCTACTACTCTATCACTCTCATCTCCTACTTGTTCACCAAGTGAATCATATGTGAAGTGATCCTTGGAACACTCCATCAACAAACCCAAGTTCCTAAGTGACAGCATTGTTGGCCTTTGAAATAAGGCTCCTATCATCTCATAGTTCCATTATTTGACATGCCAAATGCCAAGGTCATCCACCATAGTGCTGCTATATATGGGAGATTCCATCCAAATTGGAAGTACCTCCTGATCCTCCAAAACTAAGGAGTAACCCCTTTGCACCATGATTGTGCCACCATCTACTCTTGCAACATCATGCAAAGTATGGAAGAAAATCAGCCCATACTCTCCCAAGAGTATCCAAAGCAACAAAAACTCTTGTTGCCTCTTCATATCCTCATCATACAAGTCATGGAGTAACATCATGATGATTGACTTTTAGAATTCCCCTTACAACCAAATATTCTATTGTCATAACATATGGGTGCCATGCAATGCCTCAAACCATAACATACCTTGGGGAAAAAGATATGTCACATGATGGCCAAACTCTTTCAAGATTAGCCAACAAAACCATGCCTCCTACTGCCCTGTGTCATAGATATGCAAGTGGCTCACCAACCTCATGTTCACCACCCATACCCATTCATCCAAATGTAGGTGTCTCCTACCATACTCCACTTTAGTACTTCTCCAATGGGTAATACCATCCTCCAAATCATATTTCTATTTTTTCATTTCATGGGATGTTGAAATGAAATATCCTAGAGATTTCCAAGTGAATACCACTCATCAATGACCATGTTGAATCCATAAGGATCCAAGTATGCTGAAGGAAAATTCTTCTCATTGAGTTGTGCAATGCCCATCAAGAAAGATCCATCACAATAATGAAAGATAAGATGTCTCTCATCAATCATCTGCATGTCCAATGTCACACAAGTATAATGGTCATCAGAATGATCTAATAATAGTTGGGCCCCCAACTCATCACTGCTGCTTAATGGCAGTGTTGCTGATCTCTATAATGGTGTACTTTTTGTCTCATGCTCATGCTCAATGCTGAACATATAGCTCTGCATTGGATTGTTTAGGACAATGCTCGTCCTATCCTCCAAAAATCCACACTCCAACCCCAAGAGTTGTGTGCATATCAAAAATGAATAACCAGGATTACTGTTTATCTCCTCCTTAAACAATTCAAGGCTTCTCGGCGCAGTGATAGTATGCTGCTCCGAATCAGCAATGTGCCTTGACCCTAGGTTAGGCAATGGTACATTCCCACAACTCTCCATAAGATGTGCTGAAATAACAGGAAATGGAAATATGTGCATACCCTGGTAAAGCTTGGGAACATCTTGTACTGTTATAAGGGTTCCTTCCTCCGGTGTAATGACTTCTCCAACTACTGATGATGATAGCTTCTCATCTATGGATGCATCAGTGCTGGTATACGTCTCCTCCTCCTCATGCATCTCCAGAATAGTGCATGGAACTCTATATGTCAAGAGATCAAGACCACTTTACAAATATGCAAGGGTTATTTCTTCTGATGCAAGTTCTCTTGCAGCAAGTGGTGGTGAGGGCCTCTTCCCCTCTGATTTCTTCTTGTAAAACATTTTGATCAAACTTTGAGTAAAATCTGCATATGTAGTCACTCTTGCATGACTCAAATGGATGAACCACCAAATGTTTGCTTCACCTTCAAGGTGCAGTGCTGCAATCTCAACAGGTTCTCTTTCTACTACTGGATGTAGTAGAAATAATGCATCCAACTTCATTCCCCAAGCTCTTGTTGTACATGTGTATGACCCATCAAACGTAGGCAATAGGAATATATTTCTGCAAGGTCTCTTTCATTCTTTGAGCTGAGTGAACAGTGGGAGAGTTAGATTCTCCTTGAAAGCTCTAGGTTGAGACTTATATTCTACAAGGTATTCACTTATAATCTCATGATCTAAGTGTCCTCGATATCCATGCCTCTTTTCCTCTTCCTCAAAAGAAAAGGGCATAGTGTATTGCTTCGAAGCTCTTTGCAACACCGGCTCTTTATTTTGATGATAGGAAGTACATGGACCTTCCTCTTCTTGAAACCATTTTGAGGTCTCACTGCATCTCTCCTCTTTTATCTGCTTGACCTCCTTGGAGAGGTTCTTCATAGATATGAAAAGTGATGAGACAAAGCTCATTCCTTCCATCATATAATATCTCATTTTCTTCTCTTCTTCTTCTTATAGCATATTAGTTGAAACTCACAAGCTGAGCCAAGATTATGCTCTGATACCACTGTAGTATTCCCAAATGGGGAAAGCAGCAATATATCACATAAACATGGAGAGTAGCAGTGAATACATCAATACACTAATATGTGAGACAAATGTACAACAATATTATTAAACATATTAGCAAACAATAGGACAAATATGTTGAGGATCAAGTCACTCAAGCAATACCATACAAACCTCCAATAAGAAAATATGAAATCACATGAAGAATAGCTACTATACAAATTCCTTGAGCTAAGATAGCGCAGTTTTAGGGCATAAACTACTGCATAAAGATATATCAATACAAATATGTTGTTATATAGCTCAAACAATGCTAGGAGTGAAGATATAGACTCTGAAACACTTTCCTAGGAGAACCTGGGAAGGGTTTCCGGAAATACCCAAAATACAAAAATGCTGAAATGTAGCCCTAGGGATGAATAGCAGCTGAAACTGAATAACTAGATGGATATGTCTCAAGATTATAACTAAATGAATAGACATCCTCCAATATATTCTTCAAGTGAAAGGTTGATCCCAACACTGAAGATATCACCCTCCAAAACAAGCACTGAAACCTCCACTGCAAATGCTCACTGAAATAACATAGTTAAAGAGGGAATATGCATTGTAGATGATTGGAATAGGTTGGCCTGGTGCCAAGATGTGAAATAAAGCTCGATAACCTCCATTTTTTATCTCCCAAACAGAAGGATGCTTCCTCCTCCGAAAAACTAGCTCACAAAGTGGGTTTCTCAACCCTCCACTGCAACACCCTACAACAAAACACAAATCTGAATAGAAACTACATTGTAGCTCAATATTGAAGCTTGGCTAGAATTTTTGATGTTTGGAAATGATATTACAATACTCTTCCAAGAGGCTACCTCAAGGGAAGAGGTGGGATCCCCTCTCGAGAACACCCTATGCTAAACAGCACTGGAAGCTCAACTAAACAGCTGAAGAATGCAAGAATTCATGCAGACCACAAAATCAATAATCAATAGCATAACCCCATATGACTGCCTTGTCCTCCATATAAAAAATGTGAGCCTTCTCACCTTGGCTCCCACTCATTAGGGTTTCCACTATCATGGAGTCTTCCTTCCATTCACATTGTGTTGTCTCTTAATGATGATCCACTCCCTCCATACCAACACTGTTGACTTGGTCAAACTTGACCTTGTCCACATGCATTAGCCCCTGTTCACACATGAGGGTGATTTATCCAGCTAAAAATATGATCCCTTTTCACATTAACGGGGATTTTATGCCTACTAAAGAGATTTATGGGCCTCCCTACCCATTTATTCACCTAACTAAATGATAAGAGAAAAATTAATATTCCAATTAGCTGCATGCTAATTTAGGAATATTACAGCATCCACGTCACCTTCCTTCGACTTTACCCACCGAAATACATCAAGTTGTGATAGGACCTATGATTTTTCTTTTGATTGCAGAAGTAACATAACATGAAACTGCAGGTTTGTTCTCTTCAACAAGAATTTGAGTTTGAGAGTGGTTTAAGTCAGCTTGGGAACCTGTCTCCATCATCCCTGTAGACGATGTCGACCGTAAGCTCTCCTCAGTTAGTACTGGCAGATTCACCAGGTTCTCCAACTTGGGCCTGCTCTCGTGAATGTAGGCAAATAATGCAACCTAATTCTTATGTTGTGAAATTAAACCTAAGGGGTCATAGTGCCAGAAATCATCCTGCACGAATCCAAAAGATGATATTTACTTTTCCAAGACATCAATGGATTTTTTGATCTTATCAATTAAAGGAAAAATAGCATAGGGATAACTAAATAATTCTCCTTTATTTTTTGAAACAAAGCGAGATTCATTAAGTACCATTTTTTTCCTTAAAACCTTGTACAAAGAAAGCAAAGGTGATACATACTTAGCTAGCATATAAGGTTTCTTATCAAATTCATACATATGTATCACCGCATACTCGAGAAATAAGAACCAAATCCCAATATTCTCTTTTTTAGTAAACCTCATAACTCTGGCATGTTCTTTTGAGATCATACCCATGTTTTCTTCCCTTAGGGTGAGTGAAACAATTAATATAATGGGAATAAGGAAAAGGGACACATTGAGTCTATATTGCATCCAATCATCGAAAAGCATATTTCTCTTTATCATCAACATCGGTGGTGCTCAAAAGATATCTATAAGTCAGAAAGTATGAAGGATAATTATGAAGGACCAAGTGAATAAGGTAAGAATAGTGGCGACATGAGCCAAAAGGAATGGTGGTGGATAAATCTACTGTAAGGGCACATGCCAAGTTCTTAGGGAAGTCAATGGTTTGATGTTCCGGCGTAAGGGTGATAAGAAGAATTTCCAAGAACACCGACTCCTCCAATTTAGAATTGTTGGGAAGACCAAAAATAACAGAAACGAGGGACATCAAGGTTTGGAAGAAAGTCTTAAGTGATTGGGTAGATATAGGAAAATTCAATTTTAGATTTGGGTCGGAGCTTTTGAAGAGGTTATTGAGAAATTCAATCTTATCCCCTTCATCCCATGTGATGAATTCACTTTCTAACCTGGTATCTATAATATCGATGTTCTGGGCTGGGATACCGAAAATCTTAGCAATTATCCCCTCATCTTTTTTCAAGAACAATGCACAACTACTTTCAGAATACACAACTCATTTCTCTGACTTAAAATGATCAGCCAATAAATGAATATAATCGAGATTAAATTGAACTAGAGGAAGTGTTGTGATGAGCTCCATTATTAAGTAGAATTGGAGGGATTAATTGTCGCCTTTTTAGCCTTATTAAGTCTCTCTTTCTCACATTTAAATTATACTATGGTCTTATGTTGCTAGTGTAGATGGTGATTAAGGCTTGGCATACTTCGAATTCCTAACATGACCTAAATGCAGGATAATCACAAAGATATTTCACTTTTGTTGAATATTTTGCAATTAAAGCTCATATTAGAAAACAAGGAGAGATTCTAAGGGGATTTCCAACCTCTTTAACTCCCAAAGGAAGCCAAGGGATCCTCGAGATTCCCTTCAACAACTAAAAATCAAAGGCAACCAAGCAAGTGGGAGATCAAGTGCATTAAATCTCCACTTATCTTGCAGTCAAAGAGGATACCTCACCTAATTTTTAGGGAGCTTTTGGTAGCTACCCTCTAGGTTAAGTAGGGTTGAGTAGAGCTCATTATGATTCAAACTTTAAAGGAAGCTAATAGACTCTTAGCTCTTGTAATAGGTTTTTGAGACTTTTATGATTATCTAATGAGAAAAATTTTTGGAATAAGATGATTATTCATATTGTCCTTCATTGATTTAGTTGCATAGGTCTAGTCTTGTGTGTTAGGGTTCGATCTATTTTCCTTAGTCTCTCTTGTGTATTCATGCTCATTTTTATGTCATTGTAACTAGTTTTCTTTATGAGTTTTATCTATTTTGCTTCCATTCCAATTCATTTTTTTTTAGTTTCCTTCCATTTGTCTTTGTTGTAGTTAAATTTACATAAATTTTGGTAGAATAGCTTATAAACTCAAAAAACTGTCTATCAAGCCTCCCTCTCTCATCTCTTTCATTAGAGCTAGAGGAGGGCAGACCTTACCCATGGGCCAAATTCTCTCTTTTGTTTATGATTTCTTGGAAATAATAATTAGGTTGTTGTAGTGTCATGAACATGTCTAGAATATTGGGTTAGATTTCTCTTTAGTTCTAAAGTAGGTTTGATTTCCAAATTAAACTCATCTTTTTCATTTCCTTTATCATGAATTTTCCAATGTTTGTTGCATGCACATGTATTTTGCTAGCAAGTTCAAGTAGCACAACAAAGGAGGACTTCACCAACACCTTTAGCTTCATTTCTCACTCATCATCAGCCTTATTTCTATCAAATCACCATCAACCCTGTTTTTGATATTTTTCAACTTCACACCATGAGGAACCCTATAAGTGTAAGATGAGCTTATCAAGAGGTTTTGAGCTTGGCCAAGGGGTTGGCCACCTTCCATTCATCCAAGAACACCATAATTCCACCTCTTCTATGCTTTTCTCTACCATTTTTGGCCTCAGTTTTCCCTCACACTGTTTCATGTAGCAATTCATCACTTTCCTGTAGCACTAATGGAAACATGTAGCAGCACCTGCAGCAGCACTAGTGGGCCTCTCCTTAAGCTTATAAACCATCATCCACATCACCCAGACCTTCCAAAACCATCCAAACACCTTTATCTCTGCACCCATGAGTTCAAGACCTTCCTAAACCACCTTAACACTTTCTCCTCCTTGCTGCAAAATAATACAGTTAAAAGCATATAAATTAGGTCATGATTAAATGCATGAGTAAAAGCATGATAGTTAAAACATGAAGTATACATAGCGTGTTTAACCATTTGGCCCATCAATGTGTTATTAGGTTAGTCTTCTTTCTGCAATTTCAATTCAACAATTTATGTCATGAAAGATGCCTAGTTTACTTCCATTTCTTGTCATTGCTTAATTTGTATATTTCTTCCATTGCAGAGTAGCTAGATGTACTTTCTTACTGTAGAATATTTCTTTTATTTCTGATAGATTAATGGCTTTGAATCACTTGTAGCCCTAGGTCTAAATTCAGAAGTGTGACAAACTTCATTCATAAACCCTACAAATAGTACCCTTTCGTAGGACTCGGAAGGGGATGACATGAATAGAATGCATCTACTGTGTATATAGCACTGTCACCTCCAATATTGTACAAACTCCAGGTTGATAAAGTAAAGTAGAGTAGCCTCTAAGAGTTGCAACATTCTTGGTGCAGTACCAGGGCTGACCACTTTTTGGTGCCATTTTCAGGGAGGTGTATAGTAGATGCTTTGATTCTTTTTTAGCATTCTTTTCTGCTTTAACTTTACATATTGTTTCAAAAATATTGAAAAACACAAAAAATATGATTTTCATGCCTCGTAGGAGTAGGGATACTCAAGGATTTTTTTTACCAAAAATCCCCACATCCCCACATAGCCACCCTTCACTCTTCTTCATTGACTGTGATGTTGAACACACCATAGGTGAGCCTTTTGAAAATTTTGAAGAAACTATTGGGGAAGAAGAAGAACTTGTTTCACTAGAGGAACTTTCTTCACCTATTCAAGCCATGGATGAAACTGAAGCCTAGGGAGTCTTTCCCATTAGAGAGGCAGATGGGGAAACTAAAATGAAGAACATAAACCCCTCATCCCTTCCACATTTCCATGGACTTACCTCTGAGGACCTTGACACATTCTTTTTTTATTTTATTGTTGTTTTTTGGACCTATGACTATGCCTCAGATGATAAAAAGCTGAAGTTACTCCCATAAACCCTTAAGGATGCAACCTTGTGCTAGTTCATGGGTCTACCTAGGAACAACATCACTATCTGGGCACAAATGCAAGAGGCATTCAAAAACAAGTACATGGAATCATGTAGGTCCATGGAAAATAAAGAGGAAATATTCAGGAAAAATCTAGGGCTCGATGAATCCCTAGAGGAATATGAAGATAGGTTCCATTTAAACTATAAAAGATCCAATTGTACCCTTGATCCTAGATCACTTAAACTAGTACTTCTCCGAAGGATCAGGGATGAGGTGATAAAAACCCTTAATATGCTATCAGGAGGAGATATCTACCAGTTGCCTTATGAGACAATCAAAATTTTCTTCAGGAACCATTCTAGGGCAGCTAGGAAGAAAGGCAGATCTAGCCAAAGTATGACCAGTACCCCTTCCTCTTCCACCTCCATCAAGCATGGGATTGTAAATATGTTGGAGGACTTCAATAGTGATATGCTGCACACCTTTGTGTTGCAAATGGAAACAATGCAGATCAAGAGGAAGCAAGAGGAAGCAGAAAGAGCCTTGGCCATATTCTACCCCCTATGTACTAGAAAACACCATCTAAAAGAATTTACATTAAATTTCATAGAGGTTTTCTTAGTCTATGAGGAGAATCCTGCCACAGACAAGTGTCCCTCCTTACCTGGACTCAAATTTGTATATCAAGGTTGGGAATTAGAACCAAAGCAACTCTATTTCATCAACCATATAATGCCTCAAGGCCCTCTGTCATATCAGCAGGTTATGTAAGGTGCACCTTATTCCTACTATCATGACAATAATAATGCACCTATGCATTATTATTACACCCCCACTCCTCCATTCTGTCCTACACCTCCTACTTGGCCTTACAACCCTCCATATCATCCTCAGCTTGTGAACCAACCATTTTAGTAGTATGTTCCTCAACAATCTTAGTGGAACAACCCAACATAAGGGTGGAGGCCTCAACATAATCAACCACCTGCTCTAATGCCTCCACCCCAACCTCAACCTCAGCTTACTCATGTTGCTCCACATAGGCTGCCCTAGATCCCTGCACAACCTAATCCGAACCTGAACAACAGATAGACACATCAGGTTTACAATGGAGAGACATATTATTCAGTTTATTCTCTAAAGATAGAGGAGATTAATCTTAGGTTAGGAATATTACTCCCAGAAAACCATCCTCCATCTCCACCTGTAGAGTTTGAGGAGGAAAAGGAAGAAATTAACACCCAGATGCAATAACCTCCTTTTCCTAAGTGCTTGATCCACTCCAGTCAGCACACCCCAGAGGAGACCAAACTTCTGGGAGACTAAAAAATTTGTGTGTAAAAATACCCCTTCTAGAGGTCATTAAGGATTTCCCTACTTACAATAGGCTCATCAAGGAAAATTTCTTCAAGAAACCTTGGATAAAGAAGAAATATACCCCCACCATCAATGTAGTAGGACAGTTGTCCAACTTAATGTTGGGAAGGGTGATCTTCCCAAAGTACCTAGACCCTGGTAGTGATGTGCACATAGATGGTGTCATAGTCCCCAATACTCAGATTGATCTCGAGGCTTCCATCAATGTAATTATCTAGGAAACTATGCTTAAAATCAACCTCCAAGGGACTTTGAGGAAAACCACAATGGTTCTACAACTTTTATATCGGTCTCCACAGTAACTCTGGAGGGAATTGTTGAGGATGTTATGGTTTCAATTGACTCGTGGGAGTATCCTACATATTTCCTGGTTCTCCAGCCAAAAACCAAGTTTAATGGATATCCTCTCATTCTATGGATACCTCAGATAGCCACTACTGATGCTTATATCAGTTGTCTAGTAGGAAACATGAATATTAAGAATGGGCCCTTGTCTAAACAGATGGTATTGTATCCTCCATCCCATCCTTCCATTGACCATGACCTACCTATATGGTTGGAGGATGAAGAAGAAGATGAAGTATACAACACTACACACTACCCCATTTGTACCATAGATGTTGCTCATAGAGGGGGGAAACTTGATGAAGATGAACTCATTGACCAAGTCATTCAAAACTAGTCCCCCGCTACCAACCCGCTTGAAAACCTAGTCAAAGAATTTGAAAGCCACCCTTGGATGGAATTTCACTCGGATGATTCAACCCATGAAACTGCCAAGGCTATGGAATTTGGCCCATCCAAATATTTGAAAATTAACTCAAACCTCTCAGATAGAGAAGAAGATCAGATATGACAGCTTTTGAAAGAAAACCTAGATGCAATTAATTTGGAACTACAAGGACATGAAATGGGTGCATCCCTCAGTGTGCAGACATCATATTTACATTAAAGAGGGATGCAAGCATGTGCGCCAACCCCAAAGGAATATGAACCAAACTCTAAAAGGCATAGTCAACGAAGAACTGCATAAATTGTTGGATGCAGGTTTCATTTATCCTATATCATACAGTGAATTTGTATCTCCTCTTTTCCTAGTCCTGAAGAAGAATGGAAAATGGTGAATCTGTGTTGATTATAGGGATCTCAACAAATCCACCAAGGAGGACCATTTCCCTTTTCCATTTATAGATCAAGTCTTGGATGGCCTTGTAGGAAAGAAGTTATTTTCTTTCTTAGATGGGTTCAGTGGATATAACCAGATACAAATTAGCCCTGAAGACCATGACAAGATTACTTGCACATTTCCTTGGGGTACCTTCACTTACAGAGTCCTACCATTTGGGTTATGCAATGCCACAGCTACCTTCCAAAGAGATGTCTTGACCATTTTCTCTGAGCTAGCCCATGACTCGGTTGAAATCTACATGGATCATTTCACAACCTATGGGGATGAATTCCACGAAGCTCTCTCAAATTTGGGAAAAGTGCTGAGAATATACATTGATATGCATCTATCCCTAAGCCCAGAAAATTTTGAATTCTTGAAAAGATCAGGAGTAGTATTGGGACACTCAATCTCCCAAGCAGGAATACAGGTGGACCTGAACAAAATCACCATCATCAAAAGGGTATCTTCTCCTCAAAATAAGAGAGATGTTAGGACTTTCTTAGATTTCACAAGCTAATATAGAAGGTTTACCAAGTATTTCAGCAAGTTGGATTCGCCACTATTTGGTTAGTTGGCCAAATACTATGACTTTACTTGGTCCAGTCTCTGTCAAGAAGCTTTTGATATCATTAAGGGAAAGTTAACTACTGCCCCCATTCTCTGAGGTCCAAATTGTACTTTGAATTTCCACATAAACACATATGCATCAGAAAAAGCTCTTGGGGAAGCCCTGGGGTAGTTAGAAGACAAATTACCTTATGCAATCTATTTCATTAGTAAGAACTTGCCCAAGGCCGAACTAAATTATACTATCACAGAGAATAAAATGTTAGCCATTGTCCATGCTTAAAAAAAATATATACATTGTATCACTATTTATTAGACCTTTGTACACACTGACCGTGCAACCATCAAATATTTAATGAACAAACCGGATGTTAATGCTAGAATAATTAGATGGTTGTGACTATTACAACATTTTGACCTAACCATTGTCGATAATCCTGGAAAGGAGAGTGGTGTTAGAGATTTTTTTATCCATGTTACCTCTATCTTCATATGAATAATGAATGTTGGATGAACAACTCCTAGATGAACACCTATTAGCTATCTCAGCACTCTCTCCATGGTTTTTTGACATATCTAACTGCTTCGTTGCTAAAAAGTTCCCCTTTCACCTGGATTGGGGGAAATATCTTCAAGCTAGGCCCTGACCAAATTCTCAGAAGATGTGTGATGGATGAAGATGTTTTTAAGATCCTCTTTGCATGTCATGATAGCCCTTGTGGAGGTCGCTTTGTTGCAAAAAGGAAAACCTTCAAAGCCTTGCAGGTAGGTTACTATTGGCCTACCCTTCACCATGATGCCAGAAGATACACTAGTAGGTGAGACCAGTGCCAAAGGATGGGGAAACCTACAAAAAGGGATGAGATGCCTTTGCACCCTCAGGTGGATCTTGATCCATTCGACAAGTGGGCCATGGACTTCATTGGACCCATTGATCCACCATCTTGCCAGAAAAAGTATATCATAATCTACACTGACTACCTGACAAAGTGGACTAAAACAAAAGTTGTAAAGGTAGTAGCGAAGGACAAGGTAACCGGATTTCTGAGAATGATTTTTTTCTACAAATTTGGATACCCCAGAGAGGTAGTCATTTATTAGGGGACATAATTCACATTTCATATCATTGAGAATCATCTGAGGAGGCATAAGATAAAAGATAAGACTTCCACTGCCTACCACCCTCAAGCAAATGGCTAAGTGGAAATGACCAACAGAGCCTTGGATAATATCCTCACAAAGGTTGTGAGCACCAACACAAAATAGTGGGCAGACAGATTCGTGGAAGCTACTAGGGCCTACAACACTACTTGGAAAACAACAACATGGTTCATTCCTTATGACTTGGTCTTTGGGAAGAAAGCTCTTCTTTCAATTGAATTTGAGTTCAACACCTTATGGATGGTAGCTGAGTTAGACCTCGATATATCAAAGGCCCAACAAGAAAGGTTGTTTAAATTAGATGGATTGGATGAGTTCAAGATGCAAGCACTCCTTCACACAGAAGTGATACAACTATAAAGGAAGGTTTGGCATGACAAGCACATCAAGGAGAGGACCTTTCAAGAAGGAGATTGGGCGTTGCTGTATGACTCAAGGTTCAAGGATTTCAAAGGAAAACTGATGAAAATATGGTTGGGACCCTACAAAGTGGACAAATTTTATGATAATGGAGTAGCTTAGATCAAAACAATTGATGAAGAGGGGATTCCCCTACTTGTCAATGGTTACATGCTTAAAGGTTACAAAAAGCCCCTGTCTAGGGCTGAATTTATAAATTCCATAAATAGTGAGGTGTATGTCATGGGAGACTCCATAGTTTCCATCGCCTCCCCCTCTTATAAAAAAGTAGAAAAATAAAAATATAGAGGCATGGGTGAAAACCTCTTTGAGGCGCCCAAGGCCAACTCCAGGGTCGAAAACCTCCATGAGGCAATCCTGGAGCTAAAAAATAAAAATAAAAATAAAAATAAAATAATAAAATATCCTTGGGTGAAAACCTCTCTAAGGCACCCAAGGTAGGCTTGTGGGTTTAAAGCCTATGTGGAGGAAGCCTACTTGCCTTAAAAAAAAAAAAAAAGAGGAGAGAAAAAAATGAAAAAGAGACAGAAAATACCTATGCACTCATTTTTTTATGTTTTGCGGGTTATTGATCAAAGATAGTTTTTGGATCTATTGGAGTATTTTTTCCTCACTTATCCCTCTCCTCTGCTTACACACTCCATGAAACACTCTAGCATGCACCCATCCAATCATTTCACCTCACAGGTAGGCATAAAATTCCATTTTTTTCTTTGACTATAATTGCTACAGGAAAGTCTAGCATCTACAAGTTCCTGTAGCACTAAAGGAAACCTTGTAAATGCTTCAGGAAACTTATTTATGAGGGAAGAATCTCTCTCAAAGGTTTATACACTTCAAAAAGAGCATGATAATTTATTTTTTTCCTATACCTACCACTCCTAACCCTCACTTAACTCCCTGCACAAAGATTCACTTCCCAAACACTATGTTGTGCCACTAGTAGCTCAATCATTTATACCTTGGCATGAACCTCTGCCCTTACTTCTCCATCACCCCAATCATTTCATCACTCCATTCCTGACCTCCATAAACCATTTCAATTCATCCCTAAGAAATCTGGAGCCCCAAGTAGTGGAAAGAAGGTTGGTACAGGAAGTTGGAAATTTTCCTGTAGAAATTTTGTGTATGACACAAGGACAAAAGCTTAAGATTAGTTGAAGAAGATGGCTTCATAGGACCACCAACATACTCCAAGAGAATGAACACACCAGCCAAGGCACCTAAGGACCTCGTTGCAGTACCTGCAAGAAGAAAATACAAATAAAAGGTTAAGCATCTCACTCATAAAACAAGAAGCTCACTAAAAAAACAAGCTACTCACTCAGAAAAAAAACAAAAAATAACAATACAACAAGAGGAAGATCATGTCTGCAACCACAAACTCCAGCTCCTTTCACCAAATCATTCTGCAACACAATATCACTAGGTAGGCTCGGGTATGGCCCTTCACATCTCGCTATGCACTCATAATGACCAAAATAGTTTAATTTCGGGGTTTAGAGACTTAAGAAGCAAAAAAAGGTGGTCAGTTAACTTGGCCACATTTGTAAAGTTAAACTGAATTAAAAGTGAAGAGTACATGCCACCTATGAAATCCAAATTATTCAAGGGGGAGTGAACAAGGATGAGGAGGTGATTCCGAGGCTAGGGAAATCATTAACTGGAGTGGGACCAACGGTCCCAAAGAGGAAAACTCGTGCTAAGTACGAGTCAACACCCCGCTCCAAATTTGGTTAAAAATACCATATGGCCAAGTTATTCCTATTTATATCCACTTTGTTGATAATTTCAATAGAATTTGGATTAAAAGAAGCCATAGGAGCCATCAGCGAGAGGAGCATCGAGTTTGAGCTTGCATGCACAACCGTGCTACAGGAAACAATGCAGTGCTACATGAAATTACAAAGGAATATCATAAAGGATACAGAGGGAAAACCATAGTCACCTTTGGGTGAAATTACTTCCTAAATCCACCATCTCCCAAGCAAAAACACCAAAGGACAAAGGTAAGTTGTTTCCACCCTCCAGAATTGCAATTTCTCCATGAAATTTACACACAGTCAATTATAATTTGGGAATTAAATGGTAAAAATTTGAATGTGCTTGAGACCATAACCTCCAAGACCTTTGTACAAGTAACTCTCAAACAAAAACCATCTGAACACCTTCCTATCACACCCAGTAAAAATGGGAGGGGGATTTAACAGAAGGGAGCCCACTGATATTAAAAGAATAATACAACGTCCTCAAGTAATGGAATTTTTTAGAAACCATCAATGGCTACGTTTCTTCAATTTTATAAAGGGTTTTGATGAGGAGATAGCTCGATATTTTGTAGTGGCTTTGCAATCACACTCAAAGGAGAGATCCACCATTGTGGTTACGGGCCTAGCCATCACACTTTTTCCTGAACTAATCAGTAGAATCACCACTTTTTCCTTAGGAGTTAAGTGTATTAAAGAAAGGATGCCAAGCATTGCAACCAAGAAAAGCTTCTTTCTTCCAGGAGAAGAATACATTGAGGACGAGAATGGAGTGAGGAGAGAAAGACTTACATACCCGTAGGATGTGTTAGAGCCAGTTTTTCAGTGATCAAAGATAACTCTTTTAATATTTTTTCATTAAGTCTTTCGTAAATTTTTTTTATTTTTCAGTTAAGTCTTCAGCAATAATTTTGATCACTGAATGAGTCCTATCAAGACATTCTACTCCTTCACACTTTTTCATCTCCATTCAGAGGTCTAAATTCATGTTATTTCATCTCATATAGGTCAAGTTAGGGTCTAAAATTCCATCAAAAGTATTTCATTTTTCACTTTAAAAAGGCAGTCAAAATTCTATTTCATTCATAAAAGTCTTATGGAAGGAGCTAGCATGTTTTATAGTCCAAAAATAAAATCTGTGTCATGGGAAATTCTATTCTTTGTTGCTATATTTCAAAGGGAAATGAAAACTTTGCTGAAAAAAGTATATTTTTGAAATTTTATTATATTAAATATTTATCTTTAATATTTCGAAATTATTTCTTTAAACCATAGGTTTTAAATCCTATGAGTTTTATTTTGTTGTCGTCGTACTCCCCTATCCATTATCCTCCATCACTATCGTGACACATTTCATTCATTTATTCGCCTACCATCCATATCACATTACCGCCGTCATACCGCTACCGCACCAATAAATCACTTTCGTTGTACGTTAAACCTCCTTGATCTAGTCGATAATCCATCGCATCACAGTTTAATCCATTGACATGTATTAGACTTCCCCCCCCCCCCCCACCATCGTTTGAGACTTAACATTGGGGGGGGGGGGGTGAAATAAGTGTTACTGAACAATGACCCTACTGCTACGTGTTAGGGCCATGTGATTTCACAACCCCCACACACGAAACCACATACCGCTCCAACTCCCCTCCGAAATCTTGCCTACCCGCTAATATTAAACCACCATTTCCACCTGCCTATCACATCATGCCAATGTGGACTGGCCTGTCCAATCAATTTAATTCATGCGTTCTCCCGAACGTTAGCCAATAATTCAATGGTTAACTATTAGGAAACGTACCCGCGCCCATTTTCAAACGGGAAAAGCGCTCAATTGCCCATAAATTCACCATTGCATGCGTATTTAAACTTTTAATTTTCCTTTTCAATCTTATTTTCATAGGATTCCGAATTTACATCCATTACGAGAGTTCCAGAGATCAAATTCACCACTGTTTGAAGCCTTCTCTTGCAGCTACTAATTTTCTTTTAGTTGCAGAGATTATCCTCAAAGTCTCGGTCTATGTTTTCATAAAAAGAATTTGTGTTTTCTTCCTTTACAATAGAGCTGACCATGCCTCTAAAAAAAAAAAGGCCCTGAGAAACCAGTAAGTCTGCTATTACATCATCCAGTTGATTTTCACCACATTCCCTTAGCAGAGAAAGATTACAAAATACATGAAACTTTGACTGATATTGAGCTTTTTGAGTTATATTGCTGGTTAGAAGAAAAATACCTAGATAAATCAGATGACATAGGATTGTGGGACTCTAATCTCCGTCATTTCATATTTCTTCATACCCATAATGCCCTAGATTTTGTTAGGAGATGTCAAGATTTGTATATGCCATACAAGAGAGATATTATTGCTCTTACAAGAGAGGTTTTAGTGACTATTGATGCCCAAAAAATTTAACAAATGATGCAAGCCCAAAACACAGAATATGCCACACCATTTTCTCAAGAAGCCTGGAGAGAAATTTACCATAAGTTATATTTTTCAAAGAGAGCTCAAACTCTTGACCTATTCATGACTTAAAATGACTCATTACCTAAGAAAAACCCTCCTTTTCCAGCATTGATTTTCCCTGAAAGGTCCAAACAAATCATCGTTGTCATTTCCTATCTTATTGGTTATTATTTAGAACAATGGGTAGATGAAGCCATCATAGGGTTTTTGTCTATATTTTCAACTATTTCCAAACCCTCCATCATTTTCAATTTTATTCAGTTTATTGTAGATGTGATCCATGATCAGTTTGTGAATTCACAACTGAAGAGGCCTTCAGTTATGCCTCTGTGTTAGTATATTTATTCTTGTACTCTGTTATCACAAAATTGCTTATGATAGGCTGATAATCAGGCAATATCATGCAACTATTTCAAACCAATCTTTTGACTGAGGCTTAGCCTCCTCAATCTGAGAGGGCTCTCTCAAGGGTTAATGATATGGAATAAAGATATAGATGGCTAAATCTATTTAGGAAATAAACTGGTTATGATTAATGTAGGTTGAAAATAATATCAGCATGTAGACATTGGGCTTATGGAATCAAAAATTTCAGTGATTCAGTGAGTTTACTTGACATGGAAGTTGAGGCAGGTCAGACTTTTTAGTAATAGAACATACACACATGAAACATGAAAATACACAACCAATTCAATTATAAAGGAAGTCAGAGCATCACACGGATGAATTCTAAGTAATATAAATTAAAAAAAATGAAATTGAGATACATAAAAGGTACAAATAGAATAGGTAAGCACTAAAAACTCCTTCAGAATCTCAAATTGGTCAAGTAACAAATCTTTGTATTGCTGAAACAGTCAATTTACAATAAGTTGAAATTTTGCCAAAAATCTCCAACCCTTGACAAATTTGACTCAATGGCATTTAATAGAGTTTTTACATCATGCGATGATCTACCTCCAGGCTAGATACATCGAATTTTTTCCTACTGACACCTTGCATAACCATAAAACATCAACTTTATGACAAACAAACACCTATCCTACTTGACAATCCCATTTCAACTAGGACTCAAACTACTCATTATTATCTTTAACAACCTTATATACTAAAATAAATTACATCTTTGACAAGTATGCTATCACATGGTCAAATTTAGATGATGGGATTCATCACTTTATGACCACTGAACTGACCTCTTCAAAACTAGGAAACAAGGCCCTGTTTTTTAGGCAAATGGTCTTCTTCTTTTGGCTGTCATTTAATCTTCAATTTGTGTTCCTTGAGTGTTGAATAATTTCTTGACATGGTCTTTAGCTCTTTCATAACCTCCAGATGTCCAAAACCTGCTCCAAAACCTGCTAAAAAGGCTGAAATAAAGTGTGCTACGAAAGTAAGGCAGTTTCATAGCGCTTCAAAACATGCCTTTAACCTCAAAAATTTTTACTCTTTCCTTTTGCATAAGGTTCTTCATCATCAAACAGATCCCTCATACCAATTTCATCTCTTAATAACCTTCAAAATTGGTCAAAAATTCAAAAGAGCAGCTACAGTAGTTTTGTAGCACTTTGCTGCCCTTCAAGCCCAGAGACGCTACGAAACTGCTGAAAAGTGCTGAAAATGCAGATTTTTTTGTATAATTTTTAAAAATGAAACCTGTAAGTGCAAAAAAAAATTATCCAACATGTCCTCAGCCTTCATCAACCATAAACCAACTCACCGTATGCTCCTTGAGGCATTTTTTCCTCATTTACAATTTTTTGGGCTATTGGTTCTTTAATCACTTTCATTTTAAGCCAATTTTTCTCTAATTCTTCATGTATCAGTTCAAGTTGCTCTTGAAGGTCCTTTAACTTGTCTTTAAGTCTTCTTTTGGTGGCTTTCAGATGAGTGCTCACCTTTCTAACATTCTTGGCTTCTATCCTTGCTGGAATTGTCCACTTCATAAGCTATTGTGTATTGTCTAAAGTTTTAGAAACAGTGTCAACCTGTTCTTCCCAAACTGCCTTCATCTTTTCAAATTGAATTTTCTCAACACTATGTTTCCTAGCTTCTTTTTTCATAACAGCAATTTCCTAATTGGCCAATTTCAATTTCTCTTCAAGGAGCTGCAACTCTGTTTTTTCTATCAACTTCTCTTTTCCCTTTTTTGATTTGCTGACTGTATCCTTTACTGTGGATGATGAGAGATTAATAATATATTGAGGTAGTTGAGCTATCTTAGTAGGTATTTTAACTTCTTTGTTGCTTTCTATTAATTTCCTAGCATGCCTTGTCATAGGCTTTCTTGCTTGGAACATGAAACCTGCATCTTCTCCCTCAAACTCTAATTTATTTGCAGATTTTTCCTTCTTTAACTTCTGCCCACCTTCCTCTATGAGTTTAGCTTGGAAAATAGTGTTTCCTCTACGTCAATGGCATGTAAAATATCCTCTAGATTCCTCTTAGCTTCTGCTCTATCTTCTACAGCCACTGTCTTTTCTTCCAAAACCATTGTTTGGCTTCTAGTCATTCTTTTGGTCCCTTGTTTGCTAACAGTTTGTTTATGTTTTGCAGGTTTGACCACCTTTGATTTATGTTTTGCAGGTTGGACATTTGGTGTGTCAAGACTCTACATTTTCTCTGGCTCCTTCATAGTTTTCTTACTTGGTTGTGCTCTTGCAGGTTCATTTGGTTTTTCTCTTGCAAGTTCATTTGGTTTTGCAACCAATGGTTGGCTCTATTCTACTGCTAGTAGTGATGGAATTTTATTAGTTTTAGGAGTTTTTGAAGGATTTAGAGCATCCAAATCAAAACCACTGACAATCAAGAATGAGGACCAATCTCTACCTAACCTTTGAAGTTCATATAAAACCAATAATTTCATTAATCCATGATGAAATAATGATGTCTCACTCCCCTCAAACTTTGCTTGTACCTTATGAGCCATCTTTGATAGACTTCTATGCAGATAGAAAGGTAAGTCAAGGGAAATCTTACCAGTGAAGTGCAGAAGTAATTTGAAATGGTACGAGTAGACTTTGTGATATCTACCTTCATAGGTAAAGTACTTTTGGATGATGAGCAGCAATTTTGAATAATTGTCTTTAATGCAGTTTCTTGGAACAACATTGGTGAGATCCATCTCAGTGTGTTCAAGCTTCATGACCTCTTTGCACTGCTCCATGTTAAACTTGAAACCTTTGAAATAGGTTTCCTGACCTCTTGGAATCTTTGTAGCAGCAGCAATAACCTCTGGTGTGATGGACAAATTTAGCATTCCCACTTTAGTGGCTATTCCAATGAAATTCAAAGCGAACTCCTAGGATACCTGTGTATGACAGCCCTACAATTTCTCACAAAACTGTAGGCAACCTACTCTTATGAAGGCTTCCATTACTGCTAGATCTTCATTGATTACTTTCATTTCTTCAGGTTCATATCTTAGACATTGTCCACCCTTGTGTATTTTTCTTTTCTCTGCCATAGTTTCTCAAAGAATTGCTCAACCTTGCTAGATGAATTTGCAGGCTCGCTTGATAATTTTCAAAGTAAACCTTTGAAGAAACCAGTCACAAGTTTGGCTTAGTACAATAACTCTCCAGAGCTCAGATATTACGCAAGGAGGAATGAGAAATGAGAATGACTAAATTAGGAAAGTATTTGAAGTTTAAATGACCTCTCATGACTCAATGATGGCTTATTCATTACCTAAACTGACCATGATGACTGCAAACATTGGTATGTACCTTGATTTCATCACTCCATGACTCGAAAAGCATCTAAATTACCCTTTCCCAATGTTTTCTGACACCTAACAGCTCGACTGACAAGACATACAGGAAATCGTGCTTTCGTAGCACCTCTAGTGTTAATTTGATTGTTTTTTCTATGAAACTATCAGCAGTATTGTAACAAAAAGTGACTTTTTACAATGGATTGCACTACGAAATTGTGGTTTCTTGGCTAATTTAGCACTTTCTGTACAAAAACTTTGGAAAATGACATGAATTTGAAAATGATGAATGATGTGACATGAAGGAGTTTGAACATGAATGGGTTTAGACCATACGATAAAATTAAACCATAAAAAATTAATATTTCCCTTGACCAAACTTAAAAATGAACCCTACAACCCTATTTTGACCCATGAACCTATTTAATCTTGTCAAAATGATGTTTGAATTTTTTGAGTGATAACATACTCTCAGGGAGAAAAAATTAAGTTTTCTCTACAGAAATTGGATGAAGAATACCACCAACAGTCAATCATCTTCTGGACTTCATTAGTCATGAAGGAATTGATCCAGGTGGATATTGGTGGTCACCTGCCTATTCCACTTGGGGCCCCACCATTGTCTCTTTCAGTTTTTTCACTACTTACTATTTTTAGCAATTTTTTGGGTCCTAAACTTCTGGAGCTGTTTTGAAGCCCCAAACAGAGATAGTATGTTGAAGTTACGTCCCCAATAATTTGAAACACCAATATACCCAAACGGGGCCCATAGTTTTGGCACTTCATCTCCTAGGGTTAGGTTTTTGGACGTTTAGAGTTCTCCATTATTTCTCCATAATAAATAGGCCCTCGAGCCTCATTGTAACACATTTCATAGGTCTGTAGCTGCCACATCTCTTCTCAGAGATTCGCTACCAGCACCCTAGCTATTTTATTTCCATCATGTTTGTAAGCATATTTATGTGATCTGGTGGAACCTTTGCAAGATCAGCCTCGCAAACCCCGACGGACACCCATGGGGGACGAAAATAAAGATAAGGGAGCAGGAGATCCTATCAAAATATTGCTTGAGGAGGCCCTCGAAAAAAAAAGGAACGCGATGATGGATAACTTTGCCTAGATTCTTCAACGACTGCCCACCGGCGGCGCATCTGCATCCAGCAGCCACTCTGGAGGCACAAATCCCTTTAAGGTACAAGAAAACTTTGACATTCCCATATTTGAGGGTCAAATAGATGTAGATGCCGTAGATAGATGGTTGGATCTATTAGAAGGATATTTCTCGGTTCATGACTTTTCCGACCGGGAGAAGATTATTTTTGCACTCCTCAAAGCTAACCTACTGTGAGAAAAAGGATGAGACAAAACCCTCTCTGTTCTCAGCCGTACCCATTTGGAATTCTTTATGAGATGCCATCAAGGAACAATACTATCCCATGGGGAGCTATGAGGACAATTACATACAATGGACCATGCTGCAGCAACAAAGGGATCAAGATGTGCATGAGCTAACGATTTTGTTCCATACCCTGCGCACAAATTTGGGTATCAAATATTCAGAGAAACATTTGGTGCTAAATTATCATGGTTGTCTGCACAGATACATTCAAGAGGAAAGGGAGTTCCTCGCCATCTCCTCACTTGGTACGGCATACCGATATGCTACCAAGATTGAGCAGAAATTCAAACAGAAGAAGCGAGACTTTGGATCTGCGAATCAAAAGCAAGGGAAAGGTGCCCCCAAACCGCGGAAGGATGAAGCCAAGGCATGGAGGCCCAAGACAACCTGCCAAAGGAACAACCAAAGAACAACACTGGAAGCCAAAGAAGGACACAGGAAAGTGGTTTGAGTTCCATAAGAGCTCCACTCACAACACAAGTGAGTGTCGGGCCAAGCAGTCACTGGTGGCCGAGATGAGGGCTTCTGAATCAGATACATGCTCTGACTCTGAATTAGAACCTAACAAGGTGAATGACAAAGGGAAGCATATTATTGATGCAGATCCCAATGCCACCATTGCCACTACGAAGATCTAGAAGGAGGAACCAAAAGATCCAGAGGAGGCAGAGCGTCTCTTCCACTCCCAGATGTGGGTAAACGGTTCCCCGCTACGGTTCATTGTCAACAATGGGAGCCAAAATAACCTCATTTCAACAGATTTCGTGAATCGGTTTGGCTTACCGACCACAACGCACCCACAACCATACACCATCGGGTGTCTTCACCAAGGACGGGATCTCCGCGTCAGCCAGCAGTGTCACCTTCCCTATAGCATCAAACCCTTCACGGATGAGGTATTGAGTGACATTTCTCCTATTGATGTTTCTGATGTATTATTAGGCCAACCATACTTGTGGAAGTGACATGTTGTGTATGAGTCCCAGCCTCGCATTATTATTGTTACTTTGGGAAAAAAATTGTACAGGATACCAAAGGTACCACCGCCTCCCACTATCTCTTTGGTTACTGCAAAACAATGCAGTAAGCTCATTCCCCAAACTAGGAAAAAAAATTTCCTGATGATCCGCCCCCAGGGCAAGAAGAAGACTGTGGCCACGACCTCCAGATATGGCTCCTCTACATGACAAAAAAAATGGACAAGGTTGTGGAGGAGTACAGGGACATCTTCACCTCACCCACAGGGGTTCCTCTACACTGTTAGGTCAAGCACCCCATCGACCTAACCCTAGGTACGCCGCTACCCAATGGACCGATCTATAGGCACTCTGTTCTGGAGAATGATGAAATCACGAGGCAGATTCAGGAGCTGCTATAGAAAGGTCACATCTGGCCAAGTTCATTGCCCTGTGGGAGCCCGATCGTGTTGGTACAGAAGAAGGATGGAACTTCGAGACTCTGTATTGATTATCGGGTGTTGGACAAGATCATTGTCCAGAATAGGTACCTGATCCCATGGATTGATGACCTTCTGGACCAACTCAAAGGGGAAAAATATTACAGCAAGATTGACTTGAAGTTTGGGTATCACCAGGTACCAATCGAACCCTCTGATGTATGGAAGATTTCCTTGAAAGCCAAGGAGGTCCTTTTTGAATGGCTCGTCATGCCTTTCGGATTGAAAAATTCTCCCGCAACCATCATGAGGTTGATGGATGACATCTTGCATCCATTCACCAACTCATTTGTAGTGGTATACTTGGATGACATTCTGATCTTCAGCTAGACTTGAGAAGAGCACCTCCACCACATCCAAGAAGTCCTCCAAACACTGCGGCAAAACAAGTTGTGTGCCAATTTGGAAAAGTGTACTTTTGGCATGACCCAGGTTCAATATCTGGGATACATTATTGATGAAAGGGGGGTGCATGTGGATCCAGCCAAGATCCAAGTCATTTAGGATTGGCCATCCCCAACCACCCTAACAGAGCTTCGCAACTTTTTGGGTCTTGCTAATTTCTACCGCAGGTTCGTGTTGGGATTCTATCATATCACTTGGCCCTTGAGTCAAGTCACCAAGGGAGGAGTGAAGGAAAAATTCTATTGGTTAGAATCTCAACAGAAGGCGTTCGTAGAATTGAAACATCGCCTTTTTTCTGCCCCAGTGCTCACATTACCAGACTTACAACAACCATTTGAGATTGAGACAGATGCCTCTGACTATGCTATTGAGGTAGTTCTTACTCAACAGGGGCATCTAGTGGCATATCAAGTCAGACATTGTCTGACACAGTTTGAAAGTATCCCACTTATGAAAAAGAAATGTATTCCATTGTGCAGGCTTGTTGACAATGGAAGCATTACATTTTGGGGAAGGAGAAAATCATCCACACAGACCACCGACCCCTGTAGTTCATACAGACATAAGGGAAGTTGCAGAATGATCGCCATCAGAAGTGGTCCACATATCTACAACAATTTCATTTGAAAATCAAGCACAAGAAGGGTAGCACCAATAATGTTGCACACTGCCTCAGCTCTTGTGGGCATGAGACTTCTGATTGGCCACTTCTCTACAAGATCAATCCAAAATTCAGCTACACATACAAGGCACTCTTGGGGGGTATACAAGTTCCAAATTTTCACCTCCAAGATGCACTATTATGTCACCTGGGACACCTTTGTGTTCCTTCAAGCGAGTGTTCCAACATGATATGGGAAGCACACTACAGTCGAGTCGCTGGGCATTTTGGGGTCGAGAAAACAATGGCAATACTGCAGAAGTATTTCTATTGGCCGAACCTTCAACAGGATGTTGGGAAATACATTAGATCCTGCACTGCTTGCGCCATTGCCAAACCGACCATCAAGAAGTAAGGGCTCTATACTCCACTACCTACCCCTAGTCAACCTTGGGAATCCATATCCATGGATTACATGTTAGGCCTTCCTTCTACTAAGCATGGAAATGACTGTGTTTTCGTGGTCGTCGAAAGATTCTCAAAGATGGCCATTATGGTGGCCTGCAAGAAAAATATCACAGCAGAAGACACTGCTAAACTCTTCTTTGAACGAGTGTTGGTGCGCTTTGGGATTCCACAGTCTATCATATCATATCGTGATAGTAGGTTCCTCAGCACATTTTGGTCCAACCTCTAGTCAATGTTGGACACTAATCTCACCAAGTCCACAGCTTTCCATCCCCAAACTGATGGCTAGACAGAGGTCGTCAACAGGATGATTGTACACATTCTGCGCATGTACAATTCAAAGCATCCACGCACATGGGATGAGAACCTTCCCTATTTACAACACAGTTATAACCGGGCTCTTCGCAGCTCAACCAGCCACATCCCCTTTTAGGTGGGCTTTGGATTCCAGCCACTATGTCCCATTGATGTATCGATGCCATTTGCAGCTACTCAGGCCGATTCGGCTCATGTCCAGTCTGAAGCTGACAAAGCAAACAACTTCATCGAGCGCATTCATCACATCTACCAACAGGTTCATGACATATTGGACAGAGCCAATTCTAAGTACAAGCAACGACATGATCAACATCGGGTGTGACACAACTTCCAGGTGGGCAAAAAAGTGTGGCTACATTTGCAGAAGGAGTGCCTCACTGGACCCCACCACAAGATTCTCCTACTCCGATATGGGTTGTACACCATCACCAAGGCTATAGGGAAAAATTCCTTCGAGATCAGTATTCCACCATTCCTTGGTCTGCGCCCAGTATTCAATGTAGACCGCCTTCGTCCCTACTTCCCACCTCTATTGGACACCTCTAACATTGCAGAAGAACTCACACCAAAGAGCCAACCACAGTACCTATGGAACAACACCAAAGGTACCGCATCATGGACATGCAAATCAATAACACCACCTACGAAGATCTAACTACATCAAAGTTGTCAAAGTCACAACTCTCGTACTCAAGGCAACCTGCTCCACCAGGACCAAGTTCGAATAATTTTCCTCATCTCATGGAGGAACTCAACGCAATGGGGACCATTGCTTCCTAAGGGGGGAGGAATGATCCAGGTGGATATTGGTGGCCACTCGCCTATTCCACTTGGGGCCCCACCATTGTCTCTTTCATTTTTTTCACAACTTACTATTTTTAATGGTTTTCGGGTCCTGAACTTCTGGATTCGTTTTGAAGCCCCAAACGGAGATAGTATGCCGAATTTATGTCCCCGGGAAGTTGAAACACTAATTTACCTAAATGGGGCCCATAGTTTTGGCACTTCATCTCCTAGGGTTAATTTTTTGTACGTTTAAAGTTCTCCATTGTTTCTCCATAATAAATAGGCCCTCGAGCCTCATTGTAACACAGGTCAGATGTTTATAGCCACCACATCTCTTCTCAGAGATTCGCTACCAGCACCCTAGCTATTTTATTTCCATCATTTTTGTAAGCATATTTATTTGATTTGATATTAATGAAATGAAGCCTTATTTTCGTTGTATTTCTATGTTTATGGTTATTTCTGTATTCTGTTGTGTTCCTGCATAAATCCGAATTAGGAATAGAAATAATATTATTATAAACAGTTTGTGCAATTGTTTCTTCAACTAACATTCAGTTTGTTAAAAAACACTCCAGAGCCAAGAATTAGTGAAGAGATCAGGAAGGTATTGCAGTTTTCAGATCAAGCTAGAATAGGGGATTGGTATCTTTACCAAAACTATAGAAAGCTCAGAGTTTATGGATGCGAACTTCCCCCTTATAAGTTTCCCAAATTCTTCCCCATGAGGATTTTTTCATTGGAATATATTAGACAAATGATTAATGCAGATGAAGTGCATTTTGTCTTTGCTAAGAAGAAATCACAGTTTAAAATTAAACATAGATAGGTCCTTTTATATGTAATAGTAGGACATCAGGGGAAGAGGTAGCTAAGTTATTGAAATAAATGCAGTTTAGCCCAAGTTTCACATGGTCTTATGATCCAGTTTGTAATATTCCCAAATGGGGAATGCAGCAATATATAAACACAAATCTGGAAATAGCATTTTAAATCAACTCTTTGAAATTATAGACCAATATGGAGACATATCATCATGTATTATATCAGCAAATCAATACATTATAGTGAGGCATGAATCATATACAATGAGGAAGCAAGCCTCCCATAAGCAATCACTCCTAAATCTGAATTGCTGCTATAATACAAAATGTCGGAAGACTACTATAGCACAGTTATAAACACACTGCTATAGTAAAATAATGTACAAAATATGTATGGTTTTTATATGCCTCAAAAGATATGCCCAATACAGAACTAGGCTTAATACAAACTCCTACAAAGAACCCGGAAAGGGTTTTCAGAAATACACTCTATACAAGATGGGATCTAAAGCCCAATGGCTGAAGATTCATTGAAAACTGAAGAACATAAGTGTATAAAGCTGAAATATATCATATCTTATGTAGATCCCCTCAAAGGTCTCCTCCCATGAAAGGCTGAACTCTCCAATCACAAGAAAACACTCCAAAGGAGCCACAAGATCTCTCACTGAAGCTGCCCTCCAAAATAACGCAATTCCCAACTGAAACAGCACTGTAAATGATGGGAAATATATGGCCTAGTGTCAAAAATCTAAAATATTTCCAATAGCTCTTTGACTGGTCTCCCAAGAGAAGCAAACCTTCCTCCTATGAGAAACTAGCTCAGAAAGTGGGTTTCTAACCCCTCCACTGCAACACCCTGCAACACAGCACAATAACCTGCAAAAACTGCACTGATGAAGAAATATGTAGCTTGGTCTAAGAAATAGAATGTGAAAATTAATGCAATACTCTTCCAAAAGGCCTCTCAAGGAAAGAGGTGGGATTCCCGCTTGGGAACACCCGGTGCTAAACAGCACAGCAACCCTGCTAAGCAGCAAAGGAATGAAAAGTCTAAACATACCATATACAAAATAATAATCTAAAACATAACCTCATATGGCTGCCATCCTCTTCCTTATATATATTATGAGCTTCCTTTCCCTTTTCCCCACTCAATTAGGTCATTTCCTTCATGAAATCAATCTCCCTCCAAAACTGCGTTATTCCTCAATTAATCTCCACTCCTCCATAACAGCATTGTTGACTTGGTCAAATTTTACTGAATCAACATTATCCAACCCCTTTTCACACTTTTAGGTGCTTTATTTAGCTACTGAAAAGGTCTCCTTTGACACTTGAAGTGTTTTTATTACTGCTAAGGAGACTTATGGGCCTCCTCACCTACTTATTCACCTACCTAGTGAAAAAACAAACTATAATATTCCATTTAGTTGAAGGCTAAATTTTTGGAATATTACAGTCCTCCCCTCCGAAATGTTTCCTGTCCTCAAGAAACTGTAAAGGTGGAGAAAAATTCCTCCCCTCCTCGTCTTGTGGCCTCCTCATCAATAGTCCCCACCACTGATCCAAATAACCTACAATAAATATGCCCTCCAATGTTTCCTCCCAAGTATGTAAAACCAAATGGCTCACATCATGAAAAGGTGGAATTTGTAAGTGGAAACCTTCTTGCTATCCAATGGCGTTCTCAAGGTAGGAGTGATGAAAAGCATAGGGGATCTCATTCCCAATGAGAGGCTCCCAAACCCATGCTATCATCCAAATGAAATGAGCCATTCTATGTAGCTCATCAAAAGGATCCTCAACCCCCGGTTCATGTAATGTATTGGGGTTGTATGGAGAGATTAAATTCTTCCACCCAAGTTTTTTCTCTCTCCATTTATGGTAATTATGGGGTTGTTTTTGATCTTGGGTTGAAATGTCATGGCCTCCAAGAATGGCCCAAGTTACCCCACCAAACAAATCAACCATGAACTGCCTCCTCCAAGAACTCAAGTTCTCCAAATGGTTCCTCCCACACGAAGAAAAGAGTAGTGTGGCAATCATGGTTTGCCCATTGTTTCTCCTGAAACATGAAAAATGTAAAGTAGGTAGAAAATACTCCCAATGGGCACCTCCAACTCTTGTGCCACTCTCCCAACAAAGATTCCCATAAACATAAGGACATCACCAACATGTGGAAGCAAAAGCCAATGAAAACAAGTTGTCATATGACAACCGGGAGGTGGATCATAGTTCCACATATGGAACCAGCACAATGCATCCCCTGCTTGCCTTAAATCAACAAATAACAAGTGCCCTTCCAGCCACTTGTTTGCTGCCACAATCATCCTACAAGATAGGATCATGAAGGTAAAATTTGGTGTCAATGGTGCACACCAAGAATCATGTGGCTTCCCCCACAAACTACTAATAGAATAGCCAACCTCAATGCTGCAATTGGCCTCAAGTACATCATAATATAATGTGCAAGAAGGGATAATCCTCCTTGGTACAACAAGCTTCTCATATAAAGTAAAGAAGTACAAATCATAATGCAAAAATGTACCTTCTCTACCATGTACTTTGGTCATTGAGCTAAAATGGCTCAATTGAAAATTCTCCCTCACTCTCCATGAGTAGGGAAGTGGTTGTGACAACCCTTCTATCATCATCTGAGCTATGCATCTCTCCTCATGCTGATATACATCCTGTTGAATGCCCTCCCAAGTGAACTCCTCCATCAAAGAATGAAATGCATTAAAGTGCATGGAAATAAAGTCCACATGTGTTGCATGTAGTAGCTTCCTCTTGAGCTCAGAAACTCTAGTCAAGAAGACTTTTCCATAAGAATATATGACCTCATCAACTGCCATGTATCTATCATCTCCCTCTGGGTCATCAAGAATCGTGTGAACACTAAGATCCTTCGAGTACTCTACCAAGAGCTAAGACCTCCAATATGGATCAATCCTCCTAAGAGACAGCGCTGAAGATCTGAAATGTGAAGCTCTCCACATGTTGTTGTATTCTTCTTTGACATCCCCCATGCCAAATTCATCCTCCAAGGTGTTGTCATGCCCATCATGCAACTGCTCATGCTCAAATAGAAGTGGTGACCTTTGGAAGTTGGCTTCCCATGAAAAGCTACCATCCAAAAACAACCTCTCTTGGCCAATGTAAGCATGAGTGGCCTCCATATACTCCAATATATGGAGGATTCATTCCTCAAAGGAAGTACCCTCTGTTTCTCCAAATCCATGGAGCAACTCCCTTTCACCATGAAGGTGCCATATTCCATCACTACAGCAACTTTTGTCAGCCCAGTATATGTAGTGAGAGTGGGTAATGCTGAAAATGGGAGAATGTCTCCCTCCACCTTGAGTCTTCCCCGGACTGTCTACGCTGTAATAGACCCCTCCAAAATATCCACCCCTCTGGGATATAAGAGTGGTGCACCCCAATGTGAAGCATCTCTCATCACCTCCAAATCTGGTGGTCTCCCCGGTGGAATTCCTCCATGCAGTGAGACATCAATGTCAAGAGTAGACTGCACATATGGATGGACAGCTTTGTCCCTGCCCTTACTGCACAAATCAGTCTACCTCTTCTGTGCATCACCCTTTTGAAATAGATAGGGGTGTGTGCTCCTCATCATGTGATGCTGACCTTCCTCCCTACCTTTTCCTTCCATATGCAATGTTTCACAATCATGTTGATCATTGATTGTGCCTTTACCTCCATATATGAGATCCTGGGGAATTCTTTGCAAAGATACAAGAATACCTCTGGTTGGATCAAGTGCTCCATCTACGTCTGCATGAGGTGCTAGATATTCTCTAGATATGACAGCGTTGTTTCCCCCATCCTTTTCTTCCTCTTCAATATGAATGGGAGTCACCTTCTTAATAAGAGGATCCTCTTTTGAAAAATGGATCTTCATGCCCTCTTGTCCAAGAATATGGGACAGAGAACTTGCCTCTAGAAAATTATTGTGCAATATGTGAGCCTCTTCAATAGTTTTCTGAAGTGGATTTGAGTTTATAGGTTCTTCCAACCCATGCAAAAGTTTTGTTTGTTTTGGTTTGTTTGGCTCCACCAAAGATGTTTCAGAATGTTTTCCATCAAACCTTTCCACTAATCTCCTATTTAAATTTGCATAAGAAGAAGTATTTTCATTTTTTAATGAAAAGGACTCAAATATCCACCAAGCATAGGCCTTACCTCTAAAATGCAGCGCTGCAATTTTGATGGCTTCATTCTCTAAAACTTGGTGTTGCTGCAAATAGATGTCTAGCTCCTCCACCCAAGCCCTAGTTGAACATGTAGGTGAACCATAAAAATTAGATAGAAAAAATCTACCCATATCATGCTACTTTCTCCTCTCCACCTTGATCTTGCAAAACTCTTGGAAAGTGATATGATCTCTAAACTTCTTAGTTTAAGATTCATATTCTTGCAGATAATCACTAAGAGTTTCCCTCCTAGGAATTTCTTCTTATTTCATCTCTCTCATAGTAGATCTGGGCATATGCCTGCGTTGTGAATCATAATGTGTGGTTGCATGCTCACACCTATCATGTGAAAATCTAGAGTTTGCTTTAGATCCAAACTCCTTTGGATATTCTCTCTCCCTTCTCATCTTCTTGAGATCTCCTTTAATGTTATGCATAGTTTGAAAGAGAAGCTTTGAGAGCTCCTCCTCCTCTCTTCCTCCAAATAATGGAGTTTTAATTTTGTATTTTATGTACATCTCTTCTTCTCCTTATTTTCCTGATAGTATAATGGCTGAGATCCACATGCTAAGCCAAGATTATGCTCTGATACCACTGTAATATTCCCAAATGGGGAATACAGCAATATATAAACACAAATATGGAAATAGCAGTGTAAATCAACTCATTGACATTGGAGACCAATATTGAGACATATCATCATGTATTATATCAGAAAATCAATACATAATAGTGAGGCATGAATCATATACAATGAGGAAGCAAGCCTCCCATAAGCAATCACTCCTAAATTTGAATTGCTGCTATAATAAAAAATGCCAGAAGACTGCTACAACGCAGTTATAAACACACTGCTACAACAAAATAATGTACAAAATATGTAGGGCTGTTATATGCCTCAAAATATATGCCCAATACAGAACTAGGCTTAATACAAACTCTTACAAAGAACCCCGAAAGGGTTTTCAGAAATACACTCTATACAAGATGGGATCTAAAGCCCAATGGCTGAAGATTCACTGCAAACTGAAGAACATGAGTGTAGAAGGATGAAATATAGTAGATCTGATGTATATCCCCTCAAAATTCTCCTCCCATGAAAGGTTGAACCCTCCAATCACAAGAAAACACTCCAAAGGAGCCACAAGATCTCTCATTGAAGCTTCCCTCCAAAATAACGCAATTCCTAGCTGGAACAGAACTGTAAATGATGGGAAATAGATGGCCTAGTGTCAAAGATCTGAAATATTTCCAAGAGCTCTTTAACTGATCTCCCAAGAGAATAAAACCTTCCTCCTATGAGAAACTAGCTCAGAAAGTGGGTTTCTAACCCCTTCACTGCAACACCCTGCAACACAGCACAATAACCTGCAGAAACTATGCTGATGAAGAAAGTTGTAGCTTGGCCTAAAAACCAAAATGTGGAAATGAATGCAATACTCTTCCAAGAAGCCTCTCAAGGAAAGAGGTGGGATTCCCGCTCGGGAACACCCAGTGCTAAACAGCACAGCAACCTTGCTAAACAGTAAAGGAATGCAAAGTCTAAACAGACCATATACAAAATAATAATCTAAAATGTAACCTCATATGGCTGCCATCCTCTTCCTTATATATATTATGAGCTTCCTTGCCCTTGGCCCCATCCAATTAGGTCATTTCCTTCATGAAATCAATCTCCCTACAAAACTGTGTTATTCCTCAATTAATCTCCACTCCTCCATAATAGCATTGTTGACTTGGTCAAAGTTGACTGAATCAACATGATCCAACCCCTGATCACACTTGGAGGTGCTTTATTTAGCTGATAAAAAGGTCTCCTTTCACACTTGAAGTGTTTTTATTGCTGCTAAGGAGACTTGTGGGCCTCCCCACCCACTTATTCACCTACCTAGTGACAAAACAAATTATAACATTCCATTTAGCTGAAGGCTAAATTTTTGGAATATTACACAGTTGATGTCATTTCCAAACTGAGGGTGGAAAATAAATTTACAACATATTTTCATACACCTATACCATAGATTGAAAAGTATATGAATCATCTTGAATGGATAGAAGGAACACTACAGGAGGCTGACGAGCAGACATTATCTACATCAATATTGCAGACTCCAAGTGCACGAGAGAGAGCAGGGAAGAGAGTTAGAGAAGATCGGTCATCTCCAATGACTGGTTCATCTAGCAAAGAGTTCAAGATCCACTACAGGAAGAAGAGAAACCTAAATCCAAATGTCAATCCCAGCAAGGATTCAAAGAAAGAAATGATGATCATCACTGAAGAGACACCTCCTTCTACACAAACAGGTGATAAAGGTATCTCTACTACTTCTACTACGTCTACTATTTCTAAAGAGAAGAAAACAACAACCCCTAAAGATCAATAAACATCAACTTCCCAAGATTAGAATAAATCCATTCATATTAGCACAGTTTCTACAGGGGATAAAGAAAAGGAGAAGACTCTCTTTGAAACTTTCAAAGAAATGAATTTGAAGAATGAAATTTTGAAGAAAAGTACCTATAACCATTTTTGGAAAAAAACTCCTAGCTGAAAAAGTAGGTTGCTTTCAACCTTTGATTCTGAAAAGGGAAAATGCATTTTTCATTTCTTCAAGCACAGATCCCAAAGCCAAAATCGGAAGCATATTATAAGAGAGATACATTTGATTTTGACACAAAAGCGATTCATACAATAGACCAAATGGAGCTTCATAAGAAAACTAGTGAGATGATTTCATCAACTCTCACTAATATTGCTTTAAGTTTATCCAAATTGCAGGTTTTTGTAGAAAATGTACAGTCACAATTGAAATTGGATAACGCATCTTCATTTGAAAAGGACACAAGGATAAAAACTCTAGAAGATCTAGTGGTAAATGTTGGATCTGATCCATCTAATGTGAATGCAATTGAAGAGATCATCAACAAGAAAAATGATGATATAGCATCATTGAGAAAGCAATTGAAAATCCTAGCTACAGAAGATCCTTTGGAAAAGGATATTGAAGAAAATGAAACTCAGAAAATAGATATGATGAAGTTGATAATGGAGTAGAGTTCTCAATTAAAGAAAATGGAATCATAGTTAGAGAAGATGATAAAGGAAAAGAAAGAAGGAATGAAGACATCAAAGTTTCCTTTAGAGGCAGTGCCACTAGCAGCCATTCCTATAGCTCAAAATTATACAACATGCACTGCAGATGGAGCTGAGTAGCTTACCAAAGCAGTTCAGAACATGCCCATTCAAGAAGAGGCGATCAAAAAGTTGCAAGATCAGGTAAAATTATTGCACTTATATAAAACCAATGTTGATAGTTCACATGCAACTGAAACACAGAGGGCCAAAAATTTGATTGAAAGACTGCAGAAATAACAGAAGGAGTCATCCATTGGTAATACCTTGGGCTAGGTGAAAGAGATTATATGGGAAGACATCACAGAGTCATCATTGAAATTTGGCTAAGTATACAAATCATCTTTGAGCTAAAAGAGTTAATCCAGAAGGCAAATGAGACCATTACATCAATCAAAGAACAACTGGGAGATAAGCCTGCAATATCAAACAATATCATTAGATTTTTGAATTCAAAGTACATGTATGAGCTGGATGAATCGAGCATTAAGGACATAATAGAAACCATCCTGGAAGTGAAGAAAGTGTTAACAAAGAATAATTTGATTCTTCAGCTTGAATAAAATTGTCATAGTCTAGAGGTTACAATTCAGAGATTCTTCAGCAAGATAGAATATCTAACACAAAAAGGGATTCCTTTTCTCTTTGAAATTAATGATAAACTAATGACTAGAGATGACTATGGAAAGATACTTCAGGAAATTTCCAGGGATACTACCAAGTTTGCAAATATTAAAGGCACATTAATAGAAAAATCATTGTTGGGAGCAATAAGCAATGGTATTTATATTCAATATGAAATTAAAAATGTCTTTGTTTTAAATCCGATTTTTTCTAAATACACTGAAGCAGATGAAATATACCGCAGGGTAAATTAGTTATTCCTGATGAAGAGCGCTAGGAAAATTTATGTGTGTTTCAAGAGTAATCAACAAAATCATAAGAGTCAATTTTGTGAGATCAATAGTCAACAGACAGCCAGTGCAGCTCGTGATTATCTTCTTCAACAACAGTTTTCAGTTACAGCTAGCGTGAGCACAACAGATGCAATTTACTTCCATGATGCAGTTAGAGTTAGTTAGCAAATAAAGCGCTATCAGTTTGGATAGCCTTTAATGTAACAGTTGTATTTTATTCTATAAATACTTCTCTGTACGAAGTATTATTGTTGTATAATCGAGTTCTGAAACTCTATGTATTACTGTGGACCTACTAATAATGAAAATTGGAGTTGCATCAATTTTGTGAGATTCATGTGGTATTTTTTTTTAGTATTGTGCATTTCCATTTTATTTCATTTCCATTCCATTTTAAAATTGTATTCAATTTATAAGCATAAATCAGTCAAATTCTCTTTTTATTAATATTTTTACAATGTTTCTTTTCTTCTAATGACTTAATTCATGTAAAATTCTCATTCATAACCCTTTCTTTTCTACCGCTATACACTAATGACAAATTAAATGTGCTCAAATAAATTGTATATCTTTCCTTACTCAGTCTTCTACAATATAGTCTTTGAAATCTGTTTTAGCTTCACTGATTATAAATTTTATCCAACAAACAAATCATTAAAAAAATTCTAAAACAAATTAATCTATATCTAGCCTAAAATCTGGTACTCATCCCTAAAATTTAATAATTAAAAATTCACACGGAGAGATCCCTCTTTTTTAGGTAGGGCTAGATGCCTAACTAAAAGTTGGTTTGTGATTACCTTTCTTCACTCGTAATTTCAGCCTATGAAGTTGGAGAAAGTGATAAAATTCCTGGCACCATTATCGGGGAAGGATTGTTAAATATTACCTGGGAAAATTTCTCTGAATAGGCTGAAGTCTAATCTTGAGCCAAAATATATAATTTTGATCTTAAACTGGCTCCTAAAAGATATACCAGGTCAAACCCTGACCCTAATCCATCACCCCTAGTATATAATCCTAAAATTATTCTGAGAAAACAGAAGACTAAGTCTTGACAGTCAGGAAGAGTTTTTCCTCCATTAATTAAATCAAATTCCCTGCCTGCGAGGTTTGTCTCAGAAGATTTGGTTTTTTGTCCATCACCTGAAAAATATTTAACTAGAACCAAGTCTGAAACTTTTCTCTTAGAAGCTACTTTTGACCCTTTTTATTTTGAGTCCTTTTCAACATTTTCTGAAACCTTTGAGTCTGAAACTGATACTGAAGTTTGGTCTTATTTCCATAAACTTAAGGGCTTACTAGAAAAATTTCAAGAAACATCTGAAAATTCCTATTTTCAATTTCAAAAACAGGTTTTTGTTACTTCTTTTATCTCACCATCCCATACAGCTACATCATCTATTCCTCCTTTCATTCCATTTTTACCTTTGGAAACTTTTATTCAATCCACACCACAATTCACACCCCCTCCATTAATCATGGCCGTATTTTCTCCACTGATTCTACCAGGTCAACATATTGCTTTACCTCAAAATTATGGTCAGAGGCTACCTGTGTTTGATGGAACATCAAAAATTACAACCTATCAGCATGTGGCTAAAATAACTGATTTTATATATCTTGAAGAAGTAGACAAGGATGATGCTAATATGCATATTAGCTCAAAGTTTTTCTGGAGAAGTAAAGAAATGGTTTCACTCTCTTGGAGCTGGTAGAATTGGTACATCACAATAACTAATTGATTTATTCATGGAAAAATGGGAAGAGAAGAAAAATCCATTGCAAAACCTAGCTGAATATAATGCACTAAAAAGAAATACAAATGAATCTGTTGAAGAATTCACAGCTATATTTAATAAGATATATGATTCAATTCCTGATAATATCAATCCTCCCCAAGGTTTTGCTTTACTCCATTACCCTAATGATTTTGACCCTGATATGGCCTATCAATTGAGGGAGAGAAACCCATCAACTTTGGAAGAAATGCAGTGAGTGTAGAGGCCAATCTGATTATTAAAAAGTCCAAGGTCAAAACAGAGAAAATAGTCACAATAAAATAAGAAACATCCACTTCATCAGAAGGAAAAAGTGATACTTTGATTAAATCCATTGAAAAAATGATGGATAAGATGTCTAGTGCTGATAAACAAGCTGAAACTTCTATAATAAATCCAAATTTCTGGAGTCAAAATCAGCAACCCCAATACTGAATTAAACAAAGGGAATAGAGGGGTCAGGATCCACAAAGTCAACAACAAGTTAGGACAAATTTCCAATAGAATTATACTGAAGGCCCTGATAAAGATGATGAGGAATAAATTTCTGGAGAAAACCATTTATTTGAAGAAAATCAACAACCTTTTTTCCTCTCTGAAGAAGATCAATACTCTGTAGAAATTTGTGCATCAGAAGACCAACAATATGCATTTCAAATGAATACTTAATATGTACCGAATATTATCAGAGAGTTTATCAAAATTACCTCACCCAGTTCAAAGACAGTATGTTTTGAGGAGAAAAAATGTTCCCATACTTGCTAATCAAAATAAGAAAAGTTCTCAAACTAATACTCAGCAAAAAGAAGTTGTTGCACCTAATAGAGGCAAAGAAAAAGCACCTGCTGCTTCTACTTCTCCTAAGTCTAATGAAGCATCCACCAGAAATCAAAGAAAATATCAAGAAGTTCAAGAAGGAGGGCAAGAGAAATATTCTTCATCCAAAGAACTACCTAAAAAGAATGACACAACACTAAAAGAGGTAGAAAAGCATCCCACTCATTTTTCCCTTGAAAATGAAATTGCTAAATTGAAGGTTTCTATTCCTCTAACTGAGATAATTAAGAATGATAAATATAAGTTCCAAGTTAATAAGTTTCTTAGAGTTGATCAAACATATAATATGGTTAACTTGAGTGATGATCATCCTGAGCTTCTTTTTGGTCCTGTTGTTGATGGAAAATCAAAAGATAGTGAAGTTCCTCCCTTCTATTTAAGTCTCAAGATCCATGATTTTATTCTTCACAATGCAATGCTTGATTCTGGAGCATCTCATAACCTCATGCATAAATCCATTATGGATAAGTTAGGACTAGACATCACAAGACCTTACCATGACCTCTACTCATTTGATTCAGGAAGGGTGAAATGCCTTGGTCTTATCAAATATTTAATGTTTTCATTAGAACAAATTCCAGCCAAGAATGTCCTTATTGATGTTTTGTGGCTGATATTCCACCTAGGTATGGAATGTTACTTTCTAGATCATGGGGAGCAAAGCTTACAAGAACTTTGCAACTTGACTTTTCATATGCAACAATTCCTATTTTTGGATAATTCAGGAAACTTTACAGAGAAATTAAGATGAATTATATGATAAGTACAAGATAAAGGCCCAACAATCATCCCATTCATGTTGTACATACAAATTTAGAGTATTTTCTTTTATTCAATGAAGAATTCTCAGCATCTTCAAAATTTTTGATTGAAGAAAAATCAAAAAATTCAAAAAATTCAGATTCTGTTGTAGAATTGGCAGAAACAGAATTTTGTAAACTACTGCCAAACAACTTTGAAATGAAGACATATCCTCAAGGAAAAAAATAAGAAAACAGTAGAAAAAAAAAAAATATATATATATATATATATATATATATATATTCAATATAGCAGAGGTATCTCAAACATAAATTAAAAATCAACCATCTGATCTACACTTTCCAAATGAAGAAAATAGTCTTTGGATTGTGAAGTTTTATGGAGCCATGGGAAAATAAGGTGTTGGTATTGGAATTTTGATTCACAACCCAATTAATCAATAATTGGATATCCCTGCAAACATTAGAATGTATTTTTGAAAACTAGCATTTGACTGCAAAAATAATGAAGCTGAATATGAAGCCTTAATTGTTGGTCTAAAATTTTTGAAAAAGCTTAGTGAAAAGAAATTTTTTGTATATGGCGACTCCAGTTAACTATCAAGCAAGTCAAAGGAGAGAACCAAGCTGAACATCCCAGAATGAGATCTTATATAAATGCAGTCTATTATCACCAAATTGATCTTGATTGGATTCTCATCAATCAACTCAATGTAACTCTTTCAAACCACTTCTAACTAAAGATTAGCCTCTTCAGTTTGAGAGGGTTCTCTCAAAGGGCGTTTATGATTTTGAATAACGATAGTAATAGATGGCTAACTCAATGGAATTGTAACTTGTTTTTGTATGATTGCAGGTTGAAAAATGAAGGCTTGCTACCATTGGACTTATGGAGTCAAAAATCAGTATTCTTAGTGACAATGGTTCTTCACATGGAAGCTGAGGTAGATAGAGGTTTTTAACAGAGACAATTCACACACATAACATAGGAAAACACAGTCATTTCACCACTAAAGGAAGTCAAAGAATAATATTATGAATTTTGAGTAATCAGAGATGAAATATACTGTAAGTGATTAAAAATAAAGATTCAGATCAATAACATATCAAAAACCTCATGAGAATCTCAGGTCTGGAAGTAGAATGTTAGTTTGTATTACTGATAATGGTCAAAAACATACAAGCAACAATTTGGTGCAATATTATCCAACCCTTTGGTTCTTTGATGTTTTTTCTATAAATAGACATTCTTTACAATATGGATGATCTGCCTAGCTAGCTAGATTTTTGAATTCTACTCTGAAACCTATCATAACTGAAACCATTAACTTGAAACATAAAATTGACAACTATCCTTAAAGAAAACAAACTACTAATAGGACTCTATCTCCTATTTATTACTTTCCTTTATCTTATCTATGAAACAGTTACATAATGGTTAAATAATGAATGTCACATGCTCGAAGGACAAATCACCAAGTTCACCACCACTTTACATCTTTATAGCACCCCTAGATCTGTGGAACATAACCCTACTTTTTAGGAATGGATGACCTTCATCTTTAATGTTGTTTTGACTGATGAGATGGTTGTGTGGTACTCTCTTTGAGTCATGAATATCTCTAATAAGGTCCACTGACATGCTGGAGGTCTCCAGCTAGCTGATGTACTTTCAAGATGCTCAAAATTTTTCAAAAATTACTCACTACGAAAACAAGGCAGTTTTAGACAGTTTCGTAGCAAGTTTTAGTAGCGTAGGAAAAATGAATTTTCCACCTATCTATTTGACTCCTTTGTTGTTCCAGTATCTTTAATATGCCATGAAACTTTGTAAACCATCAGTCTCCCTCCATAAAACATGCCAAAAATGGGTTTTAAAGAAAAAATAACCTACAAGAATTTTCTTAGCGTATTTCTGGCTTCAAGCTTGAGGTACACTACGAAACTGTGTAGAAAACCAGTAAATGTTGTTTTCAAGATGGCCTTCAAAAAATGTTCTCCAACTGCAAAATTTTAGTTCTCTGCATGTTATGAACCTCTTAAAACATATTGCATCTCAACTTATTACTCCAGTGGTGTTTCCTCCTCATTTACAATCAGTTGACCAATAGTCTCTTCTATCACTGTCATCTTTAATCCTTTCTTTTCAAATTCCACATGAATCAAACCCAATTGCTCCTGAAGATCTTGCACTTTGTCCTTTAATGCCCTGTTCTTAGATTGCAAGTGAAATTTTATCTTTTTGATGTGTTTGACTTCTCCTCTTAGTGGCTGAGTCCACTTTATCAACTTTTCTGTATTGTCCAAGGTTTTTGAAACACTTGTGACTTGATCTTCCCAAATTTTCCTCATTTCCTCAAACTGAACCTTCTCAACTCTATGTTTCTTTGCCTCTTGCTTCAAAACTGATATCTCTTTGCCTACCTCTTTTAACAGCTCTTTAAGGGTTTCAATTTCAAAATTTTCAATAATTTTCTTTTTACACTTTCTTTGTTTGATGACCAATTCTTCTTTTTCAGGTGAAGAAAAATCTATAATACCTAGTGGCTGAGAAGCTTCAATAGTTTTCTCAGTCTCTTTGTTGATTTCCATGACCTTCCTTGCATGTCTAGCCACTATCTTCCTAGGTTGAAAAATGAAACCAGCATCATCACCTACAAACTCTAGTTTTTTATCAGTCTTACCCTTTTTCATCTTTCTTCCTCCATATTCAATGTCTTCAGATTGCACAATGGGTGATTCTTCAATGTCAATTGCATGCAATATATCTTGCAAATTTCCTTTAGCATTGTCTGGCTCCTAGTGA
The DNA here is from genome assembly GCA_034641835.2 of Pinus albicaulis. Taxonomy (NCBI): domain Eukaryota; kingdom Viridiplantae; phylum Streptophyta; class Pinopsida; order Pinales; family Pinaceae; genus Pinus; species Pinus albicaulis. Next base: position 599,317,701 of record CM076571.1, on the reverse strand, counting down.
CTCTTTTGTTGCCTTTTTTGCTGACAGTCTGCTTCTATTTTGCAGGTGTTGTTTTAGGTGTGTCAATCTTCTGCAAAGGTTCTACTTCCATGCTTACTGGTTCTGAGGGAGATGATATATTTCCTTCTTCTACTTCCTCTGTCACAGCTAGTGATGAAATGTTTCTTGGTTTGGAGGTTTTCTTAGGAGTGACAACATCAATTTCATAACCACTCATGAACAAAAAGGAAGTCCAATCTCTGCCTAATCTCTTCAATTCCTCTAACACCAACAACATAATCAAACCATTATGAAAAACAGAAGTTTCATTTCCTTCAGTTTTGATTTCAACCTTATCTGACATATTCCCTAGACTTATGTATAAATAAAAAGGTAAATCAAGTGACCTCTTACCCACAAAACACAGAAGAAGCCTGAGATGATAGGAGTAGACCATGTGAAACCTTCCTTCACATGTAAAATACTTCTGGATGATCATGAGAAACTTTGAATAGTTGTCCTTCATGAAACTCCTAGGAATAGCATTTGTCAGGTCAATTTCACTGTGTTTTGGTTTGATGAATTCTTTGTTGTCCTGCATTGTGGATTTGATGCCTTTAAACCATTGTTCTCCTCCTCTAGGGATTCCTTTTGCTGATGAGATGGTCTCTGGTTTCACTGTAAGGTTCAGAATTCCAAATTTTGAAGTTGTTCCTATGAAGTTGTTAGCAAAATCCTTGGAAACTTGTAGATGAAAGCCCTGCAACCTCTTACAGAATTGCAAGCAACCAGTTCTTCTGAAAACTTCCATGGCATTTGGGTATTCATTGAGTAAATTCATTTCCATGGGCTAATACCTATGGCAATGACCACCTTATTTTGTTCCTTCTTGCAACCATGGGTGCTTTATATCTTCACAGCCTTGCTTGCTTGATGACACCTGCAAAGTTCAAATCTGCCAGCAACCTACTTGGCTCGATGAAGCAACTCTCCAGAGATCGAATTACATGCAAAGATAAAGTGCAATATGAAAAAAAGCTAATTGGGGTAAGTTTTTATGGTTTAACTAACATCTCATGCTTTAATGATGACACATACATGCCAAAAAGGGTAATGATGACCTCAGACACAGCTATGTACCTTTGAATTTACCATAACATACTTGAATGACCTCCACCCTAACTCCTCCTATCATAGAATGACACTTCAAATCGAATTTGACAGGACAGGTTAGAAAACAGATTTTTGTAGCATGGTTAGTTTAACCTCTAACAGATTCTCTACGAAACTATTAGGCAATTTCGTAGCGAAACCTGTTGTTTTGTTGTATAAAACGCTACGAAATTTTGAAAAAATGACAAAAGCTCCCTTTTTTATTTTAAATGCATGGGGAATGAGAACTGACACCAAATGAGGAATGATGTGACATGAAATGACATAAATGGAGGTGACCATGGAACTTAGAATAGGCTAAAAATGTAAAAAATGAAATTTCCCTAAACCAACTTGAAATGGCTAAGGAGACCTTATCCTTTTGATGATTGAACTATATGACCATCTCAAGTAATGTTTCACAACTTTATGGGTGATAACATAGTCCTAGATATCCTAAAAACATTTCCAGAATATACTCTATCATTCATTCCTAAAAACACCAATGATATTGTTGATTCTTTTGCCACCTCCGCTAGTATGTTCAAGATTCCACTATATCCAAACAAAAAATATGAAATAAATGTCAAACACTACCCTACTGTCCCTGAAAATGTTCAATATTGGAAAGTGTTTCAAAATGATGAGAAAATCAATAACTTCTTGCAGACAAAAGAAGAATTCATAAATTCCCAAATAGATGACCAAGAAAATCATGATACAGAGATGCAAGTACTACAACTTAAGGATAATTCTATTCCAAGAGGTTTAATACCTTTGGAAGAATTTTTTGACCAAGATGATGTTGCAAGAAAGCCTATTATGTCACCAACAGAGGTGAGAGTGGAAGATTTAAATCTTGGCACTTCAAAAAAGCCGAAGATGGTGCAGATTTCTAAATCCATTTGTCCAGAAATGAAAGTTAAGTATGCAGTACTTATGTCTCAATTTTCAGGTTTTTTCTTGGGAATATTCATATTTGAAGGTCTATGATAGAAGAATTATTTAGCATACTATTCCTTTGAAGCCATATCAAAAAGCATTTCTCCAGAAGTTGAGAAGGATGAATCCTAAATTGTTGCCTTCTATTCAGAAGGAAGTAAACAGATTATTTACTGCTGGAATAATAGTTCCTATTCATTTCTCAGACTGGATGCCTAATCTAATACCTGTGAGAAAGAAGACATGAGAAATAATATTGTGCATTTATTTTAGAAATCTCAACAAAGTATCCTTAAAAATAAAATTATACACTACCAAAAATGGATCACATTCTGTAAAGGGTAGTTGGATCATCTAGATTTTCTTTGTTAGATGGATATTCAGGATACAATCAGGTTCTTATTCACCCAGATGATCAAGAAAAGACAGCTTTCACTACACCTTGGGGTACTTTCACGTATGCCAAAATGCCTTTTGGTTTGAAAAATGCAGGAGCAACTTTCCAAAGAGAAATTGACATTGCTTTTGCCAATGAAAAAAGACCTGTTTTTAGTTATTTACCTTGATGATATCATTGTTTTCTCAAAAACAGATGAACAACATTTACATCATCTAAAGACAGTCTTTTAAAAGTGTAGAAATTTTGTAATTTCATTAAATCCAAAGAATATTCTCTTTGTTATGTAAGAAGGTAAATTGTTGGGGCATATTATATCTAAAGATGGCATAAGACTAGACCCTTCAAGGATTGAAGCAATTCAGAATTTATATTACCCAAGGAGTAAAAAAGAGATTCAATCTTTCAATGGTAAAATTAATTTTCTGAGAAGATTTGTTCCAAATCTTGGTGAACATTTGAGGCAGATTACTGATATGTTGAAGAAATATATTGAAGTAAAATGGTTTGAAGAAGCAAAGAAGTAATTTAATCAATTCAAGTTAGCTCTGTCTCATGCTTCTATTCTTATTAGCCCAGACTATACATTTGATTTTACTATTTTTTCATTTTCTTCATAGCATACACTTGTAGTTGTTTTAATGTAGAAGAAAAATCAAAATACAGAAAAACCTATTGCTTTCTTTAGCAGAACAGTAATATATGTTTCTTTAAAGTACAAAATCATTGAGAAATAGGCTTTATCTTTATTCAAAGCACTGAAAGATTTCAAAGTGTAGATTTTACATTCTCATGTCATTGCTTATCTGCCAAGTGTTGTTGTTAAAGAAGTACCTACACAAAATGATCCAGAAGGTCGTACAGGAAAATGGATTGCAGCTTTGCTAGAGTATGATTTGGAAATGAAGCCCAAAAAATTGATTAAAGGACAAGGCCTTGAAAATTTTATGGCATATTCTAATCTTCATGCCTTAGACATAAATTTCACTACTGAAATTTATGATGAACAAACTGCTAAGCATTACCTGATATAGCTGAGATATTTTCTTTATCTCCCTGGTATGTTGATATTGTATATATTTTGAAACTTTTGAATCCTCGCCCTGGTATGCCAAGTAGTAAAGCAAGATCACTGAAATTAAAAGCACTGAAGTACTGCATCATGAATGGTGTCTTATATTGGAAAGATCTTGGAGGGATATGTCTGAACTGTTTAGTTGAAGAAGAAGTTGATAAAGTCACGATAGATTTCCATAAGGGTGACATTGGAGGCCATATTTATTGGATAACCATAGCAAATAAGATATTGAGAGTAGGTTTCTACTGGACTACCTTATTTTATGATGTTTATAAAACATTTAATAGCTATCATGAGTGTCAGTTTTTTCAAGGAAAAAGGAAACTTTTAGCCTTTCCTCTTAAACGAATTGAAGTCCAAGAACAATTGTAGCAATGGGGACTTGATTTTATTGGTGAAATTCATCCTCCATCTTCAGCTCATCACAAATGGATTCTCACTACTACAGATTATTTTACCAAATGGATTGAGGCTATTCCCACTAGGCAAGCAACTGATTCAGTTATCACTCAGTTTCTTGAAACTAATATTTTGTCAAGATTTGGTTATCCATACAAGATTGTCACTGATAATGCATCTGCTTTCAAATCCAAGAAGATGATTGATTTTTTTGATAAATATCACATTAGACTTGGTCATTCCACTGCATATTATCCTCGAGAAATGGGCTTGAAAAATCATCTAACAAGTCTTTGGTGAATATTATCAAGAAGATGTTGCAGTAAAACAAAATGAATTGGCACAAGAAGCTTACAAATTCTTTATGGGTTGATAGAGTGAGCATAAAAAGGTCAATTAACGTGTCTCCATTTCAGCTTGTTTATGGAATTGATAACGGTTTCCATACTTATTTGGTTGTTCCAATAATGAATATTTTGCAGGAGGTTGAAAGTGAGCCTAATGATATTCAAAGAATATTAACCAGATGATACATTTTCAACGGTCAAGAGATGAAGTTTTCAACAATAGTTCAAAGCTACATGACATAATTAAAAATAGTTTTGACAGAAAGACAAAGGCCGATGACTTCAAAATTGGAGATATTATTCTAAGATAGTATGCTAGAAATGAAGAAAAGGGAAAGCATGGGAAATTTGAAAATCTTTGGAAACGGCCTTACAATATTGTGGCATTCAAAGGAAACAAATTATTTTTTCTAGAAGATGTTGAACGACAAGAAGTGTTGGGAGGACCTATCAATGGTAGGTTTCTAAAGCACTATGTTTCTTGAAATCCTGAGAAAGAAATTCACTGTCATTGTATTTAAAAATTTACATTTGATGCTCAGGAAATAAGGGAATGATTGCAAAAGTTTGAAGCTCGAGGAGAAGGCCATGAGAATTCTGAAAACAGTTCAGGTTTTAAAAATAAAGTTCACAAGTTTTATTCTTTTCTCAAGTCAGTTGTTTTTAGTCAAAATTTTTCACTTTGTTTCAATTTTCCAAAGTCCAGTTGACTCCATAGCCCAATGGATAAGGTTACCTCATCTATGGTGTTATTCACCTCCTGAAGGAGTTGTCATCCCCAACTGGAGCCAATGTTAGAGTCAGTTTTTCAGTGATCAAAGATAGCTCTTTTAATATTTTTTCATTAAGTCTTTAGTCAATTTTTTTTTATTTTTCATTTAAGTCTTCAGTAATAATTTCGATCACTGAATGAGTCCTATTAAGATATGCTACTCCTTCACACTTTTTCATCTCCATTCAGAGGTCTAAAGTCATGTTATTTCATCTCATATAGGTCAAGTTAGGGTCTAAACTACCATGAAAAGTCTTCGGTAAAAAAGGCAGTCAAAATTACATTTCATTCATAAAAGCCTTGTGGAAGGAGCTAGCATGTTTTATCGTCCAAAAATAAACTCTGTGTCATGTGAAATTCTATGATTTGTTGCTATATTTCAAAGAGAAATGAAAACTTTCTTGAAAAATTATATTTTCTAAATTTTATTATATTAAATATTTATCTTTAATATTTCGAAAATAATTTTTTAAACCATAGGTTTTAAATCCTATGAATTGTAGTTTGTTGTCGTCATAATCCACTATCCATTATCCTCCATCACGATCGTGACATGATGCACTCATTTATTCGCCTACCATCGATATCACATAACTCCTGTCATACCCCTACCTCACCAATCAATCACCTCCATCATATGTTAATCCTCCCTCATCTAGCCAATAATCCATCGCATCAGATTTTAATCTGACGACCCATATTAGACTTCCCCCCCCCCCACCCCCTCATCATCTGAGACTTAACGTTGGGGGGGGTTGGGGAGAAATTTACGTCATGCCAATGTGGACTGGCCTGTACAATCAGCTTAATTCCCTCATTCTCCTAGCCGTTAACCAATTAATTCAATGGCTAATTGTTAGGAAACGTACGCGCGCCCATTTTCAAATGGGAAAAGGCTCAATTTCCCATAAATTCACTATTGCATGTCTGTTTACACTTTTACTTTGCCTTTTCAATCCTCTGTGCACAAGATTATGAATTTACATCCATTACCTGAGTTCTAGAGATCAAATTCACCAGTGTTTGAAGCCTTCTCTTGTAGCTACTAATTCACTTTTATTTGCAGAGCTTATCCTCAAATTCTCGACCTTTGTTTTCATACAAATAATTCTTATTTTCCACCATTACAATAGAGCCGACCATGCCTCCGAAAAACAAAGGACCTAAGCAACCAGTAAGTCTAATATTACATCCTTCAGTTGATTTTCACCACATTCCCTTAGCAGACAAAGATAACAAAATACATGAAACCTTGACTGATATTGAGCTTTCTGAGATATATTTTTGGTTAGAAGACAAATGCCTGGATAAATATGATGAAATATGACTGTGGGATTCTAATACCCCTCATTTGATCTTTCCTCATACCCATAGTTCCCCATAGTTTGTTAGGAGATGTCAAGCTTGGTGTATGCCATACCAAAGAGCTATTATCGCTCCTACATGAGAGGTTTTAGTGACTATTGATGCCCAAAAAATTGAACAAATGATCCAAGCCCAAAACACAGAAGATACCACACCATTTTCCCGAGAAGCCTTGATAGAAATTTACCAAAAGTTATATTTTTCAAAGAGATCTCAAACTCTTGAGCTATTCATGACTAAAAATGACCAATTATCTAAGAAAAACCCTCCTTTTCCAGCATCCATTTTCCTTGAAAGTTCCAAACAAATAATCATTGTCATGTCCTACCTTCTTAGTTATTATTCATACCAATGGGTAGATGAATCCATCATAGGGTTTTTTTCCATAATTTCCATTGATTCCAAATCCTCCATCATTTTAAATTTCATTCAGTTTATTGGAGATTTTATCCATGATCAGTTTGTGAAATTCATAACTCAAAAGGCTTTTAGTTATGCCTCTATGTTAGTCTATTTATTCTTGTACTCTCAGGGAGACAAATTTAAGTTTTCTCTACAGAAATTGGATGAAGAAGGCCACCAACAGTCAATCATCTTCTGGAATTCATTATTCATGAAGGAATAGAAAGAATATTCTTATAAACCGTTTGTGGAATTGTTTCTTCATCCAGCACTCAGTTTGTTGAACAACACTCTAGAGCCAGGAATTAGTGAAGAGATCAGGAAGGTATTTCATTTTTCATATCAAGCTAGAATAGGGGATTGGTAACTTTACCAAAACTATATAGAACTCATAGTTTATGGATGTGAAATTCCCCCTTAAGTTTCCCAAATTCCTCCCCATGAGGATTTTTACATTGAAATATATTAGACAAATGATTAATGCAAAAGAAGTGCATTTTGTCTCTTCTAATAAGAAATCATATCTTAAAATTAAAACATAGATAGGTCATTTTATCTATAATAGCAGGACAATGAGGGAAGAGGCAGATAAGTTATTGAAAGAAATGCAGTTTAGCCTAAGTTTCACATGGTCTTATGATCCAGTTGGTGTCATTTCCAAACTAAGGGTGGAAAATAAATCTACAACATATTTTCATACACCTAGACCAGAGATTCAAAAGTATATGAATCAACATGAATGGACAAAAGGCACACTACAAGAGGCTGAGGAGCGTAAATTATCTACATCAACATTATAGACTCCAATTGCACATGAGAGAGAAGGGAAGAGAGTTATAGAAGATCAGTCATCTCCAATGACTGATTCATCTAGTAAAGAGTTCAAGATTCACAACAGGAAGAAGATAAAGCTAAATCCGAAGGTCAATCCCAGCAAGGAGTCAGAGAAAGAAGTGATCATCATCACTTAAGAGATACCTCCTTCTACACAAATAGGTTATAAATGTATCTCTACTACTTATACTACTTTTTTTTTTAAGAGCAACAAACATCAACTCCTAAATATTAGAAAACATCAACTTCTCAAGATCAGCAGAAAGCTATTCAGATTAGCACAACTGCTACACGAGAGAAAGAATAGGAGAATATTTTCTTTGAAGCTTTCAACGAAATGAAGTTTAAGAATGAAATGTTGAAGACAAGTACCTATAACCAATTTTGGAAACAAACTCCTAGCTCACAAAGTAGGTTGCTTCCAGCCTTTGATTCTGAAAAGGGAAAAATGCATTTTTCATTTCTTCAAGAACAGAGCCCATAGCCAAAATCACAATCATATTATAAGAGGGATTCATTTGAGTTTGACACAAACTATATTCATCCAATAGACCAAATGGAGATTCATAAGAAAACTAGAGAGATGATTTCATCATATCTCACTGATACTGCTTTAAGTTTATCCAAATTGCAGGTTTCACTAGCAAATGTACAGTCACAGTTCCAAATGGAGAAGGTATCTTCATTTGCAAAGGACACAAGGATAAAAAATCTAGAATATCTAGTGGTAAAGATTGTATACAATCCGTCTAATATGAATTCAATTGAAGATATAATCAAGAATAAAAATTTTGATATAGCAGCATTGAGAAAGCAATTGAAAATCCCAACTACAGAAGATCCTTTGGCAAAGGATATTGAAGAAAATGAAACTCAAAAAAAATATATGATGAAGTTGATAATGGAGAAGAATTCTCAATTAAAGAAAATGGAATTAGAGTTAGAGAAGATGATAAAGCAAAAGGAAGCAGCATTGAAGACATCAAAGGTTCCTTTAGAGGTAGTGCCACTAGCAACCATTCCTATAGCTCAAACTTCTATAGAAAGCACTACAGATGGAGCTGAGTAGCTTACCAAAGCAGTTCAGAACATGTCCATTCAAGAAGAGGAGATCAAAAAGTTGCAGGATCAGGTAAAATTATTGCAATTACAGAAAACTAATGTTGATAGTTCACATGCAGCTGAAACACAGAGGGCCAAAAATTTGATTGAAAGACTACAGAAAGAGTAGAAGGAGTGATCCATTCGTAATACCTTGGGACAGGTGAAAGAGATTATATGGGAAGACATCACATATTCCATCACTGAAATTTAGCCAACTATACAATTCATCTTTGAGAAAAAAGAGTTAATCCAAAAGGAAAATGAGACCATTACAACAATCCAAGAACTATTGGGAGATAAGCCTACAACAACAAACAATATAATTATATTTTTGAATCCAAAGAATAGGTATGAGCTGGATGAATTTGGCATTGAGGACAGAACAAAAACCATCCTGGAAGTGAAGAAAGTGATGATAAAGAAGAATTTGATTCTTCAGCTTGAAGAAAAATGTCACATCCTAGGGGTTATAGTTAAGTTATTCTTCAGCAACATAGAATATCTAACACAGAAAGGGTTGCCTTCTCTCTTTGTAATTAATGATAAACTAATGAACAGAGATGATTATGGAAGGAGACTTCAGGAAATTTCCAGGGATACTACCAAGTTTTCAAATATTAAAGGCACATTAACAAGGAAAGCATTGTTGGGAGAAATAAGCAATTATATTTATATTCAGTATGAAATTAAACATATCTTTTTTGTGAATCCAACTTTTGCGAAATACACTGAAGCAAATGAAATCTACCACAGGGTAACTAAATTAGTTATCCCTAATGAAGAGCACTGGGAAAAGTTATGTGATTTTCAAGAGTAATTAACAAAAGCAGAAAAGTCAATTTTTCCAGATCAGCAGTCAATAAACAGCCAACACAGCCTGTGACTATCTTCTTTAGCAATAGTTTTCAGTTATAGCAGGTGCCAACACATCAAATGAAATTTATTTCCACGATGTAGTTAGAGTTAGTTAGCAAATAAAGCGCTATCAGTTTGGATAGCCTTTAATGTAACCATTGTATTTTATTTTTCTATAAATACTTCTCTATACAAAGTATTACTATTGGATAATCAAGTTCTGAAACCCTGTGTATTACTCTAGACCCGCTATTAATGAAAATCAAAGGAGTTGCAGCAATTGTGTGAGATTCATTTGGTATTTTTATTGAGTATTGTGCCTTTCTATTTTTTTTCATTTCCATTCCATTTTCTATGTAAAATCTTATTCAGTTTATAAGCATAAATCAGTCAAATTCTCTATTTATTAAGATTTTTACAATGTGTCTTTTCTTATAATGAATGAATTCATGTAAAATGCTCATTCATAACCCTTTATTTTCTACCACTATACACCAATGAAAAATTAAATGTGCTCAAATAAATTTCCTATCTTGCCTTAATGAGTTTTCTGCAACACAGTCTTTGAAATCAATTTTAGCTTTATAAATTTTATCCAACAAAAAAATCATTAAACAAATTCTAAAACAAATTAATCTATATCTAGCCTAAAATATAGTACTAAGCCCTAAAATTGAATAATTAAAAAGTGACACACAGAGAGCCCTCTCTGGTTTGGTAGGGCTAGATGCCTAACTAAAATTTGGTATGTGCTTACCTTTCTTCAATCCTAATTTGAGCCTAGGAAGTTGGGGAGAGTGATAACAGGATGAAGTAACCTTCCATATCATGAAATTCATTTCATGTGAAGGTAGACTTGGTGTAGTATATGGATTCCATTTTAGGTCTTTGAATGAGCTTATATTTCAAGGAGAACTCCCTCTAGAAAAAATATTGAACATGCCTCATTTCCTCTTGAACTCAATAACATACATGAGAAAAAAGGTGAGGGAAAGGAAATACTAGTATTTGGCTCATCATGGCCTTATAAAACTAATAGTGAGTGATGCTCTGAGAAGATTAAACCTCCATGTGTATTTTTTTCCTCATCCATAGACGTGGATAGGGAAGCTTTCATAGCCACACAAACATGACAAACCTATGCCTCTAGTCTTAGAGAGAGGGACGTAGAATAAGAAGAAGAAGAGGTTGAAGATGAGGAAGAAAAAGAAGAAATGGAGGTTGAAACAAAAAACAAAGAGACATTAGAAACATAGAAGTAAGAGACTGAGGGGAAGAAGGAAGAAAAGACAAAGGAGAAGAAAATATTGGACCCTATGCTAAGGTGAGATACCTCCCCTTAACACACCAGCATATCACTAGACATAACATATTAGGATGTGGTTGCTACCATAGCCACTTTGATCACACCAGTGAAAAAAAAGAGGAAGAGGAAAACACCCATGTATTTTAGGAATAGGAAGAGCCAAATGGTGAGGCAAGGGAAACCACAGACTCCAAATAAAATCCCTATTTCCATTTAGGAGTCGCCCAAGAAGGATTATGAAATAAGGATAGAAGAAGGAAAGGTTCAAGAGGTCATATCACATGTGAGGACCCCTATGACCTACATAAGAAGACATTCAGCAAGGTTGGCATCCCATACACATCTAAAGATCCCCACAAACCCTCAAAAGATAGAAAAAGGGAAAAAAAGAAAGAGAGGGTTTTCAGCAAGCAAAATAGAGTTTGCTACAAGAAACTCTAGCAGACCCAGAATCAAATAAAGAAACCTTGGATGACGGATAAAATACAACCATGGATGGGAAAGAGGCCCAAGAAGTTGAGGAAAAGGCACAAGATGAAGGGCAAGATCCAAAATGGGGGGAAGAGAAAGATGACAAGGAGGAGCCTGCCTCACCAAAACCTATCCTCAAAGATGGATCAATAGTGTAACACCCTATCCCTCAGCCAAATCTAAGCTCCTACTACACATTTATTGAAGGGAGCAGATGGATTCCTTAGAATTTTACAGTACCTTTATTCTATCAGTTTGAAGAGGAGAGGGCACACACTCATCATTTGATGAAAATTGCTACAACCAAAGGTGTGCATGACATACAGGCCATGGAGGAAAAAGTGACTGATTTGGGATGGGATTTTTCTGATGCTAGGCTCAGAGAATCCATGTTGAAAGAGAAACTTCAAAAGGCCCAAATAGAGAATGCAAGATTGCAGGATCAGCTTAAGAAAAAATACAAATAAGTGGCCACCTTGGTATATTTTTGCATGGAGGCCATCCAACATAGATACCCATCAAATTCCTATGCAGTATACCTCAAGGAGAAGTGGATCCTATTTAAAATTAAAACACTAGCCTCTCATGGATCCTTACCCTTTTAGAACTGAAGAAAATTCATTGACTTTTCCAACTAGTCAAGTATCGTAGACAAGGAAAAAATGGCATAATTTTACATGCACAATCTTGTGTTGATAGAATTGAACATTTGGGAGTGTAATCCTAGAATGGGAGACATGTAGTTAATGGCATTAGCCTCTTGGATGGTTAATGAGGAAGCCAAAGTGCAAGAAATAAGGAGGGTCATGAGGAGAGAAAACAGGGAGCCTCTACACATTAGGGCATAATTATTCAGTCGTCATCAACAACCATCTCAAGATAGAAAAGGATGTTACACTTGTAGAAAAGTTACTTAGCACACAAGCTCAAGTCATGGCTCATTTTGATGATGTTTCTAGATTTTTGGGAGATGAATGCATAATGTCTACCCAAAGGATATGGAATAGCCTCCCTCACAGTCTTAGAAACATGGAATACCACACACCAGATAGATTGAGAGGTTCCCTAGAAAGAGCACCACTATACAAGAGGGCCATGTAGGCCAGGAATATTCAGTGGCTTGGTTTTAAACTCAGTGCACCCTTTATGATGGGAATGAGTGATGGAAAAGACCAATATGAGAAAAACATAGAATGGGAGGAAGCAGAAGAGAATGATGCCTTTTACCCTCTTGAAGGGAATCCCACACTTCTTCCTTGGGAAGTGAAAGGGTCCATTAAAGTTTTGAAATAAATGCAGAAGGAGGACGATGAGATCCATTATTAGGTATAATTGGAGGGGTTAATTGTTAGCATTTTAGCCTTATTAAGTCTCTCTTTCTCACATTTAAATTATATTATGGTATTATGTTTCTAGTGTAGATGGTGATTAAGGCTTGTCATACTTCGAATGCATAACATGAGTTAAATGTAGGATAATCACAAAGATATTTCATTTTTTATGAATATTTTGCAATTAAATATCGAAGTAGACATCAAGGAGAGATTCTAGGGGGATTTTCCACCTCCTTAACTCCCAAAGGAAGCCAAGGGATCCTCGATATTCCCTCCAATAGCTCGAAATATATGGTAGCCAAGCAAGTGGGAGAACAAGTGCACCAAAGATCCACTTCTCTTGCAGTCAATGAGGACACATCACCTAATTTTTATGGATTTGTTCATAGCTACCCTCTAGGTTAAATAGGGTTGAGAAAGATCTCATTAGGATTGAAACTTTAAAGGAAGCTAATAGACAATTAGCTCTTGTAATAGGTTTTTGAGACTTTTATGATTTTGTAATGAGACTATTTTTTGCAATAAGATGAGTATTCAGATTTTCCTTCCCTGGTTTAGTTTCATAGGGCTAGGCTTGTGGGTTGGGGTCGAATCCATTGGCCTTAGTCTCTCTTTTGTATTCATGCTCATTTTTATGTCATTGTAGCTAGTTTTCTTTATGAGTTTTAGCTAGTCTTCTTACATTCCAATTCATTGTTTTGTAGTTTTCTTCCATTTGTCTTTGTTGTAGTTAAATTTGCATAAATGTTGGTATAATAGCCTATAAACTCAGAAAATTGTGTGTCAAGCATCCCTCTCTCATCTCTTTCATTAGAGCATGAGGAGGGAAGACCTTACCCACAGGCTAAATTTTCTCTTTAGTTTATGATTTCTTGGAAAGAATTGTTATGTTGTTGTAGTGTCATGAACATGTCTTGAATACTAGGTTAGATTTCTGTTTGATTGCTAAAGTAGGTTTGCTCTCCAAATTCAAATCATCTTTTCCATTTCCTTCATCATGAATTTTCCAATGTTTGTTGCAAGAATATGTAGTTTTCTTGTAGGTTCAAGTAGCACATAAAAGTATGAATTCACCAACACCCATAGCTTCGTTCATCGCCAATCATCAACCTTCTTTCCATCAAATCAGCATCAGCCTTGTTTTTAATAATTTTTTGCCTTCACACCATGACCAACCCTAGAAGTGAAAGACATGCTCATAAAGAGGTTTTGATCTTGGCCAAGGGGTTGGAAACCTTCCATTCATCCGAACACACCTTCATTCCACCTCCCCTACACCTTTCTCCACCATTTCTGGCCTTGGATCGCCCTCGGACTGTCTCCTATAGCACTTCAGGATTTTCTTGTAACATTACATGAAACTTGTAGCAGCACCTGTATAAACACCAGTGGGTCTCTCCTTAAGCCCAAAAACCATCATCTACCTCATATAGACCTTCCAAAACCATCCATGCACATTCAACCTTGCACCCATGAGTTCATGAGCTTTTTAAACCACCTTAGCGCTTTCTCCTCCTTGCTGCAAAACAATGTAGTTACAAGCATAATTAGGTCATGATTAGATGCATGAGTAAAAGAGTGATAGTTAAAACATGAAGTAGACAGAGTGTGTTTAGCCAGTTGGCCCAACAATGTGTGATTAGGTTAGTCTTCTTTCTGCAATTTCAATTGAGCAATTTACTTCATGAAAGATGCCTAGCTTGCTTCCATGTCTTTCAATAGATTAATTTTTAGATTTCTTCCATTGCAGAGTAGCTAGATGTACTTTCTTTATGTAGAACCATTCTTTGATTTCTGATAGATTAATGACTTTGAATCAATTGTAGCCCTAGGTCTAAATTCATATGTGTGACAGACTTCATTCAGAAACCCTAGAAATAATACCCTTTCGTAGGACTCAGAAGAGGATGGCATGAGTAGAATGAATTTGTTGTGTATATAGCATTGTCCCCTCCAAGTTTGTACAAACCCCATGCTGGTAAAGTAAAGTAGAGTAGCATCTGGGAGTTGCAGCATTCTTGGTGCAATACAAGGGCTCACCATGTTGGATGTTGGATTCTATTTTTGAGAAGGCATTGGTCATCAACCGTCGCAGCACTTGAGGGAGTGAGGGTTATCTTTAGAGTAATAATGTGAGTTAGGCATATCCTAGAACCCTGAAATCTGGAAAAATAATTTGCGAGGGCCTATTTCCTTGTTTCCTCAGCCATAATTGCTTAAATAGACCTAAATTACAGTCGCAATAAGAAGGCAGGAAGGGGAAATGTCTTACCAGCCAATATAGGTGAATCCATCGACCAGAGAGTAGCTCTACAAATTGGAAACAATCATGGTTGTGTTTCACTAGATAGCCTTCAAAGGATGGAAATAAAAATAATAATGGTGAAAATATGGTTCCATTAAGGTTCAATGGGTGATTAGGAAGTTCATTAATGCAATGACTAGATGCTCAATCATCATTGGTTGGGCCACCAACCACGAAAGGCGGGACCTGCTCATGACACAGGAGCAGACACTTAAGTGGCATACATGTTTGGATATGATGACCCTTGAATTTTTTCAATGGTTCCTCTGCCATCGGGTCCCTGGGGGGGCTTTAAAACATAGGGTTATTTGAGTGTGATGAGTCCCGAGAGTCGTTAGATCGAATAGGATCGAACTGTTCAGATGCGTCAGGCCTACTGCAAGTGGAATCTTGCATATTTTGAGGGTATCTTCCTCCTACATGTTGGGGGATACAAAATTGATGTAAATTAACTTAAGACTAAGAAAAATAAGATTTTTTGGTTTTCTCCCATTTGGGTTTCCACCTAAAACTTTGTGTCTCCTTGGGATGTGATGCCTTCTTAAGTTGTTGATTTATTTTTATCATGTCATTATGATGCATTGATATAACTGATGACATAATGTTTATGGTTCACTTATATATGGATGTATGATTAAGAAAGATAGTTAAATTATGAAATTGACCTCATATTGACTCACCCATCCTCTTAGTGTGACCTTTGGGCCAACACGTCATTACAAGTACCCACATCTAAATTTATATTTGGTAAGAGGGAAACCATGGTTTTGTGGCTTGAAGTGAGTTTTTACTTGTATAGAATGTTAATATGTGTATCCAAATGATACCAAATGTTATTTTCCCATATTCTTGTAACTTTGAACCTATTTTTAGCACAACCTATAATGCCTTTTTTAGCACTAGGGGTCGTCATGTCTCTGGGGGCACCAATGCCCCTGAGGGATGCTATGTCTTTGGGACCATGAATGTCCTTGGGAGTAGTTATCTGGGTGGATAAATTATTTCCTACCCAATCAACACTTTATTTTCATCTTGTATGACAAATATGCCAAGAAATTATTTTTTAATTTCTAGAAAAGAGACACCTCCCCAAGGGAACTCTTGTGTTTTTTCTTCCTTTGGAAACACTAGTTCCCTTTTATGGCGATATTGAATAATCTTGGATTGGTTGTTACAATACCATTTTGTTTGATTTTCATCTAGTATGTTCCAATTTCTCTTGAAATTATTTTTCATTGAAAATTTTTCCTCTTCGCTTGTAATATAAGAATAAGAAGAAAAAATGTATAAAAATGAAGAAATCACAAGGAACTATCAATCATGCTAGTTATGAGTCACCATCAACCATTATTCATGGTGGAGATGAGCCACCATCCACCACTATTCATGGTGGAGATGAGACACCAACCACTACAAATGGTGCCAAAGACAAGTCATCAATCACTCTAACTCATACTGATTTCAACTCACTATCCACTACAAGTTACTTTAGGGATGCAAAACTAGCCATTGTGAGTCATGTCAGGGGCATGCCAACAACGAATACAAGTCATGTTAGGGGCATTTATGTTACTGAGAAACCTAGATGGGAATGATACAAGCCTAAGTTCTTTTGTAGATTTTGGTATTGAAATCACTTTACTCATATGTGTCCTCTTATTTTAGAGATAAAGAGAGTGTGGTCCATGTCTAAAATATATTTGATTCCTAAACCCCTTTTATTTTTTCAATAACATAGTCAACCATTGGTCAATTAAGTGGTTGATATGATACAATCTTTAGTTTATCCCACTACTGTTTTGTAGAGTAATGTGTCTAATTGTGATACCCTTCTTCATTACTAGTTTAGAATATTATAACCAAGGTGGAAGCCCACTTGGCTCGAGTATGCCCTGTACAATATTTTATAGTGTTTCTTTTAGATTAAATGTTTTTTTGACCCTCTCATTCATTCTAAAACCTTCTAGATAAGATTTGAAATTCATTTCAAAACCATTTATTGATATATAATATATTAAGGATTATTTGCAATCATTTTATCCTCCTCAGCATGCCAATCTTAGGTTCTCCTGATATTATGTTAGCTATCAGTGAGTTATGTTCCTTTTATAAAATACATAGTGAATCTTTGGGGATACTTCCTCAATTCCCTATCATAGTATATGAGAATATTTTCCTTGTTAATATGGTAGTGGTGAAATACGCATTAGAATTCAATCTACTTATCAGGAATGTTATGTGTATGTTATGAATGTTGTGGTCTTTACACTTTTTCTAGTGATGCACGTTTCCATAATGGAAGCATTGTCACCACTGATTATATTGCGTCAAACAATCACCATCATAATTTAGCTTTATATTAACAACCCCATTTTACATTCCTAGTATTTGAGTGGACCATACATTTCATGAGTGAATTATGTAATTCCACATCCTAAGTGTTTAGATGTTTCTTATAATGTTCCTTTATGATCTTGTTTTCCTTATAAGGACATGGTCACAAACATGATCCCAATAACAAATATGACTAGGGTACTCTACCTACACATGCCATAATTCCTCCTACTTCTAATGACTCCGTAGATATTGAGAATCCTTTAGAATATGCTATCCTGAATAACATGTATTAAATTGATAATCCAATAGAAGTGTTGTAACCTATTACCTAATTTATCAATAATTCAAACCTTTCTTTTTCATTCCTCAAAATTTTTTAAATTTCCTACCAAGACTTAGTTTTTAAATTCAATTGTCTCATCAAAAGGTTTATTTTTAAGGGTGAAAAGTATTTAAAGAATAATTTTATCTCCTCTTATTTGAAGATTGGTTGTGAAGCTATAATTTTAATCTATGACTGACTGTTGTATAGGTGAAAAAATGCTCAATTGTTTTATAGAAAGAAAAGGACACCTTGCAAGGTATGGATTTTTCTTAATTGTTGCATAAAAGGTTATATTAAGGCCTAACGAATATGTTTGAAAATGTATTGAAATATAATTACCCACGCTTTAAATTTATGTTGGTTGTCAAAGAGATTTGATGGTGGTGATAATAGTTGATCAATGTTAGATATGTTGTATCAGTGTCTAACACGATAGCACATTAACCTCAAGTTGTTTTTCAAATGAATTCAATGGTCACGAAAAGTGGGAACCCATGGTCAAGCTTTGTTGGGACCTGAGTGTGACTTAGGTCGCATGCGAGTGGTTTTTGGTTTAATTAGAAAAATATATGTAAATCATATTGAAATGCACATGTAAAGAAGATGAAATTTAAATAAAATGCACATGATATGTGAATTTTTATGGAGGTAAAAGTATATGTGAGAATTTTATTTTAAATTATTTTTAATGGAGTTTGACTTTAGAGTTGGGGAAGTTCTTGAATTGTGCATGGAAGAACCTAGTGTTCTTGTCCCCAACTCTCAACCAAGTGGCTCTGCTTTTTACCCAAATTTCTTCTTCTTGTAGCTTCAAAATATCATTCCTCCTACCTTCTAGAGCTATCACCCGACCTCTGTATGCTTCATAAAAGTACAATGGATCTGATGGATCATTATAATATTGCAAAACAATTTAAATTTCTATGATTTCCTTAGTCTCAGATTCTTTCCGTTCCTTTATCCATATTTTTGTTTCCGCCTTCAAAGATTTGTGTTTCATATTTAATGTTGTTATATTATTATCTTGGTTGTGTATTAACTCTTGGTTCCATACCTCTTTTACCATTTCTACAAAATATGTCGACTCCATCGACATTGGGTTGAACTTAAATGGGTATGTGTTGGAGCAGGGTCCCTTAGGACCGTAATTTTGGATAAAGATTAGCATTTTTATTAGTTTTGAGTCATGCATGCTAAGAAATGAAGATTTAAGGGGCTTTGGGGTAGGTCAAAGTCCCTTCATGAGTTGTAATGGGTTAAAAGGGTAAAACTAGGGGTCTCAAACCACGGTTTGAGGTCCATACTATTAGAATAGGAAAAGTATAAGTAGAAGTCTAGATCGAGCCAGATAAGTCCTTTTTTCATGGAATTAATATATATATATATATATATATATATATATATATATGTTGATGATAGAAATCTGAAGTATGTGGTAAGTGTTTTGTGTCTGAAAGGCTCCTGTTGGCTGTGTGTGTGGAGAAATTAGTCTAGTTGTGTGCGGACCCCACTGGATGTGTGCGCGGGTAGATCTGTGACTTGTAAGGATTTATGTGGACTGTAAGGGTTAAGACTAGATAATAAAGATCTGTTTTGGTAAATCTGAGTATCAAATGCATCTGTGATTTATTATGTGTTCTGTCTTTGCATATGATTTCTATTAACTGTGATTGGATCGAGTGTGTACCTTTTTTACTGTTGATGAATGCATTAGGGGAATTTTGAGGTCTAAAATGGGCCTCCTAAGGAAAATGTACAATCAAAATTCACTTTATCAGAACCAATCACATTTTAGGGGATGACATCATCCCTAATGGTTGAGGTGGCATTGCTTGAGTTAAAGGTACTTACATGTCACATTTTCAATGGTGGATAAAAACTCATGGTTAACCATGGTAGTGCTCTAAGTACTTTTAAAGTCAAAGTAAAGTACTCATAATAAATTTCATTTCACATTTTTTGAATAAAAATATATTATTGTCATTTCATATTTCTTGGAAGAAACAATGTATATCCCTATACATTTATTACATTATATTATATTATATTATTTTTAAATAGTATATTAAATGTATGTTATTATACAATTTTAATAATATAAATTTTAATTAATAGCATATAATATAATTAAGGATTTATAAATTTATATTTATATTTTATTTAAATTTATTTAAGTAAAAAGGACAAATGCATTAATTGATCAATGATAATGACTTTTTCTTGAAAAGCCCATTCTTATTTATAGTCACATCAATATAATTTGTTATTAATTTTATTTTGGTACAACATTTGAATTGAATTTAACTATGGTTACATGGATTGTGGTGCAAAAAGTGAATTGAAAATTCATAAATATTATTTTATTTCTTTAGCTATTATTTTATTATTTCCTTAGGAGGCCCATTTTAGACCTCAAAATTCCCCTAATGATAATTACATAGATCTATTGATGTAAAAGATGGATATTACATTGTTAGAACAATTAAAGGGATTGCAAATATATTATTTGTGCGCGTGCGCAGGTTTAAATTGTGTTAATTAACCTATGGTTTCTGGTTAGGGTTTTTGGATGGGGTTTCTGGTGTGCAAGGCAGTCTGGGTAACAATATAGATCTAAAGACACCCAATTCATTTAATTCTCTCTCAGGGTGTGGAAACCTAGTTCCAGAACCCCCCCATACTGCTTCGGGTGAGACTTTGGCCTATGCAAGTAGGTCATTGCCGAAATGGCCAGTAGTAAGAGGATTTTGTTGGTTACGCGCTAACTGTGAACCTGGGTTAGGAACCCTAAAGCCAACAAATGGTTATGTTGCTGGGACCGGGATCATTTTGAGAGATATTATATGTTGTGGAAGCCATCAAAGACTGAATTAGAATACTGGTTTGAGCAAAAGATACGTGAATTATCTATCAAGGAGAACAAAAGTAAGAAGTTGTCTTCTGAAGAGTGGGAATAGAAGTACATTTTCACGGAGGTCCATGAAATATTCTTTGTGACCTTTATACATGAATTACAGGAGTGTTTATTAAGGTTAGTTGAGTTTCAAACCTAGTTGAAGGACGATAAGATCACTTAGTGGACACCTGAGTTGATCCAATAGTTAGAGGAGACTAATAACTCCATCACCTGCGTTGTAGACCACTGGGTTGACAGAATTCTAGGTGGATTTGTGATACGATAAGATCACTTAGTGGACACTTGAGTTGATCCAATAGTTAGAGGAGACTGATAACTCCATCACCTACACTGTATACCATTGGGTTGACAGCATTCTGGGTGGATTTGTGATAGAGTTTGCAGTTGATTAGTTTGTGGCATATTCTGAAGTAGAAAGGAGGTTCTTCAAAGGATTGAGAGGTAATCTCATACACTATGCCTTTGTTGATTAAGATTTTATTGTGTGAAAATGGTGTTCTGAGGAGTCACACCGATTGAATGACCCCAAACTAAGTTGAAAGAACCACGTGTAGAAGAAAGTACTTTCAGGTTAAACAAAAAGGTGGCATATCAGTATAGAGCCCTCTCAGAAACCCACCTAATAGTGATACAGAGAGTGGTGAAGCTATGCATAGGAGGTAACCCTCCAACCACCCCATAGTTGAACTCGCACAGGGGTAGGTAATCTCCTACTCCACCTCCACCACCACCAGGAGGTGATATTGTTGCACATATGAAGCTACCCACCTTCAAGGGTGTGAGAGATGAGGACATGGATAGGTTCTGGTTTGTTGCAGATGCAGTATGGACTGCACAAAGTTTCAACACTGATGTTGTCAAGAGTGCGCAGCTAGCTATGGCATTTGAGGGTCATGCGTTGGATTGGTTTCTGGGATACCTGCCTCAAAATTCTGATCCTACTGTCGATGAGATCAAGAAAGCTTTGAAGCGGCAATTTAGAAAACCAAAGTCCTACTCATAATTTGTAACAGAGTTCAAAGAAATATGACAAGAACAAAATGAATCTCTCTAGGAGGGAAATCAGTGATTGAAGTGCACTATCAGTGATGGAGGATTTGTTTATGATGATAAGAAGCATAAAGAATGGTTTATTGCCATGCTTCTGCCACATCTGCGTAGCCCTCTTAATCAGCAGAAAATTGATTCTCGGGTTGAATCTAGAAGCCACACCCAGAACTGATAGCCAATTTGGAACTCTACAAATCCAAAATCAATTAGAAGCGATGGACTTGGAAATTCAGAGCTTGCACAGAGATAGAGGAAAAGAAGTTAGCACAGAGGTATGTTGCATACATTGTAAAAGTTCCCATCACACAAAAGATTAGTGTACCTTGCTTCAGGATTACATGCAAGGGGGAGGGTTAAATCCATTATGACCTAGGGATGTTTCAGGACCAAGCGGTACTCCCATGTTGTGGTGTGTTGATTGTCAAGTGGTTGGACGACACAATGCAAAACATTTCCCTCAATTAGGAAGTTATGGACTATAACTGAAGCATCAATGGTGTAGGTTTTGCTCTTCAGTTGGCCATGATGAGCACCACTACCGCACATTCGATCTGATGATAGACAATGTCAACCTCTATAGAGTGAAAACCAACCCATCTTCACCAGCATCCCCCTCTAGTTGTGGTGGATCTCCAGCTAGAGGAAGGGGAGGAGGGAGAGGTGGAGGTGCAGACCACAGAAGATGAAAATTGATCTGCTACAACTGTGGAGATGTTGGGCACTTTACGCACTACTATCTAAACCTGGCATGACAGTCTTGTAGGTATTGTAGATAGTTTGATCATGTTATTGAAGATTGTCTTGTTTTGATTGCTAGAATGCAGGAGAGCCAACAACAAACAACTACATAGAATATACAAATGGTTAGAGCTAAGCTACAAGAGGATGATCTGAGGGTAAAAATAATCACATGAAGTGGTGCTACCACTAGAGAAGATGAAGGAAAGAAGGTTGATGCAAAACCATGGATCAGGAAGGCTTCTAAAAATAAGGAAGGACTCAACCTAGAGAAGGAAAAGGATACTTTTGTATAAGCTAGAAAGGATATTGGTGTTGCAGGTGCTTCCACATCCAAGGCAATCACAGAAGAAAGTATCGATGATGAATTCAAAACCTTCTTGCAAGCATGCATCAAGCTATTCCATAACCAGAAAGTAGTGGACGAACTTCAAGCTCTGATAGATAGATGCGGAAATAAGGAGTTTCCTTCCTCAGACTGAGAGTAAGGTTGTAAAGAAGATATACAAGAATAAGAAGAGAACAGGTCAGGAGATGCGCATGATCGCTCAAATTGGAGAATATGAGATGGATCGGGTCATTTTGGACTTGGGATTTGATGTGAATGTCCTACCTAAGCAGACTTGGAAGAATATGGCCGAACCAAAGCTGGAATGGTCCACCATTCAGCTACGCATGGCCAATCAACATAATATTATCCCATTGGGAAGACTCCCGCAGGTTCTGGTAGATATTGGTGGTGTAAAGGTACACGCAGACTTTGAAGTAATACAAATTGTTAATGATGCAGACCCCTACCCTGCGCTGCTAGGACTGGATTGGGCCATCAACATGGGGGGCATCATCAACTTGATGTGCAGGAGTATGATCTTTGAAAACAATGGTACTCAGGTTATAGTACCTTTGGATCCCGCGGAAGGGGAGAGATATACAGAACCAGTGCACGAAGAATACGATGTCAAACACATCTACAAATTGACTGCACGAGATGAATATTGGATCAACCCAACTGCTGATGGGATGCTGAATTTGGAAAAGGATAGCTCATTTTTCTTTGATTCGGATGGGGAAATGGAAAACTGGCAGAATCACCTCCATGATAATTCTTCGTTGCACTGCCTCATAGTCACTAAAAATTTGTGATGCATCTCCTCAGAGGTACGATAATTTCTCTATTTTTATGGTTCTAGTAATGTTGTTTTATTTTTTGGAAAAAAATGGAAAAGGATGTCCCAAAAGAGTGAAGGTTTTGGGCACTCAATCTTGCCATTCGTGCAACTCCAGCCCGTTGGTGGGATACGCAAAAAGGGAACTTTGAGGATTGGGAGTAATGCAGTAGAATGATGTGGTTTCACTTTGAGCAACCCACTGTCCAACCGACTGATATTTTTGGTGGCCGAGGTGATCCGCGCAAACACCTAGCTATGTAGATGGATATTTGGAATAAGAAGCTCATGGCCGAATGGATCCACATATTTATCCATATGTTGGGACCAGTCCCTACTACGTGGTGTTTGGAAATAGAGCGATGTCGAGGGACTCTTAATTGGGTTACAATGAGTGAAATATTTTTGTTAAGCTTCGACATGGCTAGTGGATCAGAGGGACTGGACAAAGCCCTGCAGGATATAAAGGCAATTATCTTTGATGATTCTCGACCTCAAATAGAATGTGTTGCACCAGCATGGGAGGCACAGATGCAGGATATTGCCAACTACGGAAATATATTAGTAGAGGATAATGATGAAGATCTAAGAAATATTAATATCCCAGAATCTGAGGGGGTGCGCGCAGTTAAAGGCCCCTTGTTAGGAATGATGGATACGACTAAGCCTTTAAAACTAAAGGAAGTCAAAATTGGGACGATGGAACAACCCAAGCTAGCCAAAATAGGAGATTATAGGGATGATGACACAGTGGCAAAGGTTGCGAAGCTCTTGAGAGAATATCAGGACCCATTCCCCACATATTTTTCTAAGCTCAAAGGAATTGTAGGAAATTTGGGTGTTATGAAAATCTCTTTGAAACCAGATGCTCACCCTGTCAAGTAGCGATCATATCGGTTGAATCCAAAATATAAGCAGAAAGTGAAGGAATTGGAGAAAATGGTTGTTGCAATAATCATTGAGCTTGTGGAACAGTCTGATTGGGTGATCCCGATGGTTGTTCAGGAAAATAAGACAAAGGGGGAAATAAGGATTTGTGTGGACCTACACAAATTGAATGATGCATTTGTACATGATCCCTTTCCTACCCCATTTTGAGACGAGATATTGTACAATTTTGGAGGACAAGAGGCTTACTCTTTCACTGGTAGATTTTCAGGGTATCATCAGATCAATATTGTGCCAGAAGACCGAAGTAAGACACTTTTGCAATAGAATTGGGATCCTTCCTATACATAGTCATGCCTTTTGCATTGAAGAATGCACCTACCATATTCTCGCGCGTAGTAGTAGTTGTATTCAAGGATTTCGTGCACAAGTTTCTGGAGGTGTATTTTGATGATTGGACTATGTTTGGACTGCTAAAGAAGCACGTTTCCAACCTGCGCATGATGCTCGATACTTGTAGAAAGCATCATATCTCTCTTAACTTGAAGAAGTGTATATTTTGTGCTCCTTTAGGGATCCTGTTGGGGCATATTGATTGTTAGAAAGGGTTGATGGTACATCTAGCCAAGATTGCAGTTATTATCAACTTGGATGTTCCTTCCAATGAGAAACAATTGTGCTTTATTCTAGGACACAACAGTTTATTATAGAAAATTCATTCAGAGTCATGCTCTGATCACTGAACCCATGGAAAAATTGTTGAAGAAAGATGTGTCTTTTTTCTGGGATGAGGAATGCCAAAAGAGCTTTGAGCTACTGAATGAAAAGATGGTTACTGCACCTATTTTAATATTCCCTAATTGGTCCAAGGTTTTCCATGTGCACGTTGATGCATTCAGAATTCCACTTGGAGTTATCTTAGCGCAGCCAGGAGAAGGAGATATTGATTACCCTGTTGCCTTTGAAATTAGAAAGCTCTCCAGTGCAGAGCACAACTATTCAACCAAGGAAAGGGAAGGTTTGGCTATGGTCTACGCTCTGCCGAAATATAGACATTATCTACTAGGAGGGCACTTCAAGATGTTCACTAACCACTCTAATTTGAAGTACCTGGTCAACAAGCATGTGCTGGGGGGGAAGATTTGTAAATGGTTGTTGCTATTTCAAGAATATGATTTTTAAAT
Organism: Pinus albicaulis; assembly: GCA_034641835.2. Classification (NCBI taxonomy): domain Eukaryota; kingdom Viridiplantae; phylum Streptophyta; class Pinopsida; order Pinales; family Pinaceae; genus Pinus; species Pinus albicaulis. The sequence continues at coordinate 599,292,054 of CM076571.1, read as the reverse complement.
CATTGTTAAGCCTAGTAGATTGAATGTTGGACCTGATCAATTATCATGCAATGTGAATGGGGAAGAACCAACTAGTTTGGAGGACAGATTACCTTATGCGCAGCTCTTCACTATTAAAGTGGTTGAAAAAAAAATTGTCGATATCATTCATTTTCTAACTACTAGGAGTGTGCCCGTTGAATATTCAGTGCAACAAAAGGAGGAGTTGGTTTCACACGAAACTGTCTTTACATTGATTGCTAGACAATTATACAAGTTGGATGCAGATGATTTTTTAAGAAGGTATGTCCTAGAAATGAAAGACAAGAAATCTTGGCTAAAGCTCATGGGAGAGTGGCATGAGGACACTATGCAGGGAAAAATATTGCGCAAAAGGTTCTGCATGGTGGATTATGGCGGCCCACACTACACATCGATGCACATGCATATTGTCGAGCTTGTGATGCATGCCAAATAATAGGTAATCCATCACGTAGAGATGAGATTCCATTGCAGCCGCAGATGGCCCCGCAAGATTTTGATCAATGGGCCATAGACTTTGTTGGACCTATTAATCCTACTGGGAAAAAAAATAGTGCGCACTATATCATCACTGCAACAGTTTATGTAACCAGATGGGTAGAACCTAAGCTAGTAAAATATTTTACTGTAGACACTGCTACGTAATTTATTTTTGAAAATATCTTGACTACATTTGGATGCCCAAAGATATTGATGAGTGATCGGGGTACGCACTTTTTTAATGAAATCATTGAAGGTCTGACAAAGGAATTCCAGATACATCACCAGAAGATTACTCCCTATCACCCTCAGAAAAATGGTGCAGTAGAAGCCTTTAACAAAATCCTGGAGAATGCACTTAAAAAAATCTGCAATGCAAACTGGAACGATTGGGACATGCACATACCTTCTTTCTTATGGGATTATCAAACCACATGCAATAAGTTGACCTGTAAAACACCATTCAAGATGGTTTATGGCCAAGAATCTATCATTATGATGGAATATATTTTCAAAAGCCATTGCATCGCATCACTAACTAATATGGCTGAACCAGACATCATGGAGGAGTATCTGTCACAATTGGTTGCATTAGAGATGGATCGATTTATTGCCAACTTTCATCAGCAAGTATAGAAGGCGCACAAAAAGGCCTAGAATGATATGTACATCCCAAAGAAGGCATTCAAGGAAGAATATATATTTTTATTGTACGACAGTTAGTTTATGCACCACCCAGGAAATTTTAGGAAGCATTGGTTGGGATCGTATATTGTGAAGGATATCACTAATGGAGGTGCGGTGCATAGTGAGAGTCTCCCCGGGTACATCAAAAGAAGTTGATTGAAACTATATAGGGATAAACCTATGCCTACCAAATGATTATATGGCCAGAGAAACAAAATCCTTTTGTCTATGCGCTGCGCATAAGACATACGCAGGCATGTGCGACATGAGTGCAGAGACTGTGCAGTGGGAAAAACTAGTCGTTGGAATAGTAACTCTGGGTGAAAAATCAATTTTAACATTGGATGGAGTGGGTTTTCTGAAATTAATGAGGAGAAGTTACGGGAGTTTTGACTAGTTTTACGGGATAAGGTACCATTAATGAGGTTATGACCTTTTTTACCATGGATCACTTGTAGAAGTAAGGAAGCATATCGCATTTTGTTCCTTTTCAGTTTGAGTTAATTGTGCCGTGAAATTATTATTTTTCATTGTATTTCTATCCATGAGACCCCAGCATCCGATGTGAGCAATCCCGAGTTTATCTTCAAGCCTAAAATGAGGACAACTAACCCCTCTGTTGAGAGCGCGCAGTATGAAGAGCAATCTATGCCAATCACAAAATCTACCGATCGAGGCTTTGAAGAAGTCCATGAAGTTATCCTAGAGGTTCAAGAAGTAGTATCAACACCTGCCAAAGGAAAGGGTAAGGTTACCAAGGGATCGTCATCAAAGTCACGGACATCCCCGAGATAGATTACTTCCCCGCACCAAGCGACGAAGGCTAAGTCCCCTATGGGTGACCCAACAAAGAAACCTATGTCAGCAACTAAGGAGGTATTTTTGTTTGTCGAGCCCATCTCGTGGTTCCCCAAGTATGTAAAGTTGCGCAAACCTTTTGTTAAAGCTCTGAAGGATGTGGATACGGTGAGAAACTACTTGCCAATGTCATGAATCCCTAAGGCAGTCACAATGGAGGGGGATATTTTTGGAAATATCCCATCGGTGAAGTTTGATGATTATGATCTAGCCAACGAAAAGAATTTTCCAGAATTAACGTAGGAATATTATCTTGAACGTGGTCTGTATGGGCACGCGGGCTAAGAAATGCTCGGATTTTCAACTTGTTGAGGATTCCCCACTTTGGAAGGTGTTAGCCACCTATAAAATTTGTTATAGAAAAAGGTGGCTAAAAATTTTTGGAGCCTTCAAGGAACAAATTTTATTGCTAAAAAGAGTTGGCTCTTGAAGACGCTTGTAGGCCTCATGCCTCTATCCAAATATTCACTGTTGTTCCCATTTTATACTCAAAAGTTATGCTAATTTCATGAGAAGAAACTGTTGCAAAATCATCATTTTTCCCCTTACTCCACTCAAAACTAACCTTCATTTACTCCCCTTTTTCTCCATAAAACTCCTCTATTTTCATGATTCCTCTTCTTCCATTCATGAAAATCATTTTTACAAGGTTAAGGACTCACTCTTTAACCTTACCAAAACCCTCAAATTCCTTTGAAAACATTGAAAATCCATTAAAACCCCATTTTTTGCATAAAGGTTTAAGCCCCCTTGGGCCAAAATCATAAACCACATCCCCCACATGCCCACACCCTAGAACTAGGTGCTAAACCCCTCACAGTGCTTATCGCATCGCAGAAATCCAAGTATGCAAGTCTTTTTGCCATTACAAAAACTCCGATGTGATTAAGCCCTGTGTTCATATCCCCCGATCGTATTATCATTTCATGTAACCCGTGGGCCCGCCATCGGGTGCTAAATCATTGAAATAATTCATTCTCGATGGTCTCTTTCCTTTGTCAAAACATAAAACCATTTTATCCAAATTTTTAGTCTAACACGCCCATGCAATGATTTTTAAATAAAAAATGATTAGATTAAAAAGACCCGAAGCGCAATCGCATCGGGGAAATTCACAATGGGTTGATTGAAAGACCCGCATCAAAATTTCCGATGCGATTGGGTCCCATATATATAAACCCCGCCCCCGCCACTTCACTCATATAACTCATGCCCAGGACCAAAGGTCAAAGACCCAAGGCACTTATCACATCGGAAACTTCTGCGAAGACTCTTTCGATTGCTCCCCTTTGAAACCCCCGATTGCGATGCCCCGATCGCACCATTGCATCGACCCACCTCCGATTGCCTATCCCCGATTAGTTGTCCACCGTTGATCTCCTCTCCATCTTCCCAGATCCAACGGCCCACAATTGCTCTGATCATTAACCTTTACCCCACCAATTGAGACCTCCCGACACATCTCCCACCGTTGATCTGATCTGCAGATCGACGATCAGTGCTACATCGCATCGCAAGTTTTTGCCAAGCGCATTAACATTGTTTCTCCGCCGATTGCGATCCTCCGATTGGATCTGGACCTTCCACATGTCCAGATCGGACGATCCAAAATCATTCCATCTTATTCTTCCCTCCGCTCTCCTTTTTTACCTTCTCTTGGCTAAATCTCCACCGTTGGATGCTGCCATCCAACGGCTATGCTCCTCCCCATGCCCTCTGAAGTAGTTTTTCCCCAAATGCATAGGATTTTATAATATTTTCTGTATTTTGCAGGTGTTTGATGGGTTTTCCATTATATAAAGGCTGAAGGCCGAGAATGACAATTCTCGTGCCTTCAATTCATAAAAGAGAACCATTCACGGGGCTCTACTCCACGTTTCATCAATGCTTCATGAGGCATTGATGCCATATGCAGCCTGCACATCAACAAGACACTATTTCAAATCACAATTAAAGAGTATCAGTGTCAAAATACATAATTCAACAGAACAGAACATTGAAGACAGATTTGCAGGGATCACGGCTAAGATTGATTATCAAAAGCCTAATCCCCCAAATTAAAACACAATCAAAAGAAAATCATAAGTGTTTTATTAGACAGAAAGGCCTCCACCACCACATCTGAGGCAAATTGATTCCTCTCAGCTACCACAGTGCCACCTGTAGCCACAAGCATTCAAAACAGAGGCCGAAGTTATTGAGCAAAATCAGATATTCGCCTCGACGCAGCTAGAGAGTTACTTCTGCAAGGAACTTAATGCAAAAAATATCTGCAGAGTTACTCCAACATGACACAAAGCCTCAAAAGTCAATGAAATCCCCCACCGAGCTTAATATTAAATGTAAATCCATTAATACAGTGAGAACACCTGTAAACTTCTCCATCGATCCCCTCAAAGGCCGAGAAGTCATTAATCTGTATTAATTATCTTGGGAGATCTTTTATCAGATCTCACGTCCTCATTCTTCTATAAATACCTCTGTAGAAGATGAGAAGTTTTTGGTTGGTTGGTTGGTTGATCACTAGTTGTAATACTGAAACTCTCTGAAATAATACATAGTCTGTTGAAGTTGAAGAAGAAATTGAAGTCTTGGAAGCCATGATGATGTTGTTGCATGCTTGTTCTTGAGAAGGCTCTATCATTGGATCCATGAGCTTGGCTATTGGTGAAGTATTATGAACTGTTTAATATTTTCTCCTGTTTTCATTTTGTTCCATAATTTCTTACTACAGTAGGTTGAAAGTTTTAGGCTAAGAAATGACTCCTGCAAGCACCTTAGACCTGTTCATCCTTCGTTGTTTCATGTTTTCTTCTGCTGAGGTATTTTAGAGTCTTTAATCTCTCTCTTTAGTCCTCATGCTTGTTTATTTCCTTAATAGTTCGAACAGTTGGTTTCAGCATGATTTATGGTTCTCCCTGCTTGTCTGTTGCCAGTTAAAGACTGTTATTGAAGTCTCCCTTTGAAGTTCTTTTGTTTATAGTAAGTCAAGGAGGTCTGGTCTGATCTTGCCTCTTGTCCTTGCTTGAACATTTGGCTTAAAGGTCTTTATAGTTGTGATCATAGATGTATTTAGGTGTTCCCTCTTCTATGATCGTAATTATCAGTGAATCTTTTATGTTTTCTAAGTCATTTGAAATAAAATCTTTGAGTAAATATGGTGTTCCCCGAATCTTAGATTTCATTTTAAAAGTTATTTTGAAATCATTATTTGCTTAAAGGTGTGATTTGTAGAATTCATGGTTAGCCCTGTCTACCAAATAGCTCTTTATTGTTCAAGTTGTGTTTTCAAATTCCCTTCGTTGAGAATCAAATTTCTCTTTCCAAATCATTGATGTCCATCTCATTCCAAAACCAAAGGATCATGTGGCCAAGTTAGATTTTCCCTCTGATATCCCATATCCATTTAATAGTATCTTATGACCTCTTTTCGATTCCATTTCCCAATGAACCAGAAGTTCCTTCATTCTATATATCTTTCCTAGGCCTTTCATGTTCTGTTGTATCAAGCCAACCAAACAAACAAACAAACACCTACACTTAATAACTAGTCTAAAATCCATATTCTAAGCACACTAGATAGACCTTTGCAAACAAAAATTCGAGAGATCCCTCTCTGAGAATAGGAGGACTAGATCCTGGGACTCTAAAGATTGGTTCTGATGTTGCCTTGTCTTTTTATTTTCCAAACTATCGAAACATAGGACACCAACATAATGGCAATCACGGTGGGACCACTAAGTTCATAGTTGCCTAGCAAGCTCTTATAAACTCATTAGTCTTTCAAACAAACATAGAAACTCAGAAAAACCCAAAAATATTTTAGTTTGGCTTCATAATAAACATGGCTGTGGAACCATAAATCATTTTACCTTTATAAAAGCTAAAACTTTTCCACCTGGTGACTCCACTGGCCTCCAGTAGGCCTATTACTTCACTAGTCCTTGTAGACTCCCTTGGGAATGCATTGAGCAAACCCAATCATACTGTTGGTGGACAGCAAAGTTTAAATCTTCCACCTGGTGACTCCACAACACTCTATAGACCTAATGACTCCATTGATAGAAGACTCTGAGCAATTTGCAAAAATACTGTCAAGTTTCATAGCAAAGTTTTGTTATGAGCTAGCAAAGCTTGAATGTGAGGACCTTCCAAAGGTTATCCTTCTCAGCTCAAAACTCAATGCTAAACCTGAGATTAAGAAAATTTTCCTAGACTTGGTGATTGAAAGATATAAAAATGAAATTGAAATTTTGAATTCACAAGATTAGTCATTCCAATTCAGGGACTCCAGAGCGTTTTTGGAAAGTCTCCCTCCCCCAAAGAAAGAAGAAATTTCACTGTCTTTTGATGTGCAGGAAAAGGATGATTGTGCTTTCAAGAGCTACACTGAAGATGCAGTGATTAAAGCTGCCAAGGATGCAGATAGCCTACTAGTCATGGAAGGCCTAAAAGAAGAAAGTTGCCATCATATTTTTGATCCTGTGGCAGAATATATGGAGGCCCCGATTGGCTCAGGTTCCCAAGCATTGATCCTTTACAAGAGCCAGATATATCAGGAATGGTCACCACTGCTAGTGGCTTTGGTTTTGAAGACCCACATTCAAAGTACCCTGTGGTTATTGCTTACAAGCAGTCAGATTCTCTACCCTTTTTTACTGGTCAACTGGCTGCACTGGCACTATTGTATCATATAAAAAAACAGAGATTTCCAAGTTAGAATAGGTTAGATAGGAATGTCAATAAAGCTCAAACCTTTGAGAATTTAGTTATCTATTGTTTTCTTCTTTTAAGAAAAACAAAAATACAAAAACAATGAAAGAAAGAAAAGAGGGCAGACTGTGAAAACAAGAAAGGTACAACCCCATACCAAAAAAGAGAAATAAATTCTGAAAGTGTGCAAGCCTAAATTCCACTCCTGAAAACACGCTTCTAATTCGTCAAACAGCCTAATCTTGACTAATTAGCTTTAAATTAACTGCTAATAGGATGGTGAATTCAATTTGCTAAACTGTTTAATCTTGGCTTATCAGTAGGTAGATTAGGATAGGAAATAAAGGTTCAAAAATGCTCAAAATCTGAACCTAAGTTTCAAAAGAGAGATGACTCAAATCTGTTTTATTTTCTGAGTCAAAATAGATGTAAATCTGGTTCTAATCAGCTTAAAATCTGAACCAGATGGTAAAGAAGAACAACTCAAAACAAGAGTCAAAAAAGAGCTGTAAAAATGATGAAGGAAGTGCTTTGAATCTTCAGATCTTAAGCCTTCCATTTTGATTTAATTTTCTGAAAAATAATATCTATGTGTAGCTTGTTTTTTATGCCATAGATCAACAACAAATTAGACTGTTCAATCCTGACTTGTATGCTTTTAATTTTTTTTTTTAGAAATTAGTGAGTAAAAATCTGTTAGACTATTTAATCCTAACAGATTAGTAGATTAGGTAGAGAAGCACAAATTAGTAGATTAGGTAGAGAAGCATATGAACTCAACTGTTTAATCTGAGTTCATGGAGAAATAAGAAGTAGAAATAGATTAGATTTTTTGCTTTCAAAAAAATAAAATTTGGTAAGAGAGTTTTCCAATCCAAGTTCACTCTAAAGAAGAAAAAATGTTAAATCAGTAGGATTGGGTAGGTAGAAAGCTTGTTGATGAAAGATCCATTGTTTTCCATGGCCGCTAACATTTTCAGAGCAAAAGAAGATCATCCAAGTAAAAAGGGTAGCCTAATGGATGAGGCAACTGATCAGCCTCCCAGAGAATGCGAGTTTGAGGTTCTTGATGCCTTCAAGAAGGCACCATCCCCAAGTGGAGCTACTGCTAGCCACCTATAAAATTTGTTATAGAAAAAGGTGGCTAAAACTTTTTGGAGCCTTCAAGGAAAAAAATTTATTACTAAAAAGAGTTGGCTCTTGAAGACTCTTGAAGGCCTCATGCCTCTATCCAAATCTTCACTGATGTTCCCATTTTATACTTAGAAGTTATGTTGATTTCATGAGAAGAAACTACTGCAAAATCATCATTTTTCCCCTTACTCCACTCAAAACTAACCTTAATTTGCTCCCCTTTTTCTCCATAAAACTCCTCTATTTTCATGATTCCTCTTATTCCATTCATAAAAATAATTTTTACAAGGTTAATGACTCACTCTTTAACCTTACCGAAACCCACAAATTCCTTTAAAAACATTAAAAATCCATAAAAACCCCATTTTTGCATAAAGGTTTAAGCCCCCTTGGGCCAAAATCATAAACCACTTCCCCCACATGCCCACACCCTAGAACCAGGTGCTAAACCCCTCACAGCGCTTATCGCATCGCAGAAATCCAAGTATGCAAGTCCTTTTGCCATTACAAAAACTCTGATGCGATTAAACCCCGTGTTCATATCCCCCAATCGTATTATCATTTCATGTAACCCGTGGGCCCGCCATCGGGCGCTAAATCATTGAAATAATTCATTCCCGATGGTCTCTTTCCTTTGTCAAAACACAAAACCTTTTTATCCAAAGTTTTAGTCTAACGCGCCCATGCAACGATTTTTAAATAAAAAATGGTTATATTAAAAAGACCTGAAGCGCAATCGCATCAGGGAAATTCACAATGGGTTGATTGAAAGACTCGCATCAAACTTTCCGATGCGATTGGGTCCCATATATACAAACCCTGCCCTCGCCACTTCACTCATATAACTCATGCCCAGGACCAAAGTTCAAAGACCCAAGGCGCTTATCGCATCGGAAACTTCTGCGAAGACTCTTCCGATTGCTCCCCTTTGAAACCCCCGATTGCAATGCCCCGATCGCACCATCGCATCGACCCACCTCCGATTGTCGATCCCTGATTAGTTGTCCACTGTTGATCTCCTCTTCGCCTTCCCAGATCCAACGGCCCACAATTTCTCTGATCATTAACCTTTACCCCACCAATTGCGACCTCCCGACGCATCTCCCACCATCGATATGATCTGCAGATCGATGATCAACACTACATCGCATCATAAGATTTTTCCAAGCGCATTAACATTGTTTCTCCACCGATTGGATCTGGACCGTCCACGTGTCCAGATCGGACGATCCAAAATCATTCTGTCTTATTCTTCCCTCTGCTCTCCTTTTTTACCTTCTCTTGGCTAAATCTCCACCATTGGATGTTGCCATCCAACGGCTACGCTCCTCCCCACGCCCTCTGAAGCATTTTTTCCCCAAATACGTAGGATTTTATAATATTTTCTGTATTTTGCAGGTGTTTGATGGGTTTTCCATTATATAAAGGCCAAAGGTCGAGAATGACGATTCCTGTGCCTTCAATTCATAAAAGAGAACCATTCACGGGGCTCTACTCCACGTTTCATCAATACTTCATGAGGCATTGATGCCATATGAGCCCTGCGCGGCCTGCACATCAACAAGACATTGTTTCAAATCACAATTAAAGAGTATCAGTGTCGAAAGACAGAATTCAACAGAACAAAACATTGAAGACAGATTTGCCGGGATCATGGCTAAGATTGATTATCAAAAGCCTAATCCCCCAAATTAAAACACAATCAAAGAAAAATCATAAGTGTTTTCTCAGACAGAAAGGCCTCCACCGCCACATCTGAGGCAAATTGATTCCTCTCAGCTACCACAGTGCCACATGTAGCCACAAGAATTCAAAACAGAGGCCGAAGTTATTGAGAAAAATCAGATACTCGCCTCGACGCAGCTAGAGAGTTACTTCTGCAAGGAACTTAATGCAAAAAATATCTGCAGAGTTACTCCAACATGACACAGAGCCTCAAAAGTCAAAAAAATCTCCCACCGAGCTTAATATTAAATGTAAATCCATTAATACAGTGAGAACACCTGTAAACTTCTCCATCGATCCCCTCAAATGCCGAGAAGTCATTAATCTGTATTAATTATCTTGGGAGATCTTTTATCAGATCTCACCTCCTCATTCTTCTATAAATACATCTGTAGAAGATGAGAAGTTCGTTGGTTGGTTGGTTGTTGGTTGATCACTAGTTGTAATTTTGAAACTCTCTGAAATATACATAGTTTGTTGAAGTTGAAGAAGAAATTGAAGTCTTGGAAGTCCTGATGATGTTGTTGCATGCTTGTTCCTGAGAAGGATCTATCATTGGATCCATGAGCTTGAGTACATTGGTGAAGTAATGGAAGCAGATAATATTTTCTCTGTTTTTCATTTTGTTCCATAATTTCTTACTACGGTAGGTTGAAAGTTTTAGGCTAAGAAATGACTCAATTAGAGCACCTTGAACTTTGTCAAATATTGAATTTGTTTCATGTTTTCTTCTGCTGAAGTATTTTAGAGTCTTTAACCTCTCTCTTTAGTCTCCATGCTTGTTTATTTCCTTAATAGTTCGAACAATTGGTTTCAGCATGATTTATGGTTCTCCCTGCTTGTCTGTTGCCACTTAAACACTGTTATTGAAGTCTCCCTTTGAAGTTCTTTCGTTTACAGTAAGTCAAGGATGTCTATTATGATCTTGCCCCTTGTCCTTGCTTGAACATTTGGCTTAAAGGTCTATATAGTTGTGATCATAGATGTATTTAGGTGTTCCCTCTTCTATGATCATAAGTATCAGTGAATCTTTTATGTTTTCTAAGTCATTTGAAATAAAATCTTTGAGGAAATAGGGTGTTCCCCGAATCATAGATTTCATTTTAAAAGTTTTTTTGAAATAATTATTTGCTTAAAGGTGTGATTTGTAGAATTCATGGTTAGCTCTGTCTACCAAATAGCTCTTGATTGTTCAAGTTGTGTTTTCAAATTCCCTTCGTTGAGAATCGAATTTCTCTTTCCAAATCATTGATGTCCATCTCATTCCAAAACCAAAGGATCCTGCGGCCAAGTTAGATTTGCCCTCTGATATCCCATATCCATTGATGAGTATGTCATGACCTCTTTTTGACTCCATTTCCCAATGAACCAGATGTTTCTCCATTCTATATATATTTCTGAGGCCTTTCATATTCTGCTATATCAATCCAACCAAACAAACAAACAAACACTTTCACTGAATAACTAGTCTAAAATCCATATTCTAAGCACACAAGATAAACCTTTGCAAACAAACATTCGAGAGATCCCTCTCTGAGAACAAGAGGACTAGATCCTGGGACTCTAAAGATTGGTTCTAATGTTTCCTTGTCTTTTGATTTTCCAAACTATCAAAACACGGGACACCAATAGAAGGTACCCCATCACTGATGTCTATGTGTGCAAAAGGCTGGTGTTGGTGCATGATGGGTGTTTGTGGATTCAAAACCGAATTCCTATCGATGTTGTGCTAATCCACTGGATCACCGACCTGTTGAAGAAGGGACCTCACCCTATGGTGAATTATGGAAATAGACAGGAGCATAAATTTTTCGCAAAGGTGAAAGATGGATATAAGGTGGGTCATGACACCAGGGGCTTCCTGGTGCAGCATATTGAAGATCCAACGGTGCGCCTCAGAACCTTAGTGTTGGGATGTAAAATGATGTCCAAGTGCAGGCCTAAGGTGGTCCCCGCGCACGTCATCGCACTAGAAGGGAAGTGTGAGAAGGGCGTAAGTTACAATTGGTCCTAGTACATGTTCACAGAATTTCTAGAGAACGTGCACGAGGCGCAGGAGGAGGGGAAAAAGTTCTTCTATTCATCATTGCTCCTGCTAATTTCTCTGGGTGTGTGGGAAACAGTAGAGAGTGCAGTCCTCCCGAACATGGAGCCTGGTGTCTTTGAAGGAGCGCGCTATGCTAACCTCTGGTATTCTACATATCCCAAGTGCATAATGGAGAATAAGATATTTTGGGTCTTATTTGAGGGAGGGATGGCCACAGCTATCCACTCGCGCACCTAGTTTTCCCTAGATACATATGAAAATTACAAGGTCATTGCAGATTTTCAGGTATCAATGCATAATGTACATATTCATGCATGCAAAGATAGGTTATTGTACAACCTCCCTTACATGGTGAAAGAGGCCAAGATTGACGAGGTCATTGCGACCTAACCATTTACATGGAAGACCGGGCTAGGCTCCGCCGAGCCTATCACAGCCTCAATGTCTAGAAAAGAAACAACCGATGCTCCCAAAGAGAAAGAGGTCGAAAAGGGAGCAGATAAATTTTCTGAAAAATAAGCGGAGAAGGAAATTGAGCCAGAGATGGAAGATGATCTCGGTGGCACAGATGGAAGGAATGGCACTAGAGCAGAGTCCCCTATAGGTAACAAGCACGGAGCTGGGACCCTTAAGGTTGCACGTAAGAAGAAAAAGGGATAAAATACAATAGGTTTAGATTATCTCACGCTTATAGAGGATGACCTGGATAAGATTGAAGATGAGGTCACTTTTTCCTGTGAAGAACAATTGACTGTGTTGGAGGAACAAAACAAAGCAATGGTGGAGGAAATGCAGGGAGGGTTGCAATTGATTAAACTAAAGATAGACAACATTCAAGTGAGTGCTGCTCATGTGAGGTCAGATCAAGTGAGCATGAGCACCAGCATGATTATCAGCATGACAGATAGCCAAATTTTCCCATTCCCTGGGACTGTAGTTACCTTGGAGCAGCCAGATTTATTCACACAAGTGTAGACATGCCTTGAGGTTGGAATCGATTTGTCTATGCTTCCCAGCAGAAAATTGCACGCCATAAAGAATATCATTACCGATGAGCTTCAATGTCGAGAGGCACACATGAACCAGTAGCTCACTGAAGCAGAGCAAAATATTGAAGTGCGAACACAAGAGTCTCTATAGACGCAAATAGCTCATCAAACAAGGGTGGTTGAGCGCACCAAATTTGAATCTTTAAATTATCGCCTTTGTGGTGACCTTCATGAGGCTATCATCCCTGCCTCTGTTGTGCCTCAAGATAAGGTTGAATCCTAGTAGCTTCCTTAAAGGCTTCCCACTCCGAAGTCGAACCGGTAAAGGCTGATTTTGAACAACAGATTGCAGAGTTACAAGAAAAGCTACAACCAGAGACTCCGCCTGAAGTGCGAGCACAACACGCTACCTTAGTAAAGGGGGGATCAATCAGAATTGCAGCAACAATCAAAAAGGGTACTAAACTTCTGGATGAAACCATGGGATTGTGGACTTCAATACAAAATGATCCACTTCTCATAAAAATCTCACAGGAGCTGCATGCAAAAGAGAAGACAATCGATGAGCTTCAGGAGGCGCCGCCCACACTTGTGCCTGCTCAAAGTATAGTGCATTTGTAGATAAGCCAATTGTTGCACGAAAAAATTTAAGATCTACTACTGAAGAAGCACATACAGACCACCCATATGAAGCCATGGGATGATGAGGCAATGAAGCTATCGCAGGACCTAGCTGTTGTCGTAAAGAAGAACCTGGGCCAGACGTACCAGACCACAGTCTTGCAGCAAAAGGGTTTACCTCTCTAAAGTTGGTGGACATGGCTCAAAGTGCTGTTGATCAAAGCATGAGCATCCTTTTGCCCTTCACCGCCACCATAGAGGAGCTGAAGACGAAGATGAAGACCCTAGCGCCTTTGTGACTCGGGACGAGTCACAAGATTGTGTTGGGGAACTGTTCGAGCAGGGTCCCTTAGGACTGCAATTCTGGATATATATTAGCATTTTTGTTAGTCTTGAGTCATGTAGGCTAAGAAATGAAGTGTCAAGGGGCTTTGGGGTGGGTCAAATTCCCTTCATGATTTGTAATGGGTTAAAATGGTAAAGCTAGGTGTCTCAAACCATGGTTTGGGGACCATAGTATGAGTGCAGGAAAAAGTATAAGTAGAAGTATAGATCGAGTTAGATAAGTCATTTTTTCATGAAATTAATGTATGTATGTTGTGATACAACCCTAAAGTAAGTTTTTGGTTGGATTTTTGTGTTTGAAAGGCTCATGTTGGCTGTGTGCACCTCTACCTTAGTCTGGTTGTATGCACCCCGCTGGCTATGTGCGCGAGTAGGTATGGTGACTTGTAAGGATTTTCTATGGATTGTAAGGGTTGAGACAGGATAATAAAGATCTGTTTTAGAAAATATGAGTATCAAATGCATCTGTGATTTATTATGTGTTCTGTCTTTGCGTATGATTTATGTTTCCTACATATGATTTTGGTTAACTATGATTGGATTGGGTGTGTACCTGTTTTACTATTGATTAATAATACTGACATAGATCTATTGTTATAAAATCCAGATATTAGATTTTTTGAATAGTTAAATGGACTGCAGATCTACTATATGTGCATGCGCAGATGGTTAACCTGTGTTAATTAACCTAGGGTTTCTGGTTAGGGTTTCTAGATAGGGTTTCTGGTGCGCAAGACAGTCTGGGTAACAAGATAGATCTGAAGACGCCCACTTCATTTAATTCTTTCCCAGGGTGTGGAAACCTGGTTCCAGCACCCCCCGATGCTGCTTCAGGTGAGACTTTGGCCTGTGTAGGGAGGTCATTACTGAAAGGGCCAATAGTAATAGGGTTTTGTTGGTTACGCACTGACTCTGAACCTCCGTCAGGACTCCTCAAGCCAATAGTATGGCTTCCTCTCGTTTTCACCGTCCCAAGAAAGATTTATGGGAAAATGATCTGAAATATACATAGGAATAATGTTGGACTTCAATCCTGTGAAAAAGCTACAAAAATTCGTGCTGATCAAAAACCTTTCAAGACTCTTCAAAATCCCCTCTCCTCCAATTCTGGCGTTCTGCCAGGTGGGGCCGATAGACAATGGCATAATTTCAAGAAATGTAGAATCCTCTATCAATTCTTTGAATAAATAAGACATATTGTTAGCCTATGACTTTAATCCCCAAATTTCTTCCCTGCCCACGGTAAATTTCAAGTCACCAGCCACTATTAATGAGTTAAGCCTCATTAAACCATACCCTTTCACATTCTCCCAAAACTGTCTTCGACCACTGTATGGTGCATAATAATTGACTATGTGCATTCTCTCCACAATATCGACCATTTACCCCATAAGGACGATCCCTGCACACATTTTATATGAATTCATCTAAAAAACTATAGGATTCCAATAAACCCCCAATCCTCCCAACAAGCCACACGCACTAGTTGCACATGCAAACCATTCAGGGCATAAATTTAATAAAATTTCCCCATTTTTCTTTTTAAGGATCATATTTTCCTGAAGAATTAATATGTCAGGATGATGTGTCTGACAATACCCTTAACGAAGTGAAATTTGGTGGTTTCCCCCTAACCATGAACATTCATGGAAATGATGATCATCGAGGAACAACCAACACCAAATCGTCCTCTCTAAGGGCCATTTTTCCATAGTAGTCTGAAATAGACACATTACCAATCACATAATCTGGATCAATATCAAATTTGGGCACCTCAACTTATCCCACCCCATCAGAGGCAAGGTCAAAAGGCAGGCATGTAGTAACTTTCTTAAACTTCAATGACCTCTTTTTCCAGTACATGACATTCTTAGCCAGGATAGATTCCCCTGGCTGACTAAAAAAAATACCTTTTTACCATGAGCAGTTCCATTGACTTAGATGACGCGAGGGTTTCCTCCAGTTCCCTATCTAGAGATAAAGCTATAAAAAAACCCACATCAATCAATGGAATCGAGGCAGAAGGAGTCGTTCCCATATAAGGAGATGGATGTGCCAAATTAAGGGTGCACTTCAATTTTATAACAACAACTCATTCTGAACCCCCCTACTCAAGGCAGGAGATATTCCGAGTACCGCCCCCCAGCACTGCATTTCATTCCTGAAGGGACATAATGGATATTTTGTATGCCCCCAACCCCTTCGTGCTTGCCTCATCCCACACCCCTCCCATAGAATGGAGTGATTGCATACATGATTCAATTCAAAATTGCTCTTCTGGCTCCCCGGGGGCGTCCGGCCCTAGCCGAGGTCATAGAGATTCATCATAGTTGTGTCTAGTTTCATTTTTAGAAACGATAGAGTTAGGTACCGAGTTACCTTTTAAACTGAAGCATGGATGATCAAGTTGGACATCATTGTTGGGCCTATTGAGGACCAGTGTTAGGTTGGCCCTATTGAGGGCTAGTGTCAGGCTGGGTTTCAGTGATTTCAGGGCTGCCTCCTTCAATCCCTCGAGGACTGTCTGGGGGCTATGCTTAATTACGCTCGACCACATCTGCATAAATTCAATCATGATACCTATCAGCTGAGGTATGGAGTTGACTAGGACCCCCTGGTGAGTTTGATGAGCTACGGGAGTCTGAGGGTTGGCCAAAGAACCGGTGGATGGGACATTTTGCAAGCCTCTGATGACATCATGAACGATCGGGCGTAGGGCCCTCAACTGGTCAGCGGTGATCTCATAATAAGGGGGTTCATCCTCTAGGGAATTTTCACGGGGCAGAGGACCTGTATTTTCCTACATGATTTTCCCCTGTGGGGTTTGTAACGAGATGTTACTCGTGTGTTGGGAGCCTGCCATTCAAGCCCTCCTTCTAGCGCCAAATCTGTTGATAGGAAGAAATTTTTGGCCACCAGTAAGGGATCTCCCTGGTATAAAGTCCCCATTAGACTCTAAACCATTTGTGATAGGGATCCCGTCCGGGGTGTGGGTCTGGCTACCGCTCAATATTATTTTCTCGGATACAAACGAGCCCTGTAGACCTACGAACAAGCAATTATTTGAACAACACAAGACAAATGGTTGATGAGTCTCAATGAACATAAAACACTACAAATAGCAAGACAATTTAAAGCATGTAGCCAAAGGAAATGATGTTAGCAGCACATCATTAGGGTCATACATGTAGAAGTTGTTCAAACCACAAAAGAAATAGTTCTTCATGGTCAAAACACCCTTCACTTCCTTAAGCGTTTTCAAAGATAAGATAAATGTTAATAACAAAGTTGCTAGCATCTCCTAATTAAATAACCCCATATCATTAACACATTAAGTGAGCTGAAATGTATAAATGATATAAGAAAAAGACACAAATCAGTTAATCATAAAAGATATCCGATACATGAGACAAAATATTCATAATGTTAACACATGAGTCCTCATCAGATCCAAGAGTGGAATCAAAACATTTGTTTGTATTCATTCTCAGAAAGGTGTATTCAATGCTATACAATTCTCTTTGCTCCTTTGGAGCCCAAAAAAAAGTACTTTTACAATTCCTCGGAGGGAGTATTTATAGGAAAAAATTGACCCTTGGGTGTCCCTGACTTTTCACATTCCCGACTGTTGACATACTCTGTGACCTGAGAGACATTTTCAACTTGAGACCTAGCTCCAGGACAACCTGCGACTCTGTGTCTGTTGCGACCTGTGACTGCCTGCCTGTTGCGACCTGCGACTTGTGCCTTTTACTTGGTCAGGGAAGCAACTGTGTGATTGCAAGGTCCAGTACGTCTACTTGTTGTTGATCTTTGAGATACTATTTCCATGCTCGATAATCTACAGCAACGGGAGTTACCTGGGGAGTATATTCTTTCAATCTATGGAAGCACTCAAGAGCATCCAGGATTAAGGTGTGCCTTTTTACTGTGATCCGATTGGATAGTGAAGCCATTAGTGTAGATTCGAACCATAGTGACGACGTACTGAATGAGATTTTCCTGTGAGGCCGGGAGATCCTGAGAGGAAGCTGCTTGTCTCATGGGTTGCAGGAATGTTTGAATGTCCTAAGCAACCTCTTCCCTTGTTTTCTCAGTTTCCAACGTACCCAAAGAAGGAATTTGGTGATCTTTTTCCATTGAATCGATCCCACTGATCAGATGCTCATATGAAGACATTACCCTTTCTAGATCCTTGATCAGCTTGTCTTTGGACTATATCTTCATTCAAATCTGAACCTTGTCATTCTGGGTGCAGACCTAGTCCTTCCTAGGTAGAGTTTCAAGAGCCTGTGGGTATATATTTTACCATTCCAGCATATTATCCAAAGCAGTGGAGGCCTCCTTTAGCTGAGCAGTCCTCCTTTTGGTTTCCACTTGTGCTTTCAGTAATGGAGTGACTGTTTGTTTTATCATGAACATCTCTTCGTATACTTGTTTCATAGTGGCTTCCAGAGTGCCTAACTCCCTTTGAATAGTGAGTGGTAGTTCATTGGCTTGAGTGCTTGTGAAATGTAGCCTCTAAACTTCTTCCTCTGGCCCCCTCTTATCCTGTTCAGCTTGAGCTATTCTCTGCTCAAAAATTTGCAGCTTGTTTTGTAAAGAGAGAATCTCTATGCTCATTCTGCTAACGTTATCTTCTGTGGATGTTGCAAAGGCGGTACTAGCTGATGCAATCATGATTGGATTGGTTCTAGTATCCAAGACTATATCGTTTTCCGTTGTGGTTGCGAAAGGTGCAGCAGGGTTCCGCTCTAAACACCTTCTCTTCTCTTGTCGAATCTTGTGCGTGAACTGGTCATAGGTTAGCCTTGTCATATCCAAGACTTCATCTTCTTGTTCCTAAAAGGCGCCAAGTTATGAGAGAGGAAAACGCACATTTTTCATGGGGTTGGTCGAGGCACATCAATGTGTGGTATGTCTGTCTATTCACCTGTCTCTGGGGATGGAGTTTTACTTCCCCCTACTTCCTTGGAGGGATCTTCCTGTGACTTCTGACTTTCTTCTTTCTTCCTTCTCTCTTCGGCCTCCACTCTGCCACGTTCTTCTTTTAGCTGGTGCTCAGTCTCTGCCTTTTCCAGTTCTTCTTTTAGCTTGCACTCAGCCTCTGTCCGTTCTTCCTCTTCTTTCGTCTTTTGTTCCTCTTCCTCCTTTTTCCTGTAGGCTTCTTCTTCCTGCTTCTTCTTTTTCTCTTCCCTTAGTTGTTTATTTTTCTTTTCCTCCTCTTTCTGCTGTGCTAGGGTGTCTTGAGTCCTTTTGAGTTCTTCTGCTTTTTCTTTCTCCTCGGCTTCTTGTTGTGTCGTAGCCTCTTTGATTCTTTATTCCTGTTGTTGTTTATAAAGACTACTAGATGTATCAATCCTTGGTTTCTTGGCTTTATAAGATGAGGTTCCGCCTGGCAGGTTGGTTCTTTCTTCTGCATTTTGATCATCCTATTCATCTTGATCGGTTTATTCTTCTCGCGTAGCCTCCTTGTCCTTATTGTACTAGTTATTGATTTGATCCTCGGTAGGTAATTCCATGTGCTGGTAACTCCACTTGAACTTGGCCCGCTTGCAATGTGAGGGAACGATTCTTTCAGGATCACATGACCTGTGTGATACGGGTGGTAAATGAAAACCCTTGGTTTCCTCAGCCTCTGCTTCTACTTCCCTGAAATCTTTGACCGTGCAGGCGCCGATAGTAAGCGAGAGGGTAGGCCATAGTTTTTTCTTGCCCTTGGTGAGAACTTTTGAAAACCCTCCCGTCATCTAGTAGCATACTTCTTGCAAGAGTAATTTATCAGTGATGAACTGGGGCAGTGCGTAGGGTTCCTTGAGCGACCTGAAGACCCGGATGAAATTTCTGTCTCTGACAGAAAACCAGTTGGCCACTCAGGTTATTATCTCCATGGCTCGCCTGGACATGCATGGGGCATCCTTTCCAAACAGTTTTTCGTAGAGCGCGGGAATGAAGTTGTGTGAGATCGACCTTATATCTTGCTTGTACTTGGAAGCCCAGAATACTTGCAACTCTTTATGGATTGGCCTTCCATGCTCTGCATCCCAGTTATGAGACCATCCGGTAAACTTACATCTCATGCTTACTGTGTCCAACAGATAGGAGGCCTTATAAAATTCGGATGCACACCCTTCATCGGGTGCTTGCGCTGATGATATGTTTGATCTGAGGGTTGCTACTATTAGGTTGGCCCATTTTAAGCGGGTGTCGTATGTAGTAACCGTGTACATGAGGGAAACCCAAGTACCATTGAAAGTGGCGACATCTTGTCGGCCATACATCCTGCATAACATTGCCGCCACCAACTTGTATACTCCCTTGAGGCCCGTTGTTTTATATTCTTGGTCCTTCCTAAACTTGAAGTTTTCCGGGTCCTCCCACCATCCCCTTAAGGTCTCGGGTATGGGAACTGCATGAGTAGTAGCCCATTCAATGTTGAAAATTTATTCTCGGGTGGGGAATGCATAGTATACCTCCACATCTTGCCCCTTCATATTTGCAAATGAATTTCCTGAATGATCTTGGATGACCCAGATTTTGGAGTCGACCTTTTGCAAGATCCATTCAATCATCTTTGCGCATGTAAAAATGGGTGGATGGGCCCCTGTGTAGTGTAGTTTAGACCTCTTGACCTGAACATACACCTGTCAGTATGAGAGGTCTTACGGAAATTCGAGCTTCATGAACTCCTGGTATATCTGATACAAACTCATGCTATCTCCTTTCCCGAACACGTAAGCAGTGTCTCCATAGATAGGGGGAGGGGAAGGAGGTATCTCTTCTTCTGAAATTTCTACCTCAGGACTCTTGTTTCTTTTCAGAACTTCCAAGGGCCCCATATCGCTTGAGGTCGAAGATATAGATACACACTCGAGCTCGGCTTCGATGTTCCCTGGCATATTCATGAAATAGTCCCACGATAAGACGGATGACATAATTATAAATACTTAGGTTGTTGCTACCTCTTCTTAACCATTCAAGGAAATAGGTATACCTGTGATATGGTGAACTTGCGACCAGGTCACTAAGTTGCTAAGTTGCGCTGGTTCACACTTTCAAAGAGATGCAACCTAGCAACTTGCAACCAGGTCGTTGGGTCACTATGTCACGTCAGTGCGAATTCTCAAAGAAACGCGACTTGGCGACTTGGAAACTTGCGACTAGTTCGTTGGGTTGCTAGGTTGTGTCGATGTGAATTCTCAAAGAAACACGACTTGGCGACATGGTGACTTGCGACTAGGTTTTTGGGTCACTAGATCGTGAGGTCACGTGGTGGGCTAATGCTAGGTGGTGAGCGACTTGGCAATCTAGCGACTCAGCGACCAGGTCACAAGGTCGCCTAGTTGCAGGGTCGTGGAGTCGCACTAGGGCCTTCTTATGAATTACGTGGTGATTAGGGCTCTCTGGGGGGCAAAAGGAAAAATAACGCACATACGAATGATAAGAAACACATATGGGCCCTAATGTTTTCCCTAGGTGAGTTAGGAAAGGCGCTTGAGAGAGTCATTGGGGAATAGTGGCTTCGGAGAAACAAGAACAAAAGGTATATGTTATGGGGGAGAAATTTAAGTCTTGCAGAGGGTTGTCATGGAGCTTGAATGGGGCCAAGGCAGGGATAAATAGGCTAGGGGGAAAGGGGAGGATTGGCAATAATTAACCAAAAATGAAAAAACAGGAGGATTAGGCAACTTACCCGGGAAAAACGCACTCCAGCTAGCTTGTCAGAGGCGTTACTTGCTCCATCGCATGGGTTGAATGAGACCTATGCGACCCTTTTATTTATAAAGGGGTCAAACATGCGGTCAATTAATGAGGGTCACAAGTCGCAAACTTAAAGATGATTGAGGGTCTTGTGACCTCGCGACCTTGCAACTTCGTGACCTGGAGGTCGTAAGGTCGCAAGGTCGCACAGTCGCAACTCTTAGGTTTTAGATAGATATGTGACCTTGTGACCTCGCGACTTGGAGGGGTCACAAGGTCGCAACTTTTGGATTTTAATGAGATTTGAAACTTTGTGACTGGAAGTTCAAAACTAAAATCAGGATCAGACTCCATATTTACCAAGGATCATGGGCTCAAAAATTTTAAATGGGGAAGAATTTTGGAGGGTGTTGTAGCGGCTACAACAGAGCCCATGAAAGGAGGAAGGTCCACTTTCTAAGGGATAAACCCCCCATGGATGAGATCAAACCTCTAAAATCAGATAGCTTGAATTTATCACCACCATTTAACAACCAACGTGGTGCCCTAAAGCTTCTAGAGGTCAAAGCTTCTCCTCCATTTGAGGAAACACTGCCAGAAAGGGATCAGCGCATATTCCAAGAAATAAGGGCGCTGGCAGCACTAATCCAGAACTGTGAATATGACGTCAATACGGTCATGACACCAGGAAATGCATTGACCCGAGAAACTAGGAATTTGACCAAGTTTCTTCAGTAATCTTCTCATTATCCAAGAAGGTGATTTAGATATTTCTTTCAGTACCTTGGAGCTTTCATGTCTCAATGGAAATTTCTTCATGTTCGACGACAGGTTCACATCATTGGCCTTTGATCGAATGATTTTGCAAGTGTTCGACTTCAACACATTCATTCACACTTGTAGATTGTGTTGTTTTACCTTGAGGTCCATCATCATTATTGGTGGTCTCTCTCATGCTTGTTAACAGTTTTCATCATTGACTATTAATTAGGTTGTTTCTACCATGTTCATCACCAACACATTTATTCACATGGCTAGATTTGTACATTGGATTTTCAAGAAAGGTTGTGAACTGTTCAGATGGTTCGTGGCTTTCTAGCTCAGAGTCTTCTAATGTCGTCCAAGGAGAATTGTCAAGAAGTGGTCGAGATGAAATGGGTTGAACACTAATGATAATACCAAGTTCGGCACCTTGTGCTTCGAGGGGCCTAAGTAGAAACTGAGGGACCTCAAGAGGAGGTTCTTGAGATCTGTCAGAGGAGGGAAGAGGTGAATTCGATGATTCAACCACGATGACCTTTCAAAGAAATATCAAAGAATGAATAGGTGAATAAATTCACAATTTACCAACACTCGGTGGGGGTCGACTTAGGATTTGGGGTTCGCTTGAGCGGCGATTTCCAAGTCCATGAAGCCTTTCCCTTCTTAGATTGATGTGGCTGAGGAGCAAGGGCAGCGGTTTTAGCGACCGACATAGGGGTCTCAGTGGCCTACGTTGTAGTGGGGGTAGGTTCAATAGTAGTCATACTAGGCGGAATTAAGTACCCCAACCCTCGATTGCGCAACCCCTCGTAGAAAATCGGTTTGATTCTAGACATAAGCTTAAGACAACTTGCAAATAGCAATGAGCACAAATCACTTGGAAAGCAAAGGAAACTAATGTGGCCCTTCCTGTCATATTTATAGCATTGGCAAGTCTAAAACAATCTCTTGTTCATTAATTTAGCCCCATAAATGCTAAAACAGCTCCAAATCTGGCATAATCTCCTCATTAAATGAAGTTTAACTGCTCCTCCAAATTGTAATAATGTTTTTTTTCTATATTAATAGTTCCAACGGCTATATTCTGTAACTTCTTTGACTTGGTCACCCTCCTAGTGCAGTGTTTACATGATTATCGCATTTGTCTGCACATTCATCGTCCCTGTTGCACATATCGGCTTCTCCAATGCTTGACAGATTTTTTTACAGTCTTGTGCCCCTCACAACTGTCTGGGGCACTAAGACACTCCTCCGGACATATAGTCATTTGGCTCATGCAGGGATAGGGATATCCCTATATGGTTTCAGCTGAATTCCATTTACATACCCGAGAAGGTCGTCACCTCCTAAAGTGACCATTCGGACCGCATAAGGTCCTTAACCACATAAGGTCTGAGCCAATGCATTTTTAACTTCCTTGGGTGGTGTGAAAACTTGTTTTCATATAACAAAACCAAATCATCTTCCTGAAATATCTTCTGTCTATTTTTCCTATCATGCCAAGCCTTTTTGCACGCCTTTTTCACCTACTGATGGAAACCTTCAAAGAATTGATCCTCTTCCATCACGACCAACTGTGAAAATCATTCTTCCATAATATCCTGGTTAGCCATGTTAGTGATCATTGCAATGCACAAACTTGGGACAATATACTCCATTTGCATAACACCTTCCTGCCCATACACCATTCTGAAAGGTGTCTTCCCTGTCAACTTCTTTCATGTGGTCCTATATTCCCACAAAATCGCAAGTACGCGCACATCCCAATCATTTCGGTTAGCATTGAAAATCTTAGTGAGTGCATTCTCCAATATCTTATTAAAAGCTTCCACTGCACCATTTTCCTGAGGGTGATATGATGTACTCTTCTGATGGTGTATATTCTTCGGTCAAAGCTTGAATTTTTTCATTCAAAAAGTGGGTTCCTTGGTCACTCATCAAGATCTTAGTACACCCAAACTATGTCAAGATATTTCTGAAAATAAAGTGCCAAGCTATCTCTGCGTTGCAGTCCTTTACAGGCGCAGGCTCTCCCCTTGGGTCACAGAGTCCGTCGCAGTGATTATATAGCGCACATATGTCTTCTTTTCTAGAGGGTTGATGGGTTCGACAAAGTCAATGGACCATTTTTAAAAATCTTTCAAATTCAGTTTGGGTGCAGGGGAATCTCATCTATATGCGACGGTCTCTCTATCCGCTGACATACGTCACAAGCGTGGCAATATGTGTGTGTGTTATTGTGCATGGTAGGCCACCACAAACCAACATGTAAGATATTATGCACAATTACTTTCCCTACATAATGACATCCTGCAATATCTCCATGAGCTTCTGCTAATATATCTTGTCTTTCAAATTCCAACACATATCTCTTCAATATTTCATCTACCCCCATTTTTTATAGTTTCCAACAATCAAGGTAAAATCATTTGCATGTGTGACCAGCTCTTTCTTCTGTTTCACCATATACTCTTTGTGCACACTTCCAGTGGTCATAAAATGAATAATATTGGCGAAGTGATTATCCACTACCTTAATGGAAAATAGTTGCGCATCTAGTAATCCTTCTTCAGAGTTAGTGGTCTCTTCTCCATTTTCAATGCGCGACAGATGGTCTGGCCCAGCATTCAGTCTCCTTGGTTTCACAATTAATTCAAATTCATACTCTTGAAATAATAATATCCATCTGCAGATATTCCTTGCCAACACAGGCTTGTTGAACAGGTACTTCAAAGCAGAGTGATCAATAAACATCTTAAAATGACCCCCCAATAGATAGTGGTGTAATTTATGTAGCACGTAGACCATAGCTAATCCTTCTGTCTCAGTGGTCGAGTAGTTGCACTCCACACTTGACAATTTCCTACTCGCAAATGCAATAGGGAGATCAATATCCCCAGCTCCAAGCTGCGCTAAGACACCTCCTAATGCGATGCAAGATACATCGACGTGTACATGGAATTCCTTTGTCCAGTCCAGAAAAACCAATATGGGTGCAATGACCATCTTCTCCTTAAGAAATTCAAATATCTTTTGGCAGTCTACGTCCCAGAAAAAAAGAGACATCCTCCTTCAATAAATTCTTCATTGGCGCAATGATCAGCACATAACCTTGAATAAACTTCTTGTAATACCCTGTGTGCCCCAAAATTGAGCGCAGTTGTTTTACATTTGCAGGAACTTCCATGTTAACAATAACAACAATATTTGCTAGATCCACCATCAATCCTTGCTTACAAATAATATGACCAAACAAGATCCCAAAAGGGACACAGAATATACACTTTTTTAGGTTGAGCGAGATCTAATACTTCTGACAAGTATCCAGCATCAGGCGTAGGATCGACACATGATGCTTTAATAATCCAAAGAGAGTCCAGACATCAAATTATACTTCTAAGAATTTGTGGATGTATTCCTTGAATGCATCTACTACTACGCACAAGAAGATAGGTAGTGCATTATTCAGACCGAAAGGCATGACTTTGTATTGAAAGGATCCCCACTCTGTCGCAAATTATTTTTTTCTTCTATCTTTTGGCGCGATCCTTATCTGATGGTATCCAAAGAATCCATTAGTGAATGAGTAGGCCTCCTACCCACCCACATTTTCTAGTGTTTCATCATAAAATGGAGTTGGGAATGGGTCATCCATGCAAGCATCATTCAATTTGTGCAGATCTACACAAATCCTTATTTATCCCTTGGTATTCTTGTCTTGAAACACCACAGGGCTTACCCAATCTGACTCTTCTACTGGTTCAATGATCCCTATAGCAACCACTTTCTCCAACTCCTCTTTGACCTTTTGCTTGTATTTGGGATTCAACCTATACGGGTGTTGCTTCATGGGTCGTGCATTCGGTTTCAGGGTGATCTTCATTACCCCGAGGTCTCCTAAAATCCCCTTTAATTAAAAAAATTATGTAGGGAACATATCATGATATCTATTTAGTAGCTCGGTGACCTTTCCCATTGTATCATCATCCCAGTAATCCCCTACCTTTTCTAATTTTGATTGTTCCTCTGAGCCAATATTAACTTGCGTAATCTTCAGAGGCTTAGTTACATCAAGTAACTCAATTGTAGGCCCTGCAACTGCGTGTTTCCCTTCAGACTCAGGAATAGTAATGTTCCTTCGGCCTTCTTCGTTATCTTCGATTGACAAATTTCGGCAGTCAATGATGTCCCTCATTTTTGTGTCCCATGTTGGCAAGGCGCGTTCAACTGATAGGTTTGTGGTGTCAAAGATGACTACCTAAATATCCTGTAGTGCCTCATCAAGGCATTCTAACCCACTTTCAAAACTAAAGTTCGGGATAAAACTTTATGTTAGCACAGTCCATTCATTATTTCCTTGTTACAGCTCAGTTTCGAGGTACCAGTCCGTAGGCACCCTCCCCAAAGTGTTGATGAATATATGCACCCATTCTGGCTTTGGCTCTTCGCCCCATGCTTCAATCCATCTATCCAAATGTTTGTGTGGATCTCCTTCTCCAAAATAGGTCTCTCCTATTCTGGTATTTGGTTGCTCAAATCGCAGATGCATCATGCGAGTGCATTCTTCCCAGTTAGCCAAGTCTCCTTTGTGTGTCTCCCACCAGCGCACTAGGGTTGAGGGCAGAGCTATATCAAGTGCATGGAACCGCTATGATTCTCGAACAATTTTTTCAAGTTCTTATTAAAATATATTAACATTACTCATGCCATCATAATAAGGCAAATCGCATACCTTTGAGGATATGCACCGTAGAGCTTTGGTTAATTGATTGCAACGCAACGTAGATACTTCGTGCAAACGGTTCTGCTAGTTTTCCATCTCCTCATATGAATCTGAAAAGCATGAACTATCCTTCTCCCAATTAAGTCGATCATCTATTGTTGGGTTGATCCAGTCTTCATCTCGCACAATTAACTTATAAATATTGGTAACTTCAACGTCTGCGCGCACCGGCTCAGTATATCTTTCTCCTTCTGTAGGGTCCAGAGGGACCACAACCCTCGTTCCATTACTTTCAAACACCATACTTATATGCTTGAGGTTAATGATGTCATCCATATCGATAGCCCAATCCAGACCCAACAGCACAGGATATGGGTTGGTATCATCAACAATCTGGATAACTTCAAAGTCTGTGAGCACCCGAACTCCTTCGAGAGTCTTCCTAATGGGATAATATTTTGTTAATTTTCCATGCGTAGCTAAATAGTTGACCACTCTAACTTAGGTTCTCCTATTCCCTACCAAATTTTCTTTGATAAGACGTTCACATCAAACCCTAAATCCAAGATAACCTGATCCATTTCGTATGCACCGATCTGAGTAGTCAAGCGCATTTCTCATCCAGTTCTTCTTTTATTCTTATAAATCTTATTGACATCCTTCTACACCATCAAGGGTTTTTCTTTCTCTGCGCAGTTGTCTACTAATTCTTGGAGGTTCTCGACTGCCTTCTTATTGTGCAACAATTTAATACAAGCCTGCAGGAATGGCTTTAGTTCTGCATCTCTTTCAACCCCGCCCATAGGCTTGCTCGATGCTTTATATGTTGATGCGCCCGTCTTTGTGAAATCGGTCTTCGCTTCTGCAAAGGTATCATTTTCCCTCTGTAAGTTGAATCCTTCCTTATTTTCAGGTTCCCTTCAGATCCAGAGATCAGTATCTGGCTTTTTTCCTTTGTCTTCACCGGTTGTTGCACCACTCCTAGTAACAATATTCACACTCGTTTCTTCTTCGGTAGCTCAGCTCTTATCATCTGAATATTTTGAGTGGGAGTTTGTGGTTTCTTTTCCTACATTATTGCAATCAATGCAGGGCAATCTTCAATAACATGATAAAATTGTATATAATACCTGCAGGATTTTTGTGTTGGTTTGGACAATCGTGTGCATAATGACCACCATCTCCGCAGTTATATCAGATGACCTATGCCCTTCCTCGACCAACTCCTCCTCCTCTTCCTCGGCCTCTACTTTGGAATTCGCAACATCCAGATGGAGATGTAGGTGACCCTGGTTCCTGTCCTTCTGCCTAAATCCTATATAGACTGGCTCGTTCAATCATCAAATCAAAACTGCGACAGTTATGCTCATCATGTCCCATCGATCAACAAAATTTGCAGAAAGTTTGCTTAAGCTCTAGGACATATTTACCAATCCTAGGGCAGAATTTTGTCATGTGCAGACCAGTTACTTGAAAAATCGTGCACCATAATGTGGGGGTGTCACTTTGTCTTGTTACACTCTTAATCGGACTTGGTCCTCTGGTAGCTAGATAGTCATTATATGCAGGACACCGATCTTTATGATGCCCTTCAACTTTACAACATATACATCATACACCTACGCATACATCCTTCCCTTTCTCTTGGTGCAGGATTTTTATATCTAATTGTAGTGCAGCTAGTTGGTTTTGAATCTCCTGAGCCCCGGCCTGTGCAGCTAGTACAAGTGAGGCTTCTAACTTCATTGCAATCTCCACAACTTCAGCCTACGTCGCAAAATTTTTTTGATTTAAGGATTGGCACAGATGCAGTAGTAGCATGGAAATGAACCATTATTTGTGCTGCATGTCATCAATAATAATCCTCCATATTTGATGGTGTGCTTCAATCGTTGATTTGCCTCCCATATGGATTCATTCACTTCTTAGTGGACTTCCTTTAACTCAGTCACGCATTAAGCATATGATTTCAGATTTTTGAATTGTTCCTTCAGTGTGGCCTTTAGATTATCAATTGTTGCATTAGGGTTCATCACTTCATACCTTATGTACCAATCCATCACGCATTCTTGAAATGCAGTATCCAGCTAGGCTTTCTTAACATTATCGTTATTTATTTGTTGTTTTATCAATACACCATCTGTAACAAACCAGAATTGTTACATGTCTTCGTTCCCAATACCACAGAAATTTGGTAACATAATGGAAGCAATGATATCAGCATCCGGTGGTGGAGGTGGGGATGGGGTGGATGAGTGGTTAGGAGATGAATGCGAGATCGTAGTGGATTGGATCTCAATTATAATCAAGTTCTCTTTGTCTATGTTCATAGATTCACCAAAGCTACTTGTGTCAAACTTTTCGTTGGTATCAGATTTACCTTTGAGAGGACTGTAAATAAAATCTTCTTCTAGGTCTACTCTGTAATTTTTTCCGCTGCACGTAAAACTACCAAAACCTATGTGCATGGAGCTAGATGGATCTCTTCGGGAAATTCACTCAATGTGGCTGCACAGAGTACCATTTTCACACAAAATCATTTTAATCCACAGTTTCAGTGAGTGTATTTACATACCTCTAGGGCCCTTGAAAAATCTCCTTTTGGATTCAAAATACGATACAAACGTATCAATAGCAAATTCAGTCACAAATCCTCTAGAACACTATCGATCCAGTGATCTACCAAACGGGTAATCTTGTTTACAGATTCCTCTAATTGTTGGACTAACTTTGGGGTCCACTTGGTGATCGTGTCATCCTTTGCGCAGGTCTGGAATTCAGCAAGGTGAGACAACCACTCTTGCAACTCTATTGCAAAAGTATCAAAGAAAATTTTGTTGACCTCTGTGAAGATATACCTTTGTTCCCAATCTTTAGCAAACAATTTAGGGTTTTTGTTTTCTTGGATCTCAAATTCACGCACCTTCTTGTCAAGCTAATCTTGCAGTCCATTCTTTTTCGGGTGCCACAACATCAAATCTCCCTCAAAATGATCTTGGTCCAGGAAACGGAACCATTTTTTGTCTTGAGGGATCCTGGCCCAAGTTTGGAGTAGGCGTGCAACCAACAAAACCCTCCAACTACTGACCATTTTGATAGTTATCTGCTTGTGTGGACCAAATTCTCACTCGAAGCAGTATGGGGGGTTGCTAGAACTAGGTTTCCGCACCTTGAGGGAGATTTTGATGTGGACCCAATCCTTACTTAATATATCTACTACCTTGCACACACCTTCACATAACCATATCTAATTATAGATAAATAGTAAAGCAATTGTGTGTGCCTAGATAGTGATAAACAGACTTATCCCTTACGCATTCATATATTATTACAGAATAAACCCTTACGCAAACAGATTATTATACTTCATATATAACAATTAAGTAGAATGAGGCTCACGCATAGATGCAATTTACCAACTTGACTTATCAATTACAGAAATAAATATGCCTTCAACAAAACAGATCCAAATCTATAATAAGCAACATATAATGTGCATAAAAAATATAAGATGGTTAACCACAGGAATCATAAAAAGTCTAAGTTCACACAAATTTCCTTCTTTATTAAGATATATTCAGTTCAATACAATCTTTCTGCCTGCGCACATAACAGCAGGGTCCTTACAAACAGCTCAAGACTCAGGTCTCTGCGCATACAGCCAGCAGGAGCCTTTCTACCCACACAAAACTCAGATCAACTATTCACACATACAAAATCATAGCTTAGACATGAGATGATATGATCTATTTGACTCTTACATATTTAGATCTTTCCAAATGCGCACATACCATGGTATCAAACCATGGTTTGAGACTCATGGTTTTCCCTTTTACCCGTTACAATAATTAAGGGACTTTGACCCTCCCCAAAGCCCCTTGACATCTTCGCATAGCGTTAGAAACAAAAAATTAACCAAAATTTATCCAAAATTGCTTTACCCAGTGGACCCTTCTCCAACACCCACTTTCTGCCAGTGACATTCTTATTAGCAAGCCTTGGAACAAGTTCCCGAGTATAATTTTTCTCTATTTGGTCTAATTCTTTAGTCATTACTTTTAACCAATATTGGTTTTTACTGGCGTGTGCAATATCCTTTGGTTCATCCATAGAAAGCAGTGCAACATGTGGTCTTTTATGGGGATTTAACAGTTTCCTTCTTGTCTGCACACCAGTATTTAACTCAGCAATAATCTGATTATATAGGTGGTGTTTTTATACATACCTTGAGGGATTTTTTACTTGAGGAATGGATGGTTCTTCATCGTTTCCTTCTACATGTAACTTATCATATTCCTCAATGTTGATTGGTTCAACAACTTTGGTTTTTTTTGGGTGTTTATCTTCATGTTCAGCAATTTCATCCACCATTACATCAATACATTCTACGATCCACTTGGTGTTTTTGTTAAACCATTTGTTTCCATTGTTGTTGTGTGAATATCCCAAAAAATACCTTCATTTTATGTTGCATCGAAATTTCCAAGTTTCTCATCATTTTTTGCTACCAAAGACTCTTGAGTATTTGAATTTTACAGGTCTGCCATGCCATAAAACATAGGGAGTTTTGTCATTGTTTGGTCTAAAATGAGCTTTGTTTAGCATAACCATTGTTGTGTGAATATATTTTTCCAAAAACCTTTGTTGAACGTTCCTTTTTTTCATGAAGGATCTGGCTAATTGTTGCACCAATTTGTTTTATCTTTCTATTATACCATTTTGTTGGGGAGTCCCTACTATTGTAAACTACCTTTTGATGCCATTCCTTTTACAAAATTCATCAAATTCTTTTGAAATGAACTCACCTTCATTGTCTGACCTTATGCTTTTGATTTTGCAATTAGTTTCATTCTCAACCATGGCTTTGAAATATTTGACCTTCTCAAAAGCTTCATATTTCTATTTGAGGGAGGAAACCCACATCATCCTACTGAAATCATCAATTATTAGCATAAAATATAATTTACCTGTGGATGACTACATTCTAGATGGTCCACACAAATCCATGTGTACCACCTACAATGGCTTTGTTGATGAGTTTTCTTTTGATTTGAATGGAACTCGAGCTTGCTTTCCCAATTGGCAAGATTTAAAAATTGTATTATCTGGTTTTGAAAGCCTAGGAAAATCCTTGATAACATTTTTCTTGCTAAGCTTGACTATCTGATCAAAGTTCAGATGTCCAAGTCTTTTATGCCAATTCCAACTCTCATCAATATTTGTCAAGCAACACCTTTCTGTCTTCTCTTTGAGCACATGACATTATTATATGTTCTCACATCTTCAACAATTATCTCACATGTGCATGTAGACTTGATTTGACAATTTTTGGCTTTAAAGATCACATCATAGCCTTGATCACACATCTGAGATACACTAAGCGGGTTATGCTTCAACCCCTCAACATATAAAACATTCTTGTATTTACCTTTTCCATTTGATAGAATGGCCATTCGTTTTGTAATTATTTTTCCTGGAGCATTGTTGCAAAAAGTCACATTACCTTTTTCAATTGGTTTCCATGTCAGAAACTTCATTTTGTCTCCTCACATGTGCCTAGAACATCCACTATCCACGTACCAATGGCTCCCTTCATATTATGGATACAATGGAATATCACATTGCTCTGATTTATTCTTTTCTTTCCATACCTTGGGTTTTTGCTCAATTTATGGCTTTGTCTTCTTTTCCTTTAGCCTGCAGTTGAATATTATATGCCCAAAATTTTGACATTTAAAACATTGCACTAGATAATTTAGAGGAGAAAAAAAAATATTATACCTGGGTCTGCTTTTTCTTTGTTGATCTATTTTTAGATGTGAGCTTCATGTAGGAAAGATTGAATCTGAAATTTTTTTCTCTCTTACCATAATTTGTGCATGTGAAATAGTACCCTGGGAAAATATCGTTGTACCAAGAAGGTTGTCTTCTGCACTGGACTAAATTTTGGGCAGTTCGATTTTCTTGGCCAACATTCTTCCTTTGTTGTTGTTAGTTTTTCTTTCGCTGAGTAATTGTCTTTTGATGTTTTTCATTCCCTTCCTTTGTTGAAACAAATATAATTTCCTTCTTACCTTCTAATTAAGTTGTTGCACCGGACTCGGCTTCGAATCCAAGACCACTATGATCTTTAGATACACGTTGAGCTTCTAATATTTCATTCAAATCTTCAATCCCTTTTGCCAAATTTTTGGTTGAAACTGAACTATGTTTTAGCCTTATCCATCTCCTTCAGCAACACAAGTCCTCCTTCCAACCTTTCACATGCTTGATTCCTTTCATTTAGTTTTTGGTTCAGAGAATCATGAATATTCTTACCTTCTTCTATTTGCAAGAGAAAGGGCTCAACAACCTCAACCTTTTATTTTATCAAAGATTCCTTTTGGGTTTTTTTTTTTTTCTTTCTCGTCCTTTGTATTTCCTCAAGTGCACTCACTAATTCTCCTTCAAGATCGACTTCTCCCTCTTCATCGGAATTAATAGCCACAACTTGCAAATTTTATATGGTCATTAGCATAAATTATTTAGGGCTCCTATCATCTTTGTCCTCATATGAGGATTGGCTAGATTCACTTTCCAAGGAGATCTCTTCTTGAACATAGATACATTTATTCTTAGATGTCTTTATGTCATTTTGAACTTTCTTAAATTTATTTTTAGGATCATAATATTTCTTCTAGTTGTTAAACTTATATGAGGCAATGTTGCTCTGATAACGAATGTTGGAAACTAGGAAAATACTCACACGTGGCGTGAGATTACCAATTTAAAACTTTCTTTTCACTTTGTGTAAGAACAATAAAAATAAAACAATAATTTCAGCAATAATTTCAGCAATCAATGGAACACAAATAACAGATAACTTCTTCAAAACTGCTCTTCAATTTATTCATAGGGAAGTCTATAACTTGTTACAATTTTCTGGCTACAATCAGCAGGAAGCTACAACTACCTGATTTATCAAGTACAACTGAATGGAGCTACTACCACAACTATTTTCCAGCACCCACTAGAAGGAGAATCAACCCTTGATTTTGCAAGCTACAACTTGTTTGACACTCACTAGTTCATCTTTCATCCATTTTCATACTGGAAACAATGAATGCTAATTATGCCTTCAAGATTTAAGCAATTTCTTCAATCACCAACACCTTTAGAAATATTTGATTACTGAGAACATCATCAACTCAATTGATCTGAATATGAATGTTAGTTTTGTTGTGCTAATTTCATCTTCAGAATTATATATAATTTGTTGATCTCTTGATTTATGTGTATAGGTTTCCTTGGTGTTTGTGAGTGTTAAACAGGTAAATAAATTGATTTTTATGTTAAATACAAGAGCATAAAACATGAAAAACAAATGTTAAACAACAGTAATAACATGTACAACAAACCATCACAATGATCCATTAACACAGTCTTTTGATGAAGGATTTCACCCCTCCTAGGCTACATATCCTTAGTCCAGCATCTATGGCTTGGGCCTCTGTATTATCTCAAATGTGAAAAAATTCATATTTACTTTCACCTACTTCTCCTAAAACCTACTTCAATGTGTTCAAAATGTCCAAATCATTCAGAAATTACTCTTCTTTCTCCCAATTTGGTCGAATTTTGCAAAAGTTATGGCCAAAACAGTTTAGCCTAGGAAATCTCCACTAAATCTGGATATGGATCTAGTTAAGGCCACCAAATTTTGAGTTGGTGTCGAATTTGGTGGACCGCCATCTGTTTCGCCGAATTAAACTTGAGTTAATTAAACATAAGTGGAGATTAATTGTTGGATTAGCGATATAAGGGCATTTTAGTTTAATCCTACATTAAAGTTTGGATAAGTGTGTTAATAATGGTTTATGGTAATTAAGCCATATTTAAAATCCTTAATCCCACTCCATTATTTAACTCCGCCGCCTTTGGTCATGCATATGGTTCTATGGAGAGGGGGCTGGCTCGCGGGGCTAGACCCCTCCATACCCCCGTTGGTTCAACCTTTGAAATTCAAATATATACATTGTGCATATAACGTTAAGACTTAATGTCGTGGGCTATTGGTAAGTCGTGAGACTTGTGCAGGGGATGTCACGAGGTCAAGCCCCGATCTCCACCCAGCCGATGTATAACGTTTTTCTCCCCAATATAATATGTATATACCCTTCAGACTTTCGCAAGTATATATATATATATATATATATATATATATATATATATATATATATATATATATATATACGTAACTCGGACTTTGAAATGTGATAAATTTGGACTTGAACTTTGATAATTGCTCCCCAAACTATAATGTATGCCAACCTTTGAAATATGAAAATATTTCGACCATATAAAAAATTCAGACTATTGATAATATAATTTGGATTTCCACCATGATTTTGTCCATTAGAGGGGGCACGTGGCAGCCCCTGGTTGCACCATGTGTCAGCCTCTGGTTGGACTGTCCCATCCATAAAAAAATTCAAATTCGACCTTAGGAGCACATTAAAAAAAAAGTTCACCTTCAAACCTTTGCGGTGAATCCTGTAGTGACACTTGTCATAGTGTCATTGGGAAAACTGAATAATATTCCCATAATATATTTAAATTTGTTGACTAGTTTTCCATGTCACCAACCTATCATGTTCTGCAAATTTTTTAGTTGTTTAGGAAAACGAACAGCAGGCTCTATCTTCTTCATTCGAACTCTGTTTTCGACGAAACGAATTGCATCGGATTCCTAGTGACAAGCTCTTCGTTGTCGTTCAATTTCCATTCAATTTTGAGCACTTTAATTTTTGAGCTTTTACACTGAGAACCTGATCATCGATCCCACTAGATCTCATATCTCTTCTCTCTTACTTCTCTAAACCTATTTTCTTAAGCCTGCTTATAAATAATTTAGCTTGATATTCTTGGCTTATCTTCTTCTTTTTTTATTGTTGCATGCATCCTTACTTTTTTCCTTTGTCCTATTTAATTCAATCCTCTCACTGTGTTCACCACATTCTCTAGCCCTGATCATCCTTTACTGCAAGTTAAAGAGATCACTTTCTTTGCATTTAGCAATGTTGGCCTTTTACAGGTTTTAGGAGTGCTTATTATATTTTTGTTTGCGGTTAACTTTGGCTTAACTGCCAAAACTGATAGTTCTGCCATTTTGAGCTTAAGCCCCTTTCACTCTGCTCCTTTACCTATTTTTTTCATAAGACCAAGTCATCGAGACCATTGGCTTAGGCTTCAGGCACTTAGCCTATTTAGACCCTTTACAGAAAAAATTCCTTTGTTAATGGCTTCGCGCTATTGGTCTTGTTTCTACGTGAAATGACCATGAGAAAGTGCTTGGTTGCTCTAAGATTCTTCGCAACTCATTATAACCTTCGCACCCTTGGTTCTCTAATTGTTGCATGGAACCGTGTGCATGTGCTTATCGCGTAGTTATCCCTATCCTTATGCTTCTTGTTTATATGCACTTTAACATATGTCGAGGTCTTTCCTCCAGTTCAATGTGTCCCGTGGGGGCCGCATGCTTGCTTTTGATTGGTTGTCACTATCCTCTATGTCCTGGTGCCTCTTCTCCCAACGCATTCCATTTGCACCCTTTTATAACCCATCGGGGTTACCTCTACGGGATGAGTTGTCCTGTGGGGTCCCCCCAGCCTCAATCTCATTTGTTTCCACTCCTGCCAACTTTTCCATGCCTGACGTGTCATGGATCCTTCTTCTCGACGCTACCTCTTTGCACACTACCCTCAAACCGTCAAGCTCCATCCAGCAGGATGATGTCACCTATGTTATGTGTCGACCTATGATAGGTGACACGTGTCACTAAAACATGGGCCTTTTGGGTCCCTAAAAATTCCAAATATACCTGCCATGTGTCATGCTCTAATTGGTTGGTGTTTACTTCATCATCCTCTGCAATCTGGGCCAATCACATTTTTTCACATGTCCTCTGTCAGAGAGGAGAGCGAAAGGGTCCAGAAGCGTTGGTTTTGTGAGAAATTTCATTTATAATTTTCTTTTGACAAAAAACACCAAATTCACTTATGCCTCGACAATAGTCCATTGTGGTTTGTGGTATTAGGCGAAGTGGTCCCAAAGTGGTTCTCCATCGTTGATCTATGTGATTGGCAGTATGGGAAACCACCTCCTGATGCCTCAAGGGATGTTAGTATTGATGCCCATAGTTTTTTCGGGATGTTGTCATGTGGCCTGGCGCTTCTCTTTTGGCACTTAACTCTTGTGTTCCCTTAGCAATATTTTGGGGTCGCCTTGTCGGGTTTCCTCTGTCGGGTCAAGCTGTCACATGGGCTACTCATGCGCCAATAAACTACTTCCCATTGCATTTTGTGCTCCACGTCTGCCCGCTTTGTTGCATCCTGGTGCTTATATTTTGTACCTTCTTCAAATCCTCCGGGGTGCACCCGTCAGGGTAAGTCAGCCGGGTGGGCTCTACCAATGCCCAACATCAACATTTCTCGCTATTACATTGTGACCTTGTCAGCCCGGTCCTTATTTTGGTCTCTCCCCTAAGATTTGTTGGTGGGTTTGGAACTTGTGCCAACTTTGGCTAGGCACCAAAGGCTCACCCAAACTCCTTCTAACTCCACTAACTTTGACTTGTGGTCACCAACCTTTAACTGGATTTATCTTTGAATCCACGAGCCCATTTTCAATCTTCCACATATCACTGGAAATATTTTTCGGAGCTCTTTCCATCTGTGTGGATTACACCAACTTCTAGATGGTCAACTGCTCTAAAATTGGCTCCAAAGTCTAACACCATTATGTTTCCATGTTTCTCCTTAAGTCTTCTTCCTAAGACCTTAAGTTTGCTCCCTAAGGCCTTCTTTGACACTTGTGCCACCTATTTACATCAATGGACACTTTGTTTCCATCACCTTGTTGTTGTTAATGACAACATATTTCAATAGTATAATGGAAATTGATTTCCATTATGTCAAAACCCGCCAGTAGTGGCGAACGGACGCATCACCAGATTTCAGGATCTTCGAGAGGTGGTTAAGCCACGTCACAACACACACGGGGAACATTGACTTTATTCATGCAACAATATCCCCCTTAGCACTACTCGAGTGTATATTCAACCCTCGACCTTATCTTTGATACCATGTATAATGGAAAGTCATTGCCATTGCGCCAAAACCTGTAGGTAGTGGTGAACGGACGCATTGCCAGATTTCAAGATCTCTAGGAGATGGTTAAGCCACATCATAACACACACAAGGAGAGATGAATTTATTCATGCAACAACAACTCTGTCCAATTTATACTCCAATCTCGCACCTCGAACCTTGAATATGTCCACTTATGCTCTCCCAAAACACCTCGAATATGAGCAAGGATTCTCTAAGACACTCTGCCCTATCTAGGGAAACCTGAAGCAACTTCAAACCACCTGCAAACCCACTCCAATAGACCCTAATCTTTGCGCTCCTTCTCTAGGTGCATGTGGCCTAGTCTTGGTAGCCAAGTAGACTACTCAGCCCTCCAAAAATCACATATTTGTCCACCTGTAATACCTCAAAAACTCTTGCCCTGTTAGAGAGAGAAAAAATTTGTTTATGCCCAGATTTTATCCTCAAAAGTATCGGCTTAGTCTCTTATTCTTCATTTTTTGTACCTAGTACCCAACCATAGCCCAAACAATCACAAAGAATCAAACCAAAAACCAGACCTGATATTCTCCTTCGTTAGGCTTCTAGGGTTGCGACTATCTCAGAAGTACTCGTCCTCCTTGTTTTGTTTTTCCATGAGAAGAGAATGCCTTGATTGGATGCCAAATGAGGTCTCTCTCATCTTGTATTTATATGTTCTTTGGGTGGCACAACTAGCCCTCTTCTAGGGCTCTTCTAAAGAAAGGTAGACTTCACTTTTTGTGCTACTAGCCCACCAACATATAAACAAAAATTATTTTCTCCCATTTGGCACATGCTCTCTTGGATTTCTTAGCAGCCCCTTGGTCCACTAAGGGTCCCACACATGCTTCAAGTATCAAATCTTCATTCAATGCTTGGTTTCTTGCCCACAAGCTTGGGTGCAAAACCCATTGCCTAGGTACTTAGCCCACAAATGAATTTTATGGTGCCAAATTTCTCCACAACCCTGTACCCTAGGGTTTGGAGTACCTCCCAAACTACCAAGCTCAACAGTGTACAGACCCCACCAAAATTGGAAATTGGACAAGATGCATATAATGGGAAAAGTCTTGCAAATGCAAAGAGTACCCCATGGGCCCTGCACCTGAGATGACATGGTAGTGGTCACGAGGATGCCACTTAGTGACCGGATATTATGGAACTATTTATGATTGCATAGTATAACCACGTGGATTACACGTGGATGTCACGTGGGACTCCCTTGTTGGTGTGGCCTAAATTGACTGCTTAAACTTCAAATGAGCATAACTTTCTTCTTATTTTTTTGTAAATTTGGTGGGGCCTCACTATTTTCTATTTATAAATATAGGACAGGCTACAAAATATAAAATTCAGTCGGTGACCTTAACCTGCCCGTAGGAAACCAGGTTTGTTGGCCACCTCAAAGCATGAAAAGAAAACCAAAATTGAAATTGTTTCATACGTCTGTAAGTCACATGAGCTATCTGTCCTATTACTGAAGTATCAACATACTTATGGAATAAAGGGAGTTCATATACGACTAATAAGTGCATCAAAAAGAATGAAAAGGAAAACAAATATCCATCTGATGAGGAAACTGGAGCTGGGTCTTTCACTGTAGACCCAGGCATATCAACTCGTTGCAGCTGCTGGAGCTACTTCTCCATACGGCCTACCCGATCATCCAATCTGCTAATTCGATCAGTTGCCTGATATTGAGTGATCTTGATATGATGCAGCTGGTTCTGCATGTCCTGAAGCAGGTCTAGAAGACGAGATTCTATCTTTGTTGGGTCTATCTTAGCTTGGACGAGAGGGAAACTCTGTATAGCCTTTGCTATAAGGCACTTGACTATCCAGTATGTATGGATAGTCTGATGGAATAAAGTAAGACGGCCCTGGATATTGCCAGGGTCAGTGATGAAATCTAAGATCTCAGCTTCCGCTTCATTATCTTCTGGATCAGTCTGAATGTCCCTTTCCTAGCCACGGATTTCCTGGCGAACAGTTGAAGAATTACCCATAACATAATTTGTAGCAAGGGTCTCAAGAATCTCTTGGTTATATTTCCAACCACACTTCTTAGGAACAGGCTCAAACTGGGCCTTCTGTTTTCCTTTAGTGGACTCAGAACCAGAACGTCGCTTCCCCATGGTGGTTGGAAGCCTATTCAGCGAAACAAACAGGCAGGAGGGAACAATAAGGGAATGAGTAACAGTACCTAAACATCTAGTGTGCACCCATTGAACAGAGATAGCATGTCTATCAAAGGAGCAAGGAAAACCTAACCACTGAACCCAATTCTGTAAACAGTGAGGAGAGACAGTATATCTGCCAGGGAAACAGAGGACAGCGAACCTCTTAACCCAATTCCGAAAACAACCCCAATAGAAGATGGGTCTGAAAACATATAACAGAGTTGACCGCGTGCAGAAGGAGGTGGCCGAACACACTGTATAAGCAGGAACAGTACTAATGACAGAGAAAGCATGGAACCTTTGTAGCATTTGAACCCAATTCTGTAAATAGTGAAGAGAGACAGTATGTCTGTCGGGGAAACAGAGGACCGCGAACCCCATTACCCAATTCCAAAAACAATCCCGGTATACAATGGATCGGGAAACATATAACAGGGTTGACCGCATACAGAAGAAGGTGATTGGGCACACTGTATAAGCAGGGACAGGACAAAGAATGATAGGGGCATGGAACGTATGTAGCATATGAAGCACCACCCAATTGCAACCCCAACAGAGCAAAAACAAAATGAACCAAAATCTAAACCTTCTCAAATTATCCTGGTGAACATGAAGTAGACACCTCCTACATCCACTAACCCTGCAACTTCCTCTGTAAACAGCAGCTGAACCTACCCCCCGACACCGTAAGCCCCACAACCTGCCATCGGATTTCAGCCTGGCTATCTGCAAGGTGCCTGAGAAGGCTGGCATTAAACAGGGCCATGAACTACCCGGACTGACAGCAGAAATAAAAGGGTTGGCTACCGAGTTACAGGGGTCCCGGAAGCAAGGTTTAGCAGGCCTCGACATGGGAATAACAAAGCAGAGAATCATTAACAGCAACGAGACCACCATAGTATACATCAACCAGAACCAAACCGTGGCAACTGCCACCATGAATGCGAGTAGAGAAGCATATACATACCCCGACAAGGTTGAATCTAAGAGTTGGATTGAGA
This sequence comes from Pinus albicaulis, assembly GCA_034641835.2. NCBI lineage: Eukaryota > Viridiplantae > Streptophyta > Pinopsida > Pinales > Pinaceae > Pinus > Pinus albicaulis. Next base: position 599,250,917 of record CM076571.1, on the reverse strand, counting down.
TAAAAAGTCACGCCATCAAAAAGCTTTCAAAAAATGAACATTGCGGCATTTTTTTTGAAATTTGAAGTTGTAAAAAGAAGAATTTTTGTGAGCCCATCTTCTTAATAAACCTTGGAGATTAGATTTTTCTGTGAGCCCATCTTCTTAATAAACCTTGGAGATTAGATTAAATTATCAAGTAACACCTTCGCGACCCAAAATAAACTAGGAAATTAAGAAAGAATGTTACCTATTTACTTTATTTTTTCTATTTTAAAAAATTATATTAAAAACTTATTATTATTATTATTATTATTTATAATTCTTCTATTTATTTATCCATAAAGGCAATTCAATAAGGCAATTCAATTAACAAGCACCATGTTAAGAAGTATCATACGTCAAGTTATTTTTGTTATATTATAGTTTTATTTAACCCACTTTCATTTATCTTTTTAATATTTATAATAATCAGTTGTTTTATTTTAATTGAAAAAAAAATTAAATACCGTGAATATAAAAGCTATATAATTATTTATGCTAGAGCGTCAAAACTTAAATGTGATATTTTTAGCCTTCCAAAAAGCACGCACATTTATCCGAGAAATATTGGAAACACATAAGTCTGGTCGAGAAATATTGGACACACATAAGTCTGGTCAAGATGTTAGTTTCAGAGTTGTTTTTAATGAGATTTTTTGGAGTTTTCGCTACTGAAATTTGGTAGAAAAATTTGAGCTGAAATTTTGATTTGTATCATTAAAATTGGTTTTTTGATTGTATAAATGAATTTAGCATTCTGAAAAACTCCTAAACACTTAAATTGTGTAGAGATTACTCATCAAACTTGTAATTTCAATGAATTCATGCCAAATTTTAGAAAAATTAGATTGAAAAAATCCACTAATTTTTTTTTCAAAATATCACATGAAAATCAAATCAGTTAGTTTCCACACTAAGTCCTTGCACAACTTTAAATAGAAATAAACAATACACAACAGTTAGTTTCCACACTAAGTCCTTGCACAACTTTAAATAGAAATAAACAATACTTATTTGTGCCCCCTATATCATAAGGCCGTAGTCTAACTAGCCAGAGGAATCGCCCTGAAAATCATGAAAATTCCGATAAGATTTTCAGAAAATCTGGCAGGAATTTTTCTAAATCCATGTTATAACTATCAAAGTTTAATATTTTGGGTGTCCTACAGGTTTTTGATGGTGTGAATCACATTTCCGTGTCAAAATCAGGATTCAAACACTGTTTCTGCAAGATTTTTAATTTTTTGTTTGGTTCGACCAATTTTAAACAATAGGACAATTCATAAATATGGGCAACTCCTATCATAAGTGGTCATTATTTAGTTAAAACCCAAACTGAAAAAGTAGTTATGGTTGACCATTCTTACTTCGTCTTACCAGACTGCATTCGAACCTTCACAATGAAAAGGTAGTTATGCTTTTGACCATTACTCCGTCGAAGTGTTAGGTAAAAAAACCTAACATAGAACGGTGTATTAGGTAGACAAAAACAAATATTCTAAATTTTGTCTGTTTTTTAAACATGCCACAGGGATTTATTTATTATAATTGAAATGGTTAACTTACTCACGATTTCTAAACCGACAAAGAGATATTCACTATTTTTAAACCTACACAGGGATATAGAGGGTAAGGAGGTGACGATTTTTCTCGGAAAAGATGTAATTTTTTGGAAATCTTTTTGATTAAATTTGGTATAAATTTTTGAAAATATAGATTACAGCGGTCAAGTTTTAAGAATTTGGATGTTCCAATGTTGTATACGAAGTTGTATCTAATTCTCGGAACCTGGTTAACATCATACAGGGCAAAAAATGGTCTCAGGTAATATCCCGTTCATCGTTTTTTTTTACTTCTGTTTACAGATTTATTATCCTGTTATATGGTTAAAATGGCGGAGCTCATGTTTTTCCTGCTGAGTTATTTTATTGCTGGTTTCATCCAAAACAGTGTATGGCATTTCTTCATTATGATATCATGTAACTGCTATTATATCTAATTATAACAGTAGTTTTTTTCTTTCTGAAAAAAAAATCTATTTCCATCATTAAAAAATAGTCTTTCAAGTGTTACTTTTTGAAAAAATTTATGGTTTGGAATTCATTGAAATCACAAATTTGGCCAGTAAACTTTTAATAATTGAATTACCTCGGGGGTTTTGAGGAGACTGAATCCATATATGCAGTTAAAAAAACAGTTTAAATAACACAACTCAGGCATTAGCCACAAATTTTTTTGACTAAATTCTAACCAAAAATCTGCCTGAAATTTCAAAAAATAACACTTAAATACCACTCAAAAAAATTATTCAAACATTTCCAGAATCAAATTTCTTGAAATTTTTTTTGTCAAATTCCCAAATGAAATTCACCATCCAAACAAAATCATCACTAGAAAACGTAGATATTCATTATAATTTAAATAGTTAAATTATTTGCTTTTATGAGATTCTTCTGCCATCATGTGTGCATAGTAATTCACAATGAAAAAATAGTTATGCTTTTGACAAAGTAAAAAGTAGTTATGCTTTTGACAAATTATTCCCTCAGAGTATTAGGTAGAAAAGGACTAGCATTTTAAAACTTATAATAAGTTGAGAAAAACAAGATTCCAAAACGTTTGTTTTGTTTTTTTTTCAGCATATAAAGGTTTATATTTATTGTAATTTAAATGGTTAAAGTATTCACTTTCCTGAGTTGTTTCTGCTTCCATGTGTCCAAAGTAAATGATCAGTTGATGCATTCTAACAAGTTTGTCCTTGTGGTCAAAATCACCCCTGTTCAAAATCATAGGAAGATGCTCAAAAGTAGTTTTTCCTAGAATATAAATTTAGGGGAGAAACTGTGCATAATGGAAACAAATCATAGGCAGATGCTCAAAAGTAGTTTTTTTTAAATAGAATGTACATTTAGGGGAGAAAGTGTGCATAATGGAAACAGTCAGAAGAAGGTAATATCAAGATACAGTAACTGATCAGTTGATGAATTCAAGGAACAACATGTCCTGAGGTCAAAATCATAGGCAGATGCTCAAAAGTTTCTTCTAGAATATACATTTATGGGAGAAATGCTCACAATGGAAACAGTCAAGAGAATATCATGACAGTATCATGGTTTATATGTGTCAGTTGAGCATTGTAATATACATCATCCACAATCAGAATAATTAATTGTACAGGCTATCTTCACAATCAAGCCAAATGTAAGAGTACAGTGTGAACATGCTAGCAGGCATGCATCACGATTTTGTACAGCGTTAACGACTTTTATGACAGACACAAACTTGAACCGAATTTTGAGGAACAGAAAGAGAATATGGCTCAAAAATCAAGTGGAACGGGGCAAAAATAACACGCGAAATTTATGTTGTGTGCCTCGCCCAAAAATCCTATTGCACCTTTAGAACTGTGCAGTCTCATGACAGTAGCGTATCATGTTGAACTAAGTTCTTAATTGAACCTCCAGATGTGTTAACATTTTTTATAATCCTGCTTTCACAGGGAAATTGTTCTGATAGACAATTGCAATTTTTTGGGAAGCGGTCACATCACTTTATATAATGAGTAGTTTTAAAAAAAATATCTCACAGAATAATCTAGAAATTCTGGCAAGATTATGAAAAAATTAGGCAGAAATTTTTGAAAATCTGTGTTACAGTTATCAAACTTCAGAATTTTGGGTGACCTATGAGTTTTTGATGGTGCTGAATCCAATTCCAACATCAAAAAAACGATTCAAACACTTCATCTACTTGATTTTTTGAAAAAAAAATTATGGGCAAAAAAACTGAGATCGGGGCTACGACCTAGCAAGGCTAGGCACAGTTTAACAATATAGAGGTTGTAATTTTGTTATAAGATATAATTTTGAGTAGAATTGTGATTTGTTTTATAATAAAATTATGTTTTTTCATTTAGAAATAGATTTTTGAATATATAAATAAATTTAGTGTCGTGAATAAATTGTGAATCAAATAATTTTTTTTTAGTCACAGATGCAATAAAAGAGTAATTTATTATTGTTGAGATAAAATTATGATTTTCATTTTAAATTATTTTTTTGAATGTATAAATAAATTTAATATAGTAAAAATTATTTGGACCACTCGCATTTTACATATTTCACAATAACATTAGCTTATGATTTATTAAAAAAAAAAAAAAAGTCAAATTTCTTTAGAATTAAATAAAAAATTACTCAAAATACTAGAACATCTATTAATTACATCACTCTTGATATATATATGCTAAATTTTGGCACCACCATATCTTTAGGCATATCAAGAGTTTCACCTACTCATTTCTCACCAAAACAACAACTTGAAAGCAAAAAAATCAATGTCAAAATATAAGATCAAAATTGTAATAATAAGTTATTTAGTGAAATGAACTTGTTAATGTTTAAATAATGATAATTAGCATTTGATTTAATAAATATTAATGTCATATCCATGATAATAATTAAATATTACAATGGATGTGATTAATTTTTTCTAAAATAGCAAAATTATTTTATAAATAATAAATTAATCTTATTTATTTTACTTAATATTGATTTTGATAAAAAAAAATTATGAAAAAATCAATAATTAATATTTGTATTAAAAATATTATATATAAATATTTAAAATTAATATAAATATAAATTTATTTTAAATATAATAAAATCATTTATATTATTCTATTATAACTAATCATTCTGAATAATATGAATATTGTGAATATTTAAAAATTATATGTAATGGTTGATCAGAAATTTCGAAGTACATTTTTAAAGAGACATTTTGAATCATATAACTAGACACATTATTAAACAGACATTTCCAATGAATCTGGTTATATAATTCAAAAAGTCAATTTAAAACAGTCTACCATGGAACCTAGTCCAAAAAAATCAAAGCATCACAACTTTATCTAGATCTTGAATCATATAACTAGACACATCATTAAACAGACATTTCCAACCATATAACTAAATACATCATTAAACAATTTATCATATAACTAGATACATCATTAACCAATGAATCTGGTTATATAATTCAAAAAGTCAATTTAAAACAGTCTACCATGGAACCTAGTCCAAAAAATTCAAAGCATCACAACTCTATCTAGATCATTGACTCTAAACCTATTTTCAAATCATATGAAAATTAACTTTAACTCCTAAAACAGAGATTTATATTAAAAAACATAACAAATAACTAATTTAAATTTTAAAAGATAAAAATAAAAGATCATCAGCACATTGATTTTTTTATCTCCTAAAGGCTCATTAGTACTCCGTTGTGATTATTCTACACACTGGTTTTTTTTTAATGATAGGATTTTATCTCCTAAAGGCTCATTAGTACTAAGTTGTTTTTTAATAATGAGGTTTTATTTCTTAAAGACTTATTAGTACTAAGTTGTGATTATTCTATACTCTGGTTTTTTTTAATGATGGGTGGACTGTCCATCCTAAAAGTCAATCAGTGTAATAATCCTATACACAGTTCTATCTAAAAATCTTCATAAAAAATTAAAAAATCATCAAAAACCTATTGTAAACTATATTTATAATATAATGATAACTTTTTAATTTTCTCATAAAAAATTATTAAAAAACATCTACGCTTGATTAATAAAATCATTTATTTTTTAAAATAAAATTTATATATTAACTTTTTGTTATTGATTGATCACCAATACCTAGTGAATATTGAATCTCATTATACTTCATAACTTATGGTCACCAATTAATGCCCCATAGAATACATCGCAGATGTGTAAATGTACCCTACCTTCTTTTTTAAGAAAGTATATTACTAAATCACAGATGTGTAAAGAATAAATACTCTGCTTCAAGAACATTTATTTTTCAAGCTAAAAATTAACATATCAAATATTATAGGATCTCAAAGCTTCTATAAAACAGCGATATTTTGTTAAATGGATGCTCCATGGAAATTTTTTATAATTACTTGCACCTTGACTAGATTTTAAAAGGTTAACAACACACTCAAATACTTTCCTGTGCTGCTTCTGCCATTAGGTGTGCAAAGTAAATGATCATGTCATGCATTCAAGTAATAATCTGTCCATTGGTCAAAATCTTAGGCAGAATCTCAAAACTGAGAAATTGTTCACAATGGAAACAGTAAGAACAGATATTATCAAGACGGTACCATATTGGCTATAAGAACAGAGATTATCAAGACGGTACCATAGTCAATATGTAAAGTGCCAATTGAGCATTGTAATATACATCATCCACAATAAGAACAATTGTACAAGCCACCTTCACAGGCAAGCCAAAAATAAGAGTAAACTGAACATGCTAGAATGTACCCATAATGACTCTCATATAAATTGTGAGGGCTGACAGACATACTTGAACCGAATTTGGAACAAAAATGAGAATATGGCTTAAAAATCAAGAGGAATATGACCAAAAAATCAAAAATCAAGCGGGATTTCTGTGGTTTGCCTTGCCCAAAACCGTTTTTGAACCTTTCAAACTGTGCAGTCTTGTGACAGTTGAGCATCATATTGAACTACCTTATTTCCTTGAAAGGGACTGGCAGTTTCCTATCCATCATAATATTCAACTTGGAATGAACTTTGGTTTCTTGCAATCCAAAAATTCAATTATCACCTCCAAAATCTTCAAAAGCAGTGACTCTATTTGAAACATCTTGCAAACTAAAAGGATAATCGAGATGCATTAGCATTTTCGATTATCTTGCTATCATTAGGAAAATGTTGAGAAGCCTGACAACTTAACAATCTTGCTTGTTCCACAACTCTTAATGCCTCAGCATTCCTTGACGCTGTCACAGCTTTATACATTTTCATATCTGCAACCTGGAACAGGTACTGGGCTCTTTGACGTTTTGCTATAGCGATTTCCCTTGCAGCACGTGCAGCTTCCATAGCTGCTTCAACATTTGCATTAAAGACAAGACCTGCAGAAGCATAGTAAAAGTAAAAAATTAATGACTACGAAGCAACTGTTGCATTTACTAGTAAGAAGTATTCTCTAATATGGACAATTTGCTCATAGCTATTTTCAATATGAAGTTCAATGGAATAAAATGTGAAACATAAGAAATCTCCACACTGGCATTGCATCCTTAATCCATAAATGAGAGTAAGGATTTGATATTGTAAGAGGCATGTTTTGCATCATACCTACAGTATCAGAGGAACCTTCACTGCCTGAAGTTAGTCCATGATGTTGCAGCTGCATTTCTGTCCAAACAAACAAACAAAAAAGAATAAGGAAAAGGGGTTCCAGAGTCTTGTTCACCCCCAATAGAATATTTCTTGCATGCAAATAAGTACTACAAAGAACAACCTAACATATAGACCACATAATCTTCCATTTATTTTTCTTTACATGTGACAATAGTTAAGTAAAGCCAACTTACCAGTGGACGCTCCAGCATCCCAATTTCTCGCACAAGGTTTCCCAATTAGTGACTTCCCACTGGTAACTTTATGTTGACCTCTAAATGTCTTCCCTCTAAGTGATTTTCCACCAGGCTTTCTGCGCTTGGGTGGAGAAGTCTGTATGAAGCATAAAGTTTATTCATGCATGCAAATGTTACAATGAAAACTCAAATATCAAATAAATAATAATCATATAACCATTCCCAAACAGGAGACTCCCATTCTATCCCGGATAAGTACATGAAAGCACAGAAGAATTGTAAGAATTTTCCAACAAATTGTCACCCACCTGAAATTCTCGAATCAACGCCTTGCCTGCCTTCTTCCTCTTTCCCAACCAATAAGAATGTATTAATGTCAAATCTTTTACTGGTGCCAATTCAGAACAAAGATCAATTGCATCATCTACAGTCAAATCACACTCTCGCATGAAAGCAGCCTTTTCCAACATATCTAAAATTCCCTCAAAAGTATCTTCGGAGACTTCATAAGCTCTGCTGTCATAATCAGCATCAGCACTATTGAATCGACCAAGCCATTTTTCATCATCAGAATCCATATCATAAACAACACGACCACCAAACAAAGCCCTGTTAACTTCATCATCCTCTATCTTGATGTAATTGATGGGGCGCCTAAAAGGAATACGAACAGTAGCCAAATTATCAACATCTATCTCACGTACAGTTGGAATCGGAATGTTCTTGATAGAAGCAGCCCGGAGATTTTTGCTGTAGCATTCTTCATACATCTTCTTAAACAGAGACCATTGCTTTCTTTCAGTAAATTCCAAACCCCAATTTTGCCCACCACTCCAAGTGATGGGTCGGAAATTAGGATAGCTTAATGTTTGTTCCCCTGCTTTAGGAAGCCTTTGTTCATGTGCCCTGCGAATTTTTTCTTCTTGTGCCTTATATCTAAATTTTGTGCACCCATCGAGCTTCACATTTAGCACCCACTCATTTAGGCTTAAAGCTTCTAGTGCGACTTCTGCACCAGTCTCCCGCCAGCTTTCGCCACGTCCAAAAATCAAGATATTTGTATCACATGTTTGAGAATCCAATTCTGCATCCTTATACCTCTGTTTCTTGTCTCGTCGAGAGGGTCGACTGCGTCTTCCAGGCCTTTCAGATTTCAGCATAATATCATCTGCATTGTCGGAGATTGAAAGCGAATACCCGCTTTGACTGCTTTCCATATGACCACCATAAGCAGCACCACTCTGCAACAAGTTATACTCCCTTTGGTTCTGGTGAACAAAATGGCCTCTAGTTTTTTCTGGCTCAATATGATGCGAATGCAAAGAAACTTCATGAGTTGTATGTCTTGAAGCTGTTCCCTTGAATGAAGAAGGCAGTGAACTTTCATCAATGTGCCATGATCTCTGATTCGTTGAAGGTCTTTGAAATTTCAGGATAGGTAAAACAGGGACCAGGCTCATTTGCCTGGATGGCACTTCTGAAGAAATTCCTGTAACATTAACATCAAACCCTGAAGACAATGCAGATGACGGTTCTGGGGTATCATTTACAGTGGGGCAATTATGATCCTCTAGTGTTAGACGTTTGGCAGCTGACCATTTATCGGCCTTTAAATATACATCCCCAGAAACCAATTCTGGCATATGAATAGAGAGCTTTCTTTTTCTGGTTGGCTCATTTGGCACTTCCTCGGAAGGCAGTGCTCCATGACTTTGAGAACAATCTGGATGGAATGCTTTTCCAAACAACAAATTCAGATGCAGATACTGGAAAAAATTGGGAGAATCTACAAAAGTCGTGCTCATGGATGGGACAGGCTGATGGCACCGAACAATCCTACCAAGGGGTTTTTTTGATTGATTCATACTAACAGCAGAAACATTCTGGATATTGAATCTTTGGAATAGAGAGGATGTAAGATGTCGATTTTCAAGAATTCTTTTAAGAACCTGTAAATAAACAATGATATTAATTATAAAGTGTAAAATGCTGAACCATATCTCAAATTCTACTTCTATAGACGAGCAAGCTCGGAAAAACTCGAAGTGAACCAACAAAGACTACATGACTCGTACTTACATTTACAGCTTCGGTGCCCTGCTTGTATTTACAATGATCTCCAGCACGAACTAAAGCTTTGCCTCTATAATCCATGAGATTGGAAGAGCAGCCTAGATTTCCTAGATTGCTTTTACTGGATTCTCCCTGGATAAGAGTCTTGAAGGATGAATCGAACCAGTGGAGTGTTCTTTTGCGATCATTCCAGTTTTCCCTTGCCATATTGTGAAGGTTCTCAAAACTACAAATGAGGGGGCTCCATGCACCTCTCTGTAGAGATGAAAACTTAACAGTAAGTGACTGAATAGGGGCATTTAAATTTGCAGGCCTTGCAGCGCCAAACATCTCACCCGGAAATAGGTTTGTTGCTGAGCTCATCAGTGAGGCTAGAGACATGCCAACATTGCATAGAACTTCTGAGAAGGGCCCCCAAAAGTAAAATTTGTGTGCATTTGACAGAGTGTCAAAAACCAAAAGCTCAACCTGTACGTCAGACCTCCTCATCATTGATTGTAAGCATTTCCATAATGGCAATTTAGTATATTTCCTCGCATTTAAAAGGTCGACAGCTTCAAACTGCTCTAATTTCATTTGAGTATTGCACAAAGAACTTGATGGTTCGGAACCAGCATTCAAAAACCGAAACATGGTACCAATGAATACAAAAAGGTTCTCCCAGCTCAATAATTTTGCACTTCTACTAATATTTACCGGACACACTTTAAATAACTGCAAGCCAGATGCAATACATTGCCAATATGAAGGTTCTCTTATATACAGCGGAGACATATGTACCTTCCCTTCTGGAAACCTGAAGTTTGACCCCAACACGAGCTTCAAATTAGCAGAACAAGATGTGTCGTCTCCAAAATCAGATACATCCTTATTAAACCTGTCATTTGGAATCATATCAGAGCTAGATGATCTAGAAATCGCAGATTCTCCTTCACCATGAATTCCCCGGCAGAACATCATGTGTACAGGGTTTATCTCTTTTCCCTTGAAGTCGGGAAATACTGCAGTCTCCTCCAAATTCAATTTGCGTACTCTCTTAGCAGGAAATTCACTGCTTTCAGTGCAATTGGCCTTGCGACGACGCTTCCGAACGTAAGTAACAGACGTTTTGTCTGCTGCAGATGTGGCAGCTTCTAAGCAATTCTCTTGACCTGCCTTGCTTCTAGTACAATCATCAAGCCTGCTGGAGGAAGTAGAAACAATAACATTGACATTGTCGATGTTAGTCTTCAAGTTCTGTGGGCAATTTTGGAATTCTGAATTCATTGCCGCCTTCTCTAACCCCATATCACTGCAGTCCGCCAATACCGAAGCGCCAAAGGCAGCATGATCATCTCCCCTGCTTCTCACACAAGTCTCCCCAACTCCACTGGCATTGCTGATGTTACCCTTCAAGTTTTGAGGGCAATTTTGGAATTCTGCATACATGGCCGCCCTCTCTAAGTCCATATCCCTAAGATCCGCCAATGCCAAAGACCCCATCGCAGGGTGCTCATCTCCCCTGTTACCCATAGAGGTCTCTCCCACTCCACTAGTATTTTCGATGTTAGTCTTCAAGTTCTTAGAGGAATTGCAGCCTTCTGCATTCATGGGCACCTTCTCTAAATTCATATTACTGGGATTCCCCAATTCTCCAATCGCAGCATGCTCATTTCCCCTGCTACCGATACAAGTCTCCCCTGTTCCACTGCTAGAAGGCCGTGTGCTTGTATCATCCACACCATGCACTAAATTCTCGTGGTGCCTATAAACGTAAGCATTCCCAGCCACCTGGTTGGAACCCAAATCACGGCCTCCGCTTTCGGAATTGACATTCACACTTGACTTGGGGCGACTCCTGCGTCTGTAAACTTTCGCAAGCGAACTATGAGACAAAGAAGCTTCCCGGGAGACAGTATCCTCATTATTAGCACTACTGCTAGAACGGATGGATACGCTAGCAATTGGGCTCCTCCTATCCTCATTTGATGGCTTAAGTTGCTGACTGACATCCGTCATAGACTTTGCATGCTGAACCCGACTACCATCAATACTGCTAGAACGGTTGGACACGCTAGCAATTGGGCTCTTCCTATCCTCATTTGCTGGTTGAAGTTGCTGTCTGATATCCGTGATAAACCTGGCTTGCTGAACCCGTCTACCATCAATACCATAAACCTGTTTCCCTCGCTCAGAAGTTCGTTTCTCTGACACATCACTACCATCCTTCTTCTGCTCTTTCAAAACAATTTTTCTAGTAGTCTTCTTCTGCGAATTCTCGATTGCTTCCATACCATTCTTCTGCTCAATACCGTCCTTCTGCTCCTCTTTCAAAACATTCTTTCTAGTAGTTTTCTTCTGCGAACTCCCAACAGCGTCCATACCATCCTTCCGCTTTTCTCTCAAAACCTTCCTTCTACTAGTCTTCTTCTGTGAACTATCAATTCCACTATCTTGCAAAAAATTAGTACCAACCTGCTGTAAACATTTGATGTCACCTTGCCTCGTATGCTCTAAACTTCTATTGTCTAATTCATCACGCTTGCTCTGCCCAATACCACTATTGGGTATGGTTGAAAATTCACCAGGAACGAGTATTTGAATCTTGACCTTATCCCGCTCCAGCGAAACCCATTCATCTTCGCCGTCATCATAAACAACAAGATGCAGTTTATTTGTCGGATCATAGCGTTTAAGCAAACCAGTATACCAAGCCTCGTCCATGTTCCAATACACCTGAATTCTTCTGTTAATTAGCCGAAAAAAATCAGCCTCCCCAACAGATACTTCCTGGAAAGAAACCTCCGGGCTGTTGCTCCCAATTTGTGGTCTGCTTTGACGCAATTTTTTCGCCAAAATTGTCCGTTTTTCGCCGGAATCATCCAGTGTCGGTGTCGGCATCGGCATCCTTCGTCGCTTGGTCGAAGGTCCTCCCGGCAAAGGACTTTCCACTCTGCGCTTTGCTGAGACATTCGGCCACATTTCATTCTTATTTGAAGTCCGCAACTCGTATCTGGGCGAGGAGCCTTCGGGACCGAAACGTTTCGACCGCAGGTCCTGTCCTTGCTGATCCTGTTCTACTGGCGACCCGTCTGCCTCATGGATCTCCTCGAGTTTCATTTCGGAAGTTTCCAGCTCGTGCAGTTTCGAACTCATGACGTTCTATGCAAGTAACTATAAGTATTTCCAAATGAAAGCACAGGGCCATCAGAAATCCATTCTAAAGCCCTCAAAATTCAAATGGGTCGTAAGAAATAAAAGCACTTATCTTCAAAACATGGTTACCCAAATCATGCAATACATCAAACAACGGGCACCCGATCGAAAATCGCCACGGACCCAATTGTATGTATCAGAGCCCCTGCAGATCTGAAGAATCCCCGCCAAGTTTTGACCTCTCAGCGCGGTTTTTCTATTTATTTTCCTTTTCCTTTTTTCGACGACTCAGAGAGGTTCAAAAACCAAATCATGCATGCCTGGCTCCGCCTTGCCGCTGCTTTTATATCCGATCCGGATGGGAAGGCGAGGCTAGGGTTTGATTGAGGACTCATGTGCAGAGGGCGCCGACTTACTCTAACCGTCGGATGCCCGAGTGACGGTGTAGATGCTCTCCGAGCTTAATAACCTCACTTGGCAGTCATTGCGTCTCCTGTCTTGAAGAAAGGGCGCGGAATTGATGACTTAATGCAACGTCCAGGGTCCTTTGCTGGATCTTGCTTCGACCTTGTCGACGCATCCAACGGCTGGTTTTCAGTCCACCTCATTTCTTAAAAAATTGTTTCTTCTTATTCTGAACCAATCAAGTTGAATTTTGGGTAAATTTGAGCCCCAACCTATTTCACGCCACAACACGGCAGGACATCGATAAGGTCCCTTTTTAAACTAGATGTATGTACAATCCCCAAAGTATACACTAAGTTGCAATGAACCCCACGGAGTGGCCTAACCTTAGCTCCTTGAACATCCCATTTTCTTATTTATTATTTTCTCCCCTCTTAATTTGTTCGAAATTTGCTATTTTATTTTTGAAAAACATTAATTTTAAACTAGGTTAAGTGGTCTTGGAATCGATTTACGTAATAAAAGTGATCATTTCATTAATTTATTTATTTTTATGCTATTTCATTAATTTATTAAAAGGCATTTTTGTTAATTAATATAATTTTTTGAGGTTGATTATTGTGAGTTTTGAAATTATTGATACTCTTGTTTAACGTGTAGTTTAAGATATCTAAGTTATTAAAATTATTAGGGATTGTACCAGGTTAGGCCACACTAGCATTTAGTATGACTAGATTTTTGCTTACAGATTTCTAACCAGATATCTTAGCATGACTAGACATTTTCTTACAGAGTTTGAACCAGAGATCTTAGCATGACTAGACATTTGCTTACAGATTTAGAACCAGTTATTTTTTCACCAGGTAATATCTTAACAGGACACTGTTACCATTTATTATTAATATCTTAACACGACACTGTCACCATTTATTATTATAGGATTTGTCTTTGGTGAGACTTTTTAGACTTTCCGGGAATGGGGGTGAAATTTTTGAAGTGAATCTTTATTTGTGTTATTTAAACTGGTTTTTTTACTGTATATATGGATTCCACAACCTAAAAACCGCGCTTCGACTGTGCAGGGGTTACCTATCAAGCTTGTGATTTCACTAAACCAGATTTTAGAGAAATTAGACCGAATGAAAATTTTGAAGTGAAATCTTTATTTGTGTTATTTAAACTGGTTTTTTTCACTATATATATGGATTCAACGCTCTGAAAACCCCCTAGGGCACTTAGATTGTGCAGGGCTTACCCATCAAGCTTGTGATTTCACTAAACCGCACTTAGATTGTGCAGGGCTTACCCATCAAGCTTGTGATTTCACTAAACCACATTTTAGAGAAATGAGATCGAAAAAATCCACTGGAATTCCAAAAAGTCTCACAACTAGTTTTTATACACCCAATAAGAAAATTATTCTAAATCATATCAAAAAATTACAGTGTAAATATTTTTAAACTTAAAAAAAAACTTTATTTCCAGATTTATCCAAACAAATTTAAAAAAACCGCAGTCTAACTAAACTGCTTTTTTGCCCTGAAAATCATGGAAACTATGGTAAGATTTTAAGAAAATATGGCAGGGATTTTTGTAAATCCATGTTATAGCTATCAAACTTCAATATTTTTGGTGCCCTAGACAACTCCCTAAAAAATAATCAAGGTAGTTTAAAAAATCTATAATAATTAAATTGAATTTATACTTATCCCGTAAACAAAATATGCATCTACATTTTAAAAACAAATCATCTAAAAAAATATAATTGAGATGCAAATCTTTTATACTTCAAATACACATAGTGTAAGCGACTATATATGTGTGTATAGGGGATCGTGTATTACTCAACATCCGGATCTGATTATAAAATACGCATAGTGCAAGCAACTATATATGTGTGTGTATAGGGGATCGTGTATTTAAACTCAAAGTCGGGATCTGATCTTCTATCACCTAGTCTTGATGATGAACGAGATGCAAATCTTTTATACTTCAAATACACATAGTGTAAGCTACTATATATGTGTGTATATAGGGGATCGTGTATTTAAACTCAAAGTCTGGATCTGATCTTCTATCACCTAGTCTTGATGATGAACGAGATGCAAATCTTTTATACTTCAAATACACATAGTGTAAGCGACTATATATGTGTGTATATAGGGGATCGTGTATTTAAACTCAACGTCAAGATCTGATCTTCTCTCACTTAGTCTTGATGATGAACAAGATGCAAATCTTTTATACTTCAAATACACATAGTGTAAGCAACTATATATGTGTGTGTATAGGGTTAAGATGTAAGATGCATGTAATTTCTAAGGCTATAATAATTAGACAATGTTATAATTTTATATATACTTTTAAATAGAAATTTTTTAAAAAATTTAAGCCAAAAATGATATTTATAGTAATTTTTTCCCAAAAAAATCTCAAATGAAAATAATAAAATTAGATAAACTTTTTTTTTAAGAATTTTGATGTTTATTTATTTATATGTAATTTTTTAAAATTCCTTCATTAGTATTTCATATTATTTTTTCTATTTTAATATTTCTCGGCTACCTTCCAAACACCATTACTTAAATAAAGTATTAAGAATTAAACATTTTTTCATGATGTCATACAATGATATAAAACATTTTTAAACAAATTTAAATTTATTTTTAATTCATGATATATTAATAATAAAAAATTGATACACAAACTCCTTATTGCTTAAACAACACTATAAGTATGTTGTAAAATACACCCTTATCATATGTGATACATGTTAACTAAACCAACTTGTAGAGTGCACATGCTTTCCATATATGGAAGAAAGATTTTAAACAAGTTTAAATCAATGTGAATTTAGAGATAGATTTTAAATTTCAACGTTTAAAATATTTAATATAAAATAATGTGACGTGGTATTTTGCTATCTCCACAACATCATAAATATGTTGCAAAATGCATCTTATTATGCTATCTCAGACAACACCATAAATATGTTGCAAAATGCACCTTATTACATGTGACACCTAACAAAACTATGTTTGAGGATGTCCATTGCTCTTAGTCTAACTAGCTTGTTTTTTTGTCCTTAATCTATTTTCACTATAAAAAAACATGACTCAAAAGCTGCTACTACTAGATTTTTTGAAATTTTTTTGCCCTGATTCGACCACTTTTGACCCTCGGGCAATTCATCCACCTCGGTAGACTTGTCATGTACATTGTCTCCGACAAGATTATGGAAGACATTTTCTAAAGAAGTTTAAATTAATGTGAATTTCGAGATAGATTTTAAAGTTCAAAAACACCATTAATATGTTGCAAAATGCACCTTATTACATGTGACACGCGTCAACAAGCCCATGTTTCAAAATGTACAGTGTCTCCCACCCAATACATTTTTTAAACAAGTTTAAATTAATGTGAATTTCAAGATAGATTTTAAATTTCAACGTTTAAAAAAATTAACATAAAATAACCTAACACATTGATATTTTAAATATTTGGGATAAAGTGTAAGCTAAAGCACAAATGACACTTGTGTGAATATATGGAAGTTTCAAAAAAATGGTCATAAAAATAATAAAAATATGACAAAAAATAAAATAATATATAAACTTATGATATTTATGAAAAAAACATATTATTTTATTTTAATTATTTATTTATTTTCTTTTTCTTTTTATTTTGTTAAAGTTGATTTATGGAATAAGACCTCTAAAAGTAACACACTTGTTAACCCAAATAGAGCTACTACATTTTAGAGGACCTCTAAATGTAACACACTTGTTAACCCAAATCGAGCTACTACATTTTACAGGACCTTTAAATGTAACACACCTGTTAAAGTTGATTTATGGAGTCGGACTTCTAAAGGTAATTCACTTGTTAACCCAAATCGAGCTACTACATTTTATAGTGCATTTTTTTATATTTTTCATGAAACAAGAATATAATAAAATAAAACATGTTAAATTTTTTGGTATTCAGATTTTACTAAAAATAAAATTTTAGATATTTAAAAAATCATATTAAAGTGATGACAAGGAAAAAGAGGCATAATTAAATTTTGGTGTCTAAAAGACTTTTAATAAAGATAAAATTTTGGTGTTTAAAAGATCGAAAAATAAGATTTTAGATGTTTAAAGAATTTCAATTCAAGCTAAGGCAAGATTTTAAGAAAAACTTTTTAATATAAATAAGGTCACTTAGATTTTATATATTTAAAATGTCCAAGTTAAAGATGAAGAATTTTTATTTATTTATTTATTTATTTATTTTAAGTGTATTTTATTAATATATGAAATGTAATAGTTTTCATTTTAATTTAGATGGTTAACTACTCACCATTATTTTTTTTTGGTAAATTGGTAATATTTCCATTGATCATTAGAACCAAGATACATTTATAGACATACCTCTATCACCACAATCTACCACTAAAGAAACATACCAACAAAGAAATATGAGGTATTTAGTCATATAATTAAGAGAGTTTAAATATAAATGTTTGAGCATAGCTACTTTATATAGAAATGTACATAAATGGCCTACATACCTCATATTAAACCATAAAAAACTAACAAAATCCAAAGAACTTACTACTTTGTAAGGAGTAAGACCCACATGAAAAAAAAAATGTTGGCCATCAAAACGAGTTAGGAGGAAGTGGACACGTCAATTGGATCCAACACGGTGCCCACAAAGGTTGGGCCTTTCCCACAAACCAAGAGGACTTCAAAATGTTCCCATCAAAGAGCCATATTGTAATGCTTAGCCTACAAATCATCCAATTATAAAAGTATATCATGTTTTTCCTCATGCCTCTTGAGGAGGAATTTGCTTAGAATGGATTTGATATGCCAATAAAGTTAAATAATATGTATGTATTGGTTCTATCGACATATGGCGTGTTGAGTATCTGGCACCTAATCAGCCACATAAGTCACTACTTCAACATTTGTGAATTTGTCCCTATTAATTAAAACCTATGTATATCCTTATTGAATTTCCTCTTGGATTTCAAGTGGGGTGCGCAGGTGAAAGCGATGATTTGTTAAATGAGCTCGAAGGTGAGCCTAAGAACTACCTTCGGCTCCAGCTGAGGCCGCTCTATGACTATGGGTTTGTTGCCTAGGAATGGTGGAAAGTGTGAAGAGTTATAGTTGAAAACGATGAAAGGGTAGCAAATCATAGTAACAACAATGAAGGGAGTAGTTCAAATGGATGGATAAACATAAGCCAAACTGATCTGTAAATTGTCATGGATATTCCATTGAACAGTTCGTCATAATAGATCTGATAACATTATATTAAAAATATGAGATTCTACACTATTGCAGTTTTATTAAACTTTAAGATCTGTAGATTTCATTGTAATTAGTGCATGCATGTGAATATAAATTATGCAGAAAAGTAGAGAATGGAAAAATAATCTCACACACACATAAGACACAAGATATGCTCTCTGGGAAATCCTTTCAGGATAAAACTCAGCTGGAAGGTGAGGCTGCTTCGCTCTCTTTCTCTGTTTGGAAATATGGTTGTAGGTACAAAGAAGTAATGTTTGTGGCCCGTGGGCTGCTACAGTTCACATATTCTCTCTCTGTGCTCTACCTCCTATCTCTCTTAGCTATCTTTTCTCATCTATGGAACCGAATTCTCTCGAACGAATGGAATGCCTCTTCGTCCTAGTGGCCCAGTTATAACACAACCTGATAGCCTACTAGTGGTTAATTTTGACTACATAAACTCTTAAGTAGAGTTACAAAATAGACTCTTCTAGAGTCTTTTACATCAAAAACACATGGCTAGCCCATTTTCCATGAATAATGGGGGTTGACGTGGCATCCTCCCGAACTATAGGTGTGAAAACATGAAGGTCAACTTCTAAGTGGCATAACTTTTGCATAGAGACTCTGATAGACGTGCTTCTTGCATTGTTGGAAAGATATCTATGTGTAGAATAGCATGCAAAGGTGTTATGACAAAGTGACAAAGTTTTACCCCCAAAAAAATTCATTTTATTCCTCAAAATTCTCCAAAAGGTTTCAAACCCCATTTTTCCAAACTGGGTCTCGTTGGTAAAAATGGTCCCGTGAGCTAATCCCTCCACTTTTTCCACTTCAAATGCATCAATATGGATGAAAAATAATATAATGATCCAATTTGAATCACACCTTCCCATTTTGGGAGGCTTTTGGTCCCAAAAATATTTTGTTGAACGGGGTGAGGAAATTTTTCCTCCAGGTTCTCTCTCGTGTACCATTTAGATTTGCCTAGAAGTTGTCCCTTCAACCCAATCTACCAAAGGTCATGTTGCCCCTATCTTGTAGTTCTGGACCTCTTCTGCAAAACTGTATCTTCTGTCAACTCTGCCTGAGCCTCTAGTGCCAAATCCTCCACAAAAGGTAGGACCTATTCCTCCTCCTAATCTAGCATGGAAGGCTCAAAGAGTTTCAAATTCTCTACATTCACAACTAAGTAAATGCACATATATGGTGGTAAACTGAGTCGATGGGAATTATCACCCACCCTTTCTAGTATCTCAAAGGGACCATATATGAGAGCCTTGATTTTCTTACCAGGCCCATACAACCTCTCCTTGTTCAACTATAGCCATACTATGTATCCCACCTTGAATGATTTCTCTGTTCTATGTTGATCATGCCCGGCCTTATACTTCTTGCGACTTTTGCAGTGTTTCCTGTACCTATAGATGGATCTGTGTGATCTTCTCTATAAATTTTTCATCCCTTAAAGAATCTCCTGTAAGATCTTACCTCACTCCTCCTTGTTTCCCATATGGAATATCCAAAGGTCAAGGTAGAAAATATCCAAAACAAGTCTCAAATGGGGACTTTCCTGTAGAAGTGTGGACTACTCTTTTGTAGGAATGTTGTATATATACCAAATTTTCATCCCAGGTCTTCGAATGCTTATGGTTGTATCCCCTCAAAAGTTGCACCAAAGTGCTATTTACTACTTATGTATTCCCATTTGTTTGTGGATGGAATGTTGTAGATCTCTTCAACTTTGTATCCATATTCTCCCACAATGTAGTCCATAATGCACCAATAAATCTTGTATCCCTATCTGAAATGATGCTCCTCGGTATCCCAAAGTGCACCCATACTTGTCCAAAGAACAATTTTGTTGCTTCTTGCCTACTTATGGTCTTTTTACAGGGCATCAAAACACACATCTTGTTGAACCTGTCAACTACCATGAACATGTAGTCATGTCCCTTCCCGGTTGTCAGTAGACCTCCCACAAAGTCCATGAAAATTCTTTCCCAAGGACGAGTAGGCAAATGTAAGGGATGATATAGACCATGTTTCTTATTGCTAGGCTTGTTGGTACAACAAAGAATTCATCCTCTTATGAACCTAGCTACTTGCTCTTGCATCTTGGGTTAATACAAATACCTCTGCAAGTTAGTGATGGTCTTCCCTACACCAAAGTTCCCTACAACCTTGGAGGTGTGAGCCTCTCTAATCAACTGTAATCGCTCAACTTTAAGAAAACATAGCTTATCCATCCTAGAGAGTAGCCCATCCTGGAGATGGTAGTCAACGGTTTTGTCGCCATCGTGCACATGACTCTAACTTTGCAATTGTTGATACACCTCCTTGAAGTCCTCATCCTTTGAATATGCCTCTTTATATGCATCATGGGTGAATGGCTCCATGTGCATAAGAGTTCCCAAAGTTTTGATATTTTATGTGGGTGGCCTTGACAGCATGTTGGCCAACTTTTTTTTTCTTCCCTTCTTATACTTCATCACCAAATGAAATTGTTGTAAAAAACCCATCCACTTGTAGTTTCTTTCCTATTGTAACTTACTCTGGGCCTGCAAGTACTATAACGGCTGGTGATCTGTGTGGATTACTGTCTCCTTTCCCATCAGATAGTTCTTCCACTTCTTCATAGCTTTCACCATGGCATAGAACTCCTTATTGTAGGTAGGGTAGTTAAGAACTTCCCCATGAAAAACTTCAGAATGGTAACATACAAGCCTTCCTCCCTTCATCAAGACAACTCCCATAGCATACCCAGTCCCATTTGTCTCCACTTTGAAAGGTCATTGCAAGTTTGGTAATTCTAGAACTAGTGCTTGACTAATCTTCTTCTTTAACTCCTCAAAAGCCCTCTGATGACCTTTTCCCCACCATAAAATCTTGCCACTTGTTGTTATGGCATGGAGAGGTGTTTCTACTGCTGTAAAGGAGGCTATGAATTTCCTTAGATATTGTGTTGCCCCAATGAAACTCCTAACCTCAGAAGCATTAGTAGGCACTAACCATTTCATGATGGCCTCCATCTTGGAGGGATCTATCTTTAGCTCTCCTCCATCGATCACATTCCCTAGATACACCAAATACGGTTGCACAAACTCGCACTTCTTGAGATTTTCTAGCAGTTGGTTCTTCTTCAATGTTTCTAGCACCTGCGTCAAATGTGAAATATGCTCCTCCCAAGTAGCACTATATACCAGTATATCATCCAAATAGACAATAACAAATGAATCTATAAAAGGGAACAATACATCATTCATTAATCTCATAAATGTAGGTGGTGCATTACATAGGAAAAATAACATAACGAACCACTCATACAAACCTTGCCTGGTTTTGAAGGTGGTCTTCCATGTATCTTCTTCTTTGAGTCGAACCTGGTGATATCCAGACTTCAAGTCCAACTTGGTGAATTACTTTGCCTTCTACAACTGATCTAGCAGATCATCTATCCTGGGCAGGGGGTATTTGTTTTTAAGCATTATTTTATTCAAATCCCTGTAATATATACACATTTTCCAAGTCCCATCCTTCTTTGGCACAATTATGATGGGTGACCCACATGGTGATGTACTCAGTCAAATGACACCTTGTTCCAACAATTGTTGCAACTCTTTCTTCACCTCAATTGCTTCTATAATGGACTACTTATACAACCCAATATTTGCTAATGGGGAGTCTGGAAATATCTGGATCTCATGATCCACTTCTCTCTTAGGTGGTAATCCTTTAGGCTCTTGGAACACATCCTTGTATGCCTGTAACAAATCCTCCAATTTTTTCTTTTCTTTCTTAGTACACCACTCCAGGGATGCCTTGCCTCTTATTAACTCCTCTTCAAATTGACTTTCTCATAAAAACAATAAAAAATACTTCTTGTTAGAATTGATCAATTTCTTGGCTTGATTGACACTTACCAGTGAAATTTTCGACTTGTCTTTATGCACATTGATGATGAATGATTTTCCATCCTTGATGAGCCAGTACTGATTGGCTCTCCTCATGAATATTTCATCTCTTATGTACATGTATGGACTCCCAAATACAAATTTACATACATCAAGGGGAACCACATCTAGATCCACTTCATCAATAAAATCAGCTATGATAGCAAATCTAATTCTACATTGTTTTGTTACCTTCAGATCTGTATCCTTATTTACCCATCCTAATGGATATGGGTTTGGGTGATCATGAACTTCTAGCCCCTACTTCTTGACCAACTATGTTTCAATGAGGTTCACATGTGATCTTGAATCAAAAAGAGCATCAATCTTTATCTTCTTGACCTGTATCTTTATATGGAAGATTTTGGTCATTCTTTCTCTTCATGTTGCTAAAGGCTACTCACATTCACATCCTTTTGTACTGACGTACATACGATATTCTCATCCAAATCCGAGCCACTTTCAACTTGGCTTCTCGAATCAGTGGTCATGTGATTCTTCTTCTTATTATCTTTCTTCTTGTTCTTCGGGTTTAGCTCTGGATGAAACTTCCAACACTTCTCCTTTGTATGGCCATCAATGTTGTAGTGGTTGTAGTAGTTTCTAAGATCATTGCACCGGTGTGTTGTGGTTGTCGTCTTCTTATATTTTCCCCCTTTTTACTTCTTCTTATCCTCCTTAGAAGCGTCTTATTTCTCCTTCTGCTTCGATCCACTTGATTTCACTATTTTCATGCCTATGTTCTCTAGGTACTATGCATGTACACAAGCCTCGCCATCCAATTTGGGCTTGAAAAATATCACTTGATCACACAAATGGTGATGCAGACCCACCAAATACTTGAGGAGTACATTTGGGTTCTTTGGAGAGATACCCAACATTATAGCCATCTTTCTAAATTTTGTGGTGTACTCTTGCATGCTTTGGTCCTACTTTTGCCTGAAGTAATGCCACCGAATCCATTAGTCCTACATGTACCCAATGGGATAAAAATGTGACCTAATGAGGGTTTTTAAATCCTCCCACTTGGTTGATGGAGCTTCTCCCTCCAACCTCAGGGTTTCTGTGTGGCTCTCCCACCAAGTCAATGCATGCCCCTCCAATTTCAGCTGTGCAAATGAGATATTTTTCCCTTTCTCGTTCTGACGAACACTGAAATAAACTTCCAGTTTCTGCAACCATTTTTTCAGCTTTAGAGCATCTATATCACCATGTTACAACTTGATATCAACTTTTTCTTGCACTTTAAACAGGGATTGATTCCCCACACTCAAACTAGGTTGATATTTTCTTGGTTCTTTCTTCGGCTGGTTCTTTGTGTATTCCCGATCTCCTGATCCCCTTCTGATTTTTCCTCTACATTCGAACACCCATTTTCTCCAAATATCCCCAGATTATTGATTAGGGATGCCAGGAGGAGTCTTACATTGTGGTTTATATCTGTGACTTGTTGTTCAAGCTGTGAAAACCTCACCTCTGCAGGATCACGAGGGTCGTTTACAGATTCATTGGCCATGATTAATATTTTACAATTTTCGGCCCCAACAATCTAGATCCCTGCAATATCCATAAGAATACCCAAAGAAAATTGTTCTAATACAAAATGACCTATATACTACCATGGATGTTCCACTGGACAGTTCGTTACAACATATTTGATAATATTATATTAAAAAACTGGGAATCTACACTATTACAGTTTTGTTAAACTTTAAGATCTGTAGATTTAACTGTAATTAGTGCATGCATCTGAATATAAATTATGCAGAAAAGTAGAGAACAAAAAAATATTCTCACACGCACATAAGAAAATATATATTCTCTTTGGGAAACCCTTTCGGGAGAAAACCCAGCTAGAAGGTGTGGCTTCTTCGCTCTCTTTCTCTGTTTGGAAATATGGCTACAGGTACAAAGAAGTAATGTGTGTGGCCCGTGGGATGCTACAGTACATAGATCGTCTCTATGTGCTCTACCTCCTATCTCTCCTAACTATCTTTTCTTATCTATGGATCAAAATTCTCTCGAAATAATGGAATGCCTTTTCCTCCTAGTGGCCTGATTATAACACAAACCAATAGCCTACTAGTGGTTAATTTTGGCTACATAAACTCTTAAATAGAGTTAAGAAATAGAATATTCTAGAGAATTTTACATCAAAAACATGTAGATATCCCCTTTTCCATGAATAATAGGGGCTGACACAACATCCTCCCGAACTATAGGTGTGAAAACAGGAGGGTCAACCTCTAAGTGGCACAACTTTTGCATACAGACTCTGATTGATGCGCTTCTCACACCGTTGGAAAGATATTTGTCTATATAATAGCATGAAAAGGTGTTACGCTAAAGTGGAAATTGTTTAACCCCAAAAATTTCATTCTATGCCTCAAAACACTCCCGGAAGGTTTCAGACCTCATTTTGCGAAATTGGGTCCCACTGGTAAAAATGGCCCCACAAGCTGATTCCTCCACTTTTTCCTCTCCAAATGCATCAAGATGGATGAAAAAAAATATAATGATCCAATTCAGATCAAAAATAGAGTGAGGAGTTTCCAAGAGTGAAAAGCCTCAAAAATAGGACACTAGTAAAAAATCAAGGGTTGAGATACTAGGAAATCAAAAAAAGACCAGCATCAAAACCAGGAGAGAGTGCAAGAGGAAAAAGAACAATGTTGAATATATGTATCCCAATGTGATTGGTAGGAGGTGGAGTAAGTGACAAGGGGCTCACTTCATTGTATTTTTCAACCAATGTTGAGCCAACACTTCTCCGCATCCATCCAAGTATTCCATCCAACAACACAACCTCCTTACACAACCACACCTCAAAATTATCTTTCCAAGTAAAAAAATGAAAAGAATCAAGTGTAATGGGGAAGGTCAAGTTTGGAGGACCTATTTCTTCCCCCTCATGAAGATGGAAACAACATTGAGAGGAAGGAAAGAACCCTGTTGAGTAGTGAAGCACCTTTGGAAAAAACCCATTCCTAAAATATTTTAGACAGAAATGGTAAAAATGCAACCTCTATTGGAATTCATTATTGTGCATTTGTCTAGATCCTTCCTTATATTTCAACCCAAAGTCAAGAATGGTATCATAAAGTTTGTGGGTGTGTGTATCACCATAATTTTATGCAAGTGGTAGTGGTGGTGGTATCATCCCGTCTCACATTTGGTTAGTGTTTCTCACCCCGTCTAGAGTTGTATCCCTATTCATGGAATATGACAGTTGCTAGTCCTAAGATAGAGGAGAGTGGTAGTCTTGCAACAATGAATAGTATTCTATAGTGGTCCAAGGGGAGGAGAGAAGAAAATTTGAATTGGAAAATCCCATGTTTTCCAAATAGTTTGCGACTTTACCTAGGCACTTAATGTGTGAGTGGAAAGGAATTTGATGTGTGAGTGGATAGTAATAGGAAGATGAGGAAGGAGGAAAGTGATATGAGTAAGATCATTTTCAAGCCTCTAGCTAGAGCAAATATTTTCCAATTGTGAGACATTTATAAGTTTTTTTAAAGTTGATATAACCAAGTGAGAATCTCCTTCAACAATAATTTTATTAAAACCCAACTATTTGGTAGCAAGGAGACCATTTTCTAAGGCAAATAGATCATCTACATTATTATTATTGTGGCCCATGGAGCCTACAAGGATGTACATGAAATGACTGGTATTATCACAGAAAATTCCCCCATATCCCAAAGCACCTTAATTTCCTTTGGAAACTCCATCAAAGTTGAACTTGAGAAACCCATGGGGGGTCACCTAACAGAGGGAAAGGGGGCTGTAGTGGGAGGAAATGTTGGGGCGGGGGGGGAGGGTGGGGGGTGGGGTCAGTGGAGAGGAGGGTTCAAGGAAAGCTTTCCAAAACTGGGATATTCTCTGGGAGCTGCCAAGGGCCTAATAAAGTGGTTTCTCGAATTCTCTATAATGCTTTGAGCCATAAAAAATAAGAATTAAGTGATTTTCCATGGAAAATGTGTCCATTTATTTCCTTGCAGATGGACCAAAGCCAAAAAACTTGATTCAAGGGATCAAAAATATGCTAAAAATTAAAGTGTTCAAAATCTCCTAAAATTCATGCCAAATTGTAGATCTTGTTGTTCTCATTCCAACGACGCTTGAATCACCTCAATCTGACACTTTATGAGGAAGTTATCATGTTCTGGTATTTTTAGCAAACAACTAAAAAGTCAACTTGCAGGGTTGACTTAGCAGTGTACAGATGCCACGTGGAAATCCATATGATGACATCATGCTGACATCATCAAATGAATGTGATGTACGGATGACAGGTGAATCGGTTGATGTGGTGGACTAATCATAGGTCACCACATGGGGCAACTAGAGATCTCCATGTGGCCCTATGAGAGGTAGCCAAGTGCCCCAGGTTTTGGCACCAAAAAAATTTCAATGGAACAACAAGCCTTTAGCGGAATCGAACTGCTGATATCAAACATACCAACGGACCACCGAACTGCTAGGCCACGAGTGGTTCTTATTATATATAGGTGGCAGATTTATATTTATTGTCTTATGGTTTGAAGATTGGGGAGATGGGCGGGTCGGTGGGCATGCCTGACTGGATCATCCCATCATTTCTTTTTTGCAAGTGACCATCGATGGGGGTGTCGGAGAAGGGTGCGGAGATAAGTGCCAACCCATGGTTTTTTTGGTGTATGCAACCACTAACAAGATATGTGGAGGGGCAAAGCACATGGAACCCTGCTTACGCCCTAGGCCCAGGTCTTATCAACAACACGTGACTAGGAGCGGGGCTAAGGAGGCGTGTGGCCTATGGCCAGTGGCCCTCGGTCATATGCTTGCCACATGACCACAATGCAAGAGGCAGGAAGCGGCCTACGACCCATGTATTAAAAAAAAAAATGTTTATACGCCAAACTATATGCCAAACTCGACGAAGAATGTGGATTGAACCACAGAACTCGGGGTTCCAAATGGAGTGCCTTACCAATACGCCACATAGCAGTTTTTTGTCAAGAATTTGCAGAGCGAACCAGTTTTGTAGAGCTGTTTGCAGGAAATTTGAAGAAGGAGGCCTATGTTAGCCATTTTTAAGCCTTTTTAAGCCCAAGAAGAGCCTACACAGGGGTTTTGGGCATTATGTACGCAATGGAAGTGTTATTTTTGCAATGTAAGGCTTGTATGTTGATGTATTTGAACATTTTAACATATAATAAAAAATGGCCACCATTGGAAGTTGGACCCAGAGACGTATCCCAAGAGGGGTGAACTCCATCATCAATTTTTTGCATTTTAATGTTTCTTATTGTCCATTTTAATAGTTAAAAATATGAAAATTTAATTTAGTTTTTGTGCTTTTTCAATCACAATCCGTTGCCTAAAAGACATAAACTAGCTTGCAAAACATTTCATGAAACCTTCGTTTTCAATTTCAGATCAGTTTGGTATCAGAGCATGGTTTTTGTGAAGGTTTGACAGAATTTGCAAGTATTTTTTGAATGCTTACAAGGTCTAAATTGAGAAGAGGAGAAGGAGTACTTGAATAACCAAACCCAAAAATTGGCTTAAGGAGGCCACAAACACAACAAGTCGTGGCACATGAATAAGGACAAGGAAAAGAGTTGATTTTTGGGGAGGAGAGAGCTTTTAGAAAGGCTTTCTATGATATGACTGAGATGGTGAAAGTATTGTACAATGAGAGAACAACAAGGTTGTAAGGAGAAAGTTCTAATCAACCAAAAGGTAATAGTGATAATGGGAGCAAGCCTCCACCTCCACCTCCTCCTTCACCTCCATTTACACCTCCATTGATATAGGGGATCAAGAAAATTCTCAAAATTTAAAGTGCTCGAAATCACTCGAAACAAGCTCTAGATCATAGTTCTCATCCTCTTGAATCCAACGCCACTTCAATCACCTCAAACCGACATCATACGCTCAAGTTACCATGTTCTAAAGTTTTGGTCAAACAACTAAAAAGTCAAACAACAGGGTTGACTGGGTTGCTGACTAGGAAGACCATACAACTAATGGTGTGTTGATGTCAGCATGTTGACTAGGCATATGGAAGACAAGAAGACCAATCCCGACCCGACACGTAGAAACTCCATACTGAGGTAGGTGGCGTGATTTTATTGGTTGCATTTGGGGTGAAGTGGCCCAATCATTGAGGTGCCACATGGCCCAATCAAAGGGAGACATGTGGTCCATCGTGGTTGGTCAAAAAATTTATAAGCGACCCAAGGGCCTCGACAGGGTTTGACCCCTAGACCTCCTATAGAGAAATGCCATGGTTTATTGTCATACCATGCCATCAGTTCTTAACATTCATGGGAGCATGTTTATATTCAATTTGTAGTCGTTGGCATGTTGGTGGGAGGGGTGAGGCACATGGGCCCAACCCCTAGTCTTGTCGGTACCCACATGACCACGCAGAGGAGCTAGCAGAGGGGGCTGGCAGATAGGCCCTATCCCCCGATTCTCAACGGCGGTAATAACCATGGGTGACATAACGTGATCTATAGTGATAGGGGCATGTGGTTAGCCCCGACCCCCGGCCATATTAACATACATATGACCATATCGACTGACTAGGAGGGTTGAACCGGTGAGGGTGGGTGATTAGCCTCGACCCCCAGCCACATGGCACTTAATGTGACCCTAATATGGTGCTAAGGGTTATTGGTGATTTTTAAACAGGAGACAATCTGCACAAATTTTGGCAGGAATCCCACCGACACTAGGTGAAATTGTCAATTGGCGAAGAGGCGGAATTCGTAGGATTATTAGCTAGAACTACAGATTTGTAGAATAGTTAGCGGAAATTTCTTCCATGAGACATATCTTGCTCATTTTTCAACCTTTTTAAGCTCAAAGAAAATCCTACATAGGGGTTTTTGAGCATTCTGGATCCATTGGAAACATTATTTTTTCATTTTGAGCACTGTAAACTAATGTAATTTCATATTTGAGCATATAATTAAAGAGGCCCAACATTGGAAGCTAAACCCAGAGACGTAGCCCGGGCGGGGTGAACTTCATTATTAAATTGTTGTTTTATGTTGTTGTTCATGGTTCATTTTTCTCTATTTTATTTCTAAAATCTAAGTTTTAAAACACTGAGTTTATTTTCTTTTGCAAATTTATCTATTTTCTACAATACATAAACTTTCTTGCAATTTTTTAAGAAAACATTCAAGTTTTTAATTTCATATGAGTTTGGTATCAAAGCATGGTTGTTTTTAAGGTTTGACTATGTTTGCAAGTGTTTTCTAATGCTTATAAGGTTAAAGTTGAAAATAGGGGAAGGAGTGCTTGAAGAACCAAATCCTAAAATTGGTTCAAGGAGATCGCAAACTCCTCAAACTCCACCAGTCATGGCACATGAAGAAGGAGATGAGTGGATGTTTGAGGATGAGAGAGCTTTCAAAAAGGATTTCTATGACATGTTTGAAATGGTGAAAGTTTTATATGAAGAGAGGACAACAAGGTTGCATGGAGAGAGTTTAAATCAACCAAAAGGTAATGGTGGTGATGGAATCAAGCCTCCATCTCCACCTCCTCCTTCACCTCCATCTTCACCTTCATCCTCATCTTCTTCATCTCCTTCACATACTCCTCCAAGATCTCTAAAATGACATGCTAAGTCTCCTTTGTTAAAGCTTGATGTCAAGTTTGAATTTCCTATGTATAATGGAGAGGTAAATGCTAAAATATTAAATAATTGGGTTTCTCAAATTGAAGTCTAATGTAGGATTTAAAGGATTAAGTATGATGTGACCAAGATCTAACTTGAAACTCTCATTTGGTGGGAGGCTAGAACTCAAGAAGACTTGAAGAAAAGTGGTAAAATTATTTTTTCATGATATGATTTTGTAGTTGCATTAAGAAGGAAATTTTATCCATTATCGTACATGAAAAAGGTAATTATGGATTGGAAAAATTTTAGACAAGCTAAAGGTGAGAGTGTTCAAAGTTACACACAAGAATTTAGAAGAAGAGATTTAATCTTGGGTGTAGATTTTTCTTCACAAGACACTCTCCTTAAATACATATGTGGATTACATAGTTATTTGAGACATACGCTTATTATGTTTAATCCCACCAATCTAGATGAAGTATGTTTTCAGGCAACTCATTTAGAAGCAAGAGGTAATAATATTCCTCAAGAGACTAGTAAGAAGCAATTCAAATATGGAGACAAAGGAAAGGGGAAGTTTAAAGGCAAATGAAAAAATAATGCTACAATCAAGAAAGAGGGAGAGAAACTCACATGCAAACATTGTTTAAAGAAGGCCATGATGAAGACCATTGTTGGAAACTACATCCAGAAATGAGACCAAAGAAGTTTAACATCAAGGGGAAACAAAAGACCGTTGCGACAACTCAACAAGATCTAGGATATTATTCAAGTGATGAGACCAAAACCACAGCCCTGGGAATGAAAGGTAAAGCTTCTGTTGTAAGTAATAGTTCTTCTAGTAAGCCTATAGAGCCTCAAAATGATAAAGAAAGAATTGAGATTTTCCATATTATAGTCATTATAAAACATACCAAAGTTGATGCCTTGTTTTATAGTGAATCCCAAGTTAACCTTATTTATGAAGCTATTGTAAAGAAATTAAACTTAGAAACTACACCTCATCCTAAACCTTTCCCTTTGGGTTGGATATGTGACAATGCCAAATTGCAAGTGATGAGAAAATGTAAAATTAAATTTTGCATCTCTGCAAACTTTATTAATGAGGTAGAACTTGATGTTGTACCACTTGAAATATGTGGAATTGTTTTAGGGAGTTCATACTTGTATATGATCAAAAAGTCATACTCTATCATCATGAGAAAAAATATCATATTTTAAAAGATGAAATTGAGTATATTGTTATAGCATATTGGTGAACCCTGGTATTGCACCGAGTGTTGCAACTCCTAGGGGTTGCTGCCCTACTTTACTTTATCGACCCGGGGTTCGTACAATCTTGGAGGTGATAGTGCTATATACAGAGCAGATGTATTCTACTTATGTAATCCTCTTCCGTTCTACGAAAGGATGATACTTCTAGGGTTTCTCGATGAATTCAGTTACACTTCAATGAAACTAAACTAAATTGCAGAAAGGAAATAATAGAAAGGAAACTAAATTAAATTACTGAAAAGAAATGACAGGAAAGGAAAATAATTCTAACCACACTCAATGGGCCAAATGGATAAACACACTCTACTTATCCTATGATATATCTACCATGCTACCATGCTTCTAACCATGCAACTATTCATGATCTAAATAAACTTGAAAAAGTGTTGCTTGCAGTTTGGAGGAAAAAGGGCTAAAGATGCTAATGGAAGGCTTAACACATGTGACAAGGCTTCGAGGTGGAAATATGGGTTTAGAATTCATTAAACCTTATGATATCGAAAAAAATTCTTTAGAGAGGGAGGCTTTGAAAAGTGTGATGGTGAAATTGAAATGGGAGGACGGAAGCGCGATATGCGATATCACAATTTGCAATATTGCAAAGCTGGAGGAGCGACGGAAGTGTTGTTCGGTAGCGGGAGCGAAATGCGAAATGCGATGGGATAGGATTTGCGATTGTGATGGGTGAAGAAAGCGTGAAATGTGATATGCGATATCGAAATTGCAAGACCACAAAGCTAGAGAGTAGCGGAAGTGTTGTTCGGGAGCGAAATGCAAAATGCAATATGCGACGGGTGACGAGTCGAAGTACAGAAAGAATATCGCAGTCGGCGGACAAGAGCGATAAGTATTACGGGAAGCAAATGAGAAATGTGATTTTCGATTGCGGTAAGTATTTAAAGGAAAAAGGATCGAGTTCTAATGTTTATGAAGTTCATTTTTACTGATAAGCGGAAAAGGTAAGGCAAAAGGAAATATCGCAATTAGGGCTTGGAATGGGAGAGCATAAACAAGGAATGAAAGAGATCTGTGATTTGCGATGAGCGAAGTACGATGAGTGGAATTTTTTAGGATCAAGGGCAGAGGTAAAACTTTTAATGTTTTTTCAAGCGTTTTGTGAATAAAAAGGGCAACAGTTGCAATAAAAGGAGGGAATAAAGCGTAATAGAGGTGTTTGGAAGCGTGAAAAAAGAGATGGAAAATGAAGCGGGAAGGTGAGGGTGAACTTCTCCATAACTTTAATGCCAATTCCTGTAAACAAACATGTGGATTCATGCATGGAAAAACAGACAAAATGCATGATAACACAGTGGAAGAAAGACTGAAATTGTTATTGCACTCTACTCTAATATGAGAAGTAGCGAATCATAAACAAAAATAATTTTTGATATGCGGGAAGGTATACCCTCGTCGAGCTCTATCGATAGAGATGAGAGGGGAAGGCTTCCTCGCAGTTTTATGGAGTTCATCAACTATTCTACAACACAGATAAACATATTAAATCTACAGCAACAAACTATAACATCAATGAAAATATCAGAAATAAAACTAGCTAAATGACAGAAAGAAAAGAATGAAAACAAAATAGAAGATGAGGCACATTGGTTGGGCCCTAACCCATGAGCCCAACTCTCTGCTCATTTCAGGAAGAGAATAGCCTCATTACATTTCTGAAATTTTAATCACTAAGTACAATAATAAAAATCTTAATAGATTGCAGCAATAGTTTTGAATGGAATTGAATCCTAGCTCTAGCTCTAGCTCTGCTCTATTTATTCTACATGGAAGCTACCAACAACTCTCTCTAAGAAAATAGTGATTGAGTCCATTTTTACTCCAAGTAAACCATAGATTGAGTGCACTTCATCCTCCGTTTGCTTGGCTGCCTTTGGTAGTAAAGGAGGGTGGACAAATCCCTTGAATATCTCCAAGATTTCTCCATAATTTCTCATTTATTCTTCAATCTTGATCTTTGAGTGGTAGGGATCAAGTCCCTAAATTATCTCCTTCTCAAAATATGCATAATCTGCTCAATATTCTCACAATATTCTACAAAAATAACCAATATTAGGCACAAATATGTAATTACCTTTAAACCTTCCTAAGAACATATTAAAGCATAAGAAAACATTATTAAGTGTATAAGGAGATATTTAATATATATTTTATGTCCATAAGGAAGGTTAGATGGGCCTAAGAAAGGCTAGATGGGCCTTATTTTATGTCTAACTTAGAGGCCCATCATCACCCCCCTACTGAAACTGTTGCTCATCGTCTGAGCAACCTATCCATCCTCCCTGTCTTTTGGTTCTTCCTGCATGCTGGCTTATTTCGTTTTCTGTTTATTGGCCCATGCGTTGCTCCTCATGCTAATATTCTTGTTATTCTTCTTGCATTTCTTCTTGTGGGCGCTGCATGGAGGTCCTCATATGCCTTAAGAAAATTTGTATTTTGCATGCCAAGAGGTGGTGGGTCCACCTTTTATTTAATTTTTTCTATTTTGTTCTCTTTCTTCTTCTTCTTCTTCTTCTTCTTCTTTTTTTTTAAATTTTTTTATTTTTAATTTATTGCATGCAAAATAAACTCAGAGTTATTTTTCTGTTTACTGAGTTCACCCTTGGTTACCCCTTGGCACTCCTTATCTTCCATTACAATTAACTGCTTACTACCCACTTTCTCAAGTCCCTTTTACTTTTGTCTTGTTCCTCTTCTTGGTGGAAAAAGTGAGGCTAGTCGCCAAATAAGGCTGAGGTTGCTCTGCTACTGATTTTGGTTATATAAAAAAACTTTCCTTCTCACACTTTTAAATGTTTTCTTAAGCTAAAATAGATTCGAAAAAAGGGTTAGATGATTGCATACCTGAGCCTTACCATTGATTTGTTTTTTCAAGTGATATTGAAGCTACTACTGAAGCTGCATGTGGCAATCTACTTGAGGTCCTTTT
Organism: Pinus albicaulis; assembly: GCA_034641835.2. Taxonomy (NCBI): domain Eukaryota; kingdom Viridiplantae; phylum Streptophyta; class Pinopsida; order Pinales; family Pinaceae; genus Pinus; species Pinus albicaulis. Next base: position 599,216,786 of record CM076571.1, on the reverse strand, counting down.
GGAGCATCTAAGCACATGAGGAGGAAGTCCAAGTTTGATTACCTTTGACTAAACGTTGACCCAATTTTCTTTTTGTTCCAACTTTCTATTTTATGCTTGCAAAGGTTGGAGAGCACCTGTATTCATTAGAGAGAGATACATGGATAAATGCTTTTTTTTTAGGGCCTACTAGCTACCTTAAAGAGGTTTTCAACTAGTAGGTCTGCCTAGGCGCCTTAAAGGAGGTTTTCACCTAGGATTTTTTTTTTTTTTTTTTTCAACCAATGACTGCCTCATGGAGGTTTCCAATCAGTGATCCAATCTCAAATGCCTCAAAAGGGGTTTTCACTTGAGATTTTATTCTTTCCTTTTTTTCTTTTCTTTTTTTCACTTTCCCACTCTACTTGAAAAAACAAAACCCTTTTCAAGTATAAGAATACTTCCAATAGAGACATGTACACATCAAGATGACAGATAAAATCATGTGCACACTTGGAATACATGCTTTGACATGTACCTGAATATGAGAGATGAATTGCTTTGATTGGGATTGTATCAAGTACTATTGGAGGTGTTGTTGTAACTTAATGACTGTTTGGAACCATATGTCAATATAGTTGTGATTCCCTTGGTCCACTTGCTGAGTTGGATCACCTTGGATGTCCTCTTCTATTATGACATTCAAATCTTCCTCTTTTTGTTGATTGTTCTCTTGAACACATGGAGGAAATGCTGGTAAACATGAGGAAACTTTCTCAACATCTGATTCTAATGTCGGATCTTAATCAAGTCCAACCCTTGATATTTTTATCTCCTCATTTGTATCTTCTTCTTCTTGATGTTTTCCTTCAATTACATTAAGAAAATCTCTTCTTTGCAATACCTTTCTTGAACTAAGATGAATACCATCTAGATCAAGAGGAGATGTTTGGAAGTGTTGTACCTCAATATTGTAAGTGAGCTAAGATACTTCATTGTATGGGTTTGGAAATGGTGGTATAGTTAGTTGAGTGGAGGCGGATATATGAGATGGATGTGGTTGAGGTTGTGGTTGTGGTGGAGGTAGGGATAGCATGGAGTTGGGTATGGGGGATATGGAGGGAAATATCGAGGTTATTGTAGATTTTCCCAATAAGGTCCTTGCCAACCATGTTGCTAATATTGGTTTTGGCGTTGATATGGCCAAGGTTTCCAAGGAGGGATTGTGTCCGAATTAGTTTGATATGGATGTGAATAATCTTAAAATTGTGAAGTGGGTCCTTGCATCGTATCAAGTTGACTAGGCTGCCTAGGTATCCTTGGAGCTACATAACATAACTTCTTTGGTGATTGCCTTGCTCCATTATCTTCCTAGTACACTTCTTTAAACCTGGGGAATGATGGACAACATTTATTAACATATGATTCCTAATGGATAACAATATATCAGCATCTTCTTTTTGCTCATTTTGAATTCTTAACATTTCTACTTGTTTACTTAGATTACTAAGAATTTATGTTTTAAAGTTGTCAAGCAAATTTCCAAGTTCATCTTGCCTTACCAATGTTGAGGTGGATTTACTTACTCTTTCCCTTCCTCTTGATATGCGCTTGCATGTTTCACAAATTTCTTCAAATGAAAATTGGTATAAATCTCCTCCAGTCATGAGATTAAGGATATCAATCCACTCATCCCTAATTGTTCTAAGTAATAGGGTTTTTAGTGTGTCAAATCCTAAATGATGAAATTTTTCCCTCTTAACATTAAACATGAACATATCTATGAGATCCTCAAGGCTCTCATCCTCTTTTTGATTCATTCTAAAAATTTATTCTTTAAGATCATGGTTTTTATATTTTCCTAAAAATATCTTTTGCATATCATTCCATGATCTTATTGAATTAGTACCTAGACTCATGAACCATTTAAGAGATTTATCCTTCAATGTTGCAGGAAACAATCTCAGTTTTTGAGTGTGTGATAAGTAGCCATAAGATCTACAAAGTATCTCAAATTCAAAGAGAAATGTTTCTGGATCCTCTGTCCTTATACCATGGAAGTTGGGAAGGAAAGATGGAGGGATGTTCTTCATATGTACACTGATGTCCATATCTTGAATGGTAAACCAGTAAGATCTTCTTCATTGTCATCATATCCATCCATCTCTTCTACCTTCAAAAGTGTATGGTGATGTGGTTCTTCTTTTGTACTTTCCAATGATGATCGAAGTGGGGGGGGGGGGGGGTTGGTATTGGAGAAGTATTTTAAAAAAATTTAAGAGTATTCCTACTCTTATGAGGCATGAAAATCAGAGGTTTTTGTATTTTTAAATATTTCGGAAACAACATGAAAAAGGAAAGTAGAAAAAATTGCTAAAACAAAATCAAAGCATCTACTAGACACCTCCCCAGCAACGACGCCAAAAAGTGGTGAGCCTTCGTATTGCGCCAAGAGTGCTGAAACTCCCAGGGGATGTTCTCCAAATTTAATTTATCAACCTGGGGTTCATACAAACTTGGAGGTGACAGTGCTATATACACAACAGATGCATTCTACTCATGTCATCCTCTTTCGCTCTACGAAAGGGTGCTACTTCTAGGGTTTCTCGGTGAAGTCTGTCACATTTCAATGAAACTAAACCAAAATTTCAGAAAGGAAATGACAGAAGGAAACTAAATTAAATTGCTGAAAATAAATGATAGGAAAGGAAACTATTTCTAACCACACTTAATGGCCCAAACGGATAAATGCACTCTACTTATCCTATGATCTATTTACCATGCTACCATGGTTCTAACCATGCAACTATTCATGATCTAACTAAACTTGAAAAAATGTTTCTTATAGTTTGGAGGAAAAAGGGCTAAATATGCTAATGGAAGGCTTAATGCATGTGAAAAGGCTTAGAGGTGGTGTTAGTCATCCATAATTTTGTTTTTATCCAAAGATGACTAAGGTGAAAATCTCAGATTTCTAGAAACAAATATTTGCAGAAACATTGTGAGTTCTAGAAATTTCACTGCCTTCATTATCCTAAGTTTATCAAAACACTAAAATTCTTCACTCAAAACCTCCAAGTTATCCTGCTATCTCAAAAAGGAAGCCGTTTCAGGCTGTTTCCACCATTTTCATGTCCATTTCATTTCCTCATCTCATCACTACTACTCCTATTCTCAATCAGTCTTTTTCCCTCTAAAAAGCCTATAATCCCTTCATTAATCCTTCATTTCCTCTTAAAAACCCTTTTAAAACCATTGAAACCCCTTCATATTAGTTTAAACATTCTTTTCCACCTTATCGGAAATCTCCAAAAAGGCTTAAAAACCCTCTTTTTGGCTTATTTTTCCGCCCATTTAAGAAATTAGGCCTTAAGCCCTTCTCGGGCTTAAGCCCTCTCCACTCTTCTTCCTTATATGACTAAGGGCCCGCAACCACCTCTTAAAGGACTAAGTCCCTGGTCCCACTTTTCCTCAATGGGACCCTATCTCCCCGCTTATCTTCAGCCCCCTTCACCCTATCTTTTCCCCGAGCCATTGCTTACCTCGCGCCCGATAATTTCTCCTAAGAAAAATATATCCACCATTGATCAAAGGCCCTCGGCCTAGATCCAACGGTCTCTGCTCCTTCCCCCACCATCCATCCTCTCGCGCATCCTTTTTCATTGATCCTCACAAAACAAATCTCCACCGTTGGTCTCACCAATCCAACGACCCTCGTTAAAAACCCCAAAGATCTAAACCGCCCAACAGCACTCCCGCTACCCGACAGTTTTGCTGACCTCAGTACCCGGTCCCACCATTTCCGCAACCCCACCTTTCTCTGATCGCACTTAATCAAAGTCATCGATCTGGCTCCTCCAGATCTAACGGCTCCCAATCGGTTTCACATTCATTTCACCCACAAGGATTAATGCTCATTTTTTGCGTGAAAAAAATGGTTTGGCCTTGGACAGGTGTCATCCATCCTATGGTATCGCATCCGTTAGGGTGAAAACCACTTATTTCCCTCTCCCTATGCGAAAACCGTCTGGTCTTCTACAAAATCGCTTCTCTTTGTTTTCGCGCCCTAATTCAAAATTACCTCCGTCTGTGTCATTTCGACATCAAAACCCTCCTCTGTGCATTCTCCCTTCCTCTACAACTGCTCCCGAACCCTCCGTAAGCCTCTGAAAAACAGTCTTAGCCAAAACGCAAGATTTATTAAATGTTTTTGTTTTCTTGCAGGTTTAATGGTGGCCCTGAGGCCGAAGGGCCATCCCATAGTCAAAATTAGTGACTGAGGCCTCAGGATGATGATCCGAGGGTCTATAAGCAAAGAATAAAGGGATCCAGGGTTTTATATCAACGATTGATCGATGCCTCATGAGCATTAATCCTTTTTGAAATCCTCCAGTGCATCAAAGAAGCCTTCTGCACACATAAACAGAGAAAACAATGAAGTTTGAAGGATAGAAGACCAAAAGACGAAGACTAAGATTAAATCTTAAGCGAGGATTAAGGGAGGAAGGCACAGTTGAATACAGATAAATAAAGTTTTAAAGAAATCTGAGAAATAGTAAAAGCAACATGATGAGTTATGAAGGCTAAAGCAGATTCAGGCCTTAAACACAGTTTAAATGATTAAGTTAAGGAAAGTTAGGCTAAAAATAGCCTCAAATACATCAACAAAGAGCAGATTATTTCACTCAGAATTCAGAAATATCTAACTGACACCTTGGCCTACTTTATACCTACAAAGACCAACAAAAAGTTATTACACTAAAGAGAATATTTAAAACTGTCAGGATAGTTATTGTAAAGACAAGGTTAAGCCTTGAAAGTCAATCTTTTATCCTATCTTTCTATCAGAAGTTAAGACAGAGTTATTGAAACAGAGAAGTAGTTGAACATCTTCCTACCTTATGCCTTGCATGGTTTTCAAGGTTAGGAATGCATTTAATCTATAGTTAATGACTCTCAAACCCTATATCAGTTCCACCTCCTCTTCTGCAGCATAAATACTGCGTTGGAACTCATTGTATGTTGGCATTTGGTGACTCTTTGAAGTAATACATAGTTTTGCTGAAGTTTAAAAGGAATTGATGTTTTGGGACTGGTGGATGTCTTGACCTGTTTGTTGATGAAGAAAGCTTTGTCATTGGATCCCTGAGCATGGCTATTGGTGAAGTACTCTAAATCTGTTAATGTTATTTCTTGTTCCATTATGTTTCACCATTCTCTGTTGCAGTAGAGTAAAAAGTTTAGGCTAAGAAATGTCTTTTGAAAGCACCTTAGTTCTGTTTACTCTTCACTGTCTTAATGTTTTCTTTTGCTAAGATATTCTAGAGGATTCTTAATTTCTCTCTAGAACTCTTATGGTTGTTTATTTCTTAAATAGTTTCAATACAGTTGGTCTCAAGAATTATTTATGGTTTTCCCTACTTACTTGTTGCCACTTAAAAAATTGTTTCTGAAGTCTCCCTTTAATGTACCATTGTTTAAAGTCTGCCAAAGAGGTTTTGTTCTGATCATACCCTTTGTAATTTCTTAAATAATTGTTTTGAATGTCTTTATAGATGTAATCTAAGATGTCTAGGAGTTCCCTCTTCTATGAATGCAGTTATGTGTGAATATTGAATGCTTTATTATCCTTGAAGGTGAAATCACTAGAAGTTAAATGAGTTTCTCGCCTTCTATATTTCATTGGAGAATTCTGTCTTGAAACTATTATTTGCTGAAGTGTGGTTTCTAGAATTTATGGTTAGCCTTATCTATGGAATGCCTCTTTATGTTCAGATAATGTTTTAAGTCCCTTTGTTGAGAAGTACATATAATTAAGGATTCTTAATTTCCCTTAGTTCCACTTTTCATTCTAAACCATAAGACCTTGTAGATCCACTGACCAAGTTAGATTTTCCCTTTGATACCCCTGATTCATCTACCAACTTGTTACAGCTTCCACTTGACTCCATAGCCCAATGAATTAGAGATTTTCCTTTTCTATCTATGCTGCCTAGATCATCATGTCCAACCAAACAATCAAACAAACTCATGCTTCATAACTAGCCTAAAATCAACCCTCAAAAGCAAACAAGCACACACCTTTGCAAACAATTGAGAGATCCAACTCTGAGACTAGGAAGGCTAGGTCCTAGAGCTCTAAAGACTGGTTTTGATGTTGCCTTGTCACTTGATATACTAATCTGCCAAATCACAGGACTACAACATAATGGCGATCACGGTGGGACCTCTGAGTACATAATAGCCTAGAAAACTCTTATTCACTCATCAGTCTTTCAATTAAACCATAAATAAGCTAATAAAGCCATAGAGTGGACTATGTTTGTTTCACCACCTTATTTAAGTGTTGATTCAGGTATAGGACACTCTTACAAGCCATAGAACCACAAAAAACTCAAAAAACCAAACACATTTCAGTTTGGTCTTTAAAATAATCATTAGTGGTGGAACATAAAACATTTTACCTTCAAAAAAGCTAAAATTTCCACTTGGCGACTCCACTAGCCCCAGTAAGCCTATTACTCCTCTAAGATCTCCAGATTTCCTTAAAACTGTGTTAATCAGCCCTGAGGAAGTTTAGAAGCCTAGTCCCTTATTATAGAAATTACTGTGAGAGGAATTTTTTTTTAAAAACAACCCTAAAAACCCAAGCCTCTCTAAATTTTGAAAAACTCAAATCTAGCTTCACATAGGGTCAATACTAGATCCCATCCAGATCCTAACCCTCCTACCATAGTTGATAATCCAGAAATGATTTTGTGGCAAACTTCTAGATCTAGAAAATCAACTGTTGATAGGACCATCCCAAGAACAAGATTTGTCCCTGAAAATCTCACAGTCTTGAAAGATCCTCACTTTGACTTACCTCATACAAAGAACCTATTTAGAAATAAGTCTCAAAGTGATTTAAACCAAGCTGACTTTGAAACCACAGATTTGCAACAGAGCTTTAGCAGAGAAGCCTCACCTTCTACTCCACCTAATCCTCAGCTTCTCCATCACTTCAGCTCCTTCCATAACAAATCTGCTCATCATCAGTTTGTTGGCCCAAGTGTTCTTCCACTCCTGTACACACGTCCATTGTTCAAAGTCCTCCAGCTCAACCCACTTTCCCTCTTGTAAATACACCTCTTATAAATCCCCCATTATTTCCTATCATGGCAGCATGGTATATTCCACTAGTGTTACCACAACCTCTGGTTACTTTACCCAATGACTAACAATCCAAAATTCCCCATTTCACTGGAAATGAACCTACTACTTCTCAGCAGCATGTAGACAATATGGATGATGCTTTTGATTATATGGAAGTGGTAGGAATGTATCATGTCCTCTTCTTTCCTGGAACACAGGGGGGGCTATTTTGATGCCCTCTCATTCTCTCGATGGTTGGTTTTCTACTAATTATCTCAACGTCAATATCACTATACTTCTATGGTGTAATAGAATTTGTCTCTTCTTCCTTAATATGAATTAGTAGGTACTTTGTAGCCAGGGGATTCATGACAATATATTCTTCCTCCTTCACAATTTCAATGGGTGGAGTCACACAACATTGGGCTCATTTAGTGAAGTTGCAACCATTGGAGTTGCAATGACTTCTTCCTAGGATTTTCTTGCTTTGTTTAGAGCTTGTACCATGAGTAACCTGATAAGGCCATGGTGAGAGATGAAATATCTTGGTATGTTTGCTTTTTGTGCATGGGCTTCCTTATTTTGCAGGGACTTGAGTAGGAAGTACAACATAGTGACATTGTCTGAGATGGTCAAGAAAACAAATGTTCATATTCCTCTAAGCCAAATGAAGCACCTATACTGTCAATAACCTAGTGAATTGACTATAGCTCAAAGTTTTTACTGAAAATTAAATATTGGTTTTAGCATTCACTAGATACATAAAGGAACCTCTCAACTGTCTATAAATTCACTAGATAACCTGTTTATAATGTGGCAATGATACCAACGAAGAAATGGTAAGAGGTTACCATGGTTTAATGTAGACTCTCTGACCCAGAGCCTACACGATCTCCTTGAGGCTCAGTTTGCATCATGTCAATAATATCTGTAGCCTGAAAAGTAGAAACCAAAGTTAATAGAAATTTTTGTGAAAAGAAATATAATAAACATTATAAATATGCTTAACGAAAATTATCGATACCTGTGTCACGACTGGAACCTGAGAAGGAATAATCTCTTCAGGCAACCCTCGATGTGTAGCGCTAACCTGAAAATTCCATAATGTTAAGACTCATATCATATAAAATTATGTGACATAAATTCAATTTCAATTTGACATACAAAAATATAGATAGATAGAAATGAATGTGACACTTGTAAATGATCATGCCCATGATCTACAAAATGAGGACCAGGGGCAAGGCAATGTTGTTCTAAGAATTTTGTAAACTGCATAAGTTAAATAAATATATTGGCATAATTTTTTGGAGACTAAATGTATATACACCAAAAAAACATGTTACATGCACTCTAGCTCATCTTATAAATGTGTATTTTAAAATCGATCATAACATGCTTGTACATACCTCACCCGTGGTGTGCATTTGTCGTGTAATGGATTGCTCATATAGGTCTCTACATGAGGATGCATACTCCATAAGCTCATCTTGCTCCATCTCCCTCAACACGTCATCTAGAATACTCACAAATGAACGAAGTCCTGCACTAGATGAAGGTTGGCTTGTCCCTAAGCCAACTTCCACCCCTCCTAAAGCAGTTGTAATATGTTCTTGTATCTTCTCCCTCATTTTGATGCAGCACTGGAGATAAGGGCTAACTCCTCTGGAAGTGTAACTACCCTAGGTGGTTAAGGTGCTAAACGAGGTGTTGGAGGCCTACACCCAACATCTCGCATAGCATCAGGTCGTTCATATGTATGACCTTTTCCAACTCCATAGAATTTGGACCCAATATTTGTATAGTTAGGGTCCATGTTCTCTCAGAATTGAGCAAACAACATCCTAAAAAAATATTGCGGCACCTCATCATTATTTGGGAACTTCCCATATGCATACAGTAACTTCTCATAAATATTAGGTGCAATATTGGGATCATTGAATCTTGCAATCTTCAAACATTTTTTGTCTTCAGGCCGCAAGTCAAATAATGACAAGGCCATTTCTTTAGTGACCCTACTTTTAACTTCATTGTAGGAGTGGATATCAATCACTGACGCTCTCCTCCTACGCATCATGTCAAAAAAAACTTGGGTTGATGGTCCAACCCCACGATAAGTCTCTATCAAACTCTCCAAATTGTGCAAAACAATTTGGAGACAATTTCGACTAGGGGCAGATAGATTGCAACTTTGCAATTGATTGCGCAATCTCGTGGAATGCTCCCTCATCCCATTAACAGTAATTAAGGAGATGGTATCTTCCCAAGGCATCTGCTCAGGAATATCACCAGGATGTGTGTAAAGGGGATCATAGCTCGGATTTCGAGCAAAATCATGAACCCTACGACCTCTCCCCCTAGGAGGGGGACCACCACCACCTATAACATGTTAAATTATTGCACATATTAAAAATTAAATAATTTATAAGGAAAATTTGTATTTAAAAAACTTGTCTGGTCATTTGAAAATACTTGGTGGAAAAACTATCTCTTCCTCTTCGCTCATACTAGGATGGTTCCCTTCCGAGGAATGAACGCCTCTAACACCCACTGTACAAAACATTAAATTGTTTTATAACACAAGTACATGAGACACACAATAAGTTTCACATTAAACATACATCAAACAATAAATTTTCCTTTAGATTTTACCTGGAGGAGAAGTATCCAAGTGTGGGATGGATTCCATAGGCTGAGACATTGTTCTCCTTTTCCCTTCACCAGCAATAGGGCTAACCCCAACTCCTACATTTGCACCTATGGAGCATAATTTTTTCACATTAAACACATGTCATTTGAAAAAAAAATTCACCTATTCAACATTGAATATAACGTAAAATTGAACATTTTAACTAGCAATTGATCTAATGTGTACATATACCATGTATAATATAATCCTCAGAATGGGCTCTATGAAATTGGGGGCGAATGGGAACAGGTCTATGGGGCTCCTCTTGTTCGATTTCCTATCTGTGCACACGAGTCATATGAGTGCGTCCTCCTATGCAGGACAAAAAAATTTCACATTAATCAATTTTTCACAACGAACAATAAATATAGCCTACTTGAAAACATGACATAACTAAAAAACCAATGTACTTGATAATCCTCCTCTCATAGAGGGGTCTCTGTAGGGCTCTCCTGATGCCATTGTTGCTATAGTATCAAATCAAATTTTTTCCCCTCATAAACAAATTAGAAAACAAATTATCAATCGACAGTCATGTCATCAACCAATGTATAACAGCTACTATAGCTCCAACATTTTGAAGCCAACAACAATATTAGTTATATGGTATAAAAATTATGGTAAGCATTTTTCATTGTCTGGAATTTTGTTAGCAATCTCATATAAAAAGTTAATGTTAATACTTTTTTATATTTATTTCTTGTATCCTAAAATTTTAGTTATTAACCTCTAAATTTCCAAATTTGATTTACAATCCCAATTAAAACCTCTCCTATTTTCCTTTGCAATAATTTAAATTGTCTCTATGAGGACATGGTTTGTGTCAAAGCGCAAGGTTACAAGGTTGAGGTTATAGGGATGCAAGGACATATAGGAACATGTGCTTAGGTTACGATGACAAGGGTCAAAGGTTACAATTATGCGGCATTGAAGTGGAGCAAGCTATGGACATTAGCATACGAACGCCAGCCAAGTTTACAAAAACATACATGGACACGGGTCAAAGATACAGTGACTCACCAAGTTATGGACCGAGGTTACATGCCATATAAGGATGTAACCAACATTCCTCTGCTCAACATGGCTTCTCTCTAACTATGGATGATTAAACTAGATTTTCATGTATGTTCATTGATAAAAATGCTTGGTCGTATGTTTTTATTGATATTGATCTTATCATTTTATGTTTTTTGTGTTATAATATGTATGTGTAAATGCAATGGCATGTTGAAAGGGTCAGTCTTCATGTTTAATATGTAATTATATTCTTATGTAAAGAAGAAGTCAAAATAATAAGATGTATTTAAGAGTCATGATCATGAAGGATCTAGTCAACAAATATACTCCAAGATCTTGGCAAAATACCGTGAAGAGATGACTCCCAAAAGATGCACACATATAATCTTATAAACACTAAAATATGTATTCTTCATGTCAGCCTATAATTAACCATAAATTCGGCTCCCTATTGTGTTGACTGGTCAGCCTAAAAGACAATTAGATTATCTATATAAATAACCTCTCCGTGGCTCATTTGAGGAGGAAGTTTTTCGGTCAACCAAGATAGAGTTTGCAGATTTATCTGAGATGGTAAAGCAGCTAAAAGGGATGAAAATTCACCTGAAATAGAAGTAACTGAAGGCATAGAATAAAGGTGTAAATTGAAGGTATAGACTGCAAATTGATGAAGCTAGTTTGAGAAGAATACATTGCGGATACTTACAAGGTTACAATGTAGATATCGCAAGGGTTGTGATGAATTTTGAAGTCTAATGAAAGGAAGGTAAATCTATGATTTACCTTCCTATAATAAAAGTATTACTTCTGCTTAAATCATTTGTGTCCTGTACACTTTGGTAATTGACTTGATGAAGGATTAATTAAGAAGAATACAAAGCAAACAAGCTCACAAGTAATTATCAAGAAGAGAATTTATAACCCCTCCAGATTCTCAACATGGTTTTAGAGCTATGGAAAAATATGATCACCTTATAGGCAAGAATATTTTGAAATTAGAGAAAAGTTACTATCTGGGATCAAATTCAGAGAGAAGAAGTCTTGTGCTTTCACAAAGAAAAAGTTCGATACAAATTCAGTGATACAAATTCTCAACAGAAATAGCCCACTGGACTACACAGAAAAAGACATGGACAGAGTTCAGCTTGGTATGATATTTTTGAACTGAATTACAGTGAATCATTTTGAGATTTTCCTCTGATATTTTCAGATTATCTTTTGGGTTTAGGTCAAAATGTCAGGAGGTCGAGAAAGGATCATATTACAGGTTTGGAGAAAATCTCAAGGACAAGTGGTTCGGTGCTAGTTTACAATGCTACTTAATAATAAGTTTACAATGATACAGTGGCTCAGTTCAAGTACCAATTATAGTAGATGAAATTCAGATCATGCCACAGTTTAGTGTTTCGATGTTTTAGGAAGGAAGATAACAGGAAGGTCAAGGGACTACATTTTGGTGTTATATAGAGGTCACAGTATAGTGTTGTATCACTGTGGTCTTGATGTTGCTACAATGATAACCTTACATAAACATGTTCTGGTGTTAAAGTGCAGCATGCTGCAATCAAGGAAGTTTTGGGTTCAATCTGCCACATCATGTCCTAGTGCAAAGTAGTGCAGAAAAGAGAAGATCATCATAAGGTGGATAAAAGAGTAGCATCACTATACAAGATCTCAAACTTAGTCAAGGAAGGATATTATCTAAAGATTAGGAACCGAGATTTCCTAGGACTAGTATAGAAGAGTGCAGAAAAGAAGGCTTTATCATCATTACAACAAAGATCTAATCCTTACCCTTGAAGAAGATCATTCAAAGAGAAATCACTAACACATCTTTTCTCCACCATCGAAGAAATCAAGATGAAGACTTTATCTTCACTTATCAAGTAAGTATCTTTCATTCTATAATCAAATTTTGTTTAAATGACTTTGTTTTTGCAAGGAGATCTATAAGCTGGTTTGGTTACCAAGATTCCTTACATGAGGAGAATAGTCACAGTCCTCGAAGAAAGTAAGGTTAAATGTCACTTAGACCAGATTTATACAAAATTGAGGTATCAAAGAATGAAGGGATATCTTCATAATATCTTAACTGTGAGATATGGAAAAGATGATAAGATGGACAACGTAACAAATATACAAGAAAAATTACCTCATTCAACTAGTGGTCTCTATACTAGGTGGAAAAAGGCAAATCAAGGGCAAAAATGTTGAAGGATAAAAGACTCAAACATTTGCAGAAGGAAAAAGGGAAGTTGAGGAAATTACAAGAAAATGGTCCTAAAGGGACAATCTCAATAGGAGTAAGAAAAGAAGATTAAAGAAAAAAATCACGCAAACTTATGAATAAGGAATTAATTTCTGTTGGAAACAATGTAGCATCTTCATCTAAGCATGGCAGGAACTCCTGGTTTTTAATTCTAGTTTCGTTAGACCCTCACCTGGTTGATTCTGGTTCTAATTTTCAAAACAGGGTATCAACATACCAAATGTCGAAAATACTCTTGAAAGTACTAATAATGGATGAAATCCTATATTTATTAACCTTAAAATTGGCATGGATGGTTGGGGCCTAACCCCAAAGGACTCGGATGACCCACCACCCAATGCTAGGATTTTTAGTCTGGAATAACACTTAGTTAGTATTTGAGGGGAAATTAAACCATGATGAGGTTTACTATGGAGGATCTAGAAATTATAAAGGAAATGAAAACCCTTATTGAGAAATATAAATCAGAAAAAGGTCAGCCGGAAAGAGATGCAAGCTAAGATAGAGAAAAGGAGAGAGATTCTATAGAAATGTAGCCATAATTTTCAAGGTTCCTCCTCTAACTCTATAATTGTTAGGGAATACTTTAGACATGTTTCTCCCATTCATGAAAAGCATCCCACAGTTTGACTTTCAATTCCAAAAACGAGAGAGTATTGTTGGTTTTCTTCCACCTTCCTCCACCACTACTAGTTGCACTCAACCCACCACTGAAACCATTGGAATAAGTACAAGGAATATGCGTATGAGTACATGGCCAAATTGTGGTATGATGAAGATATCTCCTTCAATATTTCCTACTCAAATTATTATCAATATACTCTAGAGTTCATAGTTGTTGTTAGTAAGAGCTTCAAAGGCCATTTTTATAGATTTAAAAAAAAAAAAAAAACGTTTAATCCATAAATGACTAGTTTATAGAGATTGAAAAATCATGGGGAAAAAAGGGCGATTTTTTCTCAAATGGATCGAATGATGGAAAGTCTCTTACCATGATTAATTTCATTTTTTATTTTCACACAAGGATCCTTGTTTTTGAGATCAATAAATACATCTAACTGGGATTAATATGCAAACTTGTTATTTCAACTATGAGATGTGATTGTCCTCAGGCTGGGTGTGGAGAATGTTGTTTAGGTTATCACTGATAGTGCCTCTAACTATGTTGTTTTTGGTATGAATTTGGGTGGAAAAAAACCCAACCACACTACAAACTCCATGCATTCCAACTACCTAAACTTTGCATATTTGGTGTCAAATTATTTGGATTTACATTGAAGTCCATGAATATGTATTTTTTAATTATTTTTTTAATATTTTATGTTGTTTTTAATAAATTTGTTCAAAAACTAGTCTATATGGGCCACTTTCTTGTTTTGGTTTGGTAGAAACCTTAACTAGTTGATTTTGGTTGTGGTTTTCAAAAAATTGGTCTCACCATACCAAAAGCCAATAAGCCTATTGGACCTACCAATCATGGATGGGAACCAATTATTGTTATCCCTAAAATTGTTGTGGATGATTAGTGATGTAGGAGCATCAAGAACCTAGCTGGAAATGTGACGTCTTGGTCACATGTTGTGGCTACTTTAAAATAAAATAAACTTAGGAATAGTATAATTTATTATTTTATTGAATTTGTTATTTATTTTTGGAGCATTGTTAGTTTTTTTTTAAATTAAATAAATATGGAATAAATTTAGCAATTGGTTTCTCTCCCTGCGTGGATGTAGAGCCGACATAGGGATAAGCCTAAAAAATAGGAAGGTAGTAATTTATTGAGAAAATCTATTCTAAGAGAAAGCAGTTTTATTTCTCAAGTATAAATAGTTGGAGGATGGTAAGGGAACCTCAAGTTTTTTTTGTCGAAATGTAGATTCAAAATTTTTATGGGAAAATCTGATCGGTAGATTTTTCATATCAAATGAAATGATCTTATGGATTAGTTTATTTCTGCAAGTTTATTATACATATATATATATATATATATATATATATATATATATATATATATATATATATATATATATATATATATATATATATATACCTATATTTCTAGAACGTATGGATGCAGGAGATTGAAACAGGGTTGAAATTATATCTGCGATGGAGAGAACGCTTTGATGTGTATGAACACCTTGATGTGCATAAGCACCACGAGGTATGGTCGAATAACGATATTGACAGACATCGTAGTTAAAGTCACAAGGGACCACGAACTTGGTTGATGTTCTGAGCTCGAACTCGTGACTGCGATGATGTCAAATGCCAGAATCGATTGGCATGGAAATTTGCTATTGATGCAAGGTTAAAAGTCGAACCACAGTGTGTGCGTGGAGGCTATGCAAGCCTGATTGCGATGCAAAAGTTGATGTTACGTATTCCGTAAGTTATAATTGAAAAAGTGTTGACGTTATATGTGTGCAGGTTAGATTACATATACAAAGGCCGAAGTAAAATCTTGCTTACGGTGGTTTCGAATTTGTTGAGACATGGTTCGAGCCATGGTAATGTTAAAATGTATACTTTGTCAACGTTGTATGCGTGGATTCGAGTAAATGAACTACATGGATGTAACCTACGAATGGTTAAGCTATCATATATGTTTAGTTTAAAATTCATGTTATCCAAATCCTTTAATGGATTCGAATTTGTAAATGGTAAATTCAAAATTGATATAGTTCAAGCGGGGTTTAAAAAAGAATACCATTTGGAAAGGAATATACAGTATGTGGTCTCGAGTCATTTTCATCATTATGTTGGGAAATAAGTGGGAAATTTTACATTGACTAAAGTTGTGGAAATCCAGAAGAAAATTAGTTTCATAAGGAAAAGTGTGGGCCTCAATAAAATTTATACATTTTACTACAGTAACTTAATTGGTAGGAATTGTGTGTTCTTTTTTCCTACATCATTTTTTGTATCAGAGCTTGTTAAGCTATTTTTGGAGCATTGCAGAGAATGCCGCCCAGAAGAGGAGCCGGGATAGGTCAAGGGAGACCTATAGCAAACGCAGTTTTTCTAGATGAGATCTGGAATTTGCGCAGGAGACTAGCTACAGTAGAAACCACTTAGAGGAGAGCAACAGATGGTGGAATTTCCAGTGCCGATGAAGAAGAGACCACTGAAGGAGAAGTGGAGGAGGAAAGTGAGGCAGCCAAAGTCATGAAAATGCTCACAAAGGTCAACAACAAACCGAATGTAGAGGTACCTTTATATGATGGAAGTCTTAGTGTGGAGGTGCTAATGGATTGGATCAGTTCGTTAGATAAATGCTTCGACTATGAAGAGGTTGAAGACAAGAAGAAAGTGAAATTTGCAGCCACGAGATTGAAAGGCCATGCAGCCTTATGGTGGGACGAATTGCAGCTATCCAGAGAGCGAAAAGGGAAGCCCAAAATCAAGCAATGGGACAAGATGTTAAGTAAGCTGAAGGGTAAGTTTTTGCTGAAGGATTACCAATTAAATCTGTTTAGACAATTGCAGAACTTAAAATAGAAAGGGATGACAATCAAGGAATATACTGAAGAATTTTATAAGCTGAGTATTAGATCTAGCCATGTTGAAGATGATCTAGAAAAGGTAGCTAGATATATAAATGGTTTGAGATATGAAATACAGGATGAGATCAACTTATTAAATTTGAAGTCGATTGAAGATGCCTATCAAGCAGCCTTGAGAGTCGAAGAAAAATTGTTGCGCAAACAAAATAAGAGAAATAAAGGCAAGAGTCCGGCAAAATAAGGGGGAACATTTGAATCCAGATTTCAACACTCTCAGAGTGAGGTAGGGAGTGCGAGCAATAGATCACCAAAAAAAGGAGATTCTGGCCGCGGAAAGTTCGTTCCTAGAGGCAGAGGCCGAGGAAGAGATGTTTGGCACTTTGCATGTAGTGAATGGGGACATATGCAATGGGATTATCCTCACAATAGATCAGTAACTCAACGCAATGTGAACGTTGCTGAAGCCAAGGAGGAGATTCCTCAACCTGAAGCCAAAGAGGAACCACCTGAAGCCGGAGAATCCTTGTTACTGAAGAGGGTATTGCTTAAAGAAGCTAAAGAAGTCAGAGAACCAGCTCAAAGAATGAATCTATTCAGAACTGTATGTAATTCAAAGGGTAAGTGTTGCAAATTGGTAATTGATAGTGGTAGTACTGATAACCTTGTTTCTACAGAAATGGTGGACAAGTTGAAGTTGGAGAGAACAGTACACCCCACTCCTTATAAAGTATTGTGGCTTCAGAAAGGCCATCGAATTATTGTAACTAAATAATGTAAAGTTGACTTCCAGATTGGTACTTATAAGGATGTTATTTGAGGTGATATAATGTCTATGTATGTATGTCACATATTGCTAGGGAGACCCTGGCAGTTTGACTGAAATGCCATACATGATGGCAGAAGAAACACTTATACTTTTGAGAAAGATGGGAACAAGCATACACTGCTGCCATTGAAAGCTAAAGCTGATGAGGAGACACCTGGAAACAACATTATGTTTATGAGTGGGAAGACCTTGTTGCAGGAAGATGAGAAGGGTAAGGAGATGCATTTTGCTAGCGTTGGAAAACCCAAGGTAATTTTAACTTCTACAAATTTAGAAGATTTACCAGAAGAAGTTCAGAATCTATTGAATGATTTTTCTGATATTACTATGGATGAGTTGCCGAATAAGTTACTACCCATCAGGAGTATTAGTCACCATATTGATCAAAAACCTGGAGCTAGTTTGCCGAATAGAGCAGCCTACAGAATAACACCATAGGAAAATGCGAAGCTGGAAGACAAGTGCAAGAGTTGATGGATAAAGGGTTAGTCAGAGGAAGCCTTAATCCATGTACTGTACCAACAGTACTCAGTCCAAAGAAAGAAGCTGAATGGTGCATGAACACAGATTCTCTAGCCATAAATAAAATCACCATCAGGTTGATGAAGGAAGTTTTGGAGGAATATGCAGTCTCTAAAGAAGAGTGGAAAGTGGATCCGAAGAAAATCCAAGCAGTCGTGAATTGGCTAACTCCTAGAAGCATATTTGAGGGAGATGTCAAAATCAGATGGTAGGAATGCAGTAGTAAAGACAAACAACGAGTAGATATGAAGAAGTGGAAAAAGAAATTCCAAGCGGGTGACTTAGTCATGTATTGCAAATTTGTACCTATACCAAAACTTAGAAGAAGAACCACAAGGAGATGCCATAACATAAGAAAGCCCAAAGCAGGAAAAAGGGAAAAGAGAGTGTCAACGAAAATAAGGAGCCAAACTTATTTAGTAAAGTGGAAAGGACAGCAAATGGAAGACGCCAGTTGGATGATTGCAGCAGAACTACAGAGATTGGGGATTGACTCCAAAGTACTACAAGATCAGTTTTTCTTCCCCGGGAGTCTGATGCAGGAGCATCAAGAACCTAGCCAACAATGTGACGTCTTGGTCACATGTTGTGGCTACTTTAAAATAAAATAGACTTAGGAATAGTATAATTTATTATTTTATTAAATTTGTTATTTATTTTTGGAGCATTGTTAGTTTGTTTTGAAATTAATTAAATATGGAATAAATGTAGCAATTGGTTTCTCTCCCTGTGTGGATGTAGACCCAACATAGGGATAAGCCTAAAAAATAGGAAGGTAGTAATTTATTGAGAAAATCTATTCTAAGATAAAGCAATTTTATTTTTCAAGTATAAATAGTTGGAGGATGGTAAGGGAACCTCAAGTTTTTTTTGTCGATATGTAGATTCAAAATTTTTATGGGAAAATCTGATCGGTAGATTTTTCATATGAAATGAAATGATCTTATGGATTAGTTTATTTCTGCAATTTTATTACACACACACACACACATATATATATATTGTTGGAACGTATGGATGTAGGAGATTGAAACAGGGTTGAAATTATATCTGCGATGGAGAGAACGCTTTGATGTGTATGAACACCTTGATGTGCATAAGCACCAAGAGGTATGGTCGAATAACGGTATGGACATCGTATTTAAATTCACAAGGGACCACGGCCTTGGTTGATGTTCTGAGCTCGAACTTGTGACTGCGATGATGTCAAATGCTAGAATCGATTGGCATGGAACTCTGCTATTGATGCAAGGTTAAAATTCGAACCACAGTGTGTGCGTAGAGGCTACGCAAGCCTGATTGCGTTGCAAAAGTTGATGTTATGTATGCCGTAAGTTATAATTGAACAAGTGTTGACGTTATATGTGTGCAGGTTAGATTACATATACAAAGGCCGAAGTACAATCTTGCTTATGGTGGTTTCGAATTTGTTGAGACATAGTTCGAACCATGGTAGTGTTAAAATGTATACTTTGTCAACATTGTATGCGTGGGTTTGAGTAAATGAGCTACATGTATGTAACCTATGAATGGTTAAGCTATCATATATGTTTGGTTTAAAATTCATGTTATTCAAATCCTTTAATGGATTCAAATTTGTAAATGGTCAATTCGAAATTGATATAGTTCAAGCGGGGTTTAAAAAAGAATACCATTTGGAAAGGAATATATGGTATGTGGTCTCGAGTCATTTACATCATTATGTTGGGAAATAAGTGGGAATTTTACATTGACTAAAGTTGTGGAAATCCAGAAGCAAAATAGTTTCATAAGGAAAAGTGTGGGCCTCAGTAAAATTTATACATTTTACTATAGTAACTTAATTGGTAGGAATTGTGTGTTCTTTATTCCTACATCAATTGGTGCCTAACCCCCAAGGGCCATGGTGATCCACCACTCAATGTCGTTTTATGTTTATCCCAAACCTTGAGCCATTATACTTTCACATATTATAGGTTTTGAAAGATTTGGTAAATATTGTTATTGTTTAAGGGGTGTTGGATAGCCTTTTCTGGGAAATGTTCTTTAATCCCAGTCAATTTTGAGAGGGAGTGTTGAAATTTGGAGTAGCTTTGGGATGAAATCCCCCAAGAGAAGCCGAACTACCCCAAGGAGAAACCATCTTGATCCAAAGAGAATTTATTTGGATAAAGGAAAATTATTATTATTAATGTGTTCAAATCGACTTGGTATTCCTCCTATCATTTAATGCGGCATAAAATTTATTTGGGTGAGCAATCATCAAGGTGATATATATTTAAATATTCTTGAGGGAAAATTAAAAGAGGCTTTTCATCAAAGTCAACCTCACAAATGAAGGGTCACATTGACACCAAAAGGCACCCCTTGATTCCTCCATCTATTTATATAAATGGAAGGCCTTGGAGCTCATTTAAATCATATTAACTGCATCAGACAAAAGTTAAAAAGGGCTTCTGAGCTAGCCGCAGCATTGAGATCCCTAGCCGAAGTGAAAAAATGAGAGTTTTGGTGTCTATGGTGTATGATCTGATTGGCCGAGTAAGGAAGGAGGCTAGCCAATCTTGTTTGGAGTATTTATGGGCATATTTGGCAACACAATCTTTGTGAATAAGCTACATAATTTTTGTGTCTTGGAGGTAAGGATGAGCTCCTATGGTAACCTATTTGGAGGGTTGTAAGGCATGTCTTGGAGCACCAAATCAAGGCAGGCAACAAGATGAGTTCGTGGATGATTCTGTGCATGAACGAGGGCTGATTTTTCTTTGGAATAGGGCTGCATATTCTGAGTTGGTTGCCAGAGGGTCGAGCCCTAAATTGGATCCAATCTGAGGTCATTCAATGCTGGAACAAACCTATGTCTAAGGGCCAAATTTTTTAGTGAAACAACATTGAAGATAAGGTCTATTTGCAAGTGGTTTGTAAGCTAGAATTGGAGTTGTAGACTTAGCTACGAGAGCCCTAACTGAGGCTGAATATTTAGAGATTAAAAGTGTGCACATGGCCAAGCTTTCATGAGAAAAAGTTAACATCCTTAAGGGTAAGTAATTGTATTATATTTAGATTATTTGCTAGAAGATATGGTCTGCCCTTGTATATGTTTGAACAATAATGTTAAGTGACCTCATTATAGTGAATTTGGAGGCTTGTTGGAGGTTGCTTGGTGTGCCCTAGTACTGTGAACTAGGGAAAACTTGATACAAATAAGTGGACAAAGTATTGCACGAAAAGGGCTGGTTGTCAAGCCTCAAAACAAATCCATTCAACCAAAATCATCGAGCCTCAAAACAGAGTCATCAAATTTCATTGTAGAGATATATAAAGATCCATTGAGTAACCTTCCATAATGAGTGATAGGCCCTAATCTAAATATAAAATACTGCTTCATTTACCCTGTGCCAGATAAACAAGATCGCCTTGATCCATGTGAAAGACCCTCGCAAAGATTTCAGATTAATAATGATCGATAATCACGAAAGATTCTCCATTCACTATATCTTCTGGGGTTTAAATTTTTATTACCATCATCAAAAGGGTCACACTGGATGGGGTTTTCCTTTTTTGGCTCATGAGACCTTTCAACAGTTTTGAAACTGGTATATTATGATTTTGTGACTATGGGGTTTATATGCAAGGCAACACATTTTTTATCATGTTTATCTATATCGAGCTACCGCTGCATGTGGTGTTAACAAATTATGTTTAATGATTACAGAGGCATTATGAAACCGATTACTCTGCTCAAGGGGTGAAGGTGCCATTATCCATGCTTATGTACTGTTTTATATATCTAATACTGAATTTTTCCCAGGGTTTTTTCTAGACAGTTTCTCTGGGGGATACTGAATTTTCAATTTTTTTTGAAAGTTTCCATTGCTAAATCCTATGCCTGTGGGATCTTCGTTTCTCTGCTTATTACTTGAAATCATGAAGTATGTTTGATGTATAGGCTGGGTGTTTTTTCCAGGATGCCTCACTGTATGATCTATCTTACTGGCTCATTACAAGGGTTAAATCATGTTTTTTGTCGGGTTTTGTCTTTAGCTGTTGGCTGGGTTTTTGTTTTTTCATGGAATGTAATGACTATCTTGGGAGGTTCTTGGAGCTTTTCTTTTCTTGATCATAGATCAAATTTGTATGGCAGGTTTTTTGAAAAAATGACCTTTGAATGGCATAATATATAAGCCACTATTTTTTTCATCATGAAAAAAAAAAAAATCTAATATAGCATTTTTTTTTCTCTGAAAAAGAAATATTCAATGGCTAGATGAAGAAGCTTACCTGGCTAGATGATAACGATGGCTCGAATTCTCAGCGGTGACAGCTCCAGTCCAAAACGACAGCTCCAATCCAAGAAAACATGAAAACGACAACGCCAAAATGAAAAAAAACTCTCAGGGTTTAATGACAGCGCCAAATTGAAAAAAAACTCTCGGGGTTTAATGACAGCACCAAAAACAATAGTGCATAATGCCAGGCTAGATAAGAATTTCAGGGTTTTATTATAAGAATAAAACTCTCGTCCGAGATTTTTTTTAACTCTCGTCCAAGAGTCTTCTCGAGAGTTTATGTCAATACAAATCTCGGACGAGAAAATGCTCAACTCTCATCCGAGAGAATTTTAACTCCGATCAAGCCCAATCAAAATCTTAGGCGAAACATTAACAATCTTTCAGATGAGAGTTTTAAAAACTCTCGATCGAGAAATAGAGTTGACTATTTTCTCAGACGAGAAATTAAAAATTTCACCCAAATTCTAGCCATCCGCCCAAAAGTGTTTCCCAACTTCGGGATTTCACTCCCTAGCACTTCTAGGCCTTCCCAAGAGTTGGCATATCTACCAAGTTCCAGTAAATGGGAGGGAGAAGCTACCAAAGTGGGAGCATTTGTGGTCCAACTTGGTGCAAGAAGAGATTTGGTGGAACACCAAAGATGGATTCTCATCAAAGAATGATGATGAGGAGAATTGTGACTTGGCTGGAAAGGAAAAGAAAGGGAAAGGGAAGTAATTCCATTCTAAATAATATTATAGTCAGGAAGGAAAGAAGAAGTACTTGTTGAATATTAAATATTGTCACTTTCATGATCTAGGACATTATGCCACAAAGTGTCCGCACAAGAAGTTAAGAAATAATTCCTCAGGAGGAGTGGAAAGTGAAGCACTTGCTTCACAATTCTAGTTGGATTTTACCCTCATCACATGCATGGTTTCATCAGTGATGGGTAGTGTGTGGTAGCTGGATAGTGGAGCGTCATTCCATATGATCTGAAAAAAAAAATTATTCAGCAACTTGGAGGAGAAGGACCTCCAGATGCACATCGAGATGGGAGTTGATGGGAGGTTTAACACGAACAACATTGGTACTGTTACCTTTCATATGGAGTATGGTTCTCCTCTCACATTGAAATATGTCATGTATGTCACTGGTTTGAATAAGAACTTAGTTTTAGTTGTTATGGTGGAATATCGTGGCTATGATGTGATCTTTAACAAAGGAAAGGTGTTCCTTCGTCACATATACACGGGACAAGTGAAGAATATCGGGGTTTGGGTAAAGAACCTCTACAATTTGGATGTAAAAGATTGCGTTGCTTTGAGCATGAATGGAGATAAGGTGGAGAGCCGAGATATTGATGAATTATGACATAGAAGATTGGGCCATCTACACCATATAGATTTGAAGATCATGCAACATTATACATGCAAAGGGTGCACATTGGGGAAGTACACCAAAGCCACCTTTCATGATAAGGACAACCGAGCGCAAGTGATCCTTGAAAGAGTTCCCTCATATGTGTGTGGACCATTCTTGACAACCTCCACGACTAAGCACAGGTATTATGTGATTTTTGTAGATGATTTTTCATGCTGAAGAAATACCATACATTCTCAAAATTTTTTGAGTTCAAAGAACTTGTTGAAAAATACAAAGGCAGGACAGTGAAGGCTCTCAGGAGCGACAACGGTGGAGAATATGTGTCGAATGAATTCAATAACTTATGTGCATTAGAAGGCATTCAGCGAGAGTTGATAGGACCCCATAACCCATAACATAATGGGGTTGTAGAAAGGAAGAACCGAATAATTTTGAGAGTTACACGAGCGATGTCACATGATTAGGGCATACCGTTGCATTTGTGGGTGGAAGCATGCAACACAACTATGTATGTGCAGAATAGGAGTCCTCATCGGATCCTCGGGATGAGTACACCAAAGAAATATTTTTTAGGTAAGAATCTGTATGTGGAAAAATTTAAATTTTTTGTTTCATCAGTTTACTGTCATGTTACCAAGGATGCAAAAAAAAATCTAGAACCAACAGTTAAGTTGGGAATATTTGCGAGGTACACTGATACACCTCAAAACTATTGGGTGTACATTCCATCTCACAAGATGACAGTGGTTCGTAGAGAAGTGAAATTCGATGAAGGGAAGGCCATGTGAATTTACCTTGAGAGGAAGCTTCAGATGCATGCAGATGAGGAGCTTTTAGCTCTAAAACAAGCACCTAAATATGTGGAGCATCCACAAGTAGAGGAGCAGAGAGTGGAAGCACCCACTCATACAGAGACATCCAAAGATGGAAGGAAGCACACTAGAGAGGCTGAAAGGTTGATGCATGATGCTAGAGAGAATGTGGGAGCATCCACATCACAATGCAGGAAGAGAAGGTCCCTAGATTAGTACATTGGCTACATGGATATTATGAGAAAGAGTATAGAGATTGAGCCATCCTCATTCGAGGAAATAGTGTAGCAACTAGTATGGGTTGATGCCATGGTAGAGGAGTATGATTCCATTATTAGGAGAAATTCATGGGAAATTTTCCCAAGATCAGAGGACAAGTCAGTTGTAGGATCTAGGTGGATATACAAGGTGAAGCAAGTAATAGATGGGAGTGTCGAGAAACACAAGGCCATATTTGTGGCCAAAGGGTTCTCTCGGGTGGAGGGAATAGATTACGAGGATACCTTTTCTCTAGTATAAAGGTACTCTTCAATCAAATATATTTTATCACCTTCACCGCAGATGGGATGTAAAATACATTAGATGGATGTAAAGACAACCTTCCTCAACAGAGTGATTGAGAAACAGGTGTACATATGGCAGCTAGAAGGATTTGAGACCTTCAACAAAGAGTCGCATGTGTGTAGACTCAATCCAGAGCTGTATGGACTGAAACATGCACCCTGTACTTGGTACACCAGGATCGACAACGCCTTTGCCATATTGTGGTTGAAGGTAAATTATTGATTATATTATTATATGTCGATGATTTAATTCTAACAGGTGATGAGAATATGATCAAATATTTCAAAGAAGATTTGGCAAGAGAATTTGAGATGAAATACATGGGGCTCTTACATTATTTCCTTGGTTTGGAAATTTGGAAAAGATATGGGGAACTGTTTGTCTCTCAGGGCAATTATCCCAACATTATACTGAAGAAGTTTCACATGGAGAGTAGCAAAACCATGGAGACTCCTCTAGCTGGGAATTGGAAGAAGGAAGATGCTACTTCAGGTGAAGTGGTAGAAGCTACCATTTACAGACAGCTTGTGGGTTCACTTATTTACTTGTTGAACAAACATTCAGACATGTGTTATGCGGTTAAATATCTTAGTCAAGAAATGGTTAAGCCAACCAATATCTATTGGAAGGAAACCAAACATGTGTTGAGATACCTCAGAGGCACCACTTAGTTTGGTATTTTCTACAGGCGGACAAACGGAGTGAAGATGAAAGGCTTCACAGATGTAGATTGGGCATGGAGTCCATCCGATAGGAAGAGAACTTCAGGAGGAATCTTCAGTATTGGGTCAACAACAGTTTTCTGGTACAACACGAAGCAAAGATTAGTTACACTCGGTTTAACAAAAGAAAAGTACATGGATGCTAGTCAAGAAACTTGTGAGGCTATTTGGATGAGGAAGATCCTTGTTGGTTTGTTTGTTCAACAAATGGATCCTATAGTGATTTACTGTGATAACTATAGTTGCATCAAACTCTCGGCTAATCCAGTTTTCATGATAGGTCCAAGCATATTAACGTCTAGTAGCACCATATCGGAGATTGTGCGCAGAGGTGGATGATGATGCTAGTACATTCCTACAGAGGAACATGATGCAGACATATTGACGAAGGCATTGTCAAGAGGCAAGTTCGAGTTCCACATGGGTAGGATCGGAGTATCAAATAATCCCTTTCTTGGTGAGAGGGAGTGTTGAAAATGACACCAAGAAATATTTTAATTTAATTTTACCTTGAATTAAATTAGAATAAAATTGTAATTCCACGTCACATGACAACTTGTATGAGTTAACTAAGTCAGTTTGACTTAGTTGGTTCAGTTAATTCGAGTTGAGGGTTTAACTTGAGTCATGTAGAGTGGCTCCTACAAAATAGGAGCCCTGGTTGAGTATATTTTGAGTTGTAGTTAATTAACTCATTTTATCTGAGTTAAAGTCAGTTTAACTAGTTCCAACTAATGGAGGAACTAGTGAGAGGTCAAAGTGTGGAACTTGAACTTGAACCACATGCAATGATCAATCAAATAATTGATAAATCCACCATAAATAACTCATGCATGTCATATCATAGAAATACCAAATTGAGATTGGAGTTGAATGGCAGTGTACTATCAGTTGTATAATCATCCAAATTGTACAGGTGTTGCATGCAGTCACAGGGAGGACCTAGATGTATTGCGCAATTCCAATTGGAAATTTACCTAATTAATAGGGGCTAATTACCCAATGAAACAATGCAAGGAAATAGGGATCCAAGCTGGTTGAAATTTGGTTAAGTATTGGCCTAGGCTTGTCTAGGAAGTAGTGAGACAGATAGAGATAGTGCAGTGGTTTCTCTGGTTAGAGAAAAGCATTGTAATATTCTCATATTTTTTGAATTATGTAATATACAGATAGTGGGGTTTTTAGCTGAGGCTTTCCCCAAGAAATCATTATGTAATGTGTGATTGAAATTATTTCTTTTGCATGCTTTGTGTTTCACGATATTTATTGGTTTTCCACAATTGGCAGAGTAGATTCAAGTCTATTATTTTAGCATATTACAATTAGCAGTTTGAATCCACATGGGTTTTCTACATCATTGACATGATCTAATTTTGGAATAAATGTTAAGAAGGTGGTGTTGAGGGTAGTTAGGACTGATCTTGCATTTACAAATTCCTCAACTAAGTCATGGATCACTTCCCCAAATAATCACCAACATACTTGGAAGAAGCTTGTTGTAAATCCATTTGATCCTAGTGCTTTATTTTTGGGCACGATAAAAACTACTTCTTCCACTTCTGCAAGGGATATTTCCATTTTTAAAGCTAAATTGTGATATGCTTTAACCATAGTAGGGATGTGGACTAAGATATTTTTGATGGCCTAAAGTCTATTAGGAAGGGGTTCTTTTATTAGTGTGTTATAATAAGAAAAGAGATCCTTCTCAAGATCCTTGTGATCTATTAAATTTTTACCTATACCATCCAACAATGAGAAGATGAGGTTATGTTGTCGGTGTTTTATCATGGATTTGTGAAATAATTTCATGTTTCTTTCCCATTCCTTTAAACAGTTGGCTAACAGAGTATCTCTTCCTACTTCCTCCTTTCCTCTAGACGGGTTAATATGTCCCCCTCTTGTCTAGGGAGGTCTTCTATGCACCCATCTAGTATTGTTTGTTATTATATGTATTTCATCTGGGCTTCCAATTTCTATTTATCATGGAAAATGTTTCCAAATGCTTCCTTGTTACATTTCTTAATCTGGTATTTGAGTATTTTACACTTCTATTGAAATTTATACCTAGTATAATTGATAGAGATTTCAATATCTTACCACCAATGGTTTTCCTTCTCCATGAAGGAGGGACCATTCAGCTAGAAACTTTCAAATATAAAATTTTAGTTGTTTAGGGTTTCCTTCTTGTCCACATCAAGGAAAATGGGCCAATGATCATAGCTTGCACTTGGCAGGATGGAAGCTTCAAAAAATATATCTTTTTCTAGAAGAGTTTTTAAAACATGAAATCTATCAAAGTGACATCCAATTTGATTCTTACCTCTCCTTTTATTTTTCCAGGTGAAGGTCCCATTGAATGTATCTATATGTATTGTGTGTGTGGCTCTGATGGTTTCCTTGAATAGATGAGAGTCAACATTCGAGTACCTCATACTTTCTTTTGTCTCACCCATTGATTTGATTATATTGAAATCTCCACTAATTTATTTCGTCGTCCTGGTTGAGTTGAGAAGGATATTTTAGGGTGTGTAACTAGGTGTTAATGCATATAAGGCATGTGAGGAAGGTGTCTTTCTCCATGTAACTAGAGTTAAGAAAGAGATTTTAGGGTGTGTAACTAGGTGGTAATGCATATAAGACATGTGATGTGTATGGAAATGAAGGCCCATAGGAGGTATGAGGTCCATACTAGTGGGATGGTCCTAGTAAGGGATGGGATTTGTTATATATATAAGGTTCAATGTGTTGTTGAGTCAAGGATGGAAAGGCATGTTGGAAAAATCCAATTAGGAATGGGATCTTATGTGATGAAGGGGTAAACTATGTTTATGTTGAATCCTTTACGTGTTAGGGTATGCATATTTTAAGGATCAATATGGGGGGGAAATCTCCTTTTATACTTATTATGGGGTCAAATAAACACTTTTCAATGTCAAGAGAGACTAGGCGGATGGGGGTAAACACCTACAATCCTACCAAAGTGTCTTAAAATTATAGAATCCACTATGAGAATGTCTTGTAATGTAGAATTAGCTGAGGTGTAGAAAAAACTTATATTTACAAAAATAGATTTTTTATTTATTTATGAGTACTCTTTAAAATTTAAAAAAACATACAAGAAATAAAGAAAAGATGTACCAATAAAAATTATTTTCCAAATGAGTTTTTATCATTGGTTATAAGGGTAAGTGCGTGTGATTCTCAACTGAAGGTTGAAAAGAGACTAGTAAGTGTGTTAGACACTTAGTGATGAGGTGGGAGTTCCCATTATATATCATAGATACTATTTGTAACCCCCAATTATAACCCTTGGTAAACACCTAAGATATTGGCCCTAGGTCTCCTCTTTACCAGTAATGAACAAAGGGGATAAACTCCTTGATTGATTGTATGTATAGTGGAACTATGAAAAGTTATCACACATCTATAATTTAAGCTACCCACAAGTGCTCATATTTTATGACAAGAATTGAACCACACTTTCATTAATCATACACCTCTCTCCTCACTTCAATAAACTTATAGTTTCAAAAATTTCAACCTTGAAATATTATTTATATTTTTAATTCCAAAGTATCATTCTACTCAAATTTTAGATGTTGTTTGCTAGATATGTTTTCCCTTGTTTTTTCATTCTCTTCCTCCAAAGTAAAATAATTGGTCCATTCTTTGCATTGGTGGAAGTTTTTCCCTACTTGTCGCTTCAAGGCTCAGACCCAACGGGGATATCCTTTAATTTCCCAATTTTGGTTTATGGGGTTTGGTACCCATACACGTTCTCTATCTGGTTTAATATGGGGATGTGGACTCCTAACATAATACTCAAGTTATTCTGTCTTGTCTTATGTGTGTTTTTATCAAATTAGAGTTTCCTTGCTGATAGAGCCCATGGGGGTGTGGAAGTCCCTAGGTTTTCTCTTATTCCAATATGGGTGGACATCTAGGTGGACAATTTCTCTCTCCACTCTTTACACCTTTGTGAATGATAGCTTTGTGTCTAGGTTTCTTTCCTCCATTATCATCATCAATCCCTTGTTTGGTTCACATTTGTATTATGGTCATTTGTCTAGTGTGTATTACCATTGTTCCTCTGCTCTAATGTCTCCTCACTAGAGAATTCCAAGTCGCAGAGGTGGAATGACATGCTCATCTTCCTCACGCTGACGAATGTTTTGGTGGGAGTTTGTAAATATTTACTTTGATACAGTCCTTCTAGAAGTAAGGAACAAAATTTTCCTCCTTGAGTCAAAAGAATTCGGTGAAAGGTCTTATTTTTCTGATTAAGAGGTTGTCAGAGGCAAACTCCAATGGATACTAGATCGGGGGAGATTCAGGAAGCATTGACTTCATTTTATACATTCCATAAGATTGGACCAATAGATGGAAACCCTACTTTATATGGTTCTTCAGGACAAGCACGTAGACAACTACAAATTGTTTAGAGGTCAAGAGGATATTGAGAGGATTATTCATAATATTTGTTTCATCCTTGATGACATTGGGACCAAATTAACAAGGGTGAAGAAATTAATCATCTACGACTCATAGACTGAGTCAATAAAGGTGAATGACACCCCCATTGTCATAAATGTCTCATCACCAAATGTTTCATTTCTGACCACAAGAAAACTCTTCGCGGCTCTCTTCAGTCATTATCTAGATTAAAGTTATTTAATGGGTTATGCAGTTGCCATTCCAGAATGGAAGTTCGTACAATGGCATGGATTTTCGATGACAACTTGTTTTTTCTCTCCAGACCTTCAGCTAGGGAATTGGTGGTTAGATGATTTCCCTTTAATTTGTAGCTACTTGTGAGTGCTTTTTACAACTTTAGATTATGATCTTCTTCTACTTAGATTATTAGTGATCTTCTTCATCAAAAAACTACCAATGCATGAACATAAATAGACAATAGACACAGAATGTAGGCTATCATCCAGGGCCAAAAACTCTCACTCTTTGAGAGGAAAACCCGCAAAAATTCTTCTTATAGAGATTCTGTTGAGTGTCTAATTGATGATGTCAATCAGAGTTCAATTAATGTCAACCCGTGAAGGTAAAATTAGAAGTGCCACCTATAGGTCTAGAAAGATTCCTAATTTGTCCGAGATCTTTTGGTTCTCTTACAAGAACACATTCGTCAAGATCTCTTCCAACAACTAAAAAAACCTAAATCTAATAATTGTCGGAGATCTTATGGTTCTCTTACAAGAACACATTCGTTAAGATTTCTTCCAACAACTAAACAAACCTAAATCTAATAATTGTCTGAGATGTTATGATTCTCTTACAAGAACACATTCGTTAAGATTTCTTCCAATATTAGAACATCTAACAAAAACTTAAAAATTGAAATGAAATAAAAACATAAATTAAATTATACCTAAAATAAGCATGCAAGTGAGACGATGGGGGCCCTCCATAACTCCACAAGCACACCACTTCAAAGGAGACTCAAATGTAGAAGCAACAAAATCAAAGTATGATTCTTTATTTCAAAATCTTCATCATGATGTACAAACCAACTCTAAGATTACAAATGGAGGAGATTGTGCTCCTATTTATACAATGGGATGATATAACAAACTCATAATGATGATCCACTAATCTCTCTTTAGTTCCATACATCTCTCAACCATCTAGACACATAACCCCCTTTTGTCCTTGATCTTCTCCATGAGATCACGATCTTCTCCATAAGGCTTATTTTATCAAATTCGAAATTGATCATTCAAGGCCACATAAAGGTGTCTTGGAAGCTTCCTTGGAACCTACACATGTCACAAAAACAATCCACTTTCCATATATGAAGTAAAATATATTATTTTCTAATATTTAATCAAGAATTTCTCTCAAAAATTCTTGAAAATAAATAATATTTGGAAGATATAAATGAGACCCATTAATGATGAACAATAGGGAAAATGAAGTGACATGGTAGTGAATAATGAGTGATATAATGGAAGCATAGGTGAAAAATGTATGGTAATGAGTGATATTTGTATGACATTTTGAAGCCCAACAGATTCCAATTGACGAATACCAATACCAAGACCCTTAACCTAGTAGCCACTCCAAGAACAAGACACTAGTTTTCTTAACCATATTATGCTCCTTCCTTCTTCTTGACTCCTATTCCATTACAACCATCACTGTTATCACTTCCACCCTTGTCACCGTGTTGTTACCTCTGAGGTCTCATCACTATTATAGCATTGAGGTCTACGTATGGCACCAAAATCACACCTTGTAGCAGCACCAAGTCTAACACCATGATTGATATAACACCAATATTTATGAGCATCATTGTGCTGAGAATTTAGTATCACCATGATAGCACCAAATTTTTCCGAGCTTCCTTCTGTGGTATCACTAAAAGATAGTGTCGAACCTGTGAGACCCTTCTAATTGTGATAGCACTGAACTGTTATGGCATCCTTTTCACGTAATTGCACCGCACCATTATCACTGCAATTACACTGATATCATGACTGCGCTGAACTATATCTCTAAACTGTGATCTGAGTTGCAATAGATCCGAACTTGTTTTCTGTGGTTACCTAGAACTCATGCTCTCCAATTAGTCCAAAATCTTTCCTTCTGTTATGACACTGAAACTACTTATTGAAATCAATGAAATTGTGTTATGATCCAAATTTATTTCAGAGAGATCCAAGTTCTGTTTTTCTATGTTTTCTACGAAGTTCACACTGGTATATAATCCAACATGATTGGGTGAACCTTCGTGTCTTCATTTAAGCCAACATGAGTTCATTTTTCTTCATATTGAGGCCGACTTTGAAGAGGAGAACTAGTGCTTGTCTTTGGAGGGCTTCATGACAATATTATAGACTTAAATACATTATTTATATACCAAAGAATGGTTATACATGAAATTTACTCTAAAAACAAAATCCATTGCTCATGAAACCCATGAAGCAAGTATTACAATAATAATTTTATTTCTTCTTTTCATCATTTACAAAAATCACAATTATATGTCATTATGAAGACCGAACCTAGTTACATTTTCCAACACTCCCTCTTAACTAGGGAGGTATTCATAATGGTACTTGGTCAATCTAAATCTGAATAATTTCTCATAAGAAGAATCAAACTAGTAACCCATTTGTATAGCATCATATCAACCAACAGTCTCACATTGCAAGGCCTTGACTAACAACTCCATATCTCCACAAGAACTGAGCTCAATTCTAGTGAGACCAATGATTTATAGACACCCTCATCATTTTCTCTCTCAAAACATACCCCACATGGGTTCTCAGGGTGTGTTCCATTAGGACTATTCTTATATTAGTTTCCTAGCCCTCAAAGAATATTGGTCCTCTATGACTACTCTTATCTTGGATGCCCTATCTCATCCTCAAAGAGCATCGGGTGCCGAATGATTACCCAATCCTCCAATATGTATTCCCAAGTGAAGATCAAAATGATGTGTCTATCTCTCCCTCTTAATTAAGGATAACATATGTACTCATTCCTACAAAAGGAATGTACCTAAGCTCCCTTAGGAATTTCCGAGTCTCTTCCAAGTAAGAAACTTGTTTCCAGACTCCCTCTTAATTAGGGAACTACATCAGCTCCTCGGGTGGAGATAATGGGACAACCATCTGCTTTGAATAAATCCTTCCTAGATGTCATTAATTTCTTCTTTGTTATGGAGTCTTCATATTTTAGGACTTCTTCATATTGCACAAACCATCTATTACTTTCATCCATGAGTTAGTCATGTCATCATTCCTTTCATTAGAAAGTGATCCATCAGTCAACATCTGCCCTTGCTTCATGTCATGTTTCCTTATTCATGTTGTCTTCTTCGAAAGGATCTTACATCCTCCTACATGGTCCTTTTAGGAAGACATCCACAATTATTTTCTTGGAAGTCCTGCATAAGCCCATCTAGATATTTGTTCAAAAATAAGAAATGAACACTTAAATCAAGAATTTCCTTTGTGATGGTATTTCATCATGACATATTCTAGTTATCATTAGTATCTCACATACATGTTGACATATCTCCCAAAGATATCCATTGTCAAGGGTCTCCTTCTCCTTCTTCTTCTTCTTCTTCTTCTTTTTATTTTTATTTTTATTTTTTATTTTATTTTTATTTTCAGACTTCCATCAGAGTCTTCATATATTTTCGGTAGATTACCTAGTAAAATATTCTTGGTCTAAGATGTTGAATGCATTTTCCATGGTTTCATATCTCATGTTCTCTTCCTCCCTTTTTCTTCACACATTTCATTTAATTTCCATGAGCTTCCAATCAGAGCTCCTCAATTGTAGGCAACCACCTCATACTTCATATGAGGACATATTATGCTGACTCCATCTAGTGCGACTCATGACTTCCGGAATCCTTTCATAGGAGGAGATTCCTTTCCTTTGATCATGCTTCTCAAGATAGAGAAATGGTCCATGTTACCTGCAACCATATAACATGAATTTATAATATTGAATACAAGCATACATACATCATTTACCTTTAGTTCATATTTCTTTCAACAACTTATTTGATTGAAAAGATATTCAATCCATTGATATTCCTCATCTCTTATGTCCTCATACCATCATCCCATGAATTCCACAAGTTGGAGTTCCTGATGAAACACTTTCTTCCTCTCTATATTGGTGAACCCTTCGATGAGGATTCCATCAGATAATCTTGAGGATCTTTCATATCCCCATTCATCAGATTTTTCTTTTGACTTAATGTATTATGAGACTTGTCTTGAATGACTATTCCTTTCCTTAAGTTTCCATTGAGGTTCCCAAGAGATATATCCTTCATATTTGACTACCATGGAATTTGTTCCAGCTTTCCTTCATGATTACATATGGTGATTGCACAAGCTCTTGCTTCTAATTCTTTTTCTCTTTATGCTTCCTCCACTTCTTCGGTTAAAAGGACTACTTTTCTATCTTACTTGTTATTTTCCTTATTTAACTTAGGACAATATTTCATGTAGTGCTCATAGCATTGAATCTTAGATATGTTATTATTTCCTTTCGAAAAATGTTTGTACACTTTTTCCCTCAACCTGTCTTCTTCTATCCTGCATAGAAACCACAAGTTGTTGAATGGGATAACCTTATTATCCTTATAGAGATTTGTTACCTTGTTCATCAGTTAGTGCATTTAGAATAATTAGGATTATCTCCTTATCATCTCTCCCAGATCCTTGCAGTTGAGATCTTATGAAGATAACCTTTTATCCTTTTATACCTTCAATTTGGGTAGATCAAATCTAAGTGATATGACCTTCTTTATAGCATCTTCAAAGAATAGTTTTACCAGCTTATCATATATCTCTTTGATGTCTCCAATCTTGCTATATAGCGAATGAGGGGACTTGTGACTGACTTCATAAGAATCCCTTGAGCTCCTTGATCTCTTTCATTGTATTCAGATCATGCTTGTCCTTCGGATGGTTTGGAGAATTTTCCATTGAAATGACTTCACTTTCTTCAAGGACTATGTCTATCCTCATTTTTCATGCAAGGAAGTTCGATGACCCAAACAACTTATAAATCTCCTTGCAAAACGAAGTCATTTTACTATATTAGATTATAGAATGAAAGATACGTACTTGACAAGTGAAGATGAAATTTTCAACTTTATCACTTTGATGGTGGTTGGAGAATATGTATTATTTCCACTTTTGGATAATCTTATTCCAAATGAAAATACCTTCTTCAATGAAAGGAGATTTCTCCTTTTATAATTCCTTTAGATCTAGCTCCCTTTGTTTATGGTGATTGATGAGGATGTTTTGATGCTTCCTCAGATGATCTTCTTCAAGGATAAGGAGGGGATCCTTGCTTCAACGAGGGGAAGACTGCCTCCTTTTCTTGACAACACCTTTCGATCTAGTATTTTATGGATGAACAACCAATGAGAGGGACTTGCCTTGTAGATTTTTGAAGATGATGACAATGCATTCTAGTCTTCAATATACTTCGACTCTCTCGGTGGTGAATGAGTGTAGATCAGAATTGCTTCTCTTGGATGTCTATGCTTTGTGCTACCTTTCATTGTGGATCTATTCAACTTGATGAGGGTCTTTTTTGTCTTTTGATGATGACTAAAGGATACAACACTTTTGTTGGTGTAGACTTCTAGTTACCTTGATTTGATTGGTGATCCCAAGACTTCCTTTTGAAGTAGACTTTCTTCTCCAATGTAGATCTCCACTCTGCTTTGACATCCTTCAAATCACTTTGATTCCTTCCTTGAAACTCGATCCTTGAGTGTCTCTTTGATTAGATGCCCTTCCTTAACTATCACCTTAGCTCTGATGCCATGTTGAGAAATCTATGGCATTGATAGTTAGATGATTTCTCTTTAATTAGTAACTTATTGTGAGTGCTTTTTACAACTTTAGATTATGATCTTCTTCTTCTTAGATTATTAGTGTTCTTCTTCATCAAACAGCTACCAATGCATGAGCATAAATAGACAAGAGACACAAAATGTAGGCTATCAGCGAGGGAAAAACCTCTCACTCTTTGAGAGGAAAACCCGCACAAATTATTCATATAGAGATTCTAATTGACGAATACCAATACCAAGACCCTTGACCTAGTAGCCACTCCAAGACCAAGACACTAGTTCTCTTTATTGTCTTTTGCTCCTTCATTCTTCTTGACTCCTCTTCCATTACTTCCATCACTGTTATCACTATCATCCTTGTCACTGCGTTGTTACCTTTGAGGTCTCATCACTGCTATAGAACTGAGGTCCACTTATGGCAATGAGATCACACCTTGTAGTAACACCAATACTACAGTAACACCATGACTGAGATAACACCAATATTTATGAGAATCATAGTGTCGAGACTTTAGTATCACCATGATAGCACCAAAGTTTTTCGAGCTTCCTTCTGTGGTATCACTGAAAGATAATGTTGAACCTATGAGACCCTTCTCACCATGATAACACAAAACTGTTATGGAATCCTTTTCATGTAACTGCACTACACTCTTATCACTATAATTACATTGAGATCATGACTGCATCGAAATATACCTCTGAACTATCATCTGAGTTGCAATAGATCTAAAATTGTTGTCTGTGGTTGCCTAAAACTCATGCTCTCCAATTAGTCCGAGACTTGTCCATCTGTTATGACACTGAAATTACTTACAAAAACCAATGAAACTATGATATGATCCACATTTATTTTAGAGAGATCTGAGTTATGTTTTTCTTGTTTTCTGTGAAGTTCACACTGGTATATATAGTGGTTAGTCCTCCATAAATAAGCTGACCTAACTGGGTGACCGTTGTGTCTTCATTTGAGCCAACAATGAGTTCATTTTTCTTCCTCTTGAGGCCAACTTTGAAGAGGAGAACTAGTGCTTGTCTTTGGAGGGCTTCATGATAGTCCTATAGACTTAAATACATTCTTTATATACCCAAGAAGGGTTATACATGGCATTGACTCATCCATTGCTCATGAAACCCATGAAGCAAGTATTACAATAATAATTTTATTTTATTCTTTTCATCATTTACAAAATTCACAATTACATGTCATTATGAAGACCGAACCTAATTACATTTTCCAACACAAAGGTATTTGTTTTGTTCCTGCGCCTTACACCCAGTATTTCCTTTACCAGAAAGGCAATGCTCACACCTTTGTTTTGCTCAATGCGTAGGGGAATAGTTACTTGCTATGAGGTTCACTTAGTTCTTTCTCTTGTCATCATTAGTTGCTTTGTAATACTCCAACGCACTAGTGGATATAGTTGATAGGCAAGGAAATTTTTGTTCATGTTTAAGGTTTTGTATCTTAATTTCCAACTTGTAAATTCTAATGGTTTTGTGTACACCTAGTTCAGGCACTAACCTCCCAGGTGAGTCTTTTAGTCAAGGGAATAGGTACTGCTATCAATGTAATACTCTTTCTTATTAATGGAAATCACTTGTAGAAGCTTACAAAAAAAAAATTTTCCCCTTATGTTGGCCACAACCTCTCACTACATGTAGATGTAGGGGTCATAAATTATCAAACTTAAAACTATTGTTTTATTTAACTGATTGATTTAGGTGTTGATGTTGATGAACTCTAACTCTTAGATATTTCTTCCTTTTTTCCTAAAATTTGATGATACCATTTTTTATAAGGTCATGAATTTTAGTTGTTTAAAATGCATTTTGATTTATAAATAGATTGAGCATCCTAAAAAAATCCTTAGGCCACTCAAATTATACAAATTATATAGCTAACACTTACTATTCCATGAAATATCTACCAAATTTCGAGCAAAAAAGAAAAATCATAGTTAAATTATGCTATTAAAGCCTAATTAATCTAGGAAACTACCATTTTCTAAGCTTTTTTTCTAGTTAATTTTGTTCAAAATTTGGTTTAAATAAATTATATTTTAAGTTGTTTAATTGGCAAAGATCCAGTGTCTCATGGGAATTTTAATGTATCCATTTATGAATTCAAGATCGTGTTTTAAATAACAAGAAATCGTGATAAAAATTGTATTGCTGGATTCCAACCGAAAATTCATTTCATCTATTAATTAGAATACACCATTAATTTTTGGATAACTAGTCTAACTAAATCACAATTATATGTGGAAAACAATGAAAATTATGACAGGATTTTGTGAAAATCTGACAAAAAATTGAAAATATAGATTACTATCGCGCCCTCAAGGTTTTTGATAGCGTTAAATCAATTCAGCCACACCAAAATAATTTATTCCCAAATATTATTACTAAATTTAGCTAATGTTTTTTACTAAATTTAACTTTTGAAGACTTTTTAGTATTTAAATATAAGCAAAGTGGACAGGGTAAACGTGTGATTTTGTTAAGTGCGGACCAAGGTTTTTGATAGCGTTAAATCAATTCAGCCACACCAAAATAATTTATTCCCAAATATTATTACTAAATTTAGCCAATGTTTTTTACTAAATTTAACTTTTGAAGACTTTTTAATATTTAAATATAAGCAAAGTGGACAGGGTAAACGTGTGATTTTGTTAAGTGTGGACCAAGAGTGTCGCTACTCACAAAACTCTTTACCGCTTCCAGGATGACGCACCACGCACCACTACGTTAGTGGACCACGTCAGCATAATAATCTCCAATTAAACAAAATAAAATTATATATTTAGAAATTCATTAAAAATATGAATGGTTATACATGTAAGTTGTTGTTAAGAGGTTGAAAGTGATTAAAAAAGAGATAATTAATTTCGTTAATTTTGGGTTATTTCGATGATAAATTGGTATGATTTTGAAAATTTTGGGTTATTTAAATAATATATTAGTATGTGTATTCATTTTAAATATTTTAAATATTTTAAGTTTTTAAA
The DNA here is from genome assembly GCA_034641835.2 of Pinus albicaulis. Classification (NCBI taxonomy): domain Eukaryota; kingdom Viridiplantae; phylum Streptophyta; class Pinopsida; order Pinales; family Pinaceae; genus Pinus; species Pinus albicaulis. Next base: position 599,177,763 of record CM076571.1, on the reverse strand, counting down.
TATTTATTTTTTTAAATTTAAGAAGTAGAGAAGTTTATTTAATTTATTTGTATTTTTGTATTTAGAGTTGTTTTTAATTTAATAGGAAAGAGTGGTTGTATTGTCTTGGTATGTTGCATAATGTAAATATTTTACTGAGTGAAATAAAATAAAATAAAATATAAAGATAATAAAATTAAAATTATTTAAATTAAAAAGTTATAATAAATTAATGCTTATAAATATTGTTAAAGTAGTTTAAGTAAAATTGAGGTCGAGTTAATTTTTGATTAGCTAGGGCTAGAAGCTATGACAACTCATATATATATATATATATATATATATATATATATATATATATATATATATAAGTTTTGCACTTAATAAGAGGTTTGCACTTGAGAGATTTGATCTCATTTTGTTTTTGATAGATCCAGAGTTAAGATGGTCCTTGATAGATCTAGAGTTAAGATGGATCTAAGCTGGTTAAAAATAGAATATTATGTATTAAGTCCGAGAGACACTCTCCAACCCTCAATGAAATAGATGTTGTAATGTCGTGTGTTATGTTATGTAAACATTTTCACTTGGTCAAATTACATAATAAAATAAAATAAAATATTATTTTATTTTATTTTATTATGTAATTTGACCAAGCGAAAATGTTATGTTAATTATTTTATTTTATTTTATTATGTAATTTGACCAAGCGAAAATGTTATGTCAAGTATTTTATTTTATTTTATTATGTAATTTGACCAAGAGAAAATGCTTACATAACATAACATAACATAACAGGAGATTACAACATCTATTTCATATTGGGTTCGAACCAACCTAGATCCATCTTAACTCCTTATCTATCAAGCACCTATAGTAATCAAATCTCTCAACATTTAATATATTTGAGAGTGTAAACTTGATCCATATCATATTAAAATAAATCTTCCGGGATATCACATGAGAAATTGTAAAACGAATGCGTTTCGAACTTCATCTTCAGGATAATGAAGACTCGCTGATCCAAATATCCTAATATATATCATGGAGAGAGAAGCAAGTGTCAAAATCTATGGAAAAATAGATGTTAAAAAATGGTCAAAAATGAAAATAACCAATAAATAAATGAAAAACAAAATAAATCCCATCCTAAAGTAATAAAATAATAAGAATAAACACCAAGTCAAAAAAAATAAATAAATAAATAAATATATATATATATAAAATAATCAAAATTAAAACTAACAAAATAGTCCCTATAAAATAAAATAAAAAAATATAAAGACTAAGACAATAAAAGAAAGATTAAAAATAAACATTGAATAAATTAAAATAAAATCAAATAAAAATAATAAAATAGATAAATAAATAAGATTTCTTCCTCTTTTAAACTTTTGAACATTATTTGTGGTTTCCTTAGATCTGTTAAAGACTCGAAGGTGTTTATTTAATCCTGTGCTCTTGTGGGAATCCCTACATTGGAGAAATTGGTAAGTCGATTAATAAAAGGATTCAAGAGCATACTGCGGATATCAGACATGGTATAATGAGGTCCTCAGTTCTAGTTGAGCATGCACAGAAGACGAAGCATCACATTTGTATGGAAGAATCCAGACTCATTGCTAGGGTTGAGCATTTCCATCATCGTAAATTTAGGGGAGCTATTGAGATTGAGAAAAGGCCCCATACTTTGAACAGAGATGACGGGTGGAAAGTTAGCAGTTGTTGGATTCCATCTCTTTGCTCTCAGTAGTGGTCCTGCCTCTTGTGTTTTCCTCTCCTTTTGTTTTCCCTATGTTTTTTCTTGATATGTGTTTGAGGTTCACTTATTTATATTATTTCTAATGCTAACATAGTTTTAATCTATTTTTCTTTTTAGGTATATTATTTTGTAAGTCCTTTTATTTATTTCTTTATTTTTAATATATATATTATTTACCTATTTTATTACTTTTATTTATTTAATTTTAATTTATGTTTATTTTTAATTTTATTGACTTAGTCTTTATTTATATGATTTTATTTTTATTTTTATTTTGTTTATTTGACTTGGTCTGTATTTTTATTATTTTATTGTATTATCTGAGGATGGGGTTTATTTCGTTTTCATTCATTTATGTATTGGTTATTTCCATAGGTTTTGACCGACGCTTTTATTTATTTCTTTATTTTTAATTTTTGATTTTATTATATATATATTATTATTTTTATTTGATTTTATTTTAATTTATTCAATGTTTATTTTTAATCTAACTTTTATTGTCTTAGTTTTTATATTTTTTGATTTTATTTTATAGTGGCTATTTAGTTAGTTTTAATTTTTTGATATATATATATATATATATATATATATATATATATATATATATATATATATATATATATATATATATATATATATATATATATATTTTGTTTGACTCGGTCTTTATTCTTATTATTTTATTATTTTAGGATGGGATTTATTTTGTTTTTCATTTATTTATTGGTTATTTTCATTTTTCACTGTTTTTTAACATTTATTTTTCCATAGGTTTTGACAGTTGCTTTTCTCTGCACGATATATATTAGGATATTCTGATCAACCAATCTTCATTATCCTTATGATGAACTACATTCAGTAGTTCGAAACGTGTCGGTTCTAAAATTTCTCATGTGATTTCCCTGAAGATTTATTTAACATTTAATATATCCAAAGTTAAGATATATCTAGATTAGTTTAAAAAAATTATAATCCAAACTTTATGGATATTATACATGCAAATATTTTTTTATTAAATTAAAAAAATAATTAAATTGATGAAGTTTTTAAATTAATCTTTTTCATTTCTATTAATACTTAAATTATAAAATAATAATTATTTGATATAATTTATTTTAATATATTTTTTTTCCTTAAAAGTATTTAAATTAATTTTCTAATAGACATTTCTATATTGAGATAGGCTTTTCACAATTTCTTCCCGATAGGGGTACTTCCACGACGATCTTTTCCTGACAGGTGGTATAATTGGCATGCAGGTCATATGTATGGTATATGGGGTGGTGACCCTCGACATAAGAGCCATGCTCTACATTTGGCTCCGTACGCCCCTTGTGTGGCGACCTTAGAGTTTTCAAACTATGTTGTACCTACCAATGTCCGATCGACTTAAATGCGAGCAAATAGGAGTATGTGGTTCTCGGTATGAAAGTAATTTTGGCAACAAAATTTATCCCTTCATGTATGAGATGGGTCGCCCCTCTCATGGTGGATTCGTCGTTGGAGGAGGATTTCCTGACAATCGAGGAAAGCTCATTTATGAGCTTATCATTCTGAACTTCATTGGGATGGTTGAGTATTGTGTCAGATTGTGCGCCTGACTTGCCATGACAAGTGCTCATGTTGCTCACCTCACACAACAAGTCTGGTCTCTCACATCCTCGCCCTACCATATATGCATGGTTCAGGTCCCAGGGTGGCGACAAAATTGTGTTTTGGTTGCTACTAGTGAAAATCCACAATGGTCAACTTGTGCATGGTAGACAGGGGTGGTCTATTCTTGACTACAAGGAGATCTGTTTCCTTGGTTCTCTCCTTAGAATATAATTTGTTGGTCGTGTCTTAGTTCCTCAGTGGTCTGGTTACTTCTTGGTTGTATGGTCATATACTGCAAGGTATTTTGGTTATCTCTAGGTCGTTTGGTTTTTCACTGTAAGGGTAAATTTTCTTTGTGCTTGTTTTACACAACTCGGGGTCTGGTCCTTCATTTGAATTGATGGCAGTGTTACCTTTTGTGTCACCTCAAAACTTCGACCCTGGTGGGATTTCATTCAGTTTTCCATATTCTCCATTTGGCTTTGATAATGGCTATGGATCGTTTAGAATTTCATTTTTCCAAAAGTTTATAATTTATATAGCTCAACCTCCACACAAATTTCGCGGTTTCGAGAAGTTAGGGGAACTATAAGTTTGTAAGTGTCGCGGACTCCTGATTTTCTTCCCCCACCCACAAAATTACATCTCTCGTTTTACTACAGGGCTTATTGTTTGCATTGTGCCAGGGTCCTACCATCCCTTCACATTGTCTATCCCTATCGTTCAACTTTTGAGAGTTGTCTCTTCTCGTTCTGTCTGTAGGTTATATGCTTATATGGCTCCTCGGCAGAGACTGCCTTGTCACTGAGGTGGCACACCTGGGTCATCCTCTTCGCGACATTGGTTGTTATTTAGATGGGAGTTCGTGGTCAATTTCTTTGAGGTTTCTCGTCTTGAAGTGAGAAAGTAATTTCTTCACTTAAAGGCTAAGGCGTTCGGTGATTGTGTGTACTTCTCTAATTCAAAGATTGGATGCAGTAACCTCAAGTGGGTTCCTTATCTAGGGAAGTTCCATAAGAGAGGGCTCCACTTTCTCCATTTTCTTGGCTTGCACCGTCAATTGGAAACTCTACTAAGCATGGTCATTCAGTATAAGTAGGTAGATAATTACAAGCCGTTTGCAAGTTAGGAGGAGATAAAGAGAATCTTGAGGGAAATTACGTATATCCTTGATGACATTGTGGTTAGCCTGACTCAGGTGGAGCGCTTTGTGGTATTTGATTCAGAGGCTGACTCCAAAGAGAATCAGGAGGTTCCTGCGGTCATCAATGCTCCAACTCAGACCTCTCCTAACTCAAACTCTTCTACTCTCTCGCCAGTTTTCACCTCAGACTAAAAATTCCACTATTTATATAGTATTTTTCGTTTATTTTTTGTTAGTATATGTTTTATGTAAGTAGTCGCATGATTTTTTGTCAGCATTGTCATTGAACTGACGATATGTATTTCTACAATAGATTTTTGGTATTTTGTATGGCTTAGTTTCAGAGCCTTAGGGAGACTGGTGGATAGTAAACTTCTTTTTTATAGTTTCCATGTTCTTGCATTCGAGCAGGGTAGTATCATCTTGGTAAATTTTGACCATTGTTAGTCTTGGTGTGGTATGGTTATCCTTGTTTGAAGATATGATCTCCCAGAGTACTCTTTTTGATGTATGAAATACTTTCACTGTAATATCTTTTTCTATTAATAGAAATCTATCGAGAAAAAAAAAAAAAAAACAAAACTTTTCACAATTTCAATTTTGTTTAAAAAATATGTGGATTATTGAGATTTAGCTTTCACAATATATTTTCATTATATGCTAAAATAAAAGATTCAAATTAACTTGAAACCTTAATCTTGTATTTTCTCTATTCTATACTCATTAGACAAATTCATCTTAACTTTAAATTTATTGAAAAATCATAAAAAATAATTACAATGCAAATTTTGCTATACTTATATATATATATATATATATATATATATATATATATATATATATATATATATATATATATATATAAAACTAAAATTCATCTCTCTAGGAAATATATATTTCAAAGAAATTTCTTATATTTCAAAGAGTGTTATCTAATATACTTCCAAATTTATAAAAAAAAATTAAAAAATAATAAAAATAATCTTAATTTTTTTTAAATAATTAAATTTCATTTATATTACACAAAATAAATATTCTATACTTTAAATACCATGATTAATTAAAAAATATAATTGATATGCAAATCTTTTATACCTCTAAATTAGAGCAACTCGAAACACATATATGTAAGCAACACTATATATGTGTGTAAGCAACGCTATATATATTATCATGTAGCAAAAAAATAAAATGAATAATTGTGTTAAAAATAATTGATTTATTAAGATATTAAACATATTCAATTTTTAAATTATAGAAAATTTAAAATAAAATAATATTTATAGTAATTTTTTTTTTAAATCTCAAATAAAATTAGATAAAATTTTGAGGAAGACTTTTCATGTTTATATTAGAATTGTTTCACGTATGTATAACTTTTTTAAATTCTTTTCATTGATATTTCATATTAATTTTTTTGTGTTAGTGTTTCTAGATTACATTCTAAATATTATTAATTAAATTAAGTTTTAAAGTTTATGTATGTTTTTATGATTCCATAGGATGATATAAAATATTTTTTAAACCAATTTAAATTTATAATATTTTTTAAACAAATTTAAATTTAAATTTATTTTTAATTTATGATTTATTAGTAATAAAAAATTGATATACAAACTCGTTGTTTTTTTAGAATGTACCTTATAATATGTGATAAATTCTAACTAAACTATCTTGTAGATTATGCATTCTTTTCCATAAGATTATGGAAGTTTTTTTTAACAAATTTAAGTCAATGTGAATTTAGAGATAGATTTTAAATTTCAATTTTTAAAAGATTTAATACTTGTATTTTAATAAGTTTGACATTGGTGGGGCTACATCATGGTCATGTCAATAATAATACTTAGGCAAGGAATTGAGAAACGACACCCAATAACGTCTATCCAAAACTTCATGAACGTAAAATACACCTTATTATATATAACACAAATCCATAAAACTATATTTGAGAATGTACATTGTTTCTAATAGGATTATGGAAGACATTTTTTAAACAAATTTACATTTAACCTAAAATAATACAACCTAATATTTTGATATTTAAAAGATCTCAGATAAAACCTAAACCATAGAAATAAATGAGACATAAAATATTGAAATTTAAAAATATCTGTCATAAAAATAATAAAGATAAAAAATAATGTCAAAACTTTTGATATTTAAAAAACCTTGAATATATTAATTGTTTTTTCTTTCTGATTTGTTAAAGTTGAATTATGGAGTCGAAATTTGTACATGTAACATACTTGTCAACCAAATAGAGCTACTACTTTGTCCAATGCATTTTATTACTTTATTTTTTTCTTGAATAAAATTATAATAAAATTGAAACATGCTAAACTTTTTAGTATTAAAGTTACGACAAAATTTAAAATAATGCAGTATAGATTTTAGATATTTAAAATGTCCAAGTTAAAGATGAAATGTTAGTCCTTTTTTTTTACATGGTCATTTTTTTTCATTGTTTTTTATTAATATATGAAATGTAACATTTTTCATTTTAATTTAGAGGTGTAATACCTTTTATTATTATTATTATTTTTTGTTGGTAATTAGTAGTTCTTTTATTGATTATTAGTACCAAAATACAATTATAATCAAATTTTTATTGCTATAATCTACCATTAGAGTAACAAAGAAATTTGAGAAAAATTTACAAAAAAATATGAGGTTTTAAGTCATAAAATCAAAATAATTTAAATAGTATGTTTGATCATAACTAGTTTATATAGAAATGTACATAAATGATCTATAGCTTCATATTAAATTATAAACAACTAATCGAAGTCAAAGAATTGACTACCCTATAAGGAGTAAGATTAACATGAAAAAAATGTGTTGGCAATCGAAATAAGTTAGAAGGAAGTGGACACATAAATTGGATCCAACGAGGTCCTTGGAGATGCTAGGCCTTTCTCATGAACCAGGAAGACTTCAATATGTGCCAACCAAAGAGCGATATTGTGATTATTAGCCTAAAAATCACCGTGCAAAAGAATCTCATGTTTTTCCTCATGCCTCACAAGGAGGACTTTACTTAGAAGGGATTTCATATGCCAATAAAGTTAAATAGTATGTAATTATTGGTTCTATCAACATCTTGTGTGCGTAATATTCGACACCTAATCGAACACATAAGTCACTACTTCAACATCCATGAATTCATTCCTGTTAGCTAAAACCGTTGTGGATACTTGTTGAATTTCCTCTTAGATTTTAGGTGGGGTGTTCAGGAGAAATAAATGAGCTACCATATGAGCCCAAAGGTGAGCCTGAGAACTACCTTCAGCTCTGGTCGAGGCTCCTCTATGTCTATGGGCTCGCTTCCTAGGCATTGTGGAAAGGGTTAAGAGTTGCAGTTGAAAACGATGAAAGGGTAAAAAATCCGAGTAAGAAAAGTAAAGGGAACAATTTAGGTGGATGGATAAACATAAACCAAACGGAGCAAGGAGGCACCAAGAGTGAAGGCCTAAGAAATAGGACACTAGTAAAAAATCGGGGCTTTGGAAGAGGTTACTAGGAAATTAAAAAAAGACCACAATCTAAACCAAGAGAGAGCACAAGTAGGAAAAAGAACAATGTTGAATACCTAGAGCCCAATATTGATTGGTAGGAGGTAGAATAAGCGCCGAGGGGATCACTTCATTTTAGTTTTCAACCAATGTTGAGCTAACACTTCTCCACATCCATTCAAATATTCCATCCAACAACACAACCTCCTTAAAAAACCACACCTCAAAATTGTCTTCCCAAGTAAAAAAATTCAGATAATCAAGCGTAATGGGGGAGGTCAAGTCAGGAGAACCTATTCTTTCCCCCTCATGAAGATGAAAATAAATCTGAGAGGAAGGAAAGCACCTCGTTGAGCACTGAATCACCTTTGGAAAAATCTCATTCCTAACGCAATTGAGACACAAACAGGAAACTTGTAACCTCTCTTGGAATTCATTATTGTTCATTCATCTAGATAATTTCTTAGATTTCCACCCCAAGTCATTAATGACATCATAATGTTTGTGGGTGTGTGTATCACCATAAGTTTATGCATGTGGAAGTTGGTGGAGGGAGGTAGCTATGCGCCCCCCTTGATTGAGTGTTGTGATGGTGGTAGTACCATCCCTTCTCACATTTGTTTAGTCTTCCTCATCGCATATTGGGTTGTCTCCCTATTCATGGAATGCACCATCTCCTAGTCATGGGAGAGAAGAGAGCAACAATCTTGCAACAATGAATATGATACTATAGTTGTCCAAGGGGAGGAGAGAAGAAAATTTAAAATGAAAAATCCTAGGTTTTCCAAATAGTTTGCAACTTTATCTAGGCGCCTAATGTGTGAGTGAATAATAATAGGAAGATGAGTGTTAGGTCCCTATATTACTAGTATAGTCCCTTATTGTTTTCATTCTAACCCCCTTATTGTTATTATTGTACCCTTGTAACCCCCATATTGTTATTATTGTGCCCTTAAATTATTATTGTTAGGTCGGCTAGGATTACAATGTGGCCCCACTAGGATTATATTATGGCCCCATGGACTCCTATATATAGAAAGGAGGTTTTGTAAATTGTATCATCCAAGAATTGTTCATTTATGTAATGTATTGGAGGTTTCCCCCTCAAAGAGGCTTATTTCTAAGGCGTTGATATCTCTTTTCTTCTATTTTTGGAGCTGGTTACACAACATTTGGTATCAGAGCTTTGGATTCTAGGGTTTCGCTGCTCTAAACAGGTCATTGTGGCATTTTCGCTATAAAAATTTTTCTATGAAGGTTCAGAATCTGAAATGTTTAGGGTGCGAAGCCTAAATCCTGAGGAAACTTGTCAAAAAATTTCAGATCTTGGTTCCCAATATTTTCGGAGATATGATTTGTGGAAGGTAGTGCTTTTTTCAGGGTCCCGAATTTCATCTCAAAGAGGTGATCATGGGAAAATATTCATAACTATCTCTTTGAGCATCGGATTGGAGTGCTGTAAAAAGTGGTTGCAAACACACGGACTGCAGTGTCTTGGCTATCAATTTCAGAGCCAAAGGACGAAACTGTGACACGTGGCAAGTCGTACAATTTCGCTCTACTGAACCAGTCCATAATTAGGTCATTGTGGGAGATTGGACACAACTTTGTCTTGGAGAATCCAAATCAGGTTAGACCTGTGGCATTCAAAAGAGAATTCAGAGGGCTATGTCGTTACCAAAATTCAAATATTGAAATGCTGCAATCACAGAGATAATCCAATTTCAATATCGAGCTCCTCAAAAGCAAGAAAAAGGTGTGTATTTTTTTTCCGAATTGCATAAGTCTTGTTTGAAGAATCAATTTGAATTGATTCCAAGGGCATATTTTAGAATAGATATCAGTATTGGGTTCTAAAAGATGCCCTGTAAAAATAATTCAACACCCATTAAGCCTTCAGAAGGCTTTACTATGACTCATGAAGATGAAGAATTGCAACATGATCTATCAAAATTACAAGAGCAAGTGCACCAAATTTCGCTCTCGCAAAGAGCAACAAAAAATGAAATGGAAGTTTTGAAGAAAGGCGTGGAAGCTAAGATGGATGGCATGGAAGATGGCCTAGAAGCTAAGATGGATGACATGAAAGACAACATGGAAAACATGAAGAATGATCTAAAAGCAGACATGGAAGGTTTGACAAAGTTGATACAAGAAATGTTTCATAATGGTGAAAAGATAATAGAATAAACTCATGATGAAAACAAAATAAATGTTAATCGTGATTTCACAAAATCTAATGTTGGCGAGAAGAACCACCATATTCCAAAAATGGAGATGAGGAATTTTGATGGAAAGGATCCTGTAACATGGATACTACAAATGGAGTAATATTTTGATCTCCATAACGTGCAAAACACACAAAAGGTACGCATTGCAACTTTACATTTAGAACAAAAAACATTTGTATGGTGTTGATGGCTTTTCTCCCGTAAAAAAATTGTCACTTGGTCAATTTTTACGAAGGAAATGATAACACATTCCGAGGATACAAAGAGCAACACCTTCTTTAGCCAATTGATAAATCTCAAACAAAAGGGCTTAGTGGGGGAGCACATTGAGGACTTCCAAAAATTGAATATAAGGATAACTGATATTCCAGAGGAACACAGGATTGATCTCTTCATAGGCACTTTAAAGGATAACATCCAACATGAAGTTCGCGTTTTGGAACCTTATTCATTGGAGAAGGCATTCAGGTTGGCAAGAAAAATTGAATGTAGAATTATGGCGACAAGGAAGCTTACTACTCACTTCTATAAATAAGGAAGTGTTGCTACGCCTAGATTTCCACAACCTACAAGGTTGACACCTCAAAAATTGGAAGAAAAAAGAGCAAAAGGGCTTTGCAACAGCTGTGATAGAAAATACACTAAAGGTCATAAGTGTGCTGAGAAGAAATTATTTTACATAGATTGTGAAGAGGAAGAAGAAAATGAACAAGAAGAGGATATACACCAGGAACCAGCCATAGAAGGGGAAGAAATGAATCTGACCATATCATGTAATGCACTGGCAGGAATTACCACTCCTCAAACTCTCAAGATAGAAGGACATATCAAGAAGAAAAAGGTAATAGTGTTGATTGATTCAGGTAGCACCCATAATTTTATTCATTGCAAGGTAGCCAAGGAATTAAATTGTTTCCTATACCCAGCACCAGAATGTCAAGTGATGGTTGCAAATGGAGGAACTATAAATTGCTCTGAAAAATGCCATAATATCAAGCTAACCATGGGGGAATATGTATTGACTAGTCCAATGCTTGCCATTCCTATGGGAGGTGCCGATGTTGTACTAGGAGTACAATGGTTACAATCTTTGGGGACGGTAGCTTTTAATTTTCAAGAACTTTTCTTGAAATTTTTTTCAGAAGGAAAGGAAGTCGAATTACGGGGTATTGAAGGGAAGCCAGGAAGGATAATAAGCTCTAATGGCATGACAAAGCTTCTAAAGAAAGAACAACTAGGCGTAATTGCACAATTATGCTCACTAGAAGTTCCGACATCAAAATCATCTATTTCTGCAGATCTCCAACAAGTCTTGGACAATCATGCCAAGGTGTTTGAAACTCCCAAAGGACTCCCACCTATTCGTGATCATGATCATGCTATTCATTTGATTCCAGGAAGTGTTCCTCCAAACATCAGGCCTTATAGATATCCTTACTTCCAAAAGAGTTAAATTGAACGTATGATTGCAGAAATGTTAGAGGCGGGTATAATTCAACCTAGTCAAAGTTCTTTCTCTGCTCCTGTAGTTTTGGTACACAAGAAGGATGGATCATGGCGAATGTGTCCATATTATAGGGAGCTCAATAAGCTCACCATTAAAGACAAATTTCCCATTCCTGTGATTGATGAATTATTGGATGAATTACATGGAGCAATTTATTTTACCAAGTTGGATCTTCATTCAGGATATCATCAAATTAAAATGAAGACTAAAGATATTCCAAAAACAACATTTCAAACTCATGAGGGTCATTATGAATTTTTGGTCATGCCTTTTGGCCTTACCAATGTACCTTCTACATTTCAAGGGTTGATGAATTCCATTTTCAAACCCTTCCTTAGAAATTTTGTGTTATTATTTTTTGATGATATACTAATCTATAGTAGGTATTGGAAGGATCATGTTGAACATGTTGACAGGGTGCTCAAACTATTGCAGGAGAAACAATTATATGCAAAAACATCCAAATGTTTCTTTGGAGTACAAGAGGTGGAATATCTAGGTCATATTGTATCTCATGAGGGTGTTAAGGTAGACCCTAACAAAATTAAAGCCATTAAGGAATGGAAAGTCCCCACAACCATAAAGAAGTTGCGAGGATTTCTAGGGTTAACAGGGTATTATCGCAAGTTTGTTAAGAATTATGGGAGAATAGCAGCACCTCTAACAACATTATTGAAGAAAGATGCATTTTCATGGACCCCTGAAGCAACTAAGGCCTTTGAACGTCTTAAAGAGGCAATGTGCCTAGCACCGGTCTTAGCTACACCAGACTTCACAAAAACCTTTATTGTGGAATGTGATGCCTCAGGAAATGGAATTGGTGCAGTTTTAATGCAGGAAGGAAGACCCATTGCTTTTGAAAGTCGTCCAATCAAAGTAAAGTATTTACATAAACCTATTTATGAGAAGGAAATGTTAGCAATACTGCATGCACTAAAGAAATGGAGAACTTACCTAATGGGAAGACACTTCAAGGTAAAAACTGATCATGATAGTCTTAAACACTTTTTGGAACAAAGACTATCTTCAGAAGAGCAGCAAAAATGGGTCACAAAGATGTTGGGTTATGACTTTGAAATAATATACAAAAAGGAAAGCTTAATGTTGTTGCAGATGCACTCTCAAGAAAGAATGAAGAGGTGGAAGCATTGCTCTGTGCCATTTCTATTATCCAACTAGATTGGATAACCGAAGCAAGAGATGAATGGAAGAAGGACAAAGATGTATGGACACTCATTCAAAAGTTGCAGCAAGATCCTAGTACATCTGATACATTTAATTGGAAAAATGATTCCTTATGGTACAAAGATCGCTTATATCTTTGTAAGAATTCCCAACTAAAACAAAATATTCTTCTGGAATTGCACACTTCTCCTTTAGGAGGACACTCGGGATTTTTAAAAACTTACCACAGGGTGAAGAAAGAATATTTTTGGGATGGCCTTAAATCTGATATTCAAAAGTTTGTGGCGAATGTTTGGTTTGCCAGCAGAATAAAGTTGAGACAATTAAGACCCCAGGACTTCTACAACCTTTATCCATTCCAAGTCAACGTTGGGAGGAGATTTCAATGGATTTTATCACAGGTTTACCTAAGTCCGAAGGAAAGAGTGTCATCATGGTGGTAGTTGTTAGACTTACCAAGTATGCACACTTTTGTGCATTATCTCATCCATTTAAAGCAAGTACAGTTGCTACTACATTTATGGACAGAATTCAAAAGCTACATGGAAGCCCAAGGGTTAATGTGAGCGACAGAGATCCCATTTTTACTGGAAATTTTTGGACGGAGTTATTTTCTTGTTTGGGTACTCAATTAGCTCATAGCTCATCTTATCATCCTCAATCCGATGGTCAAACCGAGATAGTAAATAAATGTTTGGAAGGATATCTTCGTTGTTTTGTATCTGATAAACAAACACAATGGGTCAAGTGGTTACCTCTCGCTGAATTGTGGTATAACACTTCCTTCCATACTGCAGCAAAAATGACCCCATTTATGGCACTTTATGGATATCATCCACCATCCATCACATCATATTTAAGGGAAAATTCGAAGGTTCAAGCAGTGTAAGATCACATCAAGCATCAGCAAGAAGTTCTCCAACTCTTAAAGGATAACTTGAATTTGGCACAAAACCGAATGAAACAATAGGCAGATCAACATCGCAGCGAGAGAAGTTTTGATGTAGGAGATTGGGTATTTTTACGGCTACAACCATACAAACAAATGTCCCTCAAGCAAGCTAAGAAGGATAATAAATTATCGCCAAAGTACTATGGTCCTTACAAGGTGTTGCAAAATATTGGTACTAGGGCATACAAATTGGAGCTTCCTGCTTCTTCGCGAGTGCATCCAGTTTTCCATGTTTCATGCTTAAAGAAGGTTATAGGTGAAAATATTCCAGTTCAAACAATATTGCCAGAACTTGATGAGGAAGGAAAAATCATATTGGAACCTGAAGCGGTCACGGAAACAAGAACTCGACATCTACGGAATCGATCAATTTCAGAGTATCTCATCAAGTGGAAGAACTTACCCACTGAAGATTCTACATGGGAGGATGAGAATTTTATACAGAAGCACCCAGAGCTACTCAAGCATTGAGGACAACACTTTTTTGAAGGAGAGGGACATGTTAGGTCCCTATATTACTAATATAGTCCGTTATTGTTGTTAGTCTAACCCCCTTATTGTTATTATTGTACCCTTGTAACCCCCATATTGTTATTATTGTGCCCTTAAATTATTATTGTTAGGCCGGCTTGGATTACATTGTGGCCCCACTAGGATTATATTATGGCCCCATGGACTCCTATATATAGAATGGAGGTTTTGTAAATTGTATCATCCAAGAATTGTTCATTTATGTAATGTATTGGAGGTTGCCCCCTCGAAGAGGCTTATTTCTAAGGCGTTGATATCTCTTTTCTTCTATTTTTGGAGCCGGTTACACAACAATGAAGAAGGAGGGAAGCGATATGATTAAGTTAATTTTCAAGCCTCGAGTTGGAGGAAACATTTTCCACTTGTGAGACATTTATTTTTTAAAGTTGATATAACCAAGTGATAATCTCCTTCAACAATACTTTTATTGAAACCCAACAATTTGGTAGCAAGGAGGCCATTTTATAAGGTGAATAGATCAATTTCATTATTAGTATTGTGGCCCATGGAGTCTGCAACAATGTACACTAGATGACTGGTAGCATCAAAAAATAGGTCTCCATATCTTGAAGAACCTGAATTTCCTTTGGAAGCTACAAAAATTAATCTTGAGAAATATCTAGGGGGGATCACGAAGCATAGGGGGCTTTAGTGGGAAAACAAGGGGGAAAGGGGGGGCAAGTGGAGAGGAGGGTGGAGGGAAATATTTCACAAGTTGGGAGATTCTATAGGAGCTATTAAATAATCCTCAAGGGACCATGGGCCTAGTAAAGTAGTTTCTCTGTAATATTCCCTTTTCTTGATATGGTCAAAATGGATGGAATTTACCCATGGTATTTTCTCACGAGATCCGCCCATGGTATTTACCTTCGTTTTTCGAGGGAAAATAATTACATAATATTTCTAGAGAGTCCATCAAGCCTATTAAAGGGGATAGAAGCTGGGCCTTTGGATCATCCCAAGTTTGTATGTCTTATTGTGTGTTTGTTGAGAACTTGGAGTGGCCAGTTCTACTTTGATCTTGGGATGAAAACCCCGCGGTGAAATTGTGTAGTGGATCCATTTAGGGTCCACAATTGTGCCTTAGTGTTTAGTGTAGTCTTGTTGAGTAGTTGTGCATGCAGTCTGGCAAGGGGATTTCATGGTTGATCATTCTGACACGTATTACTTTCAAATAATAATATAAATACAAGTTGTACCTTTCTTTTCAGATCCTGTATGTTCTATGTTTCACTTCTTAGATTTCCAATTAGAACACTATAATGCTCCAGATCTATTATTTATTTAGCTGTTTAGGATCTTACAATGGAATCAGAGTTGTGAATCCTACCAGCCCGAGGGTTTTATTGGGAAATTATAAATTTATTTGCAGGATTATTTGGAGGCTTCATGCTGGGAACTTTAGTGGAATTTATTCTCACCCTAGTCAGCATTTCCATCTTCGGTGGTATTCCGTATCACCCTAGCTGGTTTTATTTTTCGGTTGATTGAAAGGAGAATTTTTTTCATTAGTTTGAGAGTTATTATTTTATTGCAAACAAAAGAGGTTGAGATTATTTGCTACATTCTAGATTGGGGGTCAAATTTTAGGAGGAAGTGTTAATTCCCTTAGAGGTTCGAGAATAGTCTCTAATTGAGTCGAGAGACATTCCTACCATGATCCAGAATTATGCAGGAATACAATAAAATACATAAATAAACATAAACACAAAGATTCAACAGGAATAACACTTCATTTCATTAATATCAAATATTGAAAAATTCTTACAGACAAAATGGAAAATAAACTAACTTGGGCGATGGTAGCTTATCTCCGAGAAGAGATGTGCCAGCTACATGCCTCTGAACTGTGTTACACTGAGGATAGAAGGCCTATTTATTATTGAGAAAAAATGAAAAACCCTAAACATCCAAAAACCTAACCCTAGGAGATGAAGTGCAAAAGCTATGGGCCCCGTTTCGGTAAATTGGTACATCAACTTCCCGGGGACGTAACTTTGGCATATGATCTCTGTTTGACGCGCACAATACCTCGTTAGAAATATATATCCAAGGACTACAAATTTTGAGTGACCAACATCAAACAAAATTCTATTTTGGTCTTATTTTTCCAAGAAAAAAAACGATGTTTAGGGCCTCAGAACAGCTGTGGAAGTTCAGGACTCGAAAAACTTCCAAAAATAGTAAACTGTGCTACAATTAAGGAAACTAAAAAAATGAAAGAAAAAATGGTGGGGGTCCAAGTGGAGTAGGCAGGTGGTCACAAATATCCACCTGGATTAGTTCTCCCCCCTTAGGAAGAAATGGTCCTCACTACGTTGAGTTCCTCCATGAGATGATGAAACTTCTGCTGAACTTAGTCCCTAGTGAGCCACTTTCCTTGGTGTAGGAGTTGGCCAGCTTTGAAAATCCGATACAACTGGATCTTCTGCTAGCAAGTTGTTTTTATCTATGTGTCCATAATCCGATCAGTTTTGGCTTGTTCCATGTAGTCTGGGTTTAACTCTATCGGTGTGAGTTGTTCTGCAATGTCGGATGTGTCCAGCAATGGTGGAAAGTAGGGCCGAAGGTGGTCCACATTGATGTAGAAATTATAAAATATAGCATGTATATCTTGGATTCACCTGATCTAAAAATATGCTAAAGTTAAATACTGAAACTCTTCTACAAATATTTTGCGGAATTTAAAAACAACACAGTTTCCAATCACATGAAGCAAAGAAGAATAGATCAAAACACACAACGCCAGATATTCACAGGGAAAGCTTACTGCTCAAAACCCCTCTATCATATATTGTATATTCCACAAGGAATCATGAAAAAATAAAATACAAAACTCTTCTCATAAGAGCTCTCAGTACATCAACTAATTGTCTCACACTGTCATACAAAAATTGGCAAATCCCTTAGCCAATTTACTGTCTCCAGAAAACCTGCCTTGCTCATTCTGTTCCTGATGAATGCAATCCTTAATCACAAATAATTTCAGCCTTCCTCAACTGCGCTGAGTATCATGGGAATCCTGTGGTGTTATAACTACACCTGGGAAGCTTGCTAATATCACAACTAATAGTCACACTTCCCTTTCACCTAGATCTCAACTGGGTCTCCACTAGATCTGACATGCATGAAGTTAATAATAGTAAAAACATTAGTTGCATGTGAGATCACTACATGTGAATTAATTAATATTTAATTCACTTGATCTCTCACTAGTGTATCTGCAGTTACAACTAGCATAACTGACTTTAACTCACTTAACTGAGTTAAATTGATTTACAACTTACAAAAATCATGCACCACTGCACTTCCAACTCTGTTACAACTATAATCACTCAGTTGCAACTAAATTCAACCTGTATGTACCACCAACCAACCACTCAACTCAAAATTCACTTAGCTAACTGATTTTCCACTTCAGTTAACTATTTCCAAGTGCTCATTGAGAATAGGTTATTGTTTATTGTCCAACTATTATTAAGGGATAATAATAGTCGGCATGCATCTATAAATAGACATGCGATCTATAAATAGAACTCGCACATACATCTATAAATAGAACATCATCTATAAATATAATTTTCTCAACCATATTTAAATAGACATCATCTATAAAAAGAATTTTCACATGCATCTATAAATAGACCTCCACCTAAAAATAGCCTGTGTGGGCCCCACCTAGTGTAGGTGCTTAATTTTCACTAGGATCAAGGATGTTGTTTCCGGATGCCAATTTCATTGTTTCTTGTTGCAACCTTCAACGATTGAACACTAGGTGCATACCAAGGAATGGTGGAATATTGAGCTCAAAGGCATTTTCCCCTACCACTTTGGTGATGGTGTATGGCGCGTATTAGAGCAAGTGAAGCTTGTAGTGGTGCCCTTCAAAGCGCTCCTTCTGCAAATGTATCCAAACTTTGTCGCCATCTGGAACTTGTGTGGCACCTGATGTTGATCATGTGCTCAATGAAGTTATTCACCTTGTCGGCTTCGGACTGGACATGAGCCAACTCTTCCTGAGTAGCTACAAATGGTATGGCCACATCAATGAGACATAGTGGCTGGAATCCCAAGCCCACCTGAAAGAGGTTGTGGCCAGTTGAGCTATGGAGAGCCCGATTATAGCTCTGCTGGACATAGGGATGCTTTCATCCCATGTGTGTGGATTCTTCAAGTTGTACATGCGCATAATGTGTACGATCGTCCTATTGAAGACCTCTGTTTTTCCATCAGTTTGTGGGTGGAAAGTTGTGAATTTAGTGAGCTTGGTGTCCAACATCGACCAGAGACTTGACCAAAATGTACTGAGGAACCTGCTATCCTGATCTGAGATAACAGACTGTGGGATCCCAAAGTGTACCCACACTCGTTAAAACAATATTTAGCAGTGGCTTTTGTTGTGATATTCTTCTTGTAGGCCACCATAATGGTCATTTTATAGAATCTATTGGTGACCACAAAAATGCATTTGTTTCCATGCTTGGTAGAAGGAAGTGCTGACATGTAATCCATGGAGATGGATTCCCAAGGCCGACTATGTGTAGGCAGTGGAGTATATAGGCCTTGCTTCTTTATGTTCAGTTTGGAAATGGTGCAGGAACTGTAGGATCTGATGTACTTCCCAAAATCATGTCGAAGGTTTGATCAATAGAAATACTTCTGCAGTACTACCACTAATTTCTCGACCTTGAAATGTCCAGTGACCTGACTATAATGCGCTTCCCAAATCATCTTGGAACGCTCACTTGAAGGAACACAACGGTGTCCCAAGTGGCATAAAAATGCATCTTGGAGGTGAAAATTTGTGACTTGCTTATCCTCCAGGAGTGTTTGGTATGTATTGTAGAGTTCTGGATCACTTTTGTAGAGAGTCGACCAACCCAAAGTCTTTTGCCCACAAGAGTCGACCTTAGTGGTTAGTGCCATAATTGGCAGTGGATGGAGGCAATGTGCAACGTTATTGGTGCTTCCCTTCTTGTACTTGATGTTAAAATGGAACTTTTATAGGTATGTGGACCATTTCTGATGGCGATCATTCTGAAACTTCCCTTGTGTCTGTATGAACTGCAGGGGTCAATGATCTGTGTGGATGATTGTTTCCTTCTCCAAAATGCAATGCTTCCATTGTCAGCAGGCCTGCACAATGGAATACGTTTCTTTGTCGTAGGTGGGATAATTTTGGATTGTGTATAAAAGTGTCCCATTATGATATGCCACTGGATTCCCCTGCTAAGTAAGCACTACCCCAATAGCATAGTCACATGCATCTGTCTCGATCTCAAATGGTTGTTGCAAGTCTAGTAATGTGAGCACTGGTGCAGAGCAGAGGCGGTGCTTCAACTCTGCGAACGCTTGCTGTTGAGATTCATACCAAAATAATTTTACTTTCGCTCCGCCTTTGGTGACTTGACTCAAAGGCCAAGTGATATGAGAGAACCTGAACACAAACCTGCGATAGAAATTGGCAAGACCCAGAAAGTTTTCGAGCTCTGTTAGAGTGGTTGGGGCTGACCAATCGTGAACGACTTGGATCTTTGCTGGGTCCACATGCACCCCCCACTCATCAATAATGTATCTGAGATATTGAACCTGGGTCATGCCATAAGTGAATTTCTCCAAATTGGCACACAACATATGTTGCTGTAGTGTTTAGAGGACCTGTCGAATGTGGCGGAGGTGTTCTTCCAAACTCTGGTTGAAGATCAAGATGTAATCCAAATACACCACCACGAATGAGTTGGTGAATGGTCACAAGATGTCGTCCATCAACCTCATGAAGGTTGTGAGAGCATTCGTCAATCTGAAAGGCATGACTAGCCATTCAAAAAGTCCCTCCTTGGCTATGAAGGCAGTATTCCAGACATCATATGGTTCAATTGGTACTTGGCGATACCCGGACTTCAAGTCGATCTTGCTGAAATATTTGGCCCCCCTGAGTTGGTCAAGAAGGTTATCAATCCATGTGATCGGATGTCTATTTCGGACAATGATCTTGTTCAACACCTGATAGTGAATACAGAGTCTCAAAGCCCCATCCTTCTTCTGCACCCACATGATCGGGCTCCCATAGGGCGATGAACGCGGCTGAATTTGACCTTTCTACAGCAGCTCCTGAATTTGCCTTTTGATTTCGTCGTTCTCCAGAACAGAGTGCTGATAAATCGGTCCATTGGGTAGTGGCGTGCTTGGGATCAGATCGATGGAGTGTTTGACGTAATAATGCAGAGGTACCCCCGCGGGTGAGGTGAAGATGTCCCCGTACTCCTCCACGACCTTGTCCATCTGTTGTTTCCATGCGAAGGAGCCTTATCTGGAGGTCATGGATACAATATCATTCTTTCCCTAAGGGTAGATCATCAGGAAAACAAATTTCATAGCTTTGGAAATGAGTTTACTGCATTTCTTTGCAGTGATTAAAGAGATGGCGATAGGTAGTGGTACCTCTGGTATCCTGTAAAAATTATTTCCCAAAGTATCAATAAGAACACGAGGCCTAGACTCATACACAACATTTCTCTTCCACAAGTATGGTTGACCTAATAATACATCACAAAGATCAAGAGGAGAAATATGACATAATACCTCATCCGTGAAGGGCTTGATGTTGTAGGGAAGGCGACACTGCTGGATGACGCGAAGATCTCGTCCTTGGTGAAGCCACTCGATGGTGTACAAATGTGGGTGTGTTGTGGTTAGCAGGCCAAACTGCTTCACGACCTCTGCTGAAATTAGGTTCTTTTGTCTCCTGCTATCGACAATGAACTGCAAAGGGGAACCCTTCACCCATATTTGGGAATGGAGGAGGCGCTCCCCCCTCTCTAGATCTTCAGGTTCCTCCTTATGGATCTTGGTGGTCACAATAGTGGCATTGGGATCCACATCGATAATCTGATTCCCTTTGTCATTCCCCTTTTCAGGTTCTGAATGAGAGTCAGAACATGCATTTGATTTAGAAGCCTTTAACTCGGCCCCTAGTGACTGCTTGGCCCGACACTCACTTGTGTTGTGAGGGGAGCTCTTATGGAACTAACACCATTTTCTCGTATCCTTCTTTGGATTTGCGGTGTTGGTCTTTGCTTGCGGCTTTTTCCGGTTCTCCTGGGCCACCCCGCTTTGGATTTCTCCTTTGTTCTGTGGTTTGGGGATGCCTTTCCCTTATTTCTGATTCACAGATCCAAAGTCTCGCTTCTTTTGTTTGAATTTCTGCTCAATCTTGGCAGCATACTAGTATGATGTACCAAGCGAGGAGATGTCAAATTTCCTATTGAATGTATCTGTGCAGACAACTGCGGTACTTCAACACAAAATTTTTCTTCGAATATTTGATACCCAACTTTGCGTGTAGGGTATGGAACAAATTCCTTAGCACATCTTGATCCCTTTGTTGCCGCAACGTAGTCCATTATATGTACTTGTACTCATAGCTCCCCACACGATAATATTGTTCCTTGATAGCATCTCGGGAAGAATTCCAAGTGGGTGCGACCGAGAACAAGGAGGTTTCCCTCTCGTCCTTTTTCTCACAGTAGCTTTCCCACCAGTCCTTGACATGGGGGCAGATTTGAGGAGTGAAAAAGTAATCTTTTCCCAATTGGAAAAGTCACGAATCGAGAAATATCCTTCTAATAGATTCAACCATATATCTACGACGTTTTCATATATTTGGCCCTCAAATATGGGAATGTCAAATTTTCATTGCACCTTAAAAGGAGTGACGCTTCCAGAGTGGCTTATATATGAAGGTGCATCGCCGGTGGGTAGTCGTTGAAGGATCTGGGAAAAGTTATCCATCATCGCATTCCTTTGTTTCCCGAGGGCCTCCTTGAACAATATTTTGATAGTATCTCTTGCTCCCTCATCTTTCATTTCTTCTTCCATGGGAGGCTGTCGAGGTTTGTGACGCTGATCTTGCAAAGGTTCAACCAGATCGAGCCCTAACTCCTTATACTCTGAACTCCTTGTAGATCATATTTTGTAGATCTATTTTTTTTTAGAGAGTTGAGAACAAGTATCAAAGACGTCAAAATATGCCTAATGTTGGAAGCCACCCTCTTCTTATCTTGACATATCAGAGCCTTATTCACTAAAGAGGCCAAGAGCCCATTCCTCGAGGACCAAATACATATTCTTGGGCATCTGGTATTGATTATTTTTAGGTCAATTTTCTTTTAGAATTTTTGTGGACAGAATCAAATTTCCTCTTTATTTCCAGCATAATTTCTGAAGGGTTGAGATATATTACCCCTTTCAAAGATCTATAATACATAAATCATCATACTGCAGAGTGACTCTATCTAAACTAGATTGCAACAAAACATAGATGATATTTCATCTCAAACAGGGCATTTACCCATTGATCCCAATATTTTGGTCGCATATAACTTGCACAGTTATATAGAGGAGTCAAAATCCGATCATTATGGATTTAAACCCACTGCCCTAGACATATGAGAATTTTATACATAAAATAGGTTTCCATGTTTCAAATAACATGTGTTTTTTTAATGGCAAACCAGTTGGATTTGAACCTGCCTAGGAAAGCCCCACTAGTTACCGATTCCCTTGGATCTTTAAAAAAAAAAACATGTGTTTTCTTTATGGCAACACTCATATAAGGTACTCATAACTTTCTCCTTTAGTTTCCATAATTGTCGAAACTTGAAAGGGGCATTGTGTGGAAGATTGGGAGACCATTGTTGACAGAAGCCACGTCAAGGGTCATTGATTCGTGTTGTGGGCAAATTGCAGAAGCTGCAGACGACAAAGGATTCATACAGAGAGGCCGTGAACCCTCGCTGAGGAGTGCATCATTCCCGGTTGCTGCAGATGTTGCTTTATTATGGAAGGCCGCATGGAAAATTTCATGAACGGGTGGGATAACCCAACCTTAGTGTTGTGAATGTTGAATGTTTTTGCACCAGTCAAAGAGACTGCGAGCCATGGGAAATAAAATAAGAATGGAGTTGGGAGCCATCGAAGAATGAAATAATTCTTTGAGGGAGTGCCGCACTCACACTGTTTAATGTCGTGAGGCCCGTAACCATTTTAGGTAGGCGACAACCATGCACAAACACACCAGAGATCAGGGTTGTTATTCGTGTTGAGTCCAAACCCTTAATTAGCAGTCTTCACTACAATATGCAAACCTGAGGTCGAGTTCAAAAAGGAAAGTCCCTTTATTGCAGATCAAATCATGGAGCCTGAATGGTATTACTTATCCAAGATCTGAAGGGAGATCGTATTGTATCAAGATCAAATCACCAGTGGGGAAGTTGCTGAACGAAGGGATTTATGTCATGTGTAGGCGTTGAGGCCGTAGAGATCCCTTGCATGCTCAGACCGATCCACCTATTGACTGAGCAAACAGGGGATGTTGTGGTGAGGGTGTAGAGGTTGTTCCAACGGATTACAAGAGTTCAAAATGCGTCAAGAATCAATGCAATTGGGTGACACTGAAGGATTTGGGGCGATCTTGCAAATCTGCAGTACAGAAATCACATATTAATAGCCTGATTATTTTGGGTTACAGAGTACCATTATTTTTACGCCGTGAAGCACTGGAACAATGGGTCAAGAGGCCATTTAACTGCCAAGTCTCCCATCTATTGCAAAATGGGTGGAGCAGCGGTGCAAGTGTTGTTGACTCCGTGGGTCGACCATGGTCGAATAAGTCCCATGCCCACTCATTGCATCCCATGGTCATTTTTATTTTTTTGGATTGTTAAATCAAATAAGGATTATGGGATATTAAATAGAGTTTTATATTGGAGTTGGAATAATATATAATAATAATAAAAATAATAAAAGAGAAGAAGTGGCTTAATTTCTTAATTAGATTCTTCTTTCTTTGATGTGGGAGGAGATGGGAAATTTTGATGAGAACTTGGAAAACACTTATAAACTTCTTGATGAACTAGTGAGAATATATGGTCCCTTATGTAGCAATACCTCTTTAGACAAAATTAATGGTCAAAGCAGAAAATCATTCTCGAAAAGAGTTAATGTCATTCTGTAGTCGAAGCACCCATGGGAAGCGAAGGAAGGACATGAAAGATGGTCTAAGCTCTTCACACTTGGATTTGAATTGCGATGAATAAAGTCAGTCATAGACCTTCATAAGTTGGAGGAATTAGACACATGTATGTCCAAGGTGGGCCAACTAGAATGGAAGAAACTCATATGGGTTCTCAAGCCATCCATGCTTGTATTAATACAACCCAAACTCTAGGAGCATACTTGTGAAGAGGTCAGACTCATAGTTGCTTCTTGTCTCAACAAGATCATAGCTTTAACATCGCCATTACTACCTTACAATGACAATATCATCAAAGAGATATTGCAGTTGATAGCAGAAGCCCTTCAGGGGTTGAACAACATCATGCTTCCTACCTTTCAAAAGCGGTGCAAAATCTTAGAACTCATGGAAGAATTCAGATTTGGAACATTTATGCTAGCTCTGGAATGTGCGGACTTAATCTTTCAAGTGTTATAGGACTTTTAAAGCAACATTACATCAACTCATCCAGACTGTGTCAAAAAAAGCATGCAAAAGTTTATATCCTTATTCCTAGAAGGAGATGTTGACATCTACAAGATACTGAGATCCAAACTACTGACCATTTGGAGGAAGGAACTAATTGTATCACCAACAACCTATAATCTAGTGGAGAAGTTCTTCATACAAAACATAAAATTGGTCAGAAGGGTGCTGAAAAATAAGGAGCTTAAAAGGATTGATGGAGGAAGCAATAACAAAGGTAGTAAAACCTGTAGCAAGAATGAAATAAGATGGAGAGGATTATGTGTTATCTGCAAGGGAGCTTGGGAACTTAACCATTAATGTCCAGGTGATATGGAGGCAACAAGGGCAGAGAAGTTAGAGACTCCTTCAGATCATGGGGATTCATCTATAGTTGAGTTCATCAGCTTTCAATAGAGAAACCAGAAAGGATCTGAGCAGTCAAGTACCAATGGTGAGAAACAACACAATTTTTTTAGAGAGACTTGCAGGACAAGGCAATGATAATAAGACATCTTGACAAAGTACATCATGAAAGGAAGGAGGTAATTCCCCCTAACGTTGTGGTAGAATCTTGTATAGTTTAGTTCATAGATATCCAAGAGGAAATCCATAAAGAGGATGAGAAATCAGGTGTATATAACAATCTACCAATACATCCATGTTTGAAAACCAAGGAGGGTGAACAATAGATTGTCCCCACATGTAGAGAAGGCTAGGAAGAAGAAATTCAAGGAGACTTTGTTAGGTCCCTAGATTACTAGTGTAGTCCCTTATTATTGTTACTGTAACCATTGTTATTGTTGTACCCCTGTAACCCCCATATTGTTATTATTGTGCCCTTACATTATTATTGTTAGGTCGACTCAGATTATATTGTGACCTCATGGACTCCTATATATAGAAGGAGGTTTTTTCCTTTATATCATCCAATAATTGTTCATTTATGTAATGCAAAGGAGGTTGCCCCCTCAAAGTATCTTATTTATAAGGCGTTGATCTCTCTTTTCTTCTATTTTTGGAGTTGGTTTCATAACATTTGGTATCAGAGCTTTGGATTATAGGGTTTCGCTGCTCCAAAAAGGCCATCGTGTCATTTTTGCTATAAATATTTTTCTACAAAGGTTTAGAAGCTGAAATTTTTATCACGCGAAGCTGAAATCCCAAGGAACTTCGTGTAACACTTTCAGATCTTGATTCACAATAGTTTCAGATATATGATCTGTGGAAGTTAGGGTTTTTGCAGGATCCCAAAATTATTCTAAAAAAGGTGGCCTTGGGAAAATATTCATAACTCTCTCTCTAAGCATCAGATTGGAATTCTGAAAAAAGGGTCAGAAAGTACACAGACTTTAGTTTCCTATGTATCAATTTCAGAGCCTAAGGAGGAAACAATGACACATGGCATGCCGTACAAGTTCGCTCTACTGAACCAATCCATAATTTGGTCATCGTGGGATATTGGTCATAACTTTGCCTGAAGTGATCCAACTCGTTCACCTACATTCGTAAGAAGTTTTAGGATACTACATGACCGAATTTCATTGCATCCTAATTTTATAGATAATTCAGCTTTAACATCGAGCTCCTCAAAGCAAGAAAAGGTGTGTATTTTTTTTTTTTTTAAAATTGTATAAGTATTTATTGAAAATCGCTTCTGAAGTGATCAGGCATGTTGTTACAGACATTTTATTGGGTTCTAAAATGCCCCCTAAAAATAATTCAACACCCATAAAGCCCTCAGAATACTCTACTATGACTCATGAAGATGAAGAAATGCAACATGATATATCAAAATTACAAGAGCAAGTGCACCGAATTTCGCTTTCTCAAAGACTAACAAAAAATGAAATGGAAGTTTTGAATAAAGATGTGGAAGCTAATATGGATGGTTTGAAGAAAGGTACGGAAGCTAATATGGATGGTTTTAAAGGCATGGAAGCTAAGATGGATGGTATGGAAGAAAAAATGGAAGGTTTGAAGGAAGACATGGAAGGTTTTAAGGAAGGTTTGACAAAGTTGATACCAGAAATGATTCCTAATGGCTAAAAGATAGTAGAGGAAGCTCATGGCGAGAGAAAAATTAATGTTAAACGTGATTTCATAAACTCCAATGTTGGATGGAAGACCCACCATATTCCAAAGATCAATATGAGGAAGTTTGATGGCAAGGATCCCGTAACATGGATACTATAGATGGAGCAATATTTTGATCTCAATAATGTGCAAAACACACACAAAATGTACATTGCAACTTTATGTAGAAAAACACATTTGTATGGCATTTATGATTTTTCTCCCGTAAACATTTTTTCGCCTATTGGACCAAAGTGGAAATGATAGCACATTATGAGGATATAAAGAGAAACACTTTTTTTAGCCAATTGATAAATCTCAAACAAAAGGGTTCAAAGGTGGAGCACATTGAGGACTTCCAAAAATTGAATATAAGGGTAACTGATATTCTTGAGGAACACAAGATTTATGTCTTCATAATGACTTTAAAGGATAATATCCAACATGAGGTTCACGTTTGGGAACATGATTCATTGGATAAGGCATTCAGGTTGGCAAGAAAAATTGAATGTAAAATTATGGCGACAAGGAAGCCTACCACTCACATCTATAAATATGGAAGTGTTGCTACTCCTAGACTTCCACAACCTACAAGGTTTACACCACAAAAATTGCAAGAAAAAAGAGAAAATGGGCTTTGATATAGTTGTGATATAAAATACACTAAAGGTCATAAGTGTGCTGAGAAGAAATTATTTTACATAGATTGTGAAGAGGAGGAAGAAAATGAACAAGAAACTTCAAAAGAAGAGGATATACACCAAGAACCAACCCTAGAGAAAGAAGAAATGAGTCCGACCATATCCTGTAATGCATTGGCAGGAATTACCACTCCTCAAACTCTCAAGATAGAAGGACATATCAAGAAGAAAAAGGTAATAGTGTTGATTGATTAGGGTAGTACCCATAATTTTATTCATTGTAAGGTAGCTAAGGAATTAAATTGCTTCCTATACCCAACAACATAATGTCAAGTGATGGTTGCAAATGGAGGAACTATAAATTTCTTTGGAAAATGCCATAATATCAAGCTAACCATGGGAGAATATGTATTGAATAGTCCAATGCTTTCCATTCCAATGGGAGGTTCTAATGTTGTACTAGGAGTACAATGGTGACAATCTTTGGGGATGATAGATTTTAGTTTTCAAGAACTTTTCTTGAATTTTTTTTCGGAAGGAAAGGATGTTGAATTACAGGGTATCACAGGGAAGCCGGGAAAGATAATAAGCTCTAATGTCATGACAAAACTTCTGAAGAAAGAACAACGAGGCGTAATTTCACAATTATGCTCACTAGAAGTTCCAACATCAAAATCATCTATTTCTCCAGATCTCTAAAAAGTATTAGAAAATTATTCAAAGGTGTTTGAAAATCCCAAAGGACTCCCACATATTTGTGATCATGATCATGCTATTAATTTGATTCCAGTAAATGTTCCTCCAGACATCAGGCCTTACATATATCCTTATGTCCAAAAGAGTGAATTTGAACGTATAATTGCAGAAATGTTAGAGGCTAGTATAATTCAACCTAGTCAAAGTTCTTTCTCTGTTCCCGTAGTATTGGTGCATAAGAAGGATGGATCATGGCGCATGTGTCCGGATTATAGGGAGCTCAATAAGCTCACTATTAAAGATAAATTTCCCATTCCTATGATTGATGAATTATTGGATTAATTAGATGGAGAAATTTATTTTACCAAGTTGGATCTTCGTTCAGGATATCGTCAAATTAGAATGAAGACTGAAAATACTCTGAAAACAACATTTCGAACTCATGAGGGTCATTATGAATTTTTGGTCATGCCTTTTGGCCTTACCAATGCACCTTCTACATTTCAAGGGTTGATGAATTCCATTTTCAAACCCTTCCTTAGAAAATTTGTGCTAGTATTTTTTGATGATATACTAATCTACACCAGGTCTTGGAAGGATCATGTTGAACATGTTGACAGGGTGCTCAAACTATTGTAGGAGAAACAATTATATGCAAAAACATCCAAATGTTTCTTTGGAGTACAAGAGGTGGAATATCTGGGTCATATTGTATCTCATGAGGGTGTTAAGTTAGACCCTAACAAAATTAAAGCCATTAAGGAATGGAAAGTCCCCACAACCATAAAGCAGTTGTGAGGATTTCTCAGGTTAACAAGGTATTATCACAAGTTTGTTAAGAACTATGGGACAATAGCATCACCTTTAACAACATTATTGAAGAAAGATGCATTTTCATCGAATCCTGAAGCAACTAAGGCCTTTGAACATATTAAATAAGAAAAGTGCCTAGCACCGGTCTTAGCTATGCCAGACTTCAAAAAAAACTTTATTGTGGAATGTGATGCCTCAGGAAATGGAATTGGTACTATTTTAATGCAAGAAGGAAGAGCCATTTCTTTTGAAATTCATCTAATCAAAGGAAAGTATTTACAGAAATCTATTTATGAGAAGGAAATTTTGGCAATACTACATGCACTAAAGAAATGGCGACCTTACCTAATGGGAAGACACTTCAAGGTAAAAAGTGATCATGATAGTCTTAAACACTTTTTGGAACAAATAATATCTTTAGAAGAGCAGCAAAAATGGGTCAGAAAGATGTTACGTTATGACATTGAAATCATCTACAAAAAAGGGAAGCTAAATGTTGTTCCAGATGCACTCTCAAGAAAGGATGAAGAGGTGGAAGCATTGCTTTGTGCCATTTATATTATCCAACCAAATTGGATAACCGAAGCAAGGGATGAATGGAAGAAGGAAGAAGAAGTGTGGACACTCATTCAAAAGTTGCAGCAAGATCCTAGTACATCTGATACATTTAGTTGGAAAAATTATTCCTTATGGTACAAAGATCGCTTATATCTTTGTAAGACTTCCCAACTAAAACAAAATATTCTTTTGGAATTGCACACTTCTCCTTTAGGAGGACGCTAAGGATTTTTAAAAACTTACCATAAGGTGAAGAATTTTTTTTTGGGATGGCCTTAAATCCGATATTCAAAAGTTTGTGGTGGAATGTTTGGTTTGCCAGCAAAATAAAGTTGAGAAAATTAAGACCCCGGGTTTTCTACAACCTTTATCCATTCCAAGTCAATATTGGGAGGAGATTTCAATGGATTTTATCACAAGTTTACCTAAGTCCAAAGGAAAGAGTGTCATCATGGTGGTAGTTGATAGAATTATCAAGTATGCACACTTTTGTGCATTATCTCATCCATTTAAAGCAAGTACAATTGCTATTGCATTTATGGAAACAATTCAAAAGCTACATGGAAACCCAAAGATTATTGTAAGCGATAGAGATCCCATTTTTACTGGAAATTTTTGAATGAAATTATTTTCTTGTTTGGGTACTCAACTAGCTCATAGCTCATCTTATCATCCTCAATCCAATGGTCAAACTGAGATAGTGAACAAATGTTTGGAAGGATATCTTCGTTGTTCTGTATTTGATAAACAAACACAATGGGTCAAGTGGTTACCTTTGGTTGAATGGTGGTATAACACTTCCTCCATACTGCAACAAAAATGAACCCATTTATGGAACTTTATGGATATCATCCACCGTCCATCACATCATATTTAAGAGAAATTTCTAAGGTTCAAGCAATGGAATATCACATCGAGCATCAACAAAAAGTTCTCCAAATCTTAAAGGATAGCTTAAATTTGGCACAAAATCGAATGAAACAACAGGCAGATCAACATCACAACGATAGAAGTTTTGATGTAGGAGATTGGGTATTTTTACGGCTACAACCATACAAACAAATTTCCCTCAAACAAGCTAAGAAGGACAATAAATTATCACCAAAGTACTATGGTCCTTACAAGTGTTGCAAAAGATTGGTACTATGGCATACAAATTGGAGCTTCCTACTTCTTCGCGAGTGCATCCGGTTTTCCATATTTCATGCTTAAAGAAGGTTATAGGTGACAAAATACCAGTTCAAACAATATTTCCAGAACTTGATGAGGAATGAAAAATTATATCGGAACCTAAAGTAGTCATGGAAACAAGAACTCGACAGCTACGAAATCGATCAATTTCAGAGTATCTCATCAAGTGGAAGAACTTACCCTCTGAATATTCTAAATGGGAGGATGAGAATTTTATATAGAATCATCTAGAGCTACTCAAGCGTTGAGGACAACACATTTTTGAAAGAGAGGGGCATGTTAGGTCCCTAGATTACTAGTGTAGTCCCTTACTATTGTTAGTGTAAACCCATTATTGTTATTGTTGTACCCCTGTAACCCCCATATTGTTATTATTGTGACCTTACATTATTATTGTTAGGTCGTATAGGGGTGGATATGTGAAGATGGGTTACACTTTTGTGAGAATCGGTGGCGGAAAACTTTTTTAGGCAATAGTTCGGCCGAACTATTTAATATTTCGGTCGAACTTTCTTAGAAAGTTCGGCCAAACTTGTGATTCCGTTTAGATTGACGACACACTGACGGCGTGGGCAAACAGAATTTTTTCCGGAGATGGGAAAACCGGCAACAAAAGTTTGGCCAAACTTTTACTTTTAAAATAGTTCGGCCGAACTAGTTGCTATAAATAAATCACCCTCAAAATTGTTTTGTTTACCGGTCTGTTTGTTCACGCGTTTTTCTGTCTTTGCTGCTGCTGGTCTGTTTGTTCGTGCGTTTTCGTCTGTGTTTCTCCTCTCGTCTGCGTTGTTGGTCTGCGGCGACTTCAAGTGACTACAATACCAGGTATGGGCATTCCTTTCGTTTCTGTTACCGCAATCTGTATATAGCTTTGGTTTCAAATATTATAAGAAGGTTTTTGATATGGTTGAGAGAATGTGGAAAATAGAATCCAACACTCTGCAAGCCTTTGCATTAAAACCCGAAAGTTTGGTTCTTTTCTTCTGGGAAACAGATCCTTCTGCACATCAACGCAATAACAGTGATACTCGCTCCACTCCACTGTAGAGTCTCACCGTAGAAATAAGAGGCCACCCAAAGATCTTTTAGGTGTTGTGTCCTTTTCTTTGTTTATGTTATCTTTAGTTACTGAAACAAATGATATGAGCTTGCTGCCAAGTGAAGGCGTATCCAATTGAGGAGAGTGCTTTTAAATAAGTCTGGGTAAAATGGTAGGGTATAGTATATACACAAAGATCTGAAGGAGTTATTCTCTTTATTTTAGTTACTGGAATTTTTGAGCTTGTGGTGTATCCCATTGAGTAGTCCCCTACAAAGAGTGCATTTATGCACTCATTCAATGTGAAATTCATAATCTGTTAGGAGTTTGAGGGAAAAATTATAAAGAATAGATTCAGAGTCTACATAAAGATGCTTGCTGTATTACTTTAATGTATTGACTTATATCATGATTGAGAAGGAAAAATAGCAGAAATTTCCGTTAATATTCATGAATATCTAAAAAACCTAAACACTTACATAATTTATGTTATAAAAAATACATGCCATTTTTATATATCTATACCATATAAACTAGAACTCTTTATGCTATCTTCCCATTTCCTAACAATTTGGTGGTATCATAGCAATATGCACTCCCATATGAGCACCACTCTATTCATAATCCTGTACACATTTGCTGAACCTAGGCATGCCAGAAAACCCTACTAATCTTGGTTTTCAATTGTACCCAAGCTAAGAACAGGAAACTATCTTGACTTGTGACTCCTTTAGGAATTGGTTCTTAATAACCATTGCAAATTAGCCAACCCGGGTACAAGTGATGGTTTACTTCAGCATTTTTCTGCCTCCAAAGATTATGCTTCTCTGGATGGTTAATCTAACAAGATGTATGATGGTCATCTATTCTAGTTTGGGAAAATTCCATGTTAGTTAGGTGGGAAAGGCCCATGTTTGGAAGTTTGTGCACCTATGGTTTCTATTTTCTAGTCTTCTGGCTTCATTTTTTGAGTAATTAGTGCTTTAGTAATACAAATTATAAAATTACATATGTGATTCTTTCTTCTGAGGCAGAAAAAGTTATTAATACTATTATATCAAATTTCTACAAATGTCAGGTCTTTGTGATGCACCAGCTTGCTAATTCTGCTTTATATAAAAGATACCTGAGTTTTTGGGTTACTTGAAATAGGGAAATGGGTTCAGTTTTCAAAACAGCTGGAAAGATACTTTAAAAGTTCTAGTGATTGGGGAAACAGTGGTGTGTCGTGTGTGTGAGAGAGTGATTAAGTATGGAAAAGTTCTAAACATTCTAAACATTTTAATAATGTTCACATAGTTCACATAGTTGACATTCCTTTCGTTTCTGTTACCGCAATCTGTATATAGCTTTCAATGATAATCGAAAATTATGAAAACATATTACAGATCATATTTATTATAAAGTATCAGAGATTTTTTTATATATATTGCATAGTGTTTTTTATTCTGAAATATATAAAATACAATTCTTTTAATTAGGAACAGGTTAACAATGATCCTTATTATTTCCTACACTCCCTTCGTATACAATCCTTTTTAGTGGGAAACGAATTATTGATTTATCCCTTGCACTCTGTCGTTGAGGGCTGGAATATGGTAAAAGTGTTTCACTGTTAGTTATTTATTTTTTTATAATTTTAAATTAGAAAATTGATTTTTTAAATTATAAAACATATATTTTAATTATTTTTAAAAATATATAAATATTTTATATTATTAGTATTTTTTGAAAAATATTAATGTATTTTTTAATATTTATAAATGTTTATGAAAATCATATCAGCACATTGTTCACTTTAATAAATTTAAATATATAATGATTTTTTTATATTAATATATGTCTAAATGTATCTAAAAGTTATATGTATTTTTTTTGAGGTTGGAGAAGTGTAGATGTTTATCAATACAAAATTTTGTTATTTAATAGTCAAGTTTTATAGTTATTATAATGAAATAGTTTCTCACAACAACTTTGATAAAATAAGTGAAATCTATATAATGAAGATTAATTTGTATTTAAGTTTTAGATCTTTTAATAACTAAATTTCTATTTAAATGAATAAAACAATCAAATGTAAGAAATAGAAAACATAATGAAACACAATGTAAGAAATAGAGAACATAATGAAACACACACATACATATCTACAATCAACACAGTTATTTTCCTAGGAAATCCTTATGGGAGACAAGCAACCCTAAAAAGTAATGATGCTCTACTCCTTTTTCCCTAGGAAATCCTTATGGGAGAAAAACAACACTAAAATTTAAACATGATCTACTCTCTCTTTTCTGGTATGGAAAATATGTAAGTACAAAGAAAGAGGTAATCTCTCTAGAGTTAGCTAAGAATTTTGGCGTGTAAGGTTGCTATAAAAACTTAACTTCATACATTTCTCTCTCTAACTTCACACTCCTAGTTGTATTTTCAACTACGGAACAAAATACAATAACACAAAATGGAAGTCTTATTCCTCCTAGTGGCCAAGTATTTAATATAGCGTGATAGCCAACTAGGTGTAAGATTTGACTCCGTCAACCGTTAACGAGGTTTGTGATTTTAGACCTTTTAGAGTCTTGTTAAAATTCCACATGTAGCTAGCTTGCTATGCATGAGTAATGGGGCTAAAATGACATTCTCTCGTACCATGGTGGTCAACATGATAGGTCAACTTACTAAAGGCATAAATTTTGAATAAACTTCATTTGATGTTTTTCTTGCACCATTGGATATGTCTTTAAGTGTAGAACAATGGTCAAGATTTCGGCACAAGGGATAATCGTTTGACCCCCAGAAATGTCATTTAATACCTCAAAATGACTCCAAAAGGTTTTAGACCCCAATTCTCCACCCACCCTTAAAATGACCCTACAAGTTGATTGTTTCAGTTTTTTCACTCTATAAGCATCAAAATATATGACAAATAATATAATTATCCAATCTAGATCATTATTTAATAATTTGTTAAAATTATGAGTAATAAATATACATCATGGAATTTAAATAGCGTTAATTCATTGAACACCCTTATACATTCCTTGTTGATACTTTGAAAGTAATACGTTTTGAAAAATAATTTGTTTATGGATTCTATTTTCCACATTCTCTCAACCATATCAAAAACCTTCTTATAATATTTGAAACCATCTATACAACTTTTCATTTGTTTCAATAAGAATTAACATATTGAAATATTAATTGTATTTATGTCTTGTGTGCTAAGGAAGGGAGGTCATGAACCTTATGGGAAGAGATAGTATTTGTTAAGTTAGGAGGGATACTTTTTATGAGATAGAATTAATTTAAAATGCTTCTTAAGATTATGTTTTCATAATACCCTTAATTTAATTAATTATTATCTCTTATTAATATTTGTTGACAATTTTTTTTTTCAGTTCCACTAAAATTTTGAAATCAATGATTGGCTTAGTGCATATGGCCCTACCTAGGATGTGAAATCAGTGATTGGTGTATTTCCTTTGGTTCTTGAAGTTATTCAACTTATACACAATGATATTGCGGCAAGAATTATTTTCATATATTGACAACCATAGGTGAATTACTGATAAGGTGTCATTTTACTACCCTTTGGGGTTTTAGCCCACAAAATTGGGTCTTCAACTTAAAATTAAAATAAATTTAAAACCATAAAGAACTATGTGGGGTACAAAACATCATCGAAAATATATTTTCGAGGAGAATATAACTAGATTGATTAGGAGATAGGAGACCGCGAATTTTCATGCCAAATTTGCTGAAAAATATTGAGGTAGCTATTGGTGCTTGTTGGGTTGACATCAATGACAACCACCTATCAACAGTTATAACCAAAGAATAAACCAATAATCGCTCAATTGCATATAGTTATGTGATGGTCCAATCCTGCAAGGCCACGAGGCAATATTTATATGGGTTCAACTTAAAACAACCTTATGTTATAACCAATGAAAAAACCAATATTTTCTTGATTACATATGGTTATGTGATGATCTAATCCATGCAAGGCCACATGGAAGTATTTCATGGGTCCATGTCATGAATTTTCATAGGGCCATGTGGCGCCATGTGATTGGCCCACTTGCGGTCCAATAAACATGTTAGTACCACTTCAATGTCTACTCAGCTGCCATGTGTCACATTCAACCTGCGCACATGTCCAGTCAGGTTTCCAACATGGCACTAATTCATAACCAATTGTACCTACAATTTCAACTCAAGTGTACCACGTGTCCACTCCATAGACTGCCATGTCACCTTTGGCTATTGAATTTTGTGTGTTTTGATTGAAACTTTAACTAAGCATAAATTTCGCATCTGAGCTTGGATTGAGATGTTGTTTGCATCACATTGGATTCCTTGTGACAAACTCTTTGATCTAGTTAAGGTTTCATTGCAAATTGAGGAATTTTATTATTTATCCATTAGGGATCCTCCTAGTTCAACAAGAGTGGTTGCATTAATTTAAATTCATTTTTAGAGTGGATGTCTAGCTAGTATACATAATTAGGAATAATTTTTGTTATAACCCTATTTTCCACTCCATTATAGTGAGAGAGACCCAAGTTCAACATACCTCAGTTGTTGGCAAGAAGGCATTCCCTTTCACCTTTTCTTTTACTTACATGGGTATTACAAGGGAGTTAGAACATGTTAAATGGGTGATATTACATAATTGAGTAATTCCTCATAATTATTTTGTCACAATTTCATAATTATGAAATAATAATATTTCATAATCGAGATAATTGAGAAAAAATTTCTAGAGTTTGTCATTCCTAAGGAGATCAAATTGACCAACTTCCATAGTTTTTCATTCCCAAGGAGATCAACTCGATCTGCTTGTCTATGAGTTGGTTAGGAGTGAATTAATGTGGAATTTTCCTAACTTATCTAGCCTATAGGTGTTCAAGTACATTTTCCCAGAGAGGGAAAAAGGCCTATATAAACTAGTCATGTAAAGGGGAAAGTAGATCTAGTGAGTTAGATATAGTGCGAGAGCTTTGTCCATTTGTTGAAGCTATCTTTGCTAGAGGTGGAGGCCAGGATTACAAGTGGAGTCCTGGGCAGGACTCACGAAGCAACAATTCCTTGTGATTGAGAAATTCAGATCACAATAGGTTTGTTTGCGTTTTTGTATTTTCACTCACATATTTTTTTTCTCCTCATCTTTTACAGTCATTTGAGATAGGACTTTGGTAATAATTTAGACTTTGGTTATAATATAACCCTTCGGACTTTGGAAACGTAACAAATTCAACCTTGGATATTGATAATGCGCCACCATAATAAAAATTTCAAACCATTGATAATAATAATAAAAAATCAACCCACCATATAATATGAATTCGACCTGAATAATGCAATTCATCCTTGACCTTGGTCCACTAGAGGGGGCATGGGGCAGACCTTGGCTGCACCACGTGTCCTTTGGTTGGGTTGTGCCACCCATTAAAAAAAATTGAATTTGACCTTAGGAGACAGCCATTAAAAAATATTCCACCTTCAAAACTCTCTGAAGAATCCTCTAGTGACACTTGTCACCATGACATTGGGAAAAATGGAGGAAAACCCAAATTTTTGACCTTTGACCATGTTTGACCATTTTTTTTGAAAATTTACTTGTTTGACACGACGATCAGCGGGCTCTAACTTCCTCGTACGGTCTCCATTTTGAGTGAAACGAATTGCACTAGATTCCTGGCGAAGGACTAGATCCGGTTGTCCTAGTTTGGTGTGATTATGAGAACTTTTATTTTTTGGAAATTTTTTTCCCCCAATCCAGATTCCGATCATTGGACATGTAAGAGGAAGAAAGAGGGAATTCAATTTTCAAATTCTAAACCTTGTCTAAACCAAAATAAACTAGAGGTTCAGTTTTCAAATACATTCACTTATTTGGAAAATTTCTAGCTACCAAAAGTCCATATGCCAATCTACCTCCCAAGAAATCCATTTATTACACCACTGGTTAGTTTTTTGTCTTCCTATATTCTTTATCAACCTCTTCGAGTGATTCTTGAAATGTGGATACTTAAATCCATCCTAAAAATTTGAGCTCTAAAACGAGAAGACATACAAGGTCATTTTAAGTCATTCCTCTACCCAATTATAAAAACCAAGTGAATATTTCTACATATTGAAATTTCTGTCCCATAAACTGTACAATATAGGTCAATTTTTTCCTTTAACTTATTTAAATATTGTTAGCGCACAATTGTTCAATGGTCTGATGAAATTTCACTGATAAAGGCATGATCATGCCAATCCATGTTGCATATTTCCATTAACAATGTTTACTTGTGTAAAACAATGTTGTCTCTGCTTTTATGTTATTTTGAGTTTGCTTTTAGTGCTGAAATTGGAATTTATGATATTAATTTATGACTTGCAATTATAGCTGCTGAGATACCATTCTTTTTCTCTACTATATTGTTATTTCTAGTCCTCTGGGTGCTTTCTTCATATTTTTTTTTTTACTAATTGAAGGGATTCGTAATTCTATATTTTACCATATTTCTTGCTGGTTCCATGTAGATTTAATTGACATATAATAGGTGGTTTCTGTTTTTGGGATGTCTGTAAATTTTTGGCACATCATATTGAATTTCTATAATGTGTAGCTCCCTAACGTTCAGATAGAACCTTCATTGAAAAATGTGAAGGGGGTTTCAAATTCACATTGGATAACACCCTCCTCTGGGATAAAAAAGTTTAACAAACACAATAACAGAGAAACAATTAGTGACGTCACCAAAAGATGTAGCCTCTTCAAGGTATCATATCCTCTCATCAAGGTCAAGAATCTATTCACCAAAAATTTCCTATGGAAATGATGGTTTAAGAAACAAAACCAGACAAAAACCTTCAGTGAGAACAACAAAATCTAAAACTTCTTCAAGGTCTTCAATCTGCTCGTAAAGTTAAATTGTGTCTTGATCAAGTCCAACAACAAAGAAACATTCAGTGACAACACCAAAATATACAACTTTTTCAACGTCTTTTAAACCATCTTCAAAGTCAATATTGTGTGCATCAAATTCCTCACCAAGGTCATCAATGGAGTCATCAAAACTACTATTTCAAACTTCAATGCCAAAAATAAGTCAAAAGAATTCAATTCCTCCTCCAAAACCTTCTTCTCTGAGCAAAGATAGCATCATGTCATTGAGAAATTCAGTAATTCCACAAGGAAATTCTATCAAAGTTAAAACAAATCCTTTTCATCCATATTTAATGCCTACTTTTTCAGGTGGAACACCTCCAAATTTAAGGACAACAATGCCATAAAATACAACTTTACCTAATAGGTGTAGACCTAGAACCCCCAACTTTGCGTGATGTACAGCTGAAGATCCTATGGTAAGCAATGTGAGAAGAGAGTCATGGTCACTGACTTGAGCAAGAGAAATAGTTTGGTATGACAACCTTACTTGTGATAGGTCTAGCTAGCAGACTACCAAACTACATGGTAATGGCATTCAAAATGTGAAAATTCCCATTTCACTTGGAAATAAGATGGTAGAGAAAGGCATAGACGAAAGGAGATATCTATCTCAAAGTATGGTAAAGAAATCAAATAGTTCTATCAATTCCACCTTGCAACTCTAAGAGACATTGAATTGAATTTCATCTCAGGACAGGGCTTTGGGAGGACACTCTCAAAGCCAACCTTCGGTATGGCTTTGAAACACATGGTAAGTATTGACTCAGCAACCTTATTTGCATAATTTTTTCTAGCATGGACCTTAATGTCATAGCCTTCTTTTGCCTAAAATGAATGCAAATTTCCTTGCAATTTGGCTTGCAACATTCATAATTCATGCTCATGGAACATGATTGTGTTGCAATTGTGATAACATCTGCTGTATGCAGAAGCTTTAATAAAAAATGATCGAAAATGAAATTTTTTCTCTGTTTTTTTCAAGATTTAAGGAAAATTACACCAAGTAGCTTCCAGCCTCATATGACCATCATGTCAAACTCATCTCAGGATATTGTCCAAGTAAGAGCCACCAAAAGCAAGCAATATAGTATACATGACTCTCCAATTTCAATTAGCAGCAATGACAATTCTAAGTATGGTGCAAACATTGTTCCAGATCCTCAATGGGGCATGTTTGATGACAATAATTTGGGGAGTGAGAGAGGTTATTAGTACGGTAGAATTAAATTCGAGGGAGATGGTAGGAGAAAAAATTGGTTGAACAATCCATAATATGGAGAGAATAAATATGGTCGGACTCCCTTTTCTGACCAAGGAGTTGAAATATTATCTGATCCAATATATAATGCCACAAAAGCATACATTGGTAGTGAATATTATAAGAATAAAAATGTAAATGTGTATTAATGAAAATTGTATCAATGAAGAAAAGAAAATATATCATCAAGAACCATTTGATTGGCCACAATTGCACCATCCTGCTATGTTTGTCATGAACTTGTGTATTGCACTGAGTTGTTTTATGGACACATCTGCAACCTCCCACTTCTAATGTAGTTCTTGAATTTTGGGTGTTTCCTTCAATGATAGAATTGCAACACAAGTCTTATTAGTCTTTTGGGTCACTATTTTTAGATCCAAAAGAAAAATTGTGATTTAGCAGTTTCATGCACCTCTAGATGCAATTGAGTAGGTTCATGTACGAAATGTTCCACTAAATCACATAATTTTGAGAGGGTTCACTCTTATTTACCATTGTAAATAGATGCTTGCAGATTTAGATGGAATTCAAATTGGTAATATTATCCCATAGGAAATCAATACAGTCACATATCCACACCAAACATTTTTCCAAAATACTTCTATTGAACCCCATTCCCAATACATCTTTCCAATAATAAAAACCCTAATAGGTGTCCCCTATTTTTACTACATACCTTTTCTAGAACCCCCAATATAAATGAAATATATTGACTCTATTTTTCATAATTCTAATACCCCTTTATGAATGAATGTTCTGAGATAGTGGTCAACAAGGTGAATTACTTGTGCACAATGATTGGATATGTTTGTTATAAAAACCAGTTTTTTAACTTCAAGAAATCCACGAGAAATTGAAAAATATATAACTAATAAGGTTTTGAATAAGATCAAACTAAAAGTCCACAAGATAGGAAATAATTTGTGCCATTTAGTTGCTACCCTGATAATAGATGACATCTGGCATAATACTACACATTTTGTGCTTAACATCATGAATATTGTTAGTAATGGGTAGTTAATGTGAATCCATTTCAGTGTTCAATCATCATGAGGATCATGACATCATGTCCTACCATAGCTTTTTTCCTATTCATTTCTATAGTTCTAATGCGATGGATGTTCTATGGAAGAATGTTTGAACATGATGAATCCTAGTTTCAATGTTGAAAGTTTTTTTTCTAATTCATTTTCAATATAAAATGCTTCCTTTAATTATCAATAAAATTATTCCTAATCTATTGAGGTCTATGGAAGTTAATGGCCTAAGACACTTTGTAACCTAAGAGAGAAACCTGTTAGGAAATGGGTGAAGTTGGTATTACACACTGAATTGGATAACCTCGAGGAGAAAACATTTCTCCCACTTTATTTGTTGGCATAACCTAGTAAGTGTTATTCACTAGCATGTATTTTGTAAAGGCCTTGACCTAGTTTCAATTCAACTCCATCCACCAGGTTGTAGAGGATTTCAAGCCTGATTTCATGAAAAGTAAGTTGGGGATGATTACATTGACCTACTTGATGACATGTGTCTATGAAAATTAACTACCTTGAACTATTTTTATGCGTAGGGAAAGAGACACATTCCCATGTCTAAGCATGAAAACGTTCTTTGGTATTGTTAATGCCTCTAGTGTTTACTTCTACAAGTTCTATAGGCATAGTCTGTAAAGGGCCAGGTAGCCTTTGGATCTCATCTTTTATGAAAGGTGACATATCTAGTAAATGCCCCTACAGTCAATCTCTGGAATGGATCTAAATAGAAGTTCTTCCTTTTAATATCCATAAAACACAACAACTTTAAGGTAAACTATGTACATGTGTCATTTCTCTCACAAACTAAAGGTTTCCTCTAATATCCATAAAACAAAACCACTTTAAGGTAAACTGTGTACATGTGTCATTTCTCCCACAAACTAAAGGCTTCCTCCCATTAATTTTAGGTGTGAACTCTACCATAAACTTTTTAAGTCAAAATTTAAGATAAACAATGCACATGTCATTTACCTCATGATCTTGTGTCATTTTTCTCATGCATTTGCAATAAATGTCGATTTAATATATATATTTTTATTGATTTTTTTTTTTTTTTTCAGGGATAAGAAAACCATTAAATATGGTTGAAAAATGGAAATTATGCATATAAGTTTCTTGCTATCCCAATCCAGGGAAAGCAGTGATTACATATGTGCTTTCCAATATTGCAACTAGCAAAGTCGTCCAAAGGAAAATGAATATACCGGGAAGAACAACAAACAACGAGGCATATTATATTGGATTGATAGAAGGCTTGGGAACAACGATGAAGTATGGATCAAATGGAATTGTAGTTTTCACCAATTATAAACTTGTGTGCAACCAGATGAATGGTGTGTGCCAAGTTAAAAAGGAGAGGCTAAAAGAATTGCATGGAATAGCAAACAATATTGTTAGCCAATTTCAATTGTTTAGTATAAGGCATTGTACAAATGTGAATAAGATGTCTACTGATCTATTGCGTGGGGCAATGCTAATTCATGATTCATCTATCAAAGATGAATTATAATTATACAGAGAAATGCCAATGCAAGATTCATCTCTCAAAGATGAATTGGTTTTGAGATGCTCTTCTTCAAAAATTCAAGATTCATCTCTCAAAGATGAATTAGTGTTGAGACGCTCCCCTTCAAAATTTATTGATGGAAATTGTAACATATCTTGGATATGTTTGTGTTGTGTACTTATAAATGCGTCTTTTTTAATGACCATGTGTTTTTTTCAATTATATACCAAGTGTGCTCCCACCACACCATGTAAAGCGCAACTTGGTGAACTTCACATTTGCAACAAGTGAACTTCACGTTTTTATAAAATTAAAATGCGGGGACTTCAAGAAATTTTTGTTTAAATGGAGTTTCACGCTTCTTTTTTAATGACCATGTGTTTTTTTCAATTTTATACCAAGTGTGCTCCCACCATGTAAAGCGCAATTTGGTGAACTTATCATTTTTATAATTTCTTTTTGCTTAAATTGAGTTTCACACATCAATTATTGCTTTGAAAGTTGTGTTCTACATAATTTGTGTACACTAAATTACAAATTGATTTTCTGAAATCTATTTTGTGTAAATGTCCACCAATAGATATATATATCATGGAGGATGAACGACGAAGATCAACCGAATCCCATATGGGGGTTCAGGGATCGGGGGATGTTCATGGTATTTAAATATAATCTTAAATCTCCATACATGTGTGTACATATGGAATTGATTTTTTATTAACTTTGTGAGTTAAATTAGTTGTTAATAAGTTTCATTTTCTAATTTTTAGGAGGTAAGAGGAGAAGGGTTTCTACTCCATCCATGGAGCGTGCCCATGGTTCACCCAGTCATGGTATGGTTCACGCAATTTAATCAATGAATATGTATATGTATTTATATGTACACATGAATGTATTTTTCAATTGATTATAAATTCGTATTTGTTTATGAAGCTTCTCTCTCGTCTCGAGAGGTTGGTGGTGGTTCAAATCCACTTAGAGGGCCATCAATGAGTGGTAGCAGGTTGCGTGAAGGGGGTGATATTTATTCCCCCGAA
Organism: Pinus albicaulis; assembly: GCA_034641835.2. Classification (NCBI taxonomy): domain Eukaryota; kingdom Viridiplantae; phylum Streptophyta; class Pinopsida; order Pinales; family Pinaceae; genus Pinus; species Pinus albicaulis. The sequence goes on along the minus strand of CM076571.1, from coordinate 599,134,040 downwards.
GGCCAATCAACGGCTGCTGGTTCTTAGTAGGGTCATTTTGGGTCTGGTTCTCAGCAGGGTCGTTCTGGGTCTGGTTCTCAGCAGGGTCATGTTGGAGAAGATGCTAACCAAAAACGTCAAGGTTGCCATCAATTTCAATATTTTTTTCATTAAATTTGTACAACTTTTTTTACATGTGTTTTTTCTAATATACGAAATTATATATAATTGATGCAGAGGCCAAAAATGTTCCAACTAGTGGTCAAAATAGATGCAGGGCAGACCGCTACATTCAAGAAGAAGGTTGTCTACCCAGCACAGCTTATCCGGCCAACATTACTAATATACCATGGGAAACAAACATGGCGCAATGCACCTTACAAAGGTGTGAAAAACTTCATGCAAAATTGCAGAGAGATCTCGTGGTTTTGTCTCTACCTGCTGAGAGTCGACAAAGCCTTGAAATAGTTACACATTCATTGGGCGAAATTGTAAATGTGTACAAAAATCTTGGGCCAACGACTGATACATTTGTAGAAGTGATGAGAAAGAGAAAGGAAATAGTAATGGGTCCAGATAAATGGGAGGATGTAAAACAAAAATTTACAAAAGATGTGGCCAAGTCAATTTTTAATTTCAAGGAAGAGGCAAAAAGAAAAATGTTGAAGATGCAATATTTCAAGCACCCAAATATAGCTCGCTATTTGTATGATAGGCACCTTGCGGCCTATGGAAGGCTCCCATGGAACGACGAGGTTCCTGTTTATTTTGCACAAATTTTTTACGCATAATTTTTTTTGGGTATGAAACCCAACTACAATGACCTTCCGTCAGAATTTTTTGGCCCGGGGAAAGGTCGATTATATGACCGTAATGGAGCTAAGCGAGATGTGGAGTTGCCTCACCCTGAGTCGCCATTGGTGAGTCGACCTTTTCGGGTCGAAACTCTGCGGTCAGAGATGGATGCGACTTCTCAAATAAGTCGAGAAGCAAGGGATGTTATGATCGACAATGTTTACAGTGGATTGGGTGGAGTCGATGTTTGTTTAAATCGACAAAGAGCACGTGAAAATGCACGTGCCAATTTTGTGTATTGTACAGATGAAGAGATATACAACATGAATGTTGAAGATCTCCGAATATATGCAAAAAATTGCCGCAATGGTTTGCAAGACCTAATTCTTCATGAGGAAGAGGGCACCGGAACGGTATGTGTTAATGAACTTAGGGTTTGAAATTATTTTAACATACATATACATGTGTACAATTTGTAATAAATACATGTGTATGTACATGTATACATTTATTTGTATGTACATTAATCTAAAAAAAATGTATGAATATATGTTAAAACACCATTTGCAGTTCTCACACATGATGCATGACGAAAATGTTAATATCACGTTCGGGACCTCTGGTTCAAACAATGCAGATGGGTCTGACCATCAAGATATGTTGGCAAATGTTAGTGTTTTTTAAGTGATTTTAAAATAAATAATTGTGCACACATGTACATGTATGTATATATAATTTGATAAAATGTTTTAACAGATATCGATTCCGTCCGATGTTTTTGGGATGACGGTGCCTTCTTCTTCATTGGGAGATGTACCTTCTACTTCCTTGGGAGATGAGCCACAAGTATGGAAAATTTTTCACAAGTTTAAAATTTATGTTTAAAAGTTATATATATATTCCACCTCAAAAAGTTCCATTAAAAATTGAGATATATATATATATATATATATATATAGAGAGAGAGAGAGAGAGAGAGAGAGAGAGAGATCTATATTTTGAGTTATTTAAAAATTTTTGAATTTAGGTTCCTATAGAAGATTTCTTTAATCCGGGGACTCTAGCGACGGAGATAGGAACATCCACAACATTTGAACAAGTTGTCTTTAGTTCCTTTTTTTAATATTATTGAAAATAAGTTTATATATGTACATGTGCATTTTCATTTGAAAGTTTTTAATATATATATATATATATATATATATATATATAACTGTACATGTATATTGTACAGTTTACCGCTGCAGATGTTCCTATGGGGGCGGAACTTGTTCATCAAATGGAGAGGGAACCTCATGAGGTATTGCATGATTTTTTTGTTATATTTTGTTTTTTACATGAAGTTCTAGATATATATATTCTCACTCATTTTTAAAACATCAAATTTTAATGTTCAAGTACATGTGCATTGTGTATGTAGGTTTCCCATGATGCTTCACATGATAGTGCACGGATTGAGACCCTGATAGGAAAGACGCTAGATCCGTCTCTATTTGATGGACATGATTTGTAGATTTGATTTCAAGATTTAGATGGTCTTAAAATTTGTTAAAATTGATACAGTTTGATACTTGTGAGATCTACAATTTTTGGACATATTTTATTACATTGTTAATATAATTTGTTTTGTTTCAAAAAGTTAATTTTTGGATGGTTTTAGTACTTTTGGCATGTGAATGTGAAGTAATGTTGTCATATATAAATTAATGTTGTCATCTGAACTACATTTGGCATGTTATGTAATGACGTGTTATAATTTGTTTTGTTTTTAAAATTTAAGTTTTGGATGCTTGGAGTACATTTAGCATGTGAAGTAATGTTGTGATCTATATTTTTTTGTTAAATTAAAAGTTAAAAGTTTTGGATGGTTTCAATCTACATTTGGAATGTGATATTTAATGTTAAATGTTTTTATTGGATAGTTGAATTATAATTGGCATGGCATGTGAAGTTTTTAAAACTCAAGTTTTGGATGGTTTCAATCTACATTTCGCATGTGATATTTAATGTTTTAATGTTGCACAATATATAATCAAAAGGTTTTTAAAACTTAAGTTTTGGATGGTTTCAATCTACATTTGGCACATTTCGTATATAATGTTAAATGTTTCTATTGGATTTAGTTGAAATATAATTGGCATGGCATGTGAAGTAACGTTGCACGATATATATAATCAAAAAGTTTTTAAAACTCAAGTTTTGAATGGTTTCAATCTACATTTTGCATGTGATATTTAATGTTTTAAATGTTTAATGTTTTAATGTTGCACGATATATTATCAAAAAGTTTTTAAAACTTAAAAGTTTTGGATGGTTTCAATCTACATTTGACACATGTGGTATATAATGTTAAATGTTTCTATTGGATAGTTGTTCACTATAATTGGCATGGCATGTGAAGTAATGTTGCACAAATCCCTTTTGGATGGTTGAAGTACATTTGGAATCTTAAGATTGCTTTTGATCTCTACATGTAGTCTTGTTTGAATGAAAAAATTTCCAATAGGAAGAACATAGCTTTTCAATGCAACTAACCATGTATCAATTGACCTCTAATTGAAAAAAGAGTTTAAAGAAGTAGATATATGTACAAATTATCCCTTTAATTTTGATTGGAAATATAAGTCTAGTACATATATGTTTGTTGAATTTGGGTCAATGTCATTAATGCACTCAAATAGGTAGCCTTGTTGATTTATAATTTTGTAAATTGATGACATTCAGTTAATTTCATTCTAGAACATAGAACATATATCCGACCATTGGACAGACAAATTTTGTACTAGATTTTCAATCAGGAATAGAGATGTGGGTCAAATCCCACCAAAAGTCGGAGAAGTGCTCCGAGTCTCTTGTCTGAAAGGAATCTTCGTACAAAACTATACTGTGGATGATTTATTTACATTGCACGGATACTTTTTACCAGAAAATCTCACAAGAAAAATTGGGCACATTAAGTTCGTGTATATATCCAATACGATTTTTCATCAATGCACATAGAAAAACTACTTTTAGTTAAAATTGCATTCTAGAACATATATATTGAGTACATTTAAATCATTTTTCATCAATGCACATAGTAAAACTAATTGAACAATTAATTTCATTCTAGAATGTATATATATCCAATATGTAAGTAACATTTTTCATCAATGCACATTGAACATATCCGACCATTGGACAAACAAATTTTGTACTAGATTTTCAATCAGGAATAGAGATGTGGGTCAAATCCCACCAAAAGTCGGAGAAGTGCTCCGAGTCTCTTGTCTGAAAGGAATCTTCGTACAAAACTATATTGCGGATGATTTATTTACATTGTGGATACTTTTTACCAAAAAATCCACCTAGTTTTTCATCAATGCACATAGAAAAACTACTTGGAACAATTAATTGCATTCTAGAACATATCTATCCAATACAAGTAACATTTTTCATCAATGCACATTGAACATATCCGACCATTGGACAAACAAATTTTGTACTAGATTTTCAATTAGGAATAGAGATGTGGGTCAAATCCCACCAAAAGTCGGAGAAATGCTCCGAGTCTCTTGTCTGAAAGGAATCTTCGTACAAAACTATATTGCGGATGATTTATTTACATTGTGGATACTTTTTACCATAAAATCCAACTATTTTTTCATCAATGCACATAGAAAAACTAGTTCCAGTTAATTGCATTCTAGAACATATATATTGAGTACGTAAATAATTTTTCATCAATGCACATAGTAAAACTACTTGAACAATTAATTTAATTCTAGAACATCTATATATATATATATATATATATATATATATATATATATATATATAACATTTTTCATCAATGCACATGTATAGAAAAGCTACTTTCAGTTGATACTAGAGCACGTGCATGTACCAAGACAATTTGTACATGTGCAAACACTTGCACAAATAACATAAGTAGCTCAATTTTTAGTTGAGTACTGAAAGTTATAAAACATATTTAATCCAAAGAGAATAAATTGTTGGACAATTCAATCAAAAAAATTCTAATGGAATTCCATCTTCAATAATCCGTTCATGACCGGATTTTGACATTTACCATCTCTTAATTTTTGATTTTTTCTTTAACTGAACTTCTATCAACTTTATGTGTGCTGCACACACCAAGTGACTATATTGACAACTTATGGAATTAGGTTCATAGTATTCAAAGTAAAAAAAGTCTCTACTTTGATTAGTTTGTCTAAAAAAATAACCTTTCAGTATAATAGACCCTCTGTCATATTGAAATCCGTGATCATTATAGTTTTGTAATAATTTCATTTTTCATTCAGTGCAACGCATCAAATAGTACTTCACATTTTCATTGTTGTCAATAGGTGCAATTACAGCAAAAACATCTCCTGCATAATAAAACAAACTTAACAAACTTATACATATTTAAATTTATTTCTAGATCTTTAAATCATTAGAAAGTAATTCAAATGTTACCTTCTCTAACAAGATCAGAAACTCGATCACCATCAGATGATATTGTAGTTTGCTCTGATTGCATTTCTTCAAACATTGCAACAGACATTTTTCCCTTTGTATTTAGCTCTGTATGTTTCCAATTGTTCACATACATTTTGTTTTCACAAACGTCATTGGATTTTGTGTTGTCTATGGAAACATCACAAAAACAAGAATATTTTCTTTTATCCAATGCAAACACATTTCTGGACCACTTTGTTTGAATTGAATGCAATTTTCGAGTCCTTTTTATTGTTTCAACGTCACTTCCAATTGATCTATCTACGTCTTCGATCCCAATATGCTAGAAAAACCTTTATATATGGAAAATTAAAAGAATAATTTGTAAATATGATATCAAAATAAAATCAAAGATAATCATTGCATGATAAATGTACAATGTTTAAAATTAGATTTCCAATATAAATTAAATTGAATGTACCTTCGCACTTCCCTTGATGGGTTAGTCTCATGGCTTAGAGTAGTGATGCACCATTGAACAACTTCTTTAGCGTTCACAAGTCGACTTGCAGAGTGGTTCATTTGATATCTTCAAAGTGCTCGTTTTATGCATGCTCCTGCACCGTCATGTTCTCCTTTTCCATGGCTAGTCTCAAAGAAATTCCAACAATGTTTAATGCAGGTTTTCTTATGAAGACAACACAACCAAAAGAATGATCGTGCAGATTTGAATTGACCTGCGCATCCGTCTGACCATATCCAATGTTCATTGAATGTTATTCCATGATTTTTCAAGGAATCATAAATTTTTCTAAAACAATGTTGTACAAAATATGTATCATGTGTACGATCGTCACTGATATAAAAGTGATATTCTTTAATGATATGTCGATTTTCACTCGTGCTTTCTATATGATCGACATTTTGTTTAGCATGTCTATATAGAATATGGACGAGCATGGAGACTTGGTCAGAATGATAGTATTCACTCTGAATTTATTTTTGTGGAACAAATGTGTAGTTTTCTGCAAAATCAATCACTGAAAAAATGGTCCCTGGTGGAAAAAATTCACGATATTTTTTTAATTGCAAGTCTTGCCATCGAGCTCTATGGGAATGCTTGGTGTATTTGTAAATTTCTGCCTCAAACTTTCTCAAAAAGTCTATCAGAAAAATTTCGTCTTCTAGTAATTCAATTCTTTTAACACTATTTGCACCTTGAATCGATGTATCGATATATTCATATCTCTTCTATTTCACTTTCATGTTGGACAATGATTGATCATTTATATCAATACGATATTTGTTTTGAAATTTAGTCAAATTTCCACAATCATCGCATTTTTTACCACCAACACATTTCTTTTTGTAAAATAGTTCATCGCTTTCTCTTTCACATAAAATTTGAGATATGAAATCACGGATAGTGGAAGGAGGAGGTGAATCCTTCCATAATGTTCTACCGAAATCAAGGAATGTGTCATAATATAACTCAAATTCCACATGATAATGGCAACAACAAGTGTCGCATACGGTGATAGGTTTTACATACCATGGTTTTTGTTGAACAAAAGCATTGAGTGAAACATGAATTTGACGATTCTCTTCTTTGAACTTGTTGAATAACTCTATCTGAGTGGTTTCCAAGAAATATTTTTCATGTTCTTCGTACTGATTTCATGCTATTCTTCTTCACATCACATGCCTTGCAGTTGGCGAAACACGCGAATTGTTCTTCCAATATTCATATATTATTTTTTTAACATTTTCTCCAAGTCTATCTTTGTATGGTTGCCTACAAATAGCTCTCCAACAAGCGAGTTCATCATTTACATCTATTTGCAGCCGAAATTTCCGATGTTTGTGCAAATTTTTTCGCGAGGTTCCCAATGCTCATGCCATAGATGTTACCAAACGATTCTCTTTAGTACTTGATGAAACCATTGCCATCTGTATTCTTCTACGTACAATTGAAACATTTTTCTCTCTAGATCTCTTAATTGACTTTATAGCACTACTCATATTTTTTATCACATGTTCCTTCATTTTTATTTATTTTTTATCTTTGGTTGATTTTCGAATACCCAGTAGTGTCATAGCTTCTTTTAATTTCCCCAATGATAGGAGACCTTTCAAAATTTGAGCCTGAACTGTCACCCGCTCATTTAAGAAATACTTTTCAAAAATGCAGTTAACACGATATCGTATAGCATGGTCAGGTTTTTTATCTCCATATGTGTGAGTGTCAACATTTTCTAACATCTCATTATCGATAATGATTTCATCTGTACATATTCGAAAAAATAGTACATATTCAATAAATAACTAAATTAATAAATATATCTATAATTTCAATAATATGTGCATGTGTTTAATATATATTATATATATATGTACATACCTTGTGATTCAATTTCTTTATTTGGATTTCTTTCAATATTTTCACCATCTTCAATCATTGGTTCAATATCTCTTTCACTTTCTCTTTCAAAATTTTGTATCTCATCATCAATGTTTGAGGAATATCTCTGTCTATTTACATTAAACAAAATATTTTTCAAATCAGTTCATCAAATAAAAATTAAGCTTCACATTTTACACTAGGAAAATTTTAAATATATCAATAGATCATAATATTTACACTTACATACCTGCTTCAATTTCTTCTTGAGGTTGATTTTCCTCTTCAATATTTGAGAGGGCTTCTAACTTCCTTTTGCGAGATTGTCTCGTCTCTTCTCTACGTTCCTCAGGGTCTCTTTTTCGATCATATTTTCTCACACAAGTCCTTCGATTTCCCATGATAATAGGGTATGAAGTTCAAAAAATTTCCTTCAAAAAATTAGACAATAACTCAATTAGAAAAAACATCACAAAAGATTTAATTAAAAAAAAATTCATTTTAAATTTTTTGCAAAAAATACATACTCCAATCCAAAACACTTACTTTAAAAAATTCGAGAAAAAAATGTCTTATAAAAATGAAACGAAGCTCAAAAGATTTACTTCAACTCAAAACACGTACTCTAAAAAAATGTCACTTCAAAAAATGCCTCCAACTTAAAAAAAAAAATTTCACTTTAAAAAATACTTCCAGAAAATGTCTTTTCGAAATTAAGCCCAACTCCATACTTTCAAAAAAAATGAAGCACAAAAAACATCCAAAAAAATGTATCACATACCTCCAAGAAATTTCCTTTGAATGTACGTCCAAGAAAATTCCTTAAGCCCAAAACAATTTTTTGCAAAATCAGGCCGCCTCCAAGAAATGTCCTCCAAGAAAAGTCTTTAAACCCAAAACAATTCTTTGCAAAATCAGACCGTCGCCAAGAATTTGAAATTAAGCACAAATCCATACTTAAAAAAAAAAAGAACAAAAAACATCCAAAAAAATGTATCACATACCTCCAAGAAATGTCCTTTGAATGTACGTCCAAGAAAATTCTTTAAACCCAAAACAATTTTTTCAAAAATCAAACCGTCTCAAAGAAATGTCCTCCAAGAAAAGTCCTTAAATCCAAAACAATTCTTTGCAAAATTGGTCCGCCTCGAAGAAATGCCCTTAAACTCAAACCTCCAAGAAAAGTTTTTAAACCCAAACCAAGACCTTTATCAAATGTGCGAAAATTATGAATGATTTCGCGGGAATTTATATTGCTGCGAAATGTGTTTTAGGAGGGGCGCCGCGAAATTTTCTGGCCGACAGAAAATTAGTTTAAAGTTTGGCCGAACTTTGATTAAAAGTTCGGCTGAACTTTGATTAATAATTCGACTGAACTATTAAGTCGTTAGACTTAACGGGCCATCGACGCAAAAAATAGTTTGGTCAAACTAACGCGTCACCAGTTACACAGCTTAACATATCTGCAACTTTGGATTGATTAAACTCCATGAAACATTCTGAATTAACTGTTGGAACCAAGGCAAGAATTTTCAGAATTGAATCTACTTTCAAGAAATATAACTTTTATGGAATTTCATAAACATTTACTAATTTTAATTAATTTTCTAATAAAATGGGTGCAAACAATTTCTGAGGGTCATTGTGATTTAGTGAAATCAAAATTCTGTATCTCCCAAAATACATTGTAAAAAAAATTGAAAAAATTATGGGGCATTACATTGGTCCGTCGTCTCTAATGGGTAGCTTTTAGATTTTTAGTTTATAACTTATATGTTAAGAAATTTCTTGCGACGCGAAACATATCCAAAATACGCGGTTTTTCGTATTGGACCAGTTCAAAAATTCTAGTAATTATGATATGCATCCATTGGCTTTGTGAATATGACGAAAACAAAGTAGACTCTGTCTATATTGTTGTAACACATTTTGTTTTTTCAAAAACACAAATTTTCAATGAATACAACATTGCGTCATAACATGACTTCTTATGAATCCTTTGATTGTTAAGAAACACACACTCAAAGAAACGCTAAGTTGACATATCAAATCTGCATAAATTTTTTTCAAAAAATAAGTAATAGAAAGCTAACAAAATTTCTGACAACTTTTATTTTTATCGCAAAATGAAATTCTAAACAGAAAAATTGTTATAGTTTGCAGAAAGTTGAAGAACCGAAAAAAATGAATTTTTTTTCTCAAAAAAGGGCAAAAAGTGTAACCCAACTTCACATTTTCTAAGGAATTTATGTAATGTAAAGGAGGTTTCCCCCTCGAAGTGGCTTATTTCTAAGGCATTGATCTTTCATAACAAACTCAAGTGAGGATATAGTAGTAATAAACTTGCATGATGAGCATGATCATGAGAGGAAACAAGAAAAATATAGTATGCAGGATGAGCCAATTCTAGAGAACTGGTCAAAGGTTCAAGATGGAGCTACGATAGTTGAGAATCCAGTGTAGACAGATAAAGAGGCATTAAACATGGCACTAGAATTTCCGGTAGAGGACTTTCAGGAAATGATCATGCATATAAAGACATATCTTATGATGTTGAAGTGGAGAGTCTGGATAGTATGAGACATTGTCTTATAGGAGAATAGATAAATTGAGGAGCTCATAAGGGTAAGTGTCGAATCAATGACCAATTTGTCTAGTGTTGAGGAATGGCTCAAGTCCCTCACAAGGCAAAAATAAGAGTAAATTTGGGAGTTCTAGAGCACCCCTCTACAACATTACATAGACAAGGCTTGCAACACTACCAAACCACATTTATACATTGGGGAGAGCATGGTAGAGTTCTCTAAATGGATCATGATGGGTGACTAAGTGGAGCAACACGAGTTGAGCATTAGACAACATTAACATAGTAGACTTATTCCATGTGCAGACATTCATGCATTGGATCCTTTCCACAGGATGGATTAGCAAGAAATTATGAGTTGGAACTCTATTGATGGGATTATTCCTAGGAGGATACCCTTAGCCAAGGGCATATTGTAGCTTGGTATCTTAGGCACAGGAAATGATGGAGGGCTAAGATGGTATAATAACCCATAGGTCCCAGGACTTAGGGGGCATTGGGATCCAGGTGAAATTATTGGGGGAAGGATTGGTTGGAGGATTGTTTGGGATATATGTATCGAAGCTTCCATTCAGGATCATTTAGCATGGAGGCATGGAATAAAACACTAGTTTGTATGGATCTTGGTATTAGTATACAAATTATTTTGTTGTGGATAGAAGTGGATTGCTTTGGGGCAAGCAATATTTGGGCAGGAGGATTTGTAATATTCCCTTTTCTTGATGTGGTCAAAATGGACAAAATTTACCCATGGTGTTTTCCCATGGGATATTCCCATGGTATTTGCCTTCGTTTTTCGAGGGAAAATAATAAAATAAGATTTCTAGATAGTCCATCAAGCCTAATAAAGGGAATAGAAACTAGGACTTTGGATCATCCTGATTTTGTTTGTCTTATTGTGTGTTTTTTGAGAACTTGGCATGGCCAGTTCCACTTTGATCCTTGGATGAAAATCCCAGGGTGACATTATGTGGTGGATCCATTCATGGTCCATGATTGTGCCTCAGTGTTTAGTGTAGTCTTTTTGAGTATCCCTGCATGCCATATGGCAAGGGCATTTCATGGTTGATCATTATGGCATGTATTACTTTCAAATAATAATATAAAGAAGGGTTTCACCTTTCTTTTCAAATCCGGTGTGTTCTGTGTTTCAATTCATATATTGTCAATTAGAGCACTGAAATGGTCCATATCTACTGATTATTTAGGTGTTTGGGATCTTACATTCTCACATGCTTTGTAGTTATTTGATCCATACTGAATTAGCATTAAGTGATTTTCCATGAAAAATGTGTCCATTTCTTTCCTTGCAGATGGAACAAAGTAGGAAATTTAGAGTGAGGATCCAGGAATGATTAATGATGGGATTATGAAAGTGTCTATGGATTGTCAATATGTTATATTTCAATGATGCCCATATTGTGCTTGTTATATTGTTTAAAGAGTAGTGAAATTTGTGTCCACAAGTGTTAAAAAAAGGATCATGAATTTAATATGTTCTCTATGGTCTCTTGGTAATTATCTTTGCATAGGTGATAGAAGGACGATCCTTCAATACATTTCTAAGTGATTCTATCCCATGATAGTGCTCACTTAGCTAAGAGCCACAAATAGTGAGATATTTTAGGTTAAATGTTTAGAGAACATATGCAATCCCATATCGAGTCTTGGGGGACTTGATTGTGTTATGAAGCTAGATGACATGATTCCTTTATTGTGAAGGTGCTAGTATATTTATAACCCCATATTAGTTTGTCTCGCTTGGCCATGATGGAGATTTTACTCTTCTGAATATTTTTTTAAAGGAGGCACCAATGATGAAGTAGGAGATTAAACTCCCATTCTTGCTTGGATTCCCAAAAGTGCCATGTAGCATTATCCATTTGTTGTTTTCAGTAGCATGCTACCAATTCATGTCTTTTTTCTTTCATGAGGGCCTCCAATTGTGTATATTCTTCTTGGTTGCCAAATTTGGTCATCTATTGCCAAGAATCGTCTGAGAATTTCCAAATTTGGTCATATATTGCCAATAATCGTCCTATAATTGAGCTAAGTTATCATCCTTGATTTCAAAAAAACTATGCTACTATATAATGTCTTTCTTGATATTAGCTAAGTTCTTAATGATGTAACCTCGAACAGATGTTGCATCCTTAGTCTTTATTAAAGAGATAAATCTAGGCTATATTTTTTATTCCATATAATATTCCACATTCCATTACCCCCCCGAATCCAGCACCACCACATTTTACCCCCAAGGACTTTGTTGAGAATATCAGGGTCCCAAAGTACTAATCCACTTCTCATTTTTGGTGAACACAATTTTTCCTAGTCCATAAGGGCCCATTTGCGCCCCCTTGTTTCTCTTCCCATAGAAAGGATCAATAAATATTTCTAATATTTCACATGACTCTTTGGGGGAAGCTAAACATATATTTAATAAAGGGGGAAATCCTAAAGAGCATATTTGAAAAGGACAACTCTGATGGAAATGTTAAGGGAAAAGAAGGTCCAGTTATCCAGTTTGTTGAAGATCTTGGTCAAGAAGTATTTCTGAGAATGGATTTTAAGGAGTTTTACACAAGAGAGGCTCCAAGGTAAATGTAAGGAAGGGAGGAACGTTGAAATCCAAGGAGTCTAGCTAAGTGCGGTTGGACTCTAGGGTGAGTATTGAAGGAAGATATGGATTTTTTATAGGTTGATAAAAGTGTTTGATGCAAGTGTGAAGTCTTCAATGATTTTATTCAACATCATAGATTCTCTTACGAAAGGAAATCCCATGAGAATTGTGTTATTCATGAAATAATGTTGGGTGACTGGATTAGTAGTACCATAGAGACATAATCCTTTGATGGATCCTTGATCAGAAACAACCTGTAGGTAGTTTCATAGACCCTCCACAACAAGGATGAAGAGAAAGGGTGACAGAGGGTCCCCCTTTTCAAATACCTATTGGGGGATTAAAAGTGCAGGTCAAAGAACCATTGAGGAGAATAGAAAAGAAAGGAGATGAAAAGAGAGAGGCTATATAATATTTCTAATCTTCAATGAAGCCAAAGGATTTGAGAATGTGGTAAATATATGACCAACAAAGCTTATCGAAATCCTTGGAGAAATCTAGTTTGATGACCATGCCTTCCTTCTTGAGTATTATTAGAGAGTAGATGATCTCGTGGGCCACCACAATACCATTAAGAATTTTTCTTCCCTCAAAATATCCAAACTTCACTTTAGATATTATAGAAGGGAGTAGAGGCTTCAAGCGATTAGGAATGACTTTTGATATGATTTTTTGTATCAAATTACATAAGGAAATGGGTTGAAAACAACTTGGATCATTGGCATGGTATAATTTGGGAATCAATGTTAAGAAGGTGGTGTCGAAGGTAGGTAAGTGTAACAACCCTAGTGAAAATTTCATGTAATAAAAGTTAATAAAGGAAAAATAATAACCACGGTCATGGGACACTTATTCCAAGATGAACGTTGGGAAAAAACATCCTAGTGTGGGTGTTCATTTCAGTTATTATGGCTAAGGCAATGGCTAAGTCTTTGGAAAGGCGCGACGCATTAATTGGAATTTTATTTATGAAAATAATGGAAATTAGGAGAAAAGGAAGGTGAAATGTCATAGGTTGCATGTAAGGAGGAAAATGAAGGAAAATAATGGGAAATGAAGAAAACATAGGCTCATTAATAAAAAGGGCTTTGAGGATCAGTTGGTACATTTTTTCAGTTTAGTTTTGGAGCTCTCTCTCTATTCTCTCTCTCTCACACTCTTGGAAACTTAGAGTTTTCTTGGAGCACTTCAACATTGGATCAAGAAAAATAAAGAAGGAAAAGATGAACGAAAATATCAATCAAGGAAGAGCGGGATCAAACAACTACATCATGATTACTTCCAGGTATTAATGTTCATGTATGGTTTCCTTGCTAGATTTGGAATGCATGGTTATGCATGTGTGTTCATGGTTCTCTTACTGTCATTGGAATGGGTTTTTCCATGTGTGACATTGTTATTTATCCTTTCCTTGCCATTTCTGGATAGACATGGTGTGGAGGGGTTCTCTTGTATTTGGTTGAGCTGGATTTCCAGATGGAATCGAAGCTGAGTGGGGTGGTCTCATGATTATTCACAAGGCATAGGAATCTCGGGATGGGATACACGATAAAGCCTAGATGTGAACAGCTCAATTGAGTCTAGGAATCCGTTGATCAGTGAATGATGAGATAGACGGTAAATATCGGTGGTGCATACCCTTTATTAGGCCTAGGAATCCCGAGTTGGGATACATGGTAAATATCAGAGGGCGGAGGCCTTGCAGGCCTAGGAATACCTTCAACGGTAATGGCGGGATACACGGTAAAGTTGAGAGGTTGAGACCGAAAAATTCCTCACGGTTTAGGTGGAGAGATCCAAAGTAATCCATGCTTGTTTGTGACCTAGAGATCTGGCGGGGATTGTAGTAAACGTTGTTTATATTGATGAGGGTGATATGGTTTAGCCTCGGGAAGCCCTGAATGATTTTTTTTTTAGTCCAAAATTCACGCTTGAAATATGGCATGGGGGTGATTGGCTGAAGAGAGATTTGATTCATCCAATCTATGGTCGGGTGGAACGTGGAAGTCCCAGACCTAGTTGGCTTTTGCATTCATTGATAAGAGTTCCTTTCCTTGGTATTTTATGTGCAAATGTATTGGTTCATATGTGGAATTTATGGCTATTGTTCCTTATTATTTATGTTGTAATTATGCTAATTATGAGTATGTTTTATGAAAATGATGATGTATGACTCTCATCATGTTTTGATTTATGAATGAATGAACAATGAATCTATGGCCTAATAGATGATAATGAAACTATTGTGATAAGGAATCAATGCTTCTAAGCGATTCTCAGATAAGTATGAGACCCCTATGCTCAGATTTGTTATTATGACATGTAGAATGCATATTTGTGACATGTTTGACAAAATTGATGTCATGGTTAGTAAGGGTCCAGTCAAGGATTTGTTCAAGAATTTTCATTTGCATCATTTTCTCTATTTTATTTTTCATTTCTGTAAATTCCATGAAGTTCTGAGAAGTGATTGTGTCCTATCCCTGTAAATTATCCTTAAATAGCACAATTGTCAGCATATCACTGGCAAAAAAATGCTGCAATCACACTCAAGTAGGCTCACGGGAGTGACTGGGACTCTCAGTCACATGCATGCCTTGGCAAGGGAGCGACTGGGGGTTTAATTCCTTGAAATGTTGAGGTCTCTCAAGTGTTGGTCACCTAGAAGGGTGGGTTAGCTCCTAGAGGTTTTGTAGGATGTGTGGATGGTCATATTGGTTTCTCTCCATCGGTTCCACTTCCTTCAGGTGACCTAGGGGGTTGAATCAGATCATAGTAGCCTCTCGTCACATGTTTACCCCAGCAGATCGGTTGGGTAAATGTGGGAGGAGGGTGTTACAGTAGGACTGGTCTTGTCTTTCAAAATTCCTCAAATAATCCATGGATTTCCTCCCCCAATAATGACCAACATGATTGGGAGAAGTTTGCAGTAAATCCGTCCGATCTTTGTGCTTTATTTTTGGGCATGATCATACTGCTTCTTCAACTTTTGCAAGGGAAATTTACCTCATTAAAGCTACATTTCACTTTATTTTGACCATAGTAGGGACGTGGACTAAGATATTGTTGGTTCCCTGAAGTCTATGTCGAACTTGAGTTTTTTATTCAGTGTGTTATAATAAGAAATGTGATCCTTATCAAGATCCTCATGATCTATTAACTTTATACCTATAACATCCAACAGTGAGAAGATGATGTCATGGTCTCGGTGTTTCATAATGGATTTGTGAAAGAATTTCATGTTTTCTTCCCATTCCTTTAACCTATTGATCTAGCAAGGTATTATATGTACCCATCTAGTATTGTTTATTATTGGATGGATTTCATCTGGGATTCCAATTGTTTTTTCACTAGAAAATGTTTCTAAACTCTTCCTTGTTCCATTTCTTGATCTAGTATGAGTATTTTAAGCTTCTATTGAAATTTATGCATGAGATAATTGGTAGAGATTTCAATATCTTGCCACCAAAGCTTCACCTTCGCCATGAAGGAGGGTTCATTCAACCAGAAACTTTCAAATCTAAAATTCTTGTTGTTTTGGGTTTCCTTTTTGTACACCTCAAGGAAAATAGGCCAATAATTAGAGCCCAAAGTTGGTAGGAGGGAAGCTCAAAAAATATATCTTTTTCTAGAAGAGTTTCTAAAACATGAAATCTATCAAGGTGACATGAAATTTGATCCTTACCTTTTTTTTATTGTTCCAAGTGAAGGTCCATTTGATTATATATATATCTATTGTGTGTGTGGCTCTAAGCATTTCCTTGAATAGATGTGAGTTAACATCTAGGAACCTCATACCTCTCTTTTTCTCCTCAAACAATTTGATCATATTGAAATCTGCACTAATAATGCAAATTTCTTCCTGAAGCAAATTTTAGAGTTGAGAAAGAGATTTGAGGGATGTGTCTTTCTTCGTCAGAATATGAATTCTCTAGATGGTGAAGATACAACTAAATTATTTGGATCCCAAGAGCTTGAATATTCCCACGAGTATGCGTGGAGTGGTTATCCAATATGTGAATTTGACCTCTTCAGGGTTCCATAAAACTGTTAGGGTCTCGGTGTGGCTAGTGGGATGTATTTAGATGGATCTAGATCCTTTCAAGCATTGCAAAGCTAAAGTATCTATATTTTCAATAGAGCATTTAGTTTCCTGCAAAATTATTACACTTGGCATATCTCTTTTAATATGATCTTTGAAGATCCCATGTTTATAGTTAAGGCCTCTAATGTTCCATGAGATAAATTTCACTGAGAATGAAGCTAAGAGGAGGAAAAAACATATGAAATGAGCATTACTTTACTGGATTTGGCGAGCAAGTTCCCTTATTCTTGGGTAATTTCTTGTTTAATTTTACTTCCTTTTTTCCTTTATTCCTTGGACAACTTTGGTGTGTATTTGAATGTGTGGGTCTAGACACCTTGCACTATGTTAGTGGAGTTTTAACCTATTGAAGTAGAGGTTTTGCAATTTCTCACCTTTAAATATGATTTATGGAGCTAATTCATTTGTTTTTCTAGTACAGAACTTGGATCTTTCCCTTTCCACTTCTCTGTCAATGTTGATAACTTGATGTCATCCAAATCCATCTCTTCAAGATTGTCTTGTGTGTTGGGAAAAATACTGAGGGGGTGGGGGGGGGGGGGGGGGGGAGGGGTGAATTAATGTTTCAGAACTCACTTGTAAACTTTTAATTTTTTCTTTGCGGTTCTATACGCGACTTTAATGAACCCAGCTTCGCGTCTCTGCCGCACTTTTGCACTACGAGAAGGCAGAACACGCATATAGATTTGAAACTATTTCAGGACTGCACAACTCTTCAGAATAAATAATCCTCTCAGATCTTACCCTTCACATCAGAAAACATTCGCCAGATCACAAATCTAAACATTTCATAAATATATCAAGCAAATACATAGTCATTTTAGGTCTAGAGATCCTGATCCATCATTGTATTCATAGGTGCATTATTACTTTTAGATCTATAAATAAACTATATCCCATTCCATGTAGATATACTTCAGAGTGAAGTATTCATTCAATACCAAAACACATGCACACATTTTACTATGATCTTCTTCTCCTTATATAGGTTGAACCTTTCCCAATACCATGAGCCAAAACCACACAAGTGCCGATGGTATTCTTGGACGGAATCACATAGATGACACAATGCTCAATATTGTGAGCTAATACCATGGTAATTCCCCCTGATATCATAATTTTAGAGCGCAACAGGCATACGCTACTTGGCTTCAGCGCACCCGCGTGTATACATGACTTCTCTTCATCAAACCTGCGTATACGTTGTGACATATTACATTTATCATTTCTCTGATACTGACTAGATTTCCTTTCTATGCCACATCTGAACTGACCTGTAGATACATCATTTTCACATCTTCAGTTCAACATGAACAACTCATTAAGTGGGTTTCCATCAAGGACAACATATTACATCAGAATGCCAACAATCTACCCCTTTGGACTTGATGGCAACCATGTTGGTGTTTGATCACCACAACTTATAGATACATCAAACATAAACATTATTCAAAACACCAAGTTACTCCCCCCCTTTGACATCAAGGGAAAAGGGCGGATCAATACCAAAACAAGGTTTCCCTTGTAGAAAGAAAATCTCTATATATCTTATGTGTACTTTATTGACCATGCTTCCCTTGAGCTCATGCTGAATCTTTAGACAAATTTTTCAATGACTCTATATCTCAACTGAGTATGAAATTTCCTATCACCAAGGACTCATACTTACATCAATGATCCTACCAAGTGGAATTGCATATTTGGTTCAACTACCCAACCAATTAGGTTTACAAATTTGACTCAACTACCCAACCAAGTGGGTTTAAAAATTTGAACAAGTCCTTACATGACTGAATATAACAATTTTACATCATAGGTCTCAACATGACCTTTTCATCAAATAACATATATGACTTATTATAGCCAAGACCAAAGGACCTCAAGAGAGAGATCATAATTTCAAAAACCAACATAATGCCAACAATGCATTATTTTCAGCAAGGCTAATGCTCCCCCTAAACTTGTGAATCCTGAACACCTTCAACAACCAATTCATCAAAGCATCTTCATCAAGTAGATAATCAAATTATTTTCAGCAAGGCTAATGCTCCCCCTAAATTTGTGAATCCTGAACACCTTCATTAACCAATTCATCAAAGCATCTTCATTAGA
The DNA here is from genome assembly GCA_034641835.2 of Pinus albicaulis. Classification (NCBI taxonomy): domain Eukaryota; kingdom Viridiplantae; phylum Streptophyta; class Pinopsida; order Pinales; family Pinaceae; genus Pinus; species Pinus albicaulis. The sequence continues at coordinate 599,114,998 of CM076571.1, read as the reverse complement.
TCAAGAAAATTATAATTGTCTGTAGCATATCATAAACTGTTCTTGAGTCTGTCTCACTATTTTTTCTTATCAGAGAAAAAATATGCGCAACTGTATCCAACAGAACCCATGTATACGCAGATTTAGTTCATGCAACCTGCATACAAAAAGTAAAACACTAAAAGTTTCATAGCTCCATCTCCCCTGGATTTATACAGACTATACCTGCCTTCTGTTGTCACATCAGATGCACTGCTAGAAATAAACACAACCAACATTACCAAACCAACCATGGGAACCACCATATACTTCTCCCCCTGTGATGATACATTATTGATTCCTATAATGTATCTCACATCACTCCTGCAGTAATTATGAGAAGTAAACTTTAGAAACATATGATTGCAGTAGGGTTAATATTCCCTACGTTTTTGACCGATGCTTCTTCTTTTTCCAGCTTTTCTTGAAATTTCTTATTGTATGTTGGAACTTCTCGAATTTATCAGATCAATTCATCACACTTAACTTGCACTCTTTTTATACATTACCAAACTTGTTACAAGCATAACATCTTATGTGACCAGAAAAAGGAGCAGAGGAATCATAATATATTTGTTTAATATTTCTTCTATTGCAATCAACCACTTTATGACCAAAATTTATACATGAAAAACAATATCCCTTAAAGAAACTTGAGTACCTGGGAGCTAAAGTTCTTTTTGTGTAACATCTATCTGTCTGTGACCAAAAAAATTCTACTTCCGCAATTGGCTACAACATGTCCATAATTATGACATACAAAGCATTTGATCAAAGGCGAAAATCGATTGATACTTCTATAGTTAGGAGCGAATCATTTCCTTTGAGAATTCATGATTGTGAGTGTTTCTTTAAACACTTCAGGTTTCATATTGATATCCTTTGTATCTTTAGCACTTTCTTGTGAGCTATATTCTCCTTTAACAATTTCATGAAAACCAAGACCAAATTTAATAGAAGGAGATCTTTGACTACTAAGAATATTATCCAGAATCTTAGTACTATCTTGAAACCTCAAGTGTTTATCCTTTTCTTCTAATTTACCTTTTAAAATGTTTACCTCAACCTCCAATATTTGGCACTAATTTTTCATACTTTCTTCGACCCTTCTTCCTTCTTCTACTTGTTCATTCAATTTTAGAATCTCTTCTTTCAACCCATTTTCTTCTTCTTCAAATTTTTGTAGAAGTTTTTCATTCTTCTTATTTGATTTTTCTAGATCTACTTTGAGAGAGCTGATTTCTACTTCAAGTCCTTGACTATGATTATTTACTTCATCCTGCAGCTTTTGGCATTGGTATATATGCTTTTTTTTTAGTTTCTTAATTGACTTTCTTTCTTGTAACTGTTCATTCAATCTAGAAATCATATCTTTGAAGATACATTCCCTTTCATTAAATAAAATATGTTGATCTTCAACTTTAATCTTGAGATTAGAAATTACTGCTTCTAGATTCATAACATTACTTTCACTTTCATATTCACTATTTTCAACATTTCCTGCCCAAGGAAGTGAATCACAAGAACAACAATCAATACATGTTTCATCTTCTTCATTTTCTGCTGCACACGCTTTCTGATATCTCTTCTTCCTTTGAGTAGCTGCCTTCTTTTTCTTTCTTCCCATTGTGATGTATCTCCTTCAAGCGATAAAGCTTCTATAGAAGGACCGACTCTGATACCAATTGTTGGGAAAATACTGAGAGGTTGGGGGGGGGGGGTGGGGTTGGGGTGAATAATTTTTTATAAATCACTATGAAATTTTACTTTTTATTTATTGATTTATATACGCGACTTTAATGAACCCAAATAGCGTATACATACGCTTTTACAAAGACGAACCTGCGTATAGATCTGCAACTATTTCAGGACTTCACAAATATTTAGAATAAATAGTCATCTCAGATATTACCCTTCACATCAGCAAACATTCGCCAGATCACAGATGTAAACATTTCCTAAACAGATCAAGCAAATACATAGTCATTTTAGGTCTAGAGATCCTGATCCATCATTGTATTCATAGGTGCATTATTATTTCATATCTATGAATAAACTATAGCCCATTCCATGCAGATATCCTTCAGAGTGAAGTATTCATTCAATACCCAAACACATGCACACATTGCACTATGATTTTCTTCTCCTTATATAGGTTGAACCTTTCCCAATACCATGAGCCAAAACCACACAAGTGCTGATGGTATTCTTGGACGGAATCACATAGAAGACACAAGGCTCAATATTGTGGGCTAATACCATGGTAATGCCCCCCGGTATCATAATTTTAGAGAACAATAAGCATACACTACTTGGCTTCATTAAGTGGGTTGCCATCAAGGAAAACATATTACATCATAATGCCAACATTGTGTTGGAACACTTTGTCAATATTCCATAACAACCTCTTGTGAAGGAGGGTTTTCCTTTACAATTTTTGTTATTTTTGTTGATTTTTGTGTAGCTTGGGAGGTACTCCAAGCCCTGGTGTTCGAGAGTTCAAGGTCAAAGCACCACAAGGAGCTATTGGTGGAGTCTATGGGTAGCCATGTGTAAGGCTATACCTTGTGTGGGGATGCCGTAACTAGGAGAAAATGCTACAGGGTGGACTTCGTCTCTCGTGGACTATTGGAGGACAGCGTGAGAGAAGACCAAGTGCGACGAGATTGGGCACTTATGGTCTATATTCTATGAATTTGTGATTTACTGCTATTTATATTTCGCTATGTAAAGTAGTTCATGGTTGATATTCTTGGTTTGGTAGCGTCAATGATTTAAGACTCTAACCTAGACCCAAGGTCATGGAAATTTAACATGGTATCCAAGTGTGTCTGAGCTACTTTGGAAGTTAATGAATCAGAGTGTGCACAACGAAGCAACTCAGAGGGAGTTGTCAGTGTCTAAATCATGGATTAGAGGGTTCAGATGAACACATGGAGATGTGGTATTGGTAGGTTACATGGTAAGATGAGTTGGGAGATTTGCTAGATTGTTGGTGAGCTTGGTGAAAAACAGTTTGTTGTAGGGAAGATTGTTGATCATGGAATTTCGTTGATGTGTCATGGGTGGTTGGGATAGCTCAAGGTTTTCTTTATCATGGATGAGAGCAGGTTGATTGAGATGGCTTCATGTGATGGACGATAGGTTGGAAGGCTAGAGTCTTCATCGGATTGTGGTGTTGCATATTTGAGATTGGCGGGATTTTCACAAGTTGTATTTGATATAGGAGGATGAGTGCTTGCAAGACTGAAACAACGGAGATCAGGTAGGCTCAGAGGGAGTCTAGTGTCAAAGGGAGTAGCCATATGGAGGTTTAGGATCTTCAGGTTCAGATATGATGAGGCACTACTAAGATTTTTGAATTCATCTACAGGGTATGTTGCAGTGATGGATGCCAGATGGGCTAGTATCATCGTCGGATGATGATGGTTACTTCCCAGTCTTGGAAGTACCTCCCTTGCTAAGAGGGAGTGTTGATTTTTGTGTATCTTGTGAGGTGCTCCAAGCCCTGGTGGTTGAGGGTTGGAGGTCAAAGCACCATAAGAGTAGCTTGTGGGCTTGGAACCCAAGTGCGAGGTTTCACACCCATTGTGATTTGGGATAAAACCGTGATGGAGGTACGACATGTGATGGATGAGGATGATAGTGCTTGACGAGACAATTCCAATGCAACAAGAATCATAAAATCCTAGTTTCCATTAGAGAGAAATGAATTTTTTAATTTGAAAAGGTAATTATTGGTTGCCATGTCATGTAGGCTTGGTGTAAAACACTCCAATAGATGTGTTTCTTCATGATTCGTTGGAGCACCTCATTTCGGTTATAAATTGAGGGTGAAAGCTAGTGTTTTAATCATCCAAGTGTGGGAAATACATCTAAAATAAGCTCTGAAATTTCATGGAGGCCTAGCCATAGCTGAGAAGACTTGGGACAACATGGATAAATTTACCTAGACACTGTGGGAGAGGCCTGTGGTTGAAGGCTGAATTGTTGTAGGGGAGTGAAAACTCAGTGGAGGATTATTTTAAGGGTAATACATATTTGTTTGAGGGATGTATCAAGTGTGTTCTAGTGCGAGAAGGCTGGCAGTCAAGGTTGCATCAAGGAGATCTTTAGGATAGCATGAAGGAAGCCAAGGGATAGTGCAAGAAATTCTATAGTGGAGGCCGAGGTGTTGGGAATGGTATACAATATCTAAAGTTATGTTTTGGTTTCCGTTTTGAGGGTTGATTTTTTGGGTAGTAGGGTCGCAGGGCTTAGTAAGGGGAAAACATTGTTTAGAGGCAGGTTGGTGCTGATTTAGGGAGGACCACAACCTTAGCTAACCATTGTGCTAGGCCACAGGCCATAGCTAGCAGTTAGAGGCCCTTTAAGGGCAACATCTAGGTGGACAAGCCCAAAAATGGGCAGCTTAGGTGTGGAGGTGTCTTACCTTGATAGATTGTAGACTTAGAAGGTTTATTTGCTGAAATGGAGGGTAAGGGCTAAAGGTTGATCCAGTAACCATAATTGTAGGAGAAACATATAAGCATGGTGAAGCAGTAGTGTTTTGGGAGGTGTATTGGGTCAAGGATTTGACTAGTATTGGATCGTGTTAAGGTAGCCTATGGAGGCCCAATGAGGAGGGGGAAGATCTGATGATTAGATGCCCTAAACTAGTGATAGTTTCCACAGTGATATGGCATTAAACTTGGAGCAAGAGTTTTTCATGTATTGGGTCAAAGTGTTGACTCTTGCGCGGATCAGTTGATGGGCAACTTGAGGAGGCCTTAGGATTTGTTTGGAGGAGCCCATGTGGATTGTTGGGAGGCCTACCAAGCAAAAAATGTGACAACATGCACATTAGATCGAGAGGTACTAGGACAATAAAAAGTTATGTTGCAGATGGACCTGTGTGTGCTGGTTTGATGGTGTCCTAGGAAAGGACATATTGAGGTGCATAGATTTACACAATAGATCCTCTATTGCAGGGAAAAGGGAGGATTGATGGATTCTGTGGGAATCCATGTGTAAGGGTCTCCCAGGTGTGGGGATGCCCTAACTAGGAGCAGATGCTACAGGGTGGACTTGGTCTCTTGTGGACTGTTGGAGGATAGCGTGAGAGAAGACCAAGTGTGACGAGATTGGGCACTTATGGTTTGTTGGAGGAAAATGTGATAGTGTCCATTTTGGAGCCGAAGTGCAACACCTTGATGGACAAAGGTGACTGCTAGCCTGGAATTTTTGGAGCTCAAGGGTATGATCAACCAGGAGCAGGTTCGTGGAGCCCAAGACTTGTGTGTGGAGAAGGAATTCTATAGCAGATGATGGGAAGTCCTCCTAGCCCATGTTCATTGTGAGAGATGGACATCTTGTAGGGATATGTGGCAACCCTCTGTGCCCTATGTTGGTCTTCATCGTTGCAGTGCAGGAAAACCATATTTGAGGAGAAGGAGTGGGCATATTGAGATTTGTTTACAAGTGGAGCTGTGAACAAATCGACATGAGTCTCAATGCGTTGTTCCCTTGATGGATGAAGGGGAAAATAGAGAGGAGATTGGATAGCCGAGATTCAATGGCCTGATGGATGTGGAGCATTCATAGAGGCAGGAGCTGAAAATTGGGAGTCAAAGGACCGGGCATGTAAAGGATACGACCGAGAGGAGCTGTTAGAGCATGCTACAACCATATGGTCAGAGTATATTATCTTTTTCTAATGGATGTATTAGGGCCATTATCCCCAGTACAGTAGCCCTATACTGTTGTATTATATGTTGTAAATATAACAAAGTTGGGTTGAAAAAGTAAAAAGTTGTATATATTTTGTGCATTTGTGATTTACTGTTATTTATACTCCATTGTGTAAAGTAGTTAATTGTTTATATTCTTGGTTTGGTAGAGCCAATTATTTAAGACTCTAACCTAGATCCAAGGTCGTGGAAATTCAACACTTTTCTCCTTTTTATCTAAGGTTGTTTGCATTGGATCATTGGGTTGAGGATGTGAATATTTGGTTGTTGATGATTCGCTACCATCTGTGTTCTGAGGCATTATGCCTTCATATTCATTCTTTGGTTGAAGGGGTTCCTTGGAGGAGGTAAGACATGGAGTCTTCTAGTTCCTTTTCTTTGTTGTGACCTTCTTAAAATCCTGTAGAAATTCTTCTTGTTGATCAAGATATGATGATTCCTTCTAAGTTGGAGGACATTCTTGGAAGAGATTCTTTTATTCATGGAATCTTCTATAATGGAATGGAACATGTTCATAATTTAGGGGTTGAACCCATAGTCCGTCTCGATGGTAAATCCCGGTGGACTCTCGTAGAGGCTCTAAGATATACATATACACACAAATGCCTACATATGAGGTGTATCTAACTTTTTTTGTTACATCAAAGGCTTTAACAAAGTCAGCAATGGAGTTTCATACGCCTTTGAGAACTTATTCCTCCCAAAATTCGTTTGGGGGAAAAAAGAGCCACACCCAAATCGGGGTTGTTAGGAATTTTTATTTATCTAGGTTATAGTGTTTTGTCCATAATATTATAAATAAAATCAACATTTTTGAAGAAATATGGCCCATTTTCAAAGAACCTAGTATGATATTCCAAATTGGTGAATATTATGGTGAAGAAACCATTGGCCCCAAGTTCTAGATCGATGTGGCTTTTGGGCTACCACTTTTGCTTGATCCAAGAAATATCGATCCAATGGCCATACCCCTATAAAATTATAGATCAAGGCATGATTTTAAATATGTTAGATATAAATAACAATATTTCTGGACTTGAATTCATATTTAGGGTTTTGAACAATTTTGAGAAGGAAATAATTCTAGGAGCAACTTTACCATAAAGTACACAATGGTGGCTTCTCGACTCATGGATCTTAAGGAGGAGTTTGCACCCGCATCTTAGGCCCAACCATGGCTTCTCAAAGCCAAGAAACCTGAAGAAATAATTTAACGTAAAATATAAATAATTACCGAGAGGAGTAATAAAACTTAACCAGCAACAAAAGACATAAACACAAATTTTTATCCAAGAAAAATCCCATCTCTCGGAAAAACCCATCTAATGAAATTTCATTGTCCTTACGAGCATCGAGAAAGGAAACCCCAATGCGCTCCTATACAAACGCATCCAGCGCAATTCTTTGGCTTGGCAACAGATCATTGTCTTCAAGGAATTGATGCACTATCTCCATCACTGTGCCGATATCTTAAACTAGAAATGCTAGCTCCTCATGTATCCGTTTTCTCTCCTACTTCCGCTGTCGGGCTGCCTGATTTCCATGTTGTCATTTTTGCCTCAGGTGTGCATCCGATCTTATTCCCAGTCATCTATCAGCATCTCATATCGAAATACCGAGCAAGAATAATGCAATCGATGTGATACATATGATTACAGGGCATCCAATTTGCATATTTCCCCAGTTCAAACTCATCCTTACACACCGCGCACTTCCCTGCCGCATCCTAGACTCCTCCGCTACTCCACCTTGAAGAACCACCAATATCCTTGTGCGTCAACTGGAAGAATCCACCTTCGTCTCCTTCTTCGTAGCCTTAGCATATGATTGCGTGAAACTGAAGGATTTCTACGCGTGCTTGGCTCGAATCCTAGAAATATCCTCTCAGAGATTCTTTGATTTCTTTGACGCTTTCACCTTGTATAGGATACGATCAACACATACCATGCTTTGTGGAGAACTGTGGAAGTGTCCTTGGCCACTTCATATAAATCTCAGATTCCAGATCTGCATTTACCAGTAGATCCAGAGTTCATCACGACGTTCAGGGCTCTTAGTGATCGCAGGGTCCTCCTGAGCCAGACGATGACAATGTCTACCTCGACAGGTTCCATGTCAGGCATATCGATCTCCATGAGGGAAGATATCCTTATGCTTCCTAGTTCCATTGTTTTCACAAGTTCCATCCATGGATCACTTCACGCAATATTGCGCCTAGATTGCATTAACATTTACCAGAGATTCCATTTTACTTACGTTATCGCCAAAGCCATGAACTCTCTCATGCTATCAATTCCATGCACACAGATCTCCACCCAACGATCTAGCTTTAGATCTAGATCACCACACAGTACAAAAAAACCATGCAAAATTAATGCTTTCTTTGATGTTTTAGATTGAGCATTTCGTTTTGTTGATCTGCGATCAAATCTCTCCATCCACCAGGCCATAAAATCCTTGGCCACATAAGGCAACATTGAAGCCAACATTAAGCTCTGATATCAAATGAAGAAGTAAAATATAAATAATTACTGAGAGGAATAATAAAATTTAACCAAAAACAAAAAACATAAACATAAATGTTTATCCGAGAAAAAATCCCAACTCTAGGGAAAACCCATCCAATGAAATTTCATTATCCTTGGCCAAAACCCTGGCCAATCCGGCCATGTGAGACTTCATTTCTCACCTCCACGTCCTCCTTAAAATGAATTATTTTGAGCCTTTTATAGGCTCCATTAGATGCAATACCATGAGTCGAAAACATGGGTGCACAATACCATGTGCCCCAAAACTACCCGATTGTTTAACTTGGTCAACCTTGACTCTAACCCCGAGTCAATTTACTTAACAAAACCTATGCTTGTGACATGACCACACAAGGGAAAGCTAAGGTAGTGTTTCAAGGAAGAACAAAGAGGGCCCAATATCCACTCACCATTATATGTGACTCAAGTCAACTAAATTATGTTGTGTAGATTATAGAAGGAATATTTTAAACAATTTTAAATCCATATTAAATATCAATCTATTAGGGATAGAGAGAGATAAAAATGAAACTAGCTTAATTAAGAATGTAAAGAACATTTTATAAAATACTTAAATAATAATGTAAAGAACATTTTACAAACTAGCTTAAATAAGAATCTAAAACACATTTTGTACATTAGCTTAAATCCATCTTAACACATTATCTATTAAGCATCAAGAGTAAGAAACCTTTGAAAGGTCAAAACATCAAGTTTAGAATGGATTTACCACAAACTCTTAAATGTTTAAATAATTTAGAGTTAAGATAAATATATATATGTTTGAACGGCTTTGAGCCTTAAAGAATATCACACTCTTACCTATGAGTTGAAGGGATGGGTGCTTGGTTATATGGAATGAAAGAAAGAAAAAAAAACCTATCCAATTTTATTTTTGTTTCTTATTATCATTATATTTCCTTCTAAGATGTTCTTTATACAATACGATTATATGTGATTATAATTTTATCTACAAATTACAATTTGGTTCATAAAATTTGAAAGTGAGAAGACCAAACTAAGCTCAAAAGATTTATTGTGAATCAAAACTCACATTAAACAAATGTATTAATCCATAACTTTGAGATTTTCATTTCTTTGTTTTATTTGTTCACTCTCTCTTTGTCTAAGTCGTAGAGACCAAGCCAATGTGAAGGACATTAAAACACATCATCTCTTTCACATTCTTATTAAAACTTAAATTTTCTTTTATTTTCTTCATTGTTATTTCATAAAACTCATTTATTCTTTAATTTTAATCTATTAGCATTACATTTCATTATGCATCTCATATATATTAGGCTATATACGCTATTAATTTATCTTGATATAACACATAAATTAATTTAACAAGGGAATTTTTGGTTGGTAAAAATAGGGCATTGTTATTTCCCCATCAACATTCAATTTTTTAATTGCCATGTGTTGAGCCTTATGGAATGTATTGTCAATGGAATCAAGGTAGCTCATGCAAATGTAAAAAAGAACAAGTCCTTAGTATAATTGATAACAAGACTCATGTGATTGGGCCTAAGTACAACTCCAAGATGAATTTATAGGATTGGATACCCAATTCAAGTCATTGTAGACATGATTTGACTAACATATCTAAGTGGGGGAAAACAAGGAATGGACTTTGGGGATGAGGGGACATTGCGCTCTTATGCTTGTGAGAAGTGGGCCCCTAATGTAAACATGAGGTCCTAATTTATCTAACCTTTATCATTTTATTTTAGGTTTCCCTTGACATGGTCACTTTTCTGGTAATGCCATCCCTCTCGTGTGGGAGAGTGAGGATGTTGGAAATTAAGTGTGGGGATGTTGGAACTCTCTTTTTAGGGTATATTTCTCTGAAGTTGTAGCTTCAAATACCTACAAAAGTAGAGATATTGGGATCCATACATGTATAGATAAAGGTTTCCATATCTTCCATGTCTCATTGGTATGGCATAGATCAATCATTAGTGGAATTGGTAGAGATTGTGAACATTGGAAGGGTTGATATATTGGCCATTAAAAGTGGGTTTCCTATGGTAATCATGAATATTTCTTTGATGGGTTGGTAAATCTTGTCCCTAATGTCATTAGGCGGGTGGGGTGGTGCTTGAAAAACAATTGTTGACTATGTGGGGAGGTATATTACATGAATATTGGTTGAGGACGCGGTGGGGATGACACCCTTGAGTTTGGTGTGCTAAAATACATACTAAAATTAAGCATCACTAGTAATTCATGAGTATAACAGTCATCGATGAACATTACATGGGGATGGCCATTGTGTAATCAATTTTTTGGTGCCCAATACCCCTAATTATAATTTTGTTTTTGTTTTGGGTTAGAGGGCGTGCCTCCTGGAATAAAGCTTTGTGTGTTGTTGTTCTTGTAACATTGGTTGGATTTACGGGTAATATTTTAGTTCAAAATGTGGTTTGGGAGTGAGACCCTGACCTAACAAACAAATAGTAGTCTCTAAACAAAATTGGTCTCTCATGTGTATGGTGAATGACCAAGGGGTGGGTTAATGTAGAGTGAGTTTAAGTTAGGGTATCCCCACTACCACATTAGTGGTGGGGGCTTGTAGAGGGTGTGGAACTAGGTGGTAATGCATATAAGGCATGTGATGCATATAGTAGTAAAGGGCCATATGAGGTATGAGGTACATACTAGTTGGATGGTCCTAATAATGGATGAGTTTTGTCATATATACAAGGGTCAATGTGTTGTTGAGTCAAGGATGGAAAGGCATGTGGAAAAATCCAATTAGGAATGGGATCTTATGTGATGAAGAGGTAAACTATGTTTATGAGGAGTCCTTTATGTGTTAGGGTATGCATATTTTGAGGATCAATAAGGGTGGGGGGACCTCTAACTATACTTATTATGGGGTCATCTAAACACTTTTCAATGTTAAGAGAGACCAATGTGTTGGGGTCAACACCTACGAGCCTACCAAAGTGTCTTAAAATTATAGAATCCACTATGAGAATGTCATATAATGTAGAATTAGTTGGGGTGTAGAAAAAAAATTGTCTACAAAATATAATTTTTTTAATAGTGAGCACACTCTTTACAAATAAAAAACACATACAAGAAATCAAGCAAGTAAATACCAATAAAAAGTATTTTCCAAATGAATTTTTTTCATTGGTTATAAGGCTAAATGTGGGTGATTCTCAATTGAAGGTTGAAAAGAGATTAATAAGTGTGTTAGACACTTAGTGATGAGGTGGGAGTTCCCATTATCTATCTTACATACTATTTTTAAGCCACAAGCATATTCCCTTGGTAAACACCTAAATGATTGGGCACTAGATTGCCTCTTTACTACTAATGAACTAAATGGGATAGAATCCTTGATTGATTGTATGCAGAGTGGACCTATGCAAGGTTCTATCACACATATATAATTTAAGCTCCCCACAAGTGCTCATATTTGAAGACAAAAATTCATTAATCATACACTTCTCTCGTCACTTTAATAAATTTTTAGTTTCAAAAATTTCAACTTTGAAAGATTATTTAGATGTATAAAAGTATTATTCTACTCAAATGTTAGATGTTGTTTACTAGATATGTTTTCCCTTATATTGTTCACAACCTCTGGCTAGATGTCGATTTAGGTGTCCTAAATTATCAAACTTAAAACTATTGTTTTATTTAACTAATTGATTTACGTGTTGATATTGATGTAGTCTAACACTTAATATGTGGGTCGTAGGACCATTCCCTCCTCTTGTGCCATAGTCATGTGGCAAGCATATGACCAAGGGGTATGGTACACAGGCCACACACCTCCCTAGCCTCGCTCCTGGTCATCTGTTGTTGATAAGACCTGGGCCTGGGGTGTATACAGGGTTCCACGTGTCCCACCCCTCCACACATCCTATCAGTGGTCACATACACCAAAAAAACCGTGGGTGGTGCTTATCTCTACGCTCTTCTCCTACGCTCCCATCAGTGGTTACTTGCAACAAAAAAATGGTGGGACAAACTAGTCATGCATGCTTAAACCAATGAAAAAACGAATCAATAACACAAGACATTGATAATGGAGTTCACCCAGTGTGGGCTACGTCTCCAGGCCCAGTGTCAAAAGAGTGGATGTTGCTTCATTAATTTTTTCTAGTGACGAGGATTTACATGACATGTTCTTTGTCATTACAAGGATAAATACCCTCAATAAGAGTGGCGTGTATCTCCACGAGACGTTCTCCCTATAGGAACTCTCATTCAAATAGGTTTTCCTTAAACATGACAAGCTAATACAATCTCACAATAATGAGGCAACACGCATCCCTCAAGATAGTGTCAAAAATGGATCTCAACAATAAGACATCATCTCAGAAATAAAGAAATGGAAGAATAACATAACTGCATCAAATACCTCCACTTTTGAAGATGGCAGAAAAATGGAAAGCCCAACTACTGAAACAGATGTCGCCAATGAATTCCTGGCACAAAAACGTACAAAACGACTATCCATTTGTAAAATTCTAACAATGTCAGTTTCTAAACCCCAAGGAATATTTTTGATACCCTAGGATTCCCTTGGCCAAGGTTCCGACCTCTTCCTCACTCGTGGTTCCTCCCGTGCGTGGTTTCGTTGCTCAGATTTCCGTTGCACCACCCCCATGCAAATGAAATTGTGAGGTCTTAAGTACCGGTCCGTTGGTGGAGTTAACAAAGCAAGGACCCATGGGAATTTTGTGGATGGATGTATTTAGTGGGCAGAGGAACCGGGGTCGAACCTGCGGGCCTCCCCCAAATAACATGCATATATTTTTTTTAAAACAAACATGTGGATTTTATTTTCTTATTAAAAGTTTAATTTTGGGTTTGGAGGTTAAATAATATATAGATGGTTTTCATGTTGATCTGTCGTTTCTTGGTGGATGTGAGAATGCCTGGTGGGGGCTGGCCACGTGGGATGGGTGAGTTTGAGCCCCGTCGACATCGATTGTTACATATAGTAACATTTATGTGTTTGTGGTGGGTGGGATCCGCACCACGCGGCCCGTGTAATATTCCAAAATTAGCATGCAGCTAATTGGAATACTAATTTTTTCTTTTGTCATTTAGATAGATGAATAAGTGGGTAGGGAGACACATAAATATCTTTAGTAGGAATAAAATCCCTCTTAATGTGAATAGGGATTATATTGATAGCTGGATAAAGCACCTCCATGTCTGAACAGGGGCTAAAGCATGTGGACAAGGTCAATGTTGACTAAATCAACAACGCTGGTATGGAGAGAGTGGATCCTCAATGAGGGACAACACAATGTTAATGGGAGAAAGTATCCATGAGAGTAGTGGCTTTAATGAGTGGGAACCAAGGTGAGAAGGCTCACAATGAATATAAGGAAGGGGAAGGCAACCATAGAGGTTATGTTGATTGATTATTTATTTTGAGGTCTATATGACTGTTTGCACTCTTCAGTTGTTTAGCGGAGTCTGATGTGCTGTTTAGCACAAGGGTGTTCTTGAGCGAGAATCTCACACTCATCCTCGGGGTACTTTGAGTGCCTACTCAGGAGAGGTATTATTGAGCTGCATAATCCACATTCCAACATCAGGCCAGGCTTCAGTCTCTAGCTACAACACAATTTCTATTTAGAGTTGTGTTGTGTTGCAGGGTGTTGCAGTGGAGGATTGATAGGGCTAATTTCTGTGTTTGTTTTTTAGTGGAGAGCTAGCCTTTCCATTGGGAGGCGAGAAAAGAAGGTCCAAGATATTTATTTCATATTTTGGGACTAGGATGACCTATTTCCACCTCCTACAACACAGTTTCCCTCAAGGACTGTGTTATTTCAGTGAGTATTTGCAGTGGAGGTTTCAATGATTCATTTGGTGGGTTAGATCTTCAGTGTTAGGATCAACCTTTCACTTGGAGGATCCATTGGAGTAATTCCATACATTCTATATCAATTTCAACCACCTCCTTCCAGTTATTCAGTTGCAGCTACTATTTAGTCCTAGGGTTGCATTCCGCCATTTTGCATTTTGGGTGTATTTCCGAAAACCCTTTCCAAGTTGTCTTGGAAATGTGTTTGGGAGCCTAGATATCTAATCCCGGCACTTTGTGATTCATATATCAGCAGATCTATATTATTGTACATTTCCAGTATCAGTTTATCCATTGAAACTGCACTGTACTTGTTCTTCGGCATTCTGCTATGTAGCAGCGTTTCATATTTTGGCTTATGTATTCATGGGAGGCTTGTTTGCCTTGATTATTTGAGTTGGTCCCATATTGGTTGTACCTATTTGCTGATGTTTTACATAATAAAATGGCTTTAAGTTTATCACACATGTTGGTGTAATTTTATTCACTTCTAATTCTAGTATTTTTTTCTATATTCCCGTCTTTTCCATTTTGGAATATTACAGTGGTATCAGAGCATAATCTTGGCTCAGCTTGTGTGTTTCAACCAATATTCTATCAGAAGAATAAGAAGAAGAAGCAGTAGAAAAAAAAGAGATCTGAAAAGATGGAAGGAATGAGTTTTGTCTCATATATTTTTATATCTATGAAGGACCTCTCCAAGGAGGTTAAGCATGTGAGAATGGAGAGATGCAATGAGACCTCGAGAGGGTTTAAAGAAGAGGAAGGTCCATGCACTTCCTATCAGCAGCTAAAGAAACAAATATTGAATAGAGATCCAAAGAGATCCACTATTTCCACTTTCTTTGAAGAAGAAGGTGAAAGACATGGAGATGGAGGAAACTTAGATCATCAGATTCTAAGTGATTATATTACAGTGTACAAGTCTCAATCAAGGGATTTCAAGGAGAATCTAACTCTCCCATAGTTCATTCAACTCAAAGAAGAGAGGATATATTGGATTAATAGAAGGAGAAAACAAAATATATTTCTATTGTTTACATTTGATGGGTCATCCACATGCACAGCAAGGGATTGGAGAAGAAATTTAGATGCATTATTCCTGCTACATCCAGTAGTAGAAAGAGAATCTGTTGAGATTGCAGCACTACACCTTGAGGGTGAAGAAAACATTTGGTGGTTCAACCATTTGAGTCATGCAAGAGTGACTGCTTATGCAGATTTTACTCAAACATTGATCAAGAAATTTGATAAGAAGAAACCAGAGGAAATCAACTTCTACCATCACTTGCTGCAGGAGTACTTGCATCGGGAGAAGGAACACTTGCACCCTTGCAAAGTGGTCTTGATCTCTTGACACTTAGAGTCCCATGCATTATTTAGGAGATGCATGAGGAGGAGGAGACTTATACCAGTGCTAGCACAACAGTAAAGGAGAAACCATCACCATCACTAGTAGTTGGAGGAGTCATTACACCAGTGGGAGGAACCCTTGTAGCAGTACAAGATGTTCCTAATGATCAACTTAACCAAGTTATGAAAATATTTCCACTTCCTATTATTTCATCACACCATATGGAAAGTTGTGGGGACATTCCATCAGTGAAATTGCATGACCTAGGGTCAAAGCACACTACTGATTTGGAGCAGCAGACTATCACTGCGCAGAGGACCCTTGAATGGTTCAAGGAGGATATGTATAGCCATCCTAATATCTCAATGTTGAGTTGCACACAACACTTTGGGTTGGAGTGTAGATTTTTGGAGGATAGGATGAGCATAATCCTAATCAATCCAATGCAGAACTGTATGTTCAGCATTGTACATGATCATGTGAAAGCAGATGCACCATCATGGAGGTCAGAAACACTGTCATTGAGCAGAAGTGATGAATTGGTGGCCCAACTATTATTGGAGCATTCTAATGACCATTATACATGTGTAGCAGTGGATAGGAAGATGGTTGATGGAAGACATCTTATGATGGATGAGATCTCCCATTATTATGATGGATCCTTCTTAATGAGCACTTCACAGCTCAATGAGAAGTTTTTTCCTACAACATATTTGGATCCTTAGTGGTATTCATATGGATATCTCCAAGAGGTTTCACTTCAACATCTCATGTAGTGCAAAGATAGTGATAATATTTGGGAGGATGGTATTCTCCATTAGGTGGATACCAATTTTGAGCATGGTAAGAGAAACCCACATTTGGATGAATGGATGTGGATGGTGAGCAAGGGGTTGGAGAGCGACTTGTAGATCTATGACACAGGGTAGTAGGAGGCATGGATGCACAGGCTACTCTTGAAGGATTTTGGCCATCATGTGACATATCCTATGTCAAAGGGTGTGTTAATGGTTGGGACATGGAATGACACTTACATCATGTGGAAGCAAGGATTTTGGGTGTATTGGGCTGATGTGATATTTTTCATATCAATCATCATGTTTTTACTCCATGGTCTATATGATGATGGTGTGAGAAGGAAACAAGAGCTATTGTTGCTTTGCTTACTCTTGGGAGACTATGGGCTGATTTTCTCCCATACCTTGCATGATGTTTCAGGAGTAGAGGATGGCACAATCATGGTGCAAAGGGGCTACTCTTTATCTTTGGAGGATCAGGAGGTACTTCCACATAGGAAGGAGTCTCCCATATGTAGCAACATTATGGTATTTGACTTTGGCATTGGGCATGTCAAAGAGGGGAGTTATGAGATGACAAGACCCTTATCACAAAGGCCAATAGCGCTGTCACTTGGGAGCATGTATCTATTGATGGAGTGTTCCAAGGGGAGTGTGTATCACTTCACATTTCATACCACTATGGGAATATTCTCATGGGAGGGCTTATCCATGGACCTCATTTTCAGCCTACTCATAGTGCATGGTAAGAGTTGTGTTTTTACACTTATTGATCACCTAACAAAATATTTGCATTCTCTTTCCATTTACATACCATTTCTCCACAAGAGGGTAAGTTTATATTTGGGCTTGATGGTATTTCTAAGACAAATATCAGTGATGGAGATAGCCATTTCTTTTATGGCTTTGGGCAAGTATTATGCTATGCTTATGCTCAGTGTAATGTTCCCGATTTTTAGCCTCAAGATAAAAGGAACATTATAGTTTGCATATTTTCATTTTGTTTAATAAAATGGGTAAGGAGACACCTTAACCCCTTTGATGGAGAAATACCACTCCTTGTGTGAAAGGAGAAATAATAAAGCAGTTGAATTGAGCACCACATGGTGTGAACCGGATTGGATCATGCTTGATCTAGTCATTTTGACCAAGTCAACTAAAACTGTCCAGATACATTGCACCTACTTGGACAACGCAATTTTAGTGGAGGCTTCACTTGCTTGAGCTAGAAGCAAGTGTGAATGGGACCCATGGTGAGAAAGGTTCCTTTTATTTATAAGGAGGAGATGGCAGCCCATTTTCATTATGCATTGGCATATTATTTTCGCAGGGTCTGCAAATACTTTCATCCCCGGGCTGTTTAGCAGGGTTTGTAGTGTTCTTCACCCAAGGGTGTTCCCGGTCGGGAATCCCTACCTCATCCTCAAGGAAGGAGAGGGTTTGAGCTAAATTTCCTCATTCCGGCACTTGGCCAAGCTTATCCCTTCAGCTACAGCATTTTTTCTGCAGTAGAAAACGTTGTGTTGCTGGGTGCAGCACAGAGGAACTCATAGAGTCATTCCTTGGCTTGTTCTTCAGTGGAGATCTTGTCTATTCTTTGGAGGAGAAGTAGAGGAGACTCCCAAGCATAATTTCAGATCTTTGGCACCAGGCCAAACACTCACCATCTCTCACAACATAGTTTAGAGCAGAAACTGCGTTATTCTCAGAGGTAGTTGCTGGGAGAGCCATTTGAGCTTAGCAGGAGGAGTGTTTTTGAGTGAAAGGGATCAGCCCTTTGCTTGGAGACATTATCAGAGGAGGGAAATCAGATTTCAGATCTGCCATAGCCTCATTCTTATTTTGGTTCAGTTGCAGTGACAAGTTATTTGTCACATTGTTCATTTTCCGGCATTTTTAGCAATCTCTCCTAGATTGGCTAGAAATCTTGTATTGGAGCCCATTATTCTATTATTGGGCATTTATTTATATATTTCAGTCATATTTCATGTATTCCTATCTATACCAGCAGCTACACTCCTAGAGACAACGCTGTCACTGCTTTCCGGCATTTTATGCAGTTGCTGCATCTCTTGTATTTCATGTATTAATCTCTGGAGGTTGATTCCCATTGCATGAGAGGCTTGTTCCTCATGATATTTCTGTAAATTGTTGCTGATATATTAATGTACATGGTGGATGTAATATATTACATCTTATGTTGCATTCAGTTTTGCAGAGTTTGATGATTATGTTCATGTATTGCTGTAAGCTCTCTCATTGAGCATTTTCTGAGAGATCTAGTTTGGGGAGATTTGTATAAGCCCTCTAGGCTTATTTATTTGATCTTATCTTCTGGGAGAGTAATTTATGAAGGTTAAATAGAGAGATCCAAGTCCTAGTTTAACTTTTTTTTGCATTGCCTTCCTTATATAGCGTCCTTGAGGACCCTATAGCAGAAATTCCCGAAAAAGGAACATTACAGTGGTATCAAAGCATGATCTTTGGCTCAGCCTGTGGCTTCAAGCCAAAGTGCTGAATCCCTGAAGGAGTAAGATTTAAAACTCTATGGACAAAGTCTGCAGATGGCCAGGTAGCCTCTGGATCTCATCCTTTGTTCAAAGGTGACATATCCAGTAAATGCCCCTACATTCAATCTCTGGAATAGAATTTTGATATTCCAAAAAGGGGAAGCTTTACAGTGCTTCTGTGTAGCCTAAGATAATATTTTGGTAGAAGAAGAAGCTCTTCATTTAGAAGAGGAGATGTACAGAAAAAGAGGAATGACGGAAGAGGAGGTTTACCTTCTTCTTTTCCAGACCATGGAGGGTATCATTGAAGATCTTGAGGAGATAGAAAGGGAAAACTGGAAAGGTTTTCTGAGAGGGTTTGTGGATGAAGCAAGACCTAAATATTATTATGATGGGTGTGATAATTCAGCCACACATGCAGATCCACAGCGTAGTTCATTTCCCACTTGCACTACCGGAAGGATGGAGAAAGCCATTGGAGGAGTAGCGCTGCAAGTCAAAGGTATGGCTCATGGTTTATGGTTTGAAAATTCTATTTCACGCTATCATGCAAATGTAGAATCACATGATGGATTCACTAAAGGGTTGGTGGGAGAATTTGATGAAAATCACTGTGAATCTCTTTGTAACAAAAAATCAAACACTTTGCATGCATTGGAGAGAACCATGAAACAAACTCCATTCCATATTTCTAAAAGGAATGAAAATGTGTATGATGACTTGCTAAAGGCAAGATCCCTATTGTGTGAAGGGCCCTCTTCCATTTGTGAAGTCATGGAGGTACTTCCTTCAAGAGATGACCAAAAGCTACGGTCTCTCCTTGATGATGAGGTAATCTCACTTGTTGATGGGGAGGATGAGCATATGAGATCTAACAATGCTGTATCACTGAAGGTAGATCCATCACCACATGGAGGGGAGAAGGAAGCCATTGCTTCCATGGGAGGAGTCCTTGTTTCTATGCAAGGGATTCCAAGAGATTCAACATGTGGGAACCAAAGAATAATTCCGGAGTCATTTACAGCAACATTTGGGGATTGTGAGATGGAGGAATAAGAGAAGGATCAGTAGCAAGGGTTGATACACCCTTATCCATTCTGGAAATTCTTTGCACGAGGGAGAAACACTGTACAACATAGTGAAGAGAGGGACAAATCAGTCCACTCATACATACAGTCCACTTCCGAGCTTGATATCTCACCGTATGGAGGAATTCCACCTGGGAGGCCACCTGATCTAGAGTTGACGAGAGACATCTTGTCATTTAGTTCACCACTCTCGGATTCCAGAGAGGTGAAGACATTGGAGGAGTCCAGCACAACGCAGAGAGTTTGGGATAAACCCAAGGAGGAGGGAGACACTCTCATTTTCAGTATCGCCCACTCTCACCAGTTATACTGCGCTGATAGAGTTTTCTGTAGGGATGGAGGATTGCATCTTCATGATACAGGTTGACTGCTCCCCAGATTTGGAGAGGGAGAGGATACTTCCTTTGAGGAAGGACTCTTTCACACATGGGAGTAGATGGAGGTTACTCATGCTTACATTGACCAGGATCAGGAGATTCCTTTTTGATGACAACTTCTCAAGGGAGGCTAGCTTCCCAGGATCACCATTACTATTTGAGCATGAGAAGATGCATGATGGGCATGACAGCATTGTGGAGGATGACTTTGGCATGGGGGATGTCAAGGTAGCAGGCAGCAGCATGAGGGGAGCATCACATTGCAGATCACCAGCGCTGTCTAGGAGGAGGATGGATCTAGGTTGGAAGACTCAGCTTTTGGTTGAGTATTCCCAGGATCTTGGTGCATGCATGATTCTTGATGACCAGGAGGGAGATGAAAGATACATGGTGGATGATATGGTCATCTATTGTTATGGCAGGATCTTCTTGACTAGATTTTCTAGTCTCAAGGAGAAACTATTGCATGCAGCACATGAGGACTTTATAGCTATGCACTTTGAGGCATATTTTGCTTTGCTAGAGGAGTTCAATTGGGAGGGAATTCAACATGATTTATATCATCATGTGGACAGATGCATAGTCTAGATGGTTTTGGAGGAGTTGGCACAACCATTTACCTACTCATTTGAGGTGAGGGAGAACATTCAGATGAGCCATTTCATCTCAAGGTCTCAAGTACATGGTAGAGGAGGTATAATTTCACATTATATTTTGTGCTTCTTTAATTTATATGAGTAGCATATTGTATCAAGGAGGATCCTCCCTTCTCGCAATTTGTATGATGTACTTGTAGCTACTTGTAGCATTGATTTTGGCTACCTTGATGGTGGTTTGTGGGGGAAGCCACATACTTCTTGGTGTGCACCATTGGCACCAAATTGTACTTACATGTTTCCACCTTATGAGATGTTTGTGGTAGAAAAAAAGTGGCTGGAAAGGCACTTGTTTATTTCTGATTTGATGCAGGCCAAAGGTGCACTGCGCTGGTTCCTCATGTGGAACTATGATTCACTCTCCGGTTGCCATGTGGCAGCTTGTTTTCATTATATATTGCTTCCATATGTTGTTGATGTTTGTATACTCATGGGAGGCCTTGATTGGAGAGTGGTCTTGGAGTTGGAGATGCCCATTGCGATTATGATTCTCCCTTTTTCACATGTTGTATGTTTCAGGAGAAACCATGGGTACACCATTATTTCCATGTCACTACTTTTCTCTCCATGTAGGAGGAGCTATTGGGAGAGAATGCGTTATTGGAGGAGGCACTTCATGGTTGATTTATTTTGTGGGGAGGCTTGGGCCAATTGTAGAGGCCATGAAATTTCAGCCCAATATCAGCAACCTCATCATACTTATCATAAATGGAGGGAGAAACTACTTGGATGGAAAAATCTAAACTCTCCATTCAACCCCAACATATTGCATAGATCCGGGATTTAGGACTGCTTTGTTGAGCTACTTAGGATAGCTCATTTCATTTGGATGATTGCATGGGTGAAGGAGTCACTCATTGGGAATAAGACTTCCCATGTTTTTCATCACTCCTACCTTGAGGAGGCCATTGAACCACAAGGATATTTCCACTTGCACCTTCTATTATCTCATGATGTTTTCTTTGGTTCTACACACTTGGAGGGATACATGGAGGATATATTTATTGCATACCTTGATGAGCTATGGTGGGGTCTATTGATGAGGAGGCCACAAGAAGAGGGGGATAAATTTTTTCTCTCTATGCAGTTGCTTGAGGACAAGAAACATGTGGGAGGGGAGGATTGTAATGTTTCCGATTTTTAGCCTCAAGCTAAAAGGAACATTATAGTTTGCATATTTTCATTTTGTTTAATAAAATGGGTAAGGAGACACCTTAACCCATTTGATGGATAAATAACACTCCTTGTGTGAAAGGAGAAATAATAAAGAAGCTGAATTGAGCACCACATGGTGTGAACCAGATTGGATCATGCTTGATCTAGTCATTTTGACCAAGTCAACTAAAATTGTCCAGATACATTGCACCTACTTGGACAACGCAGTTTTAGTGGAGGCTTCACTTGCTTGAGCTAGAAGCAAGTGTGAATGGGACCCATGGTGAGAAAGGTTCCTTTGCTTTATAAGGAGGAGATGGCAGCCCATTTTCATTATGCATTGGCTTATTATTTTCGTAGGGTCTGCAAAGACTTGCATCCCCGGGTTGTTTAGCAGGGTTTGTAGTGTTCTTCACCCAAGGGTGTTCTTGGTCAGGAATCCCTACCTCATCCTCAAGGAAGGAGAGGGTTTGAGCTAAATTTCCTCATTCCGGCACTTGGCCAAGCTTATCCCTTCAGCTACAACATTATTTATGCAGCAGAAAACGTTGTGTTGCTGGGTGCAGCACAAAGGAACTCATAGAGTCATTCCTTGGCTTGTTCTTCAGTGGAGATATTTTCTATTCTTTGGAGGAGCAGCAGAGGAGACTCCCGGGCATCATTTCAGATCTTTGGCACCAGGCCAAACACTCACCATCTCTCACAGTGCATTCTAGAGCAGAAAATGCGTTATTCTCAGAGGCAATTGCTGGGAGAGCCATTTGAGCTTAGCAGGAGGAGTGTTTTTGAGTGAAAGGGATCATCCCTTTGCTTGGAGACATTATCAGAGGAGGGAAATCAGATTTCAGAACTTCCATAGCCTCATTATTGTTTTGGTTCAGTTGCAGTGACAAGTTATTTGTCACATTGTTCATTTTCCGGCATTTCTAGCAATCTCTCCTAGATTGGCTAGAAATCTTGTATTGGAGCCCATTCTTCTATTATTGGGCATTTATTTATATATTTAAGTCATATTTCATGTATTCCTATCTATAGCAGTATCTACACTCCTAGAGACAGTGCTGTCACTGCTTTTCGGCATTTTATGCAGTTGCTGCATCTCTTGTATTTCATGTATTAATCTCTGGAGGTTGATTCCCATTGCATGAGAGGCTTGTCCCTCATGATATTTCTTTACATTTTTGCTGATATATTAATTTACATGGTGGCTATAATATATTACATCTTATGTTGCATTCAGTTTTGCAGAGTTTGATGATTATGTTCATGTATTGCTGTAAGCTCTCTCATTGAGCATTTTCTGAGAGATCTAGTTTGGGGAGATCTGTATAAGCCCTCTAGGCTTATTTATTTGATATTATCTTCTGGGAGAGTAATGTATGAAGGTTAAATAGAGGGATACAAGTCCTATTTTAACTTTTTTTTTTACTGCCTTCCTTATACAGCGTCCTTGAGGACCTTATAGCAGAAATTCCTGAAAAAGGAACATTACACTCAGTTTATACACAATGCCATTTACTACTTTCTAGTAGATGAGAAAACATGCACAACTAGAAAATGGTTGGGAGACAACTTTCCATATTATGTTCTGAAACATCAGGTAGAAAAACTAAGATGTAACCAGTTGGGAAACTATTGGTACCATCCAACATTACAAAAAACCTTAAGTATCTTTCTCATTTGGATTCCATATTTTGATGATGTTCTATACATTATATATGGGATGGTTTGGGCAAGTAAGATTCATGAAACTAGAGAGGAGGTATCTGAAGATCCAGTTACCTTTTTGCCTCTTAAGGGCAGCACTATTGCAGCCCAAAATCAACAACAGCTCTACACTTGTCATAAGTGGAGAGAGAGATAGCATGGTGTAGACCATTTGGTCTATCATGTTCAGTTATGCAGCCCACCTACATTGCAGGAGCCAAAGGTGGAGGAGTTTTTCCATGAGTTACCATTTTGGAGGGTGACTCATTTTGTTTGGATGATAGATTGGGGATTGGAGCTTCACATGGGAATGAAGGTTCCAAATAATTTTCAGATTCCATGCCTCAAGAAGGCCTCTCGATATCATATATTTTCCTCCATGGATATCCCACTACTTCATGATGAGAGCCATATGAGGTTATCACCAAAGGCTAATTTGTACACTTGGGAGGAACAACTAGGGGACATATTGATGAGAGAACATCTTGTTCAGTTGAGGAGCTTATCCTATGAGGATGCTATAGGAGGAGGAGAGGAGGCTCTTTAGTTCTATCCTTGCAGTTGCTTGAGGACAAGAAACATTTGGGAGGGGAGGACTGTAATATTCCAAAATTAGCATGCAGCTAATTGGAATATTAATTTTTTCTTTTGTCATTTAGATAGATGAATAAGTGGGTAGGGATACCCATAAATCTCTTTAGTAGGAATAAAATACCTCTTATGTGAATAGGGATCATCTTGATAGCTGGATAAAGCACCTCTATGTGTGAACATGGGCTAAAGCATGTGGACAAGGTCAATGTTGACCAAATCAACAATGGTGGTATGGAGAGAGTGGATCATCAATGAGGGAGATCACAGTGTTAACAGGAGAAATTCTCCATGAGAGTAGTGGCTTTAATGAGTGGGACCCAAGGTGAGAAGGCTCAAAATGCATATAAGGAAGGGGAAGGTAGCCATAGAGGTTATGTTGATTGATTATTGATTTTGAGGTTTGTATGGCTCTTTGCACTCTTCAGTTGTTTAGGGGAGTCTGTTGTGTTGTTTAGCACAAGGGTGTTCCCGAGTGGAAATTTGTTGAGCAGGTAAATCCCCTCTGTGGACAGAGGTGATCCCTCTAGCCCTGGAGTGGGTCTAGCAACAAGGGAACAAGCTGGACTTTTGGACTCCTAGCTTATAAATGAAAACGAGTTGGGATATATGACCTACCTTGGTCCAATGCTTTTGTTGTAGTTTGCAGCAGCGATCCTCTGATATTTGTCTTCACACGTCGCGGTCCTTCAGTGATAATTTTCATGTACCTACACAAGGATAAAGTGAATGGTGACAACATACGAAAACATGTTTTCATTTACGACTATTTGATTGGTCAAGGAGAATCAAACATTTTGCATATGATTGAACAAAAAATTGGAATAAAAAAAATAGTCTTGTATTAATGATAGAGAAAAGAAGTTTACAACCTTAATGCCTTGACATTGCAGCCTCCTTCGATGGGTTCAGTCAAGCGCGTCTCGAGCATTCGTCGGGGATCAGACTTGGTGAGGCAATGGGCCTAAACTCTCTCTCGACAATGGATTCCTCTCTGCCTTATTCTTCACACTAGCTATAGTAAGGACTATTCAGCTAGCTGAAACCATGTGAGAAGGAAGTATTTATAGGAGAGGAGGAGGTGGTTTGGGATCCCTCATAAAGTGGAATAGAGGTCCTATCCCTTTGTGGAGTTTCACAATTGTATGAAACAAGAATCCAAAGGGAGGACTTTGACGTTATTCAGTCAAAAAAACCATGACGAATCTGCTCACGAAGTGATTAGGCATGGGTACCCCACTGAGGCAGAGCACCAATGGGCACGAGGCTGTTGAAAATGCAGCAAGATGATGGAGCTTAGTGAAATGAAGTCGCCTTCACTAAGTGGGCCCGCAGGCAAATTCTGGCGCAAAATCTATTTTTAGACTATGTCTATTTTTAGACATATGGAGCATGGTCCGGGGATTGCAGTATGTTATTCTTGGAGTATTGGTCATGTTGGTAAAAATAGATGGGACTCTATTTTTGGACCTATAGGTCGAAGTCTATTTTTAGACTGCCTCTCCTTAAAATAGGGAAGTCAAATATTATTTACCCTTAATAATATTTGGACTCTAAACTACAGTTTACTCTCTTGGAGCACTTCAGTTCGAGCCTTGGAAGTGGCTCATGCATCTGACAGAGGAATTACGCTATTCCTAGGGTTTGGTGAGCTCATGCATGGTTGACTTCAGTTAGGACTTCAGTGGCAGAAGTTTGGTGGAGTTGATGAGACAGTTGGTGGAGTTGTGTTCGGTTTAACTTAGTTGAACTAGTTGAGATTAGTTTAACTAGCTAATCAACTAGTAATGAGTGGAGTGAATTAAATATTATTTAATTCATTAATTGGTAACTCATTATTCAACTCAAGAACACATCAGTTCACTACAGTGCATGATCAGTTCAGTGGAGACCAGTGAAAGAGGTAGATGAAAGGGTGGAGTTAGCTATCAGTGGCGACATCAGTTGTGCATGAGATTTGCACCACACTTGGAGGAATTTCCAATGATGATTGCGCTGTCAAGCCAAGGAGATTCGAACCTTGGATCTCTATTTAGACAGGCCTGGATTGCGCAATAGAGGCAAGGCAATTTGTGGTGAGTTTTGAACCGGTAACCTGTTCAAAACTGAGCTAGTTTGTGTGTAACTTCATGAGATAGTACTGAGTACTTGTGAGGAGTATTGTACTGAGTTTGTTACATGATTTCTCCATTATAATATACACAATAGTTGCGGGGTTTTCAGCTATAAGCTTTCCCCATACATACTGTGTTAATGTGTATGATGAATTGATGTGCTATCGCTTGTTTTATTTCCGCATGTGTGATGATCTGAGTGGAAGAGATTATGTGTTGCATATAAATTCAAATTGTATGTGATCGGGATAGTCTCGGTGGATAATTAATCATTATTCAGCAAATTTCTACATGGTATCAGAGCTATTGAAGCAGAGATTGATCATCACAGTGATTACAAACTTATTTCGGTAGACAGAGTCTGCATGCGAGCCAGGTAGCCTCTGGATCCATCCTTTCCTTTGAAAGGTGATATATCCAGTAAATGCCCCTGCAGTCGATCTTTGTGCTAGAAATAATTTGTTCTCACAGATCAAGGGCGGTTGAGCTTTGAGTTGGAATTCGAATTTTGCAGCAGTTTTGTTTTCTTGGTGCCGGAGTTGAAAATGTCTTTCAACGGTTTGCGACTCGAATATGCTCTTGAAGGCAATTCGAATTATGTTGCATGGAAGGATCGCATGGAGGCAGTATTAGAAGATAATGGACTGAAGGAGTTCGTGGATACGGATGTCCAAAGGCCCACTGATCCTGCTGAAGTCGAAGCATGGCAAAAGAAGATGGCGAAATGTCGAAGGATCTTGTTGGAGGGCGTCAAGGATCATATTGTATCCAGCCTGCATGGAAAGGCTTCTCCATATTTAATGTGGAAAGCTTTGACGGATATATTCCAGAGTAAGAGCGACCAAAGGAAGCTGGCGCTCAAAGATAAGCTCAGGAACATCAAGATGGAGAAAGGCGACAGTATCGCCAAATACCTCACGAAGTTCACTCAATGCAGAGATGAGCTAGGAAGTGTGGGGGTGACTATCGAAGATGAGGACATGGTCGACCTGGCTCTCCTTGGTCTTCCGAAGGCTTGGCACTCATATCAAGATAGTGTCAATGGTCGGGAGAAGCTACCGGGATGGGAGCGCCTTTGGGCGGATCTCATGCAGGAGGAGATAAGGAGGACTACTCGAGATGGATCTTCATCAAAGGGAGATGATGAAGAAAACTGCGCTTTGGTTGCTAAAGAAAAGAAGGGGAAGGGTAAGAGAACTTCTCATTCCGGTGCAAAGGGCAAGAAGCAGGATATGGCGAAAGTGAAGTGTTTTCACTGCCATGATCACGGACATTATGCTACCAATTGTCCAAAGAAGAAGAAGAACAAGCAAGCGGGAAGATCTGCAGATGGAGAAGCTTTGGCTTCACAATTTGAGCTTGAATTTTCACTGATCGCATGCTTGGTTTCAAGTGTGATGGGATCGGTATGGTTCTTGGACAACGGTGCGTCATTTCATATGACGAGAGATCAGGATTTGTTCTCAGATCTGGAGGACAAAGATTTGGGTGTGCACATCGAGATGGGCGATGATGGTAGATACAGTGCGACTGGTATCGGTACCATATCCTTTCAGAGGGAGTCTGGTAAACCCTTCGTATTGAAGGATGTCATGCATGTACCTGGATTGAAGAAGAACTTGATCTCTGTGGCGATGTTGGAGGATAAGGGGTATGATGTGGTCTTCGGCGAAGGAAAAGCCTTCCTGCGCAGTAAGACTACTGGAGAGACCCGGAAGATAGGGGTTCGAACCAAGAACCTTTATCAGTTGCAAGTAGATGGCTGCGCAGCAATGGCATGCAAGGCGGGAGAAGTGGTGAGCTGGGATGATGAGGGCGAACTGTGGCACAGGAGATTGGGCCACCTTCACCATGGAGCTTTGAAGATCTTGCAGCAGATTTCTACTGGGCTTCCTAAGGGCACTCTTGCGCAGTCAGATCAGTGCAAGGGGTGTACCTTGGGGAAGTATGTGAAAGCCACCTTTCACGAGAAGGACAGTCACGCCACGACGATCCTTGAGATAGTTCACACAGACGTGTGTGGTCCTTTCTCAGTTGCTTCGACAGCAAAGCACAAGTATTATGTGATCTTTGTTGATGATTTCTCTCGAAAGTGCTGGATCTTCTTCATGCGGAAGAAGAGCGATACATTCGCGAAGTTCTGTGAGTTTAAAGCACTGGTCGAGAAGGAGTCGGGGAAGAAGGTGATTGCTCTAAGGAGTGATAACGGTGGTGAATTCATCTCGGTTGAATTCAAGGAGTTCTGCAGCGCAGAAGGGATTCAGAGAGAGCTCATCGCACCCCATAACCCATAGCAGAACGGGGTGGCTGAGCGGAAGAACAGAACGATCGTGGGTGCTGCACGGGCGATGTTGCATGATCAGGGCCTACCCCTTCACTTGTGGGCTGAGGCATGCAATACAGCAGTGTATGTGCAGAACCGTTGTCCTCATAAGGTTCTTGGCATGAGTACACCAGAGGAGGCTTATTCTGGCAAGAGGCCTGATATTTCCCATTTGCGGATTTTCGGATCTCCTGTCTACATGCATGTGACGAAGGATGTGAGAAGGAAGCTGGATCCAACTGCTGAAGTTGGAATATTTGTGGGGTACACTGATACACCTCACAACTATCGGGTGTATGTGCCAGACAGTCGCAAGACTGTTGTGCGACGGGATATAAAATTCCAGGAGGAGAAAGCCATGCGGTGTTCGCTTGAGAGGGAGCTACACTTGCATGCAGATGAGGAGCTGTTAGTTCCTAAGGAGGAGCTTCCGGATGTGGATCAGCCACAAGAGGAAGTTCAG
Organism: Pinus albicaulis; assembly: GCA_034641835.2. Lineage (NCBI taxonomy): Eukaryota > Viridiplantae > Streptophyta > Pinopsida > Pinales > Pinaceae > Pinus > Pinus albicaulis. Next base: position 599,085,743 of record CM076571.1, on the reverse strand, counting down.
GAGGTGGAAGAAACCACCCATGCAACGCCAACCATCAGAGGGCGCATGCGCACTACAGAAGCTGAGCGACTGGCTCGAGATGCAGAGAAGGTTGTAGGACCACCTACATCACAGCGCAGACAGAGACAGTCACCGGATCGGTACACTGGATACATGGCTCTTGTGAGTCAATGTGTTGTGACGGAGCCATCCTCTTTTGAGGAAGTTGTGGAGGAACCCGCATGGGTTGATGCCATGATTGAAGAATATGATTCGATCGTCAGGAACAGTGCATGGGAGATTGTCCCAAGACCGGTGGGGAAATCAGTGGTGGGTTCGTGATGGATCTACAAAGTGAAGCAGGCGGCTGACGGGAGTGTGGAGAAGTACAAGGCGAGATTTGTCGCCCGTGGCTTCTCACAGATCGAGGGGATCGATTATGAGGAGACTTTTGCACCTGTCGCAAGGTACTCTTCCATACGGATGATCCTTTCTCTCTCAGCGCAGATGGGGTGGCACATTCATCAGATGGATGTGAAGACTGTGTTCCTCAATGGAGTTATTGAGGAGGAGGTGTACATAGAGCAGCTTGAAGGTTTCGAGATCTTCAGCAGTGAGTCGCATGTGTGCCGACTCAAGAGAGCACTGTACGGGCTGAAGCAAGCACCTCGTGCCTGGTACACTCGGATAGACGACTACTTCACCGGGCTTGGATTCTCCAAGAGTGAGGCAGATCCAAACCTGTACCAGATTGTGGTGGAGGGGAAGCTGTTGATCATCGTACTGTATGTAGATGATCTGATTTTGACTGGCGACGAGCAGTTGATACTTTCATGCGAGGAGGATCTTGCACGAGAGTTTGAGATGAAGGACCTGGGCATCCTTCATTATTTCCTGGGATTGGAGATTTGGCAGCGCAGTGGAGGACTGTTTGTTTCTCAGGGCAAGTATGCTCGGGAGATTCTGGAGAGGTTCAACATGCAAGGCTACAAGCCTGTTGACACTCCTCTTCCTAGTGGTTGGAGGAAGGAGGATGCTACTTCAGCGGAGGTAGTGGATGCCACTGTCTATCGACAGTTGGTGGGGTCGCTTATGTATCTGGTCAATACACGACCCGATATATGCTATGCAGTTAACCAGCTTTCACAAGCTATGGTTAAGCCTACCAAGCTCTTTTGGAAGGCGAGCAAGCATGTATTGCGCTATATTAGAGGCACATCGGGATATGGTCTATGGTACAGACAGGAGGATGGAGCGAAGCTTTCTGGCTTCACTGATGCAGATTGGGCAGGGAGCCCAACGGACTGGAAGAGCACATCTGGAGGAGTTTTTAGCATTGGGTCGACAACAGTTTCCTGGTACAGAAGGAAGCAGAGATCCGTGGCACTCAGTTCAGCAGAGGCCGAGTACATGGCAGCTAGCTTGGCTGCATGCGAGGCTATTTGGATGAGGAAGATCCTCGTTGGATTGTTCGGGTTGCATTGAGAGCCTACAGTGATCTACTGTGATAACCAGAGTTGCATTAAACTCTTGGCTAATCCAGTATTTCATGATAGATCCAAACACATCGACATCAGGTACCATCATATCAGAGATTGTGTTCAGCGGAGAATCATGATGCTTTCATATCTTCCCACGGAGGATCAGGATGCCGACATCCTGACGAAGGCGCTCACCAGGAGAAAGTTAGAATTCCATAGAGGCAGGATAGGGGTTACAGATAATCCATATCTTGCTGAGAGGGAGTGTTGAAAATTCAACAAGATGATGGAGCTTAGTGAAATGAAGTCGCCTTCACTAAGTGGGCCCGCAGGCAAATTCTGGCGCAAAATCTATTTTTAGACTATGTCTATTTTTAGACATATAGAGCATGGTCCGGGGATTCCAGTATGAGATTCTTGGAGCATTGGTCATGTTGGTAAAAATATATGGGACTCTATTTTTGTGACCTATAGGTCGAAGAGGTCAAAGTCTATTTTTAGACTGCCTCTCCTTAAAATAGGGAAGTCAAATATTATTTACCCTTAATAATATTTGGACTATAAACTTCAGTTTACTCTCTTGGAGCACTTCAGTTCGAGCCTTGGAAGTGGTTCATGCATCTGACAGAGGAATTATGCTATTCCTAGGGGTTTGGTGAGCTCATGCATGGTTGACTTCAGTTAGGACTTCAGTGGCAGAAGTTTGGTGGAGTTGATGAGACAGTTGGTGGAGTTGTGTTCGGTTTAACTTAGTTGAACTAGTTGAGATTAGTTTAACTAGCTAATCAGCTAGTAATGAGTGGAGTGAATTAAATATTATTTAATTCATTAATTAGTAACTCATTATTCAACTCAAGAACACATCAGTTCACTACAGTGCATGATCAGTTCAGTGGAGAACAGTGAAAGAGGTAGATGAAAGGGTGGAGTTAGCTATCAGTGGCGACATCAGTTGTGCATGAGATTTGCACCACACTTGGAGGAATTTCCCATGATGATTGTGCTGTCAAGCCAAGGGGATTCGAACCTTGGATCTCTATATAGACAGGCCATGATTGCGCAATAGAGGCAAGGCAATTAGTGGTGAGTTTTGAACCAGTAACCTGTTCAAAACTAAGCTAGTTTGTGTGTAACTTTATGAGAAAGTACTGAGTACTTGTGAGGAGTATTGTACTAAGTTTGTTACATGATTTCTCCATTATAATATACACAATAGCTGCGGGGTTTTCAGCTATAAGCTTTCCCCATACATACTGTGTTAATGTGTATGATGATTTGATGTGTTATCGCTTGTTTTATTTCCGCATGTTTGATGATCTGAGTGGAAGAGATTATGTGTTGCATATAAATTCAAATTGTATGTGATCAGGATAGTCTTGGTGGATAATTAATCATTATTTAGCAAATTTCTACAGAGGCCCAGCGTTAAATTCTCTATGGGTGTGAGGCCATAACTTCCTACCAGCGCCGACCCAAAATAATATGTTTTTGAGAGCCTGCTTCAAGAATGATCAACAGAGGAAATGTTCTTGACATGCCAAGGGATGAAATGACACTTTTAGAAAGGTATGAAAATACACAACAGTCACTGAAATGGTCCTCCTATGTTTGGGATGAGGATTGCAGGGATGGTGAAAAAATACTGTGTAATAGATGCCCCCTAAAGCATGAGTTCTAAGAGAGAGGGAGGGGTGAAATGATTTATGAGAATGTGCCCAAACCAAACATCGTCGTCAGAAGACCTGCAAAAAAAAGTACAACTGATATCTCTGATACATGAATATGTTGCATGGGTGTAACCATCCATAGTAGAGTACATATAAAAACAAGATCTGAGGTATGGATGCAACCATCCAGCAAGAAGGATCAATAAATAGACTCAAGTATGGTCACAGGCATCCAATAAAAAGAGTCATGCATATAGTCATGATAAACCAAATCATCTCGCAGCCTAGATTTTATCAGACAAAACCCAGGGTCTTGCGCTCCATCTTGACCCGAACAAGTACAAATTCAAGCATGTGAATGAGTGAGCTGAAGTTGAACATGCGAGAAAGTTGTCTGATTACTAGCCAATGATGAAATCTGTTAACAGGCGCGAGAGAAACCACAAATAATGACAATGGCTCTCAAGGTACAACTAGTACAAGTCACAGAATGTGAAAAGTGAGCTGGAGTTGAACACTTGCGAAATCAGTTAATCGAAGGAAAGTGGTGAAGACCTATTGTCGAATGCAAAGAACTTGCCATTGAGGCATGCAAGCTCCAAGGTACTGGAAGGGAGTCCCTAGATCAGATTCTTGGATAATGAGCTGAAGTTGACAGGAAGTGATCTAGTCAAAGGAGGGCCATAATGTTTCCCACATCATCGACACGAGATAGAGGAACAAGGTAATAGCGAATCAGGACCATACAGAGGAGCAGAGGTTTACAACTGCAGAAGGAAACTTCTCTTGAACATATTGGTGACACGACTTCGGGATTTGGTAGTATTTGATTTCAAGGGATATGAGGTCATGATGACATGGCAAACATATGATGAGAGGTCAAAACAGATAACCCAAACCCATGGAGGTAAAAAATGATGAAATGGGATGTCCCCAACCTGACACGAATTGCAGACAAGTGTCATGTTCAAGAGTGACATACTAACGACACGACTGAGAACTGGTTCCATTTTCCCCCACCATTGCTGGCGAGTACCCTAATTAATTTTGGAAAAAAGCTTGAAGGGGATAACATATGCTTTTTAGATAAGTTTGTCCTTCGGACAAATCCATCCTAGTACATTTTACTAGCCCTAGGAAGGAGCAACTCGGTTATGTCATGGTGACTATTTCTGATGTCATGTAAGCTTTAACGAGTCTGACAAAGGAAGAATTCGGTGTCTTTTCATGTTTAGAGAGTTTGAAAAGAAGCACAAAAGAAAACTCGAGTAAGTCCCTTTTCGTAGATAGTCTCACAGATCCGAAAGGTAGAAAACCACATCTGAGAGAGCCTCTTAGTCACGATAGGCTAAGGTATTCCTTTTTCATAAATAATATATCCCAACCCGAAAAAGGGGTAAATGTATACTAGGCAGATGTCATTTCGCAGCCTTTAACGATTTCAAAACGACAAGAGTCTCGGCAATCTTTTCAATTTTTGAGAGTCAGAAAAGAGCTAAAAGATGACTCCAGGGGGTGACTTTTTTGTGTTTTTACCGATTCTGAAAAATTAATAAAATACAACTCATCACTTCATCGCTATCACGTTGAGGACCTGTTGCTGCACAAGAAACACACTAAAACCTATTTTTCGAGATAAAATATTAAAATAATCGAAAATATGCTCAAAAACCTAATTAGGGTTTCAAAAAGTCTATAAGATGACAAAATTGTTAAAAATAAATTACTTTTCACTTTTTACCTCTTGTGAGAATTTTTACCCTTTTTCACTATGATCTTGTGGAGCTGACAACGGACAATCCAAGAGACCAATCGTGGATCTGTCTTTTTTAGGTGAGAGCTCGTATCCTTGCCTACATTTTGAATTAATTTTCATTGCCTGTATTTCATTTTTTCACATTTGTGGGGGAATTTTTTCAAACTAGCGCACGACGGTCGGTGCGAGTTCCGGGCATGGACTTGCGCTAACCCGCCTTAAAATAAAATAGGGGCGCGCCACTTGGCACAACTATTTTTAATACAGTCGTGCCAACCGAGGCCACAAAGTTTTCTTGTAAATTATACTAACTGGCCTGTTTGAAAAAATTCAATAGTTAATATTTGACTATTGATAGCCCTATTGATGATTTTGCTGGTGTGTAAAAGCAAAATGGTTATATAATGGAAGGAAAGAGAACACAGAGAAGAAGATGAGGAAGCCATGGGAAATGTAAGATGCATGGACATTCGAAGGGACTGCGGGCTTGTAAAATTCTTCATGGCGCCTGTTAGCCACCTATAAAATTTGTCATATCAAATGGTGGCTAAATCATTTTTTGAAGCCTTCAAGAAACAATTTTGTTGCCAAAAATTGTTGGTGCTTAAAGTCTTCTGAAGATATTCTATCTTTTGTTTAAATCTTCAATGCTGTCTCCATTTTAAAACTCCGAAATTCTGCTGTTTTCCATGAAGAAAAGACTGCGGAAAAACTCCATTTTTTCCCCTTCCTTCACTAAAAAATAACCTTCGTTTTTTCCCTTATTCCCAATGGAATCTATCTATTTTCCATTTTTCTCCATTTCCCCTTCATAAGATCCTCTTTACAAAGTTTAGAACTCATTTTTAAACTTTTCCGAAACCCCCAAATCCATTGAAAAATATTCAAAAAATCATAAAAATACACTTTTTTGTATTAAGGCTTAAGCCCATTTGGGCTAAAGTCCTAACCACTTCCCCACCATATGCCTTGGTGCTGGAACCAAGCGCTAAGCCCTTTCGGCACTTATTGCATAGGAGAAATTAGCCGGCACAAGTCTATTTCTTTCATTACAGCCTCCGATGCGATTAGCCTCTGTTCATAAGCCCCCGGCCTTTTGTCGCTTCATATAACCTATGTGCCCGCAATCAGGCACTAAAAACACTGTATAAATCCCGTCCGATCATATTATTCCTTTGTATATTCATAAAAACCCCTTTTTTCTATGGTTTTAACCAAACCCGCCGGTACAATGTGCTGAATGATAAGAACCGTCGATCCAAAATACCGATCGATGGTCAACATGATCTCGCATCGGGGATGTTTTAAATGGGTAGATTGAAAAGCCCGATCCTTCCTCCCGATTGCGATTGGCTCTTTGTATGTTTAAGGCCCCGGTCCCATTTACTTTTTGACATATCCAAGGCCCCCGCAGACGGGCTCCAGACTTCATATATATATTCCACCCTTAAGCCATCAAACCTTTGTTTTTAATAAATTTCCGCCGTTATTTTGTTATGAAGGGTTTCCGCCGTTCACTTGTTAAACCCTTTCCCGACCATTGATCATCAACCAATCGAACAGTCAGCGCACTTTCCTATTTCCCACCCATCACATCGAAAACTTCTGCAAGAGTTCTTCCGATTGCGATGGCCCGATTGCACCATCGCATCAGCCCACCTCTGATCACCGATTCCCGATTCATTCCCCACCGTTGATCTGGCCCTCAGATTGACGGTCCACATCTAATCACATCGGATATTTTCGTTACACCTTCCCTCTCTCCTCCTCCGATCACAAGACCTCTGATTGCATCTGGGCCTTCCATTGCTTCTCATCCGACGACCCAGATTCATCTGAGAAACCCCGAATTTCCAATACTTTTGTCCTTCCCAAAGGTTTTAAACCTCATTTCTTTGTAATTTCCACCATTTCGTAACATGTGTGACCTCTTCACATAGTATTCCCCCGATTGATCTTGACCGTCGAACAAAACAGATCTACGACCCGGACTTAATCCTCTGCACCATTCTTCCAAACCGCCTCCCATTTACCTTCGCAAGTGAATCTCCACTGTTGGATGCTTTCATCCAACGGTTGCAACCTAACACGCAACCTCTGAAGTAGTTTTTTACCTAATAATGTAGGATTTCTTAATTATTTTTTATTTTTCAGGTGTTGAATGGTTTTTCCATTATATCAAAGGGAAACCAAAGGCTGGGGATGATGATCTCCCATGCACTTGTACGTAAAGAAAAATCATTTCACGGGTTTCAAACTTCACATTTCATCAATGCTTCATGGGCATTGATGCCATATGAGCCCTTTGTGGCACCTGCACATCAACAAGACAAAGACAATTAAATCGAAGCCAAAGAGTATCAGCATTGAAGAATTAAATCAAGCCAGAAATGAAGAATTGAAGTTGATTTACACAGTTTGAATATATTACGGCTAAGATCGAAATCAAAAGCCTAATCTATTAAATTAAACACATTTAAAGACAAATCAAAAACCTCTATTAGACAGAGGATGCCTCCACTGCCACATCAGAGGCTAATTGATTGCTCTCAGCTACCTTATGCCACCTGTAGCCTCAAAGCATTCAACATAGGCCAAATAATTACCAGAAAAGAGGATATTTTCCTCATCACAACCGAACAGTTAATTCAACCAAAGGATTTATTGCAAAAAATATCAGCAGAGTTATTATAAGCTGACACAGAGCCTCAAAGTCAACAAAATCATCCCACCGAGCTTAAATACTTAATGTAAATCAATTAATACAGGAAAATATCTGTACAGTTCTCCATTGAGCCCCTCAAAGGCCGAGAAGTATTAAAATCTGTATTAATTGACCTTGAAGATCTTTTATCAGATCCCACATCCTCATTTCTTCTATAAATACTTCTATAGAAGATGAGAAAATGTTGGTTGCAGAACTTTGAAATATACTTGTGCTCGAAATTTCTACCTATAAATAGTGTTCAAAGGCTCTTGAATCTCTGTTTGTGATCTAATAAGTTAGGCTGAGAAGTGAAGATGATTACTGAACTGAAACACTGGACTTGAAGATTGTAACTGGTTTGAAGCATCAAATACAAGCTGATTTATGGGATCCTGGTCTATGTCAACGGTGATGTTTTTCTTATTGTAAATTGTTATTTTTATTTCTGTTTCCATTTTTTCCATATTCTCTGATAAAGAACAACAATTATAGAGTTAGGATTTTCTTTCAAACAGTACCCTTCTCTGACTGATAAGCTTTATCTCAATGTTTTCCTCTAAATTGTTTATTTAAGAATGATTCAATACAGTTTATGTAGTTAGGAATGTTGGCGTTCCCTCGTCCTACTGTTTACTTTAAACATTATTCTTGAATGTTATTTTCAGTTTCTGCCAAGTAAAGTTAGAATAGGGAGAATTTATGGTGAGCCCTGTTCTCTAGTTTTATCTCCAAAGGTTGTCTGAAATTTTCCCTAAGGGTATGTTGAAAGCAGGATAGGTTCAAAGTCCTTACCTGATCTTAGACTATTCTTTGTTATCTTAGGTGTTTCCGTGTTTTAAATGTTTTCTATTGAAAGTGCATCAAAAGCTGGATAGTTTCAAAGTACTTACCAGATCTTAGATTACTTTTATGTCTTTCTTAAGTGTATGCCAAAAGCAGGATAGTTTCAAAGTACTTACCTGATATTAGGCTACTCTTTGTTCTTCATTTGTTTATTTCCCCTCCTTATTGCCTCATTTCATTCCATAAAATCAACTTTAAAGAGATCCTTAGACATAGATGACTTGCCCCATGGGCCACTCTTGAACCTTGTTGTTTCAATTAAAAACCCTATTATGACTCCATAGCCCAATGGACTAAAAACCAATGTTATATCTATCTAATCATCAAAAGCTTGTTCTGATTTCTTGCAAATTCATACCTTTGAAACTCTTTCCGTTTAGGACTTTCCACTCAAACAATAATCATGCTCAACCATCCAAAAACAAACAAAACCCTTGCTCTTAATAAATAGCCTAATATCACATTCAAAAGCCTTAAAGATAAATCAAATCTTTGCACTTATTGGAGAGATCCCTCTCTGGATTCAGGAGGGCTAGATCCTAGAATCCCAAAGTGGTTGAAATAATGTTGTCTCTGCAGTTTGACTTTGCCAATCTTGCAAATTACAGATTCCTAACATTTCTGGCGACTCCGCTGGGGACTTCTGAGTTAAATGACAGTTTAAGTACATCTTAGGACTCAGGAAAACCTTTGATTCAAGAACATTGTGCAGTGAGTAAAAGAAGCTTTTCAAGCACTACCAAGAAAATGGTAATCATGATAGATTTTATTTGAATCAGTGACAAACTAGGCAAACCCTAGTATTCTCATAAGATCTTATCGAACCTTGAAGGATCAGCTAGCTTAGCCATAAGAGTAGACTGTCTTTGTCTCATAACCGTAGCTAAGTTTTGAAACAGATTTAGGACACTCTTAAGAACCAATAGGACTGAAAAATAACTCGGGAAAACCCAAAAATATTTTAGATTGGTATTTAATAAACATGGTGGTGGACCATAAAACCTTTTACCTCCAAAAGAGCTAAAAACTTCCACTTGGCGACTCCACAATCCTAATAGACCTTCAGACTCCACTGGGAAGACCCATTATCATCATAACATCATTCAAACTCAGTTAAAGGATTTTAGGATTAAAATTTTCTTGTTTAAAAACAGATCAGTTAACCTCTTAAAGATTGTCACATCCGGTTAAACTGTTCCTGGTTAGTAGGGTCTAAAAAACATAGCATAGTGGCTCCTAGAAAGATTCATACTAGAGCTTACCCTGACCCAAACCCACCTGAGATAGTTGATAACCCGGAAAGTATCCTTAGGAAGTCTCCTAAGATTAAATTTTCAATTGTTTTGAGATCACCCTTGAGAGCTCATTCTGTTCCTGAAAACCTTGAAGCTCTACAAGAATCGTAGTTGATTTAATCTCTTTAGATTGGAAGTCATAATATACATGGTGGTGGACCATAAAACATTTTATCTCCAAAGGAGCTAAAAACATCCACCTGTGACTCCACAACTCTCTAAAGACCAAATGAATCCACTGGTAGAAGACCTTGAACTGGTTAAACAGACACAGTAACCTCTTATTCTGATTTACAAACATGGATTTAGATATTGACCCAGAAGACAAACATATGCTCATGATGGAGAAATTGATGTACATGCTTGGAAGAAGGGTGGATAGGTTTATGGCTAATCTAAACGTAGGTGATTCAGAACAACATATACCTTTCCTTAACCAAACAAAAACTCTACCCCGACAAGACATGTATGATCAACAAGATGATAGAGAAAAGAATCAAGAAAATTTTCCAATCACGATGGAAAAGATGATGTATATGCTTGGAAAGAGAATGGATAGGTTGATGGCTAATATGAATATTGATGATCTGGAGCAAGCTATGCTTTCCCCTGATCAAAGACAAGCCCAATCACCTCAAGGTCAAGACAGTGACCAAGATATGTATTATGATCAACACCTTATAGAAAATGATGAGCAAACTTACAAAGAAGGCAATAAGGAAGGTTGTCAAGAAAACTTTGATTTCCTTCCTATGTCTTGTACTATGCTGATAAGAGATCTTCACGATCAAATTGCAAATAGTAATAGTGAGCAGTGCTTCGAGGAAACAAGTAGCCATTTGGAAAACACGAAACCTGAAATTGAGGAGACACCAACACATATAAAAACCCTTCCTTTGTGTTATAAATCATTTCAGATTATACAACAAGAATGGCATCCTGATAATCTAGAAGAAACAACTCATGAACCTTGTATTCAAATTGAGCATCATAACAATCATGAGAAGTTGTTTAAAATAGAAGCAGATCAGGAAACAATAGAAAATCCTCAAAGTCTCCCTGCAAGCACCAATCAAGATCTCCTAGAAGAGGCTCAACAAAACATCCAGCCTCAAAATCAACCTTTACGAGAGACAGAGAACTATTGTACTTCTGTTCAAAGGAACATAGAAACATCTTCTCCTTTGACAGAAAAAGAGATAGATCAGACTATTCATAAATAGTCAGTCTCTGAAACTTATTGAACAATGTTACCGATGAAATAGGTAACCGTTGCAAAACAAATACTTTTGCTCAGTCACATAGAGAACTTTGTTGTAAAGATGAAGAAAGTTCTTTTGTTGGTCATAAGAAACATGGTAGCTCTATTTCTGTTTATACTGAAAGAAAAATCTCTCCTTTAACAGAAGAACAAATTGATCAAATACTAAGCAAGTAGCTACCCTCCAAACCATCATCTCAACCAGACAATCATGAACATGGTGCCTATTCCATAGAACAATCCAATGGCACTCAAGACCAAGAGGATAGTAAGGAAATTAATGATAATACTGAAACTAGTCGTCTTTGGAATACGAATTTTGATGGGTTATGTACTAAAACCAGTGCAGGTGCAGGAATATGGCTTTACAATACAGGAAACAATTATTCAGAAGCCTATTCATATAAACTTAATTTTCAATGCACAAGTGACATAGCAGAGTATAAGGATTTTCTTTTAGGACTCCACTTATTGAAGAAATCAGGAGCCCAGAGGATAACAGTTCATGGAAGTGCAGAATTGGTAATTAGGTAAGTGAAAGAAGAATGCATGGTTAAACATCCCAAACTTAAAGCTTATAAGAATGATGCCATAGATTTGTTAAAAAATTTCAAAGAATTCCATATTATCCTTGTTCCTAAAGACCAAAACAATTTTTCTAGTGGTTTAGCCCTTGTGGCTAGTACATGTTTAAAACCTTGGGAGAGCAGACAATATACAATTCAAGAAAAATTCAGACCTGTTGTCCCAAACAATAAAAGATACTGGCAAAACTTTGAAGGAGAAAAACAAATACAAGACTCTCCTAATGTGGATATACCATTTTTCCAAGAATAAACTTCTCCTATAATTGATATCAATCTACCATTCAAAGAACCTGAATTTATATCAGAAGAAAACATAGATTTAGTGAAAGAAGAAATTTCACTGTTTGCTATTTTGCAGGTTATGGATGATGATGTTCCCAAGCAACATACTGAAGAGATAGTCCTCAGAGCCGAAGTCTTGGAAGCAGACAATCTACCAGACATGGAGGGCCAAAAAGAAGACAATCTTCATCTTTTCTTTGTTGATCCTTTGGAAGAATGTGTGGAGGTCCCAATTGGCTCAAGTTATCAAGCATTAATCCTTTTCAAGAGCCAAATGCATGAAAAGCTGTCACCTTCTGTGATAGTCTTGGTTTTGAAGATTAATCTTCAAAATGTACTATGCATACCCCTGACAAATAGCTAGAGTTTCTTCTTCTTTCTTACATTATTCAACTGGCTGCATTGGCACTTTTGTATCATATGATAATGTAAATATTCCAATTTAGAATAGGTTAGATAGGAATGTCAATATAGCTCAGTTTTGAGCATTTAGATAGTTCTTGATTTTTGTCTCCGAAGAAAAATAAAAAACACAAAATACAAAAACAACAAAAAGAGAAAAGAGGGAAGGTTGTGAAAACAAGAAAGGTATAGCCCCATACCAAAAAAGAGAAACAAAATCTGAAAGTGTGCAAGCTTAAATGCCACTCCTAAGAAACACATTTCTAGTTAGTCATATAGCTTAATCATGGCTAACTAGTTTTAAATTTACTGCTGATAGGATTAGTGAATTTGATTGCCAAATAGCTTAATCTTGGCTTATCAGTTAGATAGATTAGGTTAGAAAATAAAGGTTCAAACAAGCTCAAAATATGAACCTAAGTTTCCAAACAAGATTGAATCTAATCTGTTTTAATTTCTGAGTCAAAACAGAGGTAAAATTGGTTCTAATCAGCTCAAAATCTGAACCAGGGAAAAAACAAAGAACAACTCAAATAAACTCAAAAACAGAGCTGAAGAAAAAGAGAAAGCTGTGCTTATAACTTTCAGATCTTAAGCCTTCCATTTTGATTTAATTTTCTGCAAAATAATATCTATGTGCAGCTTGTTTTATGCCATGGAATCAACAACAAGTTAGACAGTTCATTCCTGACTTGCATGTTTAAATTTTTGTTTTAGAAATTAGTGAATGAAAATCTGTTAGACTGCTTAATCCTAACAGATTGGTAGTTAGGTAGAGAAACATATGAGCTCAACTGTTTAATCTGAGTTCATGGAGAAATAAGGAGTATAATTATATTAGTTTTATGCTTTCAAAAGAATAAAATGTTGTAAAAAGAGTTTGCCAATCCAAGTGCACTCTAAAGAAGAAAAAATGTTAGATATGTAGGATTGGGTAGGTAGAAAGCTTGTGTTGATGAGGATCCATTGATTTTTTATGGCTGCTAACATTTTTCAGAGCAAAAAGAGAACATCCAAGTAAAGAGAGTTGCAGCCCAATGGATGAGGCATTAATCAGCCCCCTAGAGAATGCAAGTCTAAAGTTCTTGATGCCTTCAAGAAGACACCATCCCCATGTGGAGCCACTGTTAGCCACCTATAAAATTTTTCATATCAAATGGTGGCTAAATCATTTTTTGAAGCCTTCAAGAAACAATTTTGTTGCCAAAAATTGTTGGTGCTTAAAGTCTTCTGAAGATATTATATCTTTTGTTTAAATCTTCACTGTTGTCTCCATTTTAAAACTCCGAAATTCTGCTGGTTTCCATGAAGAAAAGACTGCTGCAAAACTCCATTGTTTCCCCTTCCTTCACTCAAAACTAACCTTTGTTTTTTCCCTTATTCCCCATGGAATCCCTCTATTTTCCAATTTTCTCCATTTCCCCTTCATAAGATCCTCTTTATAAAGTTTAGAACTCATTTTTAAACTTTTCCGAAACCCCCAAATCCATTGAAAAATATTCAAAAAATCATAAAAATACACTTTTTTGTATTAAGGCTTAAGCCCCTTTGGGCTAAAGTGCTAACCACTTCCCCACCATTTTCCTTGGTGCTGGAACCAAGCGCTAAGCCCTTTCGGCGCTTATCGCATCAGAGAAATTGGTCTGCGCAAGTCTATTTCTTTCATTACAGCCTCTGATGCGATTAGCCTTTGTTCATAAGCCCCGGGCCTTTTGCCACTTCATATAACCTATGTGCCCGCAATCAGGCACTAAAAACATTGTATAAATCCTGTCCGATCATATTATTCCTTTGTATATTCATAAAAACCCCTTTTTTCTATGGTTTTAACCAAACCCGCCGGTACAATGTGCTGAATGATAAGAACTGTCGATCCAAAAGACCGATTGATGGTCAACATGATCTCGCATCGGGGATGTTTTAAATGGGTAGATTGAAAATCTCAATCCTTCTTCCCGATTGCGATTGGCTCTTTGTATGTTTAAGGCCCCGGCCTTGTTTACCTTTCCACATATCGAAGGCCCCCGCAGACGGGCACCAGACTTCATATATATATTCCGCCCTTAAGCCATCAAACCTTTGTTTTTAATAAATTTCCGCCTTTATTTTGTTATGAAGGGTTTTCTCCGTTCACTAGTTAAACCCTTTCCCGACCATTGATCATCAACCAATCGAACGGTCAGCGCACTTTCCTATTTCCCACCCATCGCATCAAAAACTTCTGCAAGAGTTCTTCCGATTGCGCTCCTTTAAAAACTTCTGATTGCGATAGCCCGATCGCACCATCTCATCAGCCCACCTCCCATCGCCGATTCCCGATTCATTCCCCACCGTTGATCTGGCCCTCAGATTGATGGTCCGCATCTAATCGCATCGGAGATTTTTCGTTACACCTTCCCTCTCTCCTCCTCCGATCACAAGGCCTTCGATTGCATCGGGGCCTTCCATTTCTTCTCATCCGACGGCCTAGATTCATCTGAGAAACCCTGAATTTCCAATACTTTTGTCCTTCCCAAAGGTTTTTAACCTCATTTCTTTGTAATTTCCGCCATTTCGTAACATGTGTGACCCCTTCACATAGTATTCCCCCGATTGATCTTGACGGTCGATCAAAACAGATCTACGGCCCGGACTTAATCCTCTGCACCATTCTTCCAAACCGCCTCCCATTTACCTTAGAATCTCCACCGTTGGATGCTTTCATCCAATGGCTGCAACCTAACATGCAACCTCTGAAGCAGTTTTTTACCCAATAATGCAAGATTTCTTAATTGTTTTTTATTTTGCAGGTGTTGAATGGTTTTTCCATTATATCAAAGGGAAACCAAAGGCCGGGGATGACGATCTCCCACGCCTTTGTACGTAAAGAAAAATCATTTCATGGGGTTAAAACTTCACGTTTCGTCAATGCTTCATGGGCATTGATGCCATATGAGCCCTTTGCGGCACCTACACATCAACAAGACACAGAAAATTAAATCGAAGCCAAAGAGTATCAGCATTGAAGAATTAAATCAAGCCAGAAATGAAGAATTGAAGTTGATTTACACAGTTTGAATATATTACGGTTAAGATCGAAATCAAAAGCCTAATCTATTAAATTAAACACAGTTAAAGACAAATCAAAAACATCTATCAGACAGAGGATGCCTCCACTGCCACATCAGAGGCTAATTGATTCCTCTCAGCTACCTTATGCCACATGTAGCCTCAAAGCATTCAACAGAGGCCGAATAATGACCAGAACAGAGGATATTTGCCTCATCACAGCTGAACAGTTAATTCAACCAAAGGATTTATTGCAGAAAATATCAGCAGAGTTATTATAAGCTAACACAGAGCCTCAAAGTCAACAAAATCATCCCACCGAGGTTAAATAATTAATGTAAATCAATTAATACAGGAAAATATCTGTACACTTCTCCATTGAGCCCCTCAAAGGCCGAGAAGTATTAAAATCTGTATTAATTGACCTTGAAGATCTTTTATCAGATCCCACCTTCTCATTTCTTTTATAAATACTTCTATAGAGGATGAGAAAATGTTGGTTGCAGAACTTTGAAATATACTTGTGCTCGAAATTTCTACCTGTAAATAGTGTTCAAAGGCTCTTGAAGCTCTGTTTGTGATCTAATAAGTTAGGCTGAGAAGTGAAGATGATTTCTGAACTGAAACACTAGACTTGAAGATTGTAACTGGTTTGAAGCATCAAATAAAAGCTGATTTATGGGATCCTGGTCTATGTCAACGGTGATGTTTTTCTTATTGTAAATTGTTATTTTATTTATGTTTCGATTCTGTCCATATTCTCTGATAAAGAAAAGAAATTATAGAGTTAGGATTTTCTGTCAAACAATACCCTTCTTTGACTGATAAGCTTTATCTCAATGTTTTCCTCTAAATTGTTTATTTAAGAATGATTCAATACAGTTTAAGCAGTTAGGAATGATGGCGTTCCCTCGTCCTACTATTTACTTTAAACATTATTCTTGAATGTTATTTTCAGTTTCCGCCAAGCAAAGTTAGACTAGGGAGAATTTATGGTGAGCCTTATCCTCTAGTTTTATCTCCAAAGGTTGTCTGAAAGTTTCCCTAAGGGTATGTTGAAAGCAGGATAGGTTCAAAGTCCTTACCTGATCTTAGACTATTCTTTGTTATCTTAGGTGTTTCTATGTTTTAAATGTTTTCTATTGAAAGTGCATCAAAAGATGGATAGTTTCAAAGTACTTACCAGATCTTCGATTACTTTTATGTCTTTCTTAAGTGTATGCCAAAAGCAAGATAGTTTCAAAGTACTTACCTGATCTTAGGCTACTCTTTGTTCTTCATTTATTTATTTCCCCTCCTTATTGTCTCATGTCATTCCATAAAATCTACTTTAAAGTGATCCTTAGAAATAGATGACCTGCCCCATGGACCACTCTTGAACCTTGTTGTTTCAATTAAAAACCCTATTATGACTCCATAGCCCAATGGACTAAAAACCAACGTTATATCTATCTAATCAGCTAAATCTTGTTCTGATTGCTGGAAACTTCATACCTTTGAAACTCTTTCCGTTTAGGACTTTCCACTCAAAAAATAATCATGCTCAACGATCCAAAAACAAACAAAACCCTTGCTCTTAATAACTAGCCTAATATCACATTCAAAAGCCTTAAAGATAAATCCAATCTTTGCACTTATTGGAGAGATCCCTCTCCAGATTCAGGAGGGCTAGATCTTAGAATCCCAAAGTGGTTGAAATAGTGTTGTCTCTGCAGTTTGACTTTTCCAATCTTGCAAATTACATATTCCTAACAGTGCCATGTCCCCAACCTCAACCGAATTTATTACAGTACCTGATCAGTGTATGGGACATCGATCGAGAAAGATTCGTGATCCACGATCAGGAGTTAGAGATTGAAGTCTCTGAAGTATAATTTATCATTGGATTATCAGGGAGGGGGGTAGTACCAATCCTGGAAGGTACCCAATGCACGATGGAAAACATGAGCATGGTCATAGACAGGGTTTTCTGAGGGGCAAGGAAAGGATCAAAGAGTGGGAAAGTGGATATTCAAACCATTCCCAATTTGGCACTAAAAGTAGTGCTGCACACCATCACTCGAGATGCTGGATCTCAAGCTCCACATTAAGCCACAAAAACACAACTGTTACTTGTCGTAGATTGTATGGCCCCAAATCTTCACAACTGGGTAGAGGTTGTAACAATCAATATGAAATTCCAACTGACAAAATGCAATAACGGCAAGCTGAAACAGTTCGGCTATGGGTCCATCTTGCTATCGTTCATCTTGGAACAATTGCCAATATTTCAACATCAAGAAGTGATAGTTCCTACACCACCAGCCCAAGAGCCACAGATTGTCTGTTGTGCGGCTTTGATGTCTAGAGCAGGAGGCGGTCAACAGATGTCGTGGAGACCAGAGTTCTTTGACTGGCTCCGTCGTCAAATAATTGTCATGGAGGACTGGCCCTATTCTGGCACAGACTTTACGGGTGATGCGGATCTCCCACTCCCAGTAGGAGAGGATTGGGATGAAGCATTGGGTAAGACTCATTTTTTGATTTTGATGAGTATTATGATTTTTTATTATATATGTTTTGATGTTAATCAATGTATTTGTAGATGCCAGCCCAGAAAGACCTGCAGGAATGTCTCCAATAGCACGGAGGATTCCTCGTGATTTTGAATTATCCCCTCATGGCGAGGGAAGTGAGGAGGAGGAAATTGTATGCAACCTAGAGGGACTCACCAGTAGAATCCCAGATTATGCGAGATTTGACGATGTTCCTCGCGCTTACTAGAGGCACACTGCGGGGGTGTCTAACCGTGCTCACCGCTTATTGAGGCAGCTTGTGTGTGCTGTGACATGCTACCATGAGCATCATGTTGACTAGACACATAGGCTTTTATTTCCACATATTTTTTGAGAGACACGATGTCTCAGGATGTAACCAAAACATACATATTTTTTGAAATTATGATGCACGTGGATGAAAACACTCGATATATATATTTTTCCTGTATGAATCTTATTATATGATGATGATGTTTTACAATTTACGCAAATGTCTATCTAACACAATATTGGCTATTGTATCAGTTAACGCATTCATTCGTCTACGAACATGCTGATATGTGATGTAATCAAAATTCCTTTCTAATAAACGAACACGCAAATACAACCTTAAGATTTGAGGATTTCTAACAGAATGATGCCCATTAAGCTGAAGAACAACAAGCTGAGAGTCTAGGTTAAAAATTAATGCACAAATGTCGAGAGCAATGGCCTCGGTTAAGAGTTCAATGACGACACTATATTCAGCGAAATGGTTCGTTGTTCATCTTAGAAAAATACCTTGAAGGTCTATTAAATCACCATTAGGATTATAAATCAGCCAGGCTGCGGAAGACATATTTTGGGTAGTGCGGGAGGCACCATCCGCGAAATCAACATAAGGAGTGACAGACATCTCTACAATAAGAAACAACATAATAAGCAAGAAAAACTACTCGCAAAGCACACCAATCCAAAAAAACACCTATGTACAAAAGAACGTGCACGAGAAACTCATGCATAGTATTTTTGAGATACAACCCATTTCTAGGCTGATCCAAAGGATAACGTTCATAGTCAATTAGCTCATAAGCCTCGTTCTGTAAAACATGCTTAACGATATAGGGCCCATGCCACATGGCTTGGAATTTCCCTGCCCCCAACTTATCATGAGCTTGGTCATACAAGAGGATGAGGTCTCCTTCTACAAAGGAACGAAGCGAAACCGACTGATAAAAATGGGCTTTGACCTGCTTTTTTTGTGCTTCTATGACAAGAGAAGCAAAGCGGTGAGTTTCATCAAGCCTCTTTAAATATAGAAGACACTCTTCTTCTGGTGAAGTATTTGGCAAAAATTCAACAACTATCTTGAGAGAAGGGATTTCACATTCAATCAGAAGGGTAGCTTCCAGACCATAAACAAGCTGGAATGGAGTGAATCTGATCACATCCTTCACCAAGGTTCGGTAAGCCCAGAGAGCTGAAAACAACATGAGATGTCAGTTGGAAGTGTGCATCCCAATCATACGCTAAAGCATAGTGACTAGAACCTTGTTCATGGCTTCAGCTTGGCCATTGGCCTGAGGGTAGTACGACGTTGAGCTGTCGTGACGTAGACCCAACTTGGAAGTCAACTCAGCCATCATGTAATGATGAAAATGAGAACCATGATTGGTCACAATGGCTTGAGGGACACCAAACCTAGTAATGACATGATTGAACATAATTGTGCGGCTGTCTTACCATCAGATGTAAGTGTAGGCATTGATTCGGCCCATTTAGTGAAGTAGTCAACGACTACGATAATATAAGCATACCCCCCCAGCCGAGTGAGGGTTACACGTCATAAAATTGATGCCTCAATTCGCAAAGGGACCAACGGTAATGACAATATGGAGGTGTGCGGGTGGTGTAGGCATCTTGCAAACACTTGCAGACAACAACAATGCAGTCTTTAAATATGGTAGGCCAGAAATATCCAGCACAAAGAATTTTCTGTGCAGTAGCATATCTAGACATGTGATCGCCACAAGCGCCAGAGTGGAAATCATTGAGGACCTTTTCAACCTCCTCGAGAGTTAAACACCAACGGAGAGCATAATCATCTCCGATACTGTAGAGAGTATCTCCGACTATGAGATAAGGTTGCGAATGATGGTGGAATCTGGATGCGTCGACGAGCATCATTCATCAACTCATTTCGGAAGGTGGAAGTCTGAATATATACAATGATATCACCATACCAAGGATCGAGGGTGCTAATGAGAAAAAGGGTGTCATCCAGAATGCGTTCCTCGGAAACAGATGGAGAAAAATCAGAAGGGAGATGTAATATTCCCAAATGGGAAATGCAGCAATATAATGCATAATGATATAAAAATAACGTAATTCATCTTTTATAAAGTAGGAGGCTACTATGGAGACCTTCCATTTGTCATTAAAACAACAAAATACATGTTAAAAGTGGCCCATAAGATGCATGACAAGAAAATACAAGACTCCAATGACAGAAATCCCTCAAAATGAGGTCCTGCAACCATATATTAAGACATAAAAAGCCTTACAACATTATTTATTGGCTCTGCAACAGCTGCAGATTACACATCAGATCTAGAGCAAGTATGTGGACAAAAATTTAGATCTATAGCAGATCCATACACTATACAAGCTCTTCTAACAATCCCCCTTGGGGTTTTCAGCAAAATACCAAGTACAAGATGTAGATCTGAGATCTAATATTGTAGATCTATGGAAATAGTCAGATCTAGAAAGTGGATCTGATATGATATAAACAATAAAATGATATCCTCCAACATATTTTCAAAGTGAAAGGCAGATCCCCAACACCTAGAAAATCACTCTCCAAATGATGTGGTGAAACACCCTGTGAATACACCTATAGGAATAACGCAAATATAGATCTATAATGTGTTGTAGGGATCAAAATACAGTTGGCCACATGCCAAGATATGAAAATCATGCTCAATGTCTTCAACAATGTCCTCGCAATGAAGTAGAACCCTCCTCCACTGAAAATAAGCACTAAAATGGACTAGATATGAAAGATCTAATATCCACTTGCTGCAGATTGCAAAAACAGTCAAACCCTAAAAAATATCTACGCTTTATTTGAAAGAAGTAGCTTGGCCTTAAGCCAGATAGTGGACAATGCAATACAAAATCTCCCAAGAGCTACTCAATGGGAAGAGGCGAGATTCCCGACCAGGAACACCCAATGCTAAATAGCATTATTCTCAGCTAAATAACAAGAGAATGAGATATATCTAAACAGACAATATACTCAGAAAAATATCATATCATCAACAACCTTCTAATGCTGCCATCCCCTTCCTTTTTATAAGACAAGAGCTTGCAAACCCTAAACCACCTCCAATGAAATCACTTCTTTCACACAAGGCATCTCCATCTAAAACTGCATTGTGCCTCATTGATGGCCACTCCTCAATGACAGTGCTATATATTTGGTTGAGGTTGACCCAGTCAACATGTTTTAGCCCCTATCCACACCTTAGGGTGCTTTATTCAGCTGAAAATATGATCCACTTTCACATGAGAAGTGGTTTTATTCACAATAAAGAGTTTTATGGGTCTCCCCACCCACTTATTCACCTATCAATGTGACAATTTTTTTTTTTTAATATTCTCATTAGATGTAGGCTAAGTTAGAAATATTACAGGAGAGAGAAAATAAAATTGGAATAAACCAATGATTTATTCCCCAGTATGGTTGCCAACTTGTTGAGCAGGTAAATCCCCTCTGCGGACAGAGGCGATCCCTCTAGCCCTGGAGTGGGTCTAGCAACAAGGGAACAAGCTGGACTTTCAGACTCCTACCTTATAAAATGAAAACGATTTGGGATAGATGACCTACCTTGGTCCAACGCTTTTGTTGTAGTTTGTAGCAGCGATCCTCTGATATTTGTATTCACACGTCCCGGTCCTTCAGTGATAATATTCATGTACCTGCACAAGGATCAAGTGAACGGTGACAACATACGAAAACATGTTTTCATTTACGGATATTTGATTGGTTAAGGAGAATCAAACATTTTTCATATGATCGAACACAAAATTGGAACCAAAAATCCAATCTTGTATTAATGATTGAGAAAAGAAGTTTACAACCTTAATGCCTTGATGTTGCAGCCTCCTTTGACGGGTTCAGTCAAGCACGTCTCAATCATTTGTTGGGGATCAGACTTGGTGAGGCAATGGGCCTAAAATATCTCTCGATAATGGATTCCTCTCTGCCTTATTCATCACACCAGCTATAGTAAGGATTGTTTAGCTAGCTGAAACCCTGTGAGAAGGAAGTATTTATAGGAGAGGAGGAGGTGGTTTGGGATCCCTTATAAGTTGGAAGAGAGGTCCTATCCCTTGGGGAGTTTCACAGTTGTAGGAAACAAGAAGCCAAAGGGAGGACTTCGACATTATTCAGTCTAGAAAACCATGATGACTCTGCTCACGAAGTGGTTAGGCATGGAAAATTCGTTTCTATTTTAAAAAAAATTCCAAAAAAAGTTCGGCGTGGGTTCCCCAATGTGATAGAGCGCCAATGGGCACGAGGCCCAATGTAATTTCTCTATGGGCGCGAGGCCATAACTGCCTACTAGCGCCGAACCAAAATCATATGTTTTTGAGAGCCTGCTTCAGGAATGATTAACAGAGGAAATATTCTTGACATGACAAGGGATGCAATGACACTTTTAGCAAGGTATGAAAATACATAGAAGTTACTGAAATGGTCCTCCAATGTTCGGGATGGGGATTGTAGGGACAGTGACAAAATAATGTGTAACAAAATCCCACACTCATCCTCGGGGGACTTCGAGTGCCTACTCAAGAGAGGTATTATTGAGCTACATAATCCACATTCCAGCATTATTCCAAGCTTCAATATTTAGCTACAACGCAGTTTCTGTTCATATTTGTGTTGTGTTGTAGGGTGTTGCAATGGAGGATTGATAGGGCCAATTTCTGTGTTTTTTTCAATGGAGAGGTAGAATTTCCATTAGGAGGCCAGCAAAGAAGGTACAAGAGCTTTATTTCATATTTTGGCACCAATAAAACCTATTTCCACCTCCTACAATGCAGTTTCCCTCAAGGACTGCGTTATTTCAGTGAGTATTTGCAGTGGAGGTTTCGGTGATTCATTTGGAGGGTTAGATCTTCAGTGTTAGGATCAACCTTTCACTTGGAGGATCCATTGGAGGAGTTCCCTACATTCTATATTAGTTTTAGCCACCTCCTTCCAGTTATTCAGGTGCAACTGCTATTCAACCATAGGGCTACATTCTGGCATTTTTAATTTTGGGTGTATTTCCAGAAACCCTTTCCGAGTTGTCTTGGAAATGTGTTTGGGAGCCTAGATCTCTACTGCCGACACTTTGTGAGCCATATATTAACAGATCTATATTATTGTACATTTCCAGTAGTAGTTTATCCATTGAGACTACACTGTACTTGTTCTCCGACATTCTACTATGTAGCAGCATTTCATATTTTGGCTTATGTATTCATGGGAGGCTTGTTTGCCTTGATTATTTGAGTTGGGCCCATATTGGTTGTACCTATTTGCTACTGTTTTACATAATATAATGGTTCTATGTTTATCACACATGTTGGTATAATGTTATTCACTGCTAATTCTAGTATTTTTTTCTATATTCATGTCTTTTCCATTTTGGAATATTACAGCCCGGACCCATCCCTTACCATTTTAAATGTATTGTCATTTTTTGTTGGTGGAGGGTGTGCCGGGGTTGGCGACCCACCATCCCATTTGATTTTTTTTTTTTTTTAAGATATAATGTTATATGTATAATGCAGAGTGGTGGTCGGCCCCCCTATTTATTTATATTTATATTTTTAATATATTTTTTATCTAATTGGTCAAAAACCACCAACTGAAAAATAAGGGTCATTGGTTGTTTTAATTAGGCAACAATTTAGCTCACTTTTGAGAGCCAAATTCCATGCCTCAGACTTGGTAAATTTGTAGGATCATTAATCCTGGCCCACATGCCAACTTTGACCAAAAATTTGACTAGCCTTATCTCCTCCATATGAACTCAGATTGGAGTGATGTTCATGCCGTTTGACTTAGGGTGACAAGAAATTTGACTTGGTCCTAGTTTGGGGGCATTCCGACCACTTTGAATTTTGAGCTATTCTGAGTCCTCTTGGATCTCCGGGCGTGTTTGGAGCCACCTGGATCAATTAATTTTTGTGCATTAGTTTATATCATTCCTTATATTTCCACCCCAAGTCATTAATGGTATGATAATTTTTGTGGGTGCGTGTATCACCATAAGTTTATGCAAGTGGTAGTGGTGGTGGTATCATCCCCTCTCACATTTGGTTAGTGTTTCTCACCGCATCTAGGGTTGTATCCCTATTCGAGGAATACAAAAACTCCTAGTCCTAAGAGATAAGAGAGTGGTAGTATTGCAAAAATGAATAGTATTCTATAGTGGTCCAAGGGGACGAGAGAAGAAAATTTGAATTGGAAAATCCCATGTCCAACAATGCTTGAATCACTTAAATCCGACACCGTATTAGCAAAGAACTAAAAATTCAACTTGTAGGGTTGACTTAGCAGTGTACGAATGCCATGTGGCAGTCCATATGATGACATCATCAAATGAATGGGAGATACATATGGCATGTGGACAAGTGGCGTGAGGGCATGTGGCGCAAAATGAATTTACCGATATGTTGGACCAATCATAGGTCACCACATGGGGCAACCAGAGGTCACCAAGTACCTAAGGTTTTGGCACCAAAATATTTTCAACGGAACAACAAGGCTTTGGAAGAATTGAAATGGCGACCTCCAACTTACCAACGAACTTCCTAACCACTAAACCACGTGTGGTTCTGATTATATATAGGTGGAAGATTTATATTTATTGTCATATGGTTTGAAGATTGGGGAGATGGGCGGGCCGACGAGTGTGTTAGACTGGTTCGTCCCACCATTTGTTTGTTGCAAGTGACCACTGGTGGGGGTGTAGGAGAAGAGCGCAGAGACAAGTGCCAACCCACGGTTTGTTTGGTGTATGTGACCACCGGCAGGATATGTGGAGGGGTGGGGCACGTGGAACCCTGCCTACAGCCCAGGCCCAGGTCTTATCAACAAAAAATGACTAGGATCGGAGCCAGGGAGGTGTGTGGCCTATGTACCACGCCCCTTGGTCATATGCTTTCCACATGACCACAACACAAGGGGCAAGAAGGGGCCTACGACCCACATATTAATTTTTTTTTAATGTTTATATGCAAAACTTGCCAAAGAATGTGGATTGAACCCTAGACCTCTGTGTTCCAAATGGAGCTCCTTACCAATACGTCACAGATCAAGTTTTTTTCCAAGTTTACAGAGCGAACCAGTTTTGTAGAGTTTTTTTGCAGGAAATTTGAATAAGGAGGCCTATCTTGGACATTTTTTACCCTTTTTGAGCCCAAGAAGAGCCTACACAGGGGTTTTGGGCATTCTAGATGCAATGGAAGTGTTATTTTTGCAATTCAAGGTTTGTACGTTGATATATTTAAACATTTGAGCATATAATAAAAAATGGCCATCATTGGAAGTTGGACCCGAAGATGTAATCCAGGAGGGGTGCACTCCATCATCAATTTGTTGTGTTTTAATGCTGCATATTTTCCATTTTAACTGTTAAAAATATGAAAAAATTAATTTATTTTTTGTGCTTTTGCAATCACGATCCATTTCCTAAAAGGCATAAAATAGATTGCAAAACATTCATGAAACTTTCATTTTTAATTTTAGATCATTTTGGTATCAGAGCATGGTTTTTTGAAGGTTTGACAAAATTTGCAAGTTTTTTTTGTATGATTACAAGGTCTAAATTGAGAAGAGGAGAAGGAGTAATTGAAGAACCAAACCCAGAAATTGGCTTAAGGAGGCCACAAACACAACAAGTCATGACACATGAAGAAGTACAAGGACAAGAGCTGATGTTTGGGGATGAGAGAGAATTTAGCAAGGCTTTCTATGATATGATTGAGATGGTGAAAGTGTTTTACAATGAGAGAACATCAAGGTTGCAAGGAGAAAGTTGTAATCAACCAAAAGGTATTGGTGATAATGGGAGCAAGCCTCCACCTCCACCTCCTCCTTCACCTCCATTGATCCAAGGGATCAAGAAAATGCTCAAAATTTAAAGAGCTCAAAATCACTCGAAACAAATGCTAGATCATAGTTCTCATCGTCTTGAATCAAACGCCGGTTAAATCACCTCAAACTGACATCATATGCTCAAGTTATCGTGTTCTAAAGTTTTGGCCAAATAACTAAAAATTCAAACAACAGGGTTGAATGGGACGCTGACTGGGAAGACCATATAACTAATGTTTTTTTGATGTCAACATGATGACTGGGCATATGGAAGACAAGAGGACCAATCCTGACTTGACATGTGGCAACTTCGTACTGAGGTAGGTGGTGTGATTTTATTGGTTGCATTTGGGGTGAAGTGGGCCAATAGTGAGACGCTACATGGCCCAATCAAAGGGTGCCATATGGCCCTCTATGGTTGGTAAAAAAAATTATAAGCCTCCAATGCCATGGTTTACTCTCATACCATGCTAGCAGTTCTTAACATACATGGGAGCCTGACTATATTTAATTTTCAGTCGTTGGCATGTTGGTGGGAGGGGCGAGGCACATGGCCCCAGCCCCCAGTCTTGTTGGAACCCACATGACCATGCAGAGGAGCCAATAGAGGGGGTAGGAGGATAGGTCTTGGCCCCCATTTCTTAGAAACAATAATAATCGCGGGCGGGCAAGACGGGATCTATAGCAACGAGAGCATGTGGTTAGCCCCTACCCCTGGCCATATTAACATCCATATGACCATACCGACCGATGTAGAGGGTTGAACCAATGGGGGTGGATGGTTAGCCTCTACCCCCGGCCACATGGCACTCAACGTGACCCTAATATGGCACTAAGGGTTATTGGCGCTTTTTAAACATGCAAAAAATTGCACAAATTTAGGCATGAATCCTATTGGCACCAGGAGAATTTGTCACCTGGTGGTTGGAAGAAAGGCTTAATTCATAGGATGATTAACCATAATTGAAGATTTGCAGAATAGTTAGTAGAACTTTGTTCCAGGAGACATATCTTGCTCATTTTTTAACCTTTTTGAGCTCAAGAAGAGCCTAGATAGGGGTTTTTGAGCATTCTGGATCCACTGGAAACATTATTTTTTCATTTTGAGCACTGCAAACTGATTTAATTTCAGAATTTAGTATATAATTGAAGAGGCCCAACATTGGAAGTTGGACCCGTAGACGTAGCCCAAGAGGGGTGAAATCCGTTATCAAATTTTTGTTTTTTGTTGTTGTTCATGGTTCATATTTCTATGTCTTATTTCTACAAACTAAGTTTAAAAGTAGTAATTTTATTTGATTTTTAAACTTGATCCATTTCCCACAAGACATAAACTTTCTTGCAAATTTTTAAGAAAGCCTTCAAGTTTTTAATTTCAGATCAGTTTGTATCAAAGCATGGTTGTTTTGAAGGTTTAACTGTGTTTGTAAGTGTTTTCTGATGTGTATAAGGTTAAAGTTGAAAATAGGAGAAGGAGTGCTTGAAGAACCAAAACCTCAAATTGGTTCAAGGATATCACAAACTCCTCAAACTCCACCAGTTATGGCACATGAAGGAGGATATGAGATGATGTCTGAGGATGAGAGAGCTTTCAGAAATTCTTTCTATGACATGTCTAAAATGGTGAAAGTTTTATATGAAGAGAGGACAATAAGGTTGCATGGAAAGAGTTCAAATCAACCAAAAGGTAATGGTAGTGATGGGATAAAGCCTCCACCTCCACCTCATCCTTCATCCACATCTTCACCTTCATCCTCATCTTCTTCATCTCCACATACTCCTCCAAGATATCCAAAAGGAGATGCTAAGTATCCTTTGTTAAAGCTTGATGTCAAGTTTGAATTGCCTAT
Organism: Pinus albicaulis; assembly: GCA_034641835.2. NCBI lineage: Eukaryota > Viridiplantae > Streptophyta > Pinopsida > Pinales > Pinaceae > Pinus > Pinus albicaulis. The sequence continues at coordinate 599,057,908 of CM076571.1, read as the reverse complement.
GTACAATGAAGAAGTAAATGCTGAAAATTTGGATAATTGGTTTTGTCAAATTGAATTATATTGTAGGATTCAAAGGATTAAGTATGTTTTGACCAAGATCTAGCTTGCTTCTCTTCATTTGTTAAGTGCAACTCTCATTTGGTGGGAGGCTAGAACTCAAGGAGAATTGAATAAAAGTGGTAAAATTATTTCTTCTTTCAATGGTTTTGTAGTTGCATTAAGAAGTAAATTTTATCCATTAGCTAACATGAAAAAAGAAATTATGGATTGGAAAATTTTTAGACAAGCTAAATGTCAGAGTGTTCAAAGTTACACATAATAATTTAGAAGAAGAGCTTTAATCTTGGGAGTAGATTTGTCTTCACAAGATACTCTCCTTAAATATAGAGGTGGATTACATAGTTATTTGAGACATACAATTCTTATGTTTAACCCCACCAATCTAGATGAAGTTTGTTTTTAGGAAAATCATTTAGAAGCAAGAGGGAAGAATGTTCCTCAAGGGACTAGTAATAAGTCATTCAAATATGGAGACAAAGGAAATGGGAAGTTTAAAGGAAAAGGAAAAAATAATGCTACAATCAAGAAAGAGGGAGAGAAACTCACATGCAAACATTGTTTAAAGAAGGCCATGATGAATACCATTGTTGGAAACTACATCTAGAAATGAGACCAAATAAGTTTAACAACAAGGGGAAACAAAAGACTATTGCAACAACTCAACAAGGTCTAGGATCGGATTCAAGTGATGAGACCAAAATAAAAACCATGGGAATTAAATCTAAAGCTTCTATTGTAAATACTAGTTCTTCTAGTAAGGCTATTGAGCCTCAAAATTATAAAGAAATAATCGAGCTTTTCCATATTAGAGTCATTATAAAACATACCAAAGTTGATACCTTGTTTGATAGTGGATCCCAAGTTAACCTTATTTCTGAAGCTATTGTCAAGAAACTAAACTTAGAAACTACACATCATCCTAATAATTACCCTTTGGGTTGGATATGTGACAATGCCAAATTGTAAGTGACAAGAAAATGTAAAATTAAATTCTCCATCACTGCAAACTTTATTGATGAGGTAGAACTTGATGTTGTACCACTTGAAATATGTGGAATTGTTTTAGGGAGTTCATATTTGTATATGATCGAAAATAAATATTCTATCATCATGAGAACAAATATCATATTTTAAAATATGGAATTGAGTATATTGTTAGAGTACATCACAAGAGGATGAATTTATCTCTTTTAAGTGTTGGTCAAATGAAAAGGCTTGTAAACGCTAGTAACATTTTGTATTCTTGATGATCAAACCCAAATATACTGTTGAATCTAAGACTTTCTAAGGATGTGATGCAAAGCTCAAGCATGATTTAGTTGAAGTTCTTAACCACAGTTGAGCCAGAGGAGTTCTGGGATGGGTGACCACCCGGGAAGTCCTGGTTACAGGGTGAAAGCCCCAGAAGTGATGATTGACGCTAAGTGATTCATTTCACTAGTTTCAATCTCACTTCTTCATCCTTGTGAGCATCACCCGATGCAATGAGTGCTAAGTGGACTATTCAAAAATAATGAGAAATTAGTTAGTTATGACTACCTCTCATGGAAATGGTCATAGTTGAATGACTTTCTTAACATGGTTGAATCCCAAAATGATTTATAATATAATGTACTACGGAAACCCCTAATTAATTAAATACAAAAAGAGTAAAGGGGGATCTACCTGAATGGTTCATGAGGTACAATACTTGCTAAGGTTTTAAAACTAGTGTAGAAAGCTAAGTGGGCTTGATTGTGGGGAAAACTCCATAGTTAATCGCACTTGGTCCAGAGGAATTATGGGATGGGTGACCACCCTAGAAGTCCTAGTTATCGGGCGAAAGCCCCGAAAGTGATGATTGATGCTATGTGATTCATTTCACTAGTTTCAATCCCACTTCTTCACCCCTGTGAGCATCATCCGATGCAATGAGTGCTAAGTGGACTATTCAAAAATCATGAGAAATTAGTCAGTTACGACTACCTCTCATGGAAATGGTCATAGTTGAATGACTTTCTTAACGCAATTGAATCCCAAAAACCGATATCTAATATAATGCACTATGGAAACCCCTCAATACTTAAATACATATGATAAGATGTTTCATGAACTTGAAGGGCTACCTCCTAAAAGAGGAATCCAACATGAGATTCAATTGTAGAAGGATGCACCTCTTCCAAACATTGGCATGTATAGAATGTTATTTTTGGAGAATGTAGAGATCAAGAAGAAAATTCAAGAACTACTTGAAAAAGGGGTCATTATACCAAGTACATCTCCTTGTGGGTCTCCTATTGTCTTAGTTCCAAATAAGGATGGTACATGGCACATGTGTGTCGATTTTAGAGCTTTAAACAAAATCACCTAAAATAATCACTATCATCTTCCTTGTATTGATGCTAGAAAAATTGAAGGATGTTGTGTATTTCACTAAGTTGGACTTGAGAAGTGGTTATCATCATATCAATATTGTTGAAGGTAAAATTTGGAAGACTACTTTCAAGACAAAACAAGATTTGTTTAAATGGTTATTTATGGCATTTGGGCTTCGTAATGCACCTGTAACATTCATGAGAGTTATGAATGATGTGTTGAGACCATTATTTGATGATTTTTTCATGGTTTACTTAGATGATATTTTGATTTTCAGTAAGACTCATGAAGAGCATGTCAAGCATGTTAAGCAAGTTTTAGATGTATTAAGGAAAGATAAATTGTGTTTGAAGATGTCTAAATGTGAATTTTGGAAAACCTCTTTAGTTTATTTGGGTCATATTGTTGGAGGGGGTGAATTGAAGATTGATCCATCAAAGGTTGAAGTCATTGTGAATTTTCCTAAGCCCAATAATGTAACATAGGTTGGGAGATTTTTGGGAGTAGCACAATATTGGAGAAAGTTTATTTATAACTTCTCATCTATTGCAACTCCACTACATGCTTTGACAAGTGTGAAATAGTTCTTTCAATTGGGAGGAAATTAGCGAAAATCTTATGATACACTGAAACAAAAATCAGTACAACACTAGTCCTTGCACTTCTACAACACCAGTCCTTTCACTTCTAGATCTTAAGCAACCATTTGAGATTTAAATTGATGCAAATGATTATGTCATGGGAGTAGTTTTAATGTAGCATGGTAAGCCTATTTGTTATCATTTTGAAACCTTTATCGATGTCATAATTAACTATCCAACGTATGATAAAGAGTTGTTGCTTTAGTAAAAAGTGTGAATAAATGGAAGCATTATTTGATGGGTAAGGAAACGATAATTCATAGCTAAGAATCGGATCGACCTAGGTCTGCCACTCTGCTGCAGCGCCTGCGCACCTCTGCACCTGCGGCCCCTGGCCTGTTTTCCTCCTGCCTGCCACGAACCCTCTAGATGCTACCCTGGAGGCAGCCACGGCCCAGCTATATCTTTCTGCACTGGTTAAATCGCTGCCGCCTCAGCGCCCTCGACCTGCAATTTCAAAGTTCGTTAAGAAGTTAGATGGTCTTCAAGAAGTGAATCTCCCACCTGCTCTCCCTTGCATGGTAGCTCTTTCACTGGCTGAAAGAGGGCTCATTCGGCAGTTCACTGGTCTATGGCCCTCCCCAAAGATGGTGCAAAGGTGGATCGAGCAGAACTAGGTTGATAAAATAAGCGGTAAAATCTCCATTCGCTTTTGTGGGAAAGTGTAATTCACCTTCCACTTCGAATCAAGAGAAGATAAGGACTTGATCTTTAGGAATGGCCCCTATTTTATGGATTCCAGAGGTTTGTACCTCAAAAAATGGAACCCTGACTTTGATCCTGAGCTAGATGTCCCCAGTGCGGTCTCGGTCTGGGTCCGGCTTCCGCATCTTCCTCTCCATTGTTGGGGAGATGAATCGGTTCGAGCCATCGGTAACGTTGTTGGGAAGTTTATTGATCGAAGCGAACCAAAGGAAAATATGCAAGCTTGTGCGTGCATCTGTGTTGAAGTTGATCTCGACAAGGGTCTTTTGGAGGCTATCAAGCTCAAAGTGGATGACTGGACGCACATCCAGTAACTGGACTACGAACAGATCCCGTTTAAATGCAAGGTATGTCATGAATATGGCCATTTCACCAATCGCTGCTCTAAGTTAGTTGATGTTGAAAACACTTCACAAGATGAACAATGGGAAACTGTTAAAAAAAAGAATATTGCCCCTGTTCCTAAGGCAAACCCTGCAGCTGCTCCTCCTAAAACCATTCACTCAGCTTCCCCCTCCACCTCCTCCCTGGATCCTCCCCTTAACATATCTGCTTCCGATCCTCTCTCTGATACTCCCTTGGAATCATCTAACCCCTTTGGCGCCCTTTCCATTCCTGAAAATGACCCCCCCATCCCCATCCCTCTTGAAAATGACCCCCCCATCCCCATCCCCCTTTCACAAACTTCTCCCTCTTCATCACATGATCCTCCCCTCACTCGATCAACCAGGAGCTCTTCCAAAGAGCACGGTGTAAACCTGGAAGTGCATAAAAAACAAGGGCCTAGTAGAAAATCTATAAAGCAGCAGAGGGATGAGAATGCCAAAAAAGACATAGCCATGGGTACCCAAAACCCCATAGAAACCTATATTCCGGGGCAAAATAACAAAGAAATAGCTCACAAGGGGCAGGGAGGGCAAGCAACTCTCCATATACCCCATACTCAATGATGAAGATCCTATCTTGGAATAGCAGGAGACTAGGGCACCCCTCTAAAATTACTGCCCTAAAATATCTGATAGATCATGAGAAACCAGGAATCCTTATGTTACAGGAAACAAAACAAGGACATCAAGAAATGAAAGGAATCATTGATCAGCTCAAACAGTAGGAGGGTTACATTTGTGAATCAAGGGGAGCCTCCAGCAGAATAGTCACCATTTGGAATCAAAGCACTTGGACATGCATATCTAATACAATCACTTAGTATTGGATTAAAGTCAATTTAGAGAACCAAGTAGATAACAAACAGATTTTAATCTACAATATCTATGCACCAAACCACTTCAGAGATAAAGAGAAATGTCGGTCCACTCTCAAAATAGACATAGACGATGAAAATAATAGAAATATCATTCTCGGAGGAGATCTCAATCTCATACTCCACTCCAATGAGAAGAGAGGAGGAGTCTTTACCCATGATCCCTACAGAACAAAGATAGAAGTTATCATGTAGGAGCACGAATTAGTTGATGTAGCCCCAAAAAATCGCAGATTCACTTGGAACAACCGTAGGCTGGGCAAAGATAATATTATGGAATGGTTAGACAGAATTATGATAAATGTCTCCCTCCTTTCTGCATACTCCACTGCATACATTGCTGTCCTATCCTATTTGGCGTCTGATCATTATCCAACAAGTCTTGTCCTCGAGACCCACTGCCCCTTGGGGCCAATTCCTTTTAAATACAGTTCATTATGGAACATCAATCCCATCGTCGATCAAATTGTCAACCTCACTTGGCGTGAACACATAGAAGGATCGCCGGGATACATATGGGAAAGCAAGTTGAAAAGGACCAAATGTGCCTTGAAGGATTGGGCAAAGTATTATTATAAAGAACCGGAAAAGGCCAAAATTGAAATAAAAATAAAATTAGAAGTGGTTCACAACAAGATAGAAGAACATGGACTCTCCCAGGAATACAGAGCACTTGAAGGCGATCTCTATTTCCAACTTTTTCGTGCCAATAGAGATGAAGAAAAAAAATGGAGAATAAAATCAAGACAACTTTGGTTGCAAGGAGGGGACAAAAACTCTGCCTTCTTCCACAAGCAAGCCACAGTAAGGAAAATCAGGAATAATGTAACCACCATCAACGATGAGGAAGGACATACTCACACCACCCAAGAAGCCATCAAGTAGACTACCTCAGATTATTACAACGTACTCTTAACTGAGACAAAAGCAGCAGAAGACTACTCTGATCTTCTTCAGCACTTGCCAACAGGAATCAGTGAGGAAATCAATGCAACATTAACCAAGAAAATTGAAGAGGCTGAAATTCAAAATTCCATCTGGACGCTCCAACCAGACAAAGCTCCTAGTCCAGATGGTTTCCCCATTTGTTTCTACAGAACTTATTGGGGAACTATAAAAAAAGATCTTGTAAAAATGATAAGATGGGCTCAACGTAAATGCAAAATTGGAGGATACACCAATGCCAGCCATCTTGCCCTCATCCCTAAAGAGAATCCACCCTTATTCTTCTCTCGATTTCGGCCCATTTCTTTGTGCAACTCTTTTTACAAAATCCTGACCAAAATCCTTGCTTCACATCTCAAACCTCTCCTTCCTTCTCTCATCTCTGAAAACCAAGGGGGTTTCCTGGCCAACAGACAAATCTCCGACTCCATTCTTCTCGTCCAAGAGGCCATTCACTCTAGCCAAACTAGAAATGAAAAAGGCTTCATTCTAAAACTTGAATTAGCCAATGCCTTTGATCGCGTTAGGAATTCCTTCTTATTTGTTGTTTTGGAAAAAATGGGATTTGTTGCGCCCTTCATTGACCTTATCAAAGCATGAATTTTTGGCCCCTGGATCTCCCCTCTCATTAATGGTACGCCTAGACCTTCTTTCAAATCGACTTGAGGTCTCAGACAAGGATGCCCGCTCTCACCTTACCTTTTTATCTTGATGGTTGAATCCTTCAGCAAGGCCCTAGACTACAAACGTTGCATGGGACTTATTACTGGGATCAAATTTGTAAATGGAGTCAAGAACATAAACTACTCCCAATTTTCTGACGATACATTGTTAATGGGAGGAGCCTCCAACATCATAGCTCGTCAATTCAAAGCTCTCCTAGACAAATACATGAGCTACTCTAGAGGTTTGGTCAACAATCTCAAGAGCTGCATCTATGGCTGGAACACCTCTGCCCAAACTCTGCACAATATTGCCAACACTTTCGGTGTCCCTTGCAAGTTGGATTGGGGGCACTTTTCCTACCTTGGCATGCCTGTGAGTGCTGGAAATCTGAAAGCTTCAGTTCGGGATACTATTATTGGCAAAATGAAAAGGAAGGTGCAACAATGGGGCATTTCTTGGCTTAATCCAGCAGGGCGCATAATTATTCTTAAATCAGGACTCTCCTCTTTACCCTTATATCATTTCTCGCTCCTGCAGGCTCCAGCTAGCTTTCACAACAAAGTGGATGCTATCCTCCGCCACTTTCTATGGCAAGGGGGGAAAATGAAAGAAAGAAATATAACCTTATAAGCTGGAAATAGGTTATACAACCGCAGGAGCAAGGAGGGATTGGAATTAGATCACCAAAACTCATAAATCTGGCCTTCGGTGGCAAGATTGTGTGGAGACTCATTAATGGCAAGCCTGCGTGGTGGAAGAAAGTGTTAGAAATCAAATATCTCAACTCCCCAAGACAACAACTTCTGGACTATGAGATCCCCAACAAAACCTGCTCTAAAATCTGGGCAATGTATAAGAAAGAAATCCCCCTCCTTGCTCAAAACATTTCCAAGGTTCCCAATGGTGGCAGCCATATTAGAATTGGAGCAGACAAGATAGTGGGCCAGCATCCCATTAGCAGCAGACATGGTACACAACAGATTCTATCCTTTCTTAACAGCATGGGGATTCATACTTTGGATCAGATATCTCAGTGGGACACCCAAACTCAGATTTGGAAAGGATGGACCTTCCCAAATAATCCCATTGAAATGGAGGCAAGCCTCACCAATCTTCAAGCTCATCGTCATGGCATTTCCCCCACCAAAATCCACAGTGATTATGGCTTTTGTTGGGATCCCTCAGGCTCCATCTACACAGTCAAAGCCGCTTATCATCAAATCTGCAACAATTAATTTCCCATGCCCAATTGGGCGCACTGGAAAATTGCATGGAAAATGGAGACCCTCCCAAAAATAAAATTCTTTATTTGTGTCCTCCTAAAAGGGAAAGTCCTCACTTCTGAGAATCTTAAAAAACATGGGATAATTGGCCCATCCCACTGCGCAAATTGTCAAACAAATGAAGAAACTAGTTAGCATCTCTTCATAGATTTCCCCTTTGCCATTTCCTGTTGGAAAGAAACTTTTCAGAACACCAATCTTCCCTGGGATCCCAACACCAACATTGCTGAAGTCATGCAAATTTGGAAAAGAAACTACCCTTGGCAGCATAAGAAAAACAACATTTCTCGTAGAGTATGGAATGCTTTACCATGCTCTCTCCTATGGAATATCTGGCTAGCTCAAAACCATATGATCTTCAAGGACAAAGAAACCAGTGTCAGGAAGTTATACAACAAGGCATGGAGTCTCACATTGGAGGCTATGTCTGCTAAAAGTCAAGGGAAATTCAACACAACTGATCTTTATGTTGAAGAAAGGAACTACATAGGATATTTTCTAGATAGACACAACATTGGCCACCGCAGGAGTGATGCTAATAACAACAACAACTCCAAATACAGTTGGAAAATCAGAAAGAAAGATGAGGAGTTTTCTCTATGGCTCAGGAACTGCAACTCACATTATATTTTTTTTTTTGGTGCTTCTAAATCTAACCCAGGAATGGTCGGGGCTGGAGGAATCATATGTAATGCTAATGGAGACATCATCACTGCCTATGAATGGGGATTAGGCAATCTATCCAATAACAGAGCTGAAGCTCTCGCCCTTTATCAAGGCCTTCTCCAGCTTCAAAAACTTGGCATACATACGGCAACGATTATTGGAGATTCTGAAATTGTCATTAGTCTGATGGTATACAACCGGAAAGCCTCTAATGTGATCCTACAACAATCCATCAGTTGAGGACAAGCACTGGCCCAACATATGAAAGAAACTCGATTCTATCATGTTCTCCGCTCACTCAACAAGGAGTCGGATGCGTGTGCAAACAGAGCCTGCCTCCAACCTATTGGAACCCTTCGATGTAACGCCTCAGAATCTCAATGCTTTCTGCCATGATCAGAATCAAATCATTACACAGATCTTTTGCAGAGGTGACCATCGTCTTTGGATCCCTCTTATCTGGCATTCGTATTTTTCCCATGACTTTTTCAGCCAACGTTTCTTCTCAGATCCTCACCGAATCCTTAGCAGAGGATCTCTCTGTCATAAAATCTCTCGATTCTCTTCACTCTCTTAGCTTCCGTCCTTTCTCACAAGCGCCCTTGCCATCTTCATTTCAATCTCGTGATCCATCCCTCATTCCTCACAAGAGTGCATCTCCTCATCTTCTCGATATACTAGCCCATATCTTGTATTTATTCATGGATCCCCCTGCTCCGAATTACTCAACATTCACCCCTCTTACGCGCTCGATTCCACTCTCTCCGCGTTCTCTTTAACCCCATCCCTCATCCCAATTTTCTGTCTGTGTTTTTTTTACAGCCCCTTGCTTCTTCTCCAACCCTGACCTCTATCCATTGGAGCTGCGATTTTGCAGGCCTGTGTTCCTTTCTGGTATATCTATCGGAAACCAACCCCTGCTGCGAGAAATATCTATGATACCATTTCAAGCTCTTGGTTGTTGTTCCTTATTTATCGCGTCCCTATTGTTCCTTATAATATCTATGACATCTTTTCAATCTCTCTGCTGCTATTCCTTATTTCTCGAGCCCCTGCTACGAGAAATATTTATGATATCATTTCAACCTCTCTGCTGATGTTCCCTATTTATCGTGCCCCTGCTGTTCCTTATTTATCGCGCCCCTGTTGTTCCTTATTCATCACGCCCCTGCTGTTCCTTTCAATCTCTGTTGTTGCTGTTCCTTATTTCAGAAATGATATATTTCATTTATGAAGTATATTCTAGAGAAAAAAACAATGCACCAAGTACCAACTCAGCAAATGCATGAAATATAGAAGCAGAAGGCAACCCTAGAGAATCCACTACGCATCAAATCCATCACATAAACATATATTGAGCATGAAATGCAAATACTATCTTTTATTATTTCAGTTTGTTTGAATCTACACTAGTTCAGTTTTCCATATAGTTAAGAGCGATGGAAGAAAATGGGATTTCGTTCTCAATATTGACCCCCCTTGCTTTGCTTCTCATCTACACTGTCTTGTAACATCGAAGCTTAGTCTTCCATATCTTTTTTGAATATAAACAACACCCGACTTTGTAAAAAAAAAGGAAATGATTATTCATACTGAACATGAACCTTGCAATATTTACAATCACAAACCAAGCTACAACAAGCTAAACATTCCAGATGGATGGGATTTATACAACAGTTCCATTTGGTAATCAGGTATAAGAAATGTATATAAAACAAAGTTGTTGATATGTTATCAAGGCATATTTTTAGTGCATCTATAATCCTTAAGCATAATTCAATCATGCATGAGAGTTATGTTGAGCAATATGCTAAATATGAATATTTCAAAGATGTTTATGAAAATTTGTGTCAAGGAAATTATGTTGAAGAGTTGTATTATCATGTTCATGATAAATTGGTGTATCATCTTGGAAGTTATGTGTTCCACAGGGTGAAAGGCTCAACATCATAAGGGAAGCTCATACTTCTCTTATTTCTGGCCACTTTGGTGTAGGAAAAATAGTTGCACAATTATAGATGTATTGTTATTGGCCTCACATGAATGAAAGTGTTTAAAGATATGTGAGAGGATGTACCATGTGTGTTACTAGAAATACTAGCAATAGAAATTTGGGTTTGTATACTCCACTTCCTATTCCTTCTTATCCTTGGGAAAGTATTCTTTAGATTTTGTAGGAGGACTACCTATGTATAGGAAAGGCCATGATTCTCTTTATGTTGTTGTGGATTGTTTAAGAAAAAATTGTGCTTTCATGCCTTGTAAGAAGAATGTTACAGCTGAACGAAATGCAAAAATGTTCTTCCAAAATGTATGGGTGTACTTTGGGTATCCCACTTCTATTATTTCTGGCCGAGATTCTCAATTTATTGGGAAATTTTGGTCAAGTTTATGGGAACTCATGGAACCAAGTTAAATAAGAGAACAACATTTCATCCATAAACTGATGGTGAGACAGAAGTGGTAAAAATCATAGTAGTACATCTCCTTCGTGGATACTGCAACAGGCATCCTAAGCTTTGGGATGAATACTTACATTACATACAACATTCCTACAATAGAGCTAAACATTCTTTAACTTAGACATCTCCATTTAAGGCATGTTTGGGATATTTACCAAAATCTCCCTTAGATTTGATATTTGGGAAAGATGTTATGGTTGATGGACACAATGATATAGATAAGGCCAAGCGGTTCATTTAACAGATTCAGTTGGTGCATCAGATGGTACAAGAACAGTTGGAGAAGAGTCAAGTTGAGTACTAGGCGAGACATTATAAGCATCGTGTTGAACAAAACTTCTAGGTGGGAGATCAATCTTAGGTTTATATCAGCAAGGAAAGGCTCCAAGGGGAAGGTAAAAATATCAAACCAATTAGATATGGTCCTTTTAAAATCATGGAGGAGAGGTAATAACGCCTTCAATTAGATTTACCACCATACATGCAAATTTATGTTGTTATAAATGTTTAAAACTTGAGATTATATGAGCCTCCTATAATTGAATATTAAGGAGAAAAATTTCAGATTCTAGCAATATAATATTTCTCTCATAAATAATTAGAAGAATTGCAGCAAGATACTATTCTTGATAGGAGGATAAGGACTTCACGCAGAGGCAATGTGGAGTACCTTCGTGTGGGGATCAAGGGAACTAATCTAAGTAAGGCTATGTGGATTGAGATTAGAAGGGTGAGGGAGTTGTACCTCACCTACTTGTTGAATGAAAACAACCTTTTGGTGTTCCAAAAGCTTCTATTGGGGAGGAATGATCTAGGGGATCAAGAAAATGCTCAAAATTAAAAGTGATCAAAATTGCTCAAAACCAGTGCTAGATTGTAGTGCTCATCTTCCTGAATCCAATGTTGCTTGAATCGCCTCAAACCAACATTGTATGCTCAAGTTATTGCATTTGGAAGTTTTGGCCAAATAGCTAAAAATTCAAACATTAGGGTTGACTGGGCAGACCATACAACTGATGTCATGCTAATGTCATCATGTTGACTAGACATATGGTATACATGAGTACCAATCTCATCTTGACATGTGGAAAATCTGTACTGAGGAAGGTGACATGATTTTATTGGTTGCATTTGGGGTGATGTGGGCCAATGGTTAGGTGCCACGTGGCCCAATAAAAGGGCGCCATGTGGCCCTTCATGGTTGGTAAATTTTTTTATTAGCGACCCTAGGGCCTTAGCGGGGTTTGAATCCTAGACCTCCTGGAGAGAAATTCCATGGTTTACCCTCATACAATGCCAACAGTTATTAACATACATGGGAGCCCGGTTATATTTAATTTTCAATTGTTGACGCGTTGGTAGGAGGGGTTGGGCACTTAGCCCCGACCCCTGTTCTTTTCGGCACCCAGGCGACCACATGGAGGAGAAAATGGAGAGGGCATGTGGATAGGTCCTGGTTCCCAGTTCTTGTGGTGGTTATAACCATGGGCAGACAGGACGGGAGCTACATCAGCAGGGGCGCGTGGTTAGCCTTGGCCCCTGGCCATATTAACATCCATATGACCATACCGATCGACGCAGGGGGATGAATTGATGGGGGCAAGCAGTTAGCCTCGGTCCCTGGTGACATGACACTCAATGTGACCCTAATCTAGCACTAAGGGTTATTGGCGCTTTTAAATAGGCGACAAATTACATAAATTTCTGCAGGAATCCCACAAGTGCCAAGAAAAATTGTCACTTGACGGTTGGTGGAATGGAAAAATTCATAGGATGATCAACTAGAATTGCAGATTTGCAGAACAGTTAGCAAAAATTTGTTCCATGAGACATATATTTCTCAGTTTTAAACCTTTTTGAGCTCAAGAAGAGCCTAGATAGGGGTTTTTTAGCATTCTAAATCGATTGGCAGCACTATTTTTGCATTTTACAATTGTAAACTGATGTAATTTAAGATTTGAGCATATAATTGAAGAGGAAAAACATTGGAATCTTGAACCGGAGACGTAGCCCAGGAGGGGTGAACTCCGTTATCAAATTTTTTCTGTGTTGTTGTTCATGGTTCATTTTTCTCTGTTTTTATTTTTTTCAAATTGAGTTTAAAAACACTAAGTTTATGTGCTTTTGCAACTTGATCCATTGCCCACAAGACATAAACTTGCTTACAAATTTTTAAGAAAACGTTCTTTTAATTTTAGATCATCCATCCTCACCTCCTTCATCCCATAGAACTACTGCTCCTCCATCTCCAAAAGGACATGCGAAGTCTTGCTTATTTTAATCTTGATGTCAAGTTTGAATTGCCTATATATAATGGGGAAGTAAATGCTGAAAAGTTGGATAATTCGGTTCGTTAAATTGAACTCTATTGCATGATTCAAAATATTGATGATGATTTCACAAAGATCCAACTTAATTATCTTTGCTTGGAAGGTGCAGCTCTCATCTGGTGGGAGGTCAAAACCCAAGAAGATTTGAATAAAATTGGTAAAAATATCTCTTCTTGGAATGATTTTATAGCTACATTAAGAAGGAAATTTTATCCATTAGGTTACTTGGAAAAAGAAATTATGGATTGGAAAATTTTAAGACAAGCTAAAGGTCAAAGTGTCCAAAGTTACACACACGAATTTAGAAGAAGAGCTTTAATATTGGGTGTTGATTTGACTTCACAAGATGTAGAAATTTATTAATATTGATGTATTACCGGATTCTCCTTATCTAACAAATTAATCTTATGTTAAATACAGAATCCTTCCACTGTTAATCTTGTGGAAATTAAATCGCCAATTGCAAACACATATGAAGCAAATCAATCGCACATAAACACAATTGTTTAACGGGAAATCTTAAAGCTAAAAACCCCAACTATCATATATTATGTATATCAATGGATCATGTAATAATATCATACAAAGCTTAGTACATCAAGCTCTCAGTACAATCAACAATCATTACACACTGTCATGCAGAAATTTTCATATCTATGCACCAATTTCTTGCCTCTTGAAAGCCTGCCTCCACTGCGCAATCCCTGTTGAAGAAGACCCCTGAATGAATTCGAATTGGCCTTGCCTTGACTGCGCAATCCTCATTGGCATCTCCAATGTGTGTCAGATGCATTGAATGCATCAATATAGTCACAATAGATAGTCCATCTCACCCTTTCACCTATCTCTCCACTGGGTCTCCACTGGAACTGACATGCAAGTAGTTAACTGCAGTATTTTTTCAGTTGTTAGTGAGTTATTAGTTGTGAATTAATTAACTAATTAATTCACTAAACTCTCACTAGTGTATCTTTCAGTTAGACTAGATAAAACTATCTCAACCAAGTTTAACTCACTTAACTGAGTTAAATTGAATACCTTTCCAACTCGTCACAACTTTTCCAATTTCAGTTCTAATCCGAGTCCTCCATGCACGAGTCACCAACCACCCTAGGAATCACGCACCTTCAAACTTCACCGATTTTCCCAATTCCCGTTCTCACTGGTAATAATTGACATGCACCTATTTTTAGATTGACGATCTATAAATAGACTTCGCCCAATATTATTAAAATATAATTTCATATATTTTTCACATTTGATCAACCATCTACAAATAGCATCCTGCAACTTATAGAATATGCTCACCATGTTTAAAAATAGACATACACCTAAAAATAGCCTGCGGGCCCCACTTAGTGAAGGTGCTTACTTTTCACTAAGCTCATCATCTTGTTGAATCTCAACACTCCCTCTCAACAAGATAGGGATTATCCTTCACCCCAATTCTACCTCTATGGTATTTGAATTTTCTCCTGCTGATCGCCTTCGTCAGAATATCTGCATCTTGATCTTCCGTAGGAATGTACTGAAGCAACTTGATCTTCCGCTGCACACAATCTCTGATATGATGATACCAGATATCAATATGTTTAGATCTATCATGAAACACAGGATTAATTGAGAGTTTAATGAAACTCTGATTATCACAATGTATCACTGTAGGATCTAAATGAGAACCAAACAAACCGACCAGGATCTTCCTCATCTAGATAGCCTAACATGCAGCTTGACTTGTTGCAATGTATTCTGCTTCCGCTGAACTGAGTGCCATGAATCTTTGTTTCCTATTGTACCAAGAAAATTTTGTAGATCTGATACTTAAAACCCCTCCTGATGTGCTCTTTATGTCCATTGGGCTGCCTTCCCAATCTTCATCCGTGAAGCCATGCAACTTCACCTCATCCATGTGTCTGTACCATAAGCCATACTCAGATGTGCCCCTGAGATAAATCAGGACATGCTTTCCTGCCTTCCAAAAGAGCTTTGTAGGATTAACCATTGCTTGTGAAATCCAGTTCACCGCATAGCATATGTCCGGTCTTGTATTAAATAAATACATGAGCGAACCCACCAACTTTCGATAAATAGTGGCATCCACTACCTCTGCCGATGTAGCATCCTCTTTCCTCCAATTTCCTGGAAGAGAAGTATCCATGGGCTTGCATTCCTAGATGTGAAACTTACCAAGTATCTCCCGAGCATAATTTCCTTGAGACACAAACAGTTCACCTTCTCGTTGCCATATTTCCAATCTAAGGAAATAATGAAGGAGGCCCAAATCCTTCATCTCGAACTCCTTTGCAAGATCTACCTTGCATGAGTGTATCAAATTCTCATCACCCATTAGTATTAAATCATCAACATAAAGAAAAATGATTAAAATCTTACCCTTCATCTCGAACTCCTTTGCAAGATCTGCCTTGCATGAGTGTATCAATTGCTCATCACCCATTAGTATTAAATCATCAACATAAAGAAAAATGATTAAAATCTTACCCTCCACCACAATTTGGTATAGGTTTGTATCCGCCTCACTCTTGGTGAAGCCAAGTCCAGTGAAATAGTTGTCGATCCATGTGTAACAAGCACTTGGTGCTTGCTTCAGCCCATACAACACTCTTTTGAGTCTGCACACATGCAACTCGCTGCTAAATATCTCAAATCCTTTAGGCTACTCAATGTACACCTCTTCCTCAATGATCCCATTAAGGAACACAGTCTTCACATCCATTTGATGAATGTGACAACCCATATGCGCTGAGAGAACAAGGATGGTCCTTATGGAAGAATACCGTGCGACAGGTGCAAAGGTTTCTTCATAATCAATCCCCTCGATCTGTGAGAAGCCACAGGCAGCAAATCTTGCCTTATACTTCTCGACGCTCCCATCAGCAACTTGCTTTACCTTGTAGATCCATCTTGAACCCACCACTGATTTACCCACTGACCTTGGAAAAATCTCCCAAGCATTTTTTATGACAATGGAGTCATACGCCTCCACCATGGCATCTACCCATGTGGGCTCCTGCACTGCTTCTTCAAAAGAAGATGGCTTTGTCACTATACACTTGCTCATAAGAGCCATGTATCCAGTAAATCGGTCAGGTGACTATCTCTATCTGTGCTGTGATGTAGGGACTCCTACATTCTATGCCGCATCAAGCTTCAGGCTCTCAGCTTCTGTGGTACGATTTCTGCCTGTTCTGATGTTTAGTTCTGCTTGAGTGGACTCCTCCACTCCATGAATCTCCTCCTGTGGCTGATTCACATCTAGAGGCTCATCTTTGGGAACTAATAGCTCCTCCTCTACATGCAAGTGTAGCTCCCTCTCAAGCGACAACTTCATGGCTTTCACCTCATTGAATTTTATATCCCGTCGCACCACAATCATTTGACTATTTGGAAACTACACATGATAATTATGGGGTGTTTCTGTGTACCCCACAAATATCCCAACTTCTGCAGTCGGCTTCAGCTTCTTCCTGGCGTCCTTTGTCACATGAAGCCAAAAATCTTCAGATGAGAAATATTAGGCCTCTTATGAGTAAAATCTTCTTCAAGTGTACTCATGCCGATTACTCTATGAGGACAATGGTTTTGCACATAAACCGCAGTGTTGCATGCTTCTGCCCACAAGTGCATCGGTAGGCCTTGGTCATGCAGCATAGTTAGTGCATCACCCACAATCATTATGTTCTTCCTCTCCATGACCCCATTCTGCTGTGGGTTATGAGGCGCTATGAGTTCTCTTAAAATTCTTTCTTTTCTACAGAATTCTTTTAATTCGTTAGAGATATATTCACCACCATTATCGCTCCGCAGAGCCTTCACTTGCTTCCCCGACTCCTTCTCCACCAATGCTTTAAACTCACAGAACTTTGAGAATGTTTCGCTCATCTTCTACATGAAGAATATCCAGCATCTACGAGAATAGTCATCAACAAATATAACATAATACCTGTGTTTTTCTATTGAAGCAACTGAGAAAGTTCCAAACACGTCTGTGTGAATTCTCTCCAGGATCCCCGAAGCACGGTTCTCCTTCTCATGAAAGGTGGTCTTCACAAACTTACCCATAGTACATCCCTTGCACTGATCTGACTGTGCAAGAGTACCCTTGGGAAGTCCAGTAGAAATCTGCTGCAAAATATTCAAGGCGCCATGGTGAAAATGGCCCAATCTCCTGTGCCATAATTCGCCCTCATCCTGGCTCACCACTCATTCTGCTTTTCCCATCATTGCAGCGTAGCCATCTACCTCCAACTTGTAGATATTATTAACTCTAATCCTTATCCTCTTGGTTTGACCCGTTTTTTTATGTCACAGGAAATATTTTCCCTCGCTGAAAACAATGTCATAACCTCTATCCTCCAACATAGCGACCAAGACCAAGTCCTTCTTCAGACCTGGAACATGCATAATATCTTTCAACATAAATGGTTTACCTGAATCCCTCTCAAAGGTAATGGTTCCAATGCCGGTCACACTATATCTACCATCTTCACCCATCTCTATATGCATTTGGAGATCCTTCTCCTCCAAGTCACTAAACAACTTCTTGTCTCCCGTCATATGGAAGGAAGCACCACTATCAAGATACCACACCGATCCCATTGCGCTTGAAACAAAGAATGTGATCAAAGAGAAATAAAGTTCAAATTGCGAGGCTAAGGCCTCACCATCTGCAGCTCCAGCAACCTTCTTGTTCTTCCTTTTTTGTGGGTAGTTAGTGGCGAGACGCCCATGTTCGTGACAGTGAAAACACTTCACTTTGGACAAATCCAGATTCTTGCCTTTAGCCTCGGATTTTGGATGGGATTTATTCCCCTTCCCTCTCCTTGCTTTGGAATCCAAAGCACAATTCTCTTCATCATCATTCTTCGATGAAGAGCCATCCCTGGTATTCTGACTTATCTCCTCTTGCACAAGATCTGACCAAAGTTGCTCCCAATCTGGCAGTTTCTCCCGTCCATTGACAGAGTCTTCGTAGCTGTGCCAACTCTTCAGAAGCCCAAGGAGAGCCAAGCTCACCAAGTGATCATCCATAATTGTAATTCGCACACTCCCCAGCTCATCCCTACATTGGAAAAACTTTTTAAGATATTTTGGAATACTGTCGTCCTTCTTCATTTTGATTTTTCTGAGCTTATCTTTTAGCGCCAACTTCCTATGGTCGCTGCTGCTTTGGAAAAGATCTGTCAAAGCCTTCCACATTTTAAATGGAGTGGATTTCCTGTGAAGTCTTGACACAATATGGTCTTTCACACCTTCCAACATAGTTCTTCTTGTCTTCGCTACCTTCTTTTTCCATGCATCAAGTACTGCAGCATCACTAGAAGTAGGCTTAGGAACATTGCTATCGATGAACTCCTTCAGTCCATTATCTTTAAGCACCGCCTCCATCCTATCCTTCCAGGCTATGTAATTCGAGATAACCTCAAGGGCATACTCCAATCGTAACCCATTGAAAGACATTTCAATGAATACTCAACTGTCGCACCAAGAAATTTAAATTCGAATTGCCCACCAACACAAAACTCAGCACCTCTTCACTATTGCAATCTCCAGTGATTAACACTGCTTCGGTACCATGTAGAAATTTATTAATACTAATGTATTACCGGATTCTCCTGATCTAAAAAATTAATCTTATGTTAAATACATAATCCTTCCACTATTAATCTTGTGGAAATTAAATTGCCAATTGCAAACACATATGAAGCAAATCAATCACACATAAACATAGTTTTTTAACGAAAAAGCTTAAAGATAAAAACCCCAACTATCATATATTATGTATATCAATGGATCATGTAATAATCTCACACAAATCTTATTACATCAATCTCTCAGTACAATCAACAATCATTACACATTGTCATTGTAATATCCCCAAATTGGGACTGCTAGCAAGGCATGCCTGAAAAACGTATTTTTCAGGAATGTATGCTATAGGATTGGAAACCAGCACTTGTATCCCTTAGATCTAAAAATATAATACCTAAATCCAAGATTTATTAAATAAAAAATCCTTCTAGGTGGGTTAAACAGGTCTCCCCACACCTAGTGCAGTTGGAAAATGCCCAAGGAAGGGACTGCAACAATACGAAAGAAAACTGCTGGAAAATAATGCAGTTCAGCCCAATATTTGCAGGAGATAAATGTAATAGTTCATTAATCACTTATACATCAAAAAAATAGGTTTATAACAAGGCCCATACAATTTACAAGAGAAAAATATAGAACTTGATGAAGAAAACCCTCAAGAATGAGGTGTTGCAACAATGTATTAGCTGTAAGAAGGCTTGCCAATGTTATATTAAGTGCTGAAGCAGATGTACATTACATATCAGATCTAGAATAGGTTCGGGTACAAAAGGTTAGATCCATAGCAGATCTGTACACTAGAAGAGTTCCTCTACACATTCCCCTAGGGGTTTTGAGCAAAACATGAGATACAAAGAGTAGATCTGAGATCTAAAGTTGCAGATCTGCAGTAAGCTTCAAAATTACTGAAGTAAATACAATACACAGTAGATCAGATATGAACATAACATGGATCAGAAATTAATCCATGGATCACCACTGTGAAGGGAAGAATCCAAAACACCAGAGATCTCTCCTCCAAAAGCATGCCAAAACTCACTACAACTTCCTTCTTGAAAATAACACAGTTACGGGAGAGAAACTGCGTTGTTGACTCTAGCAATGGTTTGGCCTGATGCAAAGATCTGATTATGCAGCTCCAACGATCCAATACTCTCTTATCAGGAGGATAGAAGGCTCTCCCACTGAAAAGAGGCACGAGAATGGCCTAGATCTGAATAGATCTAGCCTCCACTTGCTACAGCTTACAAGGACAACCAAACCCTCAACAGGATCTACATTTTAGTTGGAAGATGTAGCTTGTCCAAATGCCTGATAGTGGACAAGATCAGCAAGACTCCTCCAAGAGGCCTCTCAAGGAAGAGGTGGGATTCCCGATCAGGAACACCCTAGTGCTAAACAACACTATTCTAAGCTAAACAACAAGAGAATAAGAAATGTATAAACAGAAAATATCTTCAAAAAATATCATATCATGAACAACCTCCACTTGATGTCTTCCTCTTCATTTTATAAGGTATAAATCCAACTAAACCCTAAACCATCTCAATGATTTAATTCTGTTCACATGTGTTGCCTCGAACTAGAACTGCGATGTGCATCTAGGAGGTTCATTGCATCTAGACAACGCTGATGATTTGGTCCTGGTTGACTTGGTCAACTGATCCAGCCTCTTTCACACTTAAGTGTGCTTATGCAAATAGCTCAGATTTAGCCTTGTTCACATTGAGCATTGATTTTATTTAAGATTCACACCTCAAATACAAAAGCTATTGACTTAGTCAAACTTGACTTTGTCCACATGCAAAAAGTCTCTTTTCACACATGAGGGTGTGAAGTCCAGCTTCTAGAATGATCCCCTTTCATACCAAGAGGGTTTTTATGCTGATTTAAATGAAGTATGGGTCTCCTTCCCCATTTATTCATCTACTAAGTGAAAAAAACAAAATTCAATATTCCCATTAGCTGCATGCTAATGTAGGAATATTACAGTCCTCCCCTCCCAAATGTTGCTTGTCCTCAAGAAAATGCAAGGATAGAACTGAAGAGTTGCCTCCCAAGGCATGGATACTAGAATGTATTGGGAAAACATCTTTCCCCAAGTGGATCCTCCATCCCTAAGAAATCATCCATACAAAATGAGTCACCTCCCACCATGGAAACTCCATAAAATTCTCCTCCACCTTGAGCTCATGAAATGTAGGTGGGCTGAAAATATAAACATGGTAGACATATGAGCCTACCCCACGTTGTCATCCTCTGCACTTATGATAAGTGTAGAGTGTTTGCTGATCTTGGGCTGCAATAATATTTCCCTCAAGTGGCAAGATGAAGACTAGATCTCTAAAGGTCTCCTCTCCAACGCTGTGGATCAAGCTGGCCCAAACCATTCCATATGTGATGGATAGGAAATCATCACCATATGGAATCTCATCAAACTCATTGCCCACCTCATAAAGAAATAAGTGTTTGGCTGTGGTGGCCATATTTCCTCTCATGCTCCCATTAGGACATGCAATGTAGAAAGTGTGGGAATCCTTTTCCCAAAAGAACATATCCAACCAATGTGTTCCTCTCCAATCATGCTCCCTATAGTAGTAAGAAAAACAACATCAATTGGAACCATGATTAGCATCAAGATGAAGGAAATACTGAAGGTATCACGTGGCGCAGGAAAGTACCAACAATATCCCATGAAGTTACAGCACAATTTTTCTAACTGCCGCTTCAGAAAATTACATGGCAAGTGGTTTCTTGATACATGGATGATTATGTATGTTATTTCATCTAATAATGAATGGTAAATGGCTGTGTACATTAAATTAACATACATGAAGTAATACAACACTTTCCCATGGCCACATAAGAGATGGTTGTCTCCATCATACATTTTGACCCATTGTTGATCATGGAGCTCAATGAAAACCTTACCCTCTTGTGGAGCAATGCACTGCATAGAATGGTAAGAGTATGCAGATCACTAAATGCAACAAAAATATCCTTACCATGTACTAGAAGTAATATAATGATAGGATCTATGAACAAAATCTCCATAATGGTATGACATTCTCTCATGAAGAGAAATGAATCATGTGCTGCATGAAGATCCTTCCTCATATACTTGGAAATCCAAGAAAAGAAGAACATATCACAGTAATAGATGTCTCCACCCATTACTCCATATTTCTCACCTCCTCCTTGTCCATCAAGTGCATCAAGAGAGAAATGATCCTGGGGACACTCCATCCATAAGTCCATACTCCAAAGTGACATCGTTGTTGGCCTATGAAAATAGGCTCCTGCCAATACATAGCTCCATTCTTTGACATGTTCATTGTCAAAGACATCTTCCATAATTTTGCGACAAACAAGAAGCTCCTTCCAAAGTGGAAGTACTTCCAGATCATCCAAGGATAAGGAGTATCCCATTTGTACCATGATAGTGCCATCTCCTACTCCTGCAACATCATGAAAACTGTGAGAGAAAATATTCCCTTTCTCTCCCAAGAACATCCAAAGGAACAAAATATTTTGTTGCCTCCCCATACCTCCATCATACAAATCATGTGGTGAAAACATGGTGATTGATATGAAGAATGTCATATCAATACAATGTGTCCATACTCCTTGCTGGCCAATGATGCAAGCATCCTGCCACACATCTCCCCCCCACATACCCTTAAAAAGAGGATGATGGCCAAACTCTTTCAAGAGTAGCCAATGCAGCCAAGCCTCCTACTACCCAGTATCATAGATTTGCAAGTAGCTTTCCAGCTTCTTACTCACCATCCACATCCACTCAATCACTTGTGGATCATGGACCTCATTCTGCAAATACTTGGTATCCTCCCATTGTAGGACACCATCCTTCTCAAATCTTTGAAGAACTTTTCACTTCATGGAATGTTGAAGTGCACCTTCAATGGGATCTCTTGATGATACCTCCTCCTCATGCATGGCCTTCCAAAACCAGTGAGGCCTTGGATCTGCTGCAAGTAGAAGTCTCTCTTTGAATTGTGGCATGCTCATTGAGAAATTGTCATCTAGAGAGGAGAAAATGTTTCTCATCTCAATATGTCTACCCCTTGTCATCTCTTCCTCCATTGCTTCTTGAATGAAGCTGACATCTGAATGTTCCCATGAGGAATGGGTCCTTCTTTCTTCACTGTTTCTCTTGGACATCACAATGCAACCTTTTTTCTCTATATTAGCATTAAGTGATGATCCCGGGTCATACAACAACAGATTTCCACAATCTTCTGAAAGATTTTCTGCAATAATAGAAAGTGGAATCTTCACTGAAGAATCTTTTGTTTTAGTTGGGAATTCTTACAAAGATATAAGCGATCTTTGTACCATAAGGAATCATTTTTCCAACTAAATGTATTTGAAGTACTAGGATCTTGCTGCAACTTTTGAATGAGTGTCCATACATCTTTTTCCTTCTTCCATTCATCTCTTGCTTCAGTTATCCAATCTGGTTGGATAATAGAAATGGCACAAATCAATGCTTCCACCTCTTCATTCTTTCTTGAGAGTGCATCTGCAACAACATTAAGCTTTCATTTTTTGTAGATTATTTCAAAGTCATAAACCAACATCTTTGTGACCCATTTTTGCTGCTCTTCTGAAGATAGTCTTTGTTCCAAAAAGTGTTTAAGACTATCATGATCAGCTTTTACCTTGAAGTGTCTTCCCATTAGGTAAGTTCGCCATTTCTTTAGTGCATGCAGTATTGCTAACATTTCCTTCTCATAAATAGGTTTCTGTAAATACTTTCCTTTGATTGGACGACTTTTAAAAGCAATGGGTCTTCCTTCCTGCATTAAAACTGCACCAATTCCATTTCCTGAGGCATCACATTCCACAATAAAGGTTTTTGTGAAGTCCGGCGTAGCTAAGACCGGTGCTAGGCACATTGCCTCTTTAAGATGTTCAAAGGCCTTAGTTGCTTCAGGAGTCCATGAAAATGCATCTTTCTTCAATAATGTTGTTAGAGGTGCTGCTATTCTCCCATAATTCTTAACAAACTTGCGATAATACCTCGTTAACCCGAGAAATCCTCGCAACTTCTTTATGGTAGTGGGGACTTTCCATTCCTTAATGGATTTAATTTTGTTAGGGTCTACTTTAACACCCTCGTGAGATACAATATGACCCAGATATTCCACCTCTTGTACTCCAAAGAAACATTTGGATGTTTTTGCATATAATTGTTTCTCCCGCAATAGTTTTAGCACCCTGTCAACATGTTCAACATGATCCTTCCAAGACCTGCTGTAGATTAGTATATCATCAAAAATACTAGCACAATTTTTCTAAGGAAGGGTTTGAAAATGGAATTCATCAACCCTTGAAATGTAGAAGGTGCATTGGTAAGGCCAAAAGGCATGACCAAAAATTCATAATGACCCTCATGAGTTCAAAATGTTGTTTTGGAATATCTTCAGTCTTCATTCTAATTTGATGATATCCTGAACGAAGATCCAACTTGGTAAAATAAATTGCTCCATGTAATTCATCCAATAATTCATCAATCACAGGAATGGGAAATTTGTCTTTAATGGAGAGCTTATTGAGCTCCCTATAATACGAACACATTCGCCATGATCCATCCTTCTTGTGTACCAAAAATACAGGAGCAGAGAAAGAACTTTGACTAGGTTGAATTATACCCGCCTCTAACATTTCTGCAATCATACGTTCAATTTCGCTCTTTTGGAAGTAAGGATATCTATAAGGCCCGATGTTTGGAGGAACACTTCCTGGAATCAAATGAATAGCATGATCATGATCACGAATAGGTGGGAGTCCTTTGGGAGTTTCAAACACCTTGGAATGATTGTCCAAGACTTGTTGGAGATATGCAGAAATAGATGATTTGATGTCGGAACTTCTAGTGAGCATAATTGTGCAATTATGCCTCGTTGTTATTTCTTTAGAAGCTTTGTCATGACATTAGAGCTTATTATCCTTCCCCGCTTCCCTTCAATACCCCGTAATTCGACTTCCTTTCCTTCTGAAAAAAATTTCAAGAAAAGTTCTTGAAAATTAAAAGCTACCGTCCTCAAAGATTGTAACCATTGTACTCCTAGTACAACATCAGCACCTCCCATAGGAATGGAAAGCATTGGACTAGTCAATACATATTCCCCCATGGTTAGCTTGATATTATGGCATTTTCCTGAGCAATTTATAGTTCCTCCATTTGCAACCATCACTTGACATTCTGGTGCTGGGTATAGGAAACAATTTAATTCCTTGGCTACCTTACAATGAATAAAATTATGGGTGCTACCCGAATCAATCAACACTATTACCTTTTTCTTCTTGATTTGTCCTTGTATCTTGAGAGTTTGAGGAGTGGTAATTCCTGCCAGTGCATTACACGATATGGTCGGATTCATTTCTTCCTCTTCTAGGGTTGGTTCCCGGTGTATATCCTCTTCTTGTTCATTTTCTTCTTCCTCTTCACAATCTATGTAAAATAATTTCTTCTCAGCACACTTATGACCTTTAGTGTATTTGCTATCACAACTGTAGCAAAGCCCTTGTGCTCTTTTTTCTTCCAATTGTTGTGGTGTCAACCTTGTAGGTTGTGGAAATCTAGGCGTAGCAACACTTCCTTCTTTATAGAATTGAGTGGTAGGCTTCCTTGTCGCCATAATTTTACATTCAACTTTTCTTGCCAACCCGAATGCCTTCTCCAATGAATCAGGTTCCAAAACGCGAACTTCATGTTGGATGTTATCCTTTAAAGTGCCTATGAAGAGATCAATCCTGTGTTCCTCTAGAATATCAGTTACCCTTATATTCAATTTTTGGAAGTCCTCAATGTGCTTCCCCACTAAACCCTTTTGTTTGAGATTTATCAATTGGCTAAAGAAGGTGTTGCTCTTCGTATCCTCATAATGTGCTATCATTTCCTCCGTAAAAATTGACCAAGTGACAATTTTTATACGAGAGCAAAGCCATCGATACCATACAAATGTATTTTGTTCTAAAAGTAAAGTTGCAATGCGTACCTTTTGTGTGTTTTGCACGTTATCGAGATCAAAATATTGCTCCATCTTTAGTATCCATGTTACAGGATCCTTTCCATCAAAATTCCTCATATCCATTTTTCGAATATGGTGGTTCTTCCTGCCAAAATTAGAGTTTATGAAATCACGATTAACATTTATTTTGTCCTCATCATGAGGTTCTTATACTATCTTTTCACCATTAGGAAACATTTCTTGTATCAACTTTGTCAAACCTTCGATGTCTGTTTTTAGATAATTCTTCATGTTTTCCATCTTAGCTTCCATGCTAGCTGCCATGCCATCCATCTTCACTTCCACACCTTTCTTCAAAACTTCCATTTCATTTTTTGTTGCTCTTTGCGAGAGTGAAATTTGTTGCACTTGCTCTTGTAATTTTGATAGATCATGTTGCAATTCTTCATCTTCATGAGTCATAGTAGAGCCTTCTGAAGGTTTAATGGGTGTTGAATTATTTTTACGAGGCATATTTTAGAACCCAATACTGATATCTATTCTACAATATGCCCTTGGAATCAATTAAAATTGATTCTTCAAACAAGACTTATGCAATTCGGAAAAAAAAAATACACACCTTTTTCTTGCTTTTGAGGAGCTCGATATTGAAATTGGATTATATTTGTGATTGCAGCACTTCAATATCTGAATTTCGGTACCGATGTAGCCCTCTGAATTATCTTTCAAATGCCATAGGTCTGACCTGATTTGGATTCTCCAAGACAGAGTTGTGTCCAATCTCCCACAATGACCTAATTATGGACTGGTTCAGTAGAGTGAACTTGTACGACTTTCCACGTATCACTATTTCGTCCTTTGTCTCTGAAATTGATAGTGAAGAAACTAAATTCTGTGTACTAGTGACCACTTTTTATGGCACTCCAATCCGATGCCCAAAGAGAGAGTTATTGAACTTTTCCCACGATCACCACTTTGAGATGAAATTCAGGAGCCTGAAAAAGCACTACCTTCCACAGATCATATCTCCAAAACTATTGTGAACCAAGCTCTGAAATTTTTTGAAAAATTTTCTTAGGATTTCAGCTTCGCACCATACAAATTTCAGATTCTGAACCTTCGTAGAAAAAAATTTATAGCGCAAATGCCACGATGACCTGTTTAGGAGCCTGAAAAAATACCTAACTTCCACAGATCATATCTCCGAAAATATTGCGAACCAAGCTCTGAAATTTTTAGAAACTCTTCCTCAGGATATCGGTTTCACACCCTAAAAATTTCAGCTTCTGAAACTTCATAGAAAAGAATTTATAGCGAAAATTCCACGATGACCTGTTTGGAGCAGCGAAACCCTAGAATCCAAAGCTCTGATACCAAATGTTGTGTAACCAGCTCCAAAAATAGAAGAAAAAAGATATCAACGCCTTAGAAATAAGACACTTCGAGGGGGAAACCTCCAATACATTACATAAATGAACAATTCTTGGATGATACAATTTACAAAACCTCCTTTCTATATATAGGAGTCCATGGGGCCATAATGTAATCCTAGTGGGCCACAATGTAATCCCAGCCGACCTAACAATAATAATTTAAGGGCACAATAATAAAAAAATGGGGGTTACAAGGGTACAATAATAACAATAAGGGGGTTACACTAACAATAATAAGGGACTATACTAGTGATATAGGGACCTAACATCTATACACTATAAGAGTTCCTCTACACATTCCCCTCGGGGTTTTGAGCAAAACATGAGATACAAAGAGTAGATCTAAGATCTAAAGTTGCAGATCTGCAGTAAGCTTCAAAATTTCTGAAGTAAATAAAATACACAGCAGATCATATCTGAACAAAACATGGATCAAAAATCTAATCCATGGATCACCTCAATGAAGGGAAGAATCCCAAACACCAGAGATCTCTCCTCCAAAAGCATGCCAAAACTCCCTACAACTTCCTTCTTGCAAATAACACAATTATGGGAGATAAACTGCGTTGTTGACTCTAGAAATGGTTTGGCCTGATGCCAAGATTTGATTATGCAGCTCCAATGATCCAATACTCTCTTATCAGGAGGATAGAAGGCTATCCCATTGAAAAGAGGCACCAGAATGGCCTAGATCTAAATAGATCTAGCCTCCACTTGTTGCAGCTTACAAGGAAAACCAAACCCTCAACAAGATCTGCGTTGTAGTTGGAAGATGTAGCTTGGCCAAATTCCTGAGAGTGGACAAGATTAGCAAGACTCATCCAAGAGGCCTCTCAAGGAAGAGGTGGGATTCCCGATCAGGAACACCCTAGTGCTAAACAACACTATTCTCAGCTAAACAACAAGAGAATAAGAAATGTCTAAACAGACAATATCTTCAGAAAATATCATATCATGAACAACCTCCTCTTGATGTCTTCCTCTTCCTTTTATAAGTTAGAAATCCTGCCAAACCCTAAAACATCTCAATGATTTATCTCTTTTCACATGTGTTGCCTCAAACTAGAACTGTGTTGTGCATCTAGGAGGTTCATTGCATCTGGACAACGCTGATGATTTGGTCCTGGTTGACTTGGTCAACTGATCCAGCCTCTTTCACACTTAAGTGTGCTTATGCAGATAGCTTAGATTTATCCTTGTTCACATTGAGCATTGATTTTATTTAACATTCACACCTCAAATACAAAAGTTGTTGACTTAGTCAAACTTGACTTTGTCCACATGCAAAAAGTCTCTTTTCACACATGAGGGTGTGAAATCCAGCTTCTAGAATGATCCCCTTTCATACCAAGAGGGTTTTTATGCTGATTTAAATGAAGTATGGTTCTCCTTCCCCATTTATTCATCTAATAAGTGAAAAAAAATCAAAATTCAATATTCCCATTAGTTGCATGCTAATGTAGGAATATTACAGTCATGCAGAAATTTGCATATCTATGCACCAATTTCTTTCCTCCTGCCAGCCTGTCTCCATTGCGCAATCCCTGCTGAAGAATACCCTTGAATGAATTCGAATTGGCCTTTCCTTGACTGCGCAATCCTCATTGGCATCTCCAATGTGTGTCAGATGCATTGAATGCATCACTATAGTCACAACAGATAGTCCATCTCACCCTTTCACCTATCTCTCCACTGGGTCTCCACTGGAACTGACATGCAAGTAGTTAACTGTTGTATTTGTTCAGTTTTTAGTGAGTTAATAGTTGTGAATTAATTAACTAATTAATTCACTAAACTCTCACTAGTGTATCTTTCAGTTAGACTAGATACAACTAGCTCAACTGAATTTAACTCACTTAACTGAGTTAAACTAAATAACAACTCCATTAACTACTCTTCCAACTCTGTCACAACTTTTCCACTTCAGTTCTAACTGAGTCCTCCATGCATGAGTCACCAACCACCCTAGGAATTGCGTAATTCCTTCAGCTCAGTGATTTGCCAAATATGTTCACTGAAATAAAGTGCTCTAAGAGAATAAGTCGATATTTATTGTCAGATTATTATTAAGGGCTAATAATAATCGACATGCACCTACTTTTAGATTGACGATCTATAAATAGACTTCGCCCAATATTCTAAAAATACAATTTCATCTATTTTTCACATTTGATCAACCATCTACAAATAGCATCCTGCAACTTATAGAATATGCTCACCATGTCTAAAAATACACATACACCTAAAAATAGCCTGCGGGCCCCACTTAGTGAACGTGCTTACTTTTCACTAAGCTCATCATCTTATTGAATCTCAACACTAGATACTCTCCTTAAGTATATAGGTGGATTACATAGTTATTTTAGACATACTATACTTATGCTTAATCCCACCAATTTATAGGAATTATGTGTTCAGGAAATCATTTAGAAATAGGAGACAATAATGTCCTCAAGAGTCCAACATGAAACCTTTCAAATTTGGAGACAAAGGAAAGGGGAAGTTTAAAGGAAAATGAAAATAGAATGGTATTTTCAAGAAAGAGGAAGATAATTTTACCTTCAAACATTGTTCAAAATATGGCCATAATGAAGACCACTATTGGAAATCACATTTAGAGTTGAGAGCAAAGAATTTCAATAACAAGGGGAAACAAAATATTGCTGCTCCAACTCAATAAGATATAGGATCTGGTTCAGGTGATGAAACCTAAATCATAAGCATGGAAATGAAAGTTATAGCCTCTAACGCAAGTATTAGTTTTGCTAGTAAGCCTATTGAATCTAAATACTATAAAGAAAGAAGTGATATTTTTCATAGTAGGGTTATTATAAAACATGCAAAGGTTGATACATTATTTGATAGTGGATCTCAAGTCAATCTTATGTTTGAATCAATTGTCAAGAAACTTAATTTAGAGACTACACCTCATAAAAAACCTTACCCTTTGGGTTGGGCATGTGATGATGCCAAATTACAAGTGAAAAGAAAGCGTAAACTCAAATTTTCCATCAGTGTTAGTTTTATAGATGAGGTAGAGCTTGATGTTGTACCACTTGATATTTGCGGGATTGTTTTAGTGAGTCCATACTTATATGACCAAAAATCCATATTCTATCTTCATGAGAACAAATATCATATTTTTAAATATGGGTTTGATTATATTGTTAGAGAACATCGCAATAAGATGAACTTATCTTTTGCTAGTGATGGTCAAATAAAAAGGCTTGTGAATGCTAGTAAGAATTTTGTATTGTTGATGATTAAAGCTAAATATACTGCAAAATCTGAAGCTTTCACAGGATTTGATTCTAAACTCAAGGATGAATTGGTTGAAGTTGTTAAAACTTATGACAAGATGTTTCAGGAACTTGAAGGTTTACCTCCAAAAAGAGGAATCCAACTTGAGATTCAATTGCAATAGGATGCACCACTTCCGAATATTGGAATGTATAGAATGACATTTTTTTAGAATGAAAAAATTAAGAATCTCTTGACAAAGGGGTCATCGGGCCTAGTACATATCCTTGTGGGTATCCTATTGTTTTGGTTCCAAATAAATATGGTATCTGACACATGTGTGTGGATTTCGGAGCTTTGAACAAGATCACAGTAAAGAATCACTATCCTATTGCTCACACTAATGATTTGCTAGACCAGTTAAAATAAGTTATTTATTTTACTAAGTTAGATTTGAGAAGAAATTATAATCAGATAAGGATTGTTGAAGATGATATTTGGAAAAATGCTTTCAAGAAAAAACAAGGTTTGTTTGAATGGTTAGTTATGTTGTTTTGGCTTTGAAATGCACCTGCCGCATTCATGAGAGTTATGAAAGATGTATTGCGACCATTCCTTGATGATTTTTTCATAGTCTACTTAGATGATATTATTATTTTCATTAAGACTCATGAAGAGCATGCCAAACATGTAAATCAAGTTCTAGATGTCTTGAAAAATGAAAATTTGTATTTGAAGATGTCTAAATGTGAATTTGGGAAAACCTCTTTGGTTTATTTGGGTCATATTGTAGGAGGGGATGGATTGAAGATTGATCCCTCCAAATTTGATGTTATTGTGAATTGGCCTAAACCCAACAATGTATCAAAACTTAGGATTTGGGAGAAACTCAATATTCGAGAAAATGTATCGCTAACTTCTCATTCATTGCAACACCATTACATGCTTTGAAAAGTGTGAAGCGAGTATTTTAGTGGGGTGGCAAGCTGCAGAAATCCTTCGACACTTTGATAGAGAATCAATACAACACCAATTCTAGCACTTCTAGATCTTAAGCATCCATTTGAAATTTAAACCTATGCAAGTGAATATGCTATGGGAGTAGTTTTGATGTAGTATGGTAAGCCAATATGTTATCATTATGAAACCTTTTCCAATTCATTAATTAAATATCCAAATTATGATAAGGAGGTGTACGGTTTGGTACAAAGCATGAAGAAATGTACGCACTATTTGATGGGTAAAGAACCATGTTAGCACTGCAATTTTTTCAAATATTTTCAAAGTATGGTCATCATTCTCCAAGGAATCAATTTGCCTTTTCAGTTCGGTTGTAAGATGAAAGTTTCGCTGTCAAAGTGTAGTGGTGAGAAAATTTCATTTATATCTTCATTCATTTCATTTTCCCTCTTTCAGCTTTCAATTTTCCAAGAAAACCCAAATCCAGTGTTTCATTTCTTTCAAAACCCCTTTTTAACTATTAAAATTCAAATTTTATAGTTAAAAAGCAACTCCGCATACCCGCCAACAACCATATCATATTATACCCTTTTTACCTTACATTCTATCTCATATTCAAACCTTATACATGTAACCATTGCCGAATCCTACAAAATTTATGATATGCGATATTGCTAGGACCCATCATTTATTTTTGATCCGTTTCATAACATTCGAAATGTTTTAGAAAATTCCTTTATATTATGATTCAGACGAATTTTACCATATTCATTGAATTAACGAAGTTTTCTCTTATCTACTTTTAAAAGTCCTTTAATGGGCCCCACCTACCTTTTCACATCACATTTTCACAAATTTCACTTACCACATTCCCTTCCACTTCCTCATTTCCCCGATTGTGATATTGAGTGGGACCCTTTCCTACCACGTCATCATTGCTAATTGCATATCACAACAATTCTCACCACATTCATTTTCCAATCCACAAATATTTCGATGCGATACTAAAGGGACCCACCTTTCCCTGCCATGTCACCATTTTCCCATCGCACATCGGAACCTTTGGAGGATAGGCACTCAAGATCATGTTATAAATGTCGAAGCGCGATGTGCGATATTGGTGGGACCCAATCACATATCGCAATTCTAAAACTCAGGAGGATAGGTGCTCAGGAATCCGTTATAAACGTCGAAATGTGATAGCGATTTCCTCCAGCTGTTACACCTTGTGATCTTCCCCACCCTTTGATCCATGGTTTTCATGCGTTTTTAACCCCCCTTCTCCATTCTGCTTTTAACACTGCGGTGGGGGTTTGAAAAGCTGTTTTCTCCATCGCTCCTCTTGCTACGTGTCCTCCTCTCGACATTTTTCACCCCCCTCGGTCCAAAACTCCTTGCCACATCATCACCCCCATCATAAATCACATTCCCTCCTGCTTGTGTCTTATGCTTAAACGTTTCTGAACCTGATCTGCGATTGTGATATATGTATAAAAGTTTTTCTCCTCCCACTCATCATTTATTTAATAATCTCTCATGCTAATAAAATGAAACCCTGCTATCTCTTTCAATCCGCCTCCATAACCTGTTTAACCTCCATATTTCCCGCTCCTCTTTTGTTTCTCCCGTTGACCCACAATTCAACGTGTCTCCTTCTCATATCTTTCACATGCCCGTTCCTTTTGTTTGGAACCTATCTATACGGGTTTTTCCACTCCAACACTATTTCCATGTTTAATTCGAGACCCTATCGCGACAAACAAGAACCCAAAAGAAAGGAATAGTGGCAGAGTTTCTCTGAAACAAATTTCTACCATTACTCTCAGCACCAACATGTTTCCACAAGGCATCATGCAACATTCAAAGAACAGTCACATGTCAGTTTCACTACTGTTTACACTTTTTGTGGAGTTGGTTGCACCATAACAAAAGAGGAGTCTTCCCACAGACTGCCACATCATACAACAATTTCGAATTTTTAAGCTTGATGATGTTTATTTTGACTATGTCATAGCACTTTGTATTAAATTTTTAGGATAAGCCTCATCTCTTGCATGAGATCGTAATAAATTTTGGGAATAGGTTTACTCCTTTTGTGGAGATGACAGTTTTATATTTTTTTTTATATGTGACAAAGTGCTATCTAAAAAAGGTTTGTGGTTTTAGAATCTTGGTTCATATGATTAGTACTCTTTTCAGTGAATAAAATTGAAAGAAAATTCTGAGGACTTATTATCAATCTAGTGTGTGTATTGTTAATTTTCACTTGTGTTTCCATATCTTATTATATTCAGTGGCCGTTTGCAATCCCTCATGTTGTTATGTGTTTTTATCAGTCTCTTGACATGTTCATGTGTTTTATTAATTTTTATTAGTCTCACACAGTGAGCTTTCTTGATGAAATATACATGATGACAGTGTAAAGATCATCACTTATAACATTTATCTTCCATGATATTTCAGCGAGAATATTGTAAGTCTAGAAATAGCTTTCTTTTGTTGAAATATTGAAAAATTTCTACTTGTGTTATTTTCTACCAAAAGCAGTGGATTTTTGCCTTGCAGACCCATTATTTCTTCTTCCATTTCACATTCTCTTCCCCTCATAGGCTACAAAGTCACTCTTTTTCTACCACATCAGACCCAATACCCTCATTAGTAGAAAAGTGGATTTGGCTGAA
Source organism: Pinus albicaulis (assembly GCA_034641835.2). Taxonomy (NCBI): domain Eukaryota; kingdom Viridiplantae; phylum Streptophyta; class Pinopsida; order Pinales; family Pinaceae; genus Pinus; species Pinus albicaulis. The sequence continues at coordinate 599,023,612 of CM076571.1, read as the reverse complement.
ATATCTTTTCAATGAATGGGAGTTTAAACCACCTACCAATCTTATAAACCAAATCATTAAATTTCCTTAGAGTTTAGGATGAGTCTAGTCAGGTGCTTGAAGTAGTCCAAGTGTTGATTCCAGCGCTAACAAAATTATTATTCATAATGACCATCAACCTTTACAATATTTACAATCGCAAACCAAGCTACAACAAGATATACATGTCAGATGGATGAGATTCTTGATTGGCCTCTAAATTAGACATAAAATAAGGCCCATATAACCTTTGTTAAGCCCATATACCTTCCTTATGTACATGAATATATATATTAAATCTCTCCTTCTACACTTAATAATTTTTTCTTATGCTTCAATATTTTCTTAGGAAGGTTTAAAGGTAATTGCATATTTATGCCTAATATTGGTTATTTTTGTAGAATATTGTGAGAATATTTGGCAGATTATGAAGATTTGGAGAAGGAGATAATTTAGGGACTCGCTCCTTGCCAATGGAAGATCAAGATTGGAGAATAAATGAGCACAATGTCAGGAAATTATGGAGAAATCTTGGAGAGATTCAAGGGGGTTGTCCACCCTCAACTATCAAAGGCAGCCAAGCAACTCCAAGAGGAGTGCACTCAATATTTGTTGACTTGGAGTCAAGTGGACTCAAACACCCCAAATATTCTCTCCAAAAATTCAAGTTCTAGAGGCAGCCAAGCAACTCAAAGAGGAGAGCACTCAATCTTTGTTTACTTGGAGTCTCTAGCAATTCGAATTCCGGAGGCATCCAAGCAACTCAAGACCAAGAGCACTCAATATTTTTTTACTGGGAGTCAAGTGGACTCAATCACCATTTTCTAGGAAGTTGTTGGTAGCTTCCTTGTATAATAAATAGAGCTAGAGCTAGAGCTAGAGCTAGAGAAAAAGTTTTGCTGCAAGCTATTAGGCTTTTGTTGTTTAAGACTTCAAGATGTAATAAGACTGTATTTTTTGTAATGCAATGAGTAGGAAGATGTTGTTTTACTGATCTATTTTTAGGGAGCGAGGCTCGTGGGTTAGGGCCCAACCCATGTGCCTCAACTTCTCTGTTTTTTTCGTTCTTTCCTTTATGCCATGTAGCTAGTTTTATTTCTGTCATTCAATTAGTTCTGCTTTTAAATAGTTTCATTGATGTTTAGTTTTGATTTCAATATGATGTTGTAGTTTTTCATTTGATTGTGAGTAATAGAATAGAGGAGAAAAACAAAAAATTTGTGGATCAAGACTCCCTGCTCATCTCTGTCAATAGAATTCAAGCGGGGTTGACCTTCCCATAGGAAAAAAATGCTTTATGTTTATCATGCCTATTGTCTATTTTTCTGTGCATAAATATGTAGCTTTTTTTGCAGGAATAAGCATCAAAAGTTCCGGAGAATTTTATTACGTCGTTCCGCTTCATCTTCCAATTTCTCCCCATCTCTATGTTACGCTTCTGAACCTTGTTTTTATGCCTTCATTTCCCTCATTTCTCTCTTCTTATCAGCAACCACACTTTTTTTTAACAGAAATCTATTAAAAGTTTGACCCCCGCCTGTTCTCCTCAAAATTCCCGCTATCGCACTTCGCATCTCACATGACCCCTTCCTTTTCCTTTGCTTCTCTTCAATATCTAAGCGATTTTCCCCTTTTCACCTCACCTTTACCTTTTTTACGCAAAAACGCTTGAAAATCATTAAAATTTGACCCCCACCTTTGCTCCTTGATTCTCCCGCTACCGTACTTCACAAATCGCAAATCGCATTTCTTATTTCATTCTCGTTAACACTTACTGCTTGTTTTCGCCGATTGTGATAATCGCTTCATACCTTGCCACATCGCAATCACAAATCACAACGTTTCCATTTTTCTTTAAGCTTCACCGCTCTTATCTGTCGATTGCGATATTTTTATCGCACTATGCCACCGGTCCCACCACTACATCATCCACCGCAATTGCACGACAACATCGCAATCGCATTTCGCACTTCGCATTTCCTCCTGACTGCACTCCCGCTTCTCCTCTAGCCTTGCAACATTGCAATATTGCGATATCGCAGATTGCATATCGCAATTCTATCCACCAATCATAACTCTGCCATCGCATATTTAAATCATTCCACTCCAAAGCTTTTGCACCATAATAAAGCTGTAATAAGGTTTAAAACCCACTCTTTCCTCCTCTAAGCCTTGTTTCATGTGTTTAAGCCCTCCATTATCCTCTCTAGCCCTTTTCCCTCGAAACTGCAAATCAACACTTCTTCAAATTAGAATTAGGTCATGTATAGCTGCATAGATAGGATCACGATAGATAGAGTAGTGCATGTTTAGCCGATTGGCGAAGTTAAGTGTGGTTTAAATTTTTTTCCTTTCTGCAACAGAAATTAGTTTCCTTTTTGTCATTTATTTTCAACAATTTAAATTAGTTTCCTTTCTGTCTTTTATTTTCAGCAATTTAGATTAGTTCCCTTTCTGTCATTTCTTTTCAGTGATTTAATTTAGTTTCCTTCTGTCATTTCCTTTCTACAATTTAGTTTAGTTTCATTGAAGTGTGACAGACTTCACTAAGAACCCTTAGAAATATCACCCTTTCTTGAAGTGGAAGAGGATGACATGAACATAATGCATCTACTGTGTATATAGCACTTTCACCTCCAAGTTTGTATGAACCCCAGGTTGATAAAGTAAAGTAGGGCAGCCCCTGGGAGTTGCAGCACTCTTGGTGCAATACTAGGGCTCACCAATTCCTACAAAAATTTCATTTGGTAATCAATTATAAGAAAGGTATATACAACAAACTTGTGGATATTTTATCAAGGCATATTGTTAATGCATATGTTATTTTCAAGCATAACTCAATCATGCATGAAAGTTATATTGAAAAATATGATCAAGATGAATATTTTAAAGATGTTTATACAACTTTGAGTCAAGGAAATCATGTGGAATATTTGGATTATCATGTTCATAACAAATTGTTATATCATCTTGGAAAGTATGTGTTCCACAGGGTGAACGAGTCAATGTTATAAGGGAAGCCCACAATTCTCTTATTGTTGGTTAGTTTGGTGTAGGAAAAATAGTTTCTCGCATGGATGAAACTGTATCAAGATATGTAAAAGGATGTTCTATGTGTTCTACTAGAAAACCAAGCAATAGGAAACTGGATTTGTGCACTCCACTTCGTATCCCTTCTCATCCTTAGGAAAGTCTTTCTATGGATTTTTTTGAGGGAATAGTAGTATCTAGGAAAGGTCATGATTATTTATATGTTGTAGTGGATTGTTTCAACAAAATGTGTGTGTTGATACCATGTAAGAAACAAGTTGTAGTTGAGAAAACTGCAAATATGTTCTTCCAAAATGTATGAGTTCATTTTGAGTTAGATACTTCGATTATTTCTTATCGATATTCTAAATTTATCAGGAATTTTCGGTCAAGTTTATGAGATCTCATGGACACAAAGTTGAAGAAGAGCACAACATTTCATTTACAAACCGATGGCCAGACATAAGTAGTAAATATAATAGTAGTGAATCTCCTTCAAGGACATTGTGGTAAGCTTCCTAAACTTTGGGATGAACATTTTCATTACATCCAACATGCCTACAATCATGCCAAGTATTAATATACACAAGTATCTCCTTTTGAAGTGTGTTTGGGCTATTTTCCAAAGCCTCCTCTGAATTTCATCTTTGGTAACGATATTGCAGTAGATGGACATAGTGATGTGGAAAAAGCCAAGAATTTCATTGAACAAATTCAGCTAGTGCATCAAAGGGTACAAGAACGTCTAGAGAAAATCTAAGTCAATTACAAAGTAAGACATGATAAGCATAGTGTTGATCATGATTTCCAAGTGGGAGGTATAGTTTGGTTATACATCAACAAAGAAAGGCTACAAGGTGAAGGTAAAAATCTCAAGCCAATCAGACATGGTCCTTTAAAAATCTTAGAGAAGATTGGTAACGACGCTTTCTGATTATATTTTTCACCTTACATGCAAATTTATTATGTTGTGAATGTGGAAAATTTGATATTGTATAAGCCTCCTATGATTGTTGATAAAAAAGAGAATGTTCAGATTCCATATATAGAATATTTTTCTCCTGAATATTTAAATGAGTTTCAGGAAGACTCAATTCTTGATAGTGTAGAAAATATACCAACGAGATTCAATTTGATCTTATAATGTAATAAAAACAAGATATTTAATCCTTCTTCAATTTTCTGAAACAAAACACGATCACACAATCACATAACAAGTAAGAGAAAGAGACAATCAATCATAAAACACAAGATGTATCTAGGGAAATAACATCGCCTAAAACCCCGCTATTTGTAAATTGTATAAAGTCAAGGATCATGAAACAATACAATGCTTTCTCTCACAAGAGAACTCTTGCACTCTGCCAATTGTCTCACATTGATCCAGGAAAAATTAGACAAATACTTAACCAATTATCTTCCTCTTCTTAGCCTGCCTTTCTCACACATTCCTTGAGGAATTAAATCCCTATTAAATAGGAAAATACATCCAATTGATTGAGAAGTGCATCAAGGACCTCCAACTGACTCTATAATTGAATTGTACAAATTTCTAATTATACAACTGATAGTTATCTTCCCTTTAACCTATGTCTTAATTGGGTTCTCCTCATAATTGACATGCAACAAATATTTATAGAGAATTATCAGTTAACTAATTAATCATTCATTGTGAATTAAATAATATTTAATTCACTGGACCTCTCACTAGATCATCACTCAGTTAGAACTAGTTAAACTGATTTTAACTCAATGTATTGATTTAACTAATTACAACTCATGCATAACTAAAAATGGACGCCCTTAAATCATGGAATCACTCTACATGCATCCTATTAGACCCTCAACTTGAATTTCCTAAGATAACTCAGACATTCTAACTTAGTTAATTTATACAAGTTGTTATGAGATGAAATTAAAATTTCTATTCCAATTTAATTAAGGGAAAATTAAATTAGAAGCCCCTCTTTGGGGTGCCATTTAAACACTCCCTCTCATAAGAAAGGGATTATTTTCTACCTTGATCCTATCTCTGTGGAATTCAAATTTTCTTCTTGTCAGCATCTTCGTCAAGATGTTTGCATCATGCTCCTCTGTGGGAATATACTCTAATGACATAATCCTTCTCTGAACACAATCCCTGAGATGGTGATACTGGATATCAATATGCTTGGACCTGTCATAAAATACTGGGAGTAACCAAGAATTTTATGAAACTCTGGTTATCACAATGTATCACCGTCGGATCCATTTTTTGACCAAACAAACCAACAAGTATATTCTTTGTCTAGATGGCCTCGCATGCTTCCTGACTGGTCGCCATGTACTTTGCCTATGCTAAACTGAGTGCAATTAATCTCTATTTCTTGATGTACCAAGAAACTATCGTTGATGGTATGTTGAAGATACGACCTAATGTGATCTTCCGGTCGGATGGACTCCCTACGCAATCAATGTCGATGAAGCCTTGAAGCTTCACTTCCTATGTTTGTCTATACCATAATCCATACTCTATAGTGCCCCTGACATATCTCAACACATGCTTCCCTACCTTCCAAAATAGATTGGTCAGCTTAACCATAGCTTGGATCAGTTGGTTAACTGTGTAGCATATGTTAGGTCGTGTGTTCACCAAATACATGAGTGAACCCACAAGCTGCCTGTAAACAGTAGTATCCACTACTTCACCTGAAGTAGCATCCTCATTCCTCCATTTTCCTGCAAGAGGTGTCTCCATGGATTTTCTTACCTCCATGTGGAACTTCCTCATAATGTCCTTGGCATACTTGCCCTAAGATACAAATAGCTCCCCATCTCTTTGCCATATTTCCAATCCAAGGAAATAGTGCAAGAACCCTATATCCTTCATCTCAAATTCTCTTGCAAGATCATATCTGCAAGATTTTATGAGTTTCTCATCACCTGCCAGTATTAGATCATCAACATAAAGTACAATAATCAAAATATTATCATCAACCACACTATGATATAGGTTCGCATCCGCTTCACTCTTGGTGAATCCAAACCCAGTGAAATAGTTGTCAATCCTGGTGTACCAAGCACAGGGTGCTTGCTTCAGCCCATACAATGCTCTCTTAAGTCAGCACACATGTGACTCCCTCTCTAAGGTCTCAAAACATTTCGGTTGCTCAATGTACACTTCTTCCTCAATAACTCCATTGATAAAGGTTGTCTTTACATACATATGTTGTATCTTCCATCCCATATGTGTTAAGAGTGCAAGGATGGATTTAATGGATGAGTACCTTACGAATGGTGCAAAATTATCATCATAGTCAGTCCCCTCCACTCGGGAGAACCCTCTGGCCACAAAATCTAACCTTGTGTTTCTCCACATTCCCATCTGCTGCTTGCTTCACATTGTAGACCCACCTGGATCCTACCACTAACTTATCCCATGGTCTTGGGACAACTTCCCATGCACTGTTCTTGATAATGGAGTCATACTCCTCAACCATGGCATCAACCCAGATTGGATGCTGCACTTCTTCCTCAAAATAGGATGGTTCTATATCAATACCTTCGCTCATAACAAACATGTATCCAATGTACCACTTTGGGGACCTTCTCTACCTACGCTGTGATGTGGGTACTCCCACATTATCTCTCTCATCCAACAATAATATGTCAGCCTCTCTTGTGCGCTTCTTGCCATCTATGGTAGATGGCTCTTCATGAGTGGTTTCTCCCACTCTCTGTTCCTATGCTTGTGTTTTCTCCACATCCTGATGTTCATCCTTCGGAGCTAAGAGCTCCTCAATTTCATGCAACTCAAGCTCCCTCTCAAGGGACAATCACATGGCTTTTTCTTCATCAAACTTCACCTCTTCTGACCATTTTCATCTAATGTGTTGGCAAGTACACCTGATAATTGTGAGGTGTATCAATGTACGCCAAAAATATCCCTAACTATGATGTTGGTTCTAGCTTCTTCTTGACATATTTTTTCACATGGAAATAGATAGATGAACCAAAAATTTTAAAATATGAAACATCTGGTTTCTTACCTGAAAAAGGCTCCTCTGGTGTACTCGTCCCAAGTATCTGATGAGGACTTATGTTCTGCACAAATATTGTTGTATTGCATGCTTCTGCCTACAGATGCAACGATAGGCCCTAATCATGAAACATAACTCGTGCTTCTCCAACAATATTTTTTTTATTCCTTTCTGTAACCCCATTTTGTTGTGGGTTATGAGTTGCAATCAATTATCTTCAAATTCCTTCTAAGGCACAAAATTTCTTGAATTCATTATAAATGTATTCTCCACCATTATCACTCCTCGGATCCTTCACCTTCTTCCCTGTATCTTTCTCGACAAGTGCCTTGAACTCATAACACTTGGAGAATGTCTGATCTTTCTTCTGCATGAAGAAAATCCAACACTTTCTTCAAAAATCATCAACAAAAATAATATAATACCTGTGCTTTGTTGAGGAAGTTGTTCATAATGTTCCACACATGCCCAAGTGAACTCTCTCAAGGATTGTCGCTGCTCAGCTTTCCTTATCGTGAAACGTGGCCTTTGTATAATTTCCCATGGTATTCCCTTTGAATGTGTCTCTCTGCACAATTTTACCACTTGGAAGCCCTGTAGAAATATGTTGCATGATCCTCACATCGTTGTGGTGAAGATGGCCCAACCTCTTGTGCCATAAATCACCGATGTCTTAGCTCACGACTTTCTCTGCTTTACTGCTCAATGTTGTGTAGTCATACACATCAAATTTGTAGAGGTTCTTCACTCGAAACCCAACATTTTTCACCTATCCCATGGATTTGTGACGAAGGAATGCCTTTCCTTCACTGAAAATCACATCATATCCATGATCTTCCAACATAGAAATAAAAACCAAATTATTCTTTAAACGAGGTACATGCATGGCATCTTTTAGTATGAGGGATTTTCCTGACTCTCTTTAGAAAGTAACTATACAATTCCTGGTAGTGTTATACCTCCCGTCATCGCCCATATCGATGTGCATCTGGAGATCCTTATCCTCCAAGCTGCTGAAGAATTCTTTGTTGCCGGTCATGTGGAATGAGGCTACACTATCAAAGTACCATGCAGATCCAAACATCGATGAAACCATGAATGTGATGAGGGTGAATTCCAACTCAAATTATGAATCCAATGCTTCAACTTCTCCTCCTCCTGAGGCCTCCTTGTTGTTCTTATTTTGTGGAGAGTTTGTGGCATAGTGTCCATGCTCATGATAGTTGAAAATTTTCACCTTTGATAAGTCTCACTTCTTTCTTGCCTTGCCGGTCTCGGATTTGGAACAAGATGCCTTCCCTTTTCCTTTCTCTATCTTTCGAACCAAGGCATAATTTTTCTCATCATCAGCCTTTGACGCTCTAGTGCTTCGCCGAATTTATTCTTGTGCAAAATCGAACCAAAGTCACTCCCAATCTAGCATCTTCTCCCTCCCATTAACAAAGTCTTGGTAGCTATGCCAGCTCTTGGGAAGGCCTAGAAGAGCTAGGCTCACCAAATCATCCATGTCAACAATGAGCCCAACTCTTCCAAGCTCCTCTCGACATTGAGTGAACTTGGTCATGTATTTCTGGATCGTGTCGCCCTTCTCCATTTTGATCTTCTTGAGCTTGTCTTGTAGGGCCAGCTTCCTTTGGTCGGTGCTATCTTGATAGAGATCTTTCAAGGCCTTCCACATTTCATATGGAGTCTCCTTCCCATGGAGGCTCAAGACAATATGGTCTCAAACTGCCTCTAATAATATCCTTCTTGCTTTCGCAACATTCTTATTCCATGCATCAAGAAGTTGAGCATCTACTGTTGCGGGCTACAAGACATCAGGAACTATGAAAGCCTTCAGTCCGTTGTCCTCAAGCACTACCTCCATCCCATCCTTCCATGCAATATAATTCTAATTTCCCTCGAGTTCATATTCGAGTCTCAAGCCATTGAAAGACATATTGATCTGCTACTGGATACCGAAGAATAAATATGAAAATTCAAACCTGATCAAAACAAACTATGTTACTCTCTTCTTATTGTGATTCCTAATGCTTTGATACCATGTAGGAAATATACCAATGATATTCAATCTGATCTTATAATGTACTAAAAACAATATACCTAATCCTTCTACAATTTGCAGAAACTAAACACGATCGCACAATCACATAACAAGTAAGAGAAAGAGACAATCAATCACACAACCAAAGATGTATTTGGGGAAATCACACCGCCTAAAACCCTGATATTTTCATATTGTATAAATTCAAGGATCATGAAACAATACAATGCTTTCTCTCATAAGAGAACTCTTACACTTTGCGAACTGTCTCACACCGATCTAGGAAAAATCGAACAAATACTTAGCCAATTCTCTGCCTCTTCTAATTATGCCTTGCTCACGAATTCCTTGAGGAATTAAATCCCTATTAAATATGAAAATCCATCCAATTGATTGCGCAATGCATCAAATACCTCCAACTGACTCTATAATTGACCTGTACAATTTTCTAATTATACAACTGATAGTTATCTTCTCTTTAACCCCTATCTCAACTGGGTCTTCCTCAGAACTGACATACAACAACTATTTATAGTGAATTATCAGTTAATTGATTGATCACTAAATGTGAATTAAATCAAATTTAATTCACTAGACCTCTCACTAGCACATCACTCAGTTAGAACTAGTTAAACTGATTTTAACTCAATTTCTTGAGTTAACTAATCCCAACTCATGAATAATTTCAACTGGACCCCCTTAAATCATGGGATCACTCTAAATGCATCCTCTTAGACCCTTAACTTGAATTTCCTAAGATAACTTAGTCATTCTAACCTAGTTAACTAATACAAGTTTTTATGAGATTAAGATTACAATTTATCTTGCAATTTAATTAAGGGAAAATTAAATAAGAAGTCTCGCTTTGGGGTGACATTTGAATAAAAAGGAGGATAATAACTTCACGTAGAGGTAATGTGGAGTATCTTCGTGTGGGGATCAAAGGTACCAATCCAAGCAAAGAAAGGTGGATAGATATTAAGAAAGTGAGGGAGTTGTACCCTCACTTACTTGCTGAATAAAAATAGACTTTTGGTGGTCTAAAAGCTTCCTTATGTGTAGGAATGATTGAGGGGACCAAAAGTATGCTAAAAACTGAAAGTGTTCAAAATCCTCCAAAACTAGTGCCAAATCATATATCTCATCGTTTTGATTCCAATGATGCTTGAATCGCCTCAATTTGACACCGTATGAGGAAGTTATCGCATTCTGAAGTTTTTGGAAATTTTTTAAAAATTTAACTTGCATGGTTGACTGAGCAGTGTACAAATTCAATGTGGAAGTCCATATGATGAAACCATGTTGGAATAATCAACTAACTAGGATGTACGGATGACAGGTGGACCAATGGCATGAGGGCACATGGCGCATGGTGAATAGGTGTACAGTTGATTTGGTGGAAAAATCATAGGCCACCACATGGGCCAACTAGAGGGAACCACATGGCCCTATGAGAGGCCACCAAGTGGCCCTAGTTTTGGCACAAAAAAAATTTCAACGGACCGACAAGCCTCTAGAAGAATTGAAATGCAAACCTCCAACATATCGTTGGATGCATAACCGCTAGGCCACAGGTGGTTCTTATTATATATAAGTGGTGGATTTATGTTTATTTTTGTATTGTTTTAAGGTTGTGTGGATGGGCAGGCTGACAGGCACGCTCAACTGACTGAACCCACTGTTTGTTTGTAACATGCCACCACTAGTGTCGGCGTAGGAGAAGGGTGCAGAGATAAGCGTCAACCCACAATTTGTATGGTGTATGCAACCATGAGTGGGATATGAGGAGGGGCGGGGCACATGGTGCCCTAACAGCACCCCAGGCCCAGGTCTTATAAAAAAACCATGACAGGGAGTGAGGCCAGGGAGGCACATGGCACTAGAAAATTTGGCGGAAATTCCGACGGCCAATTCGTCGCTATTCCGACACATAGTCATCGCAAGAGCGACAGTTCGAGGGCGGGAAAAATGTGGTTTACCATACCTTCGCAGTTCTTACGCAATTAAAAAGTGTCACACTATCGACACTTTTTCCGTCGCTTCCAAACAAGCGTCACTCTTCTGACGTTTCCCAATCCGTCGCACTTCCGACCTTTGTAAACTGTCGCACTTCCGACGAAATGTGGTCCGACGTTTTGAACGTCGCTCTTCCGACGTCTGTAAATTGTCACAATTACGACGAAATGTGGCCCGACGTTTTGAATGTCGCTCTTCCGACGTGTTTATACTGTCGCTCTTCCTACGTTTCTAATCTGTCGCAATTCCGACGCTTACAAGGCGTCGGTATAGCGACGACAGGTTCAATTTTTTTTAAAAAAAATGAAACTTTAAAAGAGGAAAAATGTTGTTTTGAATATATTATATGAAGTAAAACAGTCCATGAAGTCATTACATTTTCACATCAGAAGATTGGAACCCAAATATCCATCCAGAAAAGTGGAAGTCCCACCCCAGACAATGATAGAAAAATACCCCATGTCACATACAGGGACATGATATAAAACCCAGTAACGGTCCACATGGAGATTATCGAAAGTCTGAGAAAGCATCTAAATATGCCCGAGGCATCTATAAGAAAGTGAAATAGCAGTATGTATAATAGTAAAGCAACAGATAGAGTACCCACCTCCATTGTTCCAAATACAACTAGTACCCAAAAATCCTCGAATGAAAACGCTAATCATGTGAAGAGTGTGATATCCAAATATAAAAATACCATGAGACCATATCAATAAACTAGCAACATAGACTAGCATCGCTAGCTTTGGAAGGCAGTTATAAACTATAATCATTTTTTTTCACAAGAGAAAAAATGTTGTTTTGAATATATTATATGAAGTAAAAACAACATGAAGTCATTACATTTTCACATCCGAAGATTGGAACCCAAATATCCATCCGGTAAATGTGGAAGTCCCACCCCGGCATAAAGGATAGAAAAATACCCCGTGTCACATACAGGGACTTGATATAAAACCCGCACCGTCCACACATGGAGATTATCAACAACTGAGAAAGCATCCAAATATGCCCGAGGCATCTATAAGAAAGTGAAATAGCAAAAGATCTAGAATAGTAAAACAAATGTATAGAGTACCGACGTCCATTGTTCCAAATACAAATTAAAGTTACTCCAAATGCTTAAACTAGTAAAATAGGAGCAATTAAGAATTCACCGTTTATAACTAGTTTAGAAGAAAACATTTAGAATAATAATGATTAAAACCAGATTACACTTAAGTACCTTTTGATTTATTCCTTTTCATTAATTATTCAGAAATGAAACATAGTGATATAATAAACAGATATAAAAACTTAAAACACAGGATAGAAATGACTTATTGATCCGTAGTTTGACAAATCATCATCCAGATAGCCTCAAAGAAATTTCTCCAACAACACTTTATTCCGAAAAAGTCAATATTACAGCAAAGTATAAGAATCCACACTTACTACTCCAATTGATGGAGTATTTATACAAAAAATTATACAAAATATCTCATAACAATTTGAGATATTATCTAGGATAACTAATAAGTATTTTACAATAAAATAGAGACAGATGGTCTCGTAGATAAGAAAAATGATAACTGATGTTGTGCCGTTTCCTTCTTTTAAGAATGTGCTGGAGGCAGGCCCTATATCTTGGCTTGCTACTGTCCTCTTCAATAATTCTATGTTGATTATTTCGTTTCACTGATACTCTTTAACTGCTTTAATAATCTTTGACCTTTGTTCATCCTTTTATCCTTTTTATCATGATATACTGTGGTAAATAGGGAAAAATTTATGTAAGGATATTTTTTTACAAAAGTTCCATCATTTCTTCCCACCATTGAACTTCTGGCACTCTGTTCCTTTGCAACTTTCTTAGTGTTTCATCAGCCTCAGCATATCTGAAGAAATTAGGCTGATTTGGTAACAAATGATTTACTTCATGCTCAAGCTAAAATAAATTCTCCAATCTGTCATGAAGGTTTTTCCCTGTAGGCAATGCTGTTGTTGATGAACTGGTTGAAGAACTAGCTTGATTATCAACATATTTGTCCAATTTTTCAACATAACTATCAAGGTCCATTAGCTTATCTTCTGCAACTATAGGACTGGGCAATCCTCTATTTAACAAAATATTCAATCTTTCTCCGAAGGCAATGATTTCTTCTTGCATATCTGAGCACCTTCGTTCTAAATTCTGTACCAGAGTTCTTTTAGTAAAAACTCTCTTTATTTCCAGAATTGTTCGGGTCCTGTCCTGAATACCAATTTCTGCAAGTTGATTCTTAGTTTGAGTATTCAAAAAATGTACAAGTCTATTTGCCTCTTATGGCATATTTCCCAACTCTTTTCTTGATCTCTCAATCTCATCCAGAGCCAATTTAACTAAGTTATTATGTTCATCCATTATTTGAATTGAGGACCAAACATCCTTTATTGATTGAATGATATTATCCCAAATAATTTCATTTATTTCTTTTAAAGGTTTCTCCAATGTGAGATCCTTTTCCAATGCTTTGACTGTTTTTTCTAATTTGTTCACTTCTCTTGTTTTATCAGCGACACTCATTTTTGAAAGCTCATATTTATGTTATAGAGTGGCCAATTGTTCCTTTGTTTTGTGAAGCTCTTTGGCCTGAATGTTCATATCTTCCATTGACTTTGTTAATTCATCAGTGTTCAAATTTGCAGTGTTGCTCTGTGACAATTCTTCTGGCTGACCTGTTGTTGCTGTACCTGTCACTACTCCTGCTGTAGATACTAGAATATTTTCCTGCTTATCTTTTAATGCATTCTCAAGCTCTTTTTCAGTTGCAGTAAGTTGCTCATTCAATTTTAAGAGCAAATCCATTAGTTCTTCCTCAGAATTTTGTTTGATGATTTCTGCAGTCTGTGGATGTCTTGAGGCCGATAACTTTAATTGTTTTCTCAGAGCTGCAATATCATCATCTTTTCTCTTGATCAAAGATTCAATACCTTTCACATCTTTAGAATTATGACCCAAACCAATGATCATTTCCTCTAAAGTTTTGATTCTATTATCTTTAGCCTGGGAGGATGCTTTTTCAAGCTGCAACTGTGTATTAGTATTATCCAAAGAATCCTGCAACTTATGGGTCATCATTGATTTATCCGTCAGAGTAGAATAAATCATCTCACCTGTTTGCTTGTGTAGCTCAATTTGATCTAAAGTATGGATATCCTTTGCTAAGACTTCAAAATTAGTCCTAACGTAATCTGCAGCTATCTGAGGCTGCTGCACCTTGGGCTTCAAATGGATCATTAACATCTTACCCTGTTGGATGTCATAAGCTAACATCAATCTTTCTTGATTTTTCGGAGCCATCTTCAAAAATTGGTTGTACACTTGAAGTCTAAGTGGGTCGTTCCTGGCCTTTATATTGATGAATTTTCTTTTGATGTCCCAGGTAGTTTTTACTGGAGGTTTGAAAGAAGATATTTCTGCACTTTGTTGCCTCTGTATTCCCTGTTTTTGAAAATTAGTGGATGTCCCACTACCTGTACCTGTTTGCTGACTGTCTTCTCTTCCCTGGCTGTCAGGGATTTCCTGAAATGATTCATCTTCTAGAAGGGGAGTTAATTTCTGCCTTTTAACATCTTGTTGTTCAGAAGAGCCACCAATAGGAGTAGTTGTTTCAGCCTCTCTCTTTTTGCCCTTTTCTATATTCAGAGGAGTTTGTAAAATAGAAATTTCTGGCTCACTGATCTGAGTAGGAGGAATTTTTCCTTGACCTTGTTCTTTAGAAGTCTCTGGTTGCTCTGTCATTATGAATTTTTCAATTATTCGTATATCAGGCTCCTTTGCTTTTCCTTTAGATTCTACTGCTACTGTACTAATCTCCTGCAAATTTTGTTGTAAAGTCCTGGCTGAAGAAGATCCCTGCACCTGTCCAAAAGATTCTAGGTCAAGTATCTTTTCAAGATATTTCATTACATTTTCAACATTGACCTGTTCACTATCATTTTCAACCAATGTCCCTTCTGTCCATTCATCCATATTAGCATATTGTTCTATTTCTGGGATTCTTTGATGGATGTATGGTGACAGTTTATTTTTCATTCTTCTATCACAGATAAAGTTGTTTGGATCATAAGGCACCCAGTAGAAACTCTTTTGTAGTCTAAGATAGTCTTCTAAAATCCTTTCGGCTTCCTTTCCAGCTTCCCTAGAGTTACAAATGAAGGGACCTAATTGGCTCTTGATCCCGAGTTGAGCCTTTTTCTTTGCATTGAAAAAATGAATTATATCTGAATTATTCATCTGCCTGAAATATTCTAATGCAAAGAGTCTCATTGGGACATACTTGGGCAGTTTGAATGGGCAAAATTCACATCCATATATCCTGATCTCTGTGTAGTTTTGATATAGGTACCAGTCACCTATCTCGTACTGCTTTGAGAGCTAAAGGATTTTCTTGATTTCATTGTTAATTCTAGGAGGAGAGACTCTTGTCAACAAGGTAGTTGCAGGATGAAAAAAAAGGTCGACAAACTCATTATAGGAATAAGGAGAATTAGAGGAATTGTGAGTAATGGTAGACCAAAAGATGACTGACCTATGATTCCCTTTGGCATCAAGTTTCTTAACATAAAAAGGGAAATTTTCTGACTGAAAGTAAATCATGAGATGATATATGATAGAAGAATACTTAAATACTCTCTCATTCTCAAATCTCATGAACTGATCATGGATTTTGTCAACAATATAAGATGCAAAATCGTACTTGACAGCAGGAGGCTGTCCAGGGGTAAAAATGGATAACAATACTAGGGTTAACTGATCAACATACTCACTAGTATTGAAGCTCATTATGGAAGATATCATGTTTAAAATAAGTCTACCCTCATCAGTAAAGAAAGTATAACCATAAGGGGGAGGGTTTTTAGGCTGATGCTCTGGTAACATGAAGGTTTGGCATAGGCGGTTTAACTCTTCATGGGATAACCTAGTAGATTTCTCAAGTAATTCAGCCATGGACAGGGGAGTGAGAGCTTGACCAGGTTGGAATTGTAGCATTTCATTTATGGACTGAGCAGTTATTGGGAAAAGGACATTTTGACTTGGGGATAAAACTGCCCGTTGGTTGGGATCATAATTTGCGTAGCAATAATGGATTAACTCAGGAAAAATATGGACTGAGGGGAGAAGGTACATAGGAAGATTTGATTCCCAAAGTCCAAAGATGTCAAAACCATTCAAATAATTGTCTCTGTAGCGGAAAAATATTCGAAGAGGATTCTCACTGAGATGCAAGTCCTTAATTTGAAAATCTATATCGGCTAAAGGAAAATAATCCAAGTCCTTGTGAGGGGCATTGATGGGCATGACATTCAGAGCTACAGGAACTTCCATTTCTGGTTCTTGTGGATTCAGAAATGGAATTTCGGGGTTTTTGTGGAAAAGGGGCACAATTACCAGTTTTGGGAATATAATTGCAGTTCTGGGAACGAAAAAGACCAAACTGAACTTCTTTTCAGACCTTAGTGCATAATTAAAACTAAAACCAGGATTTTTTACAGAGTTTAGCGGGGAATTGGAATAAATACCTGTTTACGGGAAATGAAACGTGTTTAAACAGACGCTGGTTATGACATAAGAACCCTGAAATACTCTGCTTCAATTCTCTTCAGCAAGGTAACGGTCAGCAAGCGTTAACAGTTGGTTTTTGAATTTTTTTGCATGGAAGACTGGCTAGCGCACGGAACAATGAAAATGACGCAGACGCAATTTGTTTTATTTACAAAGTCAAAAGGGTGGCGGGTTTTGATTGATGACGTCAGCATGTACGATGGTTTCGTCACAGAGGGATAGGAGCGGATCTTTGTTTGGGCCGCTCGCGCAGTGGAAATCCGGACCCGAAAAAGATTAGGGCGAATTTGATAAGAAATTCGCGTCACAACTCTCCCTCCGTACGCCAGCCAACTTTGGACCCGAAAAATATTAGGGCGGAATTCATTTGGTTTTCGCGTCACAAAATTGGCCGATGTCAGCAGGCTATTTTGGAACGCGAATTTGGTTTGAATTATGGTTTATCGCCGTTTGAAGTCCGGCGGGCTCGACTTAAGAACAATTTTGTTTGATCCCATCTTATAAAATTTGTGTTGGTTTTCTTTGACAATACACATATTTATAATAAATCATGGGAATACCACACTAGTAAACATGTGGAAAAGCTATATAAATTATTGATAACAATCATTTTTATGTAAAAATATCCAAATGTGCTTTTGGGAAATAAGAATTCGAGTATTTGGTTCATATTGTTTTAAAGGAAGGAGTGAAGTTGGAGCCTCAAAAGATGCAAGCTATGACAAAATGACCTATTCCTAAGAAAATCAAGGTTCTTAGAAGATTTTTTAGACTTACATGATATTATTGATCATTTGTTAAGAATTATGCATGCATTTCAAGTCCACTCACACATCTCTTGAAGAAAATATCATTTATATGGAATGATGAGGCTACTTTGGCATTCTCTCTTTTAATGGATGCCATGTCTTCTACACCAACATCGGTTGCACCTACTTTGGTAAAACATTCATAGTAGAGTGTGAGGCACTAGGACAAGGAATTTACGTAACATTAACACAATAAGGGATATCATTGGCTTTTAAAAGCAAGGAATTCAAGAAAATATTTGGTGAGATCTACGTATGAAAAATAAATGGAAGCAATATTACATGCAATAAAAAATGGGGATAGTATATCATTGGGAGGTACTTTAAAGTCAAGATATACCATGATAGCATAAAGTATTTTTTGAAGCTATGATTTTCATTAGAAGATTAACAAAATGAGGAGAAAAAATGCAAAGTTTTAATTTTGAGATAATCTGCAAAAAGGGTAAGGAAAATTTAGTACATGATGCTCTTTCTAAAATAGAAGAGGCCTCAAATTTATATCCAATTACATTTTCTATTCCTAGGTGGCTAGAAGAAGCTTGCCATAATGGAAAAATGACAATAGTACTAGACAAAAACTAAAATTTATAAATGATGGGATGAACTCTATGGAGCATTGGGAGTGAAAGAGAGATATACTTTGGTGCAAATGTAGAATATTTTTATGCACGCAAGCATATTTGAATAAACAAATATTAAGGGAGTCCCATGTCTCTCTGATGGTAGGACACAGGGTTCCTTAAAACATCTCAAAGGATCAAAAAATATATTTTTGGAAGGAATGAAGAAAGATATTCAAAATTGTGTAAGAGAAGGTCAGGTTTGCATAATAAATAAAAGAGAGATAGTAAAATCTCTAGGGTTACTTCAACCATTCCACATACATATTCAAAGACTAGAAGATATCTCAATAGACTTTATTACAGGGTTACTGAAATATAAAGGTAAGTATTACATTTTTGTGGTCATTTATATAGACAAATTTTGTAGATTTTTTTTGTAGAGCTCAAAGTACATAAACAACAAGCCAAGTGGAAAAAGTGTCCGTGAAAGAAATTCATATTCTTCATGGTTTTCCTAAAGTAATAGTAACAAGAAAATTTTGGAAATAATTATTTAATATGAGTGGAGAAACACTAGCTACCATGAGTTCTACATATCAAACACAATCAAATGGTCAAACAAAAATAGTTAACAAATGTTTTTAAGGTTATCTACAATGTTACTCTTTATAAAAGCAATCTTAATGGATGAAGTGGGTTCCTCAAGGAAGAATGGTAATATGATACTATCATACTACCTATCACACATCTACTAAAATTTCCCCATTTAAGGCCCTTTATGGATATCCATATCCTAGTATCTCATACTTTTTGCAAGATAAGTCCAAAGTATAGGAAACAGAGTCACATATGGAAAATACTAAAGAAACTTTGAAAATTATTATGGAAAACCTTCAAATGACATGAAACATGATAAAACAACAAGGGGAACAACATTGAAGTGAAAGATAAGTTGAGGAGGGTAATTGGGTATTTTTTAGATTATAGCATTATAAGCAATCTTCATTCAAGAAAAAGAAGAATAAAGAATTAGCTCAAAAATGCAATGTGGAAAAAGTCGAAGTCGGGATTAAATCGGCAAGGGTCCAAAAGTTGAAATACTCAATAAAGTCGGGATTTTTTTTGAAAAAGTCGGCAAAAAGTCGGCAAAACTAAAAAAATACAAAAATATTCATTTTTGGAAAAAATCCTGATTTTTTCAAAAAAAAAAAAAATTATTAGAGAAACTACCTCACTCAAGATTTTTTCGAAAAATTCGGCAAAAATTCGGGATTTTTTCAAAAAGTCGGGACTTTTTGCCGACTTTTTCCACACTGCAAAACTGTTATGGCCCTAAATAATTATTCATAGGATTGCACAAGTGGTATAGAAGTTATATTTTCCTTCTTCTTGCATTCATAAGGTTTTTCATGTATCTTGCCTAAAAAAGGTTTTGGGAAAAAAATGCCAATGTAAATAGAACTTCCAAAATTAGATGAAGAATGAAAGTTGATTCTTGAACCACAAAAAGTTATAGATAAACATTCTGTATCTCTTTGACATATAACCATTATGAAGTACCTAATCAAGTGGAAGAATATTCTTCTAGAAGAAGGTACATGGTAAAATGATCAATTCGTGATGAAATACCCATGGCTAAAGGGTTCGTTTGAAGTTTTGACAAAGGTTTTGTTATATGTTTTATATAACGCACGGCGGAATAGTTTTATTGTTTGTTAAGGTCCCACACAGTGATCAAAATTTGAAGGGCAGGTCCGAATTTCAATTAGAAGGGCATATATCTATGTCGCCCTTCCATAATGAAAAGCTTAAAAAAAAAAACTTTTCAATTGACCACAATAAATTGTTTTACATTTCATTTTCAGAAAGACAAAACCATCAATCTTTATATTAATAAAATACTGTTACATATACAACAATGAAGAAGGCTCCATCTTTGATTGCTTAAATATCTCATTGGCAATGTCAACATAAGTCTTGAAGACACTATTATAAGAGTTTGGATACATACCACCAGGATATAGGAGATTCTTATGTGTCAGATTGTGTAATGCAATTTTGACTTTGTCTCACAAGGTGCAACAACATGGAGGTCTGGATTTTTCTTATAGAACTTTATTATTATTATTTGAAACGTTGTTTATAGATATGAATACAACAATGAAATTATGAGCATGGTGGACAATTATTCAAGCTCATGATGCCAAACCATGATGATGTAAGTTTGGAATTTAACATTTTTACATGTTAAAGAAAAATAGTCAAAATCACTGACAACTTAGTATGCCATAATTAATAATCATTCCCTGTTCACTTTTGTTAATAGGTTTATGTCACACAATGATGCAGGGGCATTAGGCACTAGCCAACAATGTAGGAGGTTTTGTCCACATGTTGTGGCTAGGAGGGTTCGAAAACATTTGAGTTGTAACAGCTAGGTGTCAATACCTCAGCTGACTGTATTACTTAGACTAGTTAGAGTTGTAGGAGTCGAATAGTTTCAGTTAGTTGAATTATTATAATTAGACCTTTTTATTTCTAGAACGGTCCTCTCAGAGGAACCGAAGAGCCATATGTTATGTATATAAATTGTAATTCCTTGGATGAATAAAAGTAGAGAGGGAAGAGGAGAGTAGAGAGGGGATTTCTGCAATAAACCTTTGTGTGTGAACAATTGTTTCCAGTTAAATGATTTCCAAGCTTAGTTTCCATTGAATTATCTCGAACTGCTAATTGTGAAGAATTGTTTAACTGTGAGGCGATTAGGTACTGATAATTCCATTCTTCTGTCTTTGAATTCCCTGTGAACTCACCCCACCCTAAGGCGAGGTCTGTGTAGAGAACCGGGGTCGTGAACACTGTTCAAATATAAAAATCCCGCTTAATAAAGAGACAAAATTGTTGTGCTTTCGGAACCTGACCCGAGGATTGGACATGAGTTAACAAACAAAAGGATAGCGGAACCAGACTTGCACTCGTGGTCAAGCCCTGTACCAAAACCACGAGCGGAATCACAAAAGCGGGTTGCCCATATCGCACCGCTTTTGCGGAGTAGGCGGTATTTCCTATTCGCGAGTGATTCCATAGGGAATGCGACACATGGCGAAGTGACACCCATAAAACCACCGTTTAACCCGCGCCATCGCACGTTAAAGCCCGACGTTGGAAGCCGAGCGAAATTGCCAAGAGTCGTTGATTTGGAGAAGGGCCATCGGATGGTGGTCGCACGTTGAACTTGCCCAGAGGTTAACTAAGGTGTGCGGAGGATAGCCAGGTACGATACGAGTGTTTGATTGGTTATTGATATATATAGGTGGGGTCGGAGTATAATGAAATTGTTTAATTAAATGATTGGCGGATAATTAGCATAAGTCTGGAGCGTGATTGTTGTAAGGCTGGGTGGTGAAATATAGAGCCGAAAGTTCATTACAAGTTATTTATTTAAAAAGAAACGTGGAGTTTAAATACAAAGTGTTGAAAGTTAAACATTGGTTATAAGGCTTGGAGATAATATAAAGTCGGGAATATAAATTAAAGCCCAACCATTGTGGATAGTATTTATTTATCAAATTCTACAAATTTGATAAATAAACCCGAAGAAAGAAGAAGTCAATTAAGACTCAAGCTGGAGAAAAATAACGGGGTAAACCAAGGGAAAATGCTGACAGAGCGATTGTAGACACACCAGCTCTCCTTAGGGGTCCAATTTCAGTTTTGTTGCGTCACACGATGATCTCTCTTCTCTGGCATTTACTTGTATTGAAGATCACTATTCTAGGAATAAGGAGTTATTTTCTCCAAAAATAACCCTAGCCAAACATCGACAATGCATCAAGGATATCTTTCTATGCTTCATAAGTACATATGTTCTACTTCTAAATCATGTCTTGGAGGTGGTTGTTTTGCTAGAAATTATTGACCAGTTGGTTTCATACCAAAGTCTTTTTCTCATTTTCAGCATCCAATACATGAAAAAGATAATGGTTTAAAACAACATAAATATTTGAAATTTTGCAAGAATTGTCTAGCACACTTTGAATATGAATTTTGAAGTCAAGTGCATGATGTTGTATAGGATCAAGTGTCATTTTGAATACCAAATGTTTCACAAGAAACTTCTCAACATGCTACCCTGCAGTAAGGATTAAATGACAATATCGCATCAACTATTTCCATAATAAAAGTGCACCTTGGCCATAAGACTAAACAACTACAAATGTTGTAGATCTAACAAGACCACACAATCAAATGTATTCCACAAGGCCAATACTGTATGAAAAATGAAAAGGAGTTTGCAACCAAAAATACCTTAGGCAACTAATTCAATTAGATACACCAAACCATCAACAAAAAGGAAAACTAGCCTACTTGGCCCCAATATTTTCAACTAGGTCCTCTAATTCAACCAATAAAAAGGCCAAAACAATAGCATTGAGATACATTTCATTACACTATCAATAACAATAAAATTTGACTCAACCATAACCCTTTCCTTTTATTGTTGTGAAAAACTTTATGCATTACTTCAATATTGAATTATGAACTGTAAAGGAACTTACAAAATGTGACATTATGAACCTATTCAAGCGCACAAGAAAAAATATCCTGGACATGACCCTGGTTGACAAGTTGTATTGCTCATGATGCAAGAGGATTTGTACCTGCACTGCCAAGTCAATCAAAATCCATCATTATCTATACAATAAATACAAGCAATTGATGTAGTATTTTTTACTCTAAGATGCATTCTTATGATAATGTTAGAACATATGTTGAAAATGTCAAAACATACCTGAATAAGCTCCTCTTCGTTTCAAGAACAATTTATTTGAGTCGCATGAACTTGGAACAAGCCTCCCACGATCTGAAAGAGTAGCAACTAAGTCAACAGTGACTTTTTTGTTGCTACGCTGGATCAAGGGAGGTTTGCTCCAAGATTAAATCGCTCCAATAAATTATTCTCTACTAAACAGGGCCAACCACGTGAAGGTGGAAGCTCTTATGCCCCCCCCCCCCCGCCCCCTCACATCACTCTCAATTCCCCAATACCCAATCTATATTTCATTTTTTACTTTCATGAGCATAAAAAAAAATATTCAATAACTAATAAAAAAAAAATTCAACAAAAAGTACTCAAGGAAACATTGCAATTAATGCTTGACATAAAAATAGTATGATAAATGAATTTTTTATATAACGCAAAAAACGTTCCAAGTATGGTAACGTTTGTCTTATAATAATACAATATTTTACATTATCGAAATTTCTTTTTCTTCTTCCTATTTTTAAAGCTTCTAATTACATCATCAATATCATCATGCTCTGCTCCTGTTTCGTGCCTTTCGACCCGCACTTCGGACCTAGTTGTGTAGTCACGATGTCTGGTCTCATCTAGTGACGGGGCATCGCCTACAAAAACAGATAATATTAAATTTTAATTGTCAGTTTTTAAATATCATTGAACTAGTTCGGTAATATTAATAAAAAAAATTGGAATGAGATTATTTACCTGGTGCACTACTTTCAATTACTAATTTGTCAAGTAAGAGTCAGCCATGTTCCGTCTCATCTAAGGATTTGGCATCGCCTACAAAATCGCATAATACGTAATCTACTTGTCACAATATCATCAACTAGTTCGCAATATTAATAATAAAAATTCCAATGAGATTATTTACCTAGTGCAATTGGGCTTGTCATTTAACGAAGGCGTAGGGTCACTGATGGTTCCGGTCTAATCTAGTGACGGGGCATCGCCTACAAAAATAGATAATATTAAATTTTAATTGTCAGTTTTTAAATATCATTGAACTAGTTCGGTAATATTAATAAAAAAAATTGCAATGAGATTATTTACCTGGTGCACCCACAAATAATACGCTTACCTGGTTAAAGTAGGGGTCACGACAAACCGGGTCCGATCAGCACGCTTACAAAAACAGATAATATTAAATTTTAATTGTCAGTTTTTAAATATCATTGAACTAGTTCGGTAATATTAATAAAAAAAATTGCAATGAGATTATTTACCTGGTGCACCAGTTGTCGCCGCTGACCTAGTTGCGTAGTCACGATGTCTGGTCTCATCCAGTGACGGGGCATCGCCTACAAAAACAGATAATATTAAATTTTAATTGTCGGTTTTTAAATATCATTGAACTAGTTCGGTAATATTAATAAAAAAAATTGCAATGAGATTATTTACCTGGTGCACCAGTTGTCGCCGTTGGGACTGTTGCCCTGTCTTCCTCTCTGGTGGTAAGATCCTCAAGAGAAACATTCTCTGTCATTTAAACAAAAAACGTTATAAGGACAACCATCAAGGTATAATTAGAAAAAATTATAAGTGGAAATTAATTACCGTCACGACCCTCACTGATAGTAGCATTGTCAGCCTGGTCCCTACTACAATGATCAGGTTGCACGTGAGGATCATCTACATTTGGCTCTAAAAATGGGTTATTTCCGTCGTCGGTAGTGTTGCTCCCCTGATTTAAAAAAAGTTGTTAGACATCAAATTTATGGATGAAAACAAACATATTGAAAGGTTAATGTTTTACCTTATCAAGCATTCTAGATCTTGGGACCTGCCCCAAGCTTATGGGACGTTCAACTATGGCTTGATAGCCGAAATGGAAAGCGATATTTTTATCTTCCTCTATAGTTTCTGTTCCGAAGTCATCACCCTAAATTACATATGATTGTGTATTTTTAATCATATTTGATAGGATTACAAAAACGTTGGAAGGCGATACAATTAATTATAAGATGTTTAGCTACTTAATTACAATTTTTGCAGCTAATTTCAAGTAGCCGCCCTGGCCTAGCTTGTGATGGCCCTTTTTTTCAATCCTAGCTTTGGTTTCCTTTGAGGTGTCAGGCAACCTAGCATCAAAAGATTAAAGTCAGATATGACGTAGCACACTTTTATTTTAGACATAGAGAAAATTCAAGCTATTGAATTAAAGTTGTAATTTACCTTGCGGGTCCAGTTGGCATTTTTCCTTCTTTATTTGCCCTTTTCTATTTTCCGTCATGGATGAGTGCTCTCCACTCACTCTCTGGAACTGTGAGAGGACGCTCATATCTAGGGTTAAATTGCAATTGCGTCCTATAGGTGTCCCTGGTATATTTCAAATATTTGGCGGCTACCCGAGCCACCATTGTTCTGTCAAATGTGCCGACCCCAAAAATGGCTTCTAGATAATCTAGAAGTTCTTTTTCAAGTTGGAACTCTGGGAATTCCACCCTGTGCGTATGGTTGGGCCAAAAATTACCAACGAATGGCTCTCCAGATACCTGTAGAACTCATTGTTTCCTACACAGAAGAAGAAGAAGAAGAAGAAGAAGAAGATATTATCATTAATTTAAAAATAAAAATCATGATAAATATGTTTTAGATAAAGTACATGAAATAGTTAAAATATTAAAATTTACCTGGGAGTTGTACATGCTTTATAGGGACACCTTCATCGTTCACCAACAAGGTGCCATTAATGGTCCCTGTGGAGCTGACACGTGTAGCTCCAGGAAACGCAATAATGTAGTTGGCCATATCAGCCTCATCATTGCCAACATGTTCAGCGGTTGGCTAGGTGTCTGCTTGGGCAGGGTGTGTTTCTTGGCTGGCACCTAAAGGAGTAGAAGGTGTACGAGAGGGTTGTTGGGAAATCTCTTGCCCTTTTGTCCCACTACCACCAACACCGGATTCAGCAAGTGCCAAAAAACGCTACATACAAAAGAACTTTTTGTTAGTTTAGTCAATGTAAAAATTAAAAATCAAACTATCACAATTCATCTCATGCAGAACAAAAAAAATATCCTTTTGACTTTTTATTATTACCCGATATCTTTCTAGCTTCCTCATAAGATGTTGTATCCTCTCTTCTGTTTCAGGTGTTTGAGGCGCGTCTATCAAAGTATTAAATTCCGACCTTGCATCTCGTGCCTTTTTTTGCAACAAGAACACTGGAGATAGAGATGAAGAAAGCTCTTCCTCAAAGAGGGAATCATCAGGCGTACCATGGCTAGGTGTCTGCATATTTGAACAAAATTAATATTATTTCAATTATGTAAATAACTAAAATATCTGAAGATAGAGCAATGCTGGCACTTTACATGTTCTTCCGCTGGCCTCTTTCCGCGATCATCCCGTCTCTGGGTTGTTCCTGCACTGCTCTCATCAGTCTGCCACATTGCAATAAAATTATAAATGTAAAAACTTGAAAAAAATATCTAACTTGAAAACACAAAATGAAAAATGAAATAATTTCTAATAAGACACCGGACGACAGAGTTAGAGTTTCAAATATGCCTTGCATTGAATTCAGTCCTGGAAACATGTCATTGCACATTAAGGCAGCCAAACAAGAGACGAGTTGACAATGAAGACCTTATTGAATATATTATTGGAGAAACTTCTAGTAAACTTGTTGTGAAGACCTTGAGGACATTTTTGGAGCAACATTGTTGAAGTTGATGGTATAGCATTGTTGGAGACGATCTTGAAGGGCCTTGAAGTGAAGCTTTTGGAGCAACTATTGAAAACTCCTTAGAGAATTTAAGTAAGGCACTTTCTATCTTCCATCACCTTTTTCCTTTCAATATCCTTTAAACGATTTTGTTGATATTTAATGTTTGAAATCACGTTATAATTCCTCGATTATATGTGTTTGGGGACTAGAATAATTTCACACTAAACCATGCAAACTTAAAAGTAACTTAACAGATCCATAAAGTAATAATAATCATAATTCCTAATTTCCTATTGTATGATATGATGAAAATTATTCAAACATGAAGCAATGAAAACATGCAATGTCTGAATTTCAAGATTGATGAACCAATACAAGAAGTTAGAAACTACAACTTTGATTCAATACTCTGTGTCCTAACTCCAGGAAGGAATCTAGTTTGTAGTACAGAACATGCATCGTGTATTATCAATTCTTAATCGACAACAACTAAAGGTCATCTACCTCATCAATTCCTTCCCATTTTGTGTTTTTATGTTATATTCCTTATAAAAGTGTCAAATTTCTCTCAAAGTAAGCAACCAATGAATAAAATAAAAAATAGTTGAGATATGATTGAGAAATGGTCATTTATTTCTTGAAAGGATATTCACAATTTCTTTGGTTGTTTTTCATCTCAAGAAACAAGAAATGACCTAAGAAACTATCGTGATGTAATATAAGAAACAACACAGTGCAATGTCCATTTTCAAAGCCAAATGATGTCCATTGAGGACATGGCCTTTATTTGGTTCCTGTTTCATAGGAGTTTCGGGTAGAAATGGAACTTTGTTGTACCATTTCCAGTAGTAAAAAGGGAAAACCTTATTTTTCCATGGGAAATAATTTACCTTTCATTTTTCAAGATAATCTAAATCACAAAAATATGAACTATACTGCACACATTCTTGGATAATGTGAAAGTGGAAAAGGAATACCCTACACAAGTGATGCACACATGTACATTTGAACACTAATAGATTTTTGTAGTTGAAATGCAATGCTTGTTTTCATTTAAATGTAGGATTTTTAAAGCAGGGAGAAATAATGGCTGCCAAATTAATAAGTGTTTCTTTGGGAAAAATTTAAATCTTGTATTAGGTGATGAAGATAATAGAGGGTATTGAATCTTGATTCTTGACATCTAGAGAGAACCCTACAGCCTAACACAATCTAATGGAATTGACCAAAAAACCCAAATAGAGTCAACCCTACTATAGGAGGAAGGCCTGCAGTAAGAACTTACCATTTTGCAAGAGCTGAGGGCGAATGCTGTTCTGCAAGAGCTGAGGGCGAATGCAGGGCGAATGCTGTTTTGCAAGAGCTGAGGGCGAATGCTGTTCTGCAAGAGCTCAGGGCGAATGCTGAGGGCGAATGTTGTTCTGCAAGAGCTCAGGGCGAATTCTGAGGGCGAATGCTGTTCTGCAAGAGCTGAGGGTGAATGCTGAGGGCGAATGTTGTTCTGCAAGAGCGGAGGGCGAATGCGCGCATGATATCAGACGTTAATGTAGCACACATGTACATTTGACCACTAATATATTTTTGTAGTTGAAATGCAATGCTTGTTTTCATTTAAATGTAGGGTTTTTAAAGCAGGGAGAAATAATGGCTACCAAATTAATAAGCGTTTCTTTAGGAAAAATTTAAATCTTGTATTGGGTGATGAAGATAATAGAGGGTATTGAATCTTGATTCTTGACATCTAGAGAGAACCCTACAGCCTAACACAATCCAATGGAATTGACCAAAAAAACCCAAACAGAGTCAACCCTACTATAGGAGGAAGGGCCTGAAGTAAGAACTTACCATTTTGCAAGAGCTGAGGGCGAATGCTATTCTACAAGAGCTGAGGGCGAACGTTGAGGGCGAATGTTGAGGGAAAATGTTGTTCTGCAAGAGCTGAGGGCGAATGCTGTTCTGCAAGAGCGGAGGGCGAATGCGCGCGTGATATCAGACGTTAATGTAGCTATTGCGACAGATACGAAACAATAAAATCATTTTTATGTAGCGCACATAAAGTTTCATATTTGTATTTAGTGCGCATATAAGTGTCGTTATACCGACGTCGGAAAAGGCGTCGCTATTGCGAAGAAGGCCTCCAAACGTCGCAATTACGACACTTAGACATTGTGTCGCACTTGCGACGTTTAGAGGAAGTCATCGCAATAGCGACGCGTTGGGCCATAGTGTCGCAATTGCGACGTCTTCCTCCAAACGTCGCAATTGCGACACTTTTCTAAGTGTCGGTATTGTGAAAATTTTCTATAAACGTCGGTATAGCGACGGTTTCGGGCGGGATGGAAAAAAATTGGGGAAATTTCTTACATTTGGTCAAAAGCGTCGGAACCAAGTGTCGAAATTTCTGCCAAATGTAGTAGTGTGGCCTATGGCCCGCACCCCTTGGTTATATGCTTTCCACATGACTGCAACTCAGGAGGCAAGAAGGGGCCTACGACCCACACATTAAAAAAAATAATTAATGTTTATATGGAAAACTCATTGAAGAATGTGGATCGAGCTTGAGACCTTTGGGTTCCAAATAGAGTGCCTTACCAATACATCACAAAGCATTTTTGTTTCTAAGTTTGCAGAGCGAACCAATTTTGTAGAGTTGTTTGCAGGAAGTTTGAATAAGGAGGCCTATATTGGCCATTTTCAACCTTTTTGAGCCCAAGAAGAGCCTACCCAACTATTTTTGGGCATTCTAGACACAATGGAAATGTTATTTTTGAAATTTGAGGCTTGTATGTTGATGTATTGGAACGTTTGAGCATATAATAAAAAATGCCAACATTGGAAGATGGACCCAAAGTAGTAGACCAGGAGGGTGAACTCTTTCATCAATTTGTTGTGTTTTGATGTTGCTTATTGTCCATTTTAACTGTTAAAAATTTCAAAATTTAATTTAGTTTGTTTTCTTTTACAATGACTATCCATTTCCTAAAAGACATAAACTAGCTTGCAAAACATTTCATTTCAAATCAAAAAAGGAGTAAGGATTGAGGCTTCATTAATGATGGGATTATGAAAGTGGCTATGGATCATGAAGATGTTATATTGGAATTATTCCCATATTGTGCCTATTATATTTTCTGAAGAGTAGTGCAATTTGTGTCCACAAGTGTTCAAACAAGGAGCATGAATTGACTATGTTTTATGTGGTCTCTTGGTTATCTCTAGATAGGTGATATAAGGACGGGCCCTTGAAACCTTTCTGAGTGATTCTATCCCATGTTAGAGATTTGTGCTTAGCTAAGAGCCACAAAAAGTGAGCTACTTTAGACTAAAGTTTTAGTTACCATATGTAAGCCTAGATCGAGCCTTGGGGGACTCAATTGTGTTTTAAGGCTAGATTATATGCTTCATTGACTATGAATGTGTTGGTAGATTCATAACCCGATCTTAGTTTGTCT
Source organism: Pinus albicaulis (assembly GCA_034641835.2). Taxonomy (NCBI): domain Eukaryota; kingdom Viridiplantae; phylum Streptophyta; class Pinopsida; order Pinales; family Pinaceae; genus Pinus; species Pinus albicaulis. Next base: position 598,993,594 of record CM076571.1, on the reverse strand, counting down.
CACTTGACCATGATGTGGATTTTCCTCTTTTGAACATTTTGTTCATGGATGGATCAATCATGAAGATGTAAAATCTCATTCTTGCTTGGATTCCCAAGAGTTCCATTTATCATTCTCCATTTGTTGTTTCTAGTAGTGTGCTACCAATACATGTCTCTTTTCTTTCATGGGGGCCTCTAATTGTGTAGATTATTCCTAACTGCCAAATTTGGTCATCTATTGCCAAGGATCTTCCCAAAATTGAGCTAAGTTATCATCCTTGATTTCCCAAAAGATATGATATTGTATATTGTGTTTCTGGATATTAGCTAAATTCCAAATGATTGAGGCATGGACATAATGTTGCACCCTTAATCTCTATTTAAGAGATAAATCTAGGATATATTTTGTATTCCATATAATCTTCCACATTTCATTACCCCTTAAATCCATCACTACCACATTTTTCCCCAAGGACTTTTATTGAGAATATCGGGGTCCCAAAGTCCTAATTCACCTCTCATTTTTGGCAAATGCAATTTATCCTAGGCCACAAGGGCCCATTTGCGCTCCCTTGTTAATACCCTCCAAAGAAAGAATCAATAAATATTATGATAGAGCACAAGACTCATTTTGGGGAAAATAAACATAGATTCAATAAAGGGAGAAATACTAAAGAACATATTTGAGGAGGAAAACTCTGCTAGCAATGTTAAGGTAAAACAAAGTCTAGTTATCCAGTTTTTGAATATCTTGGTTAAGAGGTATTTCTAGTTAATTGATTTTAAGGATTTGTCGACAAGAGAGGCACCAAGGTAAATAACATGAAGGGAGGAATGTTGAGATCCAAGGATTATAGCTAAGTGGGCTTGGAATCTAAGGTGGATATTGAAGGAAGATATGAAATTTTTCGAGGCTGATAGAAGTGTTTGATGCAAGCGTGAAGTCTTCAATGATTTGGTTGAGCATCGTAGCTTCTCTTACAGAAATAAATCCTATGAGAATTATGTCATCCACGAATTTATAATGTGTGACTAGTCCAGTAGTACCATAGAGACATAATCCTTTGATGGATCCTTTTTGGGAAACAACCAATAGTTAGTTTCCTAGAACCTCCACAATGATGATGAAGAGAAAGGGTGACAAAGGGTCCCCCTTACCAAATCCTCTTGAGGGATTAAAAGTGCAAGTCAGAGAACCATTGAGGAGAATAGAAAAGAAGGGAGAGGAAAAGAGAGAGCTTATATAATCTATCTAGTCTTCAAAGAAGCCAACTGATTTGAGAATGTGGTAAATATATGTCCAACTAAGCTTACTAAAAGCCTTGGAGAAATCTAGTTTGGTGACCATGTCTGCCTTCTTGAGTTTCTATAGAGAGTGGATGATCTCATGGGCCACAACTATACCATCGATAATTTGTCTTCCCTCAATATATCTAGACTTGTATTTAGATATTAGAGAAGGGAGTAGAGGATTAAAGTGATTAGAAATGATTTTGGATATGATTTTCTATATAAAGTTACATAAGGAAATGGTTTGGAAACAACTTGGATCATTTGTTGAAAATGGCACCAAGAAAGATTCTAATTTAATTTTCCCATGAATTAAATTAGAATAAAATTGTAATTCCACATCACATGAAAAATTGTATGAGTTAATTAAGTTAGTTTGACTTATTTGGTTCAGTTAATCATAGCTGAGGGTCTAACTTGAGTGATGTAGAGTGGATCCTACAAAATAGGAGCCCTGGTTGAGTTTATTTTGAGTTGTAATTAATCAAATCAATTTATCTGAGTTAAAGTTAGTTTAACTAGTTCCAACTGATGGAGGAACTAGTGAGAGGTCAAAGTGTGGAACTTGAACTTGAACCACATGCATTTATCAATCAGATAACTGATAAATAAACCATAAATAATTCATGCATTTCATACTAGAGAAATATCAAGTTGAGATTGGAGTTCAAGGGCAGTGTACTATCAACTGAATAATCATCCAAATTGTACATGTGGTGCATGCAGTCAAAGGAAGGCCCTAGAATTATTGTGCAATTCAAATTGGGAATTGACCTAATTAATAGTGGCTAACTACCAAAGGAAACAACACAAGGAAATAGGGATCCAGGCAGGAAGAAAATTGGTTACGTATTGGCGTAAGCTTGTCTAGGAAACACTGAGATAGATGGAGATAGTGTAGAGGTTTATCTGGTTGGAGAAAAGCATTGTAATCTTCTCATATTTTATTTCTTATGAAATATACATATAGCGGGGGTTTTAGATGAGGCTTTCCCCTAGGAAATCATTATGTAATGTGTGATTGAATTTATTTCTTTTGTATTCTTTGTGATTTCGCGATCGTAATTGGTTTTCCGCAATTAGTAGAGTAGATTCAAGTATATTGTTTTATCATATTATAATTAGAAGTTTGAATCTACATAGGTGATCAGAATGATGGCACCTTGGCTTGCACTAGGCAAGCATAGAAATACTCTCAGAATATATCAGGAAATGGTTGCTCTCTCAATGACTGCGTAATATCCAAGCTGCTGGTGCTATTGTCGTGTTGCTGCTACCACTGCTACTACTGGAATGGACTGAATATTTGGGGCTGATCCCCACTTTGGAAAATCCTGAAACTTTGAGAATGGCCTCTACTCCCAAAACCTAGAAAAACCCAGAAAGATTTTCAGAAATGGCCAACCCCCAAAAATAGCTCCCTTGAGGCTATGCGTTGTTCCTCAAGGAGGGATGCTATCTCTGAATGAACGGCTCCAAAAGCTGTTCTGTAACTCCACCAAAACACTGGAATAGGAAATGGATGGCCCCTTATCCACTATCCCCGGCTGAATCCACCTCAAAATCCATATCCGGAACAACCTCTCCACAAGAATATGTCCTCCCTCTCACTGACTGCATTGTCCCTCTGCATGCGTGCTCCTCCCGTGATAGCTGAAACTCCCACTGAAAAAATAAGGATAGAATTCCTCACCCGAGAAGGCACTCGAAGTCCCCCGGGGCTGAGGTTTGGATCTCCGAACGGAGACACCCGGTGTACTGAACAGTACGTGCAGACTTTGCTAAACAGCAAGCGTGCTCAATGTCAAGAAGACAATTCTCAAAATGCATAATCAGAATGAATGAGAATGAGGGGACCCTTCCTCCTTTTATGCTTGGTGAGCCTCTCCTTCACCTAGGCTCCACCAATCCCTGCACTGCCACTTGGCCACTAGGCCCCACCTTGCTAATTCGATATGTCTCCTTGGTGACTTTAGGGAATGCTTTTATCCTAAGTGTGAGCTAAGTGCTCCTTCACCCACTTTATTTCTATTTTAAATTTATAAAGGAAAAATTATTCAAAATTAATATTTCCAATTAGCTGCTGCTAATTGGGAATATTATAGTCCTCCCCGCCAAAAATTGCTTGTCCTCAAGCAATGCCTAAACAAGCCTCCTCTCTAGCTGATGCTCCCCACTATCACTGTAAAATGTGCCTGGGTCCCAGATGTGCCACTGAATCTTCCCTGTCCTCTGTATCACCTGGATATGGAGGGATCTCTCAATGCCGGGATCCCAAGCCATCCTATCCAACATGAAGCTCCACCTGCTCCACTCACCATCCTGCCATGCTAATGAAGTCCACCACTTCATCAATGACTCGCTAAAGCTCGATGGAATATATACATGATCTCCCCATGTAGTATACAACTCACCCCGAGAGTTTATTGAGCTATGTAGAGTTGTAATGCTCAAGTATCTTGCTAATCTCTTAGAGGTACCACCATGCTGATGTTGTGCTACTCTGATCATGAGATACTCCCTGTCATGCCCAGACTGTATCCTCCTCTCTTGAGACCTAGTGGCAGGAGATATATGAAAGACAAGCTCATCCAGACCAGTAATCACCATGATGCCAATACCTACCCCTCCCAATGCAACTCTGAATCTATGTAGCAACAGAGAAAGTCTACCTTGCCATCCGATGAAGGCCTCTGTGTACCCCCATGTGCCAACCCAATAGTGAACTAGATCACTCTCTATCCTGACTCTGACCATAATGAGACAGAATGGGTTATCAATCAACTAAATCTCTGCATCCCATAGTCGGACCTACTGCACCATAGCTCTGACAAATGTAGGAATCCCTCCGTGCCTCATCTCTAGTCCCTGCTCGTGACCAATATAGAGGGTCCATATATCATGGGAAAATATGATGCATGCTAACCTGCCCTGTGTCGGCCACTGTGTAGTACCGATGACCGTTGGAAGCCATATGTGACAAATAGCCACCCCCTGAATGCAATCAATAGATAGATATCTGATACTCGCAATTGACTCAAGGTATGTGGATCCCTCCTGTCCCTACCAACCATCTCCACTGGATCTGCCATCCACCCTCTCGATAATGTGTCGATACATTGTCTGGAGCCCAGACACATGCTGGGATGCTACCTCTTCTATACCTAGTATCCTCTGCTCATGCATGGTCTTGACATTCCCTAAGAAAAGAGTGATGCATGTCTCCCTCATGACCTGCTCCCCAAGCATAGGCTCAGCGATGACTGATGTGCCACCCCTGCAGAGGATCATCTCATCCCCTAACTTGTGGCTGTCAACTAGCGCACCGACTGAGTGCCACTGCTGGGAAGTCTCTCCCCTAGTGTGCTAAGTGTCATCCAAATATCTTGGGTGAGCCTCGTGTACCCCGCTGCTCATGCCCAAAGTACCAAAGGACAACAACAAAATCGATTGTGCCCATGAGTGATTCAGAAGAGGGTCAAGTGCGTGAGTCCCCACAGATACCATAAAGTATCACTCATCTGTCTCCCCATCGATACTGGGTGAACTACCCCCAAAGGTAAGCCCGATGTCCCTGTCCGTGAGTCTCCCTGGAGGCAATACTCTAAGACCCTGCTGTGCAGCACCGTATGCCCTCGCATACCACCGATCATCCATGTACTCCTCGACATGCCACTGCACACTGAGGCATACCCCTGTACACTGCTGGATACCCCCTACTACTACTGTACCACCCTGTACCGTCTCGTGCCTTATCTTTTTCAAGGCATCGGTCACTCCTCGCGTGTTCTCCATGTGATGTAGGACACTCCTACTCCACAATGCAGTCCCACACACTATGGTACACCACCATGCAACTCCATGTCCACCAGTAGTCCACTGCTCAATGCTAGAGAACCCCACACATCCTTGGATGTGATGACCTAGAGTTGTGTCTCTGCATGTCAGACCACCCCCAATCGGTATCATCACCTCCACTGTCGCATCGCTATACCCGCTGATGAATGGATCATCACTCCAAACCCTCCCCGAGGGGTCCGAGAAGTGAATCTCCCTATGTGTCAGTAGTGATACCACCACTGCTCGGCTTCGCTGTGACCTCTGTGCCCCACACAAAGGTGAAGAATCCTTGGCTCCATACAAGGCACCATCTGGTGGCCAGCCAATGCCACTTCCTCAGACAAGCTCCTACCAAGGTATGTTGATCACCCTGTGACCCCGCGTATACGTGTCATACCAAGACAACCTAGGGAGTCTTCCCATAAACTGGTTGGCCACTAGAGCTGACCGAAACTCCCCTAGCGAATGCGCATGCTCAATTTCTAGGCCAACTTTACCCTCCAAGACATAGTCAACCGACCTGCCTGGGAAACGACAGGTAGTACGGCCTAGATCCAAATTCCAGTCTGGGGTTCCTATATTCCCAGCACCTAGAAACTCCTGCTGAACTACACCTGGGTCCACCACTATCTACATAACCCACTCCACCGGGTACCAGCTCAAAATCTCTCGCCATCCAACCTCAAAATGTGGATGTTGCACCCTGTGCAACTTCAATCGTCTCATCCCGCTAACCAAGTCGACGTATGAGATCTGACTAGGTGGCTCCACCTCTCTCTCTCCAATGGAAAGAGGTGACCCAACAATGCTGCTAGCCCCGTTTATGCATGCCTGAAGGGGACTTCTCTGACACTCCAATGTACCCTCTAGCTGTACCATTAGGGAATCCACCCGTTCCCCAATGTGGGCCAACTTGGCCGCTGACTTGGAAAAAACCACTCTCATGCCCTCTAGCTCCTCGTTCTGTAACAAAATAGCCTCTCGTACTGATGTGGCATTCCCTTTCAAAACTAGACGGTCAGCTCAAAGCTGATGAAACCGTTGTGCCTGACCATCATCCAATACCTTTTATCTCCCAGTGCCTCATCAAAGGTGGATACATCTCCTGGCACCTCACCCATCTGTCGCGCGCTGCTACCACTCGAAGACTCGGACAGTACCTCGGTCATCACCTCAATGGATGGAACTACTGGGGTAAGCTCTACTCTCTCTACTAAGATGTCAATCGATATGGTCAAAGAAGTCTCCAACACAGGTGACCCCTGCGTCATACTGGGTGTATCCACATGCTCCCCATGATCTTGTGTGCCCTCATCCTCCAAGTGTGAGGTAGCCATTTTTATGGCTTCCCCCTCCGTTATTCGTTCAAGCTGGAAATAGGTATCCAACTTTTCCACCCGATCCCGAACCATGCAATCAGTGGATCCATCATACGTGGGAAAAGGTGTCCTCCCAGTGGTAAAATGCAACTCTGAACTCTACGTGCTAGACCCCCCACTGTTCCTTCCTCCTTCATCCTGCCTGAGCTGACATTAATCTTTGAAGGGAAAAGCCGCTCTGAAGTTTTCCCCCATGGACTGCCATTCACAGAAGTAATCTCCAAAGGGTATATGATCATGTTGTCTACCTTTATCACTCGGTACTGGAGGTAAGAATGTAGGCAGCGTGATCCTGGTTGGCCTACTGAAGGCTGGTGGTTGAGTGGCTGGTAAAAGGGTGGTCACACTGTTGTGAAATCCCCAAAGTCTCCCCAACTAGGGATTCCTGATGGATACTCTCATTCTTATTATGTTGTTTGAGTCTTTCCAACATTCCCTTTTTTCCTTTGGCTAAATCATTTAGGGCCTTAAAAATTTTACCAAAGGTTTCTTCCCCTTTTCTCTTTGACTCCCCCATATTTTCCACCTCTACTGCCTTTGGTGGGTAAGATTCTGCCTACCCTCTTTGTTCATAGAAAAATATCCCCACGGCTGAGCCAAGAATGAAGCTCCAATACCACTGTAATATCCCAAATGGAAATAAACAGTAGTATAAAGCACATAAACAAGAAACTACAACAACTAGAGAGGCATCACATGAACCAGACACAATATGGAGAACGTTGAGCCATTTTATTAAGTACTGAAAGATAAAATGAATACAAAGGTGATCAGAATGATGGCACCTTGGCTTGCACTAGGCAAGCATAGAAATACTCTTAGAGTATATCATGAAATGGCTGCTCCCTCAATGACTGCGTAATCTCCAAGCTGTTGGTGTTGTTGCCGTGCTGCTGCTACTACTTCTACTGCTGGAATGGACTAAATCTTTGGGGCTGCTCCCCACCTCGGAAAATTTTGAAACTTCGGGAATGATCTCTACTCCCAAAACCCAGAAAAACCCAGAAATATTTTCAGAAATGGTCGACCCCCAAAAATAGCTCCCTTAAGGCTCTATGCTGCTCCTCAAGGAGGGACGCTGGCTCTAAATGAACGGCTCCAAAATTTGGTCCGTAACTCCACCAAAAAACTGGAATAGGAAAGGGCTGGCCCCTTATCCACTATCTCGGGCTGAGTCCACCTCAAACTCCCAATCCGGAACAACCTCTCCACAAGACTGCGTCCTCCCTCTCACTAACTGCGTTGTATCTCTGCGTGGGTGCTCCTCCCGTGATAGCTGCAACTCCCACTGACAAAATAAGGATGGAACTCCTCACCCGAGCAGGTAGTCGAAGTCCCCCGGGGCTGAGGTTGGGATCTCCAAACGGAGACACCCGGTGTACTGAACGGTACGTGCAGACTTTGCTAAACATCAAGCGTGCTCAATGTCAAGAAGAAAATTCTCAAAATGCATAATCAGAATGAATGAGAATGAGGGGACCCTTCCTCATTTTATGCTTGGTGAGCCTCTCCCTCACCTAGGCCCCACCAATCCCTGCGCTGCCACTTGGCCACTAGGCCCCACCTTGCTAATTCGATATGTCTCCTTAGTGACTTTAGGGAATGCTTTTATCCTAAGTGTGAGATAAGTGCTCCTTCACCCACTTTATTTATATTTTAACTTTATAAAGGCAAAATTAGTCAAAATTAATATTTCCAATTAGCTACTGCTAATTGGGAATATTACATTTCCGTAGATGATATGGTGAGCCTAGAACTTCTATGCCTTCCCAAGATTCGGCACAACTACCAAGATTTGGTAAATTGGAGGGAGAAGCTACCAGAGTGGGAGAATTTGTGGTTTGACTTGGTGCAAGAAGAGATTTGATGAAACACCAGAGATGGATCCTCATCAAAGAATGATGATGAGGAGAATTGTGCCTTGGATGGAAAGGAAAATAAAGGGAAAGGGAATTCATCCCATTCCAATTTAGATTCTAGTCAAGCAGGCAAGAATAAGGACTTGTCAAATATTAAATGTTTTCACTTTCACGAGCTGGGACATTATGCCACAAAGTGTCTGCACAATAAGGTTAACAAGAATCCCTCAGGAGGAGCGGCAAGTGAAGCACTTGCTTCACAATCCGAGTTGGATTTTACCCTCATCACATGCATGGTGTCATCAGTTATGGGTGGTGTGTGGTATCTGGATAGTGGAGTCCCATTAAATATGATGGCAAGAAAGAGTTCTTCAGTAACTTGGATGAGAAAGACCTGCAGATGTACATCAATAAGGGAGATGATGGGAGGTATAATGCGACTGAATTCAATATTTTTACCTTGAGCAGCGTGATACATTCAAAGGGTGTAAATTAGGGAAGTACACCAAAGCCACATTTCATGATAAGGACAGTCAAGCGTAAGCGATCCTTGAAAGAGTTCACTCATATGTGTGTGGACCATTATCAACTATCTGCATGGCCAAGCACATGTATTATGTGATTTTTGTAGATGATTTTTCATGAAAGTGTTGGATATTCTTCATGCAGAAAAAAACCAAATGTTCTAAAAATTTTGTGAGTTCAAAGCACTTGTTGAAAAAGACACAGGTAGGAAAGTGAAAGCTCTCGGGAGCGAAAATGGTGGAGAATATGTGTTGAATGAATTCAAGGAATTTTGTGCATTAGAAGGAATTCGACAAGAGTTGATAGCACCCTGTAACACACAACAAAATGGGGTTGCAGAAAGGAAGAACATAAGCATTATGGGAGTTGCACGGGCGATGTTACATGATTAGGGCCTATTATTGCACTTGTGGGCAAAAGCATGCAACACAACCGTGTATATGAAAAACACAAGTCCTCATTTTATCCTTAGGATGAGTACACCAAACGAAGCCTTTTTCAGTAAGAATTTAGATGTTGGGTACTTTAGAATTTTTGGTTCATCAGTTTACTGTCATGTTACCAAGGATGCACAGAAATAGCTAGAGCCAACAACTGAGTTGGGCATATTTTTGGGGTACATTGATACACCTCACAACTATCGGGTGTACCTTCCATCTCATAGGATGACATTGGTTCGTAGGTATGTGAAATTCGATGAAGGGAAGGCCATGTGAATTTCCCTTGATAGGGAGCTTCAAATGCATGCAGATGAGGATATTTTAGCTCCAAAAGAAGAACCTAAAGATGTGGAGAATCCACGAGAAGAGGAGCAGAGAGTGGAAGCACCCACGATGCAGAGACATCCAGAGATGGAAGGAAGCACACCAGTGATCCAAATGAAAAGTGGCCTACACCCATGGTATTCATCCACCCATGGTATTTATTTTCCCATGGTATTGTAAGTGACATCTATCCATGATATTCATTCACCCATGGTATATATCCACCCATGGTATTCATCCACACATGGAATTTACCCATGGTATTATAACTCAAAAAAGGGCTATAAATAACAAGCCTCAATTTGTAAAAGGAAAGTTTGTCCACCACAATGTAGCTTCTACAGTTATTCTCTGTTTTTAATAAAACATTTCTTTGTGGTTTTATTTACTACGTATTCTCTCCTCTCTTATTTTTGTGGCATTATGATTTTGCAGATTTTGCTAGATCCATTTCAATTTTTTAGATATTTGAGGCCTCCCCCCAATATCTGGATTAGTGGTATCAGATTTGGGTTACGCCTCCATGGGAATAAGGGTTTGAAGCATATATTAAGTTTCAATGTTTTGTAGCAATCTTCAGCAAAATCCATGATATTTTTTGGGCGGAGAGTTTGCGGATAAGATCTGAAACTTTTGATGAAAATTTTACAAAAAAAATATCAAATCTAGGTTCCTTGCAAAAAAATACCCAAATTCAAAAAACAAAATCGTTCGAATTGGAGTTTGGATGAGGGAGATATCGCTGATTCAAAATCAACAATGTTGCATAAATGTTTCTGACGACAATTCGTGGACGACGGCTCTCCTATTATTTTTGTAGCTTTCAGTGTGAAATTTCAGAGAAATGGTTATAGATCTGAGATACCCTTGAAAAATTACCCAATTTCAAAAAAAAAACGGTCGAAATGGAATCTGGACAAGGAAATTATTGCCAATTTAAAATCAGCTATTTTTTCAGAAATTTTGTGACGGTGGGACAACTCCAGTGTGAATCTAAGAGTCTACAGTCTCCAGATAGCGATTTCAAACATAAGGGAAGATGCAGAATGATCATTCTAATAGGTTATAATAGATATTTTGAGTTATATTGACCGAGTTATGCCCATTTTAAATCTAGAGCAGCATTCAGAGTGGGTTTCCCTTAGAGACGTGCCCTCCCACCCCGTTTTAGTAGGCACCTAATTCATATTCATCAATTTCAGCATAGAAATTTTCAGCTTGGGTTATTTGGAGACGTGACCTCCCACCCCAAGCTATGCAGGCACCTGCTACTTCATCAACAATCAACATTATGGTTATGGGTCAACTGCACAAAGTCCTTCTCATCGAAGTCCATTTTCTAGGCCGCACACTATTAGTATCACAGTTGGTCACAAGAATTATAGGGTATCTCTATCCTCGGATCTTCATTTGTCATGGTTTTGGGTAATCCACAAACCCACACTTCATCGAAGTCTATTTGCTAGGCCACACACTGTCAGTATCACAGTTGGTGACAAGCATTACAGGGTATCTCTATCCTCAGATCTTCGTTCATCACAGTTATGGGTTAACCACACAAAACCATTCTCTTCAGTGCATCTTCATATTCAACAAGGGCTTCTCAGGAGGGAACTTCACGCAATGGAGACCATTGCTTCTTAAGGAGGGAGGAATGATCTGAATGAAAAGTGGCGTACACCCATGGTATTCATCCACCCATGGTATTTATTTGCCCATGTTATATTGTAAGTGACATCTATACATGATATTCATTCACCCATGGTATGTATCCACCCATGGTATTCATCCACAAATGGAATTTACCCATGGTATTGTAAGTGGTATCTACCCATGGTATCCACCTATGGTATTGTAACTCAAAAAAAGGCTATAAATAACAAGCCTCGCTTTTTAAAAGGAAAGGTTGTCCACCACAATGTAGCTTCTACAGTTATTCTCTATTTTTAATAAAACATTTCTTTGTGGTTTTAATTACTATGTGTTCTCTCCTCTCTCTTTTTTGTGGCATTCTAATTTTGCAGATCTTGCCAGATCCATTTATTTTATTTTTTAGATATTTGGGGCCTCCCCCCAATATCCGGATCAACCAGAGAGATTGACAGGTTGATCCATGATGCTAGAGAGAATTTGGGAGCACCCACATCACAACACAAGAAGAGAACTTCCCCAGATTGGTACATTGGCTACATGTCTCTTATGAGTGAGAGTCTAGAGACCTAGTCATCCTCATTCGAGGAAGCATTGTAGAAACCATATGTGTTGATTCCATGGTAGAGGAGTATGACTCATTATCCGGAAAAATTCATGGGAAGTTGTCCCAAGACCGAAGGACGAGTCAGTTGTAGGATCCATGTGGATCTACAAGGTGAAGGAAGAAACAGATGGGAGTGTCGAGAAACACAAGGCCAGATTTGTGGCCAAAGGGTTCTCTCAAGTGGAGGGAATATATTATGAGGAGACCTTTGCTCAAGTAGAAAGGTACTCTTCAATCAGATATATTCTAGCACTTTCACTATGGATGGGATGGAAAATACATCAGATGAATGTAAAGACAAACTTCCTCAATGGATTGATTGAGGAAGAGGTGTACATAGAGAAGCCGAAAGTATTTTAGAACTTCAACAGAGAATCACATGTGTGCATACTCAAGCCAACATTTTATGGAATGAAACAAGTACCCTGTGCTTGGTACACCATGATCGGAAACTATTTCACCAAGGTGGGCTTCAAAAAAAATGAAGCAGATGCAAACCTCTACCATATTGTCGTTGAAGGTAAATTATTTATTATAGTATTATATGTCGATGATTTAATTCTAACAGGTGATGAGAAGCTGATAAAATCTTTCAAAGAGTATTTTGCAAGAGAATTCGAGATGAAAAAAGTGGGGCTCTTGCATTATTTCCTTGGTTTGGAAATTCGGGAAAGAGATGGGGAATTGTTTGTCTCTCAGGGAAAGTATCCCAACAAGATACTGAAGAAGTTTCACATGGAGAGAAACAAACCCATGGAGACTCCTATAGTTTGGAAATGGAGGAAGGAAGATGCCACTTCAGGTGAAGTGGTAGAAGCTACCATTTACAGGCAGCTTGTGGGTTCACTTATTGATGCAGACTAGTTGACCAGATATCAGAATACGCACAGAACTATATATTGTATGGTCCACACAACTTAATTACTCGCAGCAGATTTCAAAATTCGAAGTTTTTTAAAACATACATATGTGTGCGATCAACAACGCTAACTTAAACCGACACACATAAACCCAAAACAATGCTTATACGCGGAACTTCTTACCAGTGGTCCCATAAGACTCCCAACCAATCAGTCGATCACACTTCGCCGCATTTACAATTTAACTTTAATGCTAAAACTTATTTCCTCCGATTTGCGAAGTTGCGCTGACTCGATGCATGTCCTCTCCACTTCGCATCGCAACCAATTCAATTTACCTTGCGATGCCTTAACTCTTAACTTCTAAATCTTGCGAAATGCGAAGTCGCTTCCTGTGTGCTATGATTTCCACTGTTAACCCTTCGTTGGATCCGACAGTCCAAGTTATATCTCCGCCAACTCACTTCGCGTCGCATATTAAACAATTTAACTTGCAAAAATCTTAATTGTAAACATTATTTTGTGCGATGTGCAAAGTCCTCCAACTGCGATGAGATCTCTCTCGTTGATCGGTGTCATATCTACGGTCCCTGCTGTGCCTGCAAAACCAATTATTCTTTCTACTGTACGACTAATATATACATGATTCAACAGGGTTTTAAACCAGTTGTTTCAAACAGAGAGCTCGATTAATCACAAAACACTTGGATGTTTTATAAGAATGAAAATACAGAGCCAAGCCCTTAGTCGGCTGGTTATTACAATTATTTCTGCTATCTCCTCTCACACCCCTATTTCACACTTATCTCACTCTGTTGCACACTCTTCCACTCTTCACACACACACACACACACACACACACACACACATATATATATATCTCACTGAAGCGGTCCTTCTTGTCTCTAAATAGATTTATGTTTGAACCACTCTTAACAAACAAATGCTACCCTATTTATAATCTCTTATCCTACTTGGCTTGATCTCCTCGCAGGGAGAAACCAATTTATATTTTATTCCTAATTAATTTAGTAAACCCAAACAGGCTAACTTCTCTCATTTAAAACTAAGTAAAATATTAATGACCAATGTTTATCCACCTCATGTTAGCCACAACATGTGAACACACAATCACATTACTGGCTAAGTCCAGATGCTCCTACATTAGACTCCCAGGGAAGAAAATATTGATCCATCAATGCTTCAGGATCTGTGCTAAATTTCTGTAACTCTGCTGTTGTCATCCAAATGGCATCTTACACAGGGTGTCCTTTCCATTTGACTAGATACTGATAGTAGGTTTGTCCTCTAGTCTTATTTGTTGCTCTTTTCTCTAGAATAGCTTCCACTTCTTTCTTTGTTGTCTTTGGCATCTGTTCCTTCCAATTCAAAGTCTGGTCTTCCTCTTCTGTAGATTCTTCTTGTAGCTCTTCATCTTTTCCTTTGTATAGGTACAAATCTGCAACATTAAAGATGGGTGATATTCCAATTCCTACTGGTAATTCAATCTCATATGCATTTGAAGAAAATTTCCTAAAAAATCTACATGGTCCTACCTTTTTCATTTTTAATTTGTTATAAGTCCCGACTCGAAAACTTTCCTTCCTTAGATAAACCATGACTAAATCATCTACATGAAACTCCCTTTCAGTCCTCTTCATATCAGCTCTTTGTTTATACTTTTGGGTGTTCTTCTATAAGCTCTGCTTGACATATTCTTGCAACCTCTGTATCTATTCTACAAATTCTTCAGCTTTAGCACTCCTTGTCTCTTGTTTGCTCAAATATCTAAGTTCATACACCCCTCTTGGATGCATCCCAAAAAAAATCAGAAATGGACTCATTCCAGTACTCTGATTAGGAGTATCATTATAGGCAAGTTTTGCTTGAGCAAGTGCTAAATCCCATTGCTTTGTATTTTTGTAAACCAAACTCCTTAATATATTTCCCAGACTCCTGTTCACTACTTCAGTTTTTCCGTCTGTTTGAGGATGATAGGCTGAACTGAAACTGAGTTTTGTACCCAACTTCTTCCATAGATTCCTCCAGAAGTGTCCTACGAACTTTGTATCCCTTTCTGAAACAATACTTACAGGCAATCCATGCAATCTTATAACTTCAGAGAAAAAAAAAATTAGCAATGTGAGTTGCATCACTAGTTTTATTACAAGCAATAAAATTTTCCATTTTAGAAAATATATCTACAACAACATAGATAGAATCATGTCCTCTTTGATTCTTCGACAATCCCAAAACAAAATCCATGCTGACAGCATCCCAAGATCTATTGGGTATTGACAATGGCTGATATAACCTAGTGTTTTGGCTTCTTCCTTTGGCATGTTGACAAATCCTGCACTGCAAACTTTTTGATATCAGTTTGAATTTTTGGCCAATAATAAAAATAACTTACTTTAGCAAATGTTTTATCATATCCGAAGTGTCCAGACAGTCCTCCACTATGTTTCTCCTTGATCAGATTCTCCCTCATGGAACATTTAGGTATACACATTTTATTATCTTTGAACAATAATCCTCCCTGAATCAACTAATATAACCACTGACATCTATTATGAATCACTGGATTCTTAACAGTTGCATATATTTCTTTGAAATATGTGTCTTCCTCATACATGTCAATCATCTCTTCAAACCCCAAAATGCCAATCTTCAATTCCTGCATAATCATATTTACTCTACTCAAAGCATCAAAAACTTTGTTTGACTTACCAATTTTATGTTTGATTACAAAGGTAAAACTCTGTAAAAACTCCACCCACTTTGCATGATTTTGGTTCAACTTCGGCTGATTTTTTATGAACTGTAGTGCATGGTTATCTAAATACAACACAAACTCCTTGGGACTCATTTAAATTTTCACTGAAATAAACTATCGGTCTCTGCTCCTGACTCAAGACAAATCCAATTTCTATCCCACTAGCATCAGTCTCAACTTGGAATATTTTATCAAAATTTGGTAAGGCCAAAATAGGTCTTTCAGTGATCTTCTTTTTCAACAACTTGAAAATATGATCTGCTGCTTCTGTCCATTTGAATGGTTGGTTTCTCTCCTTTATAGTTTCAATTATTGGTGCACAGATATGACTAAAACCTCTTATAAACTTCCTGTAAAAACTTGCAAGACCATGAAAACTCCTTACCTCAAATATACTTTTCATAGTTGGCCAATCTAGTATTACCTGAATCTTTTCTGGGTCCATCTGCAAGCCTTCTTCTGAAATATAAATCCCAAGTAAATGAGCTCCTTCTGCATGAAACTACACTTCTTCAAATTTATGAGCAACTTATCCTTTTGCAAAGTACTTAACACAAGCTTGACATGATCTAAATGCTCCTCCTTACTCTGACTGGAAATCAGAATGTCATCAAGATAGACTATCACAAACCTCCCTGCATACTCTTTCAAAAACTCATTCATTACTCTCATAAATGTGCTTGGTGCATTAGTGAGCCCAAAAGGCATCACTAACCACTCATACAATCCACTGTTGGTCTTAAAATCAGTCGTCCATTCATCACCTTCTCTAATCCTTATTTGATGGTATCCACTCTTCAGATCTATTTTAGTAAAATACTTTGACCCACTTAAAAAATCCATCAAATCATCTATGCGTGGCAATGAAAATCTATACCTGGTAGTGATCTTGTTTATGGCTCTGGAATCAGTACACATGCGCCACTCACCTCCTTTCTTTGGACTAAGCACGACTGATACTGCACATGGATTAAGAATTTATTTGATTAGTCCTTTATCTAACAGCTCCTGTACTTGTTTTCCAACTTCTTCATTCTCCTTATGGGTCATTCTATATGCTACTTTGTTTGGCAAACTTGCACCAGGTATTAAATCTATGTGATGACTGATACTTCTGATTGGTGGCAATTTACTTGGTAATTCATCAACAACTATGTCAGCATAATCATCTAACAGATATTTAATTTCCACAGGTATATTTTCTAAATGAGTAGAAGTCAAAATTACCTTTGGTTTACCCACAACAACAGAATTCATTTCTTTCTCTTTTTTGGCTTCTTGCAGCAACTCCTTCCCTCTGATCAGCATAACATTATTCTCAGCTATTCATTTATCTGCTTCATCCTTCAAAGGTAGCAATGTGTGCTTCTTTCCATCCTTCTCTATGGTGTAGGTATTCCTTTTTCTACCATGAATGGATTTTCTATCAAATTTCCAAGGTCTTCCCAGCAATACATGGCACATGTCCATTGGAATCACATCACACAATATGACATCCTTGTAGGTACAGATCTGTATCTCTACTTTGCACTGTTCTGTCACCAAAATATGATGTCCCTTCTATAGCCACGACCCTCTGTAAGGCGTAGGGTGTACCACCTTACTCAACCCCAATTTCTCAACCATATCTATGGAAACAAGATTATCAGTGCTTCCACTGTCAATGACAACTTTGCAGCACTTTTCTTTACATTTTCATACAGTCTTGAATAGACTTTTCCTCTACGCTAGCTCATTTGCTTCCTTCTCTGCTTTAAGCAATACTCTTTTGAGTAATAAATACTTTCCTGCCTCAGGTGGTTCATCTTTCCTCGTGACCTGAGGATTTTCTTCCTTTGCCTCAACGACATTCACATTCCACTGATTTGTTGATTTTTTATTAGGACAATCCCATGATATGTGTCCCCATTCTCCACATTTGTAGCACCGAATCTCTCTTCCTCGGTCTCTACCTCTAGGTGAAAATATTCCTCTACCAAAGTCTCCTCTCTGTGGCGGTCTACTACTTGAACCTCCTGTTTCATTATGAGAGTGTTGAAATTTTGTCTCTAAATTTCCTCCTCCTCTTGCTGGAATTTTACCTCTATTCCTCTGACTTTGCTTCCTCAATATTTTCTCCTCTCCCTTAAAATTTTCTTGATAGGTATCCTCAATTGTCTTCAGACTCAACAAACTAATTTCATCCTGTATATCATACCTTAAGCCATTGATGTATTTGGCTACTTTCTCCATATCATCTTCAGCATGCCCTGCTCTAATGCTCAACTTGTAAAACTCCTCTGTATACTCCTTGACAATCATTCCTTTCTGCCTCAAATTCTAGAATTGATTGAACAAATTCAATTGATAGTCCTTTGGCATAAACTTATTCTTCAACTTCCTTATCATTTTATCCCACTGCTTGATCTTAGGCTTCCCTTTTCTAACTCTGGATGTCTGTAATTCATCTCACCAGATAGATGCATGGCCCTTCAGCCTGGTAGCTACGTACTTGACCTTCTTCTTATCTTCGATCTCTTCCAAATCAAAATACTTATTCATTGAACTGATCCAATCCATCAACTCATCCACATTAGGGTTCCCCTCGTATGAAGGAATCTCCATCCTTGGTTTCCCACTAACCTTTTCCAATATCTTGAAAAATTTAGTTGCCTCGTCTTCTACCACTTCTTCCTCCTTAGAAGTTTCCTCTGCTGCGCTGACATCTTCTTCTTCAGGTGCTCTCCTCTGAGCAACCTCTACTATCTCCATTCTTGTATGAAGATGTCGAATTTCATCCAACAGAATTGCATTTGCTTCCGGTCTTCCCCGACCTATGTCATCTCCTCTCCTCGGTGGCATCTTTGCTTCAACCTTCAAGAACAGATTTCAAGTCTGCTCTGATACCAAATTATGCAAACTATCTGCCAAAATATTAGAATACGCGCGGAACTATATAGTTTATGGTCCACCCAACTTAATTACCTGCAACGTATTTCAAAATTCAGTGTTTTTTAAAACATACATATGTGCGGGATCAACAGAGCTAACTTAAACCAACACACATAAACCTAAAACAATGCTTACATGTGGAACTTCTTACCGGCGGTCCCATAAGATTCCCAACCAATCACGGTCGATTGCACTTCGCCGCATTTACACTTTAAATTTAACACTAAAACTTATTTCCTGCGATTTTCAAAGTTGCGCCGACTCGATGCGTGTCCTCTCCACTTCGCATCGCAACCAATTTAATTTACCTTGCGACGCCTTAACTCTTAGCATATAAATATAATGAACTTCAAATTCGCTTCCCATGCACTGCAATCTCCACCGTTGACCCTTCGTTGGATCCAACGGTCCAAGTTATATCTCCGCCAAATCACTTCGCGTCACTAATTAAACAATTTAACTTGCGAAAATATTAACCGTAAACATTATTTTGTGCGATGTGAGGAGTCCTCCAACTACGATGAGATCTCTCCCATTGATCGGTGTCATATCTATGGTCCCTGCTGCGCCTGCAAATCTGATTATTATTTCTACTGTACAACTAATATATACGCGATTCAACAGGGTTTTAAACCAATAATTTCAAATAGAGAGCCCGGTTAATCACAAAACACTTGGATTTTTTATAAGAATGAAAATACAGAGCCAAGCCCTTGGTCGGCTAGTTATTACAATTATTTCGACTCTCTCTGCTCTCTCCTCTCGCAAACCTATTTCACACTTATCTCACTCTGTTGCACACTCTGCCACTCTTCACACCTATATATATATATATATATATATATATATATATATATATATATATATATATATATATATATATATATATATATATATATATATATATATATATATATATATATATATATATATATATAGATATAGATATATATATATCTCACTGAAGCGGTCCTTCTTGTCTCTAAATAGATTTTTGTTTGAACCACTCCTAACAAAAAAATGCTACCCTATTTCTAAGTTCTTATCCTACTTGGCTTGATCTCCTCGTAAGGAGAAACCAATTTCTATTTTATTCCTAATTAATTTAGCAAACCCAAATAGACTAACTTCTATCATTTAAAACTAAGTAAAACATTAATGACCAATGTTTATCCACCTCATGTTAGCCACAACATGTGAACACACAATCACATTTCTGGGTAAGTCCGGATGCTCCTGCATCACTTATGTACTTGGTGAAAACACGACTGAACATGTGATATGCGGTTAACCAGCTTAGTTAAGAAATGGTTAAGCCAACCAAGCCCTATTGGAAGGAAACCAAACATGTATTGAGATACCTCAGAGGCACCACTTAGTTTGGTATTTGGAACAAGCGGACAAATGGAGTGAAGATGCGAGGCTTCACAGATGTAGATTGGGAAGGGAGTCCATCCGATAGGAAGAGCACATCAGGCAAAATATTTATTATTGAGTCAACAACAGTTTCTTGGTATAGTAGGAAGTAGAGATCAGTTGCACTCAATTCAATAGAAGCATAGTAAATGGCTACTAGTCAAGCAACTTGTGAGGATATCTAGATGAGGAAGATCCTTGTTAGGTTGTTTGGTCAACAAATGTATCCTATAGTGATTGACTATGACAACTAAAGTTACATCAAATTCTCGGCTAATCTAGTTTTTAATAATAGGTCCAAGCATATCGACATTTGGTACCACCATCTCGGAGATTATGTGCAGAGGTGAATAATGATGCTAGAGTACATTGCTATAGAGGAACAAGTTATAGACATCTTGATGAAGGAACTGTTGAGAGGAAATTTCCAGTTCCATGGTGGCAGGATCGAGGTATAAGATAATCCCTTTCTTGCTGAGAGGGAGAGTTGAAAATGGCACCAGGAAATATTTTAATTTAATTTTTCCTTGAATTAAATTAGAATAAAATTATAATTCTACATCACATGACAAATTGTACAAGTTAACTAATTTAGTATGACTTAATTGCTTCAATTAATTTGAGTTGAGGGTTTAACTTGAGTCATGTAGAGTGGATCCTACAAAATATGAGCGTTGGTTGAGTTTATTTTGAGTTGTAATTAATTAACTCAGTTTAACTAGTTCCAACTAATGGAGGAACTAGTGAGAGGTCAAAGTGTGGAAATTGAACTTGAACCACATGTAGTGATCAATCAGATAATTGATAAATCATCCATGAATAACTCATGAATGTCATATCAGAGAAAGACCCAGTTGATATTGGAGTTCAATGGTAGTGTACAATCAGTTGTATAATCATCCAAATTGTACGTGTGCTGCATGTAGTCAAAGGAAGGCCCTAGATGTATTGCGTAATTCCAATTGGGGATTTCACAAATTAATAGGGGCTAATTACCCAAGGAAATAGGGATCCAATCTGGCAAAAATTGGTTAAGTATTAGCCTAGGCTTGTTTAGGAAGCCATGAGACAAATAGAGATAGTGCATAGGTTTATCTGGTTGGAGAAAATAATTGTAATCTTCACATATTTTCTAACTTATGTAATAGAAAGATAGCGGTGTTTTTCGCTGAGGCTTTCCCCAAGAAATCATTGTGTAATGTGTGATTTAAATTCTTTATTTTGTATTATTTTTTGTTTCATGATCGTAATTAGTTTTCCGCAATTGGTAGAGCAGATTCAAGTCTATTATTTTAGCATATTCCAATTAGCAGTTTGGTATACGTGGATTTTCTACATCGTTGGCATGATATTATTAGGGAATCAGTGTTAAGAAGGTGGTGTTGAGGGTAGGTAGGGCTGATCTTGCATTTTGAAATTCCTCAACCAAGTCATGGATCACCTCCCCAAAGAATCACCAACATACTTGGAAGAAGTTTGTTGTAAAGCCATTTGATCCTAGAGCTTTATTTTTGGGCACTGTCAAAACTGCTTCTTCCACTTCTGCAAGGTATATTTCTCTTGTTAAAGCTACATTGTGCTATGGATTAACCATAGTAGGGATGTGGACCAAGATCTCATTAATGGTATGAAGTATATTAGAAAGGGGTTCTTTTATTAGTGTGTTATAATAAGAAGTGAGATCCTTCTTAAGATCCTTGTGATCTATTAAATTTTTACCTATAACCATCCAACAATGAGAAGACGAGGTTATGGCGTCGATGTTTTATCATGGATTTATGAAATACTTTCATGTTTCATTCCCATTCCTTTAACTGGTTGATCCTAGAATTCTGCTTCTAGAGTATCTCTTCCTACTTCCTCCTGTCCTCTAGATGGGTTAAGATGCCCCCTTCTCGTCTAGGGAGGTCTTATATACACCCATCTAGTATTTTTTGTTACTGTATGGCTTTAATCTGGGTTTCCAATTGCTATTTATCCTGGAAAAAGTTTCCAATCTATTCCTTGTTAAATATCTTGATCTGGTATTTGAGTATTTTAAAATTCTATTGAAATTTATGCCTTGGAGAATTGATAAAGATTTCAATATCTTGCCACCAAAGGTTTTCCTTCTCCATGAAGGAGGGATAATTCAACTAGAAACTTTCAAATCTAAAATTTCAGTTGTTTAGGGTTTCCTTTATGTCCACCTCAAGGAAAATGGGCCAATGATTAGATCTTGCACTTGGTAGGATGGAAGCTTCAAAATATATATCTTTTTCTAGAAGAGTTTTTAAAACATGAAATCTATCAAAGTGACATGCAATTTGATTCTTACCTACCCTCTTATTTTTCTAGATGAAGGTCCCATTGAATTTATCTATATCTATTGTGTGTGTGGCTCTTATGGTTTCCTTGAATATATGAGATTCAACATCCGAGCACCTCATACCTTCCTTTTTCTCACCCATTGATTTTCTTATATTGAAATCTCCACTAATTTATATCTTCGTCCTAATTGAGTTGAGGGTGTGTAACTAGGTGGTAATGCATATAAGGCATGTGAGGATGGTGTCTTTCTCCATGTAACTAGAGTTGAGAAAGAGATTTTAGGGTGTGTAACTAGGTGGTAATGCATATAAGGCATGTGATGTGTATGGCAGTTGTTATCACTGGAAAATCGGACAAGAAAAGGACATTATGAAATGTCAAGCAGAAGGATTTACAGGGTGGAAAAACATTACAGAATCTGAAAAATTTAACTTTCTCTAAGGTCAAAAGGAAAATTTATCAAATTGCGCACAGAAGACACTGGCACAATGCGCTCCGCACACCTTTTTCTTTGATAGCAGCGCAAGTCTTTGCGTCTTTCCCTAAATAAGCCACGCAGTCCTAGGTATGGTGGAAGGTCACTATCTGGGACCACTTTGCATACTTCAGGAAGAAGATTCTCTACTTGAGGCTGCCCAAGGACAACCGCCTAGAGCCACCTTGATACCTCAAGTGAGCACACGATGGAATCAACCACCACTCTTGGATCACTATCCACAATTGTACCAAGAGAGGGAAGAAGATTTGATTTTTTCCTATAAAATACTACCATGAGAAGAAAAATTTAGAACACATTGTTATGCTGGCCAAATTTCCCATGAGAAAACCAGCAGTGTGTTGTCCAAGCAACAAAGGAGTGAAGGGATTCATTTGTTGGCCATCCAACAACTCAATCCCAAAGGAGAAGTGCATCAGTTGTCTGTTATCTGATCACTCATTCGAGGAGAAGAGAGAGGCCTGCAAAATAGCTTAAGAGAAGATCCCTCCTTACTTTGAGTATTAGAGCTACATAGCTCTAAGGACTCACTGCGAGTGTTTTAGAGTTCTACCTCTTTTTACCACCAACAACTAATAAAAGGGGATTCGTTCTTTGTTGGTATTATTAGTTCGTTTACCCGATATTAAGCTTGTGTTATATGTGTATTTGTTGTTTCTTGTTTCCTCCTCTTTTTGTAGTATGCTATGTTTTATAACTAGTTTTTCTACATGTTATGATGCTTCACTAACCATCTAACAACCCATTTTTTCCCTGTGACATTACTTGTAGGCTAGCAAACACTCCTACCAATTACCAGTGTTTTTCGTACACTTTTGTACTAAACACACCAACACATGAGTGAAGGGCCATAGGAGGTATGAGGTCCATACTAGTGGGATGGTCCTAGTAAGGGATGGGGTTTGTCATATATATAAGGATCAATGTGTTTTCAAGTCAAGGATGGAAATGCATGTTGGGAAAATCCAATTAGGAATGGGATCTTATGTGATGAAGGGGTTAACTATTTTTATGTTGAATCCTTTATGTGTTAGGGTATGCATATTTTGAGGATCAATAAGGGGGGAAAACCTACTTCTATACTTATTATGGGGTCATCTAAACACTTTTCAATGTCAAGAGAGACCAGGGTGTTGGGGGTAAACACCTATGAGCTACAAAAGTGTCTTAAAATTCTATAATCCACTATGAGAATGTCGTGTAATGTAGAATTAGGCGAGGTGTAGAAAAAAATTTATGTGTACAAAAATATTTTTTTTTTAATAATGAGTACTCCTTACAAATAAAAACATATACAAGAAATAAAGCAAGAAATACCAATAAAAAATATTTTCCAAATTAGTTTTTAGCATTGGTTATATGGCTAAGTGTGCGTGAATCGAACCTGAAGATTGAAAAGAGACTAGTAAGTGTTTTAGACACTTGATGATGAGGCGGGAGTTCCAATTATCTATCCTAGATACTATTTTTAAGCCCCAAGTATATCCCATTAGTAAACACCTAAAATATTGGACGTAGCTTTCCTCTTTACTAGTAATGAACTAAAGGGGATAAACTCCTTGATTTATTGTATGTAGAGTGGACCTATGCAAAGTTATCACACATTTATAGTTTAAGCTCCCCACAAGTGCTCATATTTGATGACAATAATTGAACCACAATTTCATTAATCATACACTTCTCTCCTCACTTTAATAAACTTATAGTTTCAAAAGTTTCAACCTTGAAATATTATTTAGATTTTTCATTCCCAAGTATTATCCTACTAAAATGTTAGACGTTGTTTGCTAGATAAGTTTTCCCTTGTGTTTTCATTATCTTCGTCCATAGTACACGAATTGGTCCATCCTTTGAATTGGCAGAAATTTTTCCCTCCTTGTCACTTCAAGGCTCAGACACAACAGGGATATCCTTTAATTCCCTGATTTTAGTTTGCGGGGTTTGGTACCCATACACATGCTATATTTGGTTTTAATAGGGGGATTTGGCCTCCTAACATAATACTATCAAGTTATTATGTCTTGTCTTATGTGTGTTTTTATCAAATTAGAGTTTCTTTGCTGATAGAGCCCATGGGGGTGTGGAAGTCCCGTGGTTTTCTCTTATTCCAATTTGGGTGGACAATTTCTCCTTCCACTCTTTACACCTTTGTGGATGATACCTTTTTATCTAGGTTTCTTTCCTCCCTTATCATCATCAATCCCTTGTTTTATTCACATTTGTATTATGGTCATTTTTCTAGTGTGTATTACCGTTTTCCCTCTACTCTAATGGCTCCTTACTAGAGAATGCCAAGTCGCAGAGGTGGAATTAAATTCTCATCTTCTTCACACTGACGACTATTTGGTTGGGATTTTGTGGTTAATTACTTTGACTCGATCCCTCCAGTAGTAAGAAAGGAAATTCTCCTCCTTGAGTCAAAATAATTCGGTGAAAGGTATTATTTTTCTGATTCAGAGGTTCTCGGAGGCAACCTCCAACGAATACCAGATCTGGGGAGATTCCGGAAGCATCGAATTCATTTTATACATTCAATAAGATCACACCAACAAATGGAAACCCTAATTCATATGATTCTTCAGGACAAGCAGGTAGACAACTACAAATTGTTTAGAGGTCAAGAGGATATTAAGAGGATTCTTCAGAATATTTGTTTCAGCCTTGATGACATTGGGACCAGATTAGCAAGGGTGGAAAAATTTGTGGTCTCTGACTTAGAGACTGAGTCAGCAGAGGTGAATTATGCCCACATTTTCATCAATGTCTCACCACTAAATGTTTCATCTCTGACCGCCATCTCTCCATAGGAAAATATCCGCGCCTCTCTTTGTTCATTATCTAGATTAAAGTTATTTAATGGGTTCTGCACTTGCCATTCCAGAATGGATATTGGTACGATGGCATGGATTTCTGGTGACAAATTGTTTTTTCTCTCAAGACCTTCAAAGGTATTTTTTTTATTCCAATGCCTTACACCCACTATTTCCTTAACTAGCAAGGAAAAGGTCACACCTTCGTTTTGCTCAATGCATAGGGAATAGTGACTTACCATGAGGTTCACTTAGTCCTTTCCCTTGTCATCATTAGACTTTTTGTAATACTCCAACGCACTAGTGGATATAGTTGATAAACAAGGCAATTTTTCTCTGTGTTCATGTTTAAGGTTTTGTATCTTAATGCCCAGCTTGCAAATTTTGATGGTTTTGTGTACACATGGTTCAGGCTCTAGCCTCCCAAGTGATTATGTTGGTCAAGGGAATAGGTACTACTATAAATTTAATACTCTTTCTTATTAATGGAAATCACTTGTAGAAGCTTACAAAAAAAAATTTCCCTTGTGTTGGCCACAACCTCTCGCTAGATGTAGATGTAGGGGTCATACATTATGTTATCACAAAATCTGACTTTGATAGGTTGTTGATCAAGTAGACTCTGAGTAACTCTTTCAAACCAAACTTTTGGCTGAGGCTTAGCCTCCTCAACCTGAGAGGGATCTCTCAATAGGTTTAAGATTTTTAATTAATGATTAGATGGCTAACTCTAGAAATAAAATGGACAAAAATGTATAACTGGTTGAATTACAGATTAGCAAACATCTATTGGGCCATGGAGTCAAAGTAGTCTTCAACAAAACATCATAATCAGCTAAACATGGAAGTCAAGGCACTTGGAGTTTAGGTTTATAAGTGAAACAGTAACACAGTGAATAAACATAGTCTACAAGCATGTGAAGGAAGTTAAAGCATTATCCAATGAATTCTAAGTAACACATGCTCATACCACTGCAAATAAGTAATTGAAAAAGGCCATAGAAATATCAAACACATAAACCCCTTGTGAATCTTGATTAGTAAAACCAATCTCTGTATTAAGTTGAAACAACACACAGTCTGCTACAATAACACATCTTCTTTTGCTAATAAAAATGCCAACCCTGGTGAATTCGGCCTAATGCTTCATATAGAGCCTTTACAATCTTGGATTCCATGATCCATCATTAGGAGAATTCGAATTCTATCCTTGACACCTATTCTATTCATGAAACAAACTATTAATTACATACTGACAGCTAAACTGTCTTTTAAGAGTCCTAATACAAATAGGAGTGAAACTCCTAAAATGTTTGAAAAAACCTTATCTAAACGTTCAATGCTTCCTTTGACAGCTGCTAATCCCCTTGACACCTATTTTTCTCATGAAACAAACTATTAATTACATACTGACAGCTAAACTGTCTTTTAAGAGTCCTAATACAAATAGGAGTGAAACTCCTAAAATGTTTGAAACAGCCTTATCTAAACCTTCAATGCTTCCTTTGACAACTGCTAATCCATGTCTTCGACCTTTATGATGCCTCCAACCTTGTTGTAAACCCTATTGATTCATGACCTAACTGTCCTAAAAAACAGGAGACAGAGTTCCTGCTTTTTAGCCTTTAACCTCCATGCTTATCTTTGAGTAGCTTTGATGGCATTGATGATTGTTTCATATAGGTCACATGTGCTAATATTCCATTAAAACTTCAATCTTCTACCTGTGCAAAAAGATATCTTTGAAAAAATGGAAAAGGAGATGAGATATGACCGCGCTACGAAATAGCCTATTTTCGTAGCGCAGTTTTTATATCACTGTAAAACATTTATTTTAACCATTATTTCTTATGCTTTGAAATCTGAGTCTTCATCTGTGATCCTGATCTTTCCACCAGCAACACCAAAACTTGAAACCCAGCAGTTTCTTACTTCCAAAATACATGTATAAAATGCCCAAAATTCATCTTCAGCAGTTTCGTAGCGCGCTACGAAACTGCTATGTATGCTCCCTTTAACACAGTTTTCAAAAATTTACATTTTGAGGATATTTTAAATTCTTCAGAGATTGATATCAACATCAAAAAGCAAAATAACTTGGCTTTAAAAGATGTTATTCCTAAAAAATGATCTTCTTCTTAATGACAAAATTGTTTTAAGGATTTATCACTTACTTCCCTGTTTCATTGTTGCTGTAGCTTCTCTTCAGATTTTGTCAGTTGTATTTCTAGGTCTTCAATCTGTCTCCTCAATTTCCTATTGGTAGCCCTCAACTGAAAATTCATCATTCTCACAAATATGGCTTCTTTAATTGCAGGTACAGTCCAAGTAAAATATTGAGCTTCACTACTGATTGTTTCTGGTTTGGAAACCCTTTCAACTTCCCAGAGTGCCTTTATCCTCTTGAAATTTGTCTCTTCAGCAGCATGCCTTCTTGCTCTCTTCCTTAGTCTAGCAATTTCATAATTGGCTAATTTCAACCTTTCTTCCATTTCTTCATAACTGGTTTTTTCTATTTGAGTCGAAAATACCCTGTTTTTGTCACCTTCAGGTATTGGTGATGAAAGGTCTATAAACTCTTCATAAACAGTGGAGGCTTCCTCTGTTTTCTTTAACTCAATATTAAGCTCTTGCATCTTTTTGGATTGTCTGGTTAAAGGCTTTCTGGGCTTGAATACAAATGTTGCAACCTCATCCTCGAATTCCAATTTCTTAGAAGATTTCATCTTCTTCGGTTATCCTTCATCAAATTTTATGAAATTTGCCTGTACCAAAGGAGATTCTTCAATATCAATGGCTTGTAAAATATCATTTAAGTTAACTTTTAAGCCTAGACTCTCTCCTGAAATCACTGCTTTACCCTTTTCCTTTGCAATTTGACTTCTAGTTAATCTCCTTTGAACTGGTTTATTAGCTGACTGTTCTTGTGTCATTTCTTTAACTTCAGCTATCTTTTGTTTTGTAGGTTGAGGAGTCTCAAGAATAACCACTGATGCTTTACTCACTTGCTCTTTCACCTGCTTTCTAGGTTTTAGCTTAACAAATCTTTTTGACCTTGTCATTACAGGCTTACTAGTTTATGCTGGTGGGATTTCTTTAGCCTTAGGGTTAATGCCTGTAGCTTGTGTTTCCACTCCAAAACCACATAAAAACAAAAATGATGACCATTCCCTTTTGATCCTTTGGATTTCATGTAAAACTATCAGTTTAATTAGACCATGATGAAAAAGGGAAGTTTCACATCCTTGAGATTTCATTTGCACCTTATCTGCCATCTTAGCTATAATTATATACACAAAGAATGGAAAATCTAGAGAAATCATGCCAGTAAAGTGCAACAGAAGTTTAAAATGATATGAAATACTTTATGATACCTTCCCTCACAGGTAAAATACCTCTGGATGTTGAAGAGAAAAATTGCATAGGTGTCTTTGATGTAGCTCCTTGGAATTGCCTTGGTTAAGTCTGTTTCTGCAAATTCAGGCTTTAGAAATACTTTAAATTCCTGCATGTCAAATCTAAAGCCTTTAAACCATCTCTCTTGCCCCTAGGAATCTTTGTCACCAAAGCTATGATTTCAGGAGTAATTGACAAGTTTAGGATTCCAATTTTTGTGTTTGAGCCAGTGAAATGTAGGGCAAAATCCTTTGTCACCTGACTGTGTCCTCCTTGCAATTTTTCACAAAATTTCCAACACCCTGTCTTCTTGAAAGCTTCCAATACTGATTTATCTTTGGCTAGGGCCTCTGTGATTTCAGGCTATGTTCTTAAACAATGTCCAGACCTGTGGTTTTTTTTTCTTCTGTCATATTTGCCCTTGAATTTCTGTGTGTTTCCTATAAACCTATAATAATTAGCCTCGCTTTATTTAAAAACAGTCATCCTCGCTTGATTTGGTAATCAGCCTCGCTTGATAAAGGATTATGGAAGCTCGGGTGTGAGATTCCCGCAAGATTTATACTTGAAAACAGTTTATTGAAATGTTTTTTGGCATGCAAACTGGAATAAGAAACCAACCAGCCCTTTCGAATTTGAAATTACCTATCATGATGACCCTACATTTGAAATGATGGATTTGGATAGTTGCATGCCTTAGAAATGACCCCTAACTGACACCTCATGATGAAAAACTAACGCAATTTGAATCATTTGCTGATTTGACATGACCCGCTATGAATCCGCACTTTTGTAGTGCGTTTAGTGAATTTTTGGGGAAAAGCGCTACGAAAGTAGAAGCACTTTCGTAGCGCAAAACAGGTTTTTTACACTGTCTGCGCTACGAAAGTGTGGTTTCGTGGCTAATTCCAATTTTTTTTTAAAAGGGTTTAAGATATGACTTCTAAACAAGGTATGAGATATTTAAACCATGTAATAAAGTTGTCAAACTTTATTTGGATATGAAAATGAGACTTTTGAGACTCTTACCCTATCACCTACCCCTTAAAGCATGAAATGACCCAACACCTATCTGAGACCATGACTAGGAACAATGTAAACTGTCCAAATTTAGAATTTTTTTTTATGGTGATAACACATTATCAAACTTAAACTATTGTTTTATTTAACTAATTGATTTAGGTGTTGATATTGATGGACTCTAACTCTTGGATGTTTTTCCTTTTTCCCCAAAATTTGATGATACAATTTTTTATAAGGTCATGAATTTTAGTTGTTTAAAATGCATTTTGAATTTATAAATGGATTTAGCATCCTAAAAAATCCTTAGTCCACTCAAATTCTACAAATTATATAGCTAACACTTACTATTCCAAGAAATATTTACCAAATTTCAAGCAAAAAAAAAAAAATCATAGTTAAATTATGTTATCGATTTTCACATAGCCTAATCAATTACAACTTGAGTGGGCCTAAGCCTAATGGTTAATAGCATGTGTTTTCTCCTAAGAGGTCATGGGTTCAAAACCAGAGAGGGGTAGAGTATGCATGCCTTCGTAGACTTAGCAAACAAGGGGGTTTGGTGTTTGGCTTAATAATAATACTACACGAAACGACCATTTTCTAAGCATTTTTTTCTAGTTAATTTTGTTCAAAATCCGGTTTAGATAAATCATATTTTCAGTTTTTTAATTGGCAAAGATCTAATGCCTCATGGGAATTTTAATGTATCCATTTATGAATTCAAAAATGTATTTTAAACAACAAGAAATAGTAATTTCGCTAGAAATTGTATTGCTAGATTCCAACCAAAAACCCATTTCATATATTAATTATAATACACCATTAATTTTTGGGGTATTGTTGGATTCCAACCAAAAACCCATTTCATATATTAATTAGAATATAACATTAATTTTTGGGTTAAGTTGTTTAATTGGCAAAGATCCAATGCCTCACTGGAATTTTAATGTATCCATTTATGAATTCAAAAATGTATTTTAAATAACAAGAAATAGTAATTTCGCTAGAAATTGTATTGTTAGATTCCAAACAAAAACCCATTTCATACATTAATTAGAATACACCATTAATTTTTGGGTAACTAGTCTAACTAGGCCACCATTTCGCTTGAAAAACCATGGAAATTATGATAAAATTTTGTGAAAATCTGCAGAAATTTTTAGAAATACAAATTATTATTGTCAAACGTAGTCTTACCTGCCCTAAAATTTTTTAATGATGTTTAATCTATTTCTACCATTAAAAAATAATTTACTCCCAAATGTTATTACTAAATTTAACCAATGTTATTACAAAATTTAATTTTGAACACTTCTTAATATTTAGATATAAGCAAAGTGCACATGGTCTAAATTTAATTTTGAAGACTTTTTAATATTTAAATATAAGCAAAGTGGACATGGTAAACGTGTGATTGTGTTAAGTGTGGACCACGTCCCTACTCACAAAACTCTTTACAGCTTTCCATGTTGACGCTCCACTACGTTAGTGGACCACGTCAGCATAATGATCTCATATTAAACAAAATAAAATTATATATTTAGAAATTCACTTTAAAATAATGAATGGTTATACATGTAAGTTGTTAAGAGGTTTAAAGTGATTAAAAATGAGATGATTTCGTTAATTTTGGATTATTTAAATAATAAATTAGTATGGGTATTTATTTTAAATATTTTAAGAAATTGTAAGTAAGATGGATGTTTTTTGGATTAATTTTAAAAACACTTATCTACTTTATGGATCACAAAAGTCTTGATCTAAAACTGTAAGTTTTTTAATATTTATTTATTTAACTTTTAGAAATAGACAAATTATTTAATTTATTTGTATTTTTGTATTGAGAGTAGCTTCTAACTCAATATGAAAAAGATATTGTATGTCTTGGTATATTATATTAGGTAAATATTTAACTGAATGAAATAAAATAGAAATAAAAATAGAAATAATAAAATTTATATTATTTAAATTAAAAAGTTATAATAAATTAATGCTTATAAATATTGTTATAATAGTTTAGGTAAAAATTGAGCTCAAGTTAATTTATGGTTAGCAATTTTTGGAGTCAGGTTATGACAACTCATGGTTTTGCCAATGATATATATATATCGAGGTATATCTTGAGGTGCAAATATTTCTTTAAGTTTTTCACTTAATAAGAGGTTTGAACTGCAGAGATTTGATCCCGCTCTGGGCTTGATAGATCGAGAGTTAAGATAGATCGCGGATCTAAGCTGGTTAAAATTAAAATATTATTATGTATTGAGTCTAGAGACACTCTCCAACCTAGAATGAAATAGATGTTGTAAAGTCTTGTTATGTTATGTAAACATTTTCACTTGGTCAATTTACATAATAAAATAAAATAAAATAATTTATTATTTTATTTTATTATGTAATTTGACCAAGTGGAAATGTTTAAGTAACATAACAAGACATTACAACATTTGTTTCATACTGGGTTGGAACCAACCTAGATCCATCTTAACTCTCTGTATCTATCAAGCACCTATAGTAATCGAATCTCTCAACCCTTAATAGATCCAGAGTTAAGATAAATCTATGTTAGTTTAAAAAATTTATAATCCAAAATTTTTCGAAAGTATACATGTAAATAGTTTTTTGTTAAATTAAAAAAATAATTAAATTTATGAAGTTTTTAACTTAATCTTTTTCATTTTTATTAATAATTAAATTATAAAATAATTATTATTTAATCTAATTTATTTTAATAAAAAATAAATAAATATGTTTAAATTTTAATTTATTTCATTATTTGTATTTAAATTAATTTGCTAATAGACATTTCTATATTGGGATACGCCTCCCTGATAGGGGTGCTTCCACGACGATCGTTTCTCGACAAGTGTTATAATTGGCATGTGGATCATATGTATGGTATATGGGGTGGCGACCCTCAGCGTAAGAGCCATGCTTTTCACCTAGCTCTGTATGCCCCTCGCGTGTTAACCTTAGAGTTTTAAAACTATGTTCTACCTACCCAAGTCTGATCGACTTAAATGCAAGAAAATGGGAGTATGTGGTTCTCAGTATGAAAGTCATTTTCACAATAAAATTTATCCCTTCATGTCTGAGATGGGT
Source organism: Pinus albicaulis (assembly GCA_034641835.2). Lineage (NCBI taxonomy): Eukaryota > Viridiplantae > Streptophyta > Pinopsida > Pinales > Pinaceae > Pinus > Pinus albicaulis. The sequence goes on along the minus strand of CM076571.1, from coordinate 598,960,579 downwards.
CGCCCCTTTAATGGTAGATTGGTTGCGGGAGGAGGATTTCATGGCAATCGATGAAAGCTCATTCATGAGCTTGTAATTTTGAAGTTTATTGAGATGGTTGAGTACTGTGTCAGATTGTGCACTTGGCTTGCCATGACGAGTGCTCCTGCTGCTCACCTCACACAACAATTCTGGTCTGTCATGTCCTCGACCTGCCATATATGCATGGTTCAGGTCCTAGGGTGGTGAAAAAATTGTTTTTTGGTTGCTACTGGTGAAAATCCACAGTGGTCAACTTATGCATGGTAGACAAGGGTGGTCTATTCTTGACTACAAGGAGGTCTATTTTCTTGGTTCTCTCCTTAGAATATAATTTTTTGGTCTCGTCTTAGTCCCTCAGTGGTCTGGTTACTTCTTGGTTGTATCGTCATATACTGCAAGGTATTATAGTTATCTCTAGGTCATTTTGTTTTTCACTGTAAGGGTCAATGTTCTTTGTGCTCATTTTATATAACTCGGGGTCTGGTCCTTCATTCGAATTGGTGGCAGTGTTGTACCCTTTTTGTCACCTCAAAACTTCGACCCTGCTGGGATTCCATTCAGTTTTTCATATTCTCCATTTGGATTTGATAATGAATATGGATCCTTTAGAATCTCATCTGTCCAAAAGTTTCTAATTTATATAGCTCTTTGTCCACACAAATTTCAGGGTTTCGAGAAGTTAGGGAAACTATCAGTTTGTATGTGTCGTGGACTCGTGATTTTCTCCCCCCACCGAAAAAATTACATCTCTCGTTTTACTATAGGGTTTCTTCTTCACATTTTTCCAGGGTCCTACCCTCCCTTCACATTGTCTATCCCTATCGTTCAATTTTCGAGAGTTGCCTCTTCTCATTCTATCTGTAGATTATATGCTTATATGGCTCCTCGGCAGAGACTGCCTAGTCACTGAAGTGGTGCACCTGGGTCATCCTCTTTGCGATGTTGGTTGTTGTTCAGATGGTAGTTCGTGGTTAATTTCTTTGAGGTTTCTCCTCTTGAAATGAGAAAGGAAATATTCACTTAAAGGCCAAGGAGTTCGGTGACTGTGTGTACTTCTTTGATTAGGAGATTGGAGGCAGTAGCCTCAAGTGGGTTCCTAATCCAACGAAGTTTTGTAAGAAAAGGCTCCACTTTCTGTAGAAATTTATTAATACTGATAGTATTACCGGACTCTCCTGATCTAACAAATTAATCTTATGTTAAATACAAAATCCTTCCACTTAATTCATTGTGGAAATTCAATCGCCAATTGCAAACACTTATGAAGAAAATCAATCGCACATAAACAAAGTTGTTTAACGGGAAAGCTTAAAGCTAAAAACCCCAACTATCATATATTATGTATATCAATGGATCATGTAATAATCTCATACAAATCTTAGTACATCAAGCTCTCAGTACAATCAACAATCATTACACACTGTCATGCAGAAATTTACATATCTATGAACCAATTTCTTGCCTCCTGACAGCCTGCCTCCATTGCGCAATCCCTGCTGAAGAAGACCCATGAATGAATTCGAATTGGCCTTGCCTTGAATGCACAATCCTCATTGGCATCTCCAATGTGTGTTAGATGAATTGAATGCATCACTATAGTCACTACAAATAGTCCATCTCACCCTTTCACCTATCTATCCACTGGGTCTCCACTGGAACTGACATGCAAGTAGTTAACTATTGTATTTGTTCAGTTGCAAGTGAGTCTCTAGTTATGAATTAATTAAATAATTAATTCACTAAACTCTCACTAGTGTATCTTTCAATTAGAATAGATACAACTAGCTCAACTGAGTTAAATTGAATAACAACTCCATTAACTACTCTTCCAACTCTGTCACAACTTTTCCACTTCAGTTCTAACTAAGTCCTCCATGCATCAGTCACCAACCACCCTAGGAATTGCGTAATTCCTTCAGCCCACTGATTTTCCAAATCTATTCACTGAAATAAAGTGATCCAAGAGAATAAGTTGATATTTATTGTTGGATTATTATTAAGGGCTAATAATAATCGACATGCATCTATTTTTAGATTGACGATCTATAAATAGACTTCACCCAATATTATAAAAATAGAATTTCATATATTTTTCACATTTGATCAACCATCTACAAATAGCATCCTGCAACTTATAGAATATGCTCACCATGTCTAAAAATATACATATACCTAAAAATAGCTTTCGGGCCCCACTTAGTGAAGGTGCTTACTTTTCACTAAGCTCATCATCTTGTTGAATCTCAACACTCCCTCTCAACAAGATAGGGATTATCCTTCACCTCGATCATGCCTCTATGGTATTTGAATTTTCTCCTGTTGAGCGCCTTTGTCAGAATATCTGCATCCTGATCTTCCGTAGGAATGTACTGAAGCAACATGATCTTCCGCTACACACAATCTCTGATATGATGATACCAGATATCAATATGTTTAGATCTATCATGAAACACAGGATTAATCGAGAGTTTAATGCAACTTTGATTATCACAATGTATCATTGTAGGATCTAAATGAGAAATGAACAAACCGACCAGGATCTTCCTCATCCAGATAGCGTCACATGCAGCTTGACTTGCTTCCATGTATTCTGCTTCCACTGAACTGAGTGCCATAGATCTTTGTTTCTTGCTGTACCAAGAAGCTGTTGTAGATTCAACACTGAAAACCCCTCCTGATGTGTTCTTTGTGTCCGTTGGGCTGCCTACCCAATCTGCATTCGTGAAGCCATGCAACTTCACCTCATCTGTCTATCTGTACCATAAGCCGTACTCAGATGTGCCCCTGAGATACCCTAAGACATGCTTGCCTTCCCTCCAAAAGAGCTTGGTAGGCTTAACCGTCGCTTGACTAAGTTGATTCACCACATAGCATATGTCCAGTCTTGTATTAACTAAATACATGAGTGAACCCACCAACTGTCGATAAACAGTGGCATCCACTACCTCTGCCGATGTAGCATCCTCTTTCCTCCAATTTCCTGGAAGAGGAGATTCATGGGCTTGCAGTCCTCCATGTGAAACTTACCATGTATCTCTTGAGCATACTTTCCTTGAGACACAAACAGTTCACCTTCTCGTTGCCATATTTCCAATCCAAGGAAATAATGGAGGAGGCCCAAATCCTTCATCTCAAACTCCTTTACAAGATCTGCCTTGCGTGAGTGTATCAACTGCTCATCACCCGTTAGTATTAAATCATCAAAATAAAGAACAATGATTAAAAGCTTACCCTCCACCACATTTTGGTATAGGTTTGCATTCGCCTCACTCTTGGTGAAGCCAAGTCCAGTGAAATAGTTTTCGATCCGTGTGTACCAAGCACGGGGTGCTTGCTTTAGCCCATACAACGCTCTTTTGAGTTTGCACACATGCGACTTACTGTTGAAGATCTCAAATACTTAAGGCTACTCAATGTACACCTCTTCCTCAATGATCCCATTAAGGAACGTAGTCTTCACATCCATCTGATGACTGTGCCAACCCATCTGTGCTGAGAGAGCAAGGATGGTACTTATGGAAGAATACCGTGCGACAGGTGAAAAGGTTTCTTCATAATCAATCCCCTCGATCTCTAAGAAGCCCTGGGCAACAAATCTTGCCTTATACTTCTCGACGCTCCCATCAACAGCTTGCTTTACCTTGTATATCAATCTTGAACCTACCACTGATTTATCCACCAACCTTGGAACAATTTCCCAAGCATTGTTTCTGACAATGGAGTCATACTCCTCCACCATGGCATCTACCCATGTGGGCTCCTATGCTGCTTCTTCAAAAGAATATGGCTCTGTCACGATACACTTTCTCATAAGAGCCATGTATCCAGTAAATCAATCAGGTGACTGTCTCTGTCTGCACTATGATGTAGGGACTCCTACATTCTCTACCGCATCAAGCTTTAGTCTCTCAGCTTCTGTGGTACGCTTTCTGCCTGTTCTGATGTTTGGTTCTGCATGAGTGGACTCCTCCACTCCATGAATCTCCTCCTGTGGCTAATCCACATCTAGAGGCTCATCTTTGGGAACAAGTAGCTCCTCCTCTTCATGCAAGTGTAGCTCCCTCTCAAGCGACAACTTCATGGCTTTCACCTCATTGAATTTTATATCCCGTTGCACCATAGTCATTCGACTATTTGGAAAATACACATGATAATTATGGGGTGTTTTTGTGTACCCCACAAATATCCCAACTTCTGCAGTCGGCTCTAGCTTCTTCCTAGCGTCCTTTGTCACATGAATGTAAACAGAAGAGCCAAAAATCTTCAAATGAGAAATATCAGGCTTCTTACCAGTAAAAGCTTCTTCAGGTGTACTCATGCCAAGTACTCTAAGAGGACAACGGTTTTGCACTTAAACCGCAGTGTTGCATGCTTCTGCCCACAAGTGCATTAGTAGGCCCTGGTCATGCATCATAGCTCATGCAGCACCCACGATCGTTCTGTTCTTCCTCTCCGCAACCCCATTCTGCTGTGGGTTATGAGGCGCTATGAGTTCTCTTCGAATTCCTTCTTTTCTACATAAGTCTTTGAATTCGTTCGAGATATATTCACCACCATTATCACTCCGCAGAGCCTTCACTTGCTTCCCCGACTCCTTCTCCATCAATGCTTTAAACTCATATAACTTTGAGAATGTTTCGCTCTTATTCTTCATGAAGAACATCCAGCATCTACGAGAATAGTCATCAACAAATATAACATAATACATGTGTTTTTCTATTGAAGCAACCGAGAAAGGTCCACACACGTCTGTGTGGATTCTCTCCAGGATCACCGAAGCATGGTTCTCCTTCTCATGAAAGGTGGTCTTCACAAACTTACCCATAGTACATCCTTTGCACTGATCTAACTGTGCAAGAGCACCCTTGGGAAGTCCGTCCAGTAGAAATATGCTACAAAATATTCAAGGTGCCATGGTGAAGATGGCCCAATCTCCTGTGCCATAATTCGCCTTCATCCTGGCTCACCACTTCTTCTGCTTTTCCCATCATTGTAGCGCGGCCATCTACCTCCATCTTGTAGAGATTCTTAACTCGAATCCCCATCCTCTTGGTTTGACCCATTGTTTTATGTCGCAAGAAATCTTTTCCCTCACTGAAAAAAACGTCATAACCTCTGTCCTCCAACATAACGACCGATACCAAGTTCTTCTTCAGACCTGGAACATGCATAACATATTTCAATAGAAATGGTTTACCTGAATCCCTCTCAAAGGTAATGGTTCCAATGCGGATCGCACTGTATCTACCATCGTCGCCCATCTCTATATGCATTTGGAGATCCTTCTCCTCCAAGTCACTAAACAACTCCTTGTCTCCCGTCACTGTATCTGATTGCGCTTGAAACCAAGCATGCGATCAAAGAGAAATCAAGTTCAAATTTCGAGGCTAAGGCCTCACCCACTGCAACTCCAGCAACCTTCTTGTTCTTCTTTTTCTATGGGTAGTTAGTGGAGAGATGCCCATGTTTGTGATACTGAAAACACTTCACTTTGGACAAATCCAGTTTCTTGCCTTTAGCCTCAGATTTTGGATGGGATTTCTTCCCCTTCCCTCTCCTTGCTTTGGCAGCCAAAGCGCAATTCTCTTCATCATCATTCTTCTATGAAGAGCCATCCCTGGTATTCCGCCTTATCTCCTCCTGCACAAGATCCGACCAAAGTCGCTCCCAATCCAGTAGTTTCTCCTGTCCATTTACAGAGTCTTCGTAGCTATGCCAACTCTTCAGAAGCCCAAGGAGAGCCAATCTCACCAAGTCATCATCCGCAACTGTAATTCCCACACTCCCCAGCTCATCCCTACATTAGACAAACTTCGTGAGATATTTTGGAATACTGTCGCCCTTCTTCATTTTGATTTTTCTGAGCTTATCTTTCAACGCCAACTTCCTATGGTCACTTCTGCTTTGGAAAAGATCTGTCAAAGCCTTCCACATTGCAAATGGAGTGGCTTTCCTATGAAGGCTTGAAACAATATGGTCTCTCACACCTTCCAACAGAATTCTTCTTGTCTTCGCTACCTTATTTTTCCATGCGTCAAGTACTGCAACATCGCTAGAAGTAAGCTTAGGAACATCGCTATCGATGAAATCCTTCAGTCCATTATCTTCAAGCACCGCCTCCATCCTATCCTTCCAGGCTATGTAATTCGAGCTACCCTCAAGGGCATAGTCCAATCACAACCCATTGAAATACATTTCAATGAATACTCAACTGTCGCACCAAGAAATTTCTGCGGCAAATTCAAATTTTTCACCAGCACAAAACTTAGCACCGCTTCACAATTGCAATCTCCAGTGATTAACACTCCTCTGATACCATGTAGAAATTTATTAATACTTATGAAGCAAATCAATCGCACATAAACACAATTTTTTAACGGGAAAGTTTAAAGCTAAAAACCCCAACTATCATATATTATGTATATCAATGGATCATGTAATAATCTCATACAAAGCTTAGTACATCAAGCTCTCAGTACAATCAACAATAATTACACATTTTCATGCAGATATTTGCATATCTATGCACCAATTTCTTGCCTCCTGACAGCCTGCCTCCACTGCGCAATCCCTACTGAAGAAGATCCCCGAATGAATTTGAATTGGCCTTGCCTTGACTGTGCAATCCTCATTGGCATCTCCAATGTGTGTCAGATGCATTGAATGCATCACTATAGTCACAACAGATAGTCCATCTCACCCTTTCACCTATCTCTCCACTGGGTCTCCACTGGAACTGACGTGCAAGTAGTTAACTGCAGTATTTGTTCAGTTGCAAGTGAGTCTCTAGTTATGAATTAATTGAAAAATTAATTCACTAAACTCTCACTAGTGTATCTTTCAGTTAGACTAGATACAACTAGCTCAACTGAGTTTAACTCACTTAACTGAGTTAAACTAAATAACAACTCCATTAACTACTCTTCCAACTCTGTCACAACTTTGCCACTTCAGTTCTAACTGAGTCCTCCATGCATGAGTCACCAACCACCCTAGGAATTACGTAATTCCTTCAACCCACTGATTTTCCAAATCCGTTCATTGACATAAAGTGCTCCAAGAGAATAAGTTGATATTTACTGTCAGATTATTATTAATGGCTAATAATAATCGACATGCGTCTATTTTTAGATTGTCGATCTATAAATAGACTTCGCCCAATATTCTAAAAATAAAATTTCATCTATTGTTCACATTTGATCAATCATCTACAAATAGCATCCTGCAACTTATAGAATATGCTCACCATATCTAAAAATATACATACACCTAAAAATAGCTTGCGGGCCCCACTTAGTGAAGGTGCTTACTTTTCACTAAGCTCATCATATTGTTGAATCTCAACACTTTCTCCATTTTATTAGCTTGGACCCTCAATTAGAAACTCTACTAAGCATGGTCATTCAGGATAAGAAGGTAGATAATTACAACCATTTTCAAGTCAAGAGGAGATAAAGGGAATCCTTAGGGATATCAAGTATATCTTGGATGACATTATGGGTAGACTGACTGAGGTGGAGCGCTTTGTGGTATTTGATTCAGAGAATCACTCCAAAGAGAAACAGGAGGTTCCTGAGGTCATCAACGCTCCAACTCAGACCTCTCCTAACTCAAACTCTTCTCCTCTCTCGCCAGTTATCATGTCAGACTAAAAATTCCACTATGCGTATCGTATTCGTGTTTACTGTTGGTTAGTATATTTTTTTTGTAATTAGTCGCATGATGTTTTGTTAGCATTTCCGTTGGGTACATTTTTGTTATTTTGTATGGCTTAGTTGTAGAGCCTTAGGGAGAGTGGTGGATAGTAAACATCTCTGTTATAGTTTCCATGTTCTTGCATTGTAGCATGCTAATATCATCTTGATAAATTTTGACCAATGTTACTCTTGGTGTGGCTATGGTTATCCCTAGTTGAAGATATGATCTCCCAAGCTACTCTTTCAGATGTATGAAATATTTTCACTATAATATCTTTTGCTATTAATAGAAATCTATCAAAAAAATTTAGAAAAAAAAATTCACAATTTTAATTTGTTTAAAAAAATAAGTGGATTGTTAAAATTTAATCTCCACAATATATTTTTCATTGTATACTAAAATAGAAAATTCAAATTACTTTGAAACCTATTTTTTCTATTCTATACTAAAAAAAATATCAAATTAAAATGGATCTATATAAGAAATATATATTTCAAAGTGTATTATCTACTTTACTTCCAAATTTATATAAAAGAATTTAGAAAATAATCAAAATAAACTTAAAAAATCTCAAATAAAAAAATTGGATTTATAATACACAACATATACATTCTTTACGTTTTAAAAACCATGATTAATTATGGAAAAATATATAAGTGAGATGCAAATCTTTTATACCTATAAATTTTGTTGAGATTCAACAAGATGATGAGCTTAGTGAAAATGAGTCGCCTTCACTAAATCGGCCCGCAGGCTATTTTTAGGTGCAAGTCTATTTTTAGACATGGTGATCATATTTCAGAAGTTGCAAGATGCTATTTTTGGATGGTTGGTCAAGTTGGAAAAATAGATGAAATTCTATTTTTAGAATATTGGGCAAAGTCTATTTATATATCGTCGATCTAAAAATAGAAGTGTCGATTATTATTAGCTCTTAATAATAATCCGACAATAAACATCAACTTATTCTCTTGGAGCACTTTATTTCAGTGTACAAATTTGGAAAATCAGTGGGCTGAAGGAATTATGTAATTCCTAGGGTTTACTAGTGGTTCATGCATGGAGGACTAAGTTAGAACTGAAGTGTAAAAGTTATGACAGAGTTGGAAGAAAAATTACAAGAGTTATTATTCAGTTTAACTCAGTTAATGGAGTTAAACTCAGTTGAGCTAGTTGTATCTAGTCTAACTGAATGATACACTAGTGAGAGTGGAGTGAATTAATTATTTAATTAATTCAAAAATAATAACTCATTAATCAACTGAACAATACATCAATTAACTACAATGCATGTCAGTTCCAGTGGAGACCCAGTGGAGAGATAGGTGAAAAGGAAAGATGGACTATCTGTTGTGACTATAGTGATGCATTGATTGCACCACACACACATTGGAGTTTCCAATGAGGATTGCGCAGTGAAAGCAAGGGTAATTTGAATTCATTCAAAGCTATTCTTCATCAGGGATTTTGCAGTGGAGGCAGGCTATCAGGAGGGCAGAAATCAGTGCATGTATTTGCAGATTTCATCTTGTTAGTGTGTGACGATTTATTGCATTGAGAGCTTGATGTACTAAGTTTTGTATGATATTATTACATGATCTCCATGATACATAATATATGATAGTTTGGGTTTTCATCTTCAGGCTTTCCCGTTAAACAACTGTGTTATGTGCGATTATTTTTATTTATGCTTCACATGTGTTTGCAATTAATTTTCCGCAAAAGATTAACAGTGGAATGATTTTTTATTTTGAAAGAAGATAAAATATTGTGAGATCAGGGGAATATGGATGTATGCATGCTTAGTGTATACTAATTTCTACATGGTATCAGAGCAGTGTTAATTCTTGAAGATTGCAATTGTGAAGAATTGTTGAGTTTGTGCTGGTGGACAATTCGAATTTGCTACACAAAATTCTTGGTGCAAAAGTTGAGTATACATTGAAATATCTTTCAATGGGTTGCGATTGGAGTATGCCCTTGATGGGGGCTTGAATTACATAGCCTGGAAGGATAGGATGGATGCGGTGCTGGAGGATAATGGACTGAAGGAGTTCATCGATAGCGATGTTCCTAAGCCGGGATCTAGCGATGCTGCATTACTTGACACATGACAAAAGAAGATAGCAAAGACAAGAAGAATTATGTTGGAAGGTGTGAAGGACCATATTGTGTCCAGCCTTCACGGGAAATCCACTCCATTCTTAATGTGGAAGGCTTTGAAAGATTTGTTCCAAAGCAGCAGTGACCAGAGGAAGTTGGCACTGAAAGACAAGCTCAGAAAAATAAAAATGGAGAAGGGCGACAGTATTCCAAAATATCTCACGAAGTTTGTCCACTGTAGGGATGAACTGGGAAGTGTGGGGATTATTGTTGATGATGAAGACTTGGTGAGCTTGGCTCTCCTTGGGCTTCCGAAGAGTTGGCATAGCTACGAAGACTCTGTCAATAGACGGGAGAAACTGCCGGGATGGGAGCGACTTTGGTCGGATCTTGTGCAGGAGGAGAGATGGCGAGGTACCAAGGATGGCTCTTCATCGAAGAATGAAGATGAAGAAAATTGCGCTTTGGCTCCCAAAGCAAGGAAAGGGAAGGGGAAGAAATTTTCTTCAAAATCCGATGCTAAAGGCAAGAAGCAGGATTTGTCCAAGGTGAAGTGTTTTCACTGTCACGAACATAGGAATTTCGCCACTAATTTCCCACAGAAGAAGAAGAACAAGAAGGCTTCTAGAGTTACAATTGGAGAGGCCTTAGCCTCGCAATTTGAACTTGATTTCTCTTTGATTTCATTCTTGGTTTCAAGCAATATGGGATCAGTGTGGTATCTTGATAGTGGTTCATCTTTCCATATGACGGGAGACAAGGAGTTGTTTAGTGACTTGGAGGAGAAGGACCTCTAGATGCATATAGAGATGGGAGACGATGGTCGATACAGTGCGATCGACATTGGGACCATTACCTTTGAGAGGGATTCCGGCAATCCATTCTTGTTGAAAGATGTTATGTATGTTCCAGGTCTGAAGAATAACTTGGTCTCGGTCGAAATGTTGGAAGACAAAGGTTATGACGTTGTTTTTAGCGATGGAAAATCTTTCCTGCGACATAAAACAACGGGTCAAACCAAGAGGATAGGGATTCGAGTTAAGAATCTCTACAAGTTGGAGGTAGATGGCTGCACTGCAATGATGGGCAAAGCAGAGGAAGTGGTGAGTCGGGATGAGAGCGAATTATGGCACAAGAGATTGGGCCATCTTCACCATGGCGCTTTGAATATTTTGCAGCAGATTTCTACTGGACTTCCCAAGGGTACTCTTGCGCAGTCAGATCAGTGCAAGGGATGTACTATGGGTAAGTTTGTGAAGACCACCTTCCATGAGAAGGAGAACTGTGCTTCGGTGATCCTTGAGAGAATTCACACAGAAATTTGTGGACCTTTCTCGGTTGCTTCAACAGAAAAACACAGGTATTATGTTATATTTGTTGATGAATATTCTCGTAGATGCTGGATCTTCTTCATGCAGAAGAAGAGTGAAACATTCTCAAAGTTATGTGAGTTTAAAGCATTGGTGGAGAAGGAGTCGGGGAAGCAAGTGAAAGCTCTATGGAGCGATAATGGTGGTGAATACATCTCAGGTGAATTCAAAGGCTTTTGTATCAAAGAAGGAGTTCAAATAGAACTCATAGTGCCTCATAACCCACAACAAAATGGGGTTATGGAGAGGAAGAACAGAACGATCGTGGGTGCTGCACGAGCTATGCTTGAGAGGGAGATAGACTTGCATGTAGTGGAGGAACTTCTTGTTCCCAAATTTGAGCCTCTAGATGTGGATCAGCCACAAGAGGAGATTCATGGAGTGGAGGATTCAACTCATGTAGAACCAAACATCAGACAAGGTAGAAAGCGTACCACAGAAGCTGAGAGACTGAAGCTTGATGTGGCACAGAATGTAGGAGTCCCTACATCACAGCGCAGACAGAGATAGTCACCTAACCGATTTACTAGATACATGGCTCTGATGAGAAAGTGTATCGTGACAGAGCCATCTTATTTTGAAGAAGCAGTGCAGGAACTCACATGGGTAGATGCCATGGTGGAGGAGTATGAGTCCATTGTCAGAAACAGTGCTTGGGAGATTGTTCCAAGGCCGGTGGGAAAATTAGTTGTAGGATCGAGATGGATCTACAAGGTAAAGAAAGCTACTGATGGGAGCGTCGAGAAGTATAAGGCAAGATTTTTTTCTCGGGGCTTCTCACAGATCAGGGGATTGATTATGAAGAAACCTTTGCACCTGTCGCACGGTATTCTTCCATAAGGACCATCCTTGCTCTCTTAGCGCAGATGGGTTGGCACATTCATCATATGGATGTGAAGATTACGTTCCTTAATGAGATCATTGAGGAAGAGGTGTACATTGAGCAACCTGAAGGATTTGAGATCTTCAGCAATGAGTCGTATGTGCGCAGGCTCAAAATAGCATTGTATGGGTTGAAGCAAGCACCATGTGCTTGGTACACACAGATCAACAACTATTTCACTAGACTTGACTTCACCAAGAATGAGGCAGATACAAACCTGTACCAAATTGTGGTGGAGGGTAAGCTTTTAATCATTGTTCTTTATGTTGATGATTTAATACTAACGGGTGATGATCAGTTGATACACTCATGCAAGGTAGATCTTGCAAAGGAGTTTGAGATGAAGGATTTGGGCCTCCTTCATTATTTCCTTGGATTGGAAATATGGCAACGGGAAGGTGAACTGTTTGTGTCTCAAGGCAAGTATGCCTGGGAGATACTGGAGAAGTTTCACATGCAAGGCTGCAAGCCTATTGATACTCCTCTTCCAGGAAATTGGAGGAAAGAGGATGCTACATCAGCAGAGGTAGTGGATGCCACTGTTTATCGACAGTTGGTGGGTTTGCTCATGTATTTATTTAATACAATACCGGACATATGCTATGCGGTGAACCAGATTTCACAAGCAATGGTTAAGCCTATGAAGCTCTTTTGGAAGGCAGGCAAGCATGTCTTGAGGTATCTCAGGGGCACATCTGAGTATGGCTTATGGTACAGACAGATGGATGAGGTGAAGTTGCATGGCTTCACGGATGCAGATTGGGCAGGCAGCCCAACAGACAGAAAGAGAACATTAAGAGGGATTTTTAGTATCGGATCTACAACAGTTTCTTGGTATAGCAGGAAACAAAGATCCGTGGCACTTATTTCAGCGGAAGCAGAATACATGGCAGCAAGTCAAGCTGCATTTGAGGCTATCTGGATGAGGAAGATCCTGGTTGGTTTGTTCGCTTCACATTTAGATCCTACAGTGATACATTGTGATAATCAGAGTTGCATCAAAATGTCGATTAATCCTGTGTTTCATGATAGATCTAAACATATTGATATCTGGTATCATCATATCAGATATTGTGTGCAATAGAAGATCATGTTGCTTTAGTACATTCCTACGGAGGATCAGGATGCAGATATTCTGATGAAGGCACTCACTAGGAGCAAATTCGAATACCATAGAGGCAGGATCGGGGTGAAAGATAATCCCTAACTTGTTGAGAGGGAGTGTTGAGATTCAACAACATGATGAGCTTAGTGAAAATGAGTTGCCTTCACTAAGTGGGCCCGCAAGCTATTTTTAGGTGCAAGTCTATTTTTAGACTATGTCTATTTTTAGACATGGTGATCATATTTCAGAAGTTGCAAGATGCTATTTGTGGATAGTTGGTCAAGTTGGAAAAATAGATGAAATTATATTTTTAGAATATTGGGCGAAGTCTATTTATAGATCGTCGATCTAAAAATAGAAGTGTCGGTTATTATTAGCTCTTAATAATAATCCGACAATAAACAACAACTTATTCTCTTGGAGCACTTAATTTCAGTAAACATATTTTGCAAATCTGTGGGCTGAAGGAATTATGCAATTCATAGGGTTTACTGGTGGTTCATGCATGGAGGACTCAGTTAGAATTGAAGTGGAAAAGTTATAACAGAGTTGGAAGAGTAGTTCATGGAGTTGTTATTCAATTTAACTCAGTTAATGGAGTTAAACTCAGTTGAGCTAGTTGTATCTAGTCTAACTGAATGATACACTAGTGAGAGTGGAGTGAATTAATAGTTAATTAATTCACAAATAATAACTCATTAACTTCAATCGAACAATACAATAGTTAACTACAATATGTACGTCGGTCCATTTAGACCCATGAGATAGGTGAAGGGGCAAGATGGACTATCATGACTATAGTGATGCATTTGACAGACCACAAACACATTGAGCTGCTAATGAAATTTCTCGCAATGCAAGCAAGGGTAATTAAATCATCTGTAGCTATTCTTCATCGTGGATTGTGCAAAGGGAGACAAAGCATCAGAGGGCGTAAAATCGCGCATGGATTTATTTCATCTTGTTAGTGTGTGACGATCGTATTGTACCGAGAGCTTGATGTACTAAGTTTTGTATGAGATTGTTACATGATTCCACAGGCAATATATGAAGGGCTAGTTTTCAACAGTTTTCCCGTTAAACAACTGCATTATGTGCGATTGTTTTTATTTATGCTTCACATGTGTTTGCAATTAATTTTCCGCAAAAGATTAACAGTGGAATGATTCTGTATTTTGCAAGAAGATAAAATATTGTGAGATCAGGGGAATCTGGATGTATGCATGCTTAGTGTATACTAATTTCTACAAATTTAATTTAAGTAACTTGAAACACATATCGTATAATCAACGCTATATATATAATATCACGTAGAAAAAAATTAAAATGACTAAATGTGTTAAACATAATTGATTTATTAGAATGTAAAATTTATTTAGATTTTTTAGATTATATATATATATATATATATATATATATATATATATATATATATATATATATATATATATGAGGAGTGTATTATATTAAATAATATTTTTTGAGATTATTTGATGCAAAGAGTGTTAAGTAGACTATTTATATATCATGAGAAATTAGTTAGTTACAACTATCTCTCATGGAAATAATCATAAACAAATGATTTAGTTAAGAGAATTGAATCTCAAAAAATGATATCTTATATATATAATTAATAGTTTAATAATTAGATATATATATTAATATTTTCCTGTAATTTAATTAAATTTTAAATTATAAAAAATTTAGAATAAAATAATATTTATGGTAATTTTTTTCTTTAGAAAAATCTCAAATAAAAATGATAAAATTAGATAAATTTTTTTGAAGACTTTCGATGTTTATATTAGAATTTTGTTTCTCTTATGTGTAACTTCTTAAAATTCTTTTCATTGATATTTCATATTAATTTTTTTGTTTTAATGTTTTTAGGTTACATTCTCAACACTATTAATTAAATTAAGTTTTAAAGTTTAAGTATGTTTTTATAAAACAATTTTTATAAGTATGTCCATAAGATGATATAAAACCATTTTTTTTTTAAATTTGAATTTATAATAATTTTAAAAAAAAATTATTTTTATTTTTAATATGTGATACATGTTAAGTAAGTTATATTGTAGATTTCACATTCTTTCCCATAAGATTATGGAAGAATTTTTTAAGCAAGTTTAAATCAATGCGAATTTAGAGATAGAATTTAAATTTTAACCTTTAAAAGATTCAACATTTTTTTTTATTTAATAAGTTCGACAATGGTGGGGCTACATCATGGTCATTTCAAGAATAACATTAGAGTAGGGCAAGGAATTGAACTGACACCCAATCACGTCTATCCAAGACTTTTTTTTTTAACAAGTTCGATTACTATTATATATTCAAAAAAAGTGGGGATAGAGTTCCTTGTTACATTCGAATGATGGAGAGGATAACCAATGAGGGGTGATGTGGCAAAATACCGAGCCTCCTTTGAGATGACTATTACTACTATGCTGCATATCAGATTCTTGATAGATCCTAACAAGCCATGATTAAAAAAATGAAAATTTAAATGACATGATCAGAGAAAAGAGAGATGGAGGAGTGAAGATTAGTTCTTGTTGTTTTGCCAACCATTTGAAGCATCAGTGTTGTCTTGATTGTTGCCCGAATTGGCACTGGTGACATTGTTGGAGCTTGAACTAGGAGCTGATCGCTTGTCCAACATGTAGTGCAAGATCTGTAGGGATTCTTCCATGTGAACACAATGGTTATTGGCTCCCCTTAGCTGCTCCTGGAAGGATTGAGCTCAATGTTGAAGGAAGTCAGTGTCAACTTGATGTTTATCTTCTATAATCTTTAACTAAGCTCTTATCAGCTCCATCTCAGCTTGTAGATCAACACAGTGGAAACAATTTTCATTCCTCATTATATCAGAGGGAGGAGAGGATAGAGTTATTGATGAGTGAAGAAGAGACCAAATGGCAAGAAGAAGCATTGTTTGATAATGAAGGGATTCGAACTGCACGCTGGAGGGGGCAGAAATTCTGAAGTTAACGTTGCACTGTTGGGAGACAGGCGTTGCATAGGAGGTGAGATTGTTGCAGGTGATAATGAACTTTGGGAGAGTAGGAGGATAGTGGGAGGTAAGATTGTGGAGATTCAAAGATTCAGTGAGGGGATAGCAATGCAGATCTGCAACATATAAGAGCCCTGGAAGGCAAGGCCAAAGAGAGCATATTCGAGGGGTCAATGAGCATAGAGGAACATAGAGATCAGGGGATGCAGAGCTATAGCATTTCCACATATGGTGATTAGCAGTGAAGATTAATGTTGGATTTAAAGAGGAGGCATGGGTAGCAGATGGGTTGGGATATGAATTAAGGCGGGATTCCTAGAGAGATAAGGTCACGCAATTGGTGCAGTAAGAGGTATGGGCATGATAGTCCTGCCCTGATGGGATCCTGGAGGCACAAAGAATAAGGCAGACAGAGATCCCGCATGGGAGGTAAATCAAGGTAAGAGAGAGAAGGATATGCCATCTTGGAAAAGGAGTTGACCTGAGGGTTTTCTACAAGCTTTGTTGGCTAATATGTTAGCTTTCTTATTATTAGACCTGAGAACATGATAGAAAGAGAGATCTCCAATATCATTTTTCAAGTTTCAGTATCTTGTAATAAGTCTTCTTAGAGCAATGTTGGGGGTCTGTGCTGAATTTTTCATCATGTTTATGATAATTGCAGAATCACCAAAAACCATACCTTTTGCATATTGAGTCTATTAATGATTTGGAGGCCTTTCAACAGGGCATAAGCTTCCGCTCTATTTTTTTAAAAACGTCCAATCCCCCATTCAAAGGTGGCCATGGTGCATCCCTACCCATCCATAATGTAACCTCCTGCTCTTGCTATTTCCGGGTTTGCCTTTGAGGCACTGTTAAAGAAGAACGCATGCCTTTTGATTTCGTCAAGCCACTCAATAAAATCTTTCTCTTTGAGTCTGATCTTTCACTGATCCTTGTGGGAAGGTTGATTGATAGGAATTTTGTTGTACATCGGAGTATTGTCAAGAGCTCTTCCAAGGATAATTCTTTCTTCAGCCTGCAGGTCATTGATATTGAGGTGACTTTTATTTTTGGAAAGAATGGTCTCAATAGTGAGGCTCTGTGCCTTACTTTGAACTTTCCTGATGCAAGGATTTTGACCTTGAAAGGTAGCCTTGTTTATTGTAAGCCAAATGTTCCACAATAGTACATGGCAGAGGGTGTCCCAGACTCTTTTGACTACATTCTTGTTCTTTTTTCCCCAAGGGTAGTTCTTTTTCCAATTGGCAATCAAGTCTGAGACTGAGCTGGTTGAACCTATCTCAATCTGAAAGGGATCCATGATGGAATGCCATCACTGTTTAGCAAAGGGTCACTCAACGAAAAGGTGGAATATTTTCTCTTTGGCCATGAGGAAAATGGGGCATCTAGAAGCACCATGGATGTCTCTTTTTTTTAAGTTTTCAACTATCAATATCTTCCCTTTGAGCAAGGTCCAGATAAAGATTTTAATCTTTGGGAGCGCTTCTGATTTCCAGACATGTTTCCAGTTGGCTCAAGGAGGAGTGGGGAATTTCTCTTTAAGGAGAGACTCATGCCCAACTTTAATAGTATAGGAAGATCTAGAAGGATCCCATCTGAAGCTATCCTCTTTGACTTTTGAGAGAGGAGTTGCGCCATGGAGAATTATTTTCAGGATTGCTTAATCATTGTCGAGGTGGGGAGGCATGTTTTTGAAGGTCCAACCATTCCAGATGCTGGTGATCTCTTCCCAACTGGAAATTTTCTCCAAAGTACTAATCCCCTGTTCTCGAAGATAATTTTGAATGCGCAGAGTGCTTGGGTTGTTTGAGAGAGGTGGTTGGCCCATAATGTTTTCCTCCCAAATACTTATGCTACGACTTCCCTATGTAACTTTGGAGATGTTGTTGCAGATGAAGGGAGTGTCCTTTTTCGAGAGAGCCCAAATTCGAGAGCAAGGTCAGTTAGGAATGGCCTGATCTAAAAGGTTTTTCCCTGTAGTGGAGAGGTATTTTGATTCCAGTACTTTCTTCCACCAAGTTTGTTGTCCAGTAATTAGGCACCACACTATTTCCCCCAAAAGGAAATGTTCAACAATTTAGGAATGCGGATAGCAAGTCCACCATTTTCATAATTTTGAGTTACCTGCCTCCATTTGAACAAATTGAATTTCTTCTTCTCCCTTTTGTCGCCTTGCCATAAGAATTGTCTTAAAGTTTCCTCAATTTTGTGATGAATTATAATAGGAGCTTGCAACAAGGAAAAATGATACAGAGGCAAGGCAGAGAGAACATCTTTTAAAAGGATTATGCACCCAGCCAGATTGAGCCATGAGGATCCCCATTGCTGGAATTTTTTTTTCATCTTGTCGATGGTTATGTTCCAAACTTCAGTTTTCAACTGTCTTATATTGAGAGGCATCCCATGATAATTAAAATGAGTATAATTCCACTTGTATGGAACCCCAAATATTTGACCTATACTATGGATGGTTTTTATTGTTGCATTCCACCCATAAATCCATCTTTTATGTTAGTTTATCTTCCCTCCATAGTAGTGCATAAATTTTTCAAGAAGCATTTTAAATATCTGAGCTATGATGATGGTGGTTGCTCCCATCAAGAGGGTATCATCAGCAAACTGAGAGTGATTCATGTTTTTGACTCTGTTGCTAAATTTGATACATGTGATTAGCCCAACTCTATGATTGTGTTCCAAAGCCCTGCTGAAAGACTCTGCCATAAAAATGAAGAGGAAGGGAGATAAGGGGCAGCCTTGTCTAAGGCCTCAAGAGGATTGAAAGTAATGTCCAGGCCTTCAATTCACTAGAGGGGAGATCCAAGGATTGAATATGCAGGCATGAATGAGGGATATGAAGTTTGCTTCAAATCCCATTTTCTGTAGAATAAAGAGGATGAAGGAGTGTCTCACTCTGTCAAAGGCATTAGAAAGATCAAGTTTCAGAATAAATCCTTTCTCAGATCTCACCATACTATAAGAAGGGTATAGGTTGCAACAAAAAAATAAGAGATGAGGGAAACAACAACTAGAAATCAGTCAAGCCTTTCCATAATGTTTCCAGCCCCGATTCTTCGATTGCTCCAAGTAAAGTTTTATTTTTTAGGAATGATGTCCACCAGGTTGTGCTCTTGAATAATTGTTTCCAACTGCTCTCTTTTTTCATTGGCATGCAAAACCAAATTTAGATCCCCTCCAATGATGACATTAATATTTTCCTCACTGTCTATGTCAGTTTTCAAAGTGCGCCAACAAAATTTTTTGTTTCTGTCATGTTTGGACCATAAATATTGTACGCAATTATCACAACATGCCCATGCATGTTCCGAAGTTTGAATTTAATCTAGTCATGAGCCTTTACAACTGTCAGTTGTTTCCATGTATTATGATTCCAAATTGTGGCTATTCCTCCTGAAGCACCTCTGGATTCCACCATGGTGCCCGTATAATTCCTGATTTTGTTTATGATATTCCCCATGTCTTTTTATCCTTGTTTGGTTTCTTGGAGGAGAACTATGTCAGGATTTTCTTGTTTGAGAAGGTGTCTTAGGGCATTTTTTATAGAGGGGTGCCCTAATCCCATACAGTTCCGAGTGAATTCTTTCATTATTTCAGGAATGCAGGTTGAGACCCTGTCTTCCCTCCTGGTTCATGTTGATTGACATATTTTCGTATAATCCCTCCAATAGAGGTTTCTATTGGGTGTTGTGTTCTGAGGGAAATGTATTTCAAATATGCTTCATCTCAATGGTGTTTGGCTGATTTTCTTCCAGGGCCTATTTTTTTAAGAGTTTCCAAAGCAACCCCCAGCTCCTTTGCTGCATTTTTGGTGACAAGATGAGCTGATGAAGGCTTAGCTGAGGAGGATGGTGTACATGACTTGGAGAGAGAGGGCTGAAGGATGGAATCAAGAGGGGGAGAAGGGATGGAAATTTGAGGAGGATCCTCTTCTGAGGAGGCAAGGGAGGAGAAGGGATTGGGGGAGATGAAACGGGATCAGGAGATTGGAGGGGGTTTGGGGAAGGTTCCGGATGAGTTTGAATGATGGGTTTAGCAGAATGGGAGGGTGGATGGGAGGATGGAGCACCAAAGTTTCTAGGATTTTGTCCATAATTTTTATTTTTTATAACTTCCCATTGTGTTTCAGGATCAGTATTTTCAACCTCAATTAATTTTGTGCATCTATTAGCGAAATGACCGTATTCATGGCATACCTTACACTTGAAGGGAATTTGTTCATAGTCCAGCTACTGAATATGAGTCCATTTGTCCACCTTTAGCTTTATCGCCTCCGGAAGTCCTTTCCCCGAGTCTACCTCTACGCAGATTCTTGCACAAGCTTGCATATTCTCCTTTGGCTCACTTCTGTCAATAAACTTTCCAATAAATTTCCCAGTCGCTCTTACATAATCATCCCCCCAACAGTGAAGAGGAAGATGTGGAAGACGGACCCAAACTGGGACTACATTGGGAACGTCGAGCTCTGGGTCAAATTCTGGAGTCCATTTGTTTAGATAAAGCCCTCTCGTATCCATGAAATATGGCTCGTTCCTAAAGATTAGATATTTTTCTTCCTTTTTCTCAAAGTGGAAGGTGTAAAATCCCATGCCACAGAATTTGATAGATATTTTTCCTCTGATCTTGTCCATCCGATTACATTCCACCCATTTCTCGGTTGTATTCGGCAAGGGCCAGAGGCCTATGAGATGTCCAATGAGTCCTTTCTCTGTGAAGGAGAGAGAAACCATTCAAGGGATTTCTGGAGGCAGAGAGACTTCCTATATCCCATCCAATTTTTTGACAAAATTGGAGATTGCTGGTCTTGGTTATGGCGGATTCAATGATTTGATCAACGTCAAGAAAGAAAAAGCGTGATCATGAGTAGCATTTGCCTTTGGGATGTCCTCCAGAGGGGCCATGCGCTCGGAATCGAGTAGCTGAAGCAATTGTAGCAGAGGTCGGGGCAGTTGTGTTTGCGCCTAGGTCTTCAACAGTGTTTTCCCCAAAAAACTAATATTACTTGGAATCACGTCTATCCAAGAATTAGTTGAAGTAAAATGCACCTTATTATATGTGACACACGTCCATAAAACTATGTTTCAAAATGTAGATTGTTTCTCAAAAAATTATGGAAAACATTTTTTAAACAAATTTAAATTAATGTTAATTTCAAGATAAATTTTAAATTTCAACATTTCAAAAAATTAACATAAAATCATTCAACCTAATATTTTAATATTTAAAATATATGAGATAAACCCTACACTATAGGAATAAACAAGACGTAAAGTTTAAAAAGAACTGTCATAAAAATAATAAAGATCAGACACATAAATAATGTCTAAACTTTTGGTATTTAAAAAACCCTGGATAGGAAAAATTCATATTAATTGTTTTTTATTTCTAATTATGTCGATAGTCATTTTATTGTGGAGTTCTAGTTGGGGACACTGTTGAGATTCATCGTCCTCAACACGTGTCCCAAATCTCAACAATGCCCCATATAAATTCGATTTTTATGCCCGTTTCATCAGTTGCTGGCCAGTTGCAGTCACCAGAGTTTATGAATACAAAGTGGGATAGTGGCCGAGTCATAGGCTTCCAATTTGATCTAAGCTTCCCGGGAGAGAGAAAGTGTCCTTCCTGTGCTTCGGTTGGAGAGATATAGTTTTCTTCGTAGGGTCATTCACCGGTTCTCGTGTGGGGTCTCCATCTAAACCTGATGAACGAACTTGGTTCACTGCACTGCTGCATGCATATCAGAATGGAAGGCTGATACCTCATTTCAATTTTATTCTTAATATTGAGTCTGGGGGGAACCTCTTCCACTGGAGATATCTTGAATTAAGAAGCTTGCTTCTAGTCTGATAGCTTTGAGTGAGTTTGATGCCTTCCACTAGGGTTTCGAACTTGCATTTCTCTTTAGGCGAGTTGATGACTTAGTAACTGTCCTTATGCTTTTCGTTCAATCCACACCTGCCCACATCTTACAAAAATATCATTACAATTGATGACCCATCATGTACTCATCATTAAAGATATCATACCTATCATTTAATGACATGAATTATCTCTCGTACTCGATAGCCATTTCTCACTCTCGTAGATTCAAACCTGTGAGAGATGGGCCTTACGCATAACCTTCCTCCTCATCCCCACGTTGCTCTTGAGCCTTGAAAGGTGGTTAGGTTTGCGTACCCGATGGTAGTCCCAGCTGATTCCAGGAGGAGCTAAGCCTGTAAGCCCAACCGAGCAGTCCACCAGTTGCAGCAGATCCCCGCCTATTTCATGGAATGTCGAGCCTGCCTACTTCTTTTACCAGACTCTCAATGCTCATACTTCAAGGTAATGGTTTCTTCTTATTTTGTCGAGGGTCATGGAAATTTAAGGAGAATAAATTTGATATATGTGGTTGGTGTGCATCATTATTCATAAGACTTGTAGGGGTTTCAAATCAGGTGAGTTGTCGGAGAAAATTCAACATGTCAAGTAAAACCTTTCTACCCAAGACAAGTGACATCCATTGTTGGCGTGTGCAGTTTTGGACAGGACATGGATCATATTAATATCCGGTGAGTTGTCTATAATAATTCAACGTGTCAGCTCTACCAATCCTGTAGTTGATGCCTCAAAGAAATTTCTTGGTGATATGAATAGATTTTCAACTTCAACCTAATTACGTTGGAGGCGTTTTCTTTGCGGGCTTGGGGTGAGAAAACACTGTTCACCCCAGCCAATAAGAAGCATTTTTTATCGTCCTTTCAGCAAATTAAAATTTGACCAATGTTCGCTCTTTATACGCTTACGCCGCCGTTTGACTTAACGCAATCCCGATGCTGGCTAATACTCGACCACACAGCCACCGATTTGTCACCGTGTTGGCCACGCCTGCACGTCCTGCGCATTCATGTCCATATGATCTGCACGATCATGAAGCAGTGTCGTCCAACAACCGATTTATCCACAGACGCTGCTATGAATAGTCCAAATCGCTTAATTCCATCGACGCGTAGGAATTCAATGTCTGGTTAATGAAACCTGCCGCGGGTCGCTCGGGGCTTGGATGGGTTGGAATCAGCATTTGGTTAACAATATTTTCCCCGGCCATTCTGTATCTAAGCTCGGTGTTGAGCATCAATAGCCCTCGGTACTGAGCATCAACAGCAGCACCCCGCCTAGCATTACCGCGAGGAGGAATCACAAAAAATTCATCATCTAGATACTCTTTTCTTCACAATTCCCCAACATTCTGTGCTCATCCACCATGAGTCTGTTGTGTTCTGCTTGCAGGCAAACTCGAACCCACGCCTTCACAGCGCTAAAGCATTCAGTGTGCTCCTTGCCGGAAAACTCGAACCCGCGCCTCTGCAGTGCTAAAGCATGCAGTAAAGAAGACACTGCCATCGTGGGTCTGCCAATTTCTTGGCATTAGCCATCACAAACATAATCGCAAGTCTGTTGATTTCTTGGCATGGACGCAATATACACGATAAGTATGTGCTGGGAAGACATCTTACTGACAAGGAGACTGAAGAAATGCTTGCGTGCAAGTCTATTTCCAAGGGGAAGCTCAGAAGTTTGATAGATATCGAGGATGTGAGGCGAGAAGTAGCTATAATGAACAATTTTCCTCAGCATCCGAACATTGTTACCTTGAAAGCCACATACGAGGATGACCACACTGTGCATCTCGTCATGGAGCTCTGCGAGGGTGGAGAGCTCTTTGACAGGATCGTTGCTAGAGGGCATTACAGTGAGCGCGCTGCGGCTGCTGTTACACGTATATTGTTGAAGTTGTCCAAGTGTGTAGCCGTTGCATCAGGTTTTTTAACAGAAGCCTTGCAAGTATCTATCTCATGGCTTATAGAGCCTTGTTGTAAGAATCTTGTTGGAGTAATCACCGCACCTCTATGGAATCCATAATTTCCACCCTGGGGATCCTAGTTACCAGTTTGGAAGTTTACCAACACTTGCGAGTTTTGGTGTAACGACAAACCTCTACATGGTATCAAAGCCTAGACCCAGGTTCGATTCCCCCGAGCTACGTTTGAGGGGTGTATTGATTCCCCGAGCTGCGTTTGAGGGGGGGTGTTGGAGTAATCACCGCACCTCTATGGAATCCATAATTTCCACCCTGAGGATCCTAGTTACCGGTTTGGAAGTTTACTAACACTTGCGAGTTTTGGTGTAACGGAAAACCTATACAAATCGCTTAGGTCATAGACCTTTGCAACATCTGTTTCCAATAATTTTTATGGAACCGCTTTTCAATTGTGACGTGAAACAAACAATGCATCGGGACCTCAAACCTGAGAATTTTTTGTTTGCGAATACAAAAAAGAATTCAGCTTTGAAGGCTATTGATTTTGGTCTTTCTGTGTTGTTTAAGCCAGGTAGGTGCATGTCATATTTTTTTATTTTGCTGCTTCTATTAATTTTTATTTAAAATATTTAGGGAAAGGTTTTTAATAATTTCACCATATCTAATTTAATCCGAGGAAACGTAATGTGACACACTACAAGTCTCATTTTTTGGAATTGTGCTTGAAACTGTAACAAAAGTTTTGTAGATTATGGGATCTGTTCAATGTTGGTTTGTCTTGTGAAAATTTTATAAGCACGAGTGTACGAATTCGTTGGAATGGTAAATTTATAGTCTGGTTTTGTATAATGACATAATATATTTGGATTGAAAAGACAGTAATGCCTTGAAGGTTCTTGCTGGTGTATATGATCCATCATATGTTGTGGCTATATATTGCCTTTCGTTTCTCTTGTTATAGTGCTTGCAAGTGCCCTTATCTGATCTAGCATGCCGAGAACATTACTTCATATTGTGGGTTATGAGATAGACTGATAGATAAAAGCACTTTGGCTTGGTGCCTTTGGTTTTATAATGGTTTCAGATTTGAATGCTTCTCGTCTTCTTTTGACATCAGATATACCTCTTGTGTAAATTACTCTTTTCAAGTGAATAACCAAGGATCTAAATGTCAGTTAGTAGCTGAGTGATAGGTAAACCACATATCCAGTCACAAATTTTGAGGAGTATAATCTAAGAAAAATATCAATATAATTGATAAAAGAAATTGTCAATTGGATTTAGCTCAGGCTATTGAGAAGGACAAGTGGCATCTTCCTCACCCAGGATCAATTCATGCAAGTGACATGTTGAGTTTTTAGTGAGTAAATTGTTGTATTAGCCTCAAGCTTTGAATAATCCCTTTTACCCTAGGAACCATCTTTGGAATGACGGCAAGTGTTTGGTGGGTTTCCTCGGGACATGTATTTCAGAGAGATGAAAATGTCGAAATTTAAAAATATTCAGGACAAGAAAAATACGGAAATGAATGTCCAGATCAAGTTTTTCTATTCATGAAACATGAATAAACAACACATCAAACAAATTCAAATACTGGGAAATTTTTTAAAACCTCCTCAATCACCATTGATGGAACTAAGGTTGTACATGTTATTGAAACTCGCAGTAGTAGGCAGTTTTACATCATGGTACAAGCAAAAAGAGTAAGAGTGATATTGTTAAATATAGAAGAAAATTGATTTGGAACAAAAAGGAGGAAAAAGTGATAGCATAGTAGACTGAGGGGGTATTCCTAGTCGTAAATACAAGGGGTTGCTCGACAGCGACAGCACCAATTGACGTCCAAAGTTGGGACGCGACTAAGATAGTATGCTCGAGGATGCTTATGTGCATCTCTTTCATGTACATGAATGAGCAGACGCATGAATTTTTTGATCTTTTGGAGTAGTTGCAATGTTGGGCGCAAACGGTACAGTGGTAGAGTAGGTGGAACTAAGAAGCGTTCCTGTACAATGAGGAGTGCATTCTCCTGTTCAATGATTTCTTCGTAGAAGTTGTTGAGTTGAGAAAGGTAGTTGTGATCCATAGTTGCTGCAAGGAAAGGAAAAGCATGTAAGTGAACATGTAAAAAATTTACACTAATAATGAAAAGCATAATAAGAAAGAAATAGTAGGAACAAATATGAATTGAAATGATATTGGAAAGTGAAAATGTAAATGAAGCAAGAAATTTGCAGGGTGTTATTATGAGGAAGAGGATGAAATAAGTAAAAGTGGAATGCAAGTGAAGGGAAGGTACCAATAGTAGGAGCTCTTCAAGGAGTGTGAGTAATAGATTTGGACGCAAGGTATGCCTCTTCTTGTTTCCTGCGCATGACGAAAGGGTTCTCCTGCATACGTGAATAGCGTGAGAAGGAGAAGGCAGGGGAGATGCAGAGATCATTCAGTGAGCGAACTCTTGAAATAGCTGTGAAAGTGAGCCCTTGCCAGTCAATGTTGCCGATGTTGATTGTTGCCTTATCTAGTGTCATGCCTTGCGATTTATGGATTGTTAAGCCCCATGCCATGCCGAGAGGCATCTGTGTGTGTGAACCCCTTGTGATGGGGGGGATTGGCACAAATGACGGGGGGATTGGCCTCCCGTCTAATCCAGCTGGCCAACCGAGGGTTCTGAATAAGATCTGTAATTGTGGGGCTCAAGTTAATTGGGATGTGGAGGGCGCGAGCCGGGTTGTGGGAAGAGGCGGTTGCGGCAGCGTTGTGGTGGTGGATCCATCAAGCATGCCGCGTGTTGTAGACAATTCTTTTCCCCCCTAGAGATAGCCTAGAGTTGCCATAGACCAGTGCCTAGGACATCTTATCATAGCAAGAAGGCATATAATAAATCTGGAGTGTCAATCCAAATGCTCTCCTGCTATCTCTTGTAAAACAAGGAAATTAGTTTAAATGGAACCAAACTCTCTCAGAAGCTGATACAAAGATAAGAATAATGTAGGAACAACATGCAAAACTCCAATACAAAAGCATCAGACAGTTAAGAGACAGCTTACTGCAAAGAGGGCCAGTTCAGATAATATGCCACAGAAATCAAATATCAGAAAGTAAATGTAGTGAAGAAAACATGAAGGAGATACTAGTTAGCATGAGGCTGATACCCAGATACACAACAAAACCACATATGGGCTTATCCAACTAAGAATCCATACATGAAAATGGCGTTTTAAAAGCACCCTCCTCAAGTAACTAATATAGTAGAAAATATGGATGAAATGAACATGGAACAATATATCATGACTAGGCCTATTTAAAGCGCTTGACTAATCCAAGTATGGGCACCAACTAGGATGAATCCTTACTTAAGACCAGTGAGCCACTCGCATTCTAGAACATGATACAAGAAGATAAATAGCATGAAATGAGATGTTATATTAACACATAAGAAAATATTACATACTGTGGGATACCAAAGACCAGAATCCTCATTACAGTTATAACTCCTCCTCACTGAAACCCTACGGGCTCTGAGCCTTCATACAGAAACTTTACAAGATGTAAACAAAAGCCTTTCACTGCACAGTTTGCTGATAGAAATCTGGAACCCTTACAATGTCTTTCTTCTTGGATTTTATAGGAAAGACAGGAAACTCTAGAGAATGAGGTAGGTAATGTACATTAAATTGACTCATTAAAACAAATTGGCGAGGAAAAACCCGCCTATGCTGTTTGACGGTGCTGAACTGGTGCAAGTACTTTGTTGCTGCTTCATGGAATAAATGCTGAGGATGAAAATCTCCTCATGAACAAGACATAGAGAATAAAATATATACATGTTCTGTACTTGACTGGAAGAGAAAAATCTACTGTAATAAAACCTTGAGGTTTCTTGTGTTTGTGCATGGTACTCCCGGTCTTACAATCTTTGAATTAAAATTCAAAATCATAAGGCTGGGCACTGGCTTTCTCGATCTTCACTGATATTTGTATGCCGCCCAATTAATATTTCTTGCTGTGTAATCTTTCCCTCTGCAGGCGTCTTTAGGGTTCAATGGATTTTATTTATGCTTCCATTAATGAGGTCATGTCATAGCAACCACCGCCAGCCTTGTTCTTAAATTTCTGCTTTTAAAGACTGTCCTTAGAGAAGATCTTGGCCTCTGCAACGGAGGCGATATATTAAGGCAGCTCCTTCTCCATATAAACCTACAAAACCCGCAAATATATTAGAAAAACTAGACACAGGTGCAAGGGGAGTGGAGGTGGAGATAAGGGTGGCGTCGATGATATGGCTACATGGCCAAAACATGCGGGGTGACGGCGGAATTACAGAGAGGTTTTGGTAAACAGACAGGATGTAAGTTTTCCACGTAAAACAGTTTAAACACGATGTATGAATAAAAACGATGAATATGAATGAAACACATATATATAGGCGACGGGGATGGAAATATAATGGGCACGCGGGGTGATGACACATAGGCGCACGAAAAGCCAAGGAGAACAGATGACGTGGCGGAGGACTTAGTCAAGCGGGGAGAATGCGAGTGATTATGGGCCACACGATCGCTGAATGAGATCGACGATTTTAAATGCATCAGAGAGCAATGAAATGGTGAGCCATGGGCACGATGGACATGGGTTAAAACACGTGCAGCTCCGAAGGATGACCACCGTTGGATGGAGACTTCGAGATCTGACGGCTGTTATGGATTCCGCTGCCCGACCTTTGATCGAACTTTAATGCGCGAAATTGGAGTGGTTTTGGGACGTACAGAGGGACACGCGGCTCCTATTGAATGGAATCACTGGCTCCATGGAGAATACTGCCCGATGAGCGAAGGTGGTGCGGAACTAACCGCCGGTTTTCGGGCACGGGGGCCACCACGGGTGATTTGGTCGCAGGTCGTTGATTTTTACTGGATCGGACGGCTATGGCTTCACCTGAAAACATAAGGTGATAAGCTCCCGCCTGTCTGGCACACGGTCTTGCGCCCAGGTCTCATGGGAATCAAAACAAAAGGGGCTGAGACCTCAAGGGCTGGGCCCGATAAAATTTTAATGGCGGGTTTTTAGCCTTCGAATAATGTATTTTTATAAGCGGGAAGGGTAACGATAGATAGAAGGTGAGTGTTTTTGGCCACGAAAAGATTTAAACATAATTAAATGGGGCTGGTGGCTAGGAATTTCAAATGTAGGGGCTTCTATGCACAACACCGCGGATGGTGCTTCACAGTGGCAGAGCTGCAGTTGGGCGCAACAGTATTCTGTGAGCGAAAACAAATTTCTGAACAGTATCTCCGAATTCAAAGATTATTCTCTACATATCGAAATCCATAACATGCTCATCACATTGTCGAGCCCAACATCAATTACTGAAATTAATCTGAGACCCTTGCAGCAAAAATATTATTTAATCCGAAACCATTCATTAAATTGACAGACCCAACTCCCAAATCGATCAGAAAGTTATTCTATGCAAATCGAAAACCAAAACATGTTCATCACATCGTTGAACCTGACTGCGAACCACATATTATTCTCCCAAAGGTTTTATGTATGAGAACGACAGAGGCCGTATAATGAGAACAGAAATATTTCAGAGATTATTCTGTGTAGGTCAAAATCCAGAACACGCTCATCACATTGCCGAACCCAACATTAATCACTGAAATTAATCTGCAGAGGTATAATGCTAACCGCAAAGGTATATATTTGAAATTTGGTATAATTCCAACCACAGAGGTATAATGTTTGAGAAAATGCGATAAAGAAACATAATAATAATTAATTAAACATTTTGAAATTTCAAATCGCAAACTGCATCGCCAACGATAACCAGCCATTATTTGCTTTTTGAAATTATAAACAGTAGGGCTCTATGGGTCTGCTTTGTCGAATTTTTGAGACCCAATTGTCTTGGTATTGATATTACTCCCTGGATGGAACACACTTCTCCATACATTCTCCCGATCTCGCGGAGTTGCTGTACAATTCATTTCATACACACACCATACATCATTTAATCTGGTTTCTATGTAATAATACACACCATTCTAAGAAATAAGTTGGGAGAAATTAGATCAAAATATTCATGGGGAATAACTCACAGGAAGCAGATGAAGAAGTGGCTGCAGTTGGTGAATATGGAGGGAGAAAATCAACCTGCAACATACCAAGTAACAAATTAAAAAAAAATCAGATGAAGTCAACACGTTCACAACTTCTGGCTTTCCAACATGAACGCATTTCAACAAATTTTAAGAATTAAACAAGAAAATACTGAATAATGTGAACAATGCCGTGAAATGGAGTAGAATGCAAACGAAAACTCGGCCTTACCCTTTACTTCTTTACAGAGTTGAGCTTCACCGCAAGAAATACAAGTCGGCGCAAATTCTTCACCCTCTGCTTTCACATCATCGTCCTGTAGGAAACAAAGCTCTTTCATGTAAAATCCAACATGTGAACCCAGCAGGACCAGCATTACCATTTTTCTTTTTCCAGAAGGAAGATGGTGAATCGAAATATTCACAGCTCGAAATACCGAAATAAGCAGGGATGGCAATAAATTTAAATCTTTTATCAGAAAAAAAATTACAGAATGTTGAAGAGTCGGATAGAATAAACAACCAGAGAAAACACATCAAAACGAGAGCAAACAAAATTAGAAATGGGTAAAAAAAAAACCGGCATAGTTACAGCACCGCGGGTGATAAGCGGAGAATTGAGTTAGGTGGCGAGATAGTGTGAAAGAGAGATAAACTCTCATGCAGCAGAACGCGTGGCCACATTATTCTCTAACAGAGGGGGTCTGCCATATTCTAGGTGTCAATATTTTAAATTGCCATGAGGAAGGTCTCACCTGAAGTGCTATGTCGAGACTTAAGTTTGTATAGGGCTCATATGGAGTGACTGTTGAGACTAACACGCAACCGGTTATTCGTAATTTAAACACAAGCTAAAATTAAAATTTATTTTTAATTTTAATCGACGAATATTTATATTGTTTTAAAATTTAGAGAAATTTTAATTTATATTTAAAATTATTTTATTTTTAATAGATAAATATTTATATATTTTATGTTAGAAAATTATATGCTTTATTTATTATATTAAAGTTTATTATGTTATTTGTAAGAATTAAATTTGCCTAGGTTTTTACTCATTTCTTTTTACCATTCAAAATAAACCCAATTAATATTCTAATTAATTGATTATACATTTAAAAAAATAATTAGCGTAGAAATCAGTGTTGCTAGAGATATGTGTATTTAGATTCCTCATTAGATTTCTGAAGTAGATTTACATTGTTTCAAACCGTCATCAAGTGATAGATAATCGTTTTTAACTTTTGATTCTGCCGGCAACTAAAGTTTCTTTTCATGAGGGACAACAATATTCATTTCTATACATTTCAATAGGAAATTTCTTAGCCCAATTTCTTCTCATTTACATGTTTTCAGAAATTTTAAATGGCATACATACTTATTATCATGAATGACTTAATTATAATTTGTTCATTTCCAAAATATATGCTTTCCTTTTCATTTTTCTGCCCCATTTTCTATTTACATCACTCATTATTTATGTCCAACTACGATCCTCATACTCACGTAATTTTATTCCAAAGTCATTTTCATATTTACATAGACACAAATCCAAGACATTTTCATATTTACATAGACAGTTTTTATTACCTAGCTAGGGATAACACACAAAAAAAAATGTTTGACAGTTTAAAATCCAATATTCCATATCGTCACAAACTTTTTATTTCCATAAAATTGCTTCCCTTACATATCTACCGCCTTCCAGCGTTCCTTTGCGCCTCTTGGCACAATTGCTAGTTTTATTCTCCTATACTAATTTGATCATGGTCGTTTGAGTTACAAATTCTGTTGTAACATTCATCTGGATTACGAATTTACTTAAAATCATTATGAATTTACCTGGAGTTCATATTTATTCCTTTCTACTTTTAACTCCTCTGCAGGAAAGTCATAGTAATCTAGATGAGTTGTATCTATTGCGTCGTCATCCCCTAACGACAAGTGCTCATTGCTTCGGCTTTCTTAGTTTCACAATGTTGGGCTATCAAACTTTGAGCTAGATTCAAGGGATTTTCACATTGGATCTTCTCACTATGGGTATTATCAGTTATAGGATTTGATTTTCTCTTCCATTAAGCCCATTGAGTTTGTGAGAGATTTCAACTCCAACATAGAAGACAACGAAAGTCTGGTTAACTGCGTACAAAGTGCTAAGGATACAGCCGCTCGTGTCATTCCCATTCCCATTCCCACCGATATTATCATATAGTAGAGAAAAATTTTGATATTCAAAATCATGGGAGTGTATTTCTTGACTTGATTCAATTATTTCACATATCCATCGGTATAAGATAATAAGCGTATTGGGGTTTTGAATTTATAATATTACTTTCGAGTTTTCATCTACTTTTCAACGAATGTTTTTTTGAGAAAATTTCGAACATTACACGTAGTTCTTTTATCAGATACTTGTCATTAATTTTCAAGTCATTTTTCACATCATTGATCATTTTTAATATAGTCTTATATCTGTCATAAATGTTTTGCATACATTTCTATATTGTCCCTCTATGTTGTCCCTCGATTGTAGGCATATCTCAATCCAACAACAAATTTGGCACATTAAATATGGCTCATAGGGCTTTTTCTAGTCGGCCGGTTGGTCTTAACAACCATTTATCGATTCATGACTTTGTTCGTTGATTAAAAATAATTTATTTATTTAATTGTTTGCCAAGTAATTTCATGATTTTAAATAGTTAATTATTTTTTATTAATTGATTCGTGTATTTTTGTTGTAAGCTTGGCGGGACGCTGCCTTATCCGTAAGTTTTATACAAGATGCTCTTGCCGATATTATCATAGGAATCTTAACACAAGATAACCTTTCGATTCAGTTGAGTGTATTGCTAATATCATGTCTTATCTTTGCTTGGGCTCCTTTTGAAATGTTTCAAAGAAGAAAAATAAGGAAAAATCGAAAGTCAGAGGTAACGTAGGGCATTTCAATTCATGGGCGTTAAAGATGGAAATGATTAGAGATGTGGAATTTCCAAAGTAACCTATTATATACTGATGTGTGTGGTTAGTGTATAAATATGTTTAATTATGAATTTTGAAATGTAATTAGTTTTAAATTTAATATTTAATTTGATTTTTCTTACATTTTTTATGCATTATATATATATATATATATATATATATATATATATATATATATATATATATATATATATATATATATATATATATATATATATATATATATTGCGATTACATTGTCGTCATATAGATTTTAAACTCTCTAATTACATATAATCATTTATCTTACTAAATAATTAATGAGTTCAAATGTGGTAAAATTTCCATCTTGCATGTCTATAAAAATATTTAACATTGTCAAAAATCACATCAATATCAAACACTCAACATGATCTAAAATTATTTCACTAGATTCTCCTACATCCTTAAGTTGGTGAAATTTAATTTTGATGACATATTTTAAGGTGTTGGCACTTATTAAGTTTTTCATGGTAGAAATGGAAGCCAAAGTCCCCTCTCAAAAAATATGGAAGAATCACCTAAGGACATGAAGAGAATCATTTTTCAATGACACTACATTCATCTACACTTCTATCGGCATGCCTTTGCACCCTTTTGATGCAAATGCTAGTTTGTTAAAGTTTATTTATGGAATCGAAACTTATACATGTAACATAATTTTCAACCTAATAGAGCTACTACTACTTTGTAGAATGCACTTTATTTTTTCGTGAATAAAATTATAATAAAAATTAAACATGCTAAAATTTTTAGTATTAAAAGATTGCTATTAAAAATAAAACTCTAGATATTTAAAAGAACATGTTAAAGCTACAACTGTATTGTAGATCGCAATCGATCTCGCCCCCTATCGGGGTGCCAGATTGACGGAGAGGGTAGTGGGAATCCACGTGGTGGATGACCTTACATACCTTGTGTGATTATTCGGGCGACAGTCCTCCAGCGGTAGGCCTCCACTCTTTGCATTAATTTGCATGCACCAGCCTGTCAACCTCACCCACCTACTGTCAGACGGGTTATTGCAGTGTTCAGCGTAGCAGGTGATGAGCTTTATTGCTTTTTTCATTCTCATTAGCATTTGCTCCTGGTATAGTTCTTGCATTGGCGTTCTCCAGCAGGTGGTCGATCCAGATTGGAAGAAAGTTCGTTGGTGACAGGGTGGAAACTTTCTGCGGTATGTCATGGAAACTCTGCCTTTCATGCTCTGCTTTCGTTTTCCGTTTCTACCTTTTTTTACTCTACATGATAAATCCCGCCTTCTTCTCGTGTATGCGGAATTGTATTAGGATATCTGTGCCCGTAATGTTTCTTTAAGGTGGTTTCGAACAGGGAGCATGGGATTTATCCATATAGAACCTCATTTCAGAAGCCCTCCCGGTTTGCTTGTTCTCTGTCCCCATCATGGTCTTTTCTCTTTGTATAGTTCTCAGGGCTTTCATATCTCTTCTGGATTATTTCATTTGTGGTTCATGCTTCTTCTGTATGGGCTCATGGTTGGCAGTATTACCTGTTCACCGACTATTGATAACCTTTCTCATGGGGTTTCTTCTGCTATTGGCTATCTGTTTCGGGATTGCATGTATTTTGGGCTTCGCAAAGTGTTTCCTGCTTACCCTTGGTCTGTTGGTGTAATGGTCCCTGTAGTGGTTGTTGGGCATCATTTGATAAGTTGGCATGACCATAGTTTACTTTCAATTCGTGTTGGCATAGTCTCTGTTGGGCATGGTTTGATAAGCTGGCACGGCCATAGTTTGATTTCAATTCGTATTGGCATAATCTATGTCGTAGTATTTCAACATGCAGTTGTTTATATCACGGCCAGGCGGATAGTTTGTGCCTCTCATGCTATCTCTTGTTGGCAGTTATCTTTATTTATGGAGCGGCATTGTCATAATATTCTCTATGATTTCGTTACGGGTCATTTGCTGGTTAATTCCCATCACAGTCTTTGATGTTCTGTTGCCCTGTTCATTAATGGTATGGCTATGCAAGATAGGTTCGCTGCAACGGAGCTTTATTCAGTTTTATTACATTCCCTTTCTGACTTATTTCTGGCCACAGGCTTCTTTTCAAATTCTACCGCTTCCAATATGGTTAAAGGGCAAACAGGGAAGGTTAATAGTTGTAGGTAGCCTCATCAAGAGGCTGGCAGGAGCAGGAGGGGTAGGAAGTCAAATAAACAAGTGTTGCAAGACATTGATCATGTATATGAATAAGGGAAGTTGCCTCAAATTAAAACAAAATTCATGGTTGGGAAATACAAACAGACAGCGAGGATGAAGACATGGAAGCTCATATTTCTAAAATGGATTTTATAACAGATACTGGGAGTACTCGGGGTCGAGTATCCCTCTTTCAACAATCGGTGAAGACATACTGGAAGATGAAATTCCTTCTTGCCAAGGCCATGGCCTGTCAAGAGGAAAAGAGAATCAACTCTTCAATTTTGTTTGAGCTGCAACAAAGTTGGACATGCATGCAATGTTCAAAGCTCAGATTCAGCTGAATGACAGGGTTGGTAAGATAGAAAAGCAGTTTGAGCAGGTGCTTGGTACCACTACTAATGCTCCATTTCCTGTGGATCTTTCTAGTTAACTGTTTTATATTTCTCTATAATTTTGGAGTTCGTCAATTTAACTACTTGTTTTATTTGTAAATATTATGGACATATTGCAGTTCTCAATGTTGTAAGTAGCAGGATAAGACAATTTCATTTTTGGTCTGCATTTAACTCGATATGGTGGCCAGCAGACCTGGTTTCCTTCGGGCAAGTTGAGGTCACTGTATTTGTTTTATCTTGTATGACAATTTTCCCTATACATATTTGATAATAGAAAGGTACTACGAAGCTTACAAAAAAAGAAAAAGAAAAAGAGGCATGTTAAAATTTTGGTGTTTAAAATATCATGAATAAAAATAAGATTGTAGATGTTTAAAGAATTGAAATTGGAATTAAGTTAGGAAACAATTTAAAATAATGCAATATAGATTTTATATATTTAAAATGTCCAAGTTAAAGATGAATTTATATTAGTATTTTTTCTTTTTACATGGGTTATTTTGTTTTTTTATTAATATATGAAATGCAACATTTTTCATTTTAATTTAGAGTGTTTAATGCTTTTGATCAAATTTTTTTTTTTTTAAATGGTAAATTAGTAGTTTTTCTATTGATTATAAGAACTAAAATACACTTATAATCATACTTATATCGCTATAATCTACCACTAGACCAACAAAGAAACCTAAAGAAAAACAAAAACAAAGAAATTTGAGGTTTTTAGTCATATAATTAAAACAGTTTAAATATTATGTTTGAGCATAGATAGTCTATATAGAAATGTAAATAGATGACCTATAGGCCTCATATTAAACTATAAACAACTAATATAAGCCAAAGAATTGACTACTCTGTAAGGAATAAGACTAACATGAGAAAAAAATGTGTTGGCCATCGAAACAAGTTAAGAGGAAGTGGACACATTAATTGGATCAAACAAGTTGCTTGGAAACGCTAGGCCTTTCCCACGAATGAGGAACACTTCAATATGTGCCAACCAAAGAGCCATATTGTGATGCTTAGCTTAAAAATCACTCTATAAAATAATCTCGTGTTTTTCCTCATGCCTCATAAGGAGGACTTTGCTTAGAAGGGATTTCATATGCCAATAAAGTTAAATAGTATGTAATTATTAGTTTTGTCAACATATGGTGTGCCTAATATCCAACACCCAATCGACCACATAAGTCACTACTTCTGTTATTTCCTAAATCTACCTCAGGCTGAAAGAAGGCAGAGTTCAGGGTAACATCAAACCACGCTCAGTCTGGTAGCTAGCCCTACCAGAACAGGAGAGGGCTCTCTCTGGGTCAATCTCAACAAAAATAATCAATAGGGCTTGAGATGACTTGAAATAAAGGCTAATTTTAGGCTAGGTATATAAGTAAAGGAGTTTGATTTTGATTTTGGGGGTTTTGTTGGAAACAAAGGGAAAGGCAGTTTTGGGTTCGGGGATGAGGCCTAGTTTTTGCAGAGTTCTGAATGGGGCAAGGAAGAAAATTGTTTCGATTCTTTGGATTGAATGAATGGATAGTTCTGACCAGTGAATAGCTAAAGAGGGCAAGATTCTTTCAAGAATCCTCTTCAAACAGATGAAAACATGGAAAATTAAACAAAACTGAAGGCAGAGCAAAGCAATCTAATGAATTCCACCTTTATCACTCATTTGTTTAATTTAAGAAGAAAGGAGAAGGGAAATGATACACATAAACATCAGTGAACTTACAATCACATGGAGAAAAACACCATCAAAACACAGAGCCACATGGATCCCAAAGAGTGCTGCAAACCCAGATATATTCCTTTTCCAAAATTGGCGAGATGAAATGTACAATGAAGTGCCAAGAAATCCCAAGTGTCCAACCCTGAAAATGACTGAAGAACTACATGATATAGACAAGCCTAACTCATTCCCATGACTCTAGGGGTCGATCTCACTAGTTTAGGATCTGTTTCAACCATATCTAAACTAGGAACTGGAAAATAGGCAATGAAACAACTTGCCTCTATATGATAGGAAACTGATTCATTCACTTACATTTCACTTTTTGGTGACTGAATATACTAAGATGAGTAAAAATGTGCCAAAATTACATAATTTTCATGAAATTACATCAATTTACATCAAGAGTTACAAGAAAAAGTCAAACTAGCCAAAACTAGGCGAAATTCTGAGCTGCTGAGTGAAAAATAGGCCAAATTTCCCTATGCGTCGCGCCTGAAATCTCTATGCGTAGCACAAGTTTGAGGCTGATTTTGAGGGCCTTCCCAAAGTCCAAATTGAGTGTAGGATAGCTCGTTGGAAAGCCCTACCTTTCTACTTTCCAACCCAAGTGGAATTTCTGAATTTTGTTTCCATTTTCCCCTCCAAAACTCAAATCTCCCAACACTGCTTCCTGTGTGTGCAAAAAGTGGCAGAAAGGCCATTTTTAAGGTGTTTTTGACCCTTTAGGCAACCCAGAACTTGATGAAATCCTTAGGTAATCCATAGGAATGCATAAATTTTGATGAAAAATCCAGAAATGCAAATTTTTCCTCCAGAAGAGCTGCCAATTATAAGCGCGCGCCAAGTGGCGCTACGCGTCGGGCAGGAAAATCTGTGTTTAGGCCCAAAAATTCAAAATTGACAAATTTTTTCCCAAATTTCTTGAAATTTGGGCTGAATATCCACCATCAAGCACTATGCTGGGCCAAAGAAGCTTTGGCCAAAATTTGGAGTCTATCATGCCTTTTACGACGCTTTAGTGCCCTCCTTAGCCTTGCCTTCAGGATTTTGATCCTCACTTTGCAAACGTGATTTTGTGCCCAATAGTGGTTCTTCATGTGCCTGAGCATGTTATTTTCCTTGTTTTCCTTCTCCAACAGCTTCTCAAGATGAATATTGACCCTCTCAAGCCAAGTCTCTCTATCAGCCTCAATCTCACGCTCAATGGGTGTCATCTCGTCTTGGCTTCTTCGGGCAGCTTGTCGGTTTTAACAGATGCTTTGTAACTCCATGATTGTTTTCTGGTCTTCTAACTATTTGTTTCACTGCTCTAGGTATTTAATGATCCATTAGGCTCCCTGAAACTTGTCGGTCAAGGTGTTAATCTCCGCCTTTTGCTCCTGAATGATCTCTCTCAACTTTAAGCTTGGAGAGCTCAAATCCTCATCAATCAATATGAAATCAGTATCCTGGCCTCCTGAAGGGCCTTCATCCTGCATAGGCCTCTTTCCTCTATCCTGTACTTGTACCTGTGCTATTGATGATGGCAAAGAGACCCCTTCCACCCCAGGTGGAGATAATACTCGTCGGGCTGCTGGAAATAATACTCTGGTGCCTCTCTGATAAGTAACAAACAATGGCACATTGATAGGCTCTATCTCGTGACCTTCAGGCTGATGTGAAGGTTCACCCGGCTCATGAAAAACCTCCGGAGGAACTTGAGGAACTATGAAGAAATCACGGGAAATGAAATCCTCCCATGAAATGCACTGCAATCCAAGCTGATGTACAACCATGATCTTGATGAGTGCATAGTGATAAATATTGTTGTACTTTTTCTCGGGAGTTTTCTTCTGCAAAAGAGTGGTAATTCTCTCGATGTTCTGGCACATGAAATAAGGAATTTTCATCATCCTCACTCTAGTGAAATGCATCAATAATCTGATGTGGTAGGCATAGAGGCGTGAGAACCAACCCTCACAACTGAAGTATCTGATAATAAGTTTCATCAAAGACACATAGGATTCCTTTAGAAACCGGAATGGGAACACCCTGCTCAACTATCTCACATAGCTAAGCTTGATGTATGGTTCGTAATGCACTATGTCCACCTATTGTCTTTTGTTCCACTGTTCACCCACATTCGGTATTCCAGTTGCTTGAGAGATGGTTTCCAGTGTCAAAGTGAAATTTACACCAGCAAGAGTTACCTGACCATCATGCAAATGAAATACAAACAGACGAGCCAACTCCTAAGGATGATGAATCCTAGCAATCATCTCACAATACTGATAGCATGACTGCTCTCAAAAACATGCCATGGCAAGTGGGCAAGCCTGCAATTGAGTCAATGAGGTGGGCTCTTCTCTCACATGTTTGCCACCTTTACGAGGCCTTCTCGGTGCATGTAGCTCAGTGGTAGAATCACTATCTCTGTCATATGATGTATCAGTGTCTGTCTCCATGGTACTCAAGGTTAATGCAAGGTGTGTGTTGGCTTGAATGAGATGAAGAATGAGAATTTGGTGCTTTGTTTCAATTGCCAAATATGTGCCAAAGGGAAGGGACTGTGGGAGAAATAGGACAGTGGGGACAATGGGGTCTTGTCAAGTGATAATTTGCCTTTTGGAATTTTTAACAATGTATGAACAATGGATAGTTACTTGACTATTTGGGTAACTTGGGGTTTGGGAATTTTTTACAAGTGAAATGGGAAAGGGATAATGATAGGAAATGAACTGACTTAGGGTTAGGGAAATGGGCTTGTATTTGATAGTATAACAGTGAGAGGGAGGGTTGAACAGTGAGGAATGAACAAGTTTGGCACAAAACTATTTTTAAAACACCAATTTTAAAACCCTAAGGGAACAATTTTTAACAAGAGGATAGGGTTTATAATTTTGGCATTCAAACTCTTATATTCCTTCTTCCAAACAACACCAAACACTGATCAATGGCAATTGCAAGATGACTTGAACTTACTTGGAGCAGAAGAGACCGTTTCGTTTTGAAATTTGAGGGAAATGGCAACAAATTTTGTTTTTCGGGCCAATGCGCCGCGCGCATAACCCAGTGCGCCTCGCTCTCTATGTGCACAGCGCAAGTTCAAATTAACATAGTGGTGAGCGGCCTTATGCGCTACGCTCAGCCAGTGCATCGCGCCCAATGCCCAGTGCGCCGCGCACAACGTCCAGTGCGCCGCGCTTGTAAACTCACCCACAGTCTTGGCCTTCCAACACTATTTCGCCCTCCTCCACAATTTGACTTGGCTCTTTGATGACTTTGCTTGCAAATGGATTGTTGAATATGAAAATATCTTATATATAAAAGGATTTTGATTTTTGATTTAGAAAACCCACTTTTGTAATGTTGCAGACTTTGGCACTTTTCACATAACTCTGTTTTTGTTTCCTTTTTGATTTTTAGCTGAATGATGAATTTCTTTTCTGTCTTTGCAGGGATAGCTGGCATGGGATTTTTATGTATAGACTCAGTGTCATCAAGAAATTTACAATCAAAAAACTTTGAAAATTACATTACATTTATTACAAAGGATGAAATTGACGCATTTTTCTTCAAAACGTAGGCTTTGAAGAAGAATCATTATCAAGCATTACGACGATGAATTTTTGCAATGAAAACTTATTTCAAGCTCTCTCCTCATGCCTCACGACATTATTAGTCATCATGAAAACTAAATTAATGAAACCCTAGACCTAATGAGACCTAAAAACCCTAAAATTAATCTTTGGCAAACATGACTATAAATGACTTTAAAATTGATTTTTATGAACAGACACGGACAAGCAGGTTCATAACATGAGGGATATGAGAGACAAGACCCTTTCGTTAGAAGATCCATGCTCCTAATGGAATGCAGCTGACTGGACTAAATGAGACACCTAAAATAAAATGCAACAAAAGAGAATTTGATCCCTGACGGAGGGATGAAGATACCGACTTTAACAACTTCAACATCTATGAATTCACCCCTGTTAGCTAAAACCTCTGTGGATATTTATTGAATTTCCTCTTAAATTTTAGGTGGGGTGTTTAGGAGAAAGAAATGTGTTGCCATATGAGCCCAAAGGTGAGCCCGAGATGTTGAAATTTGCAACAAGAAACAGTGAAATTGGCATCCAGAAACAAAATCCATAAAACGGCATCCAAAAATGGATACCATGTATGCTTTTTATTTAATTATTTCTTAATTAAATTAGAAGAAATATGTGTCAAATTTATTTATCCCTTAAATAAATTGAACAATAAATTGTAATCTTATCTCGTAATCACTTGTAATAGTTAATTGAGTGTGATAGACTCAGTTATCTCATGAAATTAGAGTTGAGGGTGGTTGGTGAGGCATGTAGAGTGATTCTATTTGTTTTAGAGTCCAAGTTGCAGTTAATGTATTAGTTTAATGCATGAGAAATCAGTTAACTCAATTAAGTGAGTTAAAGTTAGTCTAACTAGTTGTAACTGATTGTTGCACTAGTGAGAGGTCAAGTGAATAAAATCAGAATTAATTCACATGCAGTGATCTTTCAAGTGACTGATGATTTACTATTAATACTTGCATGCATGTCAGTTTTGTTGAAGACCCAAATGAGACAAAGGTTAAAGGGAAGTTATCTATCAATTGTATTTATAGCAAATTGCCCAAGCACAATTATATACACCATAAGATGCCCATGATTTATTACGCAGTCAAGGAAGGCTAATTATCCTAATTAATAGGGATTAATTGCCTTGGTATTGCGTGATCAAGAAAGGCTAAGCAGAGGCTGATAATTGGCCAAGTACTACCCCAATTTTGTCCACACCAGTGTGAGACAGTCAGGATAGTGCAACAGACTCTTGTGAGAAGAGTACATTGTATTGTTTCATGATTCCTTGGTTCATTATACAATAAATATAGAGGGGTTTTTATCAACAAGCTTTCCCCAGGAAAAATATCTGTGTTGTGGATGATTTTCTTCTTTCTCTTTGTTGGTGTGATTGTGCGATCGTGTTTAATTTCCGCAAATTAATTGTAGAAGGATTCAGTATCTTTCTCTATTATATTGCATGATCATATTTAATCCATTGGTATACACATTGTTTTTATAATTTCTACATGGTATCAGAGTGCCATGAATCACAATAATGGAGAGGAAATTGAGTTTGTGGTGAACAATATTCAAACTTGCAGATACTTTCTTTGGAGGGACAAGCAGATTAAGATGGCTTTCAATGGATTAAGATTGGAATATGAACTTGAGGGCAGTTCTAATTATATTGCATGGAAAGACAAAATGGAGGGAGTTCTGGAGGACAACGTGTTAAAATAATCTATTGATAATGATATTCCCAAGCCCGTAGAAGCAGACGCCGCTCATCTTGATGCTTGGAAAAATAAGGTTGCAAGGGTGAGGATGATCTTATTAGAAGGAGTTCAAGATCACATTGTCTTGAGTCTCCATGGAAAGGTGAATCCATACGCAATGTGGAAGGCCTTGATAGATCTGTTTCAGAATAGCAGCGACCAAAGGAAGTTGGTTCTAAAGGAAAAGCTCAGGAAAATCAAGAAGGAAGAGGGCGAGACAGTACCAACATACTTGGTGAAGTTAACTCAATGTCGAGATGAGCTTGGAAGTGTTTGTGTGATCATAGTAGATGATGACTTGGTGAGCCTAGCACTTCTAGGCCTTCCCAAGAGCTGGAATAGTTACCAGGACTCGAACAATGGGAGGGAGAAGTTGACTTTGGTCAGATTTGGTACAAGAAGAATTCAAGCGGAATACCAGGGATGGATACTCATCCAAGTCTAATGACGAGGAATATTGTGCCTTAACCGGTAAGGCAAAGAAGGCCAAGGGATAGAAATCCCAAGGTGAAGCGGGCAAGAAAGACTTGTCCAAGATTAGATGTTTCCACTGTCACAAGCATGGGCACTATGCTACAAGTTTTCCACAAAAGAAGGCAACCAAGAAGGAGCCTGCAGTTGCAGCAGGTGAACCACTGGCTTCATATTTAGAGCTTGATTTTACTCTCATTGCATGAATGGCTAGCACTATAATGGGATGCATGTGTATTTATACAACGGTGCCTCGTTCCATATGACAGGGGATAGAGATCTCTTTAGTGACTTGGAGGAGAAGGAACTCTAGTAGAACATAGAGTTTGGAGATGATGGGAGGTATAGCGTGACCGACATAGGTACAATTACCTTTCAGAGGGAGAATGGCTCTCATCTCAGACTAGAAGATGTTTTGTATGTTCCAGTCCTAAGGAATAATCTTGTCTCCGTAGAGGTATTGGAAGACTGTGGTTATGAAGTGGTGTTTAGAAAAGGAAATTTGTTCCTTAAAAACATAGCCACGGGACAGGTGAAGAAGATCGGTACAAGAGTACAGAACCTGTATGCTCTTGAGGTTGAGGATGCATGCAAGGCATTGAGGAGCAAAGTAGTGGTTAGTGACTTTGTGGTTTAGAGGGAGAAATTATCTCTCAACATGCAGCCTCAGAAGTAGTCTCAAAAGTTTGTGTAGCAACCATAATTGGAGAAGCAGAGAGTGTAGAAATTACAAAAAATGCATGTATGCCTGGATTATCCTGATCTAACAATTATATGCCACTATTAAATACAAAATCGCTTCTACAAAATCTTTTCGGAATTTGAACAACAATTTCCAATCACAATATCATGAAGAAAGATCAATCACACATAAGACAGATAATTTACCAGGAAATCATAAAGCTAAAAACCCCACTATCTTATATTATGTATTACATACAAAGCTACAATCCAAGAGCTCTCAGTGCAATAGCTAACTATCTCACACTGTCATACAAAAATTGGCAAGTTCCTTAGCCAATTT
The DNA here is from genome assembly GCA_034641835.2 of Pinus albicaulis. Taxonomy (NCBI): domain Eukaryota; kingdom Viridiplantae; phylum Streptophyta; class Pinopsida; order Pinales; family Pinaceae; genus Pinus; species Pinus albicaulis. The sequence goes on along the minus strand of CM076571.1, from coordinate 598,916,323 downwards.
ACTGTCTCCAGACAGCCTGCCTCCACTACACAATCCCTGATGGTAAAGAACCTCTGAATTAATGATTCTTGCCTGCCTTGACTGCACAATCCTCATAGGCACATCCAATGTGTGTGTGGTTTCATGTGTGCAAACGATAATGTCACAATTGATAGTCAATCTGTCCCTTTCACCTACATCTCAACTGGGTCTCCACTAGATCTCACATGCATGTAGTTAATAGTAGTAAATATTCAGTTGCATGTGAGGCCATTGATTGTGAATTAATTAATAATAATTCACTTGATCTCTCACTAGTGTATCTTCAGTTACAACTAGCACAACCGAGTTTAACTCACTTAACTGAGTTAAACTACTTTACAACTTTCATAACTACACTTCCAACTCTGTTACAATTTCGAATCACTCAGTTACAACTAAGTCCACTTGTATGTCCCACCAACCAACCTCTTAACTTGAAATTCACTTAGCTAACTGATTTTCCACTTCAGTTAACTATTTCCAAGTCCACATTGAGAATAGATTATTGTGTATTGTCCAATTAATATTAAGGGATAATAAATAGACATGCAATCTATAAATAGAACTTGCACATACATCTATAAATAGAACTCATCTATAAATAAAATTTTCTCATGCATCTATAAATAGACATCCACCTAAAAATAGCCTGTGTGGGCCCCACCTAGTGTAGGTGCTTAATTTTCACTAAGATCAAAGATGTTGTTTTCGGATGCCAATTTCACTGCAAAATTCAACTCTCCCTCTCAACAAGAAAGTAATGTCCTTGCATGTGACATGCAACTCCATGCATGTTCCATGCAAGCTTTGCATGCAACACTTGTGACTTCTCTAGTGTGTCTCGCACATGCAACCTTTGCATGCAACACTTCCGAAACTGAATAGCATCCAAACAACTTAAGCATTGTAATGCATATGTCATCAAATTCTTCTGACTTCTTCTCAGCTACTGCACATATCTTCAGGAATCACTGCGCTGTTGATACATGCATCCATGCACTCTGCACTTGCTTCCAACTCTGATCTCCGCTCCAGTATCTGACACTGTCACTTTGATTTCATGTCCTCATGACATATGACTGCATCAATCCAACTCATCCTGCTACTGCTACTCTGTGGGCTCCTCATAGCCAGGTTTGATTCATGAGATCCACACCATCTCAATGAATCATGCCTAGAAATTTCTTGGGATTATTCATGCATGTCACCCCACCTCTCACCTGGTGGTATAGCTGCATGCACTCCCTCTGCCCATCTGGCACGAATTTCTTTGCATGAGTGGTTGCTCCCACTCCATGATCCTCATCTTGTGGTTGCTCCACATCCTGAGGTTCACTCTTACTTGCATGCAAATCCAGCTCCCTCTCAAGTGTCAATTGCATGGCTTTATCACACTTCCCAATAGTAGGAAGCTTTGTAGAAATCACATCTACATCAATTTTATAGAGATTCTTAACTTGAATCCCAACCTTCTTGGCTTGCCCTGTTGCTTTGTGTCGCAGGAAAACTTTTCCTTCACTAAATACAACATCATAGCCTCTATCCTCTAACATTGTGAATGAGACTAAATTTTTCTTCAAACCTGGTACATGCATTACATATTTTAAATGAAATATTTTACCTTATGCCCTCTAAAAGGTAATGGTACCAATTCCAGTCACAATGTATCGTCCATCGTCGCCCAACTCAATATGCATATTGAGATCTTTCTCCTCCAAGTCAATGAAAAGTTTCTTATCTCCCGTCATGTGAAAGGAAGCACCACTATCCAAGTACCACCCCGATCCCAATGCAATTGACACCATGCATGCAATCAATGAGAATTCAAGCTCAAATTGCGAGGCAAGGGCCTCACTAGCTACAGCTCCAGTAACCATCTTGTTCTTCTTCTTTTTTGGACAATTTGTGGCAATATGTCTATACTCGTGACAGTGAAAACACTTCACTTTGGACATGTTGTGCTCCTTGCCATCTTCACCGGCCTCAGATTTAGAATGGAATTTCTTCCCCTTCCCCTTATTTACCTTGGAATCCAAAGAACAATCCTCTTCATTGTCATGATTTGATGAAGAGCCATCTATGGTGTTTTGCCTGAACTCCTCCTGCACCAGATCCAATCACAGTCATTCCCAATTCGACAATTTTTCTTTCCTGTTGACAAAGTCTTAATAACTGTGAAAAATATTAGGAAGTCCCAAGAGAGCCAAGCTCAGCAAATCATCATCAAAAACACTTATTCCTACACTCCCAAGTTCATTTCGACATTGGACAAACTTTGTTAAGTATACCAGAATAGTGTCATTCTTTTCCATCTTGATCTTCCTGAGTTTATCTTTGAGCGCCAATATCCTATGGTCGTTGCTGCTTTGGAATAGAACCGTTAAAGCCTTCCACATATCATATGGTGTGGCTTTCCCATGGAGGCTTGATACAATGTGGTCTCGTACTCCATCCAGCAGAATCCTCCTCGCCTTTACCACTTTCTTTTTCCATGCATCAAGGTTAGCAGCATCTGTCGAAGTAGGCTTAGGAACATGATTGCTAATGAATTCCTTCAAGCCATTTTCTTTGAGCACCACCTCCATCCTATCCTTCCAAGAAATGTAGTTCGAGATGCCCTTGAGTGCATACTCTAACCTCAAGCCATTGAAAGTCATTTCAATGTTAACTCAGTTGTAGCACTAAGAAAGCCTTTCTGCAAATTTGGATTCTTTCCACCAACAAACTCAGCTCCTGCTTCAAAATTGCAATTTCCTATGCTCTGATACCATGTAGAAAATTTATAACACAGCTCCGATACCATGATCTCTCAGTACAATAGCTAACTATCTCACACTTTCATACAAAAATTGGCAAGTTCCTTAGCCAACTTACTTTCTCCAGACAACCTTCCTCCACTGTGCAATCCCTGATGGTAAAGAACCTCTGAATTAATTATTCTTTCCTGCCTTGACTGTGTAATCCTCATAGACACATCCAATGTGTGTGTGGTTGCATGTGTGCAATCGATAATATCACAACTGATATACAATCTGTCCCTTTCACCTACATCTCAACTGGGTCTCCACTGGATCTCACATGCATGTAGTTAATAGTAGTAAATATTCAGTTGCATGTGAGGCCACTGATTGTGAATTAATTAATAATTAAGTCACTTGATCTCTCACTAGTGCATCTTTAGTTACAACTAGCACAACTGAGTTTAATTCACTTTACTGAGTTAAACTACTTTACAACTTTCATAATTACACTTCTAACTCTGTTACAACTTCGAATTACTCATTTACAACTAAGTCCACTTGCATGTCCCACCAACCAACCTCTTAACTCGAAATTCACTTAGCTAACTGATTTTCCACTTCAGTTAACTATTTCCAAGTCCACATTGAGAATAGATTATTGTTTATTGTCCAAAAAATATTAAGGGATAATAATAGTCGACATGCATCTATAAATAGACATGCAATCTATAAATATAACTTGCACATACATCTATAAATAGAATATTCTCATGCATCTATAAATAGACATCCACCTAAAAATAGTTTGTGTGGCATCCACCTAGTGTAGGTGCTTAATTTTCACTAGGATCAAGGATGTTGTTTCCAGATGCCAATTTCATTGTTTCTTGTTGCAAACTTCAAAAGAGAGGAGACCGAGTGGAAGAGTCCACTCAAGCAGATACCTCCAGTAGGGGGAATTTCGAGCTAGAAGGGCAGTTGGAGTAAATGCAACTATATCTCCAAGTCTGAGGTGGGGTGATGTGCAGAATTAATCCCAAGAAGAAATTTGGGATAGGGTTCATTTAGATGGTGTGTCTCATGGATTGAACCTAGCTACGAGGAGCCCACAATACTAGGAAGGATCAGTTAGATTGATGCATTCAGATGTCAGGAGGACAAAAATCAGAGTGACAGGTGTCAGATACTGGAGCGCAAATTAGAGTTGGCAGCAGTGCAGAGTGCATGGATGCAGATGTCAGCAACACAAATATTCCAGTAGACATGTGCAGTAGGATCCAACAGTCAGAAGACTCTGATGATAGATGCATTATACTGATTTAGTTGTTTGGAGGCTATTCAATTTTAGGATAGTTGCATGTCAAAACAACACTAGGAAGTGTTATATGCAAGAACATTCCAAAGGTACCAGATCGGGACAGATTGATTCCTTTCTTGTTGAGAGGGAGTGTTGAAATTTGCAACAAGAAATAGTGAAATTTTCATCTAGAAAAAAAATCCAGAAAATGGCATCGAGAAATGGCTACCATGGAGGCTTTTGATTTAATTATTTCATAATTAAATTAGAAGAAATTTGTGTCAAATTTATTTATCCCTTAAATAAATTGGACAATAAATTTTAATCTTATCTCATAATCACTTGTAATATTTAACTGAGTGTGATAGACTTAGTTAGCTCATGAAATTCAAGTTGAGGGTGGTTGGTGAGGCATGTAGAGTGATTCTATTTATTTTAGAGTCCAAGTTGCAGTTAGTGTATTAGTTTAATGTATGAGAAATCATTTAACTCGATTAAGTGAGTTAAATTCAGTCTAACTAGTTGTAACTGATTGTTGCACCAGTGAGAGGTCAAGTGAATTAAATCAGATTTAATTCACATGCAGTGATCTGTCAAATGACTGATTATTTACTATTAATAGCTGCATGCATTTCAATTCTGATGAAGACCCAGTTGAGACAAAGGTTAAAGGGAAGTTATCTATCAGTTGTATTTATAGAAAATTTCTCGCGCGCAATTATATACACCATAGGATGCCCATGATGTATTATGCATTAAAGGAAGGCTAATTATCCTAATTAATAGGGATTAATTGCCTAAGGATTGCGTGAGAAAGGCAGGCGGAGCAGAGACTGAGAATTGGCTAAGTACTAGCCCAATTTTGTCTAGATCAGTGTGAGACAGTCAAGATAGTGCAGCAGACTCTTGTGAGATGAGTGCATTATATTGTTTCATGATTACTTGGTTCATTATACAATAGAGATAGAGATGTTTTGAGTAGAAATATTTCCCCAGGAAAAATATCTGTGTTGTGGATTGATTTGCTTCTTTCCCTTACTTGGTGTGATTGTGCGATCGTGTTTAATTTCCGCAAATTAATTGTAGAAGGATTTAGTATCTTGCTCTAGTATATTGCATGATCAGATTGAATCCATTGGTATACATATTGTTTTTATAATTTCTACATGGTATCAAAGCACCAGGAATCACAATAGTGGAGAAGAAATTGAGTTTGTGTTGAACAATATTCAAACTTGTAGATACTTTCTTTAGAGCGACAAGCGAATCAAGATGGCTTTCAATGGATTAATATTGGAATATGCAGTTGGGGGTTGTTCTAATTATATTTCATGGAAATACATAATGGAGGCAGTTCTGGAGGACAATGGGTTGAAAGAATTCATTGATAATGATATTCCCAAGCCCGCAACAGCAGACACCACTCTTCTTGATGCTTGGCAAAAGAAGGTTGCAAGGGCGAGGAGGATATTATTAAAGGGAATTTGAGATCACATTGTCTCAAGTCTCCATGGCAAGGCAAATCCATATGAAATGTGGAAGGCCTTAATGGATCTGTTTCATAACAACAATGACCAAAGGAAGTTGGTGCTAAAGGACAAGCTCAGGAAAATCAAGAAGGAAGAGGGCGACACGGTACCAACATACTTGGCGAAGTTCACTCAATGTCGAGATGAGCTTGGAAGTGTTTGGTGTGACCATAACAGATGATGACTTGGTGAGCCTATCACTTCTAGGCCTTTCCAAGAGCTGGAATAGTTACCATGACTCAGTGATTGGGAGGGAGAAGTTACCAGATTGGGAGTGAATTTGGTCAGATTTGGTACAAGAAGAATTCGAGCGGAATACCAGGGATGGATCCTCATCCAAGACTAATGAAGAGGAAGATTGTGCCTTGGATGGTAAGGCAAATAAGGCCAAGGGAAATAAATCCCAAGGCGAAGCAGGAAAGAAATACTTGTCCAAGATCATATGTTTTCACTGTCACAAGCATGGGCACTATGCTACAAATTGTCCACAAAAGAAGGCAAGGAAGAAGGAGCCTGCAATTGCAATAGGTGAAGCATTGGCTTCACAGTTTGAGCTTGATTTTAATCTCATTGCATGCATGGAAAAAATTGTATTGGGATGCATTTTTTATTTAGACAACGATGCCTCGTTCCATATGACAGGGGATAGAGATCTCTTCAGTGACTTGGAGAAGAAGGACCTCCAGTAGAACATAGAGTTTGGAGATGACGGGATGTATAGCGCAACCGACATAGGTAGAGTTACGAGGGAGAATGGCTCTCATCTCAGCCTAGAAGATGTTTTGTATGTTCCAGGCCTGAGGAAGAATCTTGTCTCTATAGTAGTATTGGAAGACCGTGGTTATGAAGTGATGTTTAGAAAAGGAAAATTTTTCCTTAAACACATAGCCACAGGACAGGTGAAGTAGAAAATATTCAAGAGCCGTATGCTCTCAAGGTTGAGGATGCATGGAAGGCTTTGAGGAGAAAATAAGTGGTTAGTGGCTTGGTGGTTGAGAGGGAGCAATTATCTCTCAACATGCAGCCTTAGAAGAAGTCTCAGAAGTTTGTGGAGAAACCACAATTGGAGAAGCAAAGAGGAGGTAGAGTGGAAGATTCCACTCAAGGAGAGACCTCCAGTAGGGGAACATTTCGAGCCAGAAAGGAAGATGGAGTACATGGAGCTATACCTCTAGGTGTGAGGTGGGGCAATGTGAAGAATTAATCCCAAGAAGAATTTTGGGTAGGATTCATTGAGATGGTGTGTCTCATGGATCAAACCTGGATACAAGGAGCCCACAATACAATAGTAGTAGGAAGGATATGTTACATTGATGGAGTTAGATATCAGAAGGACAAAAATCTGAGTGACAGGTGTCGGATACTGGAGCGCAGATCATAGTTGGTAGCAGTGTAGAGTGCATGGATGCAGATGTCAGCAGCACAGAGAGTCCAACAGACATGTGCAGTAGGATCCAACAGTCAAAATACTTTGATGACAGATGCATTATATTGATTCAGTTTTTTGGAGGCTATTCATTTTTAGGATAGTTTCATGTGTGAACAACACTAGGAAGTGTTGCATGCAAGAACATTCCAAAGGTACCAGATCAGGACAAATTGATTCCTTTCTTGTTGAGAGGGAGTGTTGAAATTTGCAACAAGAAACAGTGAAATTTTTATCCAAAAACAACATCCAGAAATGGCTACCATGGAGGCTTTTGATTTAATTATTTCTTAATTAAATTAGAAGAAATATGTGTCAAATTTATTTATCCCTTAAATAAATTGGACAATAAATTGTAATCTTATCTCATAATCATTTGTAATAGTTAACTGAGCTTGATAGACTCAATTAGCTCATGAAATTCAATTTGAGGGTAGCTGGTGAGGCATGTAGAGTGATTCTATTTGTTTTAGAGTCCAAGTTGCAGTTAGTGTATTAGTTTAATGCATAAGTGTTGTCCACGTAAATCCCCTCTGCTCAAAGAGGCGATCCCTATAGCCCTAGGGTGGGTCTAGAAACTACGAGAACATACTAACATCTACCTTCCTAGATTGTAAATGAAATTCAGAGCAAGGAAGATGACCTACATTGTTCTGATGCTATGTTGTCATCTTCCATCGAAGATTCTTGATCCGTCACTCTTCTCAAGCTCGATGCATGCTACTACCACCGTTTAATTACCTGTACAGACAGTCAAGACACCATGACAAGCGTAAAATCATGACAAACATAAAACAATTAAAACCTATCTAATTGATTAAGGAATGCTAGAATTCTCATTAGAAATGTAAACAATAGTGGAAGATAAACATCAGTTGCATTTTATTATGATAAAGACAAGGGTAGTTTACAACCAAGCCTTGATGTTGAGGCTCTCCTTTGGCAGGTCCGTATTCAAGCACGTTTGCAGCACCCTCATACACAAAGGTCCAAGATCTCACTATGTTCCTAACACACAAAAACAATCACACTCTGCACTACTCTCCTAAAGCTATGATTGCTTCTCTAACTTTCTAACTCAGACTAAGACAGCAAAGATGAAAGAGGTCTCCTTATATAACAATGGAGGAGGAGGTTATTGGCCCTCAAATAATGGGAAAAGAGCTCATCCTTTGGAGTATTTCCTATTTCTTGGGAACAAGAAGCCCAAAGGGGAATTCCTCGGCCATATCCTCAAAACAAACTCCCAGCTCGCCGCCTCACGAAGCTTCTAGTCACAGAAGCTTCATTTATATTTAAAAAAATTCCCAGAAGAGGATCGGCGTGGGTCCGACATTAAGACAGAGCGTTGATCGGTGCGGGTCATAGTGCAAATCTTTGCTATCGGTGCGGGTTAGACACTAAGACAAAGCGCTAACCTTGAAAACAAGGTTTTTGTAAGGATCTTCCAGAAAATTTGTAAAGGGAGATGAATTGGAAGACAAAGTGTGGTTCAGGGGTAAGTATTCCATGCTTGGAAAGTACACAAGGGTCACTATATGGGTCCTCCAGGATCAAGGAACAGGGATTACAGGGACGGTGACAAATTTCTCTATAACAGATGCCCCCTAAAGTATGAAGTTTGAACACAAGTGAGAGGTGAAATGCTTTACAAGTACGTGCGAGGAACCAAACATTGTCATTGGGAGACTCGCAAATAAAGCATAGATACATATACATAACTAGAATATTTGATGAAAATACATGAATCAAGGTATGGACGCAGCCATCCGTAAAAGAGACCATGGTATGGTCATAGCCATCCATATGAGAAGGATCTCATATAGACTCATCGTATGGTCACAGCCATCCATCTGAAAGAAAAAGTTATCCAATCATGGAAAAATCATATCACCTCGTAACCTAGACTCTAGAGAATAAAATCCAGGGTCTTGCGCTTTATCACAACCCAATCAAGTACAATTTAAAGCATGTGAATAAATGAGCTAAAGTCAAACCTACAAGAAAGTCACCTGATTACCAGCCAATGATGAAAGTTGTTAACAGGTGCGAGAGAAACCACCAGTAACGAAAATGGCTCTCAAGGTACAACAATTAAAATCCACAGGAATGTGAACAGTGATTTGGCGTCAAACATCTACAGAGTCACTTAATTGAATGCCAATGATAAGGACCTATTGTCGAATGAGAATAACTTGCCATTGAGGCATGCAAGCTCCAAGGTATTGGAAGGGAGTCTCTAGATCAACTTCCTAGATAATGATTTGAAGTCGACAGGAAGCAATTTGTCGAAGGACGGTCATAATGAATCCCACATCATCAACACGAAATAGAGAATGTGATATGAGTGTTAATAAAGACTGAAACAAAGGATCAAGGAATGTACAAAATGCAGAAGGATTTTCTCTTGAACATATTGGCGACACGACTCTGGAATTTGGCAGCATTTGACTCAAATAGGATTAGAGGTCATGTTGACAATATTGGTAATATAATGAGTGGAAAACGGATTTCCAAAACCCATGGAGGAAAAGTGACATAGTGAAGATATCCCAACCCGACACGAACTTCAGATAAGTGTCATGTTCAAGAGTGACATACTGCTGACAGAAATGACGAATAACTTCCATTTTCCCCCACCATTTCTGGTGAGTACCTCTTTATTTTTACACAAGCTTGAATAGGATAGCATATGCTTGTAGTTGGTTTCATTTTTACACAAGCTTGAAACTTTTTAGAAAACTATTCTTGAAACCAGTTTCATTTTTACACAAGCTTGATTTCAGGAATAAATTATGCTTGAGATTGGTTTCATTTTTACACAAGCTTGAAAACATGGAAAACTATGCTTGAAAAATTTGGCATGCCCCCAACATGGTGACTCAATTCGAGGTACATGCCCCCCAAGCTTCATCTGTGTTGCGATTCTTGTGAGGTAGATGGAATGAAGGTTCAATTATGAGATCAAGAGAAAGACTCGACTGGGATTTTATGATATATAATCAAAATCTCGAATTGAAAAGGGAACCCATTTCATTTTTTAACAAGGTTGAAATAGTAAAATAACTATCCTCATAAGATCTTGTTTCATTTTTTAAGGAGCTTGACACAAGAAAATGAACTATGCCCCGACGAGCTTGTTTCATTTTTTAAGGAGCTTGACACAAGAAAACGAACCATGCTCCGAAGAGCTTGTTTCATTTTTTTAAGGAGCTTGACACAAGAGAAGGAACTCTTCTCTAAAGAGATTGTTTCATTTTTTTAGTAGATTGACACACGAAAACGAACTATGCTTCGACGAGCTTGTTTCATTTTTTAACGAGCTTGACACAAGAAAACGAGCTCTACTCTGAAGAGCTTGTTTCATTTTTTAAGGAGCTTGACAGAAGACAAGGAACTCTGCTCCAAAGAGCTTGACACAAGACAAGGAACTCTACTCCAAAGAGCTTGTTTCATTTTTTAAGGAGCTTGACACAAGAAAATGAACTATGCTCCAATGAGTTTGTTTCATTTTTTAAGGAGCTTGACACAAGAAAACGAACTATGCTCTGAAGAGCTTGTTTCATTTTTTAAGGAGCTTGACACAAGACAAGGAACTCTACTCCAAAGAGCTTGTTTCATTTTGAAGGAGCTTGACACAAGAAAATGAACTATGCTCCAATGAGCTGATCATGATGAATAAGAAGTCATGGCTTCCAAGAGGTTCGCGTCTGATGGGAGAACAATATCTTGGAAAGTAGGACCCAATTCCCCCAATACACGATGCACAATGGCACTCTTATTCTAGAGTCACCAATTTGTTGTGTAGGTAAATCCTCTCTGTGGACATAGACGATCCCTCTAGCCCTAGGGTGGGTCTAGAAACACGAGGACATGCTAATGTGTTGATTCCTAGTTAACATATGAAACGAGTTGGGATAGATTTTCCTACCTATAGTCCAACGCATTCGTTGTAGCCGCAATGGAGGTCTCCCAATCCTTGTCCTGACACGTCACGATCCTTCAGCAATGGTATTTGGGTGCTTGCACAAAGATCAAAGGACAAAAGCATCATACATAATAATAATTGCATTCATAAAATTAGGGGAGTTTTGAGGTCTAAAATGGGCCTCCTAAGAAAAATCTACAACCAAAACAAACTTTATAAGAACCAATAGGATTCAAGAAGATGATGTGAACCATGGGGGATGATTCACCATTTTTTTAGTAAAAGGATAAAAAGATTAAAAATTAATAAAATAATAAAACTATTTTTTCAACTTGTATTTTCAACTTATCTCCCAAATTGTTTACTCAAATTTTGAGCGAGAGTACTCGTTGGAAGAAAAATTTAATTCCTCATCCAAGGAGTACCCATGTTGCATACTTTCGATGGACCCTGCAACGCGAAAGATGAGAAATACATGAAAAAACGTGATTGCAATCACGTTTTTCATGTATTTCTCATTTTTCATGTAGCATGGTCCATCAAAAGTATGCAACATGGGTACTCCTTGTATGAGGAATTAAATTTTGCATCCAACGAGTAATCTTGCTTGAAATTTGAGTAAACAATTTAGGAGATAAGTTGAAAATACGAGTTGAAAAAGTAGTTTTTTCTTTTTTCCCTCTAAAATTTGATGATGTCATCAAATCTTATTTTATTATTTCCACTATTATTTTATAATTTCCTTAGGAGGCCCATTTTAGACCTCAAATTTCCCCTAATGCTAGCTAATCAATCAAGGAATATTAAACATATTTCATAATGTAAATCACATTGACACAAGATGGGAACTAGAACATCAGTCACGTATATATTAAGAGAAAGAAAGAGATTACAGCTAGAGACTTGACGTCGTAGGCTCCTTCAGCGGGTCTAGTCAAAGTGTGTCTCAAGCATTCGTCAGGGAATTTGGATGTAGCGAGGAAAAATACTAAGCTCTCTCTCGACAAAGGTCTCTCTCTTTTCTCTATCTCACCAAGATGTTCAGCAATTCCTCTTCAACTATTCAGCTAGAATCATTCAGCTAGTTGCATCAATGTGAGATAGATTTATTAATAGAGGGAGAAGAGGAGGTTGGGATCCCTCAAATGGTGGAAGGGAGGCCTTATCCTTTGGGAGGTTCCCCCAAAAGGTGGAAACAAGAGGCCAAAGGAAGGCGTTCGTGTTTATGCAGTCGAACAACCCAAGATAACTCGCTCACGAAGCAGTTAGCATGGAAACTTCACCTCTATATTTAAAAAACATTCCAAAAACAACTCAGTGAGGGTAGCTCACTGAGACAGAGCACCAATGGGTGTGGGCCCCAGTGTTAATTTCCTTCATCGACACGAGGGCATAACGGTCTACCAGCGCCAACCCAAAAACATGTGTTTCTGATGGTTTGTTCAGGGAAAAGTTAACAGAGGAAATGTTCTCCTCTTGGAAAGGGATGCAATGATACTCTTTTCAAGGCATGACACTTCATATAAGTTACAGAAATGGTCCTCCAATGTGCGGGATGGGGATTGCAGGGACGGTGAGATCGTACATAAAAACTGAGATCTGAGGTATGGACGCAGCCATCCATCAATAAGGATCGACAAATAGACTCAAGTATGGTCGCAACCCTCCAATCAAAAGAGTCATGCATATAATCATGATAAACCAAAATATCCCGTAGCCTGGATCTTTATCAGACAAAACCCAAGGTCTTGCACTCCATCTCGACCTGAACAAGTACAAATTTAAGCATGCGAATATGTGATTTGAAGTCGAACATGCAAGAAAGTCACCTGATTACCACCCAATGATGAAAGTTGTTAACGAGCACGAGAGAAACCACCAATAATGAAAATGGTTCTCAAGGTACAACATGTATAATCCATAGAATGTGAATAGTGATCTGGCTTCGAACACCCACATAATCACTCGATCGAAGGCTAATGATGTGGACCTGTCATTGAATGTGAAGAACTTTCCATTGAGGCATGCAAGCTCCAAGGTACCGGAAGGGAGTCTCGAGATTAACTTCCTGGATAATGAGTTGAAGTCGACAGGAAGTGAACCGGTCAAAGAAGGGCCATAATGTTTCCCACATCATCGACATGGGACAAAGGAACATGATGACATTGAATCAGGACTAAACAGAGCATCAGAGGGAGGTTGAAAACTGCAATCAGAAACTTCTCTTGAACATATCAGTGACACGACTCTGGATTTGGTAGTATTTGACATCAAGGGATTTTAGGTCATGATGACGTGGAAAAGAGCATATGAGAGGTCAAAAGAGATTACCCAAACCCATGGAGGCAATAATGACAAAATGAGATGTCCCCAACCCGACACGAATGCAGATGAGTGTCATGTTCAAGAGCGACATACTGCCGACACAACTGAGAACTGGTTCCATTTCCCCCCACCATTGCTGGCGAGTACCCCAATTATTTTTGGAAAACAAGCTTAAAGGGGATAACATATGCTTGTCATTTAAGTTTTTCCTTCGGACAAATCTAGCCTAGTACATTTTACGAGCCCTAAGAAGGAGGAACTCGGTGAACGTCATGGTGACGGTTTCTGATGTCATTTAGGGTTTAACGAGTCTGAAAAACGGAGAACTCGACATCTTTTCATGTTTAGAGAGTTTGAAAAGAAGTGGAAAAGAAAACTCCAGCTGTACCTTTTCGTAGATAGTCTCATAGATCTTAAAAGGTAGAAAATTGTGTCTGAGAGAACCTCTTAGTTGCGATAGGCTAAGGTATTCATTTTTCGTAAATAATCCATCCGAGCCCGAAAAAGGGGTAAACGTATACTCGGTAGATATCGTTTCACAGACTTTAACGAGTTCAAAATGACAAGAATCTCAGCAATCTATTCATGTTTAGTGAGTCAGAAAAGAGCTAAAAGATTACTCCAACAGTGACTTTTTCGTGTTTTTACCGAGTCCGAAAAAGTATAAAATACAACTCGTTACTTCATCGTCGTTACTTTAAAAACCTGTCGCTGCATAAGAGACAAATTTAAAACCCATTTCTCAAAATAACATGGCAAAATAATCGAAAAATAGGCTTTAAAACCTAATTAGGGTTCTGAAAAGTATTAATATGCCAAAAATGGTAAAAAATAAATTACTTTTCACTTTTACCTCTTGTGAGTAATTGTTACCCTTTTTTGCACTGTGATTTTGAGACGGCAATAGAGGGCAATCCGGAAGACAAATCTCGAATTCATTAGTTCCATGTAAGAGCCAACATCCTTTCCTACATTTTGATTGTAATTTTATTACCTGCAACCCCACATTTGTGAATTTATGGGGGAAATTGAAAAAACTACAGTGCGATGATTGGCGTGATTATCGGGCACGGACCCACGCTAATCATCCTAAATTCTGAACTAGGGCATGCTAATTGGCGCGACTATTTCCAAAACAGTCGCGCCAACCGTGACAGTATATTTTAGCGTGTTATTGTAGACAAGGAGGTCCAAATTAATGTTTCAGAAGCTTAGAATTTGGCTAATGACAGTCATATGAATGTTTTTGCAGGTGTGAAGCGGAAAAATGGTGATTGAATAGAAATAATGAGAACAATAGTGAAGAAGATGAACTTTCCATGGAAAACAAAAGATGCATGGAAGCTCTCAGATATTGCAGGCTCAAGAAATTATTTATGACACCGTGTCTCAGAGCTCAACCGGAGCTGTTGCAGTATTTGATCAGTGTCTGGGACGTTGATCAGGAAAAGTTCATTATTCATGACCAAGAACTTGAGATTGAAGTTTCAGATGTTTATTTCATAACCGGACTGTCGCAGAGGGGGGCAGTACCAATCCTGACCGACACCCGGCCCTCAATGGAGAACATGAGTATGGTAATTGACAAGGTGTACCCAGGGGCAAGGAAAGGATCGGGAACCGAAAAAGTGGACATCCAAACTATTCCGGACTTGGCACTAAAGGTAGTGTTGCACACCATCACATAAGTTGTAGGATCACAGGCACCGCACGAGGCCACAAAGACACATCTACTTCTTGTTGTAGATTGCAAGAAAACCAAGTTGAAGCAGTTCGGTTACGGATCCATTCTGGTATCTTTCATCTTGGAACGACTACCAATCTTTCAGTGACAAGAGGTGATAGGTTCGACACCACCAGCACAGGAGCCACGGATGGCCTGTTGGGCTACACTGATGCCAAGGGCAGGGGGCGGTCAACAGATGTCCTGGAGACCGAAGTTCTTTGAGTGGCTTCGCTGACAGCTGATCGTCCTGGCGGATTGGCCCTACTCTGGCACAGATTTCACCAGTGACGCAGATCTCTCGCTCCCATAAGGAGAGGATCGGGATGAAGTACTAGGTAAAACTTATTTTTTATTTTGAGTATTATGATTTTTTTTTATTATGCATGTTTTGACATGAATCCATGTAATTTCACATGTTGGCCCAGAGAGACCTGTAGGTATGTCCCCGATAGAGAGGCGGATTCCTCACAATTTCGACATATCCCCTCACGGTGAGGGAGGCGAAGAGGAGGAAATCATACACAACTTGGAGGGAATCTCCCGTAGGATCCCGGACTATGCGCGATTTGATTATGTTCCTCGTGCATACCAGAGACACACTGCAAGGGTGTAAAACCATGTTCACCGCTTTCTAAGGTGGCTTGTATGGGTAGTGACGTGCTATCATGAGCGTCATGCCAAGTAGACACCTAGTTTTTATTTCCACATATTTTTGAGAGACATGATGTCTCAGGATGTAAATGAAACATACATATTTCTTGAAAACTGATGCACACTGATGCAAACATTCGATATATATATATATATATATATATATATATATATATATATATATATATATATGTTGAACTGCGATGCACGCGGTAAATATTCGATATATATATATATATATATATATATATATACATCTATTTTCTTGTATGGATATTATCATGTGATGAGGATTTTTACAAATTACGCAAATGTCTATCTAATACAATGTTAGCTATTGTATCAGTTAATGCATTCATTCGTCTAGGAATATGTTTATATGTAATATAATAAAGATGTCTTTCCAGTAAACGAACACGCAAATACAACCTTAAGATGTAAGGTTTTCTAATAGAATAATGTCCATTAAGTTGAATAACAACAAGCTGCGAGTCTAGGTTAACAATCAATGCACGAATGTCGAGGTTAATCGCCTCAGTTAATAGTTCAATAAAAACACTATATTCAACGACATTGTTTGTAGTTCATCCTAGACAGATACCTTGGAGGTCTATCAACTCACCAGCAGGATCATAAATCACCTAGGCTGCTGAAGACAGGTTCTGGAAACTGCGGGAAGCACCATCCGCGAAACCAACAAAAGGGGTAATAGAAATCTACATAACAAGAAACAATCCAATAAGCATGAAAATTCTCACAAAGTACACCAAGCCAAAAATGTACAAAAATGAAAAGAACACCTATGTACACAAAACATGCACAAATGAGTCATTCATAGTATTTTTTAAGATACAACCCATTTCTGGGCTGATCGAGAGGATGACCTTCATAATCAATAAGCTCATATGACCTTCATAATCAATAAGCTCATAGGTCCCATTCTGAAAAACACATTTAACAATGTAGGGCCTATGCTACATGGGTTGAAATTTTCCTACCCCCAGCTTATCGTGAGCTTGGTCATACAGGAGGACGAGGTCTCCTTCTATGAAGGAACGAGGGGAAACTGATTGGTCAAAATGGGCTTTGACTCGCTTTTTTTGTGCTCCAATGACCAGAGCAGCAAAGCAGCGAGTTTCATCCAGCCTTGATGTTGAGGCTCTCCTTCGGTAGGTCTGTATCCAAGCATGTTTGAAACACCCTCATACACAAAGGTCCATGATCTCACTATGTTCCTAACACACAAAAACAATCACACTTTGCACTATTCTCCCGAAGCTATGATCGCTTCTTCTCTCTATGATTGCTCTAACTTTCTAACTCAAACTAAGGAAACAAATATGAAAGAGGTCTCCTTATATAACAATGGAGGAGGAGGTTATGGGCCCTCAAATAATGGGAAAATAGCTCATCCTTTGGAGTAGTTCCTATTTCTTGGGAACAAGAAGCCCAAAGGGGAATTCCTTGGCCATATCCTCAAAACAGACTCCTAGCTCACCGCCTCACGAAGCTTCTAGTCACGGAAGCTTCCTTTCTATTTAAAAAACTTTCCAAAAGAGGATCGGCACAAATTCGACATTAAGACAGAGCACCGATCGGTGCGGGTCACAGTGCAAATCTCTGCTATCGGCGTGGGTCATACACTGAGACAAAGCGCCGACCTTGAAAACCAAGTTTTTATAAGGATCTTCCATAAAATTTGTAAAGGGATATGAATTGGCAAACAAAGTGTTGTTCAGGGGTATGTATTCCATGCTTGGAGAGTACACAAGGGTCACTGTATGGGTCCTCCAGGATCAAGGAACAGGGAGTACAGGGATGATGGAAAATGGCTCTGTAACAATGAGAAACCAGTTAACTCAATTAAGTGAGTTAAAGTTTGTCTAAATAGTTGTAACTGATTGTTGCACTAGTGAGAGGTCAAGTGAATTAAATTAGATTTAATTCACATGCAGTGATATTTCAAGTGACTGATGATTTACTATTAATAGTTGCATGCATGTCAGTTATGATGAAGACACAGTTGAGACAAAGGTTAAAAGGAAGTTATCTATCAGTTGTATTTGTAGAAAATTTCCTGGGCGCAATTATATACACCATAGGATGCCCATGATGTATTGCGTAGTCAAGGAAGGCTAATTATCCTAATTAATAGGGATTAATTTCCTAGGGATTGCGTGAGCAAGGCAGGCTGATAATTGGCTAAGTACTAGCCCAATTTTGTCCAGATCAGTGTGAGACAATCAGGAAATTGTAGCAGACCCTTGTGAGAAGAGTGCATTGTATTGTTTCATGATTCATTGGTCCATTAGACAATAGAGATAGAGGGGTTTTGAGCAGCAAGATTTCCCCAGGAAAAATATCTGTGTTGTGGATTGATTTGCTTCTTTCTCTTACTTGGTGTGATTGTGCGATCATGTTTAATATGCGCAAATTAATTGTAGAAGGATTCAGTATCTTGCTCTAGTATATTACATGATCAGATTGAATCCATTGGTATACATATTTTTTGTATAATTTCTACACGAGAAATACCTTCGTCTTTGGTCGAGTCTCCTCTATGTCTATGGTCTCGTTTCCCAGGCATCATGGAAAGGGTCAAGAGTTGCAATTGAAAATTATGAAAGGGAAAAAAATTAGAGTAAGAAAAGTTGAGGGAACAATTTAGGTGGATGGATAAACACAAACCAAATAGAGCAAAGAGCCACCAAGAGTGAAGGCCTAAAAAAGATGACACTAGTAAAAAATCAGGGGTTGGGAAGAGGTTACTAAGAAATAAAAAAATGACCACAATATAAACCAAGAGAGAGTACAAGTTGGAAAAAGAACAACGTTCAATACTTGTAGCCCAATGTGATTGGTAGGAGGTAGACTAAGCGACGAGGGGCTAACTTCATTTTAGTTTGAAACCAATGTTGAGTTAACACTTCTCCGCATCCATCTAAGCATTCCATCCAAAAACACACCCTCCTTACACAACCACGCCTCAAAATTGTCTTCCCAAGTAAAAAAATGTAGATAATCAAGTGTAACGGGGGAGGTCAAGTCAGGAGGTCCTATTCTCCCCCCCTCATGAAGATGGGAAAAACTTTTAGAGGAAGGAAAGCACCCCCATTGAGCATTGAATCACTTTTGGAAAATTCCCACTACTAATGCAACTGAGACACAAACGGGAAACACACAACCTCTCTTGGAATTCATTATTGTTATGATCAAAATCTGGATTAGGGGCAAAATTTTTCTCAAAATTCAAAGTGCTTAGAATTGCACTAAGCCATAATGAAAACGACCACCCGTCGCCAGGAATCCAACACAACTTTCTTCGTCAAAAACCGAGTTTGGATGAAGAATTTATAGTCTATTGATCGTCGTTCATAACAGACATATTTTTTAAAAAAATTGCAAAACAGGTACAGGGTGATGACATGGAAGCCCAGTCAACATCCAGAGAATCTTCTTCCGTTTTTTCCCAATGGGACTTTGACAAGTGTCACTACAAGATTCACCAGTTTGGGTTTGAGAAGGTGAAATTTCCCAATGACCTCCTAAGGTTGAATTCATTTTTTTTATATATGAGGGAGGACAACCCAACCAGGGACTGCCACGTGGCCCCTTGGTGGACTCCCTCTCCAAGTTCTGGTTCGAATTACATTTTAACTATTGTCAAATTCAAATTATATAGTATGGTGGCATATTAAACTATGGGTTTAATACATATTATGGAGCGTATTTTTAATGTGGTGCCATATCTCAAAGTTTACCATAGTCCAAAGGTTAATGCATTTCTAAGGTTGGCATCGAACTTCATGGTGGCATCAAATTTCATTTGTTGGCATATTATTATGAAACTATGGTTTCATTATAAGCTAAGGTCCCTGTATTAACATTATGGTCGAACTGTTATACAAAGTTCGGTGGCACATTTATTTAATTAACCAAGGCTGAAATAGTTCCAAGGTTTTAAACTATGATATGGTTGGCATATTTGAATTATTAAACCAAAGGTTGGGAGTATAACCGTGGAAAATAAGATTGGAATATTTGAATAAGATTGGCATGCTATGAATCCATTGGAATGACTTGCAAAATCAAAGGAGCAATTCTACAGGTGTTTTTGGTCACTTGAATGATCTTGAAGCTTAGGGCCACTAGGAAGGAAGGCTATGCCCATATCAGCTGAAGACCAAAATTAGCTCAAGAAGAGTCCATTTTGTATGTATTTGATGCTTTGAACACAGTGGTATAGTTTTCATAGGCGTTGGAGCACTTCTAAAGGTTTTTTTTTTCACTTTGGAGATTAAACAAGCCCATGGCCACCAAGATGGGAGGTCAAGCCTAGATCAGCTGGAAACTGATTTCAGAGATTGAATAGTCATTTTTTGGGTGTTCTGAAGGAAATGGAGTAGGTTGCAAATACATTGGAGCACTACAGTTATATGTAATCATACATTTGACTCTTAATCCCAAGAAGGCCTAGCTAGTTGAAACAGGTCCATGGAGATGTAGCCCAAGAGGGGTGAACTCCGTTATCATCCATTGTGTAATGTGATTGTTGTGTGTTATTTCTCTGCATTTCATTTTTTGTACATGAGTTTTTAACAGTTAATTAACTCATAATTTGATCATCAAAGACACATAAAACTTGACACATAAACCCCTTCAAAATTGGTTAACTTGAGACGATCCTAAGCACACATTTTTAATACTGATGAGGGAGCTAGCATAGCAATAACTAGTTTTCTCATATTCAGATCAAGTTGGTATCAGAGCAAAAGTTTAGCTCATTTTAGCCAAGGTTAGCTAGAAGAATTAGCTATTGGTATTTGAATTTGTGCAAGAATAATTTAACTGTGTGCAAGTTTATGTGTATACCTTCTCCTCATAAGAAGTCTAGATTGAGAGCTCAATTCTCAAATCAAAACAAAGAATCTTTGTATGCATTGCAAGTGTGATGGAAGCTACATTAACCAATGTTTCTAATCCATCTTCCTTAGAAAAATCTTTGATAAAGAGATGTTACAAAATCTCTACATCATGATTGATATGATGCAATAGAAGTATGAAGATAAGAGGGAGATCAATATACTTCAAGAGTAGTTGATTGCCATGAAGGAGGAGAAGCAAGAGCTTCTTGAAAAGATGAATGAGATGGAGACTCAGCTCCATATTGCAAATGAGAACCTAACAAAGATGCATGAGATGGAGACTCAACTCCATGATGCCAAGGAAGCCTTAGCCATGTATGTGCATGAAAAATAGGTATGCAATTCAAGTTTATCTTCGATTTCCTCTAAAAATGAATGTGTAGGTGATTTTTAAAGACACACTAGAGGAATAGGGTCCAAATGATTGATGAGGATGGGCTATGAAGGTAAAGGATTGGGAAAACATGCACAAGGCATAGTTGAGCCAATTGTTGTTAAGGAAAGGCCTACGTATTTGGGTCTTGGTTATGGACAACATGATGGAGAAAGCTCTAAAGCCGAGGAGGCACATGAAGGTGTTCCAAGAAGTAATTTCATTTCATGTTCATTACCTAAAGCTTGTGAATATTGTGTTCATGAGGAATGTAAAATTTTTACACCCACTTTTTAAGAAGGTGCTCATAAGCATGCAGCTAATGAGAATGGTGAACAAGAGGATGTTGAAATCTCTAAAGTCATTGAAAGCATTGTTGGTATTCCGAAGAGAGCCACTACCTCATCAAATTAACATCCTCAAGAAGGCAACAAAGGTGAATGTTCAAGGTATAAATCTGATTTTAATCAAGTTACTTTTGATTATGATAAACATGGAAAATTCTCACATAAGATTTGGAGAAAAATTGCATGTTCCTTTTGTTGTTTGAATAACCATAATGTTTCAAGGTGTTGGAAGAATATGACCATGCACAAGAAACTTTCAAATTGAAGGAGGTAGGAAGCCAAAATCCCATTGGACAAAGCAAACCATGTTGAAAAGAAGATGTAATTGTTTTGCACTCATTGCCATAAGCAAGGTCATATTGTAGACAATTGTTGGACTTTGTATCCAAAAATTCATCCACGACATTTGAAGAAGGTGGAGAAAGAGAATGGCAAGAATGGAAAAGAAGATTCCATAATTGAGGTGGGCCAGGATGATTCACATGATGAAGTGCAATTGAAAGGAGCGCCACTGAAATGGTTTGTTATTTTACATTGCATGTTGCATGTTTACGCTAAGAAGTTGATTGAAAGTGGAGTATGTTGACTCACTTTATTGCAGAAAAAATTGTTCATTTCAGCTCTTTAAGTACATGTACATATGAATGGGGTTCTTGTACTTATGATTGTACTTGTGAGAGAGTTGAAGAATTGTATACATGCATGAGAGTTTGTGTTAATGAACAGTGTAATTTTGATGGTTTCATTGTGCTTGAACATGCATGAGTAATTGACTTGTATTAGTTGATTGCTTTGTTTAACATGTATGTTGTCAACTTGAGGGTGTTGATCATTTGCACATGCATGAGTGTCAATTTGTGTTGGTCGATTGTTTGTTATATGCATGTCATATTGACTTGGAAGAGTTGATGTTGTATCCAAAGATGAAAAGGAGATGTTGACGAAGTGTTTCATGAAATGTGAAATTCATTTTGTTTTGGGAAAATAATTGTCAAATTATTACACATGCTTATGCTTGACTTGAGAGTCAGTCGTTTGAAGACGCATGTTTTTTTTCAAAACTCATCGACAAATTACACAAATGTTTAGTTTTGACACCAAGATGTAAGAGTACATGGAGATGTTCACATGAAGTGAAATTTGTTGCTTTGAAGGAGAAAGAGGACATGTCATCAAGTTATGTTTCTTGCATGATGTGTTTTTCAGATTGATAGTTGTGTTTGTGACAAGATGTCAAAAAAATGGTTTTCAACCATTGTAGACCATTTTATGTGTTGACGCCAAGAAGAGAAGGAGATGGCGAATGCATTCTTCCAGATGTGGAATTTGGAACCATGGAGGTAAAATAATGGTCATTTATTTTCTTATTATTACTGATGTTGGAACTCATTGTTGTAGTTCACTCAGATGGGCTTAATTTAGAAAAGTGGTTTCCAAGTAGAAGCTTACATTGAATGCATTTTTGTGCAAAGGAGGAACATGATTCTTTGTGGAAAGGCAATCAGTTAGTTTTCCAAGCACCGAGGAATCAATTTGGTACAAAAAAGTGTTATATCAGTCAGCAAGTAGCCAACAAATGTTGGATTGGGTCAACAACAAAAGGAGAACATTGGCTAAAGAGCTAAGCCATTTACAAGGCAAGGCATGTCAATGAACCCAAGTGGTTGTCATGATGATTTTCCAGGTAGAATCAACATGATAGAACTTGGGTAATAGAAGAGTATTCAACTCACATGAGATAACTAGCTTTTGTGGGTCCAAAAGCATGTCAGTGGGAAGGAGTGATCAGAATCTGGATTAGGGGAAGAAATTTGCTCAAAATTGCACCAAACCAGAATGAAAGTGATCGACCCGTCGCCAAGAATCCAACGCAACTCGTTTCGTCGAAAACCGAGTTTGGATGAAGAAGTTATAGTATGTTGATAGTCGTTCAGAACAAACAATTAAAAAAAAAATGTAAAATAGGTACAGGCTGATGACATGGGAGCCCAGTCAGCATGCAAGGAATCTTCTTCAGTTTTTTCCCAATGGGACTGTGACAAGTGTCACTACAGGATTCACCAGTTTGGGTTTGAGAAGGTGAAATTCCCCAATGACCTCCTAAGGTTGAATTCAATTTTTTTTTATATGAGGGAGGACAACCCAACCAGGGACTGCCACGTGTCCCCCTGGTGAACCCCCTCTCCAAGGTCTGGTTAGAATTTCTGGTTCGAATCACATTTTAACTATGGTCAAATTCCAATTATATAGTATGGTGGCATATTAAACTATGGGTTTAATACATATTATAGAGCGTATTTTTAATGCGTTGGAATATTTCAAAGTTTACCATAGTTGGAAGGTTAATGAATTTCTAAGGTTGGCATCGAACTTCACAGTGGCATTGAATTTCATGTGGCAGCATATTATTATGAAACTATGGTTTCATTATATGCTAAGGTCCCTGTATTAACTTTATGGTCGAACTATTATACAAAGTCCAGTGGCACATTTATTTAACTAAGCAAGTCCAAAATATTTCCAAGGTTTTAAACGATGATATGGTTGGCGTATTCAAATTATTAAACCAAAGGTTAGGAGTATTACGATGGAAAATCATTTTTAAAGTCAAAGGTTTATGCTGCGATATATATCAATTGGAAAAATGTATCGACGATGGGCAGATGTCGGGGCTCGACCCTGTAACCTCCCCCACTCCACTCTTCGCCCATGCCAATGGGCTACCACCATGGATCTTAATATCCAATGGTTTTGGGAAATATTTAACATTGACTGCTTCGACCAACGGAGGTTTGGAGGGGGCCATCCCGCCTCCCCATGCGACCAAACTCCAAATACCAACGGCGTGGATATTTTAAACAAGTGGATTAAAGTTTGTTAATCTGGGGTTATTTATGCCCCTAAACCACGATTATTGTGCTAATACAAATTCTAATTTCATTTTTATTTAAACAACGCTTAGCGCATTAATGCACCTTTAATTGCAGTTTATCCGTTAATTAAACTCAGAGGTTAACTTGGCAGAATTTTCGGCGTCTTCGGTAAATTAGGAGCTGCCTCCAACTTTGGCGCCCTTAACTGGAGTTTCTCTAGATTTAGAGGCAGAATCTAGGGGAAAATTAAATGAACCCTATCTTGAGAAAATTTCGACCAATTTTGGCTCAAGAAGAGTAATTCCTAGCAGATTGGCATGCTCTGAATCCATTGGAACAATTTTTAGAGGCAGAGGAGCAACTATACAGGTTTTTTTGGTCACTTGAAGAATTTTGAAGCCTAGGGCCACTAGGAAGGAAGGCCATGCCCAGATTCGCTGAAGACCAGTCTTGGCTCAAGAAGAGTCATTTTTAGATGTATTTGATGCTCTGAACACAATGGTATAGTTTGCAGAGGCGTTGGAGCACTTCTGAAAGTGTTTTTTTTTTCACTTTGGAGATTAAATAATCCCATGGCCACCAAGATGGGAGGTCAAGCCTAGATCAGTTGGAAACCAATTTAAGAGATTAAATAGTCATTTTTGGGGTTTTTGGGTGTTCTAAAGCTAGTGGAGCAGGTTTAAAATCCATTGGAACACTAAATGTGCATGTAATCAGACATTAAACTCTTAATCCCGAGAGGGCCTAGCTAGTTGAAGCAGGTCCATGGAGATGTAGCCCAGGAGGGTGAAATCCGTTATCATCCATTGTGTAATGTGATTGACGTGTGTTATTTATCTGCATTTCATTTTTTGTACATGAGTTTTTAACGGTTAATTAACTCATAATTTGATCATCAAAGAAACATAAAACTTGACACATAAACCCCTTCACAATTGGTTAACTTGAGACGATCCTAAGCACACATTTTTAATATTGATGAGGGAGCTAGCATAGAAATAACTAGTTTTCTCATATTTAGATCAATATAATAAAAACGGGAAACTTGAAACCTTTCTTGGAATTCATTATTGTTCATTCGTCTAGATAATTTCTTAGATTTCCACCCCAAGTCATTAATGGCATGATAATGTTTGTTGGTGCATGTATCACCATAATTTTATGCATGTGGAAGTTGGTGGAGGGAGGCAGCCATGCTTCCCCCTTGATTGAGTGTTGTGATGGTGGGGGTACCATCCCCTCTCACATTTGGTTAGTGTTCCTCACCGCATCTATGGTTGTCTCCTTATTTGTGGAATGCACCAACTCCTAGTCGTGGGAGAGAAGAGAGAAGAAATATTGCAACAATGAATAGGATTCTATAGTGGTCCAGGGGGGAGGAGAGAAGAAAATTAAAAATGCAAAATCCTAGGTTTTCCAAATAGTTTTCAACTTTACCTAGGCGCCTAATGTGTGAGTGAATAATAATAGGAAGATGAGGAAAAAGGGAAGCAATATCATTAGTGGAATTGGTAGAGATGGTGAACATTAGAAGGGTTGATATCTTGGCCATTAAAAGTGGATTTCCTATGGGAATCATGAATATTTCTTTGATGGGTTGGTAAAGCTTTTCCATAATGCCATTAGGCGGGTGGGGTGGTGCTTGAAAAATAATTGTTCACTATGTGGGGAGGGATATTACATGAATATTGGTTGAGGAGGCGGTGGGGATGTCGCCCTTGAGTATGGTGTGCTAAACTACATACTAAATTTAGGCATCACTAGGAATTCATGAGTATAACTATTATCGATGCACATTACATGGGGATGGTCACTGTGCCATCAATGTTTTGGTGCCCAATTCGCCTAATTATTATTTTTGTTTTGTTTTGGGTTAGAGGGTGTGCCTCCTTGAATGGAGCTCTATGTGTTGTTTTTCTTGCAACATTGGTTGGATTTCTGGGTAGTATTTTAGTTCAAAATGTGGTTTGGGAGTGTGACCCTGACCTAACAAAAAAATAGTAGTGTCTAAACAAAATTGGTCGCTCATGTGTATGGTGAGTGACCAAGGGGTGGGTTGATGTAGAGTGAGTTTAAGTTGGGGCATGCCCACTACCACATTAGTGGTGGGGCTTGTAGAGGGTGTGGAACTAGGTGGTAATGCATATAAGGGATGTGATGTGTATAGTAGTGAATAGCCATATAAAGTATGAGGTCCATACTAGTGGGATGTTCGTAGTAATGGATGATTTTTTCTATATATAGAAGGGTCAATGTGTTTTTGAGTCAAGGATGGAAAGGCATGTGGAAAAATCCAATTAGGAATGGGATCTTATGTGAGGAAGGGGTCAACTATGTTTATGAGGATTCCTTTATGTGTTAGGGTATGCATATTTTGAGGATCAATAAGGGATGGGGGGGCAGGGGGGGGGTGCGGGGCGGGGCGGGGGCACTCTAACTATACTTATTATGGGGTCATATAAACACTTTTCAATGTCAAGAGAGACCAAGGTATTGGGGTTAATGCCTATGAGCCTAACAAAGTGTTATAAAATTCTAGAATCCACTATGAGAATGTTGTGTAATGTAGAATTAGTTTAGGTGTAGAAAAACTTTTATGTGTACAAAAATGCGATTTTTTTAATAATGAGCACACTCTTTACAAATAAAAAACACATAGAAGAAATTAAGCAAGTAAATACCAATAAAAAAAAAAATTTCAAATGAGTTTTTTTCATTGGTTATAAGGCTAAATGTGGGTCATTTTCAAGTGAAGATTGAAAAGAGATTAATAAGTGTGTTAGACACTTAGTGATGAGGTGGGATTTCCCATGATTGTGCACTAAATTGCCTCTTTACTAATAATGAACTAAAGGAGATAATCTCCTTGATTGATTGTATGCAGAGTGGACCTATGCAAGGTTCTCTCACACATCTAAAATTTAGACTCCCCACAAGTGTTCATATTTAAAGACCAAAACTCATTAATCATACATTTCTCTCATCATTTTAATAAATTTCTAGTTTCAAAATTTTCAACTTTGGAAAGATTATTTAGATGTTTCAAAGTCTTATTCTACTCAAATGTTAGATGTTGTTTACTAGATAAGTTTTCCCTTATGTTGGTCACAACCTCTGGCTAGATGTCGATGTAGGTGTCATAAATTATCAAACTTAAAACTATTGTTTTATTTAACTTAATGTATTTAGGTGTTGGTATTGATGTAGTCTAACTCTTAGATGCTTTTTCTTTTTCTCCCCAAAATTTCACCATACATTTTTTTTATATTTTAGTTTTTTTAAATGCATTTTGAATTTATAAATGGATTGAGCATCCTGAAAAACCCTTAGGCCACTCAAATTTTGCAAATTACATAGCTAACACTCACTATTCCACCAAATATTTACCAAATTTCAAGCAAAAAAACAAAAAAACTTTAAGAAATGACCCTTTTCCATTTTTTCTTATTAATTTTGTTCAAAATCCAGCATAAATTTTCAAAAATTATAATTTAAGTTTTTTAATGAGCAAAGATTGAGGATGCTAAATCTATTTATACATTCAACAAAATATTTTAAATAATAATAAATCACAATTTCTCTAAAAATACTCTAGCCAAAAATACCATTTCATTTATTAATTTGAGTAGGCCATTAATTTTTAAATGAATACCGAGTCAAAAAATTACAATCTCCCTTAAAAATTGTATCGTTGAATTTTAACCTAGATTTATTAATTCGAACTTTTCAAGTCAAAAGGCGTATGGGTTGAATGAATTGTGATGATATGTAAATGGATTAGCAACGGGCATTTGGTTAGAGCCATTTACTCCCAAATGTTATTACTAAATTTACAAACCGAAGACTTTTTAATATTTAATTATAGGCAAAGTGGACATGGTGACCGTGTGATTTATGGACAAAGAGTGCCCCTACTCACAAAGCTCTTTACCGCTTTTCATGATGATGAACCACTATGTTGGTTGACCACGTCAACGTAATAATTTCCATTTAAGCAAAATAAAATTCTATATTTAGAAATTCATTAAAAAATGGATGGTTATATATGTAAATGGTTAAGAGGTTGAAAGTGATTAAAAATGGTATTATTGGAAATGATAATGTTTTTGGATAAATTATATTATTAAGATTTGTTGTTTAGAATTAATTAATTAATATGGTTTATTTAAAAAAAAAAAAATCAATAATTCTACCCAATAAATAGCAAAAATACATTAACAATTAATTATTAAATTAATTAAAATAATATTTAGTTATAAATTTTAATAATTAAAAGAATTAGTCATCAATTATATATATAAAACTAACGAGGCTAAGGTTTGGTTGAATTTTCATGTGCAGAGGGCCCCGACTTACACTAACCGTCGGATGCCCGAATGACGGTATAGATGCTCTCCGAGCATTAATAACCTGTGTCTCCTGTCTTGAAAAAAGAGCGCGGAATTGATGACTTAATGCAACGTCCAGGGTCCTTTGCTGGATTTTGCTTCGACCTTGTCGACGCATCCAACGGCTGGTTTTCAGTCCACCTCATTTGTTAAAAAAATGTCTTTTCTTATTCTGAACCAATCAATTTGAATGCTTGGTAAATTTATCATCGTTATTTTTTGTGGTTTAAGTAGTTATAATTTAGAGATATCTAAATCATCAAAATTACTAGGGATTGCATTAGCTTTTGGCTACACTAGCCTTTAGCATAACTAAAATTTTGCTTACAGATTTTGAGTCAATTATCTTTTCACTAGGTAATATCTTAATAGAACACACTCTCACCATTTATTATACACACATAAACATATTCATCTAAATCATAACAAAAAATTACAATGTAAATATTTTGATGATGATTAACATCCACTGAGACCAAACTTTGGTCTATCGGACCTATAATTTTCTTAGTTCTTAATTGACTGGCTTCTCGTCTTTCTTGGCGAGATTAGTGTTGTAGCTTTCTTTTTCTTCTCTACGGTCTTCCAACTTCCTTTACCTTGCACCTCCTTCATCTCTTCTGCTTCTTGGGACACTGGTGTCTTGTCTTCGGGATCTGGGAGATTTTCTTTGCTGCTAAATGAAGATTTCTTTTGCGTTGTATTCAAATCCTCATAATTGTTGATGCTTGAGGGGCTATTGAGTTCGTTTTTTTCGTTTTTTTGTTGTTGGGCGGGGCTTTCCCCCTGCCTGTCTTGAGGGTTGTTTCTTTCTTGCCTGATTTCTTGCGATTCAGAGTTTTCTAGAGAGTATTCTTTCTTGATGACAGTGTAATGTTCCTTTCGTGCTCCTTCCCACCATGTAGATCTATGATGATTCTTTCTAGTAGAATTTTTTTGGGAGACTTTTGGGCAATTTTTGGCTAGATGGCTTGTCTCAAAGCAGGATCGACATCTGAATAGGACACTTTCATAGTAGAGTTTATGATTCCATACATAGTCTTTGCTTGTTAGGATTATTTCAGCTGGGAATCTGGCATTGAAGTCCATTTCTACACAGATACGTGCATAGGTGGTTCTGACATATTCCAATTTTTTTGGGCACCTGCAGTAAAATTTCCCAATTGCATTTCCAATGGCTTTTAGCGAGGATAGATTCCAGAGATGCAAAGGTAGGTTTGGAAATCTGACCCAAAATGGTGCTGAGGTTATGACTGTTTTTGAGGGATCGAATGATGGGTTCCATGACTTCATGAATAGGCCCGAGTTTTCCCAAAACCAAGGGCTGAAATCTAAAATGCATTGTCTGCTTTCAGAGTTTTCAAAATATACTATAAAGAAACCCTTAGCACAGGGGTAGATATTAATTTCATCAGAAATGACAGACTTCCATACCTCCGAGATCCAACTGTGGAAAGCTGTCAGCCGCGGCCAAAAGCCATTGAACCAACAAATTAAGGCACTTTCAGAAAACTCCAAGGCCTCATCCAGTGAGGCCTTGACCACCTGCACAGTGGGAGCTAGGGCTTCACTGACAAAATGGGCAGGAGCTTGACTCTCAGAGGCAGGTGAAACTGGGCCAACAATTATCTTCGTGAAGCTGGGAGCCATACTAGACCTAAAGGTAGAACCACAGGTCTATAAGGCCGCTATTAGAGGAATTTGAGGTCTAAAATGGGTCTCCTAAGGAAATAATAAAATAATATTTAAACCAATAAAATAATATTTATGAATTTGCAATTCACTTTTTGCACCAAAATCCATGTAACCATAGTTAAATTCAATTCAAAAGTTGTTCTAAAATGAAATTAATAAAAAATTGTATTGATTTGACTATAAATAAGAATGAGTTTTTCAAGAAAAAAATCATTATCATTGAACAACTAATGCATTTGTCCTTTGTACTTAAATAATTTAAAATAAAATATAAATATAAATTTATAAATTCTTAATTATATTATATGCTATCAATTAAAATTTATATTATTTAAATTGTATAATACCATTTAATTAATATACTATATAAAAATAATATAATATAATAAATGTATAGGGATATGCATTGTTTCTTTCAAGAAATATGAAATGACAATAATATTATTTTATTCAAAAGGTGTGAAATGACATTTATTATGAGTACTTTACTTTGACTTTAAAAGTACTTAGAGCACTACCATGGTTAACCATGAGTTTTTATCCACCATTGAGAATGTGACAAGTAAGTACCTTTAACTCAAGAAATGCCACCTCAACCATTAGGAATGATGTCATCCCCTAAAATGTGATTGGTTCTCATAAAGTGAATTTTGATTGTACATTTTCCTTAAGAGGCCCATTTTAGACTTCAAAATTCTCCTAATGAGAGTTTGGAAAAGATATTTGTTTTTTTATCCGCACGCCTATGGAAGAGATGTGAACCTGAAACAAAACACAAAAGCTTCTTGTACCCAAGCCGGAAGTTCGATTTGTAAAAACTTCACACCCAATATGGAATTTCGATTTCCTGCACGACAAGCAAATGGCAGAGCAGGATCCACCTCCTACAAACAGCAGGTAGCTACGACGACAGTTTCCGAAAATAAAACAGAAACCCTACAGATTTGAAAAACCGGTACATGGACAACCCAAAGCACGAGGGTTCGAGTCGCATGCCTCGGTCTTGCATCAATCTTTAGATAAAACACATATTTGGAACCCTAGCAGGCACCCAATCTGGAAGACTTGAGGGATCTAAGTTCAATCTTAAACAGATCCTGTAGAAAAGGGTAAAAGCTTGC
Organism: Pinus albicaulis; assembly: GCA_034641835.2. Lineage (NCBI taxonomy): Eukaryota > Viridiplantae > Streptophyta > Pinopsida > Pinales > Pinaceae > Pinus > Pinus albicaulis. The sequence continues at coordinate 598,884,957 of CM076571.1, read as the reverse complement.
CCTCTGTGCACTCAGGAAAAGAAAATAAAGATAAAATCAGAAGATACCCTTAGCAGCAGCGGCGCTCCTAGGGATCGAACAGCGAGAGGTTTCCCCTATGCAACGAGATCGAACCTATGGAAGATGCGAAGAATGATCTGCGGAAGAGGAAGAGACCGAATGATTTGCGGAAGAGGAAGAGACCTAATGATCTGTGGAATGATCTGTAGAAGAGATAGAATGATCTACGTCAAGATTTGCGGAAGAATGCGGAAAGATCTGTGGAAGAACCTTTAGTTTTGAACGGTATACCCTTTATAACTTAAAAAATAACTTTATTTCCAAATTTATCTCAATGAATTAAAAAAATAATCGGAATAAATTTGAAAAATATCTCATAATTAAATTGAATTTATAATTATCCCGTAAACAAAATATGCATGTACATTTAAAAAACGAATCATGTAAAAAATATAATTGAGATGCAAATCTTGTATGCTTCAAAGTTTATAGATAAAATGAAGTAAGACAACTTGAAGAAAACATAATGTAAATGACACTATCATATGTATATGAGGTATCATTTAAGAAAAAAATAGTGATTAATTATGTTAATACAATTGATTAAGTGAGATTATGATCACTTTAATATTAAGATGTATTTAATTTCTCTAGATACAACAATAAGGCATAATATAACTTTACATATACTTTTAAATATATAATTGATATGTATGAATAATTTTTTATCTTTAAAAAAATAGGATAAAAATGATATTTATGGTAATTTTTTTCCAAAAAATATCAAATAAAAATGATAAAATTAAATAATAAAAAAATTGGGAAGAATTTTGATGTTTATTTTTTTATATATAACTTTTTTTAATTCAATTTATTAGTATTTCATATTAATTTTCTTATTTTAATCTTTCTAGGTTACAATCCAAACACCATTAACTAAATAAGTTTTAAAATAGTAGGAATTTGGCTTCTGTGATCCATCAAGTGTATATCAAATCTTTCATTGATAATCACATCTAAGCATATTTTGTGGACTTCAAACCAACATGTGTGCTTCATCATCAGTGCAAGATGATAAATCTTATCTAAGAACCAATTTAAATAGATAAAAGGATGCTCCAACTAGCCATTGTAAATGTTTAAGGAAAATAAGAGATTTAATTAATATAAAAAAATGAATTAAATAATAGTTGTATATTATATAATTTTAATATATTATTATTATTATTATTATTATTCTTTTAAATTTAAAAATGAATTTATTAATATTTATTTAATATATTTATTTATGTAAAAATGAATGAATTAATAGTTATATGTTATATAATTTTAATATAATTTAATATACTTATTTTCTTACTTAATAAGTAATTTTAATATGTTAACTCTTTATCGAGAATAACTATAAATATTATAATTAATAAGAAAAATAGAAAGAATTAATTTTAATTTATTGAAAGGGAGAAAGACAGCCAGAGCAAGAGGACCAAAGGAAGAGAAAAGCGGGGGCCGGGGGGACGGGGATAAGAGGAGGGAAATGAACAAGAGGGAGAATTAGGTGGGAAGAAAAAACATCATCTAAGAGTGAAGGGTCGGAATCCAACATCTGCTCACACTCCACCCATCATCCATGTTAAGGTTAACCGGTCTTTTTTCAATCTCTAAGGCTTCCCTTAACTTATGGTGGTGGAAATTGTAGAAATTAGCTGAATAAATCACTTATTCACTGAAGATTAACCTGGTCATATATCAATTTCGAATTGCATACATAACACATAACCTTCTTCTACAATTAATTGTCACATGCGGAAATAACAGAAGTAATCTCACATCAATTCAATCACACATTAACTCAGTATGTATGGGGAAAGCCTATAGCTGAAAACCCCGCAGCTATTGTGTATATTATAATGGAGAAATCAAGTAACCAAACAAGTACAATACTCCTCACAAGTACTCAGTACTCTCTCATGAAGTTACTCACAATCTGACTCAATTTTGAACAAGTCTGAGGTTAAAAACTCCCCGCCAATTGCCTTGCCTCTACACATGCGGAAATAACAAAAGCAATCTCACATCAATTCAATCACACATTAACTCGGTATGTATGGGGAAAGCCTATAGCTGAAAACCCCGCAGCTATTGTGTATATTATAATGGAGAAATCAAGTAACCAAACAAGTACAATACTCCTCACAAGTACTCAGTACTCTCTCATGAAGTTACTCACAATCGGACTCAGTTTTGAACAAGTCTGAGGTTCAAAACTCCCCGCCAATTGCCTTGCCTCTATTGCGCAATCATGGCCTGTATATGAAGAGGTTCAAGGTTCGAATCCCTTTGCCTTGATTGCGTAATTGTCATGGAAAATTCCTCCAAGTGTAATGCAAGTCTCATGCAAAACAAATCTACCAACTGATAGCTTTACTCACCCTTTCATCTACCTCTTCCACTGGTCTCCACTGAACTGATCATGCACTGTAGTGAACTGAAGTGTTCTCGAGTTGACTAATGAGTTAATATTTAGTAAATTAAATATTATTTAATTTACTCCACTCATATCTAGTTGATTAGTTAGTTAACTAATCCCAACTAGTTCAACTAAAACAAACAAAACACAACTCCACTACTTGTCCCGTTAACTCCTCCAAAAATCCTGCCACTGAAGTCTAACTGAAGCCAACCATGCAAGATGCCATCAAACCCTAGGAACCACGTGATTCCTTGTGTCGGTTGCATGAGTCACCTCCATGACTCAAACTGAAGTGCGCCAAGAGAGTAAACTGCTGTTTATAGTCAAAATATTATTAAGGGTAAATAATATTTGACTTCCATATTTTTAGGAGATCAGTCTAAAAATAGCCTGGGTCCTAAAAATAGGGGTCTCATCTATTTTTACCGACATGTCGCATACTCCAAGAATCTCCAAGTAGAATTCCCAAATTATGCTCCGTATGTCTAAAAATAGACATAGTCTAAAAATAGACTTTGCGCCAGAATTTGCCTGCGGGCCCACTTAATGAAGGCGACTTCATTTCACTAAGCTCCATCATCTTGCTGCATTTTCAACACTCCCTCTCAGCAAGATATGGATTATCTGCAACCCCTATCCTGCCTCTGTGGAATTCGAACTTGCTGTCGGCATCCTAATCCTCCGTGGGAACATATGAAAGCATTCATGATCCTCCGCCGAACACAATCTCCGATGTGATGATACCGATGTCCAAGCTACTCGCTGCCTCAACTCATCCTCCTCGTCCGTACCATGAACCATATCCCGATGTGCCTCTCGATATAGCGCAATACATGCTTGCCCGCCTTCCAAAAGAGCTTGGTAGGCTTAACCATAGCTTGTGAAAGTCGGTTAATCGCATAGCATATATCGGGATCGAGTTATTGACTAGATACATCAACGACCCCACCAACTGTCGATAGACAGTGGCATCCACTACCTCCTCCGAAGTAGCATCTCCCTTCCTCCATCCACCAGGAAGAGGGGTATCAACAGGCTTGCAGCCTTGCATGTTGAACCTCTCCCGAATCTCCCGGGCATACTTGCCCTGAGAAACAAACAGTCCTCCACTGCGCTGCCAAATCTCCAATCCCAGGAAATAATGAAGGATGCCCAGGTCCTTCATCTCAAACTCTCGTGCAAGATCCTCCTTGCATGAAAGTATCAGCTGCTCATCGCCAGTCAAAATCAGATCATCTACATACAGTACGATGATCAACAGCTTCCCCTCCACCACAATCTGGTACAGGTTTGGATCCGCCTCACTCTTGGAGAATCCAAGCCCGGTGAAGTAGCTGTCTATCCGAGTGTACCAAGCACGAGGTGCTTGCTTCAGCCCATACGGTGCTCTCTTGAGTCGGCACACATGCGACTCACTGCTGAAGATCTCAAAACCTTCAGGCTGCTCTATGTACACCTCTTCCTCAATAACTCCATTGAGGAACGCAGTCTTCACATCCATCTGATGAATGTGCCACCCCATCTGCGCTGAGAGAGCAAGGATCGTCCGTGTGGAAGAGTACCTTGCGACAGGTGCAAAAGTCTCCTCATAGTCAATCCCCTCGATCTGTGAGAAGCCACGGGCGACAAATCTCGCCTTGTACTTCTCCACACTCCCGTCAGCCGCCTGCTTTACCTTGTAGATCCATCGCGAACCTACAACTGATTTCCCAACCGGTCTTGGGACAATCTCCCATGCACTGTTCCTGATGATCGAATCATATTCTTCGATCATGGCATCAACCCATGCGGGTTCCTCCACAGTTTCCTCAAAAGAGGATGGCTCCGTCACAACACATTGACTCACAAGAGCCATGTATCCAGTGTACCGATCCGGTGACTGTCTCTGTCTGCGTTGTGTTGTAGGTGGTCCTACAACCTTCTCTGCATCCCGAGCCAGTCGCTCAGCTTCTGTAGTGCGCATGCGCCCTCTGATGGTTGGCGCTGCCTGGGTGGTCTCTTCCACCTCCTGAACCTCCTCTTGTGGCTGATCCACATCCGGAAGCTCCTCCTTAGGAACTAACAGCTCCTCATCTGCATGCAAGTGTAGCTTCCTCTCAAGCGAACACTGCATGGCTTTCTCCTCCTGAAATTTTATATCCCGTCGCACAACAGTCTTGCGACTGTCTGGCACATACACTCGATATTTATGAGGTGTATCAGTGTACCCCACAAATATTCCAACTTCAGCAGTTGGATCCAGCTTCCTTCTTGCATCCTTCGTCACATGCATGTAGACAGGAGATCCGAAAATCCGCAAATGGGAAATATCGGGCCTCTTGCCAGAATAAGCCTCCTCTGGTGTACTCATGCCAAGAACCTTGTGAGGACAACGGTTCTGCACATACACTGCTGTATTGCATGCCTCGGCCCACAAGTGAAGGGGTAGGCCCTGATCATGCAACATCGCCCGTGCAGCACCCACGATCGTTCTGTTCTTCCGCTCAGCCACCCCGTTCTGCTGCGGGTTATGGGGTGCGATGAGCTCTCTCCGAATCCCTTCTGCGCTGCAGAACTCCTTGAATTCAGCCGAGATGAATTCACCACCGTTATCACTCCTTAGAGCAATCACCTTCTTCCCCGACTCCTTCTCGACCAGTGCTTTAAACTCACAGAACTTCGTGAATGTGTCGCTCTTCTTCTGCATGAAGAAGATCCAGCACTTTCGAGAGAAATCATCAACAAAGATCACATAATACTTGTGCTTTGCTGTCGAAGCAACTGAGAAAGGACCACACACGTCTGTGTGAACTCTCTCAAGGATCGTCGTGGCGCGACTATCCTTCTCGTGAATGGTGGCTTTCACATACTTCCCTAAAGTACACCCCTTGCACTGATCTGACTGCGCAAGGGTGCCCTTAGGAAGTCCAGTAGAAATCTGCTGCAGAATCTTCAAAGCTCCATGGTGAAGATGGCCCAATCTCCTGTGCCATAGTTCGCCCTCATCATCCCGGCTCACCACATCTCCGGCCTTGCATGCCATAGCGAATCATCCCCTGCCCAACTTGTTAGCACTCAAATCTACCTCAGGCTGAAGTGAAGTAAAACTCAAGGCTACATCAAACCACGCTCAGCCTCGTAGCTAGCCCTACGAGGACAGGAGAGGGCTCTCTCCGTCAATCTCGAGAAAATGAGCAATAAAATGCGAGATGACTTACAATAAGAACTGATTTTAGGCTAGTAAAGAGATGGGTATGTTTGATTTTTGATTTTTTGGGTTTTCGCTGGAGTAATGGGAAAACAAATTTTGGGTCCGGGGATAAGGTCAGACCTTTGCAGAGTTCAAGCTGGGGCGAGGTAGGTGATGATCTTGATGCTTTAAATTGAATTTATGGATATATTAGACCGACGAGGAGCTGAAGAGGGCAAATAAGAACTTGGATCCTCTCCAAACAGCTGAAAACATATAGAACTAACTGAATTCAAAGGCTAAGCACTGTAAACAATGGATTCAACCTTAATCACACATTCAACTTAGTTCAGAAGCATAATGAAACGATGGCATACATTAAACATGAAGAAACTTACAGTAAACAAAGGAGAAACATCATCAAGAACAGAACACCACAAGGATCCCAAAAAGTGCCGCAAAACCCCTGATCTTTCCTTAGCCAAAATATGAAAAATATGTACAATGGTATCAAAAGTATCCCAAGAGTCCAACCTCTCCAACCTCTGAAAATGATTGAGAAATTACAATATATAGATCACTCTAACACCTTTCCCCACCTCTAGGGGTCGAATTCCCTCTTTAGGGATCGGTTCAACCAATTCTAATCATGGAACTACAATCTAGGCGGTAACAACTTGCCTCTAAATAAGAAGAAGGCGATCCATTACATCCAAAAACTCATTTGAGAGTGAATCTTCTAGAAGAGATAAAAACAAGCCAAAGTTACATGCCAAACATGAATTTACATCATAAAAACCAAGGAATTCTATCCATAGGCAAAACTGGTCCAAAATAGGCGAAATCTTAGGTAGCGGTAGAAAACTCAAAAAAAATCTCTGAGTGGTCATCTTTGTTGCGTGGGTCGCTCATGTTCCGAGCTGAATTTGAGGGGTAGCTCAGGCATCCAAATTGAGCTCATGATAGCTCGTTGGAAAGCCCTGGATGTCTACTTTCCAACCCAAGTGGAATTTCTGAATTTGGAGTTGATTTGACCCTCCAAAACCTCATTCTCCCAGAGGTACTTCCTGCTGGTGCAAAAGGTGGCAGCAAGGTGATTTTCATGGTGTTTTTGAGCTGTTTGACCATCCAGATTTTGTTGAAATGCTAAGTTGACTTCAGAGGATACATAATTAACCATGAAAAATCCAAAAATGTAAAAATATCCTCCAGCAAGTGTCTCAAAAAAATGCGAGCGCATGAGCGCGCGACCCACGTAGCTGCAAAACCTGTTTTTAAGACCAAAAATTTGGAAATGACAAAATTTTCTCCGAATTTGCCCAAATTCGGAGCGGAGGTCCTCCATAATGTGTCTTGCCCAGTCAATGAAGCCTCGGCCAAAATCTGAAGTGGATTAGGCCTTTTCCGCCGTCGAAGTGCCTTGCGCAACCTCCTCTTCATGATCCTCATTCTCGCTTTGCAAACATGCATGCGAGCCCAGTAATGGCCTTTCATGTGGCGAAGCATGTCTTTGTCTCGGTTGGCCTTCGCCAACAGCTTCTCCAGATGTGTATTCATCCGCGTGAGTACAGTATCTCTGTCAGCTGGTGTCATGTCACCGAGCCTCTTTCGATTCCAATGCCTGTCCTCACGGATTTGGCGCACCTCATAAAATGTGAGCTCATCCTCGAGCTGTTTGTTGCGCTGCTCCAAATAGTTAATCACCCACTGAGCCTTCTGCAATTGGTCTTTCAGCTGGTCATTCTCGGCTCTTTGCTCCTGGATGACTTCCCTCAGCTTCGAGCTAGGAGAGCCCGTATCAACATCAATGACTGTCATATCGGTGTCCCGGCCTCCTGATGGGCCCTCATCATGCATGGGCCTCTTTCCCCTGTCTTGTACCTGTACCTGCACTGGAGAAGAAAACGAGACCCTTTCCACATCACGTGGAGATAATACTCGCCGTGTCGATGAAGTCGGCAGGACCCCTTCCACCTCACGTGGAGATAGTACCCGCCGTGTCGCTGCAAATAAGGCCTTGTGGCCTCGCTGATATGTCTGAACCAAAGGAGTAATGATATGCCCAACCTCAAGCATGTCCGGCTGGTGTGAGGGCTCTCCTGCATCATAAACTGCCTCGGGAGGCTGTTGTGGCACTCTGAAAAAGTCTCTAGAAATGAAATCCTCCCAAGTGATGCCCTGCTCTGCCAACTGATGAGACACCAAGATTTTGATCAAAGCGAAATGATATATACTCTTGTACTGCTGCACTGGGCTCGTCTTCTTCTGCACAAATGTAACCATCCTCTCTATGTTGCGGTGTATGAAATACGGAATATTCATCATACGCACCCTTGTGAAGTGCATCAGCAAACGAACATGATATGAGAAAAGACGAGCATACCTGCCCTCACAACTAAAATGCTGAATGATGAGCCTCATGAGTGGTGCATACTCATCTCTCAAGAATCTGAATGGAAAAACTCTGCTCAAGTAAGCCACATATCCAGTTTTAATGTATGGCCCATAGTGAAATTTCTCTAACTGCTTACCCTTGCTCCATTCCTCGCCTATGTTCGGTATGCCAGTGGCTTGAGCAATAGTCAAAGGTGATACAATGAAATCAACCCCAGCAAGGTTTACCCGATCACCCTGTAAATGAAGAACAAACAGACGTGCTAATTCACGATGAGGTCGGGTTGTACAACCATCTCACAAAATCTGAAACATGACAAGAATCGAAAACAATCCATAGCTAATGGACATGCCTGCAACCGAGCCAAAGAAGTAGGCTCCTCTCTGCGATGATCACCACTTCTATTTTCTCTGCGGGAACCCCGTGGCACATTAACTTCAGCCACCGAATCACTGCCTGACCCTGGCTCATATTCTGACTCTGTCTCTGACATATCTCTGATCAAGTTTTTGGCAATGTGTACACTGATATGAATGCAGTGAAAGAAAGATTAGGATGTATGTTTACCACTCAACCAATATTCCCATCGTCAAAGCACTATCAAGGAATCAAATTATGGATAAAATCTCAGCTTTAAATGGACTGAAAAAGGTATCCTCTCTGTTTTGAAAGCAAATGAAATTTCGACCAAATAGGAGCAAGCAACCTTCAAAAGTTTGAACACATCTAGTCAAAGGAGAGCATGGCATTAATAATAATATGTCTGTCTATGAGTAATGACCATAAAGGTTTCAATGGGCCATTTGAAACAAAGACATGAGCATATTTTAACATTGGGTAATGTGACTCATTACAAACATGGGCAATGTGACTCAAAGGGTTTAAATATGGTATAACAATAGCAATGGTTGCAGTGGTATAATGGGTATGAAAGAAAATTGATTTTGATGTTATATGGAAGGCTGGCCATAACACTGTTTAAGATAGCAAACACACTCTTTACACCATTTATTTTCATTTCAAACCCTGAAAACAATAATCTTATAACTGTGGGGTTTTAAATCCTTCATTTGCATATTGGAAACCACCCATGATGTCACAAATGTGTTTAAAAACCCAAGCAATTGATGAAAACCTGTTTTGAAGGCAGCTGGAGTCGTTTCCAAGGAAATCTGGGCGCTCAAATTAAATTCCAAAACTCTGTGTCTGCATGGGTCGCGCAGCCCAGGTGGGTCGCGCACCTGCAAACCCACAGTGCTGAACTGACTCTGCGTGGGTCGCGCAGCCCAGGTGGGTCGCTCTCCCTCAACGTGGGTCGCGCACCCTCTTGCCACATAGTGCATTTTTTGAGAAGCTTTTCGAGGCCTTCCCGGTGTCCAAAGCGGGCGTGTGATGGCTCGTTGGAAAGCTATTGGATTCTAATTTCCAACACAAGTGGAATTATGCAATTTGGATTCCATTTACCCTGTCAAAAATCAAATCTCCCAACACTAGTCAAAATGAGCAGAATGAGGCTGCCTCAAGGCAGAGCGCTGTTGCAGTCAACTTTTGAAGGTCTTCCTCAACTCCAAATTGAGCTCATGATAGCTCATTGGAAAGGTATTTCTGTCTAGTTATCATTTAAATCATCAAGCAAGTCATTTGGCCAACCATGCTAGGAGAAATCGTGATTTTCCCAAGGTCACTTCAGAGGTGCATTCAATTCTCCTGAGGCAACGGTATTTTTGACATTTCTCTAAAACCATGATACCTGTGTAAAAATTGAAGGAGGTTTTTCTTCCTTGGCATGTTGGGGACAAAAACCTCTCTCAGTTTCCCAAATTTCATCTTTGATTGCTCTGAAACATCTTTTGAGTGAAACCGATCCCGATGTGTGGAACAAGGGATTTTGTCGAAATGAAGCGAAATGAAGGGGATAGGGGGCTTCTAAATTCTTGGGGAAATTTTTGGAAGTAGGGAGGGATGTTAGGAAGCAGGGGAAAGTGGAATCACAGAGATTGAGTGAGGGGAAGGGGTCCAAAAGGGCAAAACACAGGCCTAGCCTAGAAAATTGCCAAGTTTTGGCAAGAAACTAGGGTTTGTGAAAAAATGAGGAATTTGAGGGATCTCGGTGATGGGAAGTGTTTAATAAGGTGCATTAAGGATAGGGGAAGGTGTATGAACATCAGGATACAAGTTTTTCGATGATTTGACCATCCAAGAGAAATTACCTCCAAAACCCTAGGAGAGGGAAATGGACCTTACCAAGGCACAACTGAAGCATGAACAATGTGTAAAATGACCCAATGGAACTTGACATGATGATGGCAACCCCCTGAATGATGATACACTCAGCTGAATGGTGACATGGACTGACATTTGGACAACTTTGGAAGAAGTGAAAGCAAACCCTAGACCTAATGCCTAGTGACCAAATTTTGATTGAAGACTCATTGTAATGACAAAATTTGACCTTGACACTTTAAAATCACTTTGAAAGAGCATGTTTGATCACTGGAGGAAGGCTGCAAAGACTGACTCTAACATTGGCTCCAATGGGGATGGTAGCTCCAGCTCCGTGGAGGTGCCAATAACCGTAGAACTTGGGAGAGCAGACAGTGCCTCCATCCATTGGGCGATGGAATCATTATTTGAACGGATAACACAAAACCTTTGACACATTTATTGAATGAAAACTTGACTCAAACCGACTCGATGGCAAACTGAAATAATCTTGAAAAAACTGACTCAACAGACCAAACACAAATGACTCATGACTGACTTAAAACAAGACTTTACAAAGCTTTTGGAAAAAAGGCAGCAGTCCATCAAGATTTGAAATCATGATGACAACCACCTGCATACTAATGAAATATGTACAATCATGTATAATTGGCTTTCCAATGTAACCAATCCAGCAGATGGCTACACCTCAAATTTTTGCTCTTACTCTCTTCAAGTAGGCAGAATGCTAAACCTGTAGGCAACTCAACACAATCACTGAAACTAAAGCTCATGAAAATAAACCAGGCAACATTTATCCTTTCTAATGCTTGCAAAAGAATGCTGAAGGGATCTTGAAAATCCTGAAGCACTGGCTTATCTAGAGATCCAGCTGCAAAAATACTAGTATTCACCTCACTCTGATCTGAAAAGACATTTGATTTCTGAGGGATAGAGATGCACAAATCTGCCATCTGAGTGTTAGTTGTAGGTTCCTTGACCATGAGTAATTCTGGCATATACTCTTCAATTTCATGATCTAGGTCATTCTTAAACAAAAAACAATCTTCAAGGTTATCAAACATGACAGCCTTATCATTTTTGTGAAGGAAAAAATTATCTGTTTGCTGATCTACACTACTGATTACAAGACAATCATCTTTTTCAACAGAGGAAGAAGTTTCACCAACACTTTCCTGATTATGTGTGCACTACAAATCTGCTGTAGCTTGGGCTGTAACAAGACCTTTCAAAAGCTGATCTATCTCATCTTCAGACAAAGGAGACAATGCTTTTTGTTTTCTTTTGCTCAAACAGTGATTATCTTCATATGACAAGGCATTCAAACTATCATTCATAACTGAGTTATTGAAAGGAGATTTATCACTTACTTGCATAAAGATCTCATTCTGATTTTCATGAACTGACTGAATTGCTTCTTCATGAAGGCTGTGTTCTAATGATGGGCTGACAGTATGACTGAGAACATTTGGATCCCTTACTGTGTCTTCTGCATCCCAGATGATTTCAACAGCAGAGTTTTCCTTGATGGGTTTCAACACAAGATATGCTTGGTCATCATGATCTGAATCTGAATCTGAAGTAGCTGTCTGGACATTATCACAATCTGCAATTGGAACTGGACTTACTTGCATGCTGCTGTCTTCCGTGGGCAGATCTGAAATGACATTCTCCCTTTCATCATTTTCAGCCATATGGCCATCAACCTACTGCAAAGTCTCCTGAGCACCTTGATAGGTATCCTTTAGGTTCTCTTCATTCTGCTGAAATGGATTCTCGTACAGGGCCTCCATGATTTCATCATTCATGAAATTATCATCTTCATAATATTTCTCCAGGCTTTCAATAAAAGTAGAGGCATGTTTGCAACAGTCATGAACTAAATTTAATGATGGATAAGATGCTTGATATCTTTCAATGAACAGGGCATGAAAATCCTTTAAACAATAAATACAGGCCAGTGGCAAATTTTCATACCAAGATTGGGCTTCACCTTCCAATGTGGCCAGGAATATCTTCATCAAACAATCTTCAGGAAAAGCCACCTTCAACTTGCGAATATGCATGTGAAATCTAACCAAATGTAAAGCAGCATCCTTCTTACCATCATCGTTAAACGTAGGCAGATTCCTCGACCAATCCACCTTGGGCATCTTATTCAGAAAACCTGGAATGTGATCTCGGCTCAAGGGAGCATATCTTCTCGTGATCCGGTCCATCTTGAAAATCTCGCAGCTACTGATCTCCCTGTAGTGAAGTCACCATGAAGCATCGATTTCTGGATCGTTCAGTAAATGAAGTCGCCAAGTGAATGATTTCAGCCTTGTGATGTCTGACCGTTGTTCACCATCAACGATCAGATCTGAACTTGATACATTTACTGGGGCAATTTACAAGTTAAATACTACGATTACAAGTTATACCGGAGATCGACTGAAGCAGCGTTTATCTACTTCGCTGATGCATAGCAACAGCGTTTCGAAGGCTACCTGGCGTGACTTCAGACTCCGTCTAAGACTCGTGGAACAAACACATCAACAAGCAAACCATTGAGATCTTCCCCAGTATGGTCGCCACTATGTTAGCACTCAAATCTACCTCAGGCTGAAATGAAGTAAAACTCAAGGCTGCATCAAACCACGCTCAGCCTCGTAGCTAGCCCTACGAGGACAGGAGAGGGCTCTCTCCGTCAATCTCGAGAAAATAAGCAATAGGATGCGAGATGACTTACAATAAGAACTGATTTTAGGCTAGTAAAGAGATAGGTATGTTTGGTTTTGGTTTTTTGGGTTTTCGCTGGAGTAATGGGAAAACAAATTTTGGGTCCGGGGATAAGGTCAGACCTTTGCAGAGTTCAAGCTGGGGCGAGGTAGGTGACGATCTTGATGCTTTAAATTGAATTTATGGATAGATTAGACCGACGAGGAGCTGAAGAGGGCAAAGAAGAACTTGGATCCTCTCCAAACACATGAAAACATATAGAACTAACTGAATTCAAAGGCTAAGCACTGTAAACAATGGATTCAACCTTAATCACTAATTCAACTTCGTTCAGAAGCATAATGAAACGATGGCATACATTAAACATGAAGAAACTTACAGTAAACAAAGGAGAAACATCATCAAGAACAGAACACCACAAGGATCCCAACAAGTGCCGCAAAACCCCTGATCTTTCCTTAGCCAAAAAATGAAAAGTATGTACAATAGTATCAAAAGTATCCCAAGATTCCAACCTGTAGAATGCCTCAGAAATTACAATATATAGATCACTCTAACCCCTTTCCACACCTCTAGGGGTCGAATTCCCTCTTTAGGGATCAGTTTCAACCAATTCTAATCATGGAACTACAATCTAGGCAGCTAACAACTTGCCTCTAAAAGAGTGGAAACTGATCCATTACATGATTTTTTACTCATTTGAGAGTGAATCTTCTAGAAGAGATAAAAACAAGCCAAAGTTACATGCCAAACATGAATTTACATCATAAAAACCAAAGAATTCTATCCATAGGCAAAACTGGTCCAAAATAGGCGAAATACTGAGCTGGCAGCTGAAAACTCAAAAAAAATCTCTAGGTGGGTCGCTCCTGAACTGCGTGGGTCGCTCATGTTCCAGGCTGATTTTGAGGTAGCTCCCGACATCCCAATTGAGCTCATGATAGCTCGTTGGAAAGCCCTGGATGTCTACTTTCCAACCCAAGTGGAATTTCTGAATTTGGAGTTGATTTGACCCTCCAAAACCGCATTCTCCCAGAGGTACTTCCTGCTGGTGCAAAAGGTGGCAGCAAGGTGTTTTTTATGGTGTTTTTGAGCTGTTTGACCATCCAGATTTTGTTGAAATGCTAAGTTGACTTCAGAGGATGCATATTTAACCATGAAAAATCCAAAAATGTAAAAATCTCCTCTAGAAAGTGCCCCAAAAAAATGCGAGCGCATGAGCGCGCGACCCACCTAGCTACAAAACCTGTTTTTAAGACCAAAAATTTGGGAATGACAAAATTTTCTCCGAATTTGCCCAAATTCGGAGCGGAGGTCCTCCATCATGTGTCTTGCCCATTCAATGAAGCCTCGGCCAAAATCCGAAGTGGATTAGGCCTTTTCCGTCGTCGAAGTGCCTTGCGCAACCTCCTCTTCATGATCCTCATTCTCGCTTTGCAAACATGCATGCGAGCCCAGTAATGGCCTTTCATGTGGCGAAGCATGTCTTTGTCTCGGTTGGCCTTTGCCAACAGCTTCTCCAAATGTATATTCACCCGCGTGAGTACAGTATCTCTGTCAGCTGGTGTCATGTCACCAGGCCTCTTTCGATTCCACTGCCTGTCCTCACGGATTTGGCGCACCTCATAAAATGTGAGCTCATCCTCGAGCTGTTTGTTGCGCTGCTCCAAATAGTTAATCACCCACTGAGCCTTCTGCAATTGGTTTTTCAGCTGATCATTCTCGGCTCTTTGCTCCTGGATGACTTCCCTCAGCTTCGAGCTAGGAGAGCCCGTATCAACATCAATGACTGTCATATCGGTGTCCCGGCCTCCTGATGGGCCCTCGTCATGCATGGGCCTCTTGCCCCTGTCTTGCACCTGTACCTGCACTGGAGAAGAAAGCGAGATCCTTTCCACATCACGTGGAGATAATACTCGCCGTGTCGATGAAGTCGGCAGGACCCCTTCCACCTCACGTGGAGATAGTACCCGCCGTGTCGCTGCAAATAAGGCCCTGTGGCCTCGCTGATATGTCTGAACCAAAGGAGTAATGATATGCCCAACCTCAAGCATGTCCGGCTGGTGTGAGGGTTCTCCTGCATCATGAACTGCCTCAGGAGGCTGCTGTGGCACTCTGAAAAAGTCTCTAGAAATGAAATCCTCCCAAGTGATGCCCTGCTCCGCCAACTGATGTAACACCAAGATTTTGATCAAAGTGAAATGGTATATACTCCTGTACTGCTGCACTGGGCTCGTCTTTTTCTGCACAAATGTCACCATCCTCTCTATGTTGCGGTGTATGAAATACGGAATATTCATCATACGCACCCTTGTGAAGTGCATCAGCAAACGAACATGATATGAGAAAAGACGAGCATACCTGCCCTCACAACTAAAATATTGAATGATGAGCCTCATGAGTGGTGCATACTCATCTCTCAAGAATCTGAATGGAAAAACTCTGCTCAAGTAAGCCACATATCCAGTTTTAATGTATGGCTCATAGTGAAATTTCTCTAACTGCTTACCCTTGATCCATTCCTCGCCTATGTTCGGTATGCCAGTGGCTTGAGCAATAGTCAAAGGTGATACAATGAAATCAACCCCGGCAAGGTTTACCCGATCACCCCGTAAATGAAGAACAAACAGACGTGCTAATTCACGATGAGGTCGGGTTTGTACAACCATCTCACAAAATCTGAAACATGACAAGAATCGAAAACAATCCATAGCTAATGGACATGCCTGCAACCGAGCCAAAGAATTAGGCTCCTCTCTACGATGATCACCACTTCTATTTTCTCTGCGGGAACCCCGTGGCACATTACCTTCAGCCACCGAATCACTGCCTGACCCTGGCTCATATTCTGACTCTGTCTCTGACATATCTCTGATCAAACTTTTGGCAATGTGTATACTGATATGAATGCAGTGAAAGCAAAATTAGGATGTATGTTTAACACTCAACCAATATTCCCACCGTCAAAGCACTATCAAGGAATCAAATTATGGATAAAATCTCTGCTTCAAATGGACTGAAAAGGCACCATCTCTGTTTTGAATGCAAATGAAATTTTGACCAAATAGGAGCAGGCAACCTTCAAAAGTTTGAACACATCTAGTCAAAGGAGAGCATAGTATTAACAGTGATATGTTTGTCTACGAGTTATGACCATAAAGGTTTCAATGGGCCATTCGAAACAAAGACATGAGCATATGCTAACATTGGGCCATGTGACTCATTACAAACATGAGGAATGTGACTCAAAGGTTTTAAACATGGCATAACCCTAACAATGGTAGCAGTGGTATTATGGGTATGATAGCAAATTGATTTTGATGTTATATAGAAGGCTGGCCATATCACTGTTTAAGATAGCAAACACACTCTTTACACCATTAATTTTCATTTCAAACCCTGAAAACAATAATCTTATAACAGTGGGGTTTTAAATCCTTCATTTGCATATTAGAAACCACCCATGATGACACAAATATGTTTGAAAACCCCAAGTGATTGATGAAAACCTGTTTTGAAGGGCCCAGGTGGGTCGCTCTCCCTCAACTTGGGTCGCGCACCCTCTTGCCACATAGTGCATTTTTCGAGAAGCTTTTCGAGGCCTTCCCGGTGTCCAAATCGGGCGTGTGATGGCTCGTTGGAAATATATTGGAGTCTAATTTCCAGCACAAGTGGAATTATGCAATTTGGATTCCATTTACCCTGTCAAAAATCAAATCTCCCAACACTAGTCAAAATGAGCAGAATGAGGCTGCCTCAAGGCAGAGCGCTGTTGCAGTCAACTTGTGAAGGTCTTCCTCAACTCCAAATTGAGCTCATGATAGCTCATTGGAAAGGTATTTCTGTCTAGTTATCATTTAAATCATCAAGCAAGTCATTTGGCCAACCATGCTAGGAGAAATCTTGATTTTCCCAAGGTCACTTCAGAGGTGCATTCAATTCTCCTGAGGCAACGGTATTTTTGACATTTCTCTAAAACCATGATACCTGTGTAAAAATTGAAGGATTTTTTTCTTCCTTGGCATGTTGTGGACAAAAACCTCTCTCAGTTTCCCAAATTTCATCTTTTATTGCTCTGAAACATCTTTTGAGTGAAACCGATCCCGATGTGTGGAACAAGGGATTTTGTCGAAATGAAGCGAAATGAAGGGGATAGGGGGCTTCTAAATTCTTGGGGAAATTTTTGGAAGTAGGGAGGGATGTTAGGAAGCAGGGGGAAGTAGAATCACAGAGATTGAGTGAGGGGAAGGGGTCCAAAAGGGCAAAACACAGGCCTAGCCTAGGAAATTGCCAAGTTTTGGCTAGAAACTAGGGTTTGTGCAAAAATGAGGAATTTGAGGGATCTCAGTGATGGGAAGTGTTTAATAAGGTGAATTAATGATAGGGGAAGGTGTATGAACATCAGGATACAAGTTTTTCGATGATTTGACCATCCAAGAGAAATTACCTCCAAAACCCTAGGAGAGGGAAATGGACCTTACCTAGGCACAACTGAAGCATGAACGATGTGTAAAATGACCCAATGGAACTTGACATGATGACGGAAACCCCCTGAATGATGATACACTCAGCTGAATGGTGACATGGACTGAAATTTGGACAACTTTCATGGCGAGGAAAGCAAACTCCTGTATCTAATGCCTAGTTGACCACCCTTGTCAAAACTATCAGAACACAAAATTTGACCTTGACACTTTAAAATCACTTTGAAAGAGCATGTTTGATCACTGGAGGAAGGCTGTAAAGACTGACTCTAACACAACTGATAAAGGTTCTGAGTTCGAACCCCTATCTTCCGGGTCTCTCCAGTAGTCTTACTGCGCAGGAAAGCTTTTCCTTCGCTGAAGACCACATCATAACCCTTATCCTCCAACATCGCTACTGAAATCATGTTCTTCTTCAATCCAGGTACATGCATGACATCCTTTAAGACAAAGGGTTTACCAGACTCCCTCTGAAAGGATACGGTACCGATACCAGTCGCACCGTATCTACCGTCATCGCCCATCTCGATGTGCATACCCAAATCCTTGTCCTCCAGATCTGAGAACAACTCCCGATCTCCCGTCATATGAAATGACGCACCGCTGTCCAAGAACCACACCGATCCCCTCACACTTGAAACCAAGCATGCAATCAGTGAAAAGTCAAGCTCGAACTGTGAAGCCAAAGCTTCTCCATCTGCAGATCTTCCCGCTTGCTTGTTCTTCTTCTTCTTTGGACAATTGGTAGCATAATGTCCGTGATCATGGCAGTGAAAACACTTCACTTTCGCCATATCCTGCTTCTTGCCCTTAGCTCCAGAATGAGAGGTTTTCTTATCCTTCCCTTTCTTAGCTTTGGACACCAAAGCGCAGTTTTCTTCATCAGCTCCCTTTGATGAAGATCCATCTCGAGTAGTCCTCCTTATCTCCTCCTGCATGAGATCCGCCCAAAGGCGCTCCCATCCCGGCAGCTTCTCCCCACCATTGACACTATCTTGATATGAGTGCCAAGCCTTCGGAAGACCAAGGAGAGCCAGGTCGACCATATCCTCTTCATCGACAGTAACTCCCACACTTCCCAGTTCATCTCTGCATTGAGTGAACTTCGTGAGGTATTTAGCGATACCGTCGCCCTTCTCCATCTTGATGTTCCTGAGCTTGTCTTTGAGCGCCAGCTTCCTTTGGTCACTCTTACTCTGGAATAGATCCGTCAAAGCTTTCCACATTAAATATGGAGTAGCCTTTCCATGCAGGCTGGATACAATATGATCCTTGACGCCCTCCAACAAGATCCTTCGACATTTCGCGATCTTCTTTTGCCATGCATCGACCAGAGCTGCATCAGTGGGCTTTGGGACATCCGCATCCACGAACTCCTTCAGACCATTATCTTCTAACACTGCTTCCATTCGATCTTTCCATGCAACATAGTTCTAACTGCCTTCAAGAGCATATTCGAGTCGCAAACCATTGAAAGAAGACATCTTTCAACACCGGCACCAAGAAGAACAACCTTCTGCAAAATTCGAATTCCAAACTCCAAGCTCTATCGCTTCCGATCTATACTTGAAAACAAACTATTTCCAAATCAGAGATTGACTGCAAAGGGCATTCACCAGATCTTTCACCTTACAAAGAAGGATGAATATTCCGGAGGCTACCTGGCCCGCATGCAGACTCTGTCCGAGGAAATAAGTTTGCAATCACCGTAATAGACTTCGACAATTAATCTCTCTCCGATACCATGTAGAAATTAGCTGAATAAATCACTTATTCACTGAAGATTAACCTGGTCATATATCAATTTCGAATTGCATACATAACACATAACCTTCTTCTACAATTAATTGTCACATGCGGAAATAACAGAAGAAATCTCACATCAATTCAATCACACATTAACTCAGTATGTATGGGGAAAGCCTATAGCTGAAAACCCCGCAGCTATTGTGTATATTATAATGGAGAAATAAAGTAACCAAACAAGTACAATACTCCTCACAAGTACTCAGTACTCTCTCATGAAGTTACTCACAATCTGACTCAGTTTTGAACAAGTCTGAGGTTCAAAACTCCCTGCCAATTGCCTTGCCTCTATTGCGCAATCATGGCCTGTATATGAAGAGGTTCAAGGTTCGAATCCCTTTGCCTTGATTGCGTAATTGTCATGGAAAATTCCTCCAAGTGTAATGCAAGTCTCATGCAAAACAAATCTACCAACTGATAGCTTTACTCACCCTTTCATCTACCTCTTCCACTGGTCTCCACTGAACTGATCATGCACTGTAGTGAACTCAAGTGTTCTTGAGTTGACTAATGAGTTAATATTTAGTAAATTAAATATTATTTAATTTACTCCACTCATATCTAGTTGATTAGTTAGTTAACTAATCCCAACTAGTTCAACTAAAACAAACAGAACACAACTCCACTACTTGTCCCGTTAACTCCTCCAAAACTCCTGCCACTGAAGTCTAACTGAAGCCAACCATGCAAGATGCTATCAAACCCTAGGAACCACGTGATTCCTTGTGTCAGTTGCATGAGTCACCTCCATGACTCAAACTGAAGTGCGCCAAGAGAGTAAACTGTTGTTTATAGTCAAAATATTATTAAGGGAAAATAATATTTGACTTCCATATTTTTAGGAGATCAGTCTAAAAATAGCCTGGGTCCTAAAAATTAGGGTCTCATCTATTTTTACCGACATGTCGCATACTTTAAGAATCTCAAAGTAGAATTCCCAAATTATGCTCCGTATGTCTAAAAATAGACATAGTCTAAAAATAGACTTTGCGCCAGAATTTGCCTGCGGGCCCACTTAGTGAAGGCGACTTCATTTCACTAAGCTCCATCATCTTGCTGCATTCTCAACAGAAATGGTCAACCCTTGCAATAACCTTAGCATCTTCAATGCAAATGTGATGTTTTGTATTTTCAGCATGCTCTGCTAAGGCTAAGGAGTGTGATCTACTATGTTTAAGGTCAGCGACGTGTTCATGAATTCTTTGATTAATGGATCAACTAGTTTCACCAATGCAAGGCATCCCAGAGGAGCACATAATCATGTAAACACCCTTACAATCCTTAGGGAAAACCGGATCCTTAATCGATCTAAGAAAACTCTGAATGGTGTGGAGGGGCTTGAAGGTCGCGAAAATATTATGCCTCCTAAGGATCCTTGCGATTTTATCAGTAGTACCTTGAATAAACGGAAGGTGAACTCCAGATAATTGATCACAAGGATCTTTCTTGTTCATAGGACCTTTTTCTGTTTGTTGAAAAGCTCTAAGACATTGAAAATTTCTATAACCGTTCTTTTTTAAAACGTTTAGGAGATGAGATTTCTCTCTTTCAATGTGGTGTTCATCGGAGATTCTAAAGGCTCTAGTAGCTAGGGTGCTAATAACCCCTAGCTTCTGAACAGGGAAATGATGAGAACAAGCATGCAAATACTGCTCAGTGTGTGTATCCTTTCTAAAGACTTGATGAGAGAAAGAACCTTCCTCCTTCCTAGAAATAAGAACATCTAGAAAGGACAGACTTCCATCCACTTCAAATTCCATGGTGAACTTAATGAAGTCAAATTAATCATTAAGATGTTGGAAGAAAAGGTCCAATTTTTCTTTTCCATGGGGTCAGATCACATAAGTGTCATAGAAAAACCTTTTCCAAAACCTAGGTTGAAAAAGGGAGGAGGAAAGGGCCTTGGATTCAAAGTCTTCCATGAAAATATTAGCCAGAACGAGGGACAGGGGGGAACCCATGGCCACACCACAGGTTTGCTCAAAGAATTCACCTTCAAAACTAAAGAAGGTCGAGGTGAGACAAATCTCAACCATATGGGTAGTATCAAGATCTGTGATTCAATTAATGACATTGATAGCTTCATTAACTGGAATGCAAGTGTATAATGAGACAACATCAAAACTACAAGCCTATCATTGGGATCCATTTTAATGCCTTTCAATTCTTTAATAAAGGAGGATGAATATTTGACAAAGGAGTCGGTCCATCCCACAAGAGGTTTAATCTTACTGGCTAAAAATTTAGCGAGAAGATAAGTCGAACCACCGATGGTATTGACAATGGGGCGAAGGGGAGCTCCTTCCTTATGAATCTTTGGAAGACCATAGATCCTAGGAGTGAGGGGGTTACTCTCCATGAGCTTTTTACTCAGGGAGCCAACAGTGCTACTAGATTTTATAGCCATAGAAACTGCTTTTGAAACTTTCTTTAGGGGATTTGTGTCCAGTTTCTTGTAGCTTCTGCTATTATGAAGGTGATCTAACATATTATTACGGTAATCATCTTTGTTTAAGATAACTGTATCACCTCCCTTATTAGCCTTAGAACAAGAATGTCCTGGTTACTGTTCAAGGATTTAAGAGCCCCAAACTCAGGTTTGCTAATGTTGCTCTTAGGGGGCTTGGCTTTTTTTAGAAGCATGGCACAACATTGTCTAATGATGTCTTTTGACGCATCAATTAAATCTCTAATCCAGTAGTCTATATCACCTAAAAATGAATGTGTAGGTGCTTTTTAAAGACACACTAGAGGAATAGGGTCCAAATTATTGATGAGGATGGGCTATGAAGGTAAAGGATTGGGAAAACATGCACAAGGCATAGTTGAGCCAATTGTTGTTGAGGAAAGGCCTAAGTATTTGGGTCTTGGTTATGGACAACATGATGGAGAAAGCTCTAAAGCCAAGGAGGCACATGAAGCTGTTCCAAGAAGTAATTTCATTTCATGTTCATTACCTCAAGCTTGTGAATATTGTGTTCATGAGGAATGTAAAAGTTTTACACCCACTTTGCAAGAAGGTGTTCATAAGCATGTAGCTAATGAGAATGGTGAACAAGAGGATGTTAAAATATCTAAAGTCATTGAAAGCATTGTTGGTATTCCGAATATAGCCACTACCTCATCAAATTCACCTCCTCAAGAAGGCGACAAAGGTGAATGTTCAAGGTATAAATATGATTTTAATCAAGTTAATTTTGATTATGATAAACATGGAAAATTCTCACATAAGATTTGGAGAAAAGTTGCATGTTCCTTTTGTGGTTTGAATAACCATAATGTTTCAAGGTGTTGGAAGAAGATGACCATGCACAGGAAACTTTCAAATCGAATGAGGCAGGGAGCCAAAGGCCCATTGGACAAAGCAAACCATATTGAAAAGAAGATGTAATTATTTTGCACTCATTGCCATAAGCAAGGTCATATTGTAGACAAGTGTTGGACTTTGTATCCAAATATTCATCCACGACATTTGAAGAAGGTGGAGAAAGAGAATGGCAAGAATGGAAAAGAAGATTCCATAAGTGAGGTGGGCCAGGATGATTCACATGATGAAGTGCAACTGAAAGGAGCGCCACTGAAATGGTTTGTTATTTTACATTGCATGTTGCATGTTTACGCTAAGAAGTTGATTGAAAGTGGAGTATGTTGATTCACTTTATTGCAGCAAAAATTGTTCATTTCAACTCTTTAAGTACATGTACATATGAATTGGGTTCTTGTACTTATGATTGTACTTGTGAGAGAGTTGAAGAATTGTATGCATGCATGAGATTTTGTGTTAATGAACAAAGTAATTTTGATGGTTTCATTGTGCTTGAACATGCATGAGTAATTGACTTGTATTAGTCGATTGCTTTGTTTAATAGGTATGTTGTCAACTTGAGAGTGTTGATCATTTGCACATGCATGAGTGTCGATTTGTGTTGGTCGATTTTTTGTTTTATGCATGTCATATCGACTTGGAAGAGTTGATTTTGTATCCAAAGATGAAAAGGAGATGTTGACGAAGTGTTTCATGAAATGTGAAATTCATTTTGTTTTGGGAAAACAATTTCAAATTATTACACATGCTTATGCTTGACTTGAGAGTCACTCGTTTGAAGACGCATGTTTATTTTCAAAACTCATCGACAAATTACACAAATGTTTAGTTTTGACACCAAGATGTAAGATTACATGGAGATGTTCACATGATGTGAAATTTGTTGATTTGAAGGAGCAAGAGGACATGTCATCAAGTTACGTTTCTTGCATGATGTGTTTTTCATATTGATAGTTGTGTTTGTGACAAGATGTCAAAAAGAATGGTTTGCAACCATTGTAGACCATTTTATGTGTTGACGCCAAGAAGAGAAGGAGATGGCGAATGCATTCTTCCAGATGTGGAATTTGGACCACTGATGTTGGAACTCATTTTTGTAGTTCATTTAGATGGGCTTAATTTGGAAAAGTGGTTTCCAAGGAGAAGCTTACATCGAATGCATGTTTGTGCAAAGGAGGAACATTATTCTCAATGGGAAGGAAATCAGTTAGTTTTCTAAGCGTCGAGGAATCAATTAACCAACAAATGTTGGATTGGGTCAGCAACAAAAGGAGAACATTGGCTGAAGAGCCAAGCCATTTACAAGGCAAGGCATGTCAATGAACCCAAGTGGTTTTCATGACGATTTTCCAGGTAGAATCAACATGATAGAACTTGGGTAACAAAAGAGTATTCAACTCTCATGAGATAACTAGCTTTTGTGGCATGTCAATGGGAAGGAGCGATCGGAATCTGGATTAGGGGAAATTTTTTTCTCAAAATTGCACCAAACCAAAACGAAAATGATCGGCCCGTCGCCAAGAATCCAACGCAACTCGTTTCGTCGAAAACCAATTTCGGATGAAGAAGTTATAGTCGGTTGATCACCGTTCAAAACAAACAAATTTAAAAAAATTCAAAATAGGTACAGGCTGATGACATGGTAGCCCAGTCAACATGCAGGGAATCTTCTTCAGTTTCTTCCCAATGGGACTGTGACAAGTGTCATTGCAGGATTCACCAGTTTGGGTTTGAGAAGGTGAAATTTCCCAATGACCTCTTAGGGAGGACAGCCCAACTAGGGACTACCATGTGTCCCCCCTGGTGGACCCCCTCTCCAAGGCCTGGTTCTAATTTCTGGTTCGAATCACATTTTAACTATGGTCAAATTCCAATTATATAGTATGGTGGTGTTAGCCCCCCTATGAAATTCTTGGCAAGCAAGCTGGGGGCTGGATTGTTTTGGAGCCTTCAAGGAATGCCTTTCTCCTGAAAATTCATCCTCCTTGAAGCCTCTGTGTGTTGTACCTAACATGTATCCTCTCTGCTAGTACATTTCTCAAAAGGGGCCTATTATTCCCTCCTTTACCCCTGCGAAATACATCAATTCCCTTCTTTTCCCTTTATCCGAATTCCCTTTCTTCCCCCCCAAGACTCCCCCTCTCTATGCCTAAATCCCCCAAAATCCCCTTTAAATTTCCCCATCTCCCTTATTTCCCTAGTTTCCCCCTCCATCTCCCCTACCGTTACCCTTTGATTTCCCCCAAAACGCATTAAAAATGAATTAAAATGATAAATTTTATGTTTTTGGGTCTTAGCCCTTCTTCTGATAGCCCCGCGCCCTTTTCCTTCCATAGAACCCCGCGTCGTGACCTAGGCGTTTCCCCACAGGTGGCTTTATTCTATTCGTATGGTCAAACCATGGAGCCCCCGTAGTTGACTCCTCGGGATGTGGGAAATCCCGATCAACGGTCGTTATTCACTACGGGGGGTCGCTCCAAAGCTCCCGTGCCCGTACACCTTGGCCCCCCATAGTCCATCTCCGCCGTCCATTCGCCCGACAGATCGACGGCGTAGAGCGCACCCGAAATGGTGGACCCCGCCAGCCATACGTCATCCGCCCAGAACCTGCTAGTATTTTCCGCACCACCCATCTGCAGCAGGCGGTTTTCCCTGGAGACCCAGCGATTCCACTCATCTTCTGCCGCGTGTCCGAGTGTACTATTTCAAAACTGCCCATTTCGCGCATTAACTTCCGGTACGAGACACCCAGCGGAATTGTTCAGAACCGTTGGATCTGGAGGGGCTCATCCGACGCTTGTCATTCAGCGAAGTTGCACCCCCGATAACTTGTCTCCTCCGTACGTCTGACCCGTCGTCACCTCTCCCCGCTGCACTGACAGTCGTCAATTTCTCTCGCGATCGACGGCCCGCGTCCGTCCTCCTTCGTTGAATATTCCACCCTCACCCGGTCCCCCCACGTCAGCTCCACGTGTTCCATCTGTACCTTCTCCCATTCCATCGCGTATATTTGATTCTTTTCGTGTTTTTAATGTTCTCTCATTTGTTTTCGTTTTGTGTTCCGTCATTTACCTACCAAAGCAAAATTTCACTGTTTCCTCCGTAATTTCTTCCGCCTTGTCACCATATGCATTCGGTACCTCCATCCACCTCATCCGTCGGTCACGTCCATGGATTTCTTCACAGTTTTCGTGTTCTTGCAGGGATATAAAGAAAGAATGGCCGCCATGATCGCCCAGTTTCCCATGCAGTGGCCGAGAAACGCAAGAAAGCTCTGTACCGTGGTACATTTAATGAAAAAGGTCCGGGAAGGTGAAGGCAGGTCGTTTGTTCAAAGAACAGGGTTCAGGATCTGTGAAAACCTTCCAGCACCATTAAAGGCCCGAGCTACCCTGTCAGAAGCAAGATGAAAAGGCAGAGTCATTCAGTACAAGCAGAAAGATTAAGGCACGCTAACGAAGATCCAGAGCCTTAAATCAGTGTTTTCAAAGGAAGAGCAGCAGATCACAGACCTCGAGGATCGATCAAAGGATCCTGAGCGCAGGCAAAAGGTAATATCAAGGTTTTCGTCAACATAATGTTTTTCTTTATCAGGTACAGGGCACCCATACTGTTTTATTTACACACCGTGTCCCTGAAAATAATTCCACCAGACAACAGTTCAAAACCACCGTAGCATTTATGAGACAGACCTTCCTAGCAAGTTTATTTCATTTTTTGTTCAAATCACCTGGAGTACAACAAGCCAAAAGGTCAAGACCAAATCTGGAGCAGATCATTCTCTCACGAGGAAGGTGACAGAGATTAAATATACAGCATGTCAAGCAGAATGGGTTTCAGCCCTGCATTCATTGTTGCGTTTAAAGATACATTTAATTTTCACCTACTCCTTCATTCGATCTTAGGCTCACCCTTTGCTATAAAGCACAGAAGGAAACTTTGTAATGGTTGTTGATGAGAAATCAGTGAAATGCAAGTATTCTCCTCTTGAGACAAGTTCTTTTTGTATATTGTAAGATAGGCTGAGATTTGATGTATTCAGACTGAATGTTCAAGCTATGGGCTATGATGTACCTGATTGGTGTTGTTTTTAATATGACAAGCATGTTTCTTTGGATCCTGATCTAAAGCAGCTGGTGATGTTTCCTCTTTCTCTGTATTTGTGATTGACTTGCTCTCATTGCATGCTACATTTAATTTCATTTATGCTGGTAGGTAACAGAAGTATAATATAGGATTCACCCTTGTTAGGTGCCCTATGTTTCCTGCTCTCCCTACCTCAATGTTTTCTGCTTATATGTGTATCTGAATGTTGATTTCAATTGATTTAACCAGTGTAGTGGATGATATTGCCCGCTCTCTGATGTATGAATTGATGAAGTCCATGTTTAGATGTTCTTGGTAGGATTTAGCTGGAAGGTTTGGGAACACTGGGGATTAGTGTTAGCCCTGTCCACTAGGATCTTTGCACGACCAGCTAGCCTTTCTAAGATCCCTTGTAATTTCCTTTGATTTTGTCCGAGTAGGCCTGGAGTTAAATGACCTCTGACCTGATCTATAGACAGAATTAGATGGTTCTCCCCCTTTCATTTTCAGTCCCTAATGTTCCATTCCATTTTCTATCCTTTAAGATCCATATGATTTAGATGGATTTCCCAAATGAAAGCTTGCACATTGAACACAAATAAATCCTTTCTTGACTCCATAGCCCAATGGCCTTGATGTTCTCTGAGTTATCTACCTTTGCCTAGTTTACTCCATGCTCACCCTTGCCTTATATTGGACTCTTCTTTCCTGATTCCCAACAACCAAACTCAATCAAACAAACAACCATGAGCCTACAACTAGCCTAAAATATTATACCTTGAGCCTCAAATCCATATGCCTTGAATATTATAGAGAGATCCCTCTCTGGACCTAGGAGGGTTAGATCCTAAGGTCCCAAAGTGGTTCTGATGTTGTCTCATCTTTTGGTCTTGCCAATCTGGCCAAAACATGGGAACCCCAACATAATGGTGACTCCGCTGGGGAAGAGACCACTTCGCCTTTAGATTGGCATTCAATTGTTGATGGTGGACAGCAGCCTGCTCCAAACAGTCAAATTCATCCACCTGGCGACTCCACACTCCACACTCCACAATCCTCGAAGACTCCACTGGAGGAAGAACCTGAAAAATGGCCAGACCCCATAGAAGGGTAGAACATATGGGTTGGATTTGGTTTAAAGAATTCATTGTTTTTTTCTATCACTATGTTCTGTCCTACTTTAAGCCTAATCAAGTGTACAAAGATGAAACCCACACTGAATGTGGGAAAGACCTCAAGCCTCAGTCTGCAGACCGTGAGCAGACCTATACTCCTGTGAAGAAACTGGTGGAACAAGAAGCTCATGTTGTATCTCCCACCCTTGAAGAAGCTTCAAGCAGCCATGAGCCCATTGTTACACCACCCACACCTACAAAGGTCATATAAATATATAAGCCTCTGGTTTTACCTCTTTTCTTCCAACCCCTGCCTGCAGAACTTATTAACCAGCTACCTCATTTTGACGGAGAAAATGAAAGGGCCACTGCCGAGGAACATGTTCAAAACCTTGAGGATTTACTTGAGCTGTATGAAATAGAAGAAGATGATGTGTGCATTAGAATGTTTGCCTTGTCATTGCAAGGAAATGTTAAGAGTTGGTTCAAATGCCTTCCAGTGGCAAGCATTTTCAGCTTTCATCAATTTTCTCGAGTTTTCCTTGATAGATGGGCAGCCCCGAAAAACACTCTCCTCATCCTAAAAGAATATCAGAATTTGAGAAGGCAGCCAGGAGAGACAGTGCAGAATTTTTCAGCCAGGTTCAATAAGGTATATGATGCAATGCCTTCTGATATAAAACCACCTTTGGGATGGGCTTTATTGCACTATCCAAGTTCTTTTGACCCCGAGGTGGAATTCCATATAAGGCAAAAAGAGCCTTTGAGCCTAGAGGAAATGCATGATATATAAATCACTGTCGAATACAGCATACAGTGCAGGGAAGAAAGATTACAAGCAGCAAGGAAGGACCAAACAGAGCAAACAGTGCAGATCTCTTTAGAGGACAAGCTGGAAAGACTGATAGAGACTGCCAGTTCCTTGCTGAAAGCAAAAGAGCAAGAATATGAGGCTGAAACCAGAGAGGATGATTGGAAGAGACCTACTCCTTGTCCTCGAAAGAGACAAATCAAATCGCTGCAAGACAGAAGTTACATGCAAGGCATGTATGTTGAACCAGAGCTTGAATCAGGAAATGAACTTGCAGACTATTTTGAAGAAAGACTCGCTGAGAGTCCTGAAGATTTGATGGGTATGTAATTACGATGTCTCTGATGTTGATCTATCTGATGATAATTTTTTCCGAGGGGAAACTGAGCTTGCAGGGCCATCATCATTAGATTCATGGGAGGAAGACTACGACCATCAACTTCAAGAAAACGACGAGCTAAGGCAGGTTGTATATGATACTGATGGAGAAAGCGCAGAAAGCATGATAGCAGACGAAGATTCATTGAATCTTCTATCTGCTTTATATCCAAACATCAGTTATATCTGCCAAGAAGACGGAAGCCAGCGGCTTTTCAGCGCAGAGGACGAGGAAGAAAGAATTGAAGAAGATCTTGAGCGGAACGAATATCCGAAGCCTTCTCCCAAAGGGGTTGAGGTAATCAAAGAAGCTCTCGCCCAATAATATGTTAATCTTTTCACAGAGTTCCAGCAGAACCAGCCTGCGTTGCTAGAGGACAGCGCTGTCGAATACGATGAGCCCTCTAGCTCAGGCTGCAGTGAGGATGAGGTAGATCTCCTTTCCCACGGACATCTTTGTCTTGGTCCCGAGGAGGAGGTGTTCCTGGTTGATGCCCAAATACCAAATACTCCCAACCAGGAAGAAGAGGAGTGTGAGTACAAAGGCCTCATTGCAAATGCAGTGATTGAAGCTGCCCGGGATACAGACAGCCTACCAGCCATGGCAGGCCTTAGAAAAGAAAGTTTACATCGTGTGTTCATTGATCCTGTGGCAGAATACATGGAGGCCCTGATTGGCTCAGTCCCTCAAGCATCAATCCTTTGCAAGAGCCAAATTCATCATGAATGGTCACTACTGATGGTGAGCCCAGTTTTGAAGAACCACATGCAGGGCACCCTGTGGTTATCTCTGACAGGCAGTCAGTGCTCATATCCTTTTTTTCTATTACTTGACAGGCTGCATTGGCATTATTGTATCACCTAGAGCAGCAGAGATTTCCAGCTAGAGTAGGGTAGGTAGGAAGCTCAATAAAGCTCAGACTATGAGCATGTAGTTAGTTGTTTTCTGTCTTAGAATGTAGAGAAGAAACCTGCTAGACAGTCTAATCCTAGCAGGTAGTAGTGTAGGTAGAGAAGCTTATGAGGCCAACAGCCTAATCTGGCCTCATGGAGAAATAAGGGTAGATTTATAATAGGTTTGTTTTTGTTTTCCAAAATAAATTGTAAAGGGTCTGCAAGTTCAAATGCACCCAAGGGAAAATTGTAGAACTGTAGCTTGGGTAGGTAGATTGGTTGGGAAATATTTTTGCTAATGTTTCTATCATACTGTGGCAACTAAAATTGAAGAAGAAAGATGGCTTATGACAGCAGGCATCTGGCCTACTCCAAAGATCATCTCTGGTTTCTTGACTCCTCCAAGGAGAAGCCATCCCCATGTGGAGCCACTGTTAGCCCCCCTATGAAATTCTTGGCAAGCAAGCTGGGGGCTGGATTGTTTTGGAGCCTTCAAGGAATGCCTTTCTCCTGAAAATTCATCCTCCTTGAAGCCTCTGTGTGTCGACTCAACATGTATCCTCTCTCGCTAGTACATTGCTCAAAAGGGGCCTATTATTCCCTCCTTACCCTCGCGAAATACATCAATTCCCTTCTTTTTCCTTTATCCCCACCTCTTCCCTTTCTTCCCCCCAAGACTCCCCTCTCTATGCCTAAATCCCAAAATCCCCTTTAAATTTCCCCATCTCCCTTATTTCCCTAGTTTCCCCCTCCATCTCCCCTACTGTTACCCTTTGATTGCCCCCAAAACGCATTAAAAATGAATTAAAATGATAAATTTTATGTTTTTGGGTCTTAGCCCTTCTTCTGATAGCCCCGTGCCCTTTTCCTTCCATATAACCCCGCGTCGTGACCTAGGCGTTTCCCCACAGGGGGCTTTATTCTATCCGTATGGTCAAACCATGGAGCCCACGTAGTTGACTCCTCGGGATGTGGGAAATCCCGATCAACCGTCGTTATTCACTACGGGGGGTCGCTCCAAAGCTCCTGTGCCCGTACACCTTGGCCCCCCGTAGTCCATCTCCGTCGTCCATTCGCCCGACAGATCGACGGCGCGGAGCACGCCCGAAATGGTGGACCCCGCCAGCCATACGTCATCTGCCCAGAACCCGCCGGTATTTTCCGCACCACCCATCTGCAGCAGGCGGTTTTCCCCGGAGACCTAGCGATTCCACTCATCTTCTGCCGCGTGTCCGAGTGTACTATTTCAAAACCGCCCATTTCGCGCATTAACTTCCGGTACGAGACGCCTAGCGGAATTGTTCAGAACCGTCGGATCTGGAGGGCCTCATCTGACGCTTGTCATTCAGCGAAGTTGCACCCCCGATAACTTGTCTCCTCTGTACGTCTGACCCGTCGTCAGCTCTCCCCGCTGCACTGACAATCGTCGATTTCTCTCGCGATCGACGGCCCGCGTCCGTCCTCCTCGTTGAATATTCCACCCTCACCCGGTCCCCCCACGTCAGCTCCACGTGTTCCATCCGTACCTTCTCCCATTCCATCGCATATATTTGATTATTTTCGTGTTTTTAATGTTCTCTCATTCGTTTTCGTTCTGTGTTCCGTCATTTACCTACCAGAGCAAAATTTCATTGTTTCCTCCGTAATTTCTTCTGCCTTGTCACCATATGCGTTCGGTACCTCCATCCACCTCATCCGTTGGTCACGTCCATGGATTTCTTCACAGTTTTTGTGTTCTTGCAGGGTTATAAAGAAAGAATGGCCGCCATGATCGCCCAATTTCCCATGCAGTGGCCGAGAAACGCAAGAAAGCTCTGTACCGTGGTACATTTAATGAAAAAGGCCCGGGAAGGTGAAGGCAGGTCGTTTGTTCAAAGAACAGGGTTCAAGATCTGTGAAAACCTTCCAGCACCATTAAAGGCCCGAGCTACCCTATCAGAAGCAAGATGAAAAGGCAGAGTCATTCAGTACAAGCAGAAAGATTAAGGCACGCTAACGAAGATCCAGAGCCTTAAATCAGTGTTTTCAAAGGAAGAGCAGCAGATCACAGACCCCGAGGATCGATCAAAGGATCCTGAGCGCAGGCAAAAGGTAATATCATGGTTTTCGTCAGCAGAATGTTTTTCTTTATCAGGTACAGGGCACCCATACTGTTTTATTTACACACCGTGTCCCTAAAAAGAATTCCACCAGACAACAGTTCAAAACCACCGTAGCATTTATGAGACAGACCTTCCTAGCAAGTTTATTTCATTTTTTGTTCAAATCACCTGGAGTACAACAAGCCAAAAGGTCAAGACCAAATCTGGAGCAGATCATTCTCTCACGAGGAAGGTGACAGAGATTAAATATACAGCATGTCAAGCAGAATGGGTTTCAGCCCTGCATTCATTGTTGCGTTTAAAGATACATTTAATTTTCACCTACTCCTTCAGTCGATCTTAGGCTCACCCTTTGCTATAAAGCACAGAAGGAAACTTTGTAATGGTTGTTGATGAGAAATCAGTGAAATGCAAGTATTCTCCTCTTGATACAAGTTCTCTGTGTATATTGTAAGATAGGTTGAGATTTGATGTATTCAGACTGAATGTTCAAGCTATGGGCTATGATGTACCTGATTGGTGTTGTTTTTAATATGACAAGCATGTTTCTTTGGATCCTGATCTAAAGCAGCTGGTGATGTTTCCTCTTTCTCTGTATTTTTGATTGACTTGCTCTTATGTTATGTTCCATTTCATTTCATTTCTACTGGTAGGCAACAGAAGTATAATATAGGATTCACCCTTGATAGGTGCCCTATGTTTCCTGCTCTCCCTACCTCAATGTTTTCTGCTTATATGTGTATCTAAATGTTGATTTCAATTGATTTAACCAGTGTAGTGGATGATATTGCCTGCTCTCTGATGTATGAATTGATGAAGTCCATGTTTAGATGTTCTTGGTAGGATTTAGCTGGAAGGTTTGGGAACACTGGGGATTAGTGTTAGCCCTGTCCACTAGGATCTTTGCGCGACCAGCTAGCCTTTCTAAGATCCCTTGTAATTGCCTCTGATTTTGTCCAAGCAGGCCTGGAGTTAAATGACCTCTGACCTGATCTATAGAGAGAATTAGATGGTTCTCCTCCTTTCATTTTCAGTCCTTAATGTTCCATTCCATCTTCTATCCTTTAAGATCCAGATGATTTAGATGACTAGCCCAACTGAAAGCTTGCACATTGAACACAAATAAATCCTTTCTTGACTCCATAGCCCAATGGCCTTGATGTTCTTTGAGTTATCTACCTTTGCCTAGTTTACTCCATGCTCACCCTTGCCTTATATTGGACTCTTCTTTCCTGATTCCCAACAACCAAACTCAATCAAACAAACAACCATGAGCCTACAACTAGCCTAAAATCTTATACCTTGAGCCTCAAAGCCATATGCCTTGACTATTATAGAGAGATCCCTCTCTGGACCTAGGAGGGCTAGATCCTAAGGTCCCAAAGTGGTTTTGATGTTGTCTCATATTTTGGTCTTGCCAATCTGGCCAAAACATGGGAACCCCAACAGGTGGCATATTAAACTATGGGTTTAATACATATTATAGAGCGTATTTTTAATGTGTTGGAATATTTCAAATTTTACCATAGTTGGAAGGTTAATGCATTTCTAAGGTTGGCATCGAACTTCATGGTGGCATCGAATTTCATGTGGTGGCATATTATTATGAAACTATGGTTTCATTATATGCTAAGGTCCCTGTATTAACTTTATGGTCGAACAGTTATACAAAGTCCGGTGGCACATTTATTTAACTAAGTAAGTCCAAAATATTTCCAAGGTTTTAAACTATGATATGGTTAGCGTATTCGAATGATTAAACCAAAGGTTAGGAGTATTACGATGGCAAATCATTTGCAAAGTCAAAGGTTTATGTCGCGATATATATCGGTTGGAAAAATGTATCGACGATGGGCGGATGTCGTGGCTCGATCCTGTAACCTCCCCTGCTCTACTCTTCGCCCATGACAATGGGCTACCACCATGGATCTTAATATCCAATGGTTTTGGGAAATATTTAACATTGACTGCTTCGACCAACAAAGGTTTGGAGGGGGGAAACCCGCCTCCCCATGCGACCAAACTTTGAAGACCAACGGCGCGAAGATTTTAAACGGGTGGATTAAAGTTTGTTAATTTGGGGTTAATTATGCCCCTAAACCACGATTATTGCACTAATACAAATTCTAGTTTGATTTTTGTTTAAACAACGCTTAGCGCATTAATGCACCTTTAGTTGCAGCTTATCCCTTAATTAAACTCAGAGATTAACTTGGCAGACTTTTAGGTGGCTCCGCTAAATCAGGAGCTACCTCCAACTTTGGCGCCCTTAACTAGAGTTTCTCCAGATTTAGAGGCAGAATCTAGGGGAAAATTAAATGAACCCTATCTTGAGAAATTTTCGACCAATTTTGGCTCAGGAAGAGTAATTCCTAGCATATTGGCATGCTCTGAATCCATTCAAACAATTTTTAGAGGCATTGGAGCAACTATACAGGTGTTTATGGTCACTTGAATAATTTTTAAGCCTATGGCCATCAGGAAGGAAGGTCATGCCCAGATCCGCTGAAGACCAGTCTTGGCTCAAGAAGAGTCATTTTTAAATGTATTTGATGTTCTGAACACAGTGGTACAGTTTTTAGAGGCATTGGAGCACTTCTGAAAGTGTTTTTTTCACTTTGGTGATTAAATAAGCCTGTGTCCACCAGGATGGCAGGTCAAGCCTAGATCAGCTGGAGACCAATTTAAGAGATTAAATAGTCATTTTTGGGTTTTTTGGGTGTTCTGAAGCTAATGGAGTAGGTTTAAAATCCATTGGAACACTACATGTGCATGTAATAAAACATTAAACTCTTAATCCCAAAAGGGCCTAGCTAGTTGAAGCAGGTCCATGGAGATGTAGGCCAGGAGGGGTGAACTTCGTTATCATTCATTGTGTAATTTGATTGATGTGTGTTATTTATCTGCATTTTATTTGTTGTACATGAGTTTTCATTAGGGGAATTTTGAGGTCTAAAATGGGCCTCATAAGAAAAATGTACAACAAAAATAAACTTTATAACAACCAATATGATTCAAGATGATGATGTCAACCATGGGGGATGATTCACCGTTTTTTAAATAAAAGGGTAAAAATATTAAAAAATAATAAAATAATAAAACTATTTTTTCAACTCGTATTTTCAACTTATCTCCCAAAATTTTTACTCAAATTTCGAGCAGGAGTACTCGTTGGATGCGAAATTTAATTCCTCATCCAAGGAGTACCCATGTTGCATACTTTCGATGAACTCTACTACACGAAAAATGAGAAATACCTAAAATCACGTTTTTTTTAATTTATTTCTCATTTTTCGTGTAGTAGGACCCATCGAAAGTATGCAACATGGGTACTCCTTGGATGGGGAATTAAATTTCGCATCCAATGAGTACTCCCGCTCGAAATTTGAGTAAAAAATTTGGGAGATAAGTTGAAAAAATAGTTTTTTCCATTTTTCCCTCTAAAATTTGATGATGTCATCAAATCTTATTTGATTTTTTCCACTATTATTTTATAATTTCCTTAGAAGGCCCATTTTAGACCTCAAAATTCCCCTAATGTAACAGTTAATTAACTCATAATTTGATCATCAAAGACACATAAACCCCTTCACAATTGTTAACTTGAGATGATCCTAAGCACACTTTTTTAATACTGATGAGGAAGCTAGAATAGAAATAACTAGTTTGCTCATATTCAAATCAATATAATAAAAACGGGAAACCTGCAACCTTTCTTGGAATTCATTATTGTTCATTCTTCTAGATCATTTCTTAGATTTCCACCCCAAGTCATTAATGGCATCATAATGTTTGTTGGTGCATGTATCACTATAATTTTATGCATGTGGAAGTTGGTGGAGGGAGGCAGCCATGCTTTCCCCTCGATTGAGTGTTGTGATGGTGGTGGTACCATCCCCTTTCACATTTGGTTAGTGTTCCTCACCGCATCTAGGGTTGTCTCCTTATTGTGGAATGCACCAACTCCTAGTCCTGGGAGAGAAGAGAGAAGAAATATTGCAACAATGAATAGGATTCTATAGTGGTCCAAGGGGAGGAGAGAAGAAAATTAAAAATGAAAAATCCTAGACTTTCCAAATAGTTTGAAACTTTACCTAGGCACCTATTGTGTGAGTGAATAATAATAGGAAGATGAGGAAGAAGGGAAGCAATATCATTAGTGGAATTGGTAGAGATGGTGAACATTAGAAGGGTTGATATCTTGGCCATTAAAAGTGGATTTCCTATGGGAATCATGAATATTTCTTTGGTGGTTTGGTAAAGCTTTTCCATAATGCCATTAGGTGGGTGGGGTGGTGCTTGAAAAATAATTTTTGACTATGTGGGGAGGGATATTACATGAATATTGGTTGAGGAGGCGGTGGGGTTTTCGTCCTTGAGTCTGGTGTGCTAAACTACGTACTAAATTTAGGCATCACTAGGAATTCATGAGTATAACTATTATCGATGCACATTACATGGGGATGGTCACTGTGCCATCAATGTTTTGGTGCCCAATTCGCCTAATTATTATTTTGGTTTTGTTTTGGGTTAGAGGGTGTGCCTTCTTGAATGGAGCTCTATGTGTTTTTTTTATTTCAACATTGGTTGGATATTTGGGTAGTATTTTAGTTCAAAACGTGGTTTGGGAGTGCGACCCTGACCTAACAAACAAATAGTAGTGTCTAAAAAAAATTGGTCGCTCATGTGTATGGTGAGTGACCAAGGGGTGGGTTAATGTAGAGTGAGTTTAAGTTGGGGCATGCCCACTACCACATTAGTGGTGGGGCTTGTAGAGGGTGTGGAACTAGGTGGTAATGCATATAAGGGATGTGATGTGTATAGTAGTGAATAGCCATATAAGGTACAAGGTCCATAATAGTGGGATGTTCGTAGTAATGGATGATTTTTTCTATATATAGAAGGGTCAATGTGTTTTTGAGTCAGGGATGGAAAGACATGTGGAAAAATCCAATTAGGAATGGGATCTTATGTGAGGAAGGGGTAAAATATGTTTATGAGGATTCCTTTATGTGTTAGGGTATGCATATTTTGAGGATCAATAAGGGATGCGGGGGTGGGAGGGGGGGATCTAACTATACTTATTATGGGGTCATATAAACACTTTTCAATGTCAAGAGAGACCAAGGTGTTGGGGTTAATGCCTATGAGCCTACCAAAGTGTAATAAAATTCTAGAATCCACTATGAGAATGTTGTGTAATGTAGAATTAGTTTAGGTGTAGAAAAACTTTTATGTGTACAAAAATGCAATTTTTTTAATAATGAGCACACACTTTACAAATAAAAAACACATAGAAGAAATTAAGCAAGTAAATACCAATAAAAAGTATTTTCCAAATGAGTTTTTTTCATTGGTTATAAGGCTAAATGTGGGTCATTTTCAAGTGAAGATTGAAAAGAGATTAATAAGGGTGTTAGACACTTAGTGATGAGGTGGGATTTCCCATGATTGTGCACTAAATGGCCTCTTTACTAATAATGAACTAAAAGAGATAGTCTCCTTGATTGATTGTATGTAGAGTGGACCTATGCAAGGTTCTCTCACACATCTAAAATTTAGACTCCCCACAAGTGCTCATATTTAAAGACCAAAATTCATTAATCATACATTTCTCTCATCATTTTAATAAATTTCTAGTTTCAAAATTTTCAACTTGGAAAGATTATTTAGATGTTTCAAAGTCTTATTCTACTCAAATGTTAGATGTTGTTTACTAGATAAGTTTTCCCTTATGTTGGTCACAACCTCTGGCTAGATGTCGATGTAGGTGTCATAAATTATCAAACTTAAAACTATTGTTTTATTTAACTTAATGTATTTAGGTGTTGTTATTGATGTAGTCTAACTCTTAGATGCTTTTTCTTTTTCTCCCCAAAATTTCACGATACATTTTTTTATATTTTAGTTATTTTAAATGCATTTTGAATTTGTAAATGGATTGAGCATCCTAAAAAACCCTTAGGCCACTCAAATTTTGCAAATTATATAGCTAACACTCACTATTCCAGGAAATATTTACCAAATTTCAAGCACAAAAAAAAAAAAAAGAACTTTAAGAAATGACCCTTTTCCATTTTTTCTTATTAATTTTGTTCAAAACCCACTATAGATTTTCAAAAATTATAATTTAAGTTGTTTAATGAGCAAAGATTGAGGGTGCTAAATCCATTTATACATTCAACAAAATATTTTAAATAATAAGAAATCACAATTTCCCTAAAAATTGTATTATTCGGTTCTAGCCAAAAGCACCATTTCATTTATTAATTTGAGTAGGCCATTAATTTTTAAATATACACCAAGTCAAAAAATCACAATCTCCCTAAAAATTATATTTATATTGTTGAATTTTAACCTTCATTTTTTAATTTAACCTTTGTAAGGCAAAAGGTGTATGGGTTGAATGAATTGTGATGATATGTAAATGGATTAGCAACGGGCATTTGGTTAGAACCATTTACTCCCAAATGTTATTACTAAATTTACAAACCGAAGACTTTTTAATATTTAATTATAGGCAAAGTGGACATGGTAACCGTGTGATTTATTGACAAAGAGTGCCCCTACTCACAAAGCTTTTTACCGCTTTTCATGATGATGCACCACTATGTTGGTGGAGCACGTCAACGTAATAATTTCCATTTAAGCAAAATAAAATTCTATATTTAGAAATTCATTAAAAAATGGATGGTTATATATGTAAATGGTTAAGAGGTTGAAAGTGATTAAAAATGGTATTATTGGAAATGATAATGTTTTTGGATAAATTATATTATTAAGATTTGTTGTTTATAATTAATTAATTAATATGGTTTATTTATAAATTAAAAAATCAATAATTCTACACAATAAATAGCAAAAATACATTAACAATTAATTATTAAATTAATTAAAATAATATTTAGTTATAAATTTTAATAATTAAAAGAATTAGTCATCAATTATATATATATAACTGACGAGGCTAAGGTTTGGTTGAATTTTCATGTGCAGAGGGCCCCGACTTACTCTAACCGTCGGATGCCCGAATGACGGTATAGATGCTCTCCGAGCATTAATAACCTGTGTCTCCTGTCTTGAAGAAAGAGCGCGGAATTGATGACTTAATGCAACGTCCAGGGTCCTTTGCTGGATTTTGGTTCGACCTTGTCGACGCATCCAACGGCTGGTTTTCAGTCCACCTCATTTGTTAAAAAAATGTCGTTTCCTATTCTGAACCAATCAAGTTGAATGTTTGGTAAATTTATCATCGTTATTTTTTTTAATTAAAGTGCAATTTTGTTAATTAATATAATTTTTTTTGGTTCATATAATGAGAGTTTTGAGATTATTGGTATTTTTTTAAACTTGTGGTTTAAGTACTTATAATTCAAAGATATCTAAAACATCAAAATTATTAGGGATTGCATTAGTTTTGGCTACACTAGCACTTAGTATAATTAAATTTTTGTTTACAAATTTTGAGTCAATTATCTTTTTATCAAGTAATATTTTAACAAAACACACTTTCACCATTTATTAAACATAGATAAACAAATTCATCTAAATCATAACAAAAAATTACAATGTAAATATTTTGATGATGATGATGATGATGATTAATGTCCACTGAGACCAAACTTTGGTCTGTCAGACCTATAATTTTCTTAGTTCTTAATTGTCTGGCTTCTCATCTCTCTTGGCAAGATTGGTGTTGTAGCTTTCTTTTTCTTCTCTACAGTCTTCCAACTTCCTTTATCTTGCACCTCTTTTAACTCTTCTGCTTCTTGGGACACTGTGTCTTGTCTTTGGGATCTGGGAGATTTGCTTCGCTGCTAAATGAAGATTTATTTTGCGCTGTATTCGAATCCTCATAATTTTTTATGCTTGAGGGGCTGTCAAGTTCGTTTTTTTTGTTTTTTGTTGTTGGGCGGGGCTTTTCCCCCAGCCTGTCTTGAGGGTTGTTTCTTTCTTGCCTGATTTCTTGCGATTCAGAGTTTTCTAGAGAGTATTCTTACTTGATGATAGTGTAATGTTTCTTTTGTGCTCCTTCCCACCATGTAGATCTATGATGATTCTTTCTAGCAGAATTTTTCTAGGAGACTTTTGGCCAATTTTTGGTTAGATGGCCTGTCTCAAAGCAGGATCGACACCTGAAGATGACACTTTCATAGTTGAGTTTCTGGTTCCATGCATAGTCTTTTCTTGTTAGGATTATTTAAGCTGGGAATCTGGCGTTGAAGTCCATTTCTACACAGGTGCGTGCATAGGTGGTTCTGACATATTCCTCTGTTTCTGGGCACCTGCAGTAAAATTACCCAGTTCCATTTCTAATGGCTTTTAGCAAGGAGAGATTCTAGAGATGCAAAGGTAGGTTTGGCAATCTGACCCAAACTGGTGCTGAGGTTATGACTATTATTGAAAGATCGAATGATGGGTTCCATGGCTTCATGAATAGGCCTGATTTTTCCCAAAACCAAGGGCCGGAATCTAAAATGCATTGTTTGCTTTCAAAGTTTTCAAAATATATTATAAAGAAACCCTTAGCACAGGGGTAGATATTAATTTCATCAGAAATGACAGGCTTCCATACCTCTGAGATCCAACTATGGAGAGCTGTCAGTCGCGGCCAAAAGCCATTGAACCGGCAGATTAAGGCACTTTCAGAAAACTTCAAGGCCTCATCCAGTGAGGCCTTGACCACCTGCACAGTGGGAGATGGGGCTTCACTGAAAATATGGGCAGGAGCTTGACTCTCAGAGGCGGGCGGAACTGGACCGGCAATTA
This sequence comes from Pinus albicaulis, assembly GCA_034641835.2. Lineage (NCBI taxonomy): Eukaryota > Viridiplantae > Streptophyta > Pinopsida > Pinales > Pinaceae > Pinus > Pinus albicaulis. The sequence continues at coordinate 598,844,206 of CM076571.1, read as the reverse complement.
TCTTCACGAAGCTGGGAGCCTCACTAGACCCAAAAGTAGAACCGCGGGTTTATAAGGCCGCAGAGCTTGGAAAATATATCTGTTTTTTATCCCCATGCTTGTGGAAGAGATGCGAACCTAAAACAAAACGCAAAAGCTTCTTGCACCCAAGCTAGAAGTTCGATTTGCAAAAACTTCACACCAAGCCGGAAGTCCGATTTCATGCACGACAAGCAAACGACAGAGCAGGATCCACCTCCTGCAAACAACGGGTAGCTACGACGACAGTTTCAGAAAATAAAACAGAAACCCTACAGATCTGAAAAAACCGGTACACGGACAACCCAAAGCAGGCACCCGATCTAGAAGACTTGAGGGATCCAGGTTCGATCTTAAACGGATCTTGCAGAAAAGGGTAAAAGCCCGCCCTTTGTGCACTCATGAAAAGAAAATAAAGATAAAATCAGGGGATACCCTCAGCAGCAGCGGCGCTCCCAGGGATCGAACAACGAGAGGTTTCCCCTACGCAGTGAGACCGAACTTGCGGAAGATGTGAACAATGATCTGCGGAAGAGGAAGAGACCGAATGATCTGCGGAAAGATCTATAGAATAATGCAGAAATATTTGTGGAAGAACCTTTAGTTTCGAACGGTATACCCTTTATAACTTAAAAAATAACTTTATTTCCAAATTTATCCAAATGAATTAAAAAATAATTGGAATAAATTTGAAAAATATCTCATAATTAAATTGAATTTATAATTATCCCGTAAACAAAATATGCATGTACATTTTAAAAACAGATCATGTAAAAAATATAATTGAGATGCCAATCTTGTATACTTCAAAGTTTATAGATAAAATGAATTAAGACAACTTGAAGAAAACATAATGTAAACAACACTATCATATGTATATGGAGTATCATGTAAGAAAAAAATAGTGATTAATTGTGTTAATACAATTGATGAAGTGAGATTATGATCACTTTAATATTAAGATGTATTTAATTTCTCTAGATACAACAATAAGGCATGATATAACTTTACATATACTTTTAAATAGATAATTGATATGTATGAATAATTTTTTATCTTTAAAAAATTAGGATAAAAATGATATTTATGGTAATTTATTTCCAAAAAATATCAAATAAAAATGATAAAATTAAATAAAAAAAATTTGGGAAGAATTTTGATGTTTAATTTTTTATATATAACTTTTTTTAAATTCAATTTATTAGTATTTCATATTAATTTTCCTATTTTAATCTTTCTAGATTACAATCCAAACACCATTAACTAAATAAGTTTTAAAATAGTAGGAATTTGGCTTCTGTGATCCATAAAGTGTATATAAAATCTTTCAGTGATAATCACATCTAAGCATATTTTGTGGACTTCGAACCAGCATGTGTGCTTCATCATCAGTACAAGATGAGAAATCTGATCTAGGAACCAGTTTAAATAGATAAAGGGACACTCCAACTAGCCATTGTAAATAACATGTAGTTTAAGGAAAATAAGAAATTTAATTAATATAAAAAATGAATGAATTAATAATTGTACATTATATAATTTTAATATATATTATTATTATTATTATTTTAAATTTAAAAATGAATTAATTAATGTTATTTAATATATTTATTTATGTAAAAATGAATGAATTAATAGTTATATGTTATATAATTTTAATATAATTTAATATACTTATTTTCTTACTTAATAAGTAATTTTAATATGTTAACTCTTTATCGAGAATAACTATAAATATTATAATTAATAAGAAAAATAGAATGAATTAATTTTAATCTATTAAAAATTTGAAAGGGAAAAAGACAATGAGAGCAAGAGGACCAGAGGAAGAGAAAAAGGGGGGAGGGGGGGGATAAGTGGAGGGAAACGGACAAGAGGGAGAACCAGGTGGGAAGAAAAAACATCATCTAAGAGTGAAAGGCAGGAATCCAACATCTGCTAACACTCCACCCATCATCCATGTTAAGGTTAACTGGTCTTTTTTCAATCTCTAAGGCTTCCCTTAACTTACAGTGGTGGAAATGGCCAATCCTCGCAATAACCTTAGCATCTTCAATGCAAATGTGATGTTTTGTATTTTCAACATGCTTTGTTAAGGCTAAGGAGTGTGATTTACTATGTGTAAGGTCAGCGACGTGTTCATGAATTCTTTGATTAATAGATCAACCAGTTTCACTGATGCAAGGTATCCCAGAGGAGCACGAAATCACGTAAACACCCTTACAATCCTTAGGGCAAACTGGGTCCTTAATCGATCTAAGCAAACTCCGAATGGTGCGGAGGGGCTTGAAGGTCGAGGAAATATTATGCCTCCTAAGGATCCTTGCAATTTTATCAGTAGTACCTTGAATAAACGGAAGGTGAACTCCAGATAATTGATTACAAAGATCTTTCTTATTCATAGGACCTTTTTCTATTTGTTGAAAAGCTCTAAGACATTGAAATTTTCTATAACCTTTCTTTTTTAAAACGTTTAGGAGATGAGATTTTTCTCCTTTAAGGTGGTGTTCATCAGAAATTCTAAAGGCTCTAGTAGCTAGGGTGCTGAGAACCCCTAGCTTTTGAGCAGGGAAATGATGAGAACAAGCATGCAAATACTGCTCAGTGTGCGTCTTCTTTCTAAAGACTTGATGAGAGAAAGAACCTTCCTCCTTCCTAGAAATAAGAACATCTAGAAAGGACAGGCTTCCATCCACTTCGAATTCCATGGTGAACTTAATGAAGTTAGATTGATCATTAAGATGTTGAAAGAAAAGGTCCAATTTTTCTTTTCCATGGGGCTAGACCACAGAAGTGTCATCGAAAAACCTTTTCCAAAACCTAGGTTGAAAAAGGGAGGAGGAAAGGGCCCTGGATTCGACGTCTTCCATGAAATTATTAGCCACAACGAGGGACAAGGGGGAACCCATGGCCATGTTAGCCCCCTATGAATATTTTGACAAGCAAAACGGGGGGCTAAGTTGTTTTATGAGCTTTCAAGGAATGCATTTCCCATGCAAACACATCATCCTTGAAACCTCTTTTATGCCCTCTGCCCACTGATTATTTCCCTCTGCTGTCCTTATGTCAAATAGCCTCTCTGATTGGAAAAATGGTGCTCCAAAAGGCCTTCATTTTCCCTTGAACCCCTGCAGAACCCCCCATTTTGACCCTTGTTTTTCCCTTGTCAAATTCCCCTCTAATCCCCTAAATCCTCCCAAAATCCCCTTTAAACCACGCATCCGCCCTTGGTTTAGCCAAGAGACCCCTTTATCTCTCTATCGTTACCCATTTTGGCTTTTAATTTCATTTGAAATGGGCCAAAAACCATGTTTTCTATGTAATTGGGCCTTAGCCCCTTTCGGCCTAGCCCCCTATACGTTTCCCTCCACATGACCCAGCGCCATGACCAGGCGCCAAGGCAGAGAGTGCTTATTTCATATGTTCATTGGGCGCGTTTATAGCCGTTGATCTAAACAGAATGGACGATGATTGTCGCCCCCACAGCATCCATCGTTCAACCTGTTCACCGCCCGATCAAAGATCCACCGTTCGTTTTCCCGATGATCTGACGGTCCATAGTACGCCCGCCCCGGTGGCCCCCGCGCCAACGCGCCCGCTCAAAAACCGGTGGTATCCATCGCACCATCTTCTGAGGGCTGGCGGTATTTTCATTTCCGGAGCGATTCCATACATCATCCGACGCGTGGCATCAGTACGGCAGGAAAACCACCCTCCCGTCGCGCGTTAAAGTTCGTCCGTGGATGCGGAGCGATATGCACAATCGCCATCCAATCCAGAGCTACCCATCCGACAGTTGTCGCTCCACGGAGTTGCGCGCAGGTTAATCAAAGTCATTCGTACCCCTGGCCCACTGTCTATCGCCCTCTGACGTGTTGTCCACCGTCAATCTCCTCCTGAGATCGGACGGCCCATATTTATTATCCGTCCCGCCGTAATCCCGTCCCGCCATGTCATCTATCCACGTGTTCTGGTCACATTGTCGTCCATCCTTTTATATATCCCGATCAAAGGTCGAATTCAAAGGTTTTCCATTTAATTTTCCATCCGCGCCACCTTTCAACTGTAGTTCCCACTATTTTCACCACACTGTAGGTCTTCTGCAACATTTTTCGCCATCTAACCGGTCTGCATAGTCAGTCTTGCCGCCCCCCGTTGTGTCCACCACCCCCATTGTTTTCTTAACCTGTTTTCGTATTTTGCAGGATTTCACAGAGGCGGAAAACCGCCATGTTTCATATGTACTATTGTAATGGCATGTTGCACAGGGAAAGTTGAATTTGGAAGCTGGTACTACAATGGAAATGCCTGAAAGGTAGCGGCGGCATAAATATTATCCAAGGACAGTTCAATCTCCGCGAAAAACCTATTCGGTGCCATTAAAACCCAGATTTTCAGATTGAGACATTTCTGAAGCGGCGGAGAAATACCAGCTAATGATCAAGGATTTCAACATTCAGTATGGAGGATTTTAAGCCTTAATCCAGACTCTAAAGGTAAAGTACCAGATCAAAAATCCTGAGGATCACACAGGAGGTCCAGCGCGCAGAAAACAATGTAATCAGGGTTTCAAAACAGTAGAATGTTTCTTCCTGAGCAAGGACATGATACACATTACTTGTTTCAGTCTACATTGTGTCCAAGCGAAGTTCCCCCCCCCCCCCCCCTACAGAAGTCCTATGCTATCAGAAGCATTTGTTTCACAGCATGGCAGATCTTAGCGTCTTGATTCTACGTTTTTGTTCAATTCACTAGAAGCACTACAGAGTACTGCGACCAAGTACATCAGAGACATACTGGAGTAAATGGGAGCCTGGAGAAAACCACTCTCTCACCCAAAAGAGTGCCAGAGATAAATGCACAGAATTTATACAAAGTGGCCTTCGGCCTTCTTCCCCTTCTGAGTTTTAATTCTGCATTCAGTTTTTCACCTACCTTCTCTACTCCACTAGAGCTATAAATTCATGAAGAAACTCATTGTAAAGGTTGTTGATCAGTTATCAGAGAATTGCAAGTAGTTTCTTTTAAGACACAGCCTCTGTGTAAAGTTGTAAGATAGGTTGAGGAAGATGTTTTCAGACTGAGTATTCAACTATTGGCATGTTGTACTTGACTGGTATTGCTATTTAATATGACAAGCACCTTTCTTTGGATCCTGATCTAAAGTAGCGGTGATGTTTTCCTATCTCTGTGTTTTAATTCATTTCATTCCGTTTCTGCTGGCTTGCATCAGAAGATTGGCATAGGATTTACACTTGTTAGGTACCCTATGTCTCTTCTCTCCTTGCCATTGATGTTTTTCTTCTAAATGTGTTATTCTAAGAATTGATTGCAGTTGATTTAACCAGTGTAGTGGATGTTATTGCCTGCTCTCTGATGTATGAATTAAATGTATATGTTCTTAGATTTTTCTTGTTAAGGGTTTAGCTGGAATATTTGGGAACACTGGGGATTAGAGTTAGCCCTGTCCACTAGGATCCTTGTGCAACCAGCTGGTCTTTAATTTTGTGCCCTGAATCTATGTTGTCTCCTCCTCTCCTACCATTCCATATCACACAATCATCTTTAAGATCCAACGTTTTAGATTACTAGCCCAATTGAAAGCCTGCCTATTGATTAGCAAGCAAATCCTTTCCTGACTCCATTTCCCAAAGGTTTTGAATGCTCCCTGTAATACTTCACCTTTGCCTTATTCCTCTTTGCTCATCCTGGTCTTGCATTGAATCCTTCTTTCCTGATAACTAGCAACCAAACAGACTCACAATCAAGCAAACAAACCCTGAGCCTTATAGCTAGCCTAACATCTTAGCATTCGAACTTCAAGACATATACTTTTGTCAATCATAGAGAGATCCCTCTCTAGACCCAGGAAGGCTAGATCCTGAGGTCTGAAAGTGGTTTGATGTTGCCTCATCTTTTGGTCTTGCCAATCTGGCCAAAACATGGGAACACCAACATAATAGCGACTCCGCTGGGGAGAATTCTAAGTATTTCTCACCTTACCACATCATAAGAGCCTCAGAAACCCACAATCTCTGGTTAGGTTGGCAGTTAAACGCTCCTATTCACAGATAAAACTCTATACCATTTGTTGTGTTTTCTCCCATACTCTCAGACAGAGTCTGGAAAGGGCCAGGTAGCTTCTGGATCTCACACTCTTTCAGAGGTGACATATCTGGTAAATGCCCTCCCAGTCAATCTCTGGTTGGAGTTTGCTGTGTTTGGAAGATATCCTTGAAAGAGGACATCTCATAAGCACTGTGGTGGACAATGTACCCTCCAAAAACATCCTAACCCTCCACCTGGCGACTCCATAATTTCTAAACGTTTTAAAGACTCCACTGGTGATCAGTAGGCCTGCTGATTGTCTTGGTTCACATAAAGACTCCACTGGGATACCAGAGCCATTACAACATCAACCACAGTAGAAGGAACAAGTAGGGTTAAGCTGCTTGGTTAGGGACATCATTCTGGCTTTCAGAACCATTCACACAAGAGCTTACCCTAACCTAGACCCACCTGAAATAGTTGACAACCCTGAGAGCATCCTCAAGGGATCTCCTATGCCTAAACAATCAACTATTTCCAGCCTCATCCATAGAGCTAATTCTACACCAGAAAACTTTACAGCTCTATCAGACCCATTTTTTGACCTAGGCACTTACAACAGTCTACCAAGAGCTAGGTCATTCAGTATCCTAGACCAGCCAGACCTTGAGCTCCCTGGTTCACCACCTCTTAGTGGTAATCACTTTTGGGATAGACAGACCCCTCCATATGCACCCCCTGATATTCACTTCATTCAAAACTTGGGGCTCAATCATCCTAAATCTACTCAGAAAACTTTTGCTGGCCCTAGTGTCCCTGTCATCCATATACCAGCTGCTCAAGTCAACCCTTTACCTCATCAGAACATCATTATGGCAGCCTGGTATGCGCCTTTGGTTTTACCCCAGCCTCTAGTACCCTTACCAAATGATTATCAATCAAAGATCCCACACTTCACTGCAAAAGAGTCTACCACAGCACAATACCATGTAGATAGGATGGAAGATTCTTTTGACTACATGGAGATAGATGATGATACAGTCAAAATGAGAATCTTTGCCCAGAGCTTAAGGGGTGATGTGAAGAAATGGTTTAAAGGCCTACCCCCGGGTAGCATTAATGATATTCCATCTCTATATTAGACTTTCATAAAAAAATGGGAGGTTAAGGCCAACCCTCGCCAAATCCTGGCAGAGTATATGAACCTTAAAAAGAAATGTAGGAGAGAGTGTCCATGATTACACAACAAGATTTAACAGCATTTACAATGCTCTCCCTCCACACATGAAACCTCCCCAAGGTATGGCTCTAGCGAAATACCCCAAAGGCTTTGATGCCAACATGGCCTACCAACTTAGGGAGAGAGATTAAAACACGTTGTAAGACATGCAAAAAGGACCAGTGAGTGTAGAGGCTAATCTGATCGATAAAAGAGCAAGATTGAGAGCCGAGAAAAGGGTAACATATAGGGATGACAGTATAGCTTCCACATCCGATCCAAATTATGACCGTTTATCTAAAAATGTGGAAAGGCTACAACAGATGATGGAAAAAATGGTTGTCACAGTTAATAACCAAAACAGAAATCAAAATCATAACCAAAACTAGAACTTTAGAAGAAACAGCACCCCTCCCAACAGACAAAGAGAATCAGATCAGCAAGTTATTCCCCCATTCCAAGAGAACTTTCTTGATGAAGATGAGGGAATCATAGAAGAGTCTGAGGGAACCACAATAAACATGTTTGAAACAGAAGATTCAATCCATAATTGTTACACAGAAGAAGATCACTCCCCACCCTCTTATTGGGACGAGGAATGGTTAGAAATTGAGGATTACAGGTTAGGATTTGAAAATGCCATGATGCAGGTCAGAGAATAATATGAACTTAGAAGCAAAAAGAGCCAGGAAACTACCAAAACAAAAGCTTCTGAGGCCACCATCAAGAAAAGACCTGAGAAAACTTCTAAAGCAACTGCTGAAGATAACAAATCAGCAGCTGAGAGTTTTGGAAAGAACAAAGGAAAAGACAACCAAAACACTGATACACAAGGTCAACCAACAAGCAGCACTAGCACTGCAGTTAGTGCTCCTGACAAAACTGTCACAAACACTGTACATAGTGAGAATCAGCACACTGATTCAACCACTAAGGTGGTGACTAACAAAACAGAGTTGAACATTCCAAAGAGTTAGTCCACTTTCAATTTGGAAAGTGAAATTGCAAGAATTAAAATCTCCGTCCCACTCTCTGAGCTGGCCACTCAGGATGTATATAAAGGCCAAATTTTGAAGGCATTAAACTTAGGTGAGAATAGCGACACTGTAAATCTGAGTGATGATCAACCAACCCTTCTGTTTGGTCCAAATATTGAAGGGAAGTTTCAGGAAGGGGTAGTGCCCCCTTTTTATATCAGCCTTAATATCCATGTGTTACACAGTAATTTGTCACCGTCCCTACAATTCCCCGTCCCGCACATTGGAGGGCTCATTCTGTGACCTGTGAGTAGTGTTATGCCTTGAAACCACCTTCACTGCATTCCTCTAAACATGAGCTTCAATTTCCCTGAAGACATCTCCTTGCAAAAAACCATAAAAACACCCCTTTTTGCATTGGCGCGGGCAGCCAGTTCATCACTCGCGCCAATTGGGAAAATCCTACAAAGAGGCCGCGTCAACTAGCGCTCTGTCCCAGAGTCGCAGTCGCGCCAGCCAATTTAAGGAGTGTTTTTTAAATAAAATGGTGGAAGTTTCGTTTCAACAAACTCAAAAACTGCTATCTATCTTGAGTTGGGGGTTTGGCTCCGGGAATTCCATGTAGGGGAAGTGGTTTGCCACCTCTCATGGAAGCTTCCTTGAAGATAGGGCCAATCCCACAATTATAGGGATCCAAACTCCTCTTCCTCCATCTATAAAAGCTTTCCCATTTCCATTGCAAGCTAGTGTGGAAGTGCCCAAGTCTTGAATCTCCAAGTTCCCAAATTCCCAAGAGCCTTGTGCTGCAAGAGCCCTCATTCTTCCCTTAAGGCCAAACTCAAGCAAGGAGACTATCGTCGAGAGACTCTAAGAGAGGCTTGTCCCATCCTTGGCAGGCTTTGCGAGACGTGTTCTACTGGTGACCCCTCCGAAGGAGACCTCAGCGTCAGAACATTGGTTGTACTCTCTTTCGATTGTTTATTAATGAAAGACTACTGGTTATGGTTCCACTCTGGTTTTCGTTTATGATGATGATGAGTTATATCCTTTCTGACTGATATATAGTTGCGTATTTTGGATTTTATGCTTGTATTCATATTGTTTCTTGCATGTGCAGGTGTCCATTCACGGAGATCGTGGGGATCGTGATCTGTCGAGGCTAAGGAACGGGAACACCGTCTCTTCTACGAATCATAGCGTTAGACTCCAGGTAGGCCTCCATCGTTGGTCTGTTTATTCGCAATTAGGAACTTGCGCTGTAGCATTTGATGATTGTTGCTAGACCCGTTCTGGGCTAGTAGGGATCGCCTCTGTCCACAGAGGGGATTTACCTCTTCAACAATTTGGCGACTCCACTGGGGATCGTCTAGTTTTGATTGTCTCGTTTTGATTGTTTCTCAATTCTCCTTGCTTGATCAACCTTGTGGGCTGGGTTCTTTTGCTGTTTTTGCTTCTTGGTTTGCTTGGATATCATTGATCTACTTCTGGAGTAGTTTTTTTTTTTTTTTTTTGGCTGAGAAACTCGGCTGGCGCGCTTTTTAGCTCGACAGTCGCGCCAATTGGCACTGGTTGCTTGTGTATCACCCGCGCCAATTGCTTTATGGCGCCAGTTACAACCTCACAGTCGCGCCAATCCTGTGAGGCATTAGAGTTTGCTCAGTTTTGAGCTCTCTGGGTCTGGTCAGTGTGTTTCTTTTTGGTTTTTCGACTGTCTGAGTGTGTTGGAGTCCTGTTTGACTGGGATTTTGCCTTCATCCTTTGGTTGTTTGCTTTTCTCCATCGATTTCACGTTTTAAGCCCTAGGGCATCTAGTGGCTTTGTGTGTCGAGCCCTCCTTGGAAGTTTTGGTGTTTTGTTAGTCCAGTCAATTCTTTGATTACTCCTCCGCATTCTCTTAGTGGTTGTTTACCGTTTTATTGCGATTTTTGGGTGATTGTTCTTCTCTCCATTCAAATTTCGTTTGGTCTTGCTTTGGGCCTAGATCACATGGTCCATGGAGCCTTTTGGGTCTTTTTTGGTTTTGAAGGACTGCTTTGTCACTTTAGAGATCTGATTGTGAGCTTGTATTGAGTGAAATTCATTTGTTTTACTCTTTCATTATTGTCTCTCAAATCGTTTCTCTTGTTTTCATTTGTTTAGTGCATTGTGTCATTAAATGGTGAAAATATATACAAAAATCTCTTTTTCTTCATTAGTTAGTGCGAATTGAAATCTTTTTGGTGTCATTAGTAATTAGTGGCTTTAGAAGAAAAGTTTTTGGTTTTCATTAGCTGCATTAGAGACTTTGTTGTTTGCTTTTTGATCGTTTCATTGTTGTATGAAAAAGCTCTTAACTCTCTCATAGATAGCTTTCATCGAATGAAACGTACTGTGGCATTTAGTTGCATTTAGGAGATCTTTTGAGACACATCATACGCTAGGGCCTGAAAACTGAAACGTAATTGAAGATCAACTTTAAAATCTACTCAATTTACACTAAGGCAGCATTGAAACATTTAACGTAACACATTTAGAGGTCTAGGCTAGAGACGTGTTCCTGCGTCTTAAAACCTAGTAGCTGTCGTTCGCCTCTTGGCTTTAGACAGCGCTAGTACGGACTTGTGCTCCCCGTACCGTCGCGTATATAAAGGGAGACCCCAATAGGTTTCAATCCTTTATCCATAGGAAGCCGAGTCTGCCGCCCTATACCCGTGATACACCGAACACAGCATTCGGGGAGATTGCCTGCACGTACGGAAAGTCCTTGGTTGGTAAGGTGTATATTGCAGTTCACGGTTATTTGGTACACCCTTTACCTATATTACCTGAGCAGTCATTTTCTCTTTTCTGACTCCTTAAACTTGGAAGGATCACCAAGCGCTTGTCCTTTCACGCTTGTGTCAAATCTGAAAGAGATAGAGTCACCTTTTATCCGTTTCTCGACTCTTAAAACATGAAATGGTGAAGTTCTTAAAGTTTCAATGTGGTAAAAAATTAATCACCCGCGATCACACTCCCTGTTAGTTTTTTCTTGCCGGCCGTTTGATTGTGTGTCTTGACTCTTTTTCAGCCCGTGTGCATTTTGAGTTGTTGATGGCAACTTTTCCGGAGTTCACCAACCAAGGAATCCCCTCCGATGGGAATCTTGGTCATTTCTCTCCTTTTGGGAATGTTGGCGCTCCTTACATGGCAACGTTGTCCCTTCCTGGGTTAAATATTGGATTTCCCGTTTGGTTGTTCTCAACCTCTATGGTTCCGAATGTCTCGGCCACTGTTCAATCATCTCCTCCGCCTGAACAACATCATGTTGATTCGAAGGTGGACCTCTCCCCTTCTTCGCCTATTTCTGCGTCTTCCTCTTCTACTTCGCCTAGTGAAAGTCTGGATTCGAGTAACCAGGTGGCTAAGAAGAAGAAGAAGAAGACAAAGAAGAAGAAGTCTTAAAAGCAAGAGGCTAAAAGCGTAGCTGCTGCTTCTGAAAAATCTCCTCTTAATATACCTTCCAACCCTCCGCGGAAACTCAAATTCCCTTGCATGTTATGCACATGAGACCATCTTCTTCGAGACTACCCTGGCATTCCCAAGGTACTTGAAGCATGGTCCAACGCTCGCCCACCGTTGCCTTCAGTTTCCAAGAGTCAGGTTGGGGGCACATCTTTAGCTCAGGCTCCTAAGAAGCAGGGTAAGATCACCAATCCCTGTAAGTTGTGTGAAGGGCACCATGCCATTCACCTTTTTCCGTATATGGATGAAGCCAAAAGAGTCTTGGAAAAATCAGCTGTTTCTACACCATGCCTTCCCGCTGGTTATAAACAGCTCTCTTCGAGTCTCCCACCTCCTGATGCCACGATTGGTCAAGAGTCATCCTTGGCCAATCCCACTCCCTCGGAAATTCAGATTCAAGAAACCATCCCTGACCAACCATTGGTCGTGGGATCGGTTGAACTGGCCCCGTCCGCGGTACACCAGGTCTTTTCCGTGGAGAGTGGATCTCATACCCCTCATGTTCTTCTTGTCTCTTCAGATTCTTCGAACTTGGAGAAAAATTCTCCTATCCCTGTACCTCAAGAAGTTGCTCCTCCGCCTCCCGTAATCGAGGGTCCGGAGGATACTCCTCCCACCTTCGAGATGGAGGTCACGGAGGGTGCTCCTTCTTCCGTAACACCAGGGGAAGACCTTCTCAGTTCGATGGTAGCCCCTCCGAGTAGTCTGGTCGCTTCCTTTGATTGGAGTCGATTTGCCGGATTCCGCCTTCCATCTTATGTGCCTTTCGAGATAACGGTATAGGCCTGTAATCTAGTCCTACCCAGCACCATTATAGATGAAGGTGCCTCTGTTAGTATTCTATCCTCGACTACCTGGAAAGCTTTCGGTTCGCCGCCGCTTGCGCCTGTTACGCAGAATCTGCTGACTTTTAACCGAAGAACGAGTCAACCGATAGGGATCCTCCCAAGGTTTCCTATTACTTTGGGAGGTAAAACCGTCCATATGGACGTGATGGTTGTTCCAGGCCCCTTGGATTTCAATCTGCTTTTGGGGCGTGATTACACCTATGCCATGGGGGCACTTTCCTCCTCCCTTTTTCGCGTAGTTTGTTTCCCGCATGAAGGACGCATCGTGACCATTGATCAGCTTTCGTTCTTTGGTCCTGATATGGCAGCTGGCCCACCATCATCCCCTCCTGGTTTTTATCCACCCGTTGTATCTACCCCACCGCAGGTCAACTATGTGGCTACTTAACTCGTGCTTGTGCTCAGTGATGATACCATCGTGCATAGTGTGCTGGGGGCATTGGGTCCCGATTTCCAAGATGTTGTTCTCCCATCCGGTGCGGAACTCTTGGAGATCTTGACTTCTTATTCATCATGACGCATTTTCTGTCGGAGCATAGTTCCTCCACTTGTGTCAAGCTCCTAAAACAATGAAACAAGCGGCTACGAGGACAGTTCTTTTAAGTGTGTCAACCTCTTTAAAATAATGAAACATGAGCCTGTTCAATTCGAGTTTGTTAGATTTAGATCAAATTGCGTGTTGAACCTTCACTCCATTTCCAATGGACTGAAGCTTGGGGGGCATGCGCCTCAAATTGAGACACCATGCTGGGGGGCATGCCCGCTTTCATCATTTTTCAAGCATAGTTTGTGTTTTAAGCTTGCATAAAAATAAAACTCATTTTCAAGCATAGTTTGCATATGTGTGTCTTCATGTGTGTTTTTAAGCTTGCGTAAAAATAAAATGTGTGACTAGATACATTATGTAAACTTTCTCATTTGGGTCGTTTGTTATGCAACTGATACATTAGATGCCATTATATTAGATATTTGCATGGCATATATAAAAACATCATCATATGTAAAAAGGAAAATCCATCCAAAAATAGATAGGTATATATAGATATCTAAATGTTTACATAGCGTGTGTCACATAAGATCAAAAAATATACATGTTTGTCTTATTACATCCGGAGACGACACGTCTCTAAAAAATATGCATGAAATAAAGCCCTAGGAGTCTAATCTACGTGGTGCTTGTTGTACATATTTACTCCTGCATGTAAATTTTCGGCCTACCACCTTTCCTAAATTTCTTTCAGACCTCCACCGTGACCTAAATCCCGATGCTCCCGCTTAATAGCGCCATCCCCATTCAGAAAATGCACTTGGCCAAAGTCTAAAACGCATATTTTAAATATCGGGCCGAAGCCCCAAGTCCTTAGCCCCTCTCCTTATTACTGTCATATGACCCGAGCCCAAAAACCACAGGCCATAGGGAAAGGAGCTCAGTCATAAAGTTTTCGGGGGCGGTATTAACCGTCTGATCAAGCAAAATCAACGGAGCGGTGACCGTTTCATATGGAGGGCCCCGCGCGCGGGAAACCGGCGGTATTACCCCCGCACCACCTTCATCGAAGCGGCGGTATTAACCGCAGGGGCAGCGATCCCATACAGAAAGCACCGCGTGTCGTTGGTACGGGCTATGAAACCGCTCTCCCCGCGCGTTAAAGGCTGTACCAGGGCCGGGCAGCGGAACTCGTCTGAACCATCCGATCTGCCTATCTTCATCCGACGGTGGATATGTGCCGGAGCTGCTCACTTGTTAACGATTATTCACCGCGGTCTATGGCCCACCGCCGTGCTGCTCTTAACGTTATCCGACCGTTGATCTGTATTTGTGATCCAACGGCCCAGAGTCTAGTTTCCCCACCTGTTAACTCCGCTTCCATGTCACCATTCCACTTGTCCCCCCGTACTCCTACGTGTTCACTTCCGTGCGCACGAAACATTTCCCCCGTCATATATATATATATATATGTGTGCGTGTGTTTTCGTCCATATTGCCCCATTTTATTTATTCCCCCACGACCTAACTGTTTTACACGCTGCGCCTGTTTACTCCATACCTCCATCTCTTTGTCTCCCGCCACCCTGCGTATTCCTGTCCTCTGTTTGCATCCACGACGTCGTCTTCATTTCCATCTCCACCATCCCCGCCTTCATTTGTGTCAGTTTTTCTAATATGTTCATGGGTTTTTCAGGTTTCAAGATAACAGGAAGGTGTTTTAATTCGCTGCCTCTGTTGCAGAGGTTTGGGGCCCATTAAAGATGATTTTCCATGGGTAAAATTTAATGAAGAAGCTGAGGGTAGGCGTGAGAAATGACCGCCATTAAAGAAGACACAGATATGGATTCTCAGAACCCTCCAGATAAATTTGCCCCGCAATAAAGATCCAGGATTCAAATCTAAAATCAAGGGTCGAGAGTACAGTACCGAACTGTAGACTATCTCAGAACTCTTCTGGCAGCAGATTTTCCCTCAGCCGAAGGCAATGCATTGTATATATTTTATTAATTGTGTCTTGTATATAAGGAGATTTTTATCTCCCAGCATTTATTTCCATAGGCAGATTGTAAAGTACAGACATTCATAGAGTGGGCGCGAATGTTTTCCGCCATTTTGATTCAAAATAAGTTATTAAATGCTTTCTATCTACCGCCTCCTCTAGAATTCTCGATCTCATCTATAAAGACCCAAAAAGAAGACATTGTAAGGGTTCCAGATTTCTATCAGCAAACTGTGCAGCGAGAAGACTTTTGTATACATTTTTGTAATATTTCTGTATGAAGCTTCAGAGCCCGTAGGGTCTCAGTGAGGAGGGGTTATAACTGTAATAAGGATTCTGGTCTTTGGTATCTCACAGTATGTAATTTCTCTCATGTGTTAATACAATATCTCTTTCATGCTCATTATCTTCTTGTATCATGTTCTAGAATGCGAGTGGCTCACTAGTTTGCATTAAGGATTCATCCTCGTTGATGCCCTTTTCGGAATTAGTCAAGTGCTTTAAATAGGCCTAGTCATGGTATACTGTTCCATGTTCACTCTTTCCATATTTTCTGCTATATTAGTTGCTTGAGGAGGGTGCTTTTAAAACGCCATTGTCATATAAGGATTCGTAAATTGGTGCGCCCTTATATGGTTTTGTTGTGTATCTGGGTATCAGTCTCATGCCAGCTAATATCTTCTTATGTTTCCTCACTGCACTCACTTCCTGATATCTGATTTCTGTGATATATTATTTGAATCAGCCCTCTTTATAGTAAGTGGTCTCTTAACTGTCTGATGCTTTCATGCTGAAGTTTTACATGATGTTCCTACATTATTCTTATCTTTGTGTCAGCTTCTGAGAGATATTGGTCCCATTCAAAACTAATTTCCTTGTTCAAACAAGAGATAGTAAGTGAGCTCTTGGACTGACAACCCAAACTATAAAGGGCTCCTTGCTATATTAAGATGTCCTAGGCACTGGTCTATGGCAACTCTAGGCTGTCTTTAGGAGGGTGACAAAATCATCCACAACAGTGCTCATGATAACAAGTCACCGCACGCACTAGGCGTCTCAGTAGACGGTGGAGGCGACTAGGCACTCCCACCGTATGTCTCTGATATGCTAACGGTACATCCGCCAGCCGGGCATAGTCTGGAATCCCCCGGGCGATCCCCTCAAGGTTCTGGACCAACTCTCCTCCTTCCGCACCCTCCTCATGAGGATCGACTGCGAGCTGAGTTCTCCGTGTGATAGGAGACATCCTGGCTGGTCTCTCTGGGCCGACATCTGCATACGCATGTAACTGCTGTCAGAATGGACATGTATTAACAAAAAATCATAAAACATAAAAATAAAAACATATCATACCCAGCTCCTCGTCCCAATCGTCTCCCTCCGGCAATGGGAGATCTGGGTCTCCAGTAAAGTCTGTCCCGGCATAAGGCCAGTCCTCAACTACAATCAACTGGCGC
Organism: Pinus albicaulis; assembly: GCA_034641835.2. Lineage (NCBI taxonomy): Eukaryota > Viridiplantae > Streptophyta > Pinopsida > Pinales > Pinaceae > Pinus > Pinus albicaulis. The sequence goes on along the minus strand of CM076571.1, from coordinate 598,827,667 downwards.
CGTAACCACCCAAAAAACTCTGGCCTCCAGGACATCTGTTGGCCCCCTCCTGCTCTGGGCATCAGTGCTGCCTAGCGAGCCATTCTCGGCGCTCGTGGTATCGGCTCCGCTACAATGGCCCCTTGGCCCTGGAAGATTGGTAGTCGTTCCAGAATGAACGATACCAGAATGGACCCGTAGCCAAACTGCTTCAGCTTGGCTTGTTTGCACCTCGTCAGCTGTCTCTTGATGTTGATCGTTACTGCTGTGGCCCAGTCAAACAGTATGGGACTCATGCACTCTGAAGCCAGTAAGAGTTGGGCTTTCGTCGCTTCGTGCGGTGCCTGCGATCCCGCAGCCCGCGTGATGGTATGTAGCACTACTCGTAGTGCCAGATCGGGGATGGTGTGGATATCCACCTTTTTACTCCCTGATCCCATTTGTGCCCTTGGGCACACTCGTGCCATCACTTCCTCCATTTTCTCACCAGATGGTCTGCTCCCTGTCAGTATGGGTACCGGACCTCTGCGCGACAGTCCGGTTATGAAGTACACATCAGAAACGTCCAGTTCTAACACCTGGTCTCGTAGCTTGAATACTTGTTCCTGTTCATCCCAAATGCTCACCAGGTACTGAAGAACCTCAGGTTGAGCTCGTAAACAAGGTGTCAGGAAGAATTTCTTGAGCCCACAATTTCTGAGGGCATTCATACAGGCCTCATTTTCCATGGCCATTTCGTCCTCTTCCCCATGCTCTCTTTCTTTACACTCAATCACCATTTTTCTCGGTTTCCTGCATCAACATGGTCACAAACCTTTAATTAGATCTCTGTTGAGCTTCAAAATTCATTCAAATTGATTAAAATGTCGAATTTTTAGGCGGAAAATTGGGTTCGGCTGCTGGCACGGCTGTTTTAGGAACAGTCGTGCCAGTTGGCATGAGCCCTTTGCATATAAAAGCCCATTGGCGCGGGTCCGTGCCCGATACCCGCGCCAATGAGCGGAGCCCTAAAAATTCAAAAAATTGCCACAGAAGTCTATTGCATGATGGAAAACTATTGAAAAATGGATTGAAATGAAGTACAAGGAAGTGCCTCTTACCTGGAACTGACGGAACTCTGAATGGTAGCCTGGATCGGTCGCAATCGCCGCCAGAAGTTTGCACAGTAAATGGACCAATGTTGCTCTTCACTCAGGTAAAAAGGTAAAAGTAATTTTATTTTTACCATTCGAGGCTTATTTATAACTTTTTGAGCTTTATTTAGGTTTAAAAAGTCATTTTTCATTAATATTTCACATGTTTTGTCGAAAATGGATTTTACACTTGCCTTTCTGTGCAGCAACAGGTTTTTTATGCAACGTAAACGGCGAAACGAGTTGTATTTTATACTTTTTCGGACTCGGTAAAAACACGAAAAAGTCACTTTGGAGTCATATTTCAGCTCTTTTCTGACTCTCTAAACATGAAAAGATTGCCAAGGCCCTTGTCGTTTCGATCTCGTTAAAGTGGCTGCGAAACGACATCTACCCAGTATACGTTTACCCCTTTTTCGGGCTAGGATGGATTATTTACGAAAAAGGAATACCCTAGCCTATCGTGACTAGGAGGTTTTCTCGGATATTGTTTTCTACCTTTTCGGGTCTGAGAAAATATTTACGAAAAGGGACCTTTGGAGTTTACTTTTCTGCTGTCTTTTCAAACTCTCTAAACATGAAAAGACGCCGAGTTCTTCCTTTGTCAGACTCGTTAAACCCTGATGACATCGGATTCAGTCAAAATGACGCTACTCGAGTCGCTTCTTCCTAGGACTCGTAAAATGTACTAGGATGGGCTTATACAGCGAGCATATGGTACCCTCTTCAAGCTCGTGTAAAAATAAAGAGGTACTCGCCAGAAATGGTGGGGAAAAATAGAACCATCATCATTGTTGTGTCGGCAGTATGTCGCTCTTGAACATGGCACTTGTCTGCATTCGTGTCGGGTTGGGGATATCTCATCTCGTTCTTTCACTTGCCTCTGTGGGTTTGGGTGATCCTTTTTGACCTCTCATCTGCTTCTTTGCCTCGTCACCATGACCTCTGATCCGTTGATGTCAAATGTTGCCAAATCCACTGTCGTGCCGCCGATATTTTCAAGATAAGTTGACCTTTGCAAAATATCAACCTTCCTCTGATCCCCATATGATCCTAATTCACAAAAACATTATGTTCTTTTGTCTCGTGTCGATGATGTGGGAAACACTATGGCCCACCTTCGATCAAGGTCACTTCCCGTCGACTTTAGCTCATTATCCGAAAAGCTGGTCTAGGAGACTCCCTTCTGGTACCTTGGAGCTTGCATGCCTCAATGGCAGGTTCTTCACGTTCGACGTGAGGTTTTCATCATTGGCCTTCGATCGAGTGATTCTACGGGTGTTCGACGCCAGCTCATTGATTCACATGCCATAGATTGTACCTACAGTACCTTGAGGGCCATTGTCATCATTGGTGGTACCTCTTGCGTCTGTTAACAGCTTTCATCACTAGCTGGTAATCAGGAAATGTTCTTGCATGTTCAAATTCAGCCCACTCATTCACATGCTTGAACTTGTACTTTGTTCGGGTCAAGATGGAGTGCAAGACCCTGGATTGTGTCTGTTGTAATCCAGGTTGCGATTTTGTGGATTATTATGATTATTTACATTACTCATTCACTGGATGGCTGCGCCCATACCTGAGTCTATTTATCGATCCTCACTGGATGGCTGCGTCCATACCTTGGATCTAGATTATTGTATACTCTGTTATGGATGGCTGCGCCCATACCACATATACATCATGTACTTGAGATATCAGTTGTATTTCTCCACGCAGGTTTTCCGACAGCGGATTTTCAGTTGGACACGTTCTCGTAAAGCATTTCACCCCTCTCTCTCTCTCTCGGGCCTCATGCTTTAGGGGGCATCTGTTACATAGTAATTTGTCACCGTCCCTACCATTCCTCGTCTCGCACATTGGAGGGCTCATTCTGTGACCTGTGAGCAGTGTTATGCCTTGAAACCACCTTCACTGCATTCCTCTAAACATGAGCTTCAATTTCCCTGAAGACATCTCCTTGCAAAAAACCATAAAAACACCCCTTTTTGCATTGGCGCGGGCAGCCAGTTCATCACTCACGCCAATGGGGAAAATCCTACAAAGAGGCCGCGCCAACTGGCGCTCTGTCCCAGAGTCGCAGTCGCGCCAGCCAATTTAAGGAGTGTTTTTTAAATAAAATGGCGGAAGTTTCGTTTCAACAAACTCAGAAACTGCTATCTATCTTGAGTTGGGGGTTTGGCTCTGGGAATTCCATGTAGGGGAAGTGGTTTGCCACCTCTCATGGAAGCTTCCTTGAAGATAGGGCCAATCCCACAATTATAGGGATCCCAACTCCTCTTCCTCCATCTATAAAAGCTTGCCCATTTCCATTGCAAGCTACTCTGGAAGTGCCCAAGTCTTGAATCTCCAAGTTCCCAAATTCCCAAGAGCCTTATGCTGCAAGAGCCCTCATTCTTCCCTTAAGGCCAAACTCAAGCAAGGAGACTATCGTCGAGAGACTCTAAGAGAGGCTTGTCCCATCCTTGGCAGGCTTTGCGAGACGTGTTCTACTGGTGACCCCTCCGAAGGAGACCTCAGCGTCAGAACAATGGTTGTACTCTCTTTCGATTGTTTATTAATGAATGACTACTAGTTATGGTTCCACTCTGGTTTTCGTTTATGATGATGATGATTTATATCCTTTCTGACTGATATATAGTTGCGTATTTTAGATTTTATGCTTGTATTCGTATTGTTTCTTGCATGTGCAGGTGTCCATTCACGGAGATCGTGGGGACCGTGATCTGCCGAGGCTAAGGAACGGGAACACCGTCTCTTCTACGAATCATAGCATTGGACTCCAGGTAGGCCTCCATCGTTGGTCTGTTTATTCGCAATTAGGAACTTGCGTTGTAGCATTTGATGATTGTTGCTAGACCCGTTCTGGGCTAGTAGGGATCGCCTCTGTCTGCAGAGGGGATTTACCTCTTCAACACCATGATAAGATTCTCCACAATGCAATCAATGATTCTGGGGCGTCACACAACCTGATGCCTAAAGTAGTGATGGAAAGATTAGGCCTAGAGATAACCCATCCCTATAAAGACCTATATTCATTTGACTCTAGCAGAGTAAAGTGTCTCGGCCTGATCAAAGATTTGTGTGTGAGCCTTACCCAGATTCCAGCAAAATGTATGGTCATGGATGTCGTCGTGGCAGATGTGCCACCCAAGTATGGCATGTTATTATCAAGATCATGGGGAGCCAAGCTGCAAGGAACTATGCAGATGGATGGGGCCTATGCCACAATCCCCATCTTTGGCCAACTTAGAAGACTGTACAGGGAGGCAAAAATGAAATTCCTGGTTAGTAGCCCTAAAAAGCCTGAAAACTCTCCTTTATACTCTGTACATACAGACCTTTACTCCTTCATCCTTTGTAATGATGAATCCTTAGAAGGGTCAGCGTCCAAAAACATAAATACGAACGAGGGAACAGAGGCCATGGACTTTAACATAATGGCTAATCTAAACTCAAAAGAGGAAAATGTAGAAAACTCATAACAGTGCACTGAACTAAAAACTCAAAGTGAACCAGGAACAAAACCCAATCAGCCAACTAGTCACCTCTCTGATTTCCACACACATGAAAAAAAAAAAAATGACCCACAGCCTGGTGCAGCTCCTATAATGCAACATAATGGTGAACCCAACTGTAAGGGAGGAAGTAATGATAAAATGAAAAATGAATCCTGGTGGGAGATGAATTTCGATGGGTCATGCACCAAGAGAACTGCTGGAGTAGGAGTGTGGATACATAACGCATAGAGGGGTTACGCAGAGAGCCATGCCTGCAACCTGCACTTCAAGTGTACGAACAATATCGCAGAATATGAGGCTCTGATCCTAGGCTTAACTCTGTTGAAAAAGTTAGGAGCGCATAGGATAACTGTGCGTGGAGACTCTGAGCTGATCATCAAACAGGTGAGTGGTGAATACACAACGAAACATCCTAGGCTGAGAGCATATAGGAATGACACTATGGATTTATTGAAAACATTTGTTGAGTACGAATTAGTGTTTGTTCCTAGGAGTCAAAATTTCATTTCAAATGGATTAGCTTGCCTAGCTAGTTCATACCCTAAGATTCCAAGCGACCAACAGATCATCATTCAGACCAAATTCAGCCCTGCAGTGTTGGACAATGAAAAATATTGGCAGGTTTTTGAAGGAGATAAACAGATTGAGGATTTCTTGGTAGGCGGGAGGGAGTTTGAATTTTCTGATTCAGACCCCAAATCTGACAGTAGCTGCCTAAGTGAAGAATCCTCAGATGAGGAAGAAACACCCTGTACCATAGAAATAAACACTTTAAACGAACAGATTGGAAATCCAAACGAAAAATGTGAAAACGCAGATAGTGAAGAAGTAGAGGTGTTGCAGACCAAAGATAAGAACATACTTCGAGGTCTGGCACCTTTAGAAGACCTTTTTGACTTCGATGATGTAGCAAAAAGGCCCACCATAGAACATGCAAAATCTGATGTTGAGGAATGCAACATAAGCACTGAAGATAAGCCCAAGATGATCAAATTGGCTAAGTCCCTGCTTGCAAACATGAAAAATAAGTACATTGACCTCTTCAAGGAATTCATTGATGTGTTTGCTTGGAGTTATGAGGACTTAAAGGCCTATGACACAAACATCATACAGCATAAGATACCCTTGAAAGAAAATCAGAAGCCCTTCAGACAAAAACTTCGCAGAATAAACCGAAAACAATTGCCTGCAGTGGAAAAAGAAGTTAAGAAGATGTATGAAACAGGTATAATTGTGCCTGTGAGGTTCTCTGATTGGGTATCAAACCTAGTGGCTGTAAGAAAGAAGACAGGGGAGATCAGGCTATGCATAGATTTCAGGAATCTTAATAGAGCCTCACACAAAGACAATTACCCTTTGCCTAAAATGGAACATATTCTTCAGAGGGTAGTAGGCTCCAAAAGGATCTCCCTGCTAGATGGTTTTTTAGGTTACAACCAAGTCTTATTAATCCCAGAAGATCAACTCAAAACAGCCTTTACCACTCCATGGGGCACTTTTATGTATTGAAAAATGCCTTTTGGACTGATGAACGCTGGCGCAACCTTCCAAAGGGCAATGGACATAGCTTTTTCAGATGAAATAGGACACTTCATTTTCATCTATCTGGATGACATAACAGTCTATTCTAAGACTGAGGAAGAACACCTAGAGCACCTGAGAAGAGTGTTTGAAAAATGCAGAAGGTTTGGTCTGTCACTGAATCCCAAAAAGACAGTATTTGGGCTGCAAGAAGGAAAACTCCTTGGCCATATTGTATCTGAGAAAGGGATTAGGATAGATCCACAAAGAGTTGAGGGAATACTACAAATCACACACCCGAGAAACATCAAAGAATTACAGTCCTTCATTGGGAAAATTAACTTCCTTAGGAGGTTTATTCCCAATCTAGCTGAAAACCTTAGGAATATGACTAACATGCTGAAGAAAGGTGTAGGAGTTAAATGGACTGTTGGAGCTAAACAATATTTTGAAACAGTAAAACTTGCACTCACCCAAGCTCCTGTTCTGATCAGCCCAGATTTCTCTAAATATTTCCTGATCTTTTCATTTGCCTCTGAGCATACAGTGGCTGCAGTCTTACTGCAGAAAAATCCAGAGGGAATGGAACAGCCAATTGCCTTTTTCAGCAAAGCGCTGAGGGATGCACCCTTGAAATACAACATAATGGAAAAATAGGCTTACGCTCTTGTCAAGGCTTTAAAAGACTTTAGGGTGTACATATTGCATTCCCACACCATAGCTTATGTGCCTAACATAATAGTCAAAGATATTTTGTCCCAAGACCCAGATGGGAAGAGGGGCAAATGGATTGTTGTGATCTTAGAATACGACCTTGAGATAAAACCCACCAAACTAATCAAAGGTCAGGGCTTAGCTAAATTAATGGCTGAATCAAGTCTGCAAACCCTTGAAATTAACATGGTAGCTGCCTTAGATGAGCAAGAAGGATTGCCTGATCCCACTATTGAAGAGAAGTTTCAGAACTCCCCTTGGTACTCTGATATCCTTTATGTGCTCACCAACCTCAATGCTCCACCTGAACTGTCAAAGACTAAGGCCAGATTCGTAAAACTAAAAGCCAGAAACTACTGCATTTTGAATGAAAACTTATACTGGAAAAACCCAAATGGCCTATTGCTCAAATGTTTTCCTGAAGTTGAGGCTAAGAGGATTAAGCAAGAATTCCATGCAGGAGAGTGTGGAGGCCACCTGAGCTGGAAGACCACTGCTAACAAAATACTCAGGGCTGGTTACTACTGGCCCACACTCTTCAATGACATCCATAAGATGGCAATTTCCTGCCACAAATGCCAGATTTTTGAAGGCAAGAGAAAACTCCTTCCCCTCCCTTTACAACCCATCACTATTGAAGGTCCTTTTACGCAATGGGGCCTAGATTTTATTGGAGAAATCCACCCTGATTCTTCTGCACAACACAGATGGATCTTAACAGCCACAGACTACTTCACTAAGTGGATAGAGACCATACCTACTACGAATGCCACAGATTCAGTCATCATTAGGTTCCTAGAAGGTCATATCCTCTCTCGGTTTGGTTGCCCAAGGAAAATAATCACCGATAATGCTGTTGCTTTTGGATCCAAGAAAATGGTTTATTTTTGTCACAGGTATCAAATAGCGCTTGGTCATTCAACCGCCTATTACCCTCAAGGTAATGGCCTAGCTGAATCATCAAACAAGAGCCTGGTGGCCATCATCAAAAAGCTGCTAGAAGAGAACAAGAAGTCATGGCATAACAAGTTGGTGCATGCCCTGTGGGCTAACAGGCTTACAATAAAGAAATCCATTGGCATGTCACCATATCAGCTTGTCTATGGATCAGAAGCAGTTTTTCCTACCAGCCTTGGGGTACCAGTAATCAAGCTTGTCCAAGAGATCCAAACAGAAGAGGACAGTATGGTTAGAAGGATAAACCAAAAAATTCATCTTCAGCAAACAAGGGAAGAGGTCTACAATAGAGCTATTAAAGTTCAGAAAAACATAAAGAGGTTGTTTGACAAGAGAACCAAAGCTGCTGATTTCAAAATTGGGGATAAAGTTCTGAAGTGGGACTCAAGGAGAGAGGATAAAGGAAAGCACGGCAAGTTTGACAGTTTGTGGCAAGGTCCATGTATCATCCAGGCCACTGTGGGTCCGAATGCCTTTTTTCTACAAGAATTAGATGGCACAGAGCTGTTTGGGGGTCCTGTCAATGGCAGGATGCTCAAACACTACTTCTGCTGATTTCCAATTTCCAGTTTCCATTTCCATTGTACATAACGTTACAATTTTTTGTTTTCAATAAAAAAGAGAAAATGTTCCAAAAAACAGAGAGAAAAGAGAGGTTCAGACATGCTCAAAACATGAAACTCTGAAGTGCAAAGATTGGCTCAGACATGCTCAAAAACTGAGCCAAAGAAAACAAAGTAGCTGGTCCTAACATGCTCAAAATCTGGACCAGCAAAGAAGAAAGAAGAATCAGCTCTAACATGCCCAAAACCAGAGCTGAAATGAAGAAAAGAAAGTGACTCTAACAAGCTCAAAACTTGAGTCACAAAGGAAAGAAGGATGCTTCAAGATTCCAGATCTCAAGCCTTCAAAGTTTTGTTTCAGTTTTTTGCAAATTTTTGTCCATGTGCAACTGTCTTTATGCCTTGGATCAATAGCAAACTAGACTGTCTAATCCTAGTTTGACTGTTTTTAAATTTCTGTTGTAGAATGTAGAGAAAGCAATCTGCTGGACAGTTTAATCCCAACAGATATTAGATTAGGTAGAGAAACATATGAGACCAACAGTCTAATCTGGTCTCATGGAGTAATAAGGGTAGAAATAGAATAGGTTTATTTTCTTGTTTGTAAAAAATAAAAGATGTAAAGGGTCTGCTAGCTCAAATGCACCCGAAAAGAAAAATGCTAGGATTGTAGGAAAGGGTAGGTAGATTATTGAGGAAAGTGTTTCTGCTGATGTATCTATCATGATTGTGGCAGCTGATGTGAAGAAAGAAATGGATGTGCCAAGCAGCAGGCATCTGGCCTACACCAAAGATCATTTTCTGAATTCTTGACTCCTTCAAGAAGAAGTCATCCCCATGTGGAGCCACTGTTAGCCCCCTATGAATCTTTTGACAAGAAAAAAGGGGGGCTAAGTTGTTTTCTGAGCTTTCAAGGAATGCATTTCCCCTGCAAACACATCATCCTTGAAACCTATTTTATGCCCTCTGCCCACTGATTATTTCCCTCTCCTATCCTTATGTCAAATAGCCTCTCTGATTGGAAAAATGGTGCTCCAAAAGGCCTTCATTTTCCCTTGAACCCCTGCAGAACCCCCCATTTTGACCCTTGTTTTTCCCTTGTCAAATTCCCCTCTAATCCCCTAAATCCTCCCAAAATCCCCTTTAAACCACGAATCCGCCCTTGGTTTAGCCAAGAGACCCCTTTATCTCTCTATCGTTACCCATTTTGGCTTTAAATTTCATTTGAAATGGGCCAAAAACCATGTTTTCTATGTAATTGGGCCTTAGCCCCTTTCGGCCTAGCCCCCTGTACGTTTCCCTCCACATGACCTAGCGCCATGACCAGGCGCCAAGGCGGAGAGCGCTTATTTCATATGTTCATTGGGCGCGTTTACAGCCGTTGATCTAAACAGAATGGACGACGATCGCCGCCCCCGCAGCATCCATCGTTCAACCTGTTCACCGCCCAATCGAAGATCCACCGTTCGTTTTCCCGATGATCAGACGGTCCACAGTACGCCCGCCCCGGTGGCCCCCACGCCAACGTGCCCGCTCGAAAACTGGCGATATCCATCGCACCACCTTCTGAGGGTTGGCGGTATTTTCATTTTCGGAGCGATTCCATACATCATCCGACGCGTGGCATCGGTACGATAGGAAAACCACCCTCCCATTGCGCGTTAAAGTTCGTTCGTGGATGCGAAGCGATATGCACAATCGTCGTTTGATCCAGAGCTACCCATTCGACGGTTGTCGCTCCACGGAGTTGCGCGCAGGTTAATCAAAGTCATTCGTACCCCTGGCCCACTGTCTATCGCCCTCCGACGTGTTGTCCACCGTCGATCTCCTCCTGAGATCGGATGGCCCATATTTATTATCAGTCCCACCATAACCCCGTCCCGCCACGTCATCTGTCCACGTGTTCTGGTCACATTGTCATCCATCCTTTTATATATCCCGATCAAAGGTCGAATTCAAAGGTTTTCCATTTAATTTTCCATCCGCGCCACCTTTAAACTGTAGTTCCCACTATTTTCAACACACTGCAGGTCTTCCGCAACGTTTTTCGCCATCTAACTGGTCTGCATAGTCAGTCTTGCCGCCCCCCGTTGCATCCACCACCCCCATTGTTTTCTTAACCTGTTTTCGTATTTTGCAGGATTTCACAGAGGCGGAAAACCACCATGTTTCATATGTACTATTGTAATGGCGTGTTGCGCAGGGAAAGTTGAATTTGGAAGCTGGTACTACAATGGAAATGCCCGGAAAGGTAGCGATGGCATAAATATTATCCAAGGACAGTTCAATCTCCACGAAAAACCTATCCGGTGCCATTAAAACCCAGATTTTGCAGATTGAGACATTTATGAAGTGGCGGAGAAATACCAACTAATGATCAAGGATTTCAACGTTCAGTACGGAGGATTTTAAGCCTTAATCCAGAGCTCTAAAGGCAGAGTACCAGATCGAAAATCCTGAGGATCACACAGGAGGTCCAGCGCGCAGAAAACAATGTAATCGGGGTTTCAAAACAACAGAATGTTTCTTCCTGAGCAAGGACACGGTACACATTACTTGTTTCAGTCTACATTGTGTCCAAGCAAAGTCCCCCCCCCCCCCCACATCAGTCCTATGCTATCAGAAGCATTTGTTGCACAACATGGTAGATCTTAGCGTCTTGATTCTAAGTTTTTGTTCAATTCACCAGAAGTACTACAGAGTACTGCGACCAAGTACATCAGAGAAATACTGGAGTAAATGGGAGCCTGGAGAAAACCACTCTCTCACCCAGAAGAGTGCCATAGATAAATGCACAGAATTTATACAGAGTGGCCTTCGACCTTCTTCCCCTTCTGAGTTTTAATGCTACATTTAGTTTTTCACCTACCTTCTCTGCTCCACTAGAGCTATAAATTCATGAAGAAATTCATTGTAAAGGTTGTTGATCAGTTATCATAGAATTGCAAGTAGTTTCTTTTAAGACACAGTCTCTGTGTAAAGTTGTAAGATAGGTTGAGGAAGATGTTTTCAGACTGAGTATTCAGCTATTGGCATGTTGTACTTGACTGGTATTTCTATTTAATATGACAAGCACATTTATTTGGATCCTGATCTAAAGCAGCGGTGATGTTTTCCTATCTCTGTGTTTTAATTTATTTCATTCCATTTCTGCTGGCTTGCATCAGAAGATTGGCATAGGATTTACACTTGTTAGGTACCCTATGTTTCTGCTCTCCTTGCCATTGACGTTTTTCTTCTAAATGTGTTATTCTAAGAATTGATTGCAGTTGATTTAACCAGTGTAGTGGATGTTATTGCCTGCTCTCTGATGTATGAATTAAATGTATCTGTTCTTAGATGTTTCTTGTTAAGGGTTTAGCTGGAAGATTTGGGAACACTGGGGATTAGAGTTAGCCCTGTCCACTAGGATCCTTGTGCGACCAGTTGGTCTTTAATTTTGTGCCCTGAATCTATGTTGTCTCCTCCTCTCCTACCATTCCATATCACACAATCATCTTTAAGATCCAACTTTTTAGATGACTAGCCCAATTGAAAGCCTGCCTATTGATTAGCAAGAAAATCCTTTCCTGACTCCATTGCCCAATGGTTTTGAATGCTCCCTGGAATACTTCACCTCTGCCTTATTCCTCTTTGCTCATCCTGGTCTTGCATTGAATCCTTCTTTCCTGATAACCAGCAACCAAACAAACTCACAATCAATCAAACAAACCCTGAGCCTTATAGCTAGCCTAACATCTTAGCATTCGAACTTCAAGACATATACTTTTGTCAATCATAGAGAGATCCCTCTCTAGACCTAGGAAGGCTAGATCCTGAGGTCTGAAATTGGTTTGATGTTGTCTCATCTTTTGGTCTTGCCAATCTGGCCAAAACATGGGAACACCAACAGGCCACACCACAAGTTTGCTCAAAGAATTCACCTTCAAAACTGAAGAAGGTCGAGGTGAGACACATCTCAACCAGATGGGTAGTATCAAGATCCGTGATTCAATTAATGACATTGATAACCTCATTAATGGGAATGCAAGTGTATAATGAGACAACATCAAAACTTACAAGCCTATCATTGGGATCCATTTTAATGCCTTTCAATTCTTTAATAAAGGAGGATGAGTCTTTGAAAAAGGAGTCGGTCCGTCCTACAAGAGGTTTAAGCTTATCGACTAAAAATTTAGTGAGAAGATAAGTCGAACCACTGATGGTGTTGACAATGGGGCGAAGGGGAGCTCCTTCCTTATGAATCTTTGGAAGACCATAGATCCTAGGAGTGAGGGGGTTAATCTCAATGAGCTTTTTACTTGGGGAGCCAATAGTGCTACTAGATTTTATAGCCATAGAAACTGCTTTTGAAACTTTCTTAAGGGGATTTGTGTCTAGTTTCTTGTAGCTTCCGCTATTATGAAGGTGATCTAACATATTATTATGGTAATCCTCTCTGTTTAAGATAACCATATCACCTCCCTTATCCGCCTTAAGAACAACAATGTCCTGGTTACTGTTCAAGGATTTAAGAGCCTCAAACTCAGGTTTGCTAATGTTTCTCTTAGGGGGCTTGGATTTTTTGAGAATCATGGCACAATATTGTCTAATGATGTCTTTTGAAGCATCAATTAAATCTCCAATCATGTACTTTATATCACAAATAATTTCTTGAATAGGGAATTTTCTAGGAGCCAGGGAAAAAATGAGACCCTTCTCCAAAAGACTGTAGACATGACGATCAAAAGAAAAACTAAAGAGATTTATAACAATCCTACTCAAGAGGAGGCAAGATTTTATTATAATAATAATAATAATTAATATGATAATTGTTGTTAATATTATTATTAAAACTGTTATCGTTATTATTTTTATTTTTTGTAAGTCAGAGGAATCAGCAACATCAGACAACTTTCACACGCGCGACGCGGAGTCCAACCCTCCGGCTACCACTATAACCTCTCTGGGAACCACCCAACCTGCAAGAGCGATACTCGAATAAGACGAGACTTGAACTCGTGACCTGCTTAACAACACGAATGCCTTAACAGTGCGTCCGCTGGCCACTAGACCATGCCCCTGCGGGCATAAATGTGAGTGGGCATGGCCCAGGTTCAACTGTTCAGCTTTTCCCTGCGACTAGTCACTGTCCTCGCTTAGGATTGAGCACAAAACCTGACCGTCATGATGAGTCCGACGTTACCAACCAGCCGCCTCCGCCAACCTTATCGTTATTATTATTAAAATCATTAATATGATTATTATGATTGAAAATAGAGGATTCCATATTAGAGATCAAAGTCAAAAAAGAAAATTCAAGAGGTTTATAAAAGCCCGAATCCATACCCGACTTCACGCCATCCATCGAGCTTGGGAAAGCGATATGATGGTTTAACCTTTGGAGCGGACAATCCCCTCCATAAACATAAACTAGCTTTGACAAATCATGGACATGGTCAACCGAAACATCACTTGGGACCATTGATTTCGTAAGAGAAGGGATGGGAGAGGTAAGCCCAGACCCAGTACCATCTGAATATCACAAACCGTCCTGGTTAGAGCCGCGCTGAACGATTGAGGCCGACTGATCATCAAGTCTTCCTTCCACGGTGGAGGAGATATGAACCGAAGAAGCATGCTCAACACCATAATCGCAGGATATATCAACTAATGGGAAAGAGGGGAGGGGAGACACCATGGCAGAATGCAGATTGTCAGACGGAAGAGAAAGATGAGACTGCAGATCGGCCGACGCAAATGCAGATGGGAGACACACTGGGGAATGAGGTGACTCGACAGAACCCACTGCGCTGCTCACAATTTGATCATAAAATTTAAACATGTTTTTATGATGCCATATAATGATATAAAACATTTTTTAAACAAATTTAAATTTATTTTTAATTCATGATATTTTAATAATACGAAATTGATACACAATCTCCTTACTGCTGAAACAAAACTCTAAATAGGTTGTAAAATACACTTTTATCATATGTGATACATATTAATTAAACTAGCTAGTAAAGTGCACATAGTTTCCATAAAATTATGAGAAAAAAATTATATAAGTTTAAATTAATGTGAATTTTGAAATAAAGTTTAAATTTTAACTTTTAAAAGATTTAATATAAAATAATGTGACGTGGTATTTTGCTATCTCACACAACACCATAAATATATTGTAAAATGCACCTGCACCTTATTACATGTGACACACGTCAACAAAACTATGTTTTATAATATTTTAAACAAGTTTAAATTAATATGAATTTCCAAATAAATTTCAAATTTCAACAACACAATTAATATGTTACAAAATGCACCTTATTACATGTGACACAGAAAAAACTTTGAAAATGTACATTGTTTCCCACGAAAGACATTTTTTAAACAAATTTAAATTAATGTGAATTTCCCCTTGTCTAAATGTTGGATTGTAGTGATCCCAAGTAGATAACTTTCTTTTTGAATTTCAACCTTTAAAAATTTTAACATAAAATAATACGACCTAATACTTCGATATTTTAAATATTTAGGATAAAGTGTAAGTTATAGGACAAATGAAAAGTATGTGAAAATATGGAAGTTAAAAAAAGATTTGTCATACAAATAATAAAGCTCCGACACAAAAATAAATTAATGTCTAAACTTCTGGTATTTATGAAAAAAACATGTTATTATTTTTTAATTAATTATTTATTATTATTTTTTATTTTGTTAAAGTTGATTTTTGGAGTCGGGACCTGTAAATGTAACACACTTGTTAATCCAAATCTAGTAACTACATTTTAGAGTGCATTCTTTTTTTCATGAAACAAGATTACAATAAAATAAAGCATACTAAATTTTTTAGTATTTAAAAGATTGCTATTAAAAATAAAATTTTAGATATTTAAGGGATGACAAGGAAAAAGAGGCATAATAAAATTTTGGTGTTTAATTTTTTTTTAATAAAGATAACATTTTGTTGTTTAAAAGATTTTCAATAAAAATAAAATTTTAAATGTTTAAAGAATTTAAATTCAAGCTAGAGCAAGATTTTAAGAAAAATGAAATATTAAGGTATGAACATTACATAATGTAGTTTAGAATTTTTGGAATTTTTTGTAATATGATTGAAGAGGTCGACGTTTAGGGTGAACACTTCACTCATCTTCAGGAGGAAGAAGCTAAGGGTAAGATGGGAATTATTATTTTTTGAATTATTTTAATTATTTTAATCATTTAATAACCCCCCACTCTCTCTATCGGCTAATTTGATCTCTTTCATCTTCATTGAATTTTTAACAGCTAGTATCATTTTTAATGGCTAGTATCTTTCTTATTTGTACCTTCCAGGTCTAAACTCTTCCTATTTTACACTTAGCTTCTTCCTCCTGAAGATGGGTAAAGTGTTCACCCGAAACATCAGACTCTTCAAAAATAAAGTATTTTTGCGTGTTAATTTTTTTTTAATATAAATAAGACCACTTAGATTTCATATATTTAAAAGGTCCAAGCTAAAGTTGAATTTATATTATTCTTTGTCTTTTTATATGAGTCTTTTTGTTTTGTTTTTTATGAATATATGAAATACAACATTTTACATTTTAATTTAGATTTTAAGCCACTCAACTTTTTTTTTTTTTTGGTAAATTGGGAATCCTTCTATTGATAATTAGAACCAGGATATATTTATATTCATATCTCTATCACCACAATCTACCACTCAAGAAACATACCAATAAAGAAATATGAGGTATTTAGTCATATAATCAACAAAGTTTAAATATAAATGTTTGAGCATAGCTACTTTATATAGAAATGTGCGTAAATGGCCTACAAGCCTCATATTAAACCATAAAAAACTAACAAAATCCAAAGAAGTCACTACTTTGCAAGGAGTAAGACTAACATGAAAAAAAATATGTTGGTCATCAAAACATTGTGGACACGTCAATTGGATCCAACACTGTGCCCACAGGTTGGGCCTTTCTCACAAACTAAGAGGACTTCAATACGTTCCAACCAAAGAGCCATATTGTGATGCTTAACGTACAAATCATCCATTTATAAAATAATCTCATATTTTTCCTCATGCTTATTGAGGAGGACTTTGCTTAGAAGGGATTTGATATGCTGAGTATCTGGGACCCAATTAATGGCATAATTCACTACTTCAACATCCGTGAATTCACCCCTATTAGCTAAAATATTTGCATATCCTTATTGAATTTCCTCTTGGATTTCAGGTGGGTTGTGCAGGTGAAAGCGATGATTTTTTATATGATCTCAAAGGTGAGCCTACGAACTACCTTCGGCTCCAACCAAGGCTTCCCTATGACTATGGGTTTGTTGCCTAGGAATGGTGGAAAGTGTGAACAGTTGTAGTTGAAAACGATGAAAGGGTAGAAAATCAGAGTAACAACAGTGAAGGGAGTAGTTCAAGTTGATGGATAAACATAAACCAAACCAATCCGTAAATTGTCGTGGATATTCCACTGGACAGTTTGTCACAACATATCTGATAATATTAATTAAAAATCCTAGATTCTACACTATTATAGTTTTATTAAGCTTAAAGATCTGTAGATTTAACTGTAATTAGTGCATGCATGTGAATATAAATTATGCAAAAAAGTAGAGAAAGACAAAATAATCTCACACACACATAAGACACAAGATATGCTATCTCAGAAACCCTTTCAGGAGAAAACCCAGCTAGAAGGTGAGGTCACCTCGCTCTCTTTCTCTATCTGGAAATATGGTTGCAAGTACAAGAAGTAATGCTTGTGGCCTGTGGGTTGCTATAGTGCACATGTCCTCTCTGTGTGCTCTACCTCTTATATCTCCTAGCTATAATTACTCAACTATGGAACAAAATACTCTGGAAAGAATGGAATGCCTCTTCCTTCTAGTGGCCCGATTATAACACAACTCGATAGCCTACTAGTGGTTAATTTTGACTACATCACCTCTTAACTGGAGTTAGAAAATAGGCTCTTTCAAATTATTTTACATCAAAAACACATGGCTAGCCCATTTTACATGAATAATGGGGCTGACGCGACATGCTCCCGAACTATAGGTGTGAAAACAGGAAGGTCAAATTCTGAGTGGCATAAATTTTGCATACATACTCTGATTGACGTGCTTCTTGCATCATTGGAAAGATTTCTGTGTCCAGAATAGATCTTTAATGAATTTCTAGTTTCAAAAATTTCAGCGTTGAAATATTATTTAGATGTTTCAAAGTCTTATTCTACTCAAATGTTAGATGATGTTTACTAGATAATTTTTCCCTTATGTTGGTCACAACCTCTGGCTAGATGTCGATGTAGGTGTCCTAAATTATCAAACTTAAAACTATTGTTTTATTTAATAACTCTTAGATGCTTTTGCTTTTTCTCCCCAAAATTTGAGGATACAATTTTTTATAAGATCATGAATTTTAGTTTTTTTAAATGCATTTTGAATTTGTAAATGGATTGAGCATCCTGA
The DNA here is from genome assembly GCA_034641835.2 of Pinus albicaulis. Lineage (NCBI taxonomy): Eukaryota > Viridiplantae > Streptophyta > Pinopsida > Pinales > Pinaceae > Pinus > Pinus albicaulis. The sequence goes on along the minus strand of CM076571.1, from coordinate 598,809,814 downwards.
AAAACCAAAACCGTGAGGCCACTCAAATTTTGAAAATTACATAGCTAACACTCACTATTCCATTAAATATCTACTGAATTTCAAGCAAAAAAAAACATTTCATTGTTAAATTATGCAATTGATTTCACATAGCCTCCCTCACAAATGACCCTTTTCTGAGCATTTTTTCTGATTAATTTTGTTCAAAATCCAGTATAGGTTTTCAAAAATTATAATTTAAGTTGTTTAATTAGCAAAAATTGAGGGTGCTAAATCTATTTATGCAATCAACAAAATATTTTAAATAACAAGAAATCAGAGTGTCCCTAAAAAATGTATTGTTGGATTCTAGCCAAAAACACCATTTCATTTATTAATTTGACTAGGCCATTAATTTTTAAGCAAACTTTTAGTGAACAATATATTTTAAATAACAAGAAATCACAATCTAGCTAGAAATTGTATTTTTGGATTCTAGCCAAAAACACCATTAATTTGACAAAGCCATTAATTTTTAGGCAAAAGCTGAGTGAGTTGAATGAATTGTGATGATATATGAATTAAATTAGGGGATTAAGAATTTATCTAATTTTTAATTAATAATATTTATTGATGTGAAAAAAAAAGAACAAGGGTTAAATATTAAGGGCCTATTTAATTTCCAACCATCATCATCTGTTGATATTGATTGCATGTTTCTCAATCTCAATAGATTCTCTATGGTGGAAGTGATCAACCCTAGCATGGAATTGGATTTTTCCACATGCTCAACTAGAAGTGATGAGCCGAAACCATTGTAACTAATATTTACACCATGCTAACAATAGAGCAACCAATTTCTCCAATATGGAATATCCAACACATTTCTCCAATATAAATCAAGAGATATAATAGACCCCTTTCATATCTTGATTGATTTCTCATATTCAAGCGTTGCCTATGTCGTTAATTTTCTCCAAAATTTTCGTTTTTCGCTAGAATCATGCACTGTCGTTGTCGACACCCTTTGTCTCTAGGTGGCAGGTTCTCTGGGCAAAGGACTTTCCACTCTGCACTTTGTTGAGACATTCGTCCAAACTTCATTCTTATTTGAAGTCCGCAACTCTTATCTAGGCGAGGAGCTTTCGGGGCTGAAACGTTTCGATCGAATGTCCTGTCCTTGTTGATCCTGTTCTACTGGAAACCCGTCTGTCGCATGGATTTCTCAAGTTTCATGTCGGTAGTTTCCAGCTCGTGCAATTTCAAACTCATGCCGTTGTATGGAAGTAACTCTGAGTATTTCCAAATGAAAGCACAAGGCCATCAGAAATCCATTTTGATGGCCCTCAAAATTTAAATGGATCGTTAGAAATAAAAGCACTTATCTTCAAACATGGTCACCCACATCATGAAATGCATCAAACAACGGGAACCCGATCTAAAATCGTCACGGACCCAATTGTTTATATCAGAGTCCCTGCATATCTGAAGAATCCCTGCCAAGTTTTGACCTCTTAGCGCAGTTTTTCTATTTATTTCCCTTTTCCTTTTCTCGATGAATCAGAGAGAGGTTCAAAAACCAAATCATGCATGCCCGGCTCCGCCTTGCCGCTGATTTTATATCCGATCCGGATGTGATGGGAGGTGGGGCTAGGGTTTGGTTGAGGTCTCATGTCCAGAGGGCGCCGACTTACTCTAACCGTCGGAAGCCCAAGTGACAGTGTAGATGTTCTCTTTAAACATCCCATTTTCTTATTGAAAAAATAATAATTTTACACTGGGTTAAGTGGTTTGGTAATGGATTTACTTAATAAAAGTGATCATTCCATTCTTCAAAAACAACAAATTTATTATCATTCATTTTTTTTTTATTAAAGGGTATTTTTGTTAATTAATATAATATTGTTTTGGGTTATGGAAGGTGAGTTTTGAGATTACTGGTACTTTTGTTTAACTTGTTGTTTGAGTAGCCATAATTAAGATAAATCTAAGTCGTCAAAATTATTAGTGATCAAACTCGTTTGGGCCAGTGACTATTACTTAGCATGATTAGACTTTTCTTTACAGATTTACAATCAGTTATCTTAGTATGACTAGACTTTTGCCTACAAATTTTGAACCAATTATATTTTCACCAGATAATATCTTAACATAACACCTTGTCACCATCTATTATACACTTGATAAAAAAAATCATCTAAATCATAACAAAAAATTACAATGTAAATGTTTTTATTTTTTCAATGGACATTTTTTGGAGGTATTTTTTAAAGTGGCATTTTTTAGAGTATGTGTTTTGGGTTGAAGTAAATCTTTTATAATGATTTTTTAAAATGAGTTTTTGTCTAACTTTTTAAATGAATTTTTTTTGCAGGATTTGGAAGGAAATATTTTGTGCTTCATTTCATTTTTAGAAGAATTTTTTTCTCAAATTTTTTAAAGTAAGTGTTTTGGGTTGAAGTATGTCTTTTGTGCAAAATTTTTCAAATGAGTTTTTTTAAATTAAATCTTTTGTGATGCTTTTTTTTAATTTAATTTTTGTCTAAATTTTTGAAGGAATTTTTTTGAGCTTCATACCCAATTATCATGGGAAATCGAAGGAATTTCAAGAGAAAATATGATCGAACAAGAGACCATAAGGAACATAGAGAACAAATGAGAGAATATCACAAAAAAAAGAGAGAAGAACGCTCAAATATTGAAAGGGAAAATCAACATCAACTAGAAGTTGAAGCAGGTATGTAAATGTAAATATTATAAATTTGATATTTAAAATTTGACTAGTGGATTGTGAAACTTAATTTTTATTTGATGAACTAATTTGAAAAATATTTTGCAATGTAAACAGAGAGAGATATTCCTTAAAACATTGATGATAAGATACAAAAGTTTGAAAGAGAAAGTGAAAGAGATATTGAATCAATGATTGAAGATGGTGAAAATGTTGAAAGAAATTCAAGTGAAGAAATTGAATCATTGGGTATATATATATATATATATATATATATATGTTAAACATGTGTATTATTGAAATTATATATATTTATTAATTTAGTTATTTATTGAATATGTAAATTTATTATGTACATGTAATTCTAATATGTATAGATGAAATCAATATCGACGATGAGATGTTAGAAAATGTTGACACTCACACATATGGAGGAAAAAAAGTTGACCATGCTATACGATATCATGTTTATCACATTATTGATTTGTTCTTCAAAGATGAAACTGTGGTAGTTCAAGCCCAATTGTTGAAAAGTCTCTTAACATCAAGGAAATTAAAAGAAGCTATGACTTTATTGGGTATTCGAAAATCAACAAAAGATAAAAAATGAAGAAAAATGTGATACAAAATATAAATAGTGCTCTAAATTTAATTAGAAGATCTAGAAAGAAAAGTGTTTCAGATGCACGTAGAGCAATACAAATGGCAGTGGTTTCATCAAGTATTAAAGAGAATCCCTTGGTAAAATATATGGCACGAGCTTTAGGAACCCCACAAAAAAAATTTGAATAAACATCGGAAATTTCGATTGCAAATAGATGTAAATGATGAACTTGCTTGTTGGACAACTATTTGTAGGCAACCATACAAAGATAGACTTAGAGAAAATGTTAAAAAAATAATATATGAAAATTGGATGAAAAATTCACGTGTCTCACCAAAAGAAAGGGATGTGATGCGAAGAAGAATAACACGAAATCAGTACAAAGAACATCCAAATCATTTATTGGACACCACTTAGATAGAGTTGTTCAACAATTTCAAAGAAGAGAATCGTGAAATTGATGTCTCAATCAGTGCTTTTGTACAACAAAAACTATAGTATGTGAAACCTATCATTGTACGCGACACTTGTTGTTGTCGTTATCATGTGGAATTTTAGTTATATTATGACACATTCTTTAATTTTGGTAAATCATTTTGGAAAGATTCACCTCCTCTTCCACTATCCATGATTTCATATCTCAAATTTTATGTGGAAGAGAAAGCCATGAATTGTTTTACCAAAATAAATGTGTTGGTGGTTAAAAATGCGATGATTGTGGAAATTTGACTAAATTTCAAAACAAATATCGTACTGATATAAATGATCAATCATCATCCAACATGAAAGTGAAATGAAAGAGATATGAATATATCCATACATCGATTCAAGGTTCAAATAGTACTACTGATGAAGGGATTCTGCTATAGAACAGATCTGAGCATATAAAACACACACTTCTTCACTCAGCATGAAAACTCTCAATAATTCTTCATTAAAACCATAAAAAAATTCAATTAAAAATACATATGAAGAAAAGAGAGCCATTCAAATGAAATACTGATATAAAAACATAAAAAATCTTTGGCCAAATATTACATTGGGCAGCCTCTTGGCTCTCGGCCCTTCAAACCATCTCTTACTCTCACTGTACTCCTTACTGCTCTCATCTCTCTTTCATCTTCACAAAAACCTCCTATATATACATAAATAATGAATTTATTTCACTCCATAAATTCTTCCACACAAATCTCAACTTAAAATCTAATTTAGATTTATTCTAGTTTTGGACTCAACAAAGTCCCGTATATGGAATTTCTACTCCCTAGATTATCTACCTAATTCCATTCCACTCATATCCTTTAATTATTAAAGAATATATATACAATAATCCTCACCTTTACATTTTTCTCTTAATTTATTAAAAATAAGCAATTTAATTAATAAAATAATTAAAATATCCCCCCCCCCTTATTACATAATTAAATAATGAAAATTTGGCTTGGATGCTCCTTCATTAGACTCTCCATGTGGAGAAGTTTCCATAGACTCCTGTCTATGAGGTCCGTTGAATTTCTGTAATACTACGACAGCTACAAGTCCTGATGACTTGCTCCCTCTGGGATTCAAACTCTATTATGCCGCTGGTCCTTCGGAGTATCAACTTGATTTGATAACTCATCGTCCACTCTATTGATCAGATTCCATCGGCTTCTCCAACACTTTCTTTCTCTAATTCCTCGGTGTAATTCCTCTTTGTCAAATTCTTTCGCCTCTAACTGAGCTGAACTCTCAACTTTCTGCAATGGAAAATAATCAAGAACTCCTTCTTGATTACTACTGTAGTCTTTTATTGCTTTTATAGCAACAATTATCTCGTCTGGTACTGTACTTGCATTCACCAACAAACTATTACTTTTAAAAAGATAAGACCTTTTCGCCTCTTTTGATGCTTCAGGCATCAATATCCCATCATCAACTTTCTGGAATTCAATAGATTTTGTTTTGAACTGCTGGCTGCTTCCATATTCATCCTACTGGATCAATATTTTTGTCTTCTTTATGTCTCTATGGACACAACTCCTTTGCTGCTCCTTATCTTTCATCTCAACTCCAAATAATTTCTGCTCAACTTCTCTGACTTCAACATCATATCTGTTAATGTCATTTTCTGTACATACACTTACATCATAACATTCATTCAACTCTATAAACATTCATCTTTATCATGCATAGTAACTGTAATTTCTTCTAGATCAGGTTCTGCAAGTTTTACTTCTCCATCAGGTTCCTTAAGCCATCATTCCAAGAATTCGATCTCCATGTGAAATATTTTTAGCACTTCATCACAATTTTCCTTTCCAGCTTCATACTTCCTTTGGCAATATTCCTGAGTTTTCCTGGTTTATGTTCCATTACACTGCAAAATTTCGTCAACAATTTCATTAAACAAATACATTTGTTTACCTCATTGGACTATTTCTTCAACGTTTCCATTTTTCTTGTGCACCATAAAAGCTTCAACTTGTTGTCTTACCCAAAACAAGAATTTATTTATGATTTCTTCCTGTTGTAACAAATCAATACCTTTCTCCTATGAAAGGCATTCTTTATCAGACTCCACCTCAAGAGTTTCATTCTCCTTTGTGACAGTTCCATCAGACTTCTCACCGTATTTCGCACATCCTGCAAACATACATAAATTGTGAGAAAAAATGCAAAGCTTCATAGCCTCATTTGCTTCTCTCGCCAACACATCTTCAGATGCTTCTGAACTATCCCAATAGTTCAAGAGATCTTCCTCTTTGATCTCTTCACCCATAATTTCACCCTATTCTAGGCCACAAATGGAAACATCCATTTTTAACTCAGCCTCTCTGAGTTTTTCACAACTCAACATCTGTTCAAGCTCCCTCAACTCTTCCTTCAACTGTATGTTTACTTGATTTTCCCTCTTTGCGTATAGCTTCTGCCAATTTACCTTCTTTCTCATGGTCCAACCATGTGTCTGCTCTTTCACATTTTCCTACAACAACTCCATTAACAATTCAAGGTGAATTGTTATCTCAGCCTTCTCCTGCTCGTACTCTTCATCTGTCAACTGCTCACATATGCCACTTACCTTGGCATTTTCCTTCTTCTTCCTTCTACTGTGATCTTCATCAGATCTTCAGAAATGACTATCAATAGTCATCTTCCCCTGATTTGTGAACTTCATCTGTTCACGTGTGGATTTCATTTAATCCACTTCTCAGCAATCCTTCACACTTGCCATTCATAAAAAAATGCAAGTTCTCCTCCTGCACTTGGCTTCTCTTGGTTCTCTATCTTGGAACCAATCTCTGGCAACTCTCTTGCTTCACTTTGCTGCAAGCAACACTTTAGTAACTCATGTGTTACAATGACCAATTCTTTGGGTGTCGGGCTCCGCCGATCATGCACCCAATTAAATTTAGACTCTTAACTTATCTTATTGTAAAAATTATATGCACTAAGCATGCATATGTCCTAGATCCACCTGATCTCACACTATTTAACTTTATGCAAGATACTGAATCTATTCCACTTGTTAATCTTTTGCAGAAAAATTAATTGCACACTCATGTAAAGCATAAATAAAAATAATTGCACATAACACGGTTTTTAACTAGGAAAGCCTGACGCTGAAAACCCCAACTATATATTATGTATCATGGAATCATATGACAATCGTCATACAAAGCTTATCAAGCTCTCAGTATAGTACAATCATCATACACTAATCAGGAACAATCTTGCAAATCCATGCACCGATCTTGCCCTCCTGCTAGCCTACCTCCACTGCGCAATCCCTACTGAAGAATAGCTTTGAATGAATTCGAATTACCATTTCCTTGAATGCGCAATGCTCATTGGCAACTCCAATGTGTGTGTGATTCAATCAATGCATCACGATAGTCACAACAGATAGTCCATCTTGCCCTTTCACCTACCTCTCCACTGGGTCTCCACTGAAACTGCCATGCACTGTAGTTAACTGTTGTATTGTTCAGTTGATTAATGAGTTATTATTTGTGAATTAATTAACTAATTAATTCACTCCACACTCACTAGTGTATCATTCAGTTAGACTAGATACAACTAGCTCAACTGAGTCTAACTGAGTTAAACTGAATACAACTCCATAACTAATTCTTCCAACTGTGTCATAACTCTGCCACTTGAGTTCTAACTGAGTCCTTCATGCATTAGCTCTAGTAAACCTTTGGGAATTGTGTAATTCCTTCATTCCACTGATGTGCCATATCTGTGCACTGAAACAAAGTGCTCCAAGAGAATACGTTGTTGTTAAGTGTCTGATTATTATTAAGAGCTAATAATAATCGAAATGCATCTATTTTTAGATCAGCGATCTATAAATAGAATTCGCCCAATATTCTAAAAATAGAATTTCATCTATTTTTCCAACTTGATCAACCATCCACAAATAACATCTTGCAACTTCTAAAATATGATCATCATGTCTAAAAATAGACATAGTCTAAAAATAGATTTGCACCAAAAACAGCCTGCGGGCCCACTTAGTGAAGGCGACTCTTTTCACTAAGCTTATCATCTTGTTGAATCTCAACACTCCCTCTCAACAAGATAGGGATTATCCTTCACCCCGATCCTGCCTCTATGGTATTCGAATTTTCTCTTGGTGAGTGTCTTCGTCAAAATATCTGCATCCTGATCCTCCGTAGGAATGCACTGAAGCAACATGATCTTCCGTTGCACACAATCTCTGATATGATGATACCGGATATCAATATGTTTAGATCTATCATGAAACACAGGATTAACCAAGAGTTTAATGCAACTCTGATTATCACAATGTATCACTGTGGGGTCTAAATGTGAACCGAACAATCCAACCAGAATCTTCCTCATCTAGATAGCCTCACATGCTGCTTGACTTGTTGCCATGTATTCCGCTTCCACTGAATTGAGTGCCACGGATCTTTGTTTCTTGCTATACCAAGAAACTGCCGTAGATCCGATATTGAAAATACCTCTTGATGTGCTCTTTCTGTCTGTTGGGCTTCCTACCCAATCTACATCCATGAAGCCATGCAACTTCACCTCACCCGTCTATCTGTACCATAAACCATACTTAGATGTGCCCCTGAGATATCTTAGGACATGCTTGCCTGCATTCCAAAAGAGCTTGGTAGGCTTAACCGTCGCTTGTGAAAGTTGATACACCACATAGCATATGTCTGGTCTTGTATTGACTAAATATATGAGCGAACCCACCAACTGTCGATAAACAGTAGCATCCAATACCTCTGCCGATGTAGCATCCTCTTTCTTCCAATTTCCTGGAAGAGGAGTGTCGACAGGTTTGCAGCCTTGCATGTGAAACTTCTCCAGTATCTCTCGGGCATACTTTCCTTGAGACAAAAATAGTTCACCTTGACGCTGCCATATTTCCAATCCAAGGAAATAATGAAGGAGGCCCAAATCCTTCATCTCAAACTCCTTTGCAAGATCTGCCTTGCATGAGTGTATCAACTGCTCATCACTTGTTAGTATTAAATCATCAACATAAAGTACAATGATTAAAAGCTTACCCTCCACCACAATCTGGTACAAGTTTTCATCCGCCTCACTCTTTGTGAAGCCAAGTCTAGTGAAATAGCTGTCATTCCGAATGTATCAAGCATGGGGTGCTTGTTTCACCCCATACTGTGCTCTTTTGAGCCTGCACACATGCAAATCACTGCTAAAGATCTCAAATCCTTCAGGTTGCTCAATGCACACCTCTTCCTCAATGATCCCATTAAGGAACACAGTTTTCACATCCATCTGGTGAATGTGCCAACCCATCAATGCTGAGAGAGAAAGGATGGTCCGTATGGAAGAATACCGTGCAACATGTGCAAAGGTTTATTCATAGTCAATCCCCTCGATCTGTGAGAAGCCCCAGGCAAAAAATATTGCCTTATACTTCTCGACACTCCCATCACCAGCTTGCTTTACCTTGTAGATCCATCTTGATCCTACAACTGATTTTCCCACAAGCCTTGGAACAATCTCCCAAGCACTATTTCTGAAAATGGAGTCATACGCCTCCACCATGACATCTACCCATGTGGGCTCCTGCACTGCTTCTTCAAAAGAAGATGGCTCTGTCACGATATACTTGCTCATAAGAGCGATGTATCCAGTAAATTGGTCAGGTGACTGTCTCTGTCTGCATTGTGATGTAAGAACTCCTACATTCTATGCCGCATCAAGCTTCAGTCTCTCAGCTTCTTTGGTATGCTTTCTACCTTGTTTGATGTTTGGTTCTGCATGAGTGGACTCCTCCATGTAGAAATTTGCTGAATAAATCACTTATTCAATGGAGATTAACCTGATCACACATCAATTTCGAATTGCATGCATAACACATAATCTCTTCTACAATTAATTGTCACATGCGGAAAGAATGGAAGCGATCGCACATCAAATCATCACACACATTAACACAGTATGTATGGGGAAAGCTTATAGCTGAAAACCCCTCAGCTATAGTATATTATAAATGGAGAGAACATTCAACAAATACATAGTACAAACTCCTCACAATTACTCAGTACTATCTCCCAAAGCTACACAAAAACTAGCTTAGTTTTGAACAAGTCACAGGTTCAAAACACACCCACTACTTCTCTGCCTCTATTGCGCAATCAAGGCTGGTCTAAATAGAGATCCAGGTTCGAATCTCACTGGCTCCAACTGCGCAATTGTCATTGGTAATTTTCCTCCAAGTGTGGTGCAAATCTCATGCACACATAATGTCACAACTGATAGCTATCTCCACCCTTTCATCTACCTCTTTCACTTGTCTCCACTGAACTGTCCATGCACTGAGTTAACTGATGTGTTCTTTAGTTGAATAATGAGTTAATAATTAGTGAATTAAATAATATTTAATTCACCCAACTCATCTCTAGTGTATTAGCCAGTTAAAATAAATACAACTAGTTCAACTAGTTAACCAGAACACCATCTCCATCAACTGTCGCATCAACTCCACCGAACTCCGCCAGTTGAGCTCTAATTGAAGTCAACCATGCATTAGCTCACCTAACCCATAGGAAAAGTGTCAATCCTTCTGGCAGCTGCATGCCCCACCTCCCGGGGGTCAAGGCGAGTGCTCCGAAGTGGCGGGAAGTTTAGAGTCCAAATATTATTAAGGTAAATAATATTAAATCTTGTTCTATTTTTAGACGGGGGTCTAAAAATAGACTTGAACTATATGTCTAAAAATGAGGATGTCTTGTTTTTACCAACATGACCAATCCTCCAAGAATATCATACGCACGGCTCCCGGTCCATGATCCATATGTCTAAAAATAGACATAGTCTAAAAATAGACATAGTCTTCAAATAGACAGAGTCTAAAAATAGATTTTTCCGACAAAAATCACATGTGTGGTCCCCACCTAGTTTAGGTGATCACTTTCCAACTAGGATCAGGAAAGATGTTTCAGGAGGCCTCCTTCATTGTTTCTTGTTGCCATTTTCAACACTCCCTCTCAACAAGAAAGGACTGTCTTTGCATGCGACATGCAACTCCATGCATTCGCCCTGCAACCTTCACAAACGCCATGCAACTCCATGCATCTGCTCTGCAACTCCTCTGAAACTGAATAGGCTCCAAAAAACTCAATCAGTCTTGATGCATCTAGAATCTATCATCAAAGTCTTTGAATTCTGCTTGGCCAACTGTACATGTCATCAGGAACTACTGCGCTGTTGAACTCTTGCACCAATGCACTCTTGCACTTGCTGTCAACTCTGATCCGTGCTCCAGTATCCGACACTGTCACTTTGATCTGCCTGCATCACTCCAACTGATCTTGCTACTGCTGTGTTGTGGGCACCTCGTAGCCAGGTTCAATCCATGAGATCCACACCATCTCATGAATCTGCCCAGAAATCTCCTCATGGGATTAATCATGCATGTCGCCCCACCTCATACCTGGTGGTATAGCTGCATGCACTCCCTCTGCCCGTCTGGCACAAAATTTCTCTGCATGAGTGGTCTCTTTCACTCCATGATCCTCTTGTGGCTGCTCCACATCCCGAGGTTCACTATCGCCTGCATGCAAACCCCGCTCCCTCTCAAGCTTCAATTGCATGTCTTTCTACCTTTGCATACGCTTACTTTCTCTCCCTCTCAAGCCAGTTGCATGTCTTCCTTAAAACTGCTGATGAGCTCCATGGTATCCCATTGGTTCAGTACAATATGGATTCTTTGCCCGAATCCCAACCTTCTTGACTTGTCCTGTTGCCTTGTGCCGAAGGAAAACTTTTCCTTCTCTAAAGACAACTTCATACCCTTTATCCTCTAACATTGCGACTGAGATCAGATTCTTTGTTAGACCTGGTACATGCAATACATCTTGTAAAAGAATGAGTTTACCTGACTCCCTCTGAAAGGTTATGGTACCAATGTCGGTCGCATTGTATCGTCCACCGTCGCCCAACTCAACATGCATATGGAGACCTTTCTCCACCAAGTCACTGAAAAGATTTGCATCTCCCGTCATGTGAAAGGAAGCGCCACTATCAATATACCACCCCGATCCCAATGCACTAGACAACATGCATGCGATCAATGAGAAGTCCAGCTCAAATTGCAAGGCAAGAGCCTCACCAGCTGCAGCTCCAGCAGCCTGCTTGTTCTTCTTCTTCTTTGGGCAATTCGTGGCGTAATGTCCATGATTGTGACAGTGAAAACACTTCACTTTGGACATGTCACGCTCTTTACCATCCGCACCAGATTGAGAAGCCTTCTCCTTGCCCTTCCCCTTCCTTACTTTGGCAGCCAAAGCGCAGTCTCCTTCATCAGATACCTTTGATGAAGATCCGTCCCTGGTAGTCCTCCTGATCTCCTCTTGCATGAGATCTGACCACAGTCGCTCCCATCCCGGCAACTTCTCCCGACCATTGACACTATCCTGATAGGAATGCCAAGCCTTCGGAAGACCAAGGAGAGCGAGGTCCACCATATCCTCATCTTCGACAGTCACCCCCACACTTCCCAACTCATCTCTGCATTGAGTGAACTTTGTGAGGTATTTTGCGATGCTGTCGCCTTTCTCCATTTTGATGTTTCTTAGTCTATCCTTGAGCGCCAGCTTCCTTTGGTCGCTCTTGCTTTGGTACAGATCCGTAAAATCTTTCCACATTAAATATGGAGAAGCCTTTCCATGCAGGCTGGATACAATGTGATCCTTTACGCCCTCCAACAGGATCCTTCGACATTTTGCTTGTTTCTTTCGCCAGGCTTCCACAACAGCAGCATCATTAGAAGTAGGATTTGGAACCTCTTTCTCCACGAATTCCAACAGCCCATTATCATCTAATACAGCCTCCATGTGGTCCTTCCATGCAACATAATTCGAACTTCCTTCCAAGGCATATTCTAGTCGCAAACCGTTGAAAGACATTTTCGCCGCGGCACCAAGAACACAAATCTGCAAATTCGAATTTCACCACCAGCTGATAACTCAATCGCTTCTGATCTACACTTGAGAAAAAATTATTTCCAAATCAGAGATTGACTGCATGGGCTTTTACCAGACCTTTCACTTTCCAAAGAAAGATGAATCCGGAGGCTATCTGGCCCGTATGCAGGCTCTGTCCGAGGAAATAAGTTTGCAATCACCGTAATAGATCTCGACAATTAATATTTCTCTGATACCATGTAGAAATTTGCTGAATAAATCACTTATTCAATGGAGATTAACCTGATCACACATCAATTTCGAATTGCATGCATAACACATAATCTCTTCTACAATTAATTGTCACGTGCGGAAAGAATAGAAGCGATCGCACATCAAATCATCACACACATTAACACAGTATGTATGGGGAAAGCTTATAGCTGAAAACCCCTCAGCTATAGTATAATATAAATGGAGAGAACATGCAGCAAATACATAGTACAAAATCCTCACAAGTACTCAGTACTATCTCCCAAAGCTACACAAAAACTAGCTTGGTTTTGAACAAGTCACAGGTTCAAATCACACCCACTACTTCTCTGCCTCTATTGCGCAATCAAGGCTGGTCTAAATAGAGATCTAGGTTTGAATCTCACTGGCTCCAAATGCGCAATTGTCATTGGTAATTTCCTCCAAGTGTGGTGCAAATCTCATGCACAACTGATGTCACAACTGATAGCTATCTCCACCCTTTCATCTACCTCTTTCACTTGTCATACACTTTGGTATCCATGCAGAGTTAAACCCAGTCATGTTCTTTAGTTGAATAATGAGTTAATACTTTGTGAATTAAATAATATTTAATTCACACAACTCATCTCTAGTGTATTAGCCAGTTAAACTAAATACAACTAGTTCAAATAGTTAACCAGAACACCATCTCCATTAACTGTTGCATCAACTCCACCGAACTCCGCCACTTGAGCTCTAACTGAAGTCAACCATGCATTAGCTCAACTAACCCATAGGAAAAGTGTATTTAACTCTGGAAGCTGCATGTCCCACCTCTGGGGGTCAAACTGAAGTGCTCCAAGAGAGTAAACTGAAGTTTAGAGTCCAAATATTATTAAGGGTAAATAATATTATTTGTTCTATTTTAGAACGGGACTCTAAAAATGAGCTTTATTTATATGTCACAAAATAGGTCTCTATTTTTACCAACATGACCAATCCTCCAAGAATAACATACTGCAGCTCCCGGTCCATGATCCATATGTCTAAAAATAGACATAGTCTAAAAATAGACTTTTCGACAAAAATCACATGTGTGGTCCCCACCTAGTTTAGGTGATCACTTTCCAACTAGGATCAGGAAATATGTTTCAGGAGGCCTCCTTCACTGTTTCTTGTTTCCATTTTCAACACTCCACTCCATGAATCTTCTCCTGTGGCTGATCCACATCCAGAGGCTCATCTTTGGGAACAAGAAGTTCCTCCTCCGCATGCAAGTGTAGCTCCCTCTCAAGCGACAACTTCATGGCTTTCACCTCATTGAATTTTATATCATGTCACACAACAGTCATCCAAATGTCTGGAAAATACACATGATAATTATGGGGTGTTTTTGTGTACCCCACAAATATCCCAACTTCTGCAGTCGACTCCAGCTTCTTCTTGGCGTCCTTTTTCACATGAATGTAAACAGGTGAGCAAAAAATCTTCAATTGAGAAATATCAGGCTTCTTACCAGTAAAAGCTTCTTCAGGTGTACTCCTTCCAAGTACTCTATGAGGACAACGGTTTTGCACATAAACCGCAGTGTTGCATGCTTCTGCCCACAAGTGCATCGGTAGGCCCTGGTCATGCAACATCGCTCGTGTAGCACCCACGATCGTTCTGTTCTTTCTCTCTGCGACCCCATTCTGCTGTGGATTATGAGGTGCTATGAGTTCTCTTCGAATTCCATCTTTTCTACAGAAGTATTTGAATTCACCCAAGATGTATTCACCCCCATTGTCGCTCCGTAAAGCTTTCACTTGCCTCCCCGACTCCTTCTCCACCAATGCCTTGAACTCATAGAACTTTTAGAACTTTTCACTCTTCTTCTGCATGAAGAAGATCCAGCATCTACGAGAATAGTCATCAACAAATATAACATAATACCTATGTTTTGCTGTTGAAGCAACCGAGAAAGGTCCACACACGTCTGTGTGAATTTTCTCCAGGATCACCGAAGCACGGTTCTCCTTCTCATGAAAGGTGGTCTTCACAAACTTACCCATAGTACATCCCTTGCACTAATCTGAATGTGTAAGAGTACCCTTGGGAAGTCCAGTAGAAATCTGCTACAAAATCTTCAAAGTGCCATGGTGAATATGGCCCAATCTCTTGTGCCATAATTCGCCCTCATCCCGACTCACCACTTCTTCTGATTTGCCCACCATTGCAGCGCAACCATATACCTCTAGCTTTTATAGATTCTTAATTCGAACCCCTATCTTCTTGGTTTGACCCGTTGTTTTATGTCGAAGGAAGGATTTTCCCTCACTGAAAACAACATCATAACCCTTGTCTTCCAGCATTGCGACTGAGACCAAGTTCTTCTTCAGGCCTGGAACATGCATAAAATTCTTCAACAAGAATGGATTACTGGACTCCCTCTCAAAGGTAATGGTCCCAATGCTAGTCACACTGTATCGACCATCGTCACCCATCTGTATATGCGTCTGGAGGTCCTTCTCCTCCAAGTAACTAAACAACTCTTTGTCTCCTGTCATATGGAACGACGCACCACTATCAAGATACCACATCGATCCCATACAGCTTGAAACCAAGCATGTGATCAAAGAGAAATCAAGTTCAAATTGTGAGGCTAATGCCTCTCCAGCTGCAGATCCAACAACCTTCTTGTTCTTCTTCTTCTGTGGACAGTTAGTGGCGAAATGTCCATGTTCGTGACAGTGAAAACACTTCACTTTGGACAAATCCTGCTTCTTGCCTTTAGCATCGGATTTTGAAGGATGTTTCTTCCCCTTCCCTTTCCTTACTTTGGTAGCCAAAGCGCAATTCTCTTCATCTTCATTCTTCGATGAAGATCCATCCGTGGTACCTCGCCTTATCTCCTCCTGCACAACATCCGACCAAAGTCGCTCCCATCCCGGCA
Organism: Pinus albicaulis; assembly: GCA_034641835.2. Classification (NCBI taxonomy): domain Eukaryota; kingdom Viridiplantae; phylum Streptophyta; class Pinopsida; order Pinales; family Pinaceae; genus Pinus; species Pinus albicaulis. Next base: position 598,793,951 of record CM076571.1, on the reverse strand, counting down.
GTTTCTCCCGTCCATTGATAGAGTCTTTGTAGCTATGCCAACTCTTAGGAAGCCCAAGGAGAGCCAAGCTCACCAAGTATTCATCATCAACAGTAACCCCCACACTTCCAAGTTCATCCTTGCAGTGGACAAACTTTGTGAGGTATTTTTGAATACTGTCGCCTTTCTCCATTTTTATTTTTCTGAGCTTGTCTTTAAGTGCCAAGTTCCTCTGGTCACTTCTGCTTTGGAACAAGTCTGTCAAAGCCTTCCACATTAAGAATGGAGTGGCTTTCCTATGAATTCTGGACACAATATGGTCCTTCACACCTTCCAATAGAATCCTTCTCGTCTTTGCCGTCTTCTTTTGCCATGCATCAAGTAATGCAGCATTGCTAGATCCCAACTTAGGAACATTGCTATCGATGAACTCCTTCAGTCCATTATCCTCCAGCACTGCCTCCAACCTGTCCTTCTAGGCTATGTAATTTGAGCTCCCATCAAGGGCATACTCCAATTGCAACCCATTGAAAGCCATTTCAATGTATACTCAACTTCTGCACCAAGAATCTTCTGTAGAAAATTCGAATTGTCCACCAGCACAAACTCACTTTACAATTGCAATCTTCAATCAACAATGCTTTGATACCATGTAAAAATTATATGCACTAAGCATGCATATGTCCTAGATCCACCTGATATCACACTATTTAACTTTATGCAAGATACTGAATCTATTCCGTTTGTTAATCTTTTGCGGAAAAATTAATTGCACACACATGTAAAGCACAAGTAAAAATAATCGCACATAACATAGTTTTTAACCGGGAAAGCCTAAAGGTGAAAACCCCAACTATATATTATGTATCATGGAATGATATGACAATCCTCATACAAATCTTATCAAGCTCTCAGTACAGTACACTAATAACATAGTTTTTAACAGGGAAAGCCTAAAGCTGAAAACCCCAACTATATATTATGTATCATGGAATGATATGACAATCCTCATACAAATCTTATCAAGCTCTTAGTACAGTACAATCGTCATACACTAATCAGGAACAATCTTGCAAATCCATGCACCGATCTTGCCCTCCTACTAGCCTGCCTCCACTGCGCAATCCATGCTGAAGAATAGCTCTGAATGAATTCGAATTACCCTTTCCTTGACTGCGCAATCCTCATTGGAAACTCCAATGTGTGTGTGATGCAATCAATGCATCACTATAGTCACAACAGATAGTCCATCTTGCCCTTTCACCTACCTCTTCACTAGGTCTCCACTGAAACTGCCATGCACTATAGTTAACTGCTGTATTGTTCAGTTGATTAAGGAGTGATTATTTGTGAATTAATTAACTAATTAATTCACTCCACTCTCACTAATGTATCATTTAGTTAGACTAGATACAACTAGCTCAACTGAGTCTAACTGAGTTAAACTGAATACAACTCCATAACTACTTCTTCCAACTGTGTCATAACTCTGCCACTTGAGTTCTAATTGAGTCCTTCATGCATTAGCTCTAGTAAACCCTTGGGAATTGTGTAATTCCCTCAGTCCACTGATGTTCCACATCTGTGCACTGAAACAAAGTGCTCCAAGAGAATAAGTTGTTGTTTAGTGTCTGATTATTATTAAGAGCTAATAATAATTGACATGCATCTATTTTTAGATCAACGATCTATAAATAGACTTCGCCCAATATTCTAAAAATAGAATTTCATCTATTTTTCCAACTTGATCAACCATCCACAATTAGCATCCTGCAACTTCTGAAATATGATCATCATGTCTAAAAATAGACTTGCGCCAAAAATAGCCTGCTAGCCCACTTAGTGAAGACGACTCTTTTCACTAATCTCATCATCTTGTTGAATCTCAACAGTTATGACTCTTTTACTTCAGACTTACACCAATTCTTCATGAAAATACTCAATCTCAACTTAAACTATCCAAACTTTCATTTGACTCTAACATCTGTGTTCACTTCAAGATTTGACCCAATAATTATGGCAATGAACATTTCAAGTTTATACAATCCTCCAACGAACATACACCCCTAAGAAATTTTTAGGATGTAAAATCTTCACTTTCTTTCATACTTCATTTTTATGAAAAATAATCAGTTTTCCTCATCACTTCATATGATACTAAAGTCTTTAGTTGAAATTCAATTCAAGTATTCCCAGATTTATTTTAAGGTAAAAATAAGTAAACCATTCAATCTTCAATGTTCAAAAATACCTTCCCGAATTATCATACCTCATGTCTTGTTAAGGTTATTAATAAACCTTTCTCTCTGCAGTCTCAATCCTCTGGTTTCCACTCTTCTGTGTTTTCTTTTTCACTGTGTACAAAGAACAAGAAACTTCTTTGTTGAATGATGTACAACTCGTACATTGTGTTCATCCTGAATATCACCTCCTTAAATTCCGTCACATGATGGTAAAAAAAAGCTTTTACAACATCAAGAAATTATGTTTTCAATCACCAATAAAAATTATTCTTCTTTTCCCAACTACAAGCTTTGGTCCAAAATGACTTAACCAAAACTGTGAAGAATCCACATTATGCATAATAAACCCTCTCACATAAAAATGCATGTTTCTTTTTACATCAACCAAAATTAGCTCACCTCCGCATTTGCAACTCTTTCATAACATTTACCAAAGATCATATTCTCAAGTATGGCAAGGAAATTTGATCATCCAGATTTTTAAAATACCTCTACTCAATGAATATTGATTCATTCAATGAGAACTTACCTTGAATCTTCTCGTGGTTGAAATGATTTAACCCTTCTCCCGTGTATTATTTTATGAATATATTCAAGACTCTACAGATTTACGTTGAATGTGTAAGGTCCATTCTCTCCTCAGCAAATAAATCTATTCCTCGCAAATTTCTAACATAAATCTTTTCCCAGCAAGAAAATGTTAGAAACCTTCAAAGTATGTACAATCTCCCCTCTTAGTTTAAGCCAAATTCCCTCATCTCAATCTCTTCAATTTCAATTTCTTGCTTTGAAAAAATTCAATATTAATATAACCAAATATCCTTTCAAGATTACATTCCCCTAAAAAAATGTACATGAAATTTTCAAAGAATTTACCTCGATCAATCCCAGTGACCTTTTCTTATGCTAGAAGGCATTATCATGGAAATACTAGATTCATACCTTGAATATTCTGCTGGAGCTACAACTCTTTCAAAAACGCCACGCATGCCTTTTTTAAGTGCATTAATATGACTGGCTTCCAAAAATTGATGTAGAAAACACAATTTCCACTTCCCAATTTAGTATAGTAAAATGTTCAATTTTGCTAAAACTTGGATTTCCTCTTCAACATGATGGAATTGATTCACTCCGTACCACTTGATGTGCAATTCCAATTTTCATTTTAAGTAATACATATAACAATGATGATGAATATTTCAGTCTTATGCAAACTTCATTTCACAATATTCGATGGGTCCTTAAAGGACCATTTTTATACATATAATAATAACATAATTGGAAGGTGCATTTAGAATCCATCAAAAAATTTAACGCATTATTTGTGGTTGAACCCACGATTCACACAACCCAACACTACAATCAACATCTCCATATCAAACAAATTTGACACGGAAACCCTTACCCACAGTTCATGTCAATCCACTACTTTAAACAAACGCAAATGCTGCATTGTTTTTGAAGCTACTGTAAATATAAATCATTGCACTGATTTAAGGCCCAGGCTTATCCTTCATACAACACGTAATTGATAAATTACTCAAACTTAGTATGCAATTCCAATAAAACATTTCATTACATATGCAATCTCCATTTACCATGTTCATTGAGTCCACAAAGGACCATTATAATTATATAACACAATTAGAATCGCATTTAAAAACACAACCCATTTGTTTAAACTTGAAATTTCATATCATCCCAACTCAAGCCAACTATTAAATCTGTCACAACCGATACCATTACCATTCAACGTTCTCGGAAAAGCAACCATAACAACTCTGTGTTATGGCTTTGTGTGCTGGTGTGACACATTTCAATCAACCACATGTTTCAACGTTGTGTACGTTACAAAAAATGTCACAAAAATGTTATTTAAAGTTCAACCTCACCCACTATATACCATCACGTATCTGCAGCATCCCTCGGTTACTCTCACAATGCATCGAGCCACACCGTTGCAGCGTCCCTGGCTGCTTCTTCTTCATGGTGCTTCGAGCCACATTTTCTGCAATGTCTCGTGTCTGCTTCACGTTGCTTCGAACCTCACACCTCTGTAGTGTTCCGTTGTGTGCTGCTTGGGAAGCCACACCACGCTTTACTTCATGTGCATATCCCAGCTCCATGCTTTCCTGCATACACATACCATAGCTCTACGCTTTACTACATATTCAATTACGTTCATACCACAGCTCCGCCTATGAGCTTGTGGTTTCCAACTCAACTGTGGCTTTGTCCAGCTATGAGAAGGAGCTACCACAATTTATCATTTGACCACCATTGTCAATCTTGGTGCTGCCCATCCGCTTTAACGCTGCCTCACTCAACTTCTAATACTGCCAGTCCACTTACACCTTATCATTGCCAGTCAAAGCTGTCCTTGGCTCAACGTTATCCTTTCTTACTTCAATACCCGGTGGAAATTTTCTCCTAAGTTACCCAATTTGTCTTCGCCAGCAATGTAGAATCCAAATGAATTCATCTTCCTGCAATTTCCAGATCAATATACTTGTAGATTCAAAACAAAATGTAGAACATGCATATTTCAAGCTATGATACCAAATTATGCAAGGATTGTGTTATAGAATAGATCTGAGCATATAAAACACACACTCCTTCACTCAGCATGAAAACTATCAATAATTCTTCATTAAAACCATAAAACTATTCAGCTAAAAATACATATGAAGGAAGGAGAGCCATTCAAATGAAATACTGATATAAAAACATAAAAACTCTTTGGCCAAATATTACATTGGGCGGCCTCTTGGCTCTCGGCCCTTCAAACCATTTCTTACTCTCACTGTACTCCTTATTTCTCTCAACTCTCTTTCATCCTCACAAAACCCTCCTATATATACATAAATAATGAATTTATTTCACTTTGTAAATTCCTCCACACAAATCTCAACTTAAAATCTAATTTAGATTTATTCTAGTTTTGGACTCAACAAAGTCTCGTATATGGAATTCCTACTCCCTAGATTATCTATCTAATTCCATTCCACTCATATCCTTTAATTATTAAAGAATATATATACAATAATCCTCACCTTTACATTTTTCTCCTAATTTATTAAAAATAAGAAATTTAATTAATAAAATAATTAAAATATCTCACCCCCCTTATTACATAATTAAATAATGAAAATTTGTCTTGGATGCTCCTGCATCAACTACAAGTGCTAAAAGAATTGATTTACAACAAGAAGAAATTTTTGTGATAGATTTTTTGAGAAATTTTGAGGCAGAAATTTATAAATACACCAATCATTCCCATAGAGCTCGATGGTAGGACTTGCAATTCAAAAATCCCATGAAGTTTTTCCACAAGGGGTCATTTTGTCAATAGATGATTTTGTAGAAAACTACACATTTGTTCCACAAAAAGAAATTCAGAGTGAATACTATCATTCTGACCAAGTCTCCATGCTCGTCCATATTCTATATAGACATGCTGAACAAAATGTTTATCATATAGAAAACACCAATGAAAATCGACATGTTATTAAAGAATATCACTTTTATATCAGTGACGATCGTACACATGATACATATTTTGTACAACACTATTTTGAAAAGTCATGGAATAAAATTCAATGAACATTGGATATGGTTAGATGGATGTGTGGGTCAATTCAAATCTTCACGATAATTCTTTTGGGTGTGTCATATTCATATGAAATCCCACATTAAACATTGTTGGAATTTCTTTGAAACTGGTCATGGAAAAGGAGAACATGACGGTGCAGGGGCATGCATAAAACAAGCACTTTGAAGAAATCAAATCGACCACTCTGCAAGCCCACTTGTCTCAACTGAAGAAGTTGTTCAATGGTGCATCGCTGCACTAAGCCATGAGACTAACTGATCAAGGGGAGTACGAAGGTACATTCAATTTAATTTTTATTCGATTTTTAATTTTAAACAGTACATTTATCACAATGATTATCTTTGGTGGTATTTTGATATCATATTTATATTCTACTTTGAATTTTCCATATAGGTTTTTTTGGCATATTTGGGTCCAAGATGTATATAGATCGATTGGAGATGATGTTGAAACAATAAAAGGGACTCAAAAATTTCATTCAATTAAAACAAATTTGTCCACAAATGCGTTTTCATTGGATAAAAGAAAATATTTTTGTTTTTGTCATGTTTGCATAGACAACACAGAATCCAATGATGTTTGTGAAAAAAAAATGTATGTAAAAGATTGGAAACATACAAAACTAAATACAAAGGGGAAAATGTCCAGTGCAAGATTTGAAGAAATGCAATCAGAGGAGACTACAATATCATCTGATGGTGATCAAGTTTTTGATCTTGTTAGTGAATGTAACATTTCAATTGCTTTCAAATGATAGAGATCTAGAAATAGATAATAAAATTAAGTACACGTTAATTTTAAAGTTATTTTTTCATGTTAATTATGATCTAAATTTAAATACATAAGTTTGTTTTATTGTGCAGGAGATGTTTTTGTTGTAGTTGCACCTACTATCAACGTTGAAAATGTGAAGTATTATTTGATGTGTTGCACCGCATGAAAGATGAAATTATTAGAAAACTATGATGATAACGGGTTTACATATGACAGAGGGTCTATTATACTGAAAGGTTATTTTTTCCAACAAACTAATCAAAGTGGGAATTTTGTTTACTTTCAAGACTATGAACCTGATGTCATAAGTTGTCAATATAGCCACTTGGTGTGTGCAGCACACATACAATTGATAGAAGTTCAATCAAAGAAAGAAACGAAAATCAAGAAATGGAAAATGTCAAAAGCCGGTCATGAATGGATCATTGAAGATGGCATTCCATTGGAATTTTTTTGATTGAACTGTCCAAAAATATCTTCTCTTTGGATTCATCTTTTAGAACTTCCAAAACTCAACTAAAAATTGAACTGCCTTTTTATGTTATATGTACAAGTGTTTGCACATGTACATTGTTTTGGTACATGCACGCGAGTAATTTATACACGTGTACACATACCCATGTCTAGATTATCGAGTCTAAATGATTTCATACATTCTCTGGTACAATTTTTCATAATGTCATTATTGCGAAATGTACATATTTTTGTATCTAGAATAGCTGATATAATGCAAATTTGAAGTTGCACGATTTTGTTTTAGACATGTGTCTATTAAGTAAATTATAATATTCATTCTTGAATGAAAAATTTGTGGTATGTGTTTTGTAATTTTCAGTTTACTATCAACTGAAAGTAGTTTTTCTATGTACATTAATGAAAAATGTTGTGTATTGGATATATATGTTCTAATGCAATTTTAAAATTTTATGATTGTTTGAAACATCTAAGAACACCTAGAATTTTATGATTTCTTTTAGATATATACATCGATATGTATTATACTTCGATTGTTTTTACATATATTCAAACATGTACTTCAATAATTTTTATGTACATATATTCATGTGAACTTTTTTTTGTTTGTAACTTGGGCTAAAGTATATTAAAAGCATGAAAAATTGTATAGAGGAAATGGGCAGAGATGGCAAGCAGCGTTTAGCCTATCCTTGCCTTGGTAGTGTTCAAAATAAACCAAGTTTGGGGCTGGCTCAAAGGAGGAAACCAACCCCTTAAGAGTTTCATCCAGTCTTGTAATACAAAATATTCAGTGGCCCATATAAAAATGAAAGAGCTGAAGTATATCTTGAGGTGACAACCATGGATTTCATTCATCTTCATCCGTCGCCTAGTCCTCTTCCTCTATCAGGCACCCGTATTCTCTAGCAATGGCTTCCTCCTCAGATATGGGCATTCGAGGAGACTTCGAAGGGGTCACATGGACGATGGAAGCGACTGGGTACTCTGCATCATAATCTCTGGTCTAGACATCGTCCGAGTCTATAATCCAAATGCCTATCTCCTCCATCATGGGCTCATAACCTGGAAGTGGGTTGGTTTTCCTGGGTAAAGGCTACACAGTTTGTGAAATAGTGGATTTCCTGCCTCTTCTACCCTTGGGCTTCTCTGAAGGAAAAACATTCTCCCTGTTGAACTTTTCAGCCCCCATTGAATCCTTGACAAGCAATCTCTTTTCGTTGGGCCTGAAAAATCCATTATTTGTTTATCGTTGCCCTCTCCCAGCCTCGAAATTGCATAAAGGGGCCTAAAAACCCACTATCAGAAGTATATTGGGCCTTAGCGCCTTTCCGCCGAGCCCCCGCGCCCTTTTCCTTCCACATGACCTAGCCCCGAGACCAGGAGCGAGTCCAGTAGGCGCTTATCAAATATATGCATCGGGCACATTTTGAGTCATCGATCTGTACAGATCGAATGGCGTTTGTTCACCTCCGCCATGCCCATAACCTGCCTGGCTATCGTCCAATCAAACTAGGAAATCCATGGTCCGTAGCCTGCCTATCCTGGTGGTCCCCACGTCCGCTCCCATTGCAAAAACCGGTGGTTTATATCGCACCACCTTCTAAGCGACAGGTAGTATTCCTCAAATCCGAGCGATTCCATACATCGCTCGCCACGTGTCGCCACGTACGGCCCCAAAACCGCTCTCCATCGCGCATTATTGTTCGGTCAAAGTCATGGCGCGATATGTGCATGAACCGTTCAATCCAAAGCCCTTCATTCGATGGTCACCACGCTCCGAAGCTGCACGAGTTTTAATCCACGGAAAATACACCCCTGGCCCACTATCCATCGCCTCCGACGCTTTTTCAACCGTCGATCTCCTCTTGAGATCAGACGGTCCAGATTTGATCGCCCCCACCTTTGATCGGTCCCACCATCAGCACTCCATGTCATCCTTTCCGCATAGTCTTTCGTACATCCACCCATCACCGTTCCACGTGTTCATCGCCTTTTTCCTCTGCCATTTATATATTCCATTCATGATTCGTATTTTAATGTTTTACATCAAAACCTTTTGTCAGTCCATTCACCATCGGTATGCTGCATTTTCTGCCACCCTAAATCGTTCCACCGTTTCGCCATGTCCGCAGCACCATTTCCATTGACCCTGCCACATCCACCATTCTTGTGCCCGGTTTTTCTAACAAGTTTGTGGATTTTGCAGGGTTTTAGCGATGGAAAAATGTTGTAATTTTAAGTCTTGATTGCAGTAGCAGAGCACATCAAAGGACTATTCTTCAGAAGCTGCAATTATGAAGAAAATCCAGGGAGCCATTATGACAAGACCTCCATTGAAGAAGCAGTGTTAAATTCTATCAAACCCTCCAGAGTCATTCGAATGCAAATATTGCGCAGATCCAGACATAAATATCGCAAGCAAAGAGTATCAGTGGGAGGTAGAGAATTAAAGGCATGTAATTGAAGATTTTGGAGCCTGAGCCTACCTTTTGAAAGCAGAGTACTAGGTCGAAGATCCTGTAGATCACTCAAAAGATTCATGCATAGAAAACAATACTCTCGAGGTTTTATTTCAGCAGAGTTTTCTCTTCAGGAGAGGACGGAATGTCCATGTGATTTTAATTCTATGCCGTGTTCCTGAAGAGACTTTCATCCAGTGAAATTACTTCAGAAAGCCAGCGGTAGAGTACATACAACACAACATAGTCATTCAACAGTATGGGCGCGAATGTTTCCACCATTTTGTCTTAACGAGGCAAATTAAATGTTTTTCACCTACTTCTTTTATTAGGATTCTTCTTTTATAAATGGCCCTAAGAATAGATTATTTGGGGTTCCAAATTCATCAGAAAATTATGCAGTGAAAGGATTTTTGTATACATTTTGTAAAGCTCTTGTATGAAGGCTCAGAGCTCATAGTGTCTCAGTGAGGAGGAGTTCCATCTGTTAAATAGGATTCTGGTCTTTGGTATTTCACAGTGTGTAACCTTTTCTCTTATGTGTTATATTAATAGATCATTTCATTTCATCCATCTTTCTTGTATCATGTTTTGGAATGCGAGTGGCTCACTGATTTTTGGTATGGATTCATCCTAGTTGATGCCTATGCTCGGATCAGTCAAGCGCTTTAAATATGACTCATGCATGATATTTTGTTCCATTACTCATCTAAACCGTATTTCTGCTATATTAGCTTCTTTGGGAGGGTGCTTTTAAAATTCTATTGTCATGTATGGATTCTTAGATTGGTAAGCCCATGCATGATGGTATTGTATATCTGGGTATCAGCTCAATGTTAGCTAATATCTCCTCAACATTTCTTTCATTACATACATCTTCTGATAATTGATATCTGTGACATATTACTTGAACTGGCCCGCTTTGCAGTAAACTGTCTCTGAATTGTCTGTTGCTTTCATATTAGATTTATGCACTTTGCCTCTGCATTATCCCTTTCTCTGTGTCAGTTTCTGAGGGTCTTGGTACCATTTAAATCATATTTCCCTGTTTACAGGAGATAGCATGTGAGCTGAAGCTAACAACTTCATACATTATATTATACGCTCCTTGCTATGCTAAGATGTCCTAGGCACTGGTCTATCACAACTCTAGGCTGTCTCTAGGAGCGACAACATCTTTCTAGCGTCATTGTCGGAAATCGAAGTTGAGAAAAATTATAAATCCCTGGGCCTCGACAAATCATATTCACTCTCTAAGTAGGTGGGCACAGAGAGTTGAGATTTGTAGATCCCTCACCTTGGCGACTCCACATTTGTTTATTTGATAAATCTATTTGCAGTCCTGGCTCCTCTAAAGCCACACCTGAGGTCAGATATGTCTAAGCCAAAGACACCTTCAGTGTATGACCCCGAAAATATCATACATAGAAGAAATTGAAGGGAAATGAAACTAGTCCATTCTGAGATTCCCGAATTCTCTCAAGAAGACTTTATGTCCTCCTCCTCTCAAGATTCTCAATTGAAAATTCCCAACTCCACTATTGGAGATACTGATTACTATTCAGATAGTCCACCCCGAGGAGGTGTCCAATTTAAAGACAGTCTTCATCCTACTCCTGAGGTCGAAGAGGTCAAGGAAGTCACCGAAGTATCTGCTGTTAACAGACCTTTGTTCCCCTCAACCCCTCAAGTTGCAGTCGAGTATATTCCTATTGTTATTCATACTCCACTTCCACCTCCTCCTCCTCCTCTTACACATCAGACTGTTGCACTACCCCCACCTCCTCCAATGGCCAATGTTCCAGCCTTCTTGTTGAATAAATATGCTCCCCTAGCATTACCCCAAGTGTTGAATGATATGCCCCAAGATTATCTGAAGATCTTGCCCAGATTCAATGGGGAAAATGAAATTGATGCTCAAAAACATCTTGAGACTTTCTACTCCTTTGCAGAGAACTTTAATGTTGAACATTTAGATGTGGTCTTAAGACTGTTTGTGCAATCTCTAGATGGTGAAGCTCGAAAATGGTTTAAGACTTTGGCAGGTCGTTCTATTACCACTTGGGATAATATGGAAGATACGTTTCTCAGAAAATGGGGGGAGAAGAAAGATCATGGACAATGTCTTACTGAGTTTAATACACTCAAGAAAAGATATAATGAAGGGGTGTCAGAATTTATCAAGAGATTTAATAAATTGTATTTAAGCCTGCCTGCTGACATGAAACCTCATCAAAATGCTGCTAAAGTTGTTTTTGTAGCAGCCTTTGATTCAGAATTTGGTTTCTCTCTCAGAGAAAGAAAGCCTGCCACCCTAGATGATGCTTAGACAGATGCTCTAGAGTTGGAGGCAAATTTTGCTTCCACTGGTAAATCAAAAGGAAAAGCTGAACATGATACTAGAAGAAGGGGCAAAGAGGAGGTATCTACCTCTAATCAGGACCGAGACTCAGATAGAATGGAAGAAATGAACAAAATGATCAAGAACATTTATAGTCAGCTGGGTAAACTTGATTTGGGGGCCAAGAATTCAAACTCCAAGAATTTGCAGAATGCTCCAAACAGGGGTTATAATCCCTAGTATAGGAAACCACCCCTGCAAATATTACAAAAAAAATGGAAGGAGCAACAAGATCAGGTACCACACCCATTGTACTTGGAGGGTCCAGTAGATAACCCTGCTGAAGATGCTGCCTATGAGCTAGAGGATGCAAATCTTGCTTTTTCAAATAATGATGAGGTAGAATGCCCATTGCAAGATAGTGATGGAACCGAGTCCTCATTACAAGAAGAGGAAAAAGCTAGAGACACAGAAGACTCAGAAATTGATTACTGTTGTAAACAATTCGCTGATTTCATGCAAGCACAATTCAATAGAAAATACGATCTCAGATCCTCTAGAAAGAGGACTCGTACTCAAGACCAAGAAGAAGAAGCACCACTTCAGAAGGATGCACCTGCTCAGAAGGAATCAACAGTGCAGAAAGTCACAGACAAGGGTAAGAGTCCTCTAAACAAACCTTTGCAGTCTAATTATCAAATTCCTTCTTTTTCAAAAGTAGTTACTTCCCCTAATGCCAAATCTGGGTCAAAAGAAGCCAAACCCTTAGCTGAAAATAAAGAGTCCAAAGAGGTTGTAATAGAAAAGTCCCCTTCTGCTTTTAGTCTGCAAAAGGAACTTGAGAAAGTCAAAATCCCAGTCCCCTTGACTGAACTGTTGAAACAACCAGCATACCAATCTCAAGTCACCTCTTTCATGCTCCCTCCAGAAGCAGCATTCATCCCAGATAGTCTCAACCTTCAAGAAGAAAGACCCATGGTTGTATTTGGCCCACATGTCAAGGAGATAGATTCCTCTACTCCTCCCTTCTATGTGTCTCTAGTAATTCATGACCTGCTATTACATAACTGTATGCTATATTCTGGGGCTTCCCATAATCTTATGCCTCTGTCAGTCATGGAACAACTAGGATTACAAATCACCCGTCCATACAAAGACCTCTATTCATTTGATTCAAAAAGAGTTAAATGCCTAGGGATGATTAAGGATTTGGTAGTCAATTTGGCCCAAATACTAGCAAAAAGTGTGGTAATGGACATTGTGGTGGCCGACATCCCAGCTCGCTTTGGCATGCTGCTGTCAAGGTCCTGGGGAACAAAAATTGGCGGGTCAATCAAGCTGGATCTAACATATGCCACTATCCCAGTTTTCGGTGGTTAGGAGAGGAGGTTGTACAGGGAAACCCGATTTGTCAAGATGGTTACTAAGGCTGACAGCGCTGTAAATTCATCAGTCTATAGTAAAGAAGGAGATTTCTCATGCTTGATGCTGGAAGAAGATCAAGATTATGCTAATGAACCATCCTTTTGCCAGATTCAGACTGAGCAGTCCTTAGAGAGCAATGATTCAGGAATCTGGACACTTCATTTTGATGGAGCAAATTCAGGAGAAGGTAATGGGGCTGGAGTGCTATTGATTTCCCTTGCAGGCAAATGGATCCCACTGTCTTTCAAACTAGAATATGAAGCCACCAACAATGTGGCTGAATATGAAGCACTTCTATTAGGATTACAAACAGCCAGGAGCATGAATATAAAAAGTTTAAAAGTTCTGGGAGATTCAGAACTGGTGGTTAGACAAGTCAGGAATCAATGTCAGACCAAACATCCTAGGCTAAGGGCTTATAGGAATGAAGTTTGGGACATGGTAGAAAATTTATTCTTGGCATTTAATATCCAGTTCATGCCCAGAGAACAGGATCGGATGGCTGATTCCCTTGATGTGGCTACTAGTACATTTCGACCACCGCAGAACCCTCTTTTAAGATACGAAGTTGAGGTGCGTTATCGGCCGTCAATCCCAGATAACATCAAACACTGGTAGGTATTTGAAGATGAAGAACAGATGAAGAGATTCCTGGAAACAGTAGGAGAATTCTCCAATATGGAGATTGATGCTAATGAAGAGGATGAGTCTGAAGATACCTCAGAAAGAAATTGGGAGGAGAAAATGGCAGGTAATAAAGTGTTGCAGCTAAAGGGAAATATTATACCTAGAGGACTGGTGCCTCTAGAAATATTATTTGACAAGAATGATGTCCCACTGTAGCCAAGCAAAGTGGTAGAAGAAAATCAGGTAGAAGACCTGAATCTTGGTACTGAGGCTAACCCCAAAATTGTAAAATTGTCTAGGAAGATCCCAGAAGAATCTAAAAAGTTATATCAAAAATTATTTCAGTCTTACAGAGGTGTTTGCATGGTCCTATCAGGACTTGAAAACTTTTGATATCAGTATTATGCAGCACAAAATTCCACTGAAGGGAGATGCAAAGCCCCATAAGCAGAAGCTCAGACAAATCAATCCCCTGCTGCTTCCTTCTATTGAGAAGGAAATTAAGAAGCTGTTAAAGGCCAAAATAATTGTACCATTGAGGTACTCTGAATGGGTGGCAAACCTTGTCCCTGTACGAAAGAAGAATGGAGAAATAAGGCTGTGTGTGGATTTTAGAAATTTAAACAGAGCATCCTTAAAGGATAATTATCCACTGCCTAAGATGGATCACATCTTGCAGAGAGTGGTTGGAGCTTCTAGGATGTCAATGATGGATGGATTCTCTGGTTATAACCAGGTGGCTGTACTTCCAGAGGATCAAAAGAAGACTACTTTCACCACACCATGGGGTACATTTATGTATGCCAGGATGCCTTTTGGATTGATTAATGCAGGGGCCAATTTTCAGAGGGTGATGGACATTGCTTTTGTTGGGGAGCAAGATAAATTCCTGGTGGTCTATCTCGATGATATCACTGTATTTTTCAAGAATGACACTGAGCACATTGAGCATCTGCGTAGAACTTTTGAGAAATGCAGAAGGTATGGTCTCTCTCTGAATCCTCAAAAGTCTTTATTTGCATTAGAAGAGGGAAATATTTTGGGCCATATTGTGACCAAAGATGGGGTGAAGATAGATCCTAAGAGGGTAGAGGTTATAAGTGGTATTGCTTTTCCCAGAAATAAGAAAGAGGTACAAGTATTCCTAGGGCGTATTAATTTCTCGAGAAGGTTTATTCCTAACTATGCTGAAATAGTTAGACACATAACTGAAATGCTGAAGAAGAATAATGAAGTCAAATGGTCCCAGGAATCACGAGAGGAATTTACCAGAATAAAAAATGCTTTTGCAGAAGCCCCTGTGCTAGCTGGACCAGAATATGATAAACCTTTCATGATTTTTTCTTTTGCATCACCTCATACAATAGCAGGAGTTTTATTGCAGAAAAATGAGGAAGGGTATGAGCAGCCTATTGCCTTTTTCAGTCAGGTGCTCCATGATGCAGAATTACAGTACAACATATTGGAAAAGCAAGCATACGCCCTAGTGAAATCCCTCAAAGAATTCTGTGTATATTTCTTATAGTCCCACATCACTGCATTTGTGCCTGCAGCTGCTGTAAAATATATTCTTATTCAGGGGGATAGTGAAGGAAAAAGGGGGAAGTGGATCGCTAAAATACAGGAATATGACTTAGACATCCGCCCTACTAAGTTGATCAAAGGACAGGGGCTTACCAAAATGTTATCTGAATCAAACTATCAAGCTCTGGGCATAAATTTGTCCATTATAGCAGGTGAGGAATCTGAAGAGCAAGAAAAGCGACAGGGAATTGGAGTAGCTACTCCAGAAACAAATCTAAAGTACCTCACCAGTTCGTGGTACAAAGAGATAGTAGAATATCTCCTCACACTCAGTTGCCCTCCAAGCTGTGATAAAGCTAAATACAGAACACTAAGATTGAAATCACAGAAATATATAGTCGCCAATGGTTGGCTATACTGGCGAGATCCCTTAGGTATCCTACTGCTATGTCTCACAGAGGATGAGGTAGGAAGTATTATAACCGAGTTTCATGAAGGGATCTGTGGGGGTCACTGCAGCTGGAGGGCCACTGCTCATAAAATTCTGAAGGCTGGTTTCTATTGGCCCAAGCTTTTTGGATATGGTTTTTCCCAGGTTAGAGCATGTGAAAAATGTCAGAAATTTGATGAAAGGCAGAAGTTAGTACCTCTTCCCATGATTCTTGTGCACGTAGATGAACCATTCAGACAGTGGGGAATTGATTTTATAGGTGAAATACATCCTCCATCAAGTGGTCAACATAAGTGGATTTTAACGGCCACTGATTATTTCACCAAATGGGTGGAAGCCATACCTATGAGGAATGCAACAGATACTGTGATCATAAATTTCATGGAAGAAAACATCATATCCAGGTTTGGCTGCCCTGCCAGAATAATGACTGATAATGCACAGGCCTTCAAGTCTACAAAGTTTGTAAGCTTCTGTCAGCAATATAACATCACACTAAGTCATTCTACAGCCTATTATCCACAGGGAAATGGCTTGGCAGAGTCTTCCCATAAAACCCTGGTGAGGGCATTGAGGAAGGCTATAAATGAGAATCAGAAGAATTGGGATTCCCAATTGAAATTTTCTCTGTGGGCCAATGGAATTACCAGTAGGAGAGCAACTGGGAAATCCCCATATGAACTAGTATATGGGAGGGAAGCAATATTTCCTATTCAATTAGCCCTACCAGTAGCCCGATTCATGCAGGAAAGTCAAGAAGAGCCTAATGATATGATCAGGAGAATAAACTAGCTAGTGAAATTGGAAGAAACATGCAATCAGGTAAATCAAAGGCTGACGGAATATCAGGACAAGATGAAATACCTTTTCGATCAGCATGCTAAAGACAGGAATCTGCAAATTGGTGATCTAGTGCTCAGATGGGACATTCGGAGAGCTGAGAAGGGAAAACATGGTAAATTCGACCCCCTCTAGTTTGGCCCCTTCAAAATTGTGGAACAAGGAGGTAATAACACTTTCAATTTGGAGGATTTATAGGGAGACTTGCTTGACACCCCTGTAAATGGTCAATTTCTCAAGCCCTACTTTCAGTTCTGATTCAGGCGAAGGCAGCCTGATGTATTATATTGTATACTAGTTTCCTTTTTGTTTTTGGTTGAATAATGTAAGTGTTGTGATGAATCACGAAGTGAAAAGTAAGGGTGGCAAAGGGCAGAGTTCACACAGAAGCGTATCTGATGGTCTGCGAAGTTCTCGACACGTTCAAGGATGAACGTGCCGTCCCCAGATGGAGCCGATGTTGATCTTTTCAGCCCCCATTGAATCCTTGACAAGTAATCTCTTTTCGTTGGGCCTGAAAAATCCATTATTTGTTTATTGTTGCCCTCTCCCGACCTTGAAATTGCATAAAGGGGCCTAAAAACCCACTATCGGAAGTATATTGGGCCTTAGCCCCTTTCCACTGAGCCCCTGCGCCCTTTTCCTTCCACATGACCCGGCCCCAAGACCAGGAGCTAGTCCAGTAGGTGCCTATCAAATATATGCATCGGGCACATTTTGAGTCGTTGATCTGTACAGATCGGACGGCGTTTGTTCACCTCTGCCATGCCCATAACCCGCTTGGCTATTGTCCGATCAAACTGGGAAATCCACGGTCCGCAGCCTGTCTTGGTGGTCCCCACGCCCGCTCCCATTGCAAAAATCGGTGGTTTATATCGCACCACCTTCCAAGCGGCAAGTGGCATTCCTAAAATCCGAGCGATTCCATACATCGCTCGCCGCGTGTCCCCGCGTATGGCCCCAAAACCGCTCTCCATCGCGCATTATTGTTCAGTCAAAGTCATGGCACGATATGTACGTGAACCGTCCGATCCAAAGCCCTTCATCCGACGGTCAACGCGCTCCGAAGCTGCACGAGTTTTAATCCACGACAAATACACCCCTGGCCCACTGTCCATCGCCTCCGACGCTTTTTCAACCGTCGATCTCCTCCTGAGATTGGACAGTCTGGATTTGATCGCCCCCACCTTTGATCGGTCCCACCATGAGCACTCCACATCATCCTTTCTGCATAGTCTTTCGTACGTCCACCCGTCGCCGTGCCACATGTTCATCGCCTTTTTCCTTCGCCATTTATATATTCCATTCATGATTCATATTTTAATGTTTTACGTAAAAACCTTTCGTCAGTCCATTCACCATCGCTACGCTGCATTTTCCGCCACCCTGCATCGTTCCACCGTTTCGCCATGTCCGCAGCACCATTTCCATTGACCCCGCCACATCCACCATTCCTGTGCCCGGTTTTTCTAACAAGTTTGTGGATTTTGCAGGGTTTTAGTGATGGAAAACTGTTGTAATTTGAAGTCTTGATTGCAGTAGTAGAGCACATCAAAGGACTATTCTTAAGAAGCTACAATTATGAAGAAAATCCAGGGAGCCGTTATGACAAGACCTCCATTGAAGAAGCAGGGTTAAATTCTATCAAACCCTCCAGAGTCATTCGAATGCAAAGATTGCGCAGATCCAGACATAAATATAGTAGGCAAAGAGTATCAGTGGGAGGTAGAGAATTAAAGGCATGTGATTGAATATTTTGGAGCCTGATCCTACCTTTTGAAAGCAGAGTACCAGGTCGAAGATCCTGTAGATCACTCAAAATATTCATGTGCAGAAAAAAATATTCTCGAGGTTTTATTTCAGCAGAGTTTTCTCTTCAGGAGAGGACGAAATGTCCATGTGATTTTAATTTATGCCGTGTTCCTGAAGAGACTTTCATCCAGTGCAATTACTTCAGAAAGCCGGCGGCAGAGTACATACAGCACAACATAGTCATTCAACAGTATGGGTGCGAATGTTTCCGCCATTTTGTCTTAACGTGGCAAATTAAATGTTTTTCACCTACTTATTTTATTAGGATTCTTCTTCTTCTATAAATGGCCCTAAGAACAGATTATTTGGGGTTCCAGATTCATCAGAAAATTATGCAGTGAAAGGATTTTTGTATACATTTTGTAAAGCTCTTGTATGAAGGCTCAGAGCCCATAGGGTCTCAGTGAGGAGGAGTTCCATCTGTTAAAGAGGATTATGGTCTTTGGTATTTCATAGTGTGTAACCTTTTCTCTTATGTGTTATATTAATAGATCATTTCATTTCATCCATCTTTCTTGTATCATGTTTTGGAATGCGAGTGGCTCACTGATTTTTGGTATGGATTCATCCTAGTTGATGCCCATGCTCGTATCAGTCAAGCGCTTTAAATATGGCTCATGCATGATATTTTGTTCCATTATTCATCTAAACCGTATTTCTGCTATATTAGTTTCTTTGGGAGGGTGTTTTTAAAACGCTAATGTTATGTATGGATTCTTAGATTGGTAAGCCCATGCATGGTGGTATTGTGTATCTGGATATCAGCCCAATGTTGACTAATATCTTCTCAACATTTCTTTCATTACATACACCTTCTGATAATTGATATCTGTGACATATTACTTGAATTGGCCCGCTTTGCAGTAAACTGTCTCTGAATTGTCTATTGCTTTCATATTAGATTTATGCACTTTGCCTCTGTAGTATCCCTTTCTCTGTGTCAGTTTCTGAGGGTCTTGGTCCCATTCTAGTTTATTTCCCTATTTACAGGAGATAGCATGTGAGCTGAAGTTGACAACTTCATACATTATATTATATGCTCCTTGCTATGCTAAGATGTCCTAGGCACTGGTCTATCACAACTCTAGGCTGTCTCTAGGAGCGACAACACTCCCCATGAATGTTATCAAACGCTTGAGGAGCCAACACTCATGGCTATCAAATGCAGAGCTCTCGGTGGATTCTAATCGTTGGTTTTTTCCACGGTGAAAATGTCCTGAAAATGCACCTCTATAGCTACCTCTGATGGGTTTCTGACACTTGCACGGGGCCATAGTATGGCTTATGACCTGTACATTTTATGATTTTTTTTTAGATTTTAAAACATCAATATGTATTGTACTTAAATATCACCTAAATAATAGATGTACATCCTAAAATTATATAACATTCACACACATGTTCAAATGCAAAACATGTACCAATGTATGTATGTCTTAAATGTAATTTGAAATTTCCATCTAGATTCATTTTATATTTAACAAATAAAATGACAACTTGAGATTTAAGAAAAAAACATTATTTCACAACATGTGAACACATGCCAAATGTAGTTCGACTATCCAAAATGTACACATTTATGTGTAAATTGTAATTTGAAATTTCCATCTAGATTCATTTTATATTTAACAAATATAATTCCAACTTCATTTTATATTTAACGAATATAGTGACAACTTGAGTTTTAAAAACAAAACATTATATCACATGCCAAATGTAGTTCAACTATCCAAAATATACACATGTATACATGGTTTGTAATTCGAAATTTCCATCTAGAGAGGTTCATTTTATATTTTTAACAAATTTATAAAATGACAACTTTGTTAAAACGAAACATTATATCACAATCACATGCCAAATGTAGTTCAACCATCCAAATTATACACATTGTGAAAATGTAATTTGAAATTTCCATCTAGAGATTCATTTTATATTTAACAAATAAAATGACAACTTGAATTTTAAAAACAAAACATTATATCATAAAACAAAACATTATATCACAACATGTGATTACATGCCAAATGTAGTTCAACTATCCAAAATATACACATGTATGTACATGGTTTGTAATTTTAAATTTCCATCTAGAGAGATTCATTTTATATTTAATATTTTTAAAATGACAACTTTTTAAAAACAAAACATTATATCATAATCACATGCCAAATGTAGTTCAACCATCCAAAATATACACATAGTGAAAATGTAATTTAAAATTTCCATATAGAGATTCATTTTATATTTAACAAATAAAATCACAACTTGAGTTTTAAAAACAAAACATTATATCACAACATGAGATCACATGCCAAATGTAGTTGAACTATCCAAAATATACCTGTGTTTTCTAATTTGAAATTTCCATCTAGATTTGAATTTTATATTTAACAAATAAAATGACAACTTGAGTTTTAAAAACAAAACATTATATCATAACATGTGATCACATGCCAAATGTAGTTCAACTATCCAAAATATACACATGTACATGTGTTTTGTAATTTGAAATTTCCATCTAGATTCATTTTATATTTAAAAAATAAAATGACAACTTGAGTTTTAAAAACAAAACATTATATATCACAACATGTGATCACATGCCAAATATAACTGTCCAAAATTTAAAATCATTCTTGATAAAAGTAAATGTTGTTTAAAACTATATCCAAACAGTAAAATATGTCCAAAATTTGTATCACACATGAACAATAAATGTAAATATATATAGTTCAATGTATAGTGTTACAAGTATCAAGTTATATGGAAAAGTAAATATGACTGCATATATAAGACTATAAATAAAAAAATAAATTTAAGACTAGATCTATCAAATATAATGTTGCACACATGTGCATCATCAATCAAATAAAGATGGATATAGTGTCTCTGCCAACAAATTCTCGATTCTCGTGCTATCCTATGAAAAATGGGGAACCTGTACACAATGTGTACAAACATTAAAATTTCATGTTTTAAAATTGAATGAGAATATAGAACTTCATGTAAAAAACAAAATGAAAAAAAAAAATCATGTAGTACCTCATGTGGTTCCCTCTCCATTGTCTTTTGTTTCTCATCCATTAGAACATCCTCCATAATAAATTGTATATATATATATATATATATATATATATATATATATATATATATATATATATATATATATTTCAAATGAAAATGCATATACTAATTTTCAATAATATTAAAAAAAAAAGTTAGACAACTTGTTCAAATGGTGTGGATGTTCCTCTCTCCATCATAAACTCCATTGCTAGAGTCCTTGGAGAATGGAAATCACTTCCAAAAACCTAAAATTCAAAAAATTTAAAAGTATAAAATAACTCAAGATCTAGATCTCATTTTATAATAAAACTTTTGAAATTCAATTTATAACTTAAGCATATAAGTGAAAAATTGAATACTTGTGATGGTAGATTGGGCACATCTCCTAAGGGTGGCTCTGAAAGAAAATCTCCAAAAACCTAAACTTAAAAAAAATTAAAACTGTAAAATAACTCAAGATCTAGATCTCCTTTTTTAATGGAACTTTTGAGCTGCAATATACAACTTAAAAACATATTTAAGTGAAAAAATTTCATATTTGTGATGGTGGATTTGGCACATCTCCCAAGGAAGAAAGGTACCTCCATCTCAAAAGCATCGAACGGAATCATAATATGTTAACATTTAATTATATACATGTACATGTGTACAAAATTATTTATTTTAAAAATATGTCATCATGTTTCGATATATAATAATAGATAAAAAATAATTGTACATAATCATGTTCACTTAAAAAACACTAACATGTGCCAACATATCATCTTGATGGTGAGAACCATCTTGATTGTGTGAACCTGAGGCTTCGACCAAGATATTAACATCTTCATTCATCAAGCGTGAGAATTGTAAATGGTGTTAACATATATGATACATTTTTGTTAGATTAATGTATACAAATAAATGAATGTATATATGTATTTATTGCACATTGTACATGTGTTACAATAATCACCCAAACCATTAACACATATCGATCCTATGCCCTCTTCATCATGAATAATTAGGTCCTGCCAACCATTGCGACAATTCTTTGCATATGTTCTGAGATATTCAACATTTATGTTGTCTATCTTTGTATGATACACAAAATTAGCACGTGCATTCTCTCGTGCTCTTTGTCGATTCAGACAAACATCAACTGCACCTAGTCCACTCTGAACATTGTCAATGATGGCATCCCTTGCTTCTCGACTAATTTGAGAAGTGGCATCCATCTCTTACAGCAAATTTTCCACACAAATAGGTCGACTAACTAGTGGTGGCTTGGGGCGAGGCATCTCAACATCATGCTTAGCACCCCTACGGTCACATAATTGACCTTTCCCAGGACTAAAAAATTCAGAGGGAAGGTCATTATAATTGAGTTTCATTCCTAAAAAGAATTATGCATAAAATAATTTTGCAAAATAAAGCAGAACCTCGTCGTTCCATGGGAGTCTTCCATAGGCAGCAAGGTGCCTATCATAAAAATGGCTAGCTATGTTAGGGCGCTTGAAATATTGCACCTTTAGCATCTTTATTTTCAGCCCTTCTTTGAAATTAAACATAGACTTGGCCATTTCCATTGTAACTCTTTGTTTAACAACCTCCCATGTATTAGGACTCATCACTGTTTCCTTTCTTTTTCTCATCACTTCTACAAAAGTATCAGTGTTTTGCCCAAGTGTTAGGTACACCTCTACTAGTTTTCTTAAAGAGTGAGTAACTATTTCTAAGCTTTCTTGACTCTTAGCAGGGAGTTTCAAATACACAAGCTATTTCTTCAATTTTGAATGAATATGTTGACACTTTTTTAATGTGCATTGTTGCATGTTTTTTCCCAAGGTATATTGGAAATGTCAGACGGATAAGTCGTGGTTGGTGTACAAACTTCTTCTTGAATAGCACATCTGTCCTACATCTTTTGGAGCAACATTTGGAGCAAAATTTTCACCCTCTGCATCAATATATAAAATTTTGTATAAATAAAAAAACATGTAAACAAATTTGAAAAAATTGAATGAAAATAATATTCATATTGATAGCCACCCCAATATGGTTGGCCAGCATCTAGCCACCCTTAGACTGTTGAGAACCAGAATGACCACCGATTGGTTGAGAACCAACACGGCCATCCATTGATTGGCCTCCAGGGGAATGCATATCACCACCCTTACGCAATTGGCCACCACCTATAGATGGGCCTCCAAGAGAATGTGTACCACCACCAACCTCACGCGATAAGAGGGAAGCATTATAAAAAAATAGGAATTTATAATCAATTAAAAAATACATTCATACATATAAATACAGGTACATATGATTGATTAAATTGTGTCAACCATACCACGATTGCGTCAACCATGGCTATGCTCCATTGATGGAGTAGATACTCTTGTCCTCCTAACTCCTAAAAAAATAAAAAATGAAACTTATTAAACACTACTTTAACTCACAAAATTGATAAAAATTTAATTGCATATGTATACATGTATGTACATGGGGATAAAATTATAAATATACTCAATAAAAAAATCAATTCCACATGTATACACACATGTATGTATGGAGATAAGATTATATATTCAAATGTCATTTAAAAACATGCACATTTAACATAAATACCATTAACATCTCTCGATCCATGATCCCCCTCTCTCGTAGAGGCATGAGATTCTATTGATCTTAGTCTTTTATCCTCCATGATATATATGGATATATCTATAGTGGACATTTACAATTATTTTTAAATTACTATTTAAAATAAATTCAAAATATTTCAAGAAATTAATGTAATTTAGTACAATAATTATGTAAAACACAACTTTCAAAGCATTAATTGATATGTGAAACTCAATTTAAACAAAAAATTGTTGAAGTCCTCACATTTTAATTTTATAAAAATGTGAAGTTCACCAAGTTGCACTTTACATGGTGGGAGCACACTTGGTATATAATTGAAAAAAACACATGGTCATTAAAAATGACGCATTTATAAGTAAAAAACACATACCTATCAAAGATATGTTACAATGTCCATCAATAAATTTTGAAAGAGAGTGTCTCAACATTAACTCATCTTTGAGATATGAATCTTGAATTGGCATTGCCCCGTATAATACTAATTCATCTATTATTTCATTTTTGATAGATGAATTTTGAATTGGCATTGCCCCACACAATAGATCACCAGACATCTTATTAACATTTGCATAATGTCTTATACTAAAAAAATGAAATTGTCTAACAATATTGTTTTCTTTTCCATGCAGTTGTTTTAGCCTCTCCTTCTTAACTTGGTACATGCCTTTCATCTCGTTGCACAAAATTTTAGAATTGGTGAAAACTACAATTCCATTTGATTCATACTCCCTAGTTGTTCCCAAACGTTCTATCAATGCAATATAATATATCTTGTTGTTTGTTGTTATTCCCGGTATATTCATTTTACTTTGAAGGACCCTGTTAGTCACAATATTACAACTCTCATATGTAATCACTGCTTTCCCTGGATTGGGATAGCAAGAAACATCTATGCATAATGTCCATTTTCAACCATATTTAGTGGGTTTTTTTATCCTTGAAAAAAATCCAATAAAATATAATAAATTAAATTTATTACAAATTCATCGGAGAAATGACATGTACATGGTTTGCCTTAAATTTTATGGGTGAAATTACATGTACATGGTTCCCAAAAACACTAGCAAATGACTTAAAGTTTATGGAATAAATGGCATGTACATGGTTTCCAAAAACACTAGCATTTTCCTTATTGCAAATGCCTTAAATTAA
Organism: Pinus albicaulis; assembly: GCA_034641835.2. Lineage (NCBI taxonomy): Eukaryota > Viridiplantae > Streptophyta > Pinopsida > Pinales > Pinaceae > Pinus > Pinus albicaulis. The sequence goes on along the minus strand of CM076571.1, from coordinate 598,768,540 downwards.
CACTAGAAAATGCCTTAAAGTTTCTGGAAGAAATGACACATGTACATGGTTTGCCTTAAAGTTTTCCTTATGGGAGAAAGGAGAAATGACATGTACATGATTTGCCTTAAAGTTTGCTTTGAGTTTATGGGAGAAAGCCTTGAGTTTGTGGGAGAAATGACATGTGCATGGTTTGCCTTAAAGTTTATGGGAGAAATCATATCTAAAAATGACATGCCTTAAAGTATGTCTTGCCTAGAGTTTAAAGGAGAAATGACATGTACATTGTTTGCCTTAAATTTTTCCTTATATTTTATGGGAGAAATGACATAGAAATGAAATGTACATGGTTCCAAAAACACTAGAAAATGCCTTAAAGTTTATCAAAGAAATTACATGTACATGGTTATCCTTAAAGTTTTCCTTGAGATTATGGGAGAAATGAGAGAAATGACATGTACGTATATGGTTATCCTTAAAGTTTGCCTTAAATTTTATGGGATAAATGACATAGAAATGACATGTACATAGTTTGCCTTAAAGTTTGCAAAATTATTTTATGCACTTTCTAAAAAAACTAGTGGTAGTGGTTGATTAAGTTATATCAAAAGTCACACCTTGATGAGTTTGTGAGATAAATGACATGTACATGGTTTTCCTTAAAGTTCAGTTTTCCTTAAAGTTTATGGGAGAAATCACATCTAGAAACCTTTACTTTGACATCTATAAATAGGCTAAGAACATTAAAAAAGAATTTTCAACGTGCATTAGTTATTTTCTTAATAAGAAGTATGATGTAGCACCTAATAGATTGTCTAATAATATAATAATGTCATTTTTGGCTTGTACTATCATTCATCCTTGATATGTACAAGAATTTTACAACTTGAACATCAATCTACACACTATCATCATATCACTGTACATAATCTAGATTAGTAATATCCATTACATCATAAAAGAATCCACTTTTAACATTTTACAAGATTAGAAAAGTAATTGACAACACTAGGAGAGGAAGCATCATGGAAGGTGTAAATTTAGGTACATTAATAAAAAATAGTTAGAATCAACATAAATATGAATACAGTGGAAAACCTATAGTATCATTATGGTAAGAAGCCAAGGGTCTTCATTACTCAAATAAACCATTTCTATCAATCATTTCTAATAACATCATGCCTTCAAATGCATAAAATGATAAACTATAGTCAACATGCATTTCACCTTTTTCATAGAATACCATTCAATTTCACTTCATATGTATTTCCAGTATTCATTTTTCCAACCACTATCAAAGGTATCCAATGTAATTATATCAAATTATAAGGAATCATCTTTTTTCACTTCTATAAAAAGATAGAAGAAAATTTGTGCGCATCTACTATAGGAAATAGACAATAAGGAAGCTATAATAATCCATCCTATAACACATTGTAATGTTCCAAATTTTTCAATAAGGTAATTGGAACATTATATTTGTTTTAATTTTAATAAAGTGAATAAAATGGGTGAGGGAGCTCATGTAGCAACCTAATAAACACTCCTAAGGTGTAAAAAGTCACTCAAGTGGCTTAAGTTAGCAGCCCCAAGTGTGAAAAGGGCCAAAAGCAAGTGAGCTATACCATGGTTGACCCAAGTAAAAAACGTACCCAAGAGAGGAAGCTTGCACAAGAAGATTGCGTAGTTGGATGGAGGGAAATTTTAAATGAGAGAAACCATAATGTGAGTGGGGTCCATGGCAAGGAAGCATTCCTTGCATAAAAAGGTGAAGGAGAGCCATTGTTCATTATGCTTGAGAATTCGATTTTGGAGCTCTCTTCAATTGTTCAACTGAGATAGCTTGTGTTGCTCATCACAAGGGGAATTCCTATTTAGCAGTTTCCTTCTCTTCCTTGGGAGGCCTTGGAGGAGCTGTTCTTCATCTTCCTCACATCTTGGCTTGAGGCCATAGCATTCATCTTCAGCTACTACATTATTCTGTTGGGCAAAAACGCTGGAGTTGCTGGTGTTGCAGTGAGGGGCCATCATCACTCATTTCCGGAGCTGTTTTGTAGAGGAGGAGCCCTCTCTTTCTCTAGGAGATCATCAAAGGAGATTTCTGGAGCTCATATTGCAGATTTGGCATTGGGCCATATGTTTCTTCTCATGCCCAACGCAGTCACCTTCCCTTACAAAGTTATCTACAAAGGAGGCATGCACAAGGGAGTTCACTTGGTGCACTAGAGAGTGCAATCTTCAGTGAAAGGTGTAGCCTTTCACCTTGGAGATCATTGGAGGAGGTATCATTGTTTATTGCAACATCTACTTCCTTCTCCTATATTGTATTCTATTTGAGTTGCAGCAGCTACACTGCAACTCCGACATTTTCCTATTTTATGTATTTTAGCCAATCCCTTGGAGGATTATGATTGTATTGTTTTCTAAGGTTGAGATCTTGCTCCCCTATCTTTATTTGAGCTCACATTGTCATATCATATTTTATATTTCAGTTTTCAGTCATTTTCTCTTATAGATTGTGCAGTTATAGAGTTGTTGGGATATGTAGCAGAGTGTTTTCTCCATTGTATGTACATTTTCCTTTGAGGCTGATTTGAGCCCACCTTGAGAAGTCTTTTCCTCAAGGAGTTTGCATATATTTTCCTGATACAGTTTATATATCAGATTTACACTCTTCTCACATTTCATGAGCATTATTTTATTGTTGTTGTTGTTCATTATTGAAGTTCAGGTGTTGTTGTAGCTCATCTCTTTTGAGCAAGATCTTCCCGAGGAAGAAATATTTGCATAGCTATAGGCAGATTATGAGGAAGGGCCAAATAGCCTCCAGTTCTCATCCTCTCTTTGGAGGTGAAATAACTGGTAAAATCCCTCTCATTCCATCTCTGACATAGCCTTGTTCATATTTCCGACAAAGGAAAATATCAGTGGTGAAAAAGTTGCTGATTTTCATTTCGGAACATTACAGTGGTATCAGAGCATGATCTTTGGCTCAACTTGTGGCTTCAAGCCAAAGTGTTGAATCCCTGAAGGGGAAGATTTAAAAATCTATAGAAAAATTCTGCAGATGGCCAGGTAGCCTCTGGATCTCATCCTTTCTTCAAAGGTGACATATCTAGTAAATGCCCCTGCAGTTAATCTCTGGAATAGAATTTTGATATTCCTGAAGAGGGAACTTTACAACAAAGAATCAGAGTTCAGAATGCTAAAGAAGATGAGTTTTACCTCATCATATTCTAGATCCATGAAGAGCCCCTTCAAAGAGGATAGACAGATAAAGGATAAATATGAAGAGAATGAAACTCCTAGAGGGTGTCAAGGAGAAGAAGGTTGCAGTGAGATATATAGAAGGTTTCAAGAAGGAGAGGAAGAACCATGCACTTCCTACCCTTACAAAGAAGATGCATTGTACAGAAAAAATAAGAGCATGGCTCCACCACTTGGAAAAATGATAGAAGAGGAGATTTCCCTGCTCCTTTTCCAGACCTTGAAGGGTATTGAAGAATATCTCAAGAAGATTGAAAGGGTGGAGACTTGTACTAGCGCTGGCACAACCTTGGGAGAGTAGCCTTCAGTAATGGAGGAATACTACACAGTTGCAGAAGAAGATCTTGCTTCTACATCCCACCAAGGTATAATTAAAAACCCATCTGTTGTCATTTCCGCACATTGTATGAAGAGATCTACATTTCTGTATGCTGTTGGGTTAGAGCAACAAAGTTGCACTGCATTGTGCAAGAGTAGTAAGGACAAAGGGAAGAGGTATTTTCTTGAAGATATCAAAGGGGTTGCATTTCAAAAGCCATTTAAATGAAAAGGGTGTAAAACCACGAGGACACAAAGAGGAGATGAGGAAGAGGGCCAACCTCATTCCTATCCATTGCAGAGGTTGAAACACCTAGGAAGGTGATTGGATTGCGCAGTGGAAGCATGGAGGGTCTTCCCCACTTATGTATTCAGTAATATATCATTGAGGAGGTATCATTATATGAAGATTATGGCAGCATCTATGGGAAGCATGTGCCATCACTATCAAGGGATGAGACCCTGAAGATTGCAGAAGGCAAAGAGGAGGGCAAGCTTCACATGGTAAGAAAAATTTGTCCCTCTTTATTTCAGCATATTGATGCAATAAGAAGGTAAAGAGATCTATTCAAGCAAAGAAAGGACACATCAGTCCATTATCTATGCCTTGATGTCTCCTTACTTGAAGGAATTCCACCAAGGAGTTCCCATGATGAGAAGAAGAGCAAAGTGTTCCCTCAACCTTGTGCATCAATGTCATATATTTCTAAGAGGGAGGCCAACACAACATTGGAGACTTTGGGTAAGAGGCATGCTTATGTAAATCAAATTTTATTTCATGATTTCATGTATTCTCTTACTTTACATTTGCAGGCCATAACTCCCAAATGGAGTGTTTTACCTTACAAGATTCATGGCCAACTATGGGCCAAGATTATTTTCAAATATGGCCACTCCCTTGATGGGCTAAGGGAGGTGTTACAACATGATGGGTGCTTCCCTAAGGCAACAAATATACATTTCACTTTCATCCATAGTGAAATGATAAGGGCAGCAAGTAAGTGGCATGCAACCCACTTACCATATCTAAATTCGAAGTAGGGAGGAGATCACCTGCGCTGGTTCCTATTGGGTGAGTTTGGGTACCACACAAGATTTTTGAAATTCTTGTCTCATGCCTTGTATTTCAAGAAAAAAATGCATAAGAAGAAGGCATGTTTGTTTTGGTTGATGAGAAGAAAGTATGGACAGTCCATGATGAATTCCATGTCCATACATCTACTTGTATCCATGATGTATGTACATGTATTTCTATTTAGAATGAATCTCATAATCATGTATGTACCTTGGGTTGGGAGAAGATGTAACCTTCTCATGGGATGGGACAAGGGAGCATGTTTATATCATGATGTTAATGATGCTCCAATCTTTATTGTAAACATGAGAGGAAGAAAGGTACAATGGGTGAATGAATCCATTGGGAATGCAATCTCCCAAAATCATTTGTATTTCAAGGAGAGGATAGAATCTTACATGGATGTTGTACTATATATTATGTTTTCTTATGAAAAAGGTCATGTATTGGGCTTATGTCATGAAAAGGGATCTCTCACATGGGAGGATTTGGAGCATGACATGTGTTTTTTGAATCATATTAAGCCAACACCTATTATCCTCCACTATTTTCAAGCTTTGAAGAAGCTTATTGCAGCACGTAGGTGGTGGGATGGCCACTTATTATGCTATGATTTGAAGCAGCATGGGAAGGGAAACTTTCCACATAACACCCTTGGTATGGAAGGGGTCAAAAAGGAATAATTGAATCAGCCCACTCTTTCTTATTTTAAGGAAGAGAATAGATCCATGCACCATTCCATTGATAGGGGAAGGATTATTGGTGAAGAACATGATCATGTTAGATATGATTTATATTCTGATTTCATGCATTCTTGCACCATGTTTTTGCAGGTCATGGCTCCAAGAAGGAGTGTTATATCATGTGAGCCTCTTGGCCAATATTGGGCCCCAAATTTTTTGATTTGGGCGACTCCCTTGAGAGGAAAAGGGATATTTTGCAAGATGATGGATGCTTCCCCAAAGAACCAAACATATATCACACTTTCAGCCATGGTGATATGGTGTGGACAGCAAGTAAGTGGTGGGAAAACCACTTACCATATCTAAATTTGATGCAATCAGGGGATGCATTGCGTTGGTTCCACATGTGGGACTATGACCCACCTCCATATGTGAAATTTTATGTTTTCAAGCACATTGTTTTTATTCCCTATCTTAATAATGTACTTGTAATTCTATGGGGATGTATGGGGAAGGAAGGAAGGATGGCATGTGCCTCATGGGATGGCTACTCTCTATGCACTTTATGTTTTCTTGTTTCAGGGAGAGCTTGGGGGGAAAACCATGTTTGTTTCATATGATCTATTGTCTCCTTATGGGATGAGATATTTGCATCTCATGAGAACATTGGAGGAGCAAGACATGGATGGATGGATTGGTGAGCACTTGGCTTATGGAGGAAGCTTATCTTATGTTGGTGTCACCAAGGAGGAGATTTTGCACCAGTTCATCCTTGCTCTTGCTTGAGGACAAGCAAGTTTTGGGAGGGGAGGACTGTAATGTTCCAAATTTTTCAATAAGGTAATTGGAACATTAGATTTGTTTTATTTTTAATAAAGTGAATAAAATGGGTGAGGGAACCCATGTAGCAACTTAATAAACACTCCTAAGGTGCAAAAAGTCACTCAAGTGGCTTAAGTTAGCAGCCCCAAGTGTGAAAAGGGCCAAAATAAAGTGAGCTAGACCATGGTTGACCCAAGTCAACAACGTACCTGTCAAACCAGGAGGTAACTCCTCAAAACTAGAATGTCTATTAGCTGAAGAATGTACATGCTTATATAGATGGGAGGTGAGGCTATTGGGATTCAGCTCCCAATGACTCTTGGCCTTCCTTATTTCCTAATAATAAATAATATACAAAAATACATATGCACATCCATCCATAGGATTAGGTGTCAACATTCCCCCCTTTAATCCGAAGGGATGTTGGTGAGTCCAAGCATCGATCTGAAATTTTCAAACTTTTCTCTTCCAAGTGCTTTGGTGAAGATGTCAGCAGTTTGCTCATTTGTGGAACAATGATGTAGATGGATGGTTTTGGCCTGAACATGATGTCGAATGAGATGGTACTTTGTATTGATGTGCTTTGTCCGATCATGGAACTTTGGGTTCTTGGCCAACTTTATTGCAGAAGTGTTGTCGATCATGAGTGGAGTGGATCATCTCTGTTTATCCGCAAATCTTCCAGATTTTCTCCTGGGAGTCATTAACAATTTCTTTGTTGCTCACCGTCGCCACATATTCTCGCCCTCGCCGTGAATCGTTCGGAACCCAATTTGCTTGCGTGATCTCCATGAGACAGCTCCTGATCCAAGACTCATGGTGTAACCTGTAGTAGACACCCCTGTTTCTTCGTCGCCATCAAAGTCTGAATCAGAGTATCCGGTCAAGTTGAAGTCGCCTACCTGTGTATATTTGAGTCCAAAGTCTTGAGTCCCCTTCAAGTACCTTAGCACTCTTTTTGCAGCAGACCAATGTCCTTCACAAGGTTTTTGCATGAACCTTGAGAGGATTCCAACAACAAATGAAATGTCAGGTCTGGTGGTGGTCAGGTAGATAAGACTTCCTACAAGCTGCCTATACTTAGTTGCATCCTCAAATTCCTTCCCTTCAATAGATGTGAGCTTCAAGTTTTGTTCCATTGGAGTGGTTAAGGGATTACAGTCATCCATGCCAAATTTGTTCAAGAGATCTCCAATGTACTTCTTTTGAGAAAGAAATATGAATTTAGGATGTTAATTACTTCAATACCCAAATAGTAATGAACATGACCCAAATCAGTCATTTCAAAACCTTTCTTCAACTCTTTCTTCATGGATGCAATATAGCTCTCATTGTTTCCTGTTATCAAAAGATCATCTACATATACCACAAGATATACAATTGTTTTCCCAACTTTCTTAACAAACAAAGTTGCATCATCAAGATCAAAGTGTTTGAAATCAAGTTTCAGAAGATGCTCGGTCAACTTCTCATACCAGGCTCGTGGTGCTTGCTTGAGGCCATACAAGGATTTCACAAGTTTGCAAACTTTGTGTTCTTGACCCTTTATCACAAATCCTTCTGGCTGGGACATATAAAATTTCTCCTTCAGATCTCCATTCAAGAAATCTGTTTTTACATCCATCTGATGGACTTTCCATCCACTCTGAGCTGCTAAGGCAAAGAGAGTCCGGATGGTGGTCCATTTTGTTGTGGGAGCAAAAGTTTCTTCATAATCGACTCCTTCTTTCTGTGCGAATCCTTTTGCCACAAGCCTGGCCTTGTGCTTGTCAAGTGAGCCGTCTACTTTGTACTTGTTCTTGTAGACCCACTTACAGCCAATTGGTTTCGTTCCCAAAGGCGGATCAACCAGCTTCCAAGTGCCATTCTTTATCAAGACATCATACTCCTTCTACATCGCTTCTTTATATTCATCATGAGAAGTGGCTTCTTTGAAGGAAGTTGGTTCATGATCTGTAGACAAACTCATTTCACAGTTATAAGCAATATCCATATCAACAGGGGAATCAGAATTATCTACATCACCTTCGATTTCTTGAGTGGAACTTCTTGTTCCTTTTTTTCCAACCTCATCAGGATGAACATCCTCCAGTGTCTTTGTCAGCCATTTGGGGGGACCTTTCTGAGATGGCCCTGGCTGGTCACTTGACTGAGTTGGGATTGATTCAAGATTCAATCTCCCAATTCTGTCAATCACATCATCCAATGTGTCATCCGTGGTGGTTTCTTCATGTGGGGGAGAGTGTGGTCCAGGAAATGATTCCACAGTTTGATTCAATATCGGAATCCCCCCTTCAAGGTGTGGAATCACATTATCAAATTCTTTGAAAGACTTTGCATGTGTGAATCTATCCAGGCGATCAAGTTGCCGCTCAACAACCTTGTCACTCTTGGATGATTCAAGAAATATGACATCTCTTGCTATCCCAAACTTCTTATTTGCTTCATCATAGAGACGATATCCTTTGGAGGTATTGGAGTACCCCAAGAAGATACATTTTCTGCTTCTAGCACCAAGTTTGTTCCTTTGACCTTTGGGTATCAAGGCATAACAGGTGGACCCAAAGACCCTGAAATGCTTTACCGAAGGAATGTGGCCATGCCACATTTCAAAAGGAGTTTTGTTTCTAATTGAACTTGAAGGACACATATTCTTTATGTAAACAACACATAGAACTGCATCAGCCCAAAACATCAATTTTACATTCTTGAAAAATAACATGGAGCGGACCATATTTAAAATAGTTCTGCTCATTCTTTCAGCTACACCGTTCTATTGTGGATTATATGGCACAGTTGTTTGATGTTTGATTCCATGTTCAGGAAGATAATTTTCAAATTCGTTTGAAGTGTATTCTTTTCCATTATCAGTACGTAGAGAGCCAATATGTGTTTGTGCATCATTTTCAATCCATGCATGAAAATTCTTGAAAGTTTGAAAAGCATCAGACTTATTCTTCAGTAAGTAAATCCAACACATTTCGGTGTAGTCATCAATAAATGTCATCATGTATTTGTTTCCATTTGCAGAAGCAATAGGCACAGGGCCACATAAATCTGAATGAACAAGTTCAAGTTTCCTATGTGCTCTTGAGTGTGAATCATGAAATGGTTGTTTGCTATGCTTTCCTAGAATACAAGCATCACATTCCTTAGGTTTTCTAGGAATTGTAGGCAGTCCATCAACACCATTTTTCTTCAACAAACGAAGGTTGTCATAGTTTAAGTGTCCAAATCTAGCATGCCATAAAAGACTTGATGGGAATGTACCTTCATCATGATGTGAACTGAATGAAAAGTTTTGAGCATGAGAAGATGAACCTTTCAGCTTCAAGAGTCTCCCTTCTTCTATTCCTCCATGACAAGTGAGTGATCTGATGCTTTTCTGACCTCTACCTTGCCATCAAACAAGGAACCGAGGTCTCGTCGGGCCGACGATCAGTGACAGCAAGTTTCTTCAACTCCGGGAGGTATAGAACCTCATGTAGGATATGATCGGTCAAGACCCAGGCATGAAGCTCGGGCGTGCTGGAAGCCCTGATGGCTTGAGTTTGGATTTATCTGCGAAATATACCGCTCCATCAACTTTGTCAGTGAATTCTTCAAAAAAATCTTTTCTAAATGTCATGTGACATGTTGCTCCTGAATCTAGCAACCAATCATCTCTCCATGAAGTAAATGAAACATCAAATAGGTTTTCAGTTACTCCATTGTTACAATGTGCTAGAACAGAATGAGCCGATTCAGCTGGTTTACCTTTGTCTTTGTCATCAGTTTTACCTCTGTCTTGATTTGTTTGCTGCTGAGCTTTAGATTGTCTGCCCCCCTTTTCTCTGAAGTTTCTTCTTCATCTTCTGTCTTCTCTTCCTCTGGATGGACCTGAAGCGTGTCTCTTTTCTCTCTGTGCCAAGTAGGCAGCCTCTTTAGAAGATGAAGGGACTGTCATCTTCTTTTGAAGGAGGAGAGAAAAACCAAAACTTTGCTGGAAAATTTCTCTTGAAGGAGAGAAAACAAAAAAATAAAATAAAATCTATTGCTGGAAAATATACTCAATTAAAAGGGCAGAAACTCTTGCTGGAAAAAATATTCTGAGTTTAAAAACTCTCTCTGGAAACTAAATCTGCTCAGAAAACTTTTGCTGAAGACTGAATTTTAAAAAACACTCTTTGCTATAAACTGATTCTGCATAAAAAAAAATGTATTTTTTTTTTGTTTGGGGAAAAAATGTATATAAAAAGATGATATGGAATGGTGAATGGGGCGTAATTATGAATGGGGGCGGAATTATGAAAAGATGGGGCGGAATTATGAATAGAAAATATTATAAGGAGGAGTGGTATTGCATATAGAAAGTGCGTGGTATTAAAAGTGGTATGAGAGGGCGGAGTGATATATATGGGCGGAAATATACAACTGTGCGGAAATATTACAAAGAGTGACATCGTACAATATACAACTGTGGGAGGAAATATACACCTGTGCGTAGTATTACAAAGAGTGACAGCGTTTTAATGTAATAACAATAACGCATATATAACATAGCGTTGGATATATGTAATGTCATCTGGACAGCGTTAATAGACAGCGTTAAATAGACAGCGTTTAAATAGAATGACAACATAACCATGTAACGACTTGCGTATTACATGGCAACGTTTATCTCTGCGTTGTAATATCAACAGGGTTTGGATATGCAACGAATAGGACGCATCACAATATAATACCACAGGCGGACACGCTAATGACAGAGCGGTATTATAATTTGAAAGGTTGTAATGAAAGGGCGTATTAAATGGAACGCTGTATTAAAACGTGCAGACAGCAGTGGAGAAGTGGAGGGCGCTGCGTTTTAAATGACAGAGCGAATGGTGTGTGTGAGAGGGAGCGCTGGTCAAGGTAAGGAGCGAGCAGCGTTGAGAGGGTGCAGCATGTATAGTTGCAGAGGGTGCGTAATGTATTGAGAGAATGGCGAGGGGAATGTGTAGTGTAAAAAATGCAGGTTGGGGAGGCGTTGGAGTGGGAGATAGATGCGGCGTGGAGAAGTGGAGGTGAGGGCGCAGAGTGGTGAGGGAGAGTGTGCGTTGAAATGAGGGAGAGGGCGTAGGGTAGGTAAGGCGTTGGGAGAGCGGAGGAGGCCCGAAGGGGCGTTACATAAAAAATTTGAACTTGAATCTGCAGGAAGACAGAGTTGCAGGACTGCTGGAATGGCAGAGCCTGCAATTTGCAGATTGACAGAGCCTGCAGTCTGCAGGAGCTGGAGCTGCAAATGTCAGTGCTAAATAGGGGAAAAAAAATGCAGAATAACAGTCTAGCAGTTAATGAGCAGCAAAAACTATTAAAAATATTGACTGAGCAAAGGGTAGGGAGTTACACCACAGGGCAGAAATGCCTAATGTGGGACTGGCTCTGATACCATGTCAAACCAGGAGGTAACTCCTCAAAACTCAAATGTCTATTAGCTGAAGAATGTACATGCTTATATAGATGGGAGGTGAGGCTATTGGGATTCAGCTCCCAATGACTCTTGGCCTTCCTTATTTCCTAATAATAAATAATATACAAAAATACATATGCACACCCATCCATAGGATTAGGTGTCAACAGTACCCAAGAGAGGAAGCTTGCACAAGAAGATTGCGTAGTTGGATGGAGGGAAATTTTAAATGAGAGAAACCCTAATTGAGTGGGTTCCATGGCAAGGAAGCATTCCTTGCATAAAAAGGCAAAGGAGCGTCATTGTTCATTATGCTTGAGAATTCAATTTTGGAGCTCTCTTCAATTGCTCAACTGAGATAGCTTGTGCTGCTCAACACAAGGGGAATATTTGTTTAGGAGTTTCCTTCTCTTCCTTGGGAGGTGTTGGAGGAGTTGTTCTTCATCTTCCTCACATCTTGGCTTGAGGCCATAGCATTCATCTTCAGCTACTGCGTTATTCTGTTGGGCAGAAACGCTGGAGTTGCTGGTGTTGCAGTGAGGGGCCATCATCACTCATTTCCGGAGCTGTTTTGTAGATGAGGAGCCCTCTCTTTCTCTAGGAGATCAACAAAGGATATTTTCAGAGCTCATATTGCAGATTTGGCATTGGGACATATGTTTCTTCTCATGCCGAGCGCAGTCACCTTCCCTTACAGCGTTATCTACAGAGGAGGCATGCATAAGGGGGTTCACTTGGTGCACTAGAGAGTGAAATCTTCAGTGAAAGGTGTAGCCTTTCACCTTGAAGATCATTGGAGGAGGTATCATTGTTTATTGCAGCATTTACTTCCTTATCCTATATTGTATTCTATTTGAGTTGCAGCAGCTACACTGCAACTCCGACATTTTCCTATTTTATGTATTTTAGCCAATCCCTTAGAGGATTGTGATTGTATTGTTTTCTAGGGTTGAGATCTTGCTCCCCTATCTTTATTTGAGCTCACATTGTCATATCATATTGTATATTTTAGTTTGCAATCATTTTCTCTTATAGACTGCGCAGTTATAGAGTTGTTGGGCTATGTAGCAGAGAGTTTTCTCCATTGTATGTACATTTTCCTTTGAGACTGATTTGAGCCCACCTTGAGAAGTCTTTTCCTCAAGGAGTTTGTATATCTTTTCCTGCTACAGTTTATATATCAGATTTAAACTCTTCTCACATTTCATGAGCATTATTTCATTGTTGTTGTTGTTCATTATTGAAGTTCAGGTGTTGCTGTAGCTCATCTATTTTGAGAAAAATCTTCCTGAGGAAGAAATATTTGCATAACTATAGGTAGAGTCTGAGGAAGGGCCAGATAGCCTCCGGTTCTCATCCTCTCTTTAGAGGTGAAATAACTGGTAAAATTCCTCTCAGTCCATCTCTGACATAGCCTTGTTCATATTTCTGACAGAGGAACATTTCAGTGGTGAAAAAGCTACTGATTTCCATTTCGGAACATTACAAAAAGTAAATGAAAACACTAGGAGAGGAAGCATCATGGAAGGTTTAAATTTAGGTACATTAATAAAAATAATTAGAATCAACATAAAAATGAATATAGTGGAAAACCTATAGTATCATTATGGTAAGAAGCCAAGGGTTTTCATTACTCAAATAAACCATTTCTATCAATCATTTCTAATAACATCATGCCTTCAAATGCATAAAATGATAAACTATAGTCAACATGTATTTCACCTTTTTCATAGAATACCATTCAATTTCACTTCATATGTATTTCCAGTATTCATTTTTCAAACCACTATCAAAGGTATCCAATGTAATTATATCAACTTATAAGGAATCATATTTTTTCACTTCTATAAAATGATAGAAGAAAATTTGTGTGCATCTACTATAGGAAATAGACAATAAGGAAGCTATAATAATCCATCCTATAGCACATTGTTTTCAATTATTTGAGGAAAAGTGACATATAAGAATCAAACAAGCTCTTATGTACACATGAATCAACCATATTTATCCATTTCAATCAATTGTACACAATTATGTACACATGAATCAACCATATTTAGCCATTTCAATCCATTGTACACAAGGAAATCGATTGCTATAAGATTTTGTAAGTCAGAGAAATTTGTGTGCATATACTATAGGAAATAGACAATAAGGAAGCTATAAGAATCCATCCTATAACACATTGTTTTCAATTCTTTGAGGAAAAGTGATATCTAAGAATCAAACAAGCTCTTATGTACACATGAATCAATCATATTTAGCCATTTCAATCCATTGTACACAATTATGTACACATGAATCAACCATATTTAGCCATTTCAATCCATTGTACACAATTATTTACACATCAATCAACCATATTTAGCCATTTCAATCCATTGTATACAAGGAAATCAATTTTGAATTGCTATAATATTTTGTAAGTCCCTCTGAAAGGGACAATATCTTATGAAATTCCATGTTTTCACCTAAAATACACAACTCTAAGACATAGAAACTTTTTGTGATTCAAAAAAACTTCATAAAAACTACGAAGAAACCAATTTAAATGCATAAGAGTCCCAAAAAATGAAAAGTATCACTAAATCAATGTTTGGTTATTTTTTTTAAAATAGCCAACCTCAGTCCTAGTAATTTAATCATCTCAATTACAATAAATTAACCACATCATCTAGTGAGGTGGGCCTAAAATCTACACATAGAAACTTATGATTGAAGTAATAAATGGAAAGGGGTGCAAAATTATTTTATACACTTAATTAAACAACTAGTGGTAGTGGTTGATGAAGTTATGTCAAAAGTCACACCTTGATGAGTTTGTGGGAGAAATGACATGTACATGGTTTTCCTTAAAGTTTTCCTTAAAGTTTATGGGAGAAAACACATCTAGAAATGACTTGCCTTAAAGTTTGCCTTGCCAAGAGTTTAAGGGAGAAATGACATGTACATCATTTGTCTTAAAGTTTTCCTTATAGTTTATGGGAGAAATGACATAGAAATGACATAGAAATGACATATAAATGACATGCCTTAAAGTTTGCCTTAAATTTTATTGGAGAAATGACAGATTTATATGGTTTGCCTTAAATTTTGCCTTAAAGTTTATGGGAGAAATGACATAAAAATGACATGTACATGATTCCAAAAACACTAGCAAATGCCTTAAATTTTATTAGAGAAATGACATGTACATGGTTATCCTTAAAATTTGCCTTGAGTTTATGGGAGAAATGGGAGAAATGACATGTACATGGTTATCCTTAAAGTTTGCTTTAAATTTTTGGGAGAAATGACATAGAAATGACATGTATGTGGTTCCAAAAACACTAGCAAATGTCTTAAAGTAAAGTTTGCCTTAAAGTTGAAATGACATAGAAATGACATGTACATGGTTTCAAAAAACTAGCAAATGCCTTAAAGTATATGGGAGAAACGACATGTACATGGTTATCTGTAAAGTTTGTCTTGAGTTTATGGGATAAATGGGAGAAATGACATGTATGTATGGTTATCCTTAAAGTTTGCCTTAAAGTTTATGGGAGAAATGACATAGAAATGACATGTACATGGTTCCCAAAACACTAGCAAATGCCTTAATGTTTATGGGATAAATGACATGTACATCATTTCAAAAAAAAAAAAAAAAATTTTCCTTTAAAATATATTAAATTAAATTTATGGTTCACCTTAAAGTTTATGGGAGAAATGGCATGTACATCGTTTCCAAAAACATTAGCATTTTCCTTAAAAACATATTAAATTAAAGTTATGGTTTGCCTTAAATTTTATGGGAAAAATGACATGTACATGGTTTTCCTTGATGTTTTCCTTAAGTTACAACCATGGAGTGATGTTGTCATCTGAGGATGAACATTAGCCAAGAAAACCAAATATGTGCATAAGTTTAAATTGGTATGTTTATTTATGAACTTAATTGAAATAAATATGCTGCTAGAAATGAAAATATAATGGCAAGTTCTACAAGATGGATGTAGACTAATGTTTAATATATTCATGTATGTCTGGTGGAGTTGTTGTGTGCATGTCAACGCTGTGTGAAGACAATTATCCTACACACTAGTATTATTAATGATATGTTCTACAAGATGGATGTAGACTAATGCTTAATATATGAATGTATGCATGTATGGTGGAGTTGTTTTGTGCATGTGAAATTTGTGTGAAGACAATTATCTTGCACACTAGTATTATTCATGATAGGTTCTACAAGATGGATGTAGACTAATGTTTAATATATGCATGTATGGTGGAGCCTTAGTTACCTATATGATTAAGCTCTTAATGGGAACATATCTAACAGATAAGTGTAATAGAAGCAGTAAGGTTAAATAATGAATACAATGGTACTTATACTAATAGTTACAAGGTTCATGTTTCACTTACCACTATTAAAACATAACCTCCAAGCTGTAAGTTGATCTTAACTAGTAAGCTTCTAGTAATCAATGATGCTGGAACATAAATTTGGATAGTATAAGCTAGTTATGATGGTTCTTACTAAGATGATTAGTACTAGTGATTTTGAAGTATTAACGTAATACAACATGTATCCCTTATGGAAACACAAGCACCTTTAGTGAAACCACATAATGTTGAGTACTAAGTGCGATTGGAATGAGTGATTACCATTATATTTACCCATATGTGAGTGAATATGGATATATGTAAGCTCTATGTAGATAAACACATGGTTTAATAGAGTATAAGAAAAGCTATATCGTAGTGGAAGATATTTTACTTCTACTATATAAGTAAGCATACGACTGGGTGATTTACAAGCATTCAGCTAAGAAAAGAGCTTAATCAAGCTCGATTATGGAAAGAACGATATGTATTTCTCATTTCACCAGTGTAATCATGAAGCTGAGTACAAGCCCCTAGTTAATGAAGCTGGATAGGTATCATGCTTTATCAAACTTACCAATAATTCTGTAACTTGTCACCATTACTAATTTGATGTCCTTTTTGTAGTATCACAATTGGTAAATAAAATTAAATAAATTTGTCAAGATATATACATATCACACATTTTATTAATTTTTAAATCAATAAAAATAAGAAAATCAGAATCCTAGACAAATCTTATCCAGCCCTAGTATGCATATATCCACTCTAGATGTATGGAGGTTTGGTAAAAATTTCTTGAATCCCTCAGCGAAAAAAATAAGGTGCTATTGTTGAAGGTCCTTTAAGGACATGTTGAAGATCAAATATGGAAGAATTCAGATTAGTCACTGTTAAGGGTGGCAGGGTGGAGCTAAGTTGAGGATTGTAGCCCTCAACAACTAAAAGTATTAGTGTTCTGGAAGGGTTGGTTCCTGGTGAGTTGGCGCTCATAAGAACAAAAAGATATTAGATCTGCAGAGGTTGAAGGAAAGAACAGAGCTGTGAGTTGGTGCTCATAAGAAGAACACCGATATATTAGATCTGCAGAGGTTGAAGGAAAGAATAGAGCTATCAACCATCAGGAAAACACAGACAACTCTACTCTTTCAGGCATTATAAAGCTATATATTAGGAAGCTTCAGTTCAAGAATAAGAAAGAAAAGCTTAGGTTTTAGCTTAACAAGGAGTATTCATGAAGATAAGTATTGTAACCACAAACAAAAACTCTGTTGAAAGACAAGGACAATCTAACAAAGGTCTGAGGAAGAAACATAACACAAATACAACCTACGAGCTTAAGAAAGAATAGAGCTATGAGTTGGTGCTCATAAGAAGAACAAAGAGATATTAGATCTATAGAGGTTGAAGGAAAGAAAAGAGCTATCAGCCATCAGGAAAACACATACAACTCTTTTCTTTGAGGAATTAGAAAGCTAGCTAGATTAGGAAGCTTCAGTTCAGGAATAAGAAAGAAAAACTTAGGTTTTAGCTTAGCAAGTAGTATTCAGGAAGATAAGAATTGTAACCACAAAAAAACACTCTGCTGAAAGACAAAGACAACCTAACAAAGGTTCGAGGAAGCAACATAACACAAATACAACCCACAAGCTTAAGAAAGAACAGAGACAATATTAGCTTAGTAGGACAAATAGACATTCTTACGTTGGTATAGATTAGAGAGGACCAAAGGAATGTAAAGACACAATAATACACAATTATGAAGAAAGGACAACAAATAACAAACCATACAAAAAGGAAGGGCTACAGAAAGAGCTTGAGGGATGAGGAAGAAGAGATCGAACATAGATAAATTTTCATCCAATATCTGCAAGAATATTTTCAACCATCCCTAGACTCAATCTATGGACTAAAATGAAAGGCAGATAGAGGTTTTCCTTCCTGGAATGCAGTGGTTGCCCGCTAATGGATGAATGATCCTCCTATCGTCGGGGCTCCCTCCTCTTTTGTCGTAGATAACAAGTGATACCAGCAGATACCAGAAAAGGCAGGCGATATGACAAAACTCAAGATTTGTGTTAAAATATGAGTGCATCAAACATGATCTCATAAGAGATTTGTTGAATGACACAAGGGAGTTGGAGGAGAACAAACATATTTTTTGCTCGTATAGTGAGAATCTGGCAATCAACATTTGGAAATTAAAAACATCCCCTAGAATGGTTATTTCGGTTTTCAGGAAGAGAACCTTCAATTGTCAGATGACTGCTAGTTTGCGATAACGTTAATCTCTAAGACTATTGTGTGCAATATTTTTATGTACCATTGCAACTGTTACTGTCATTTAAAGGGTGGGCATAATTCTTGCAACGATTATTTTGATGGAGGGGAACCAATAAAAATTTGAAGTTCAAATATCAACTATCATTGGTAACACATCAAGCATATATTTGGTGACAATTTTTCTGCAATTTATTTCTTTCATTAATGGGACCGCACATGAAAATGAAGCAAAGGAGTTTTTTCGTCTACCTGGAAATTCAGAGACAACGAGACGACAACAAACGATAGCCAACGACGAGGCAGGCCACAACGACAACAAATGACGAGGCAGGCCGCAATGACAGCAAACGATAACAAATGACGAGGTAGGAGATCGCTGAGGACGTCGCTAAAGACATAGGTTATTTGTAACCTACAAACAAAAAAATAGAGAAAAAAATTAAAACCCAGAAAAAATACACAAAAAGAAACACAAACACCAAGCCTTCTCACCTCCTGACCCCTGCAACAACAAACACCAATGCAACAACAAAAATAGCGAGACAAACAGATGAGACAACGGTAACAAATGGTAACATGCTCGAAACTTCTTGTGGTCTATGGGCCGGTATATTTATAAGAAATATTTTAGCCGAATTCTTTTCAAAATTTCGGCCAAACTAATAGTTCGGTCGAACTTCTGTTGCTGGTTTTCCTATCTCCGACCAAAAATCTGTTTACCCACATCGTCAATATGCCGTCAATGTAAATGACAGAATTAGTTCGGCCGAACTAATGTACAAACTTTGGCCGAATTTCTAACAGTTCAGCCAAACTTTTATAAAAGTTCGGACGAACTATTGGAAAAATGAATTTTCCACCCGCGTTTCTGACAAAAGTGTAACCCACTTTATTTCCAAATTTATCCAAATGAATTAAAAAAATAATCGACATAAATTTGAAAAACCGCTAAAAATTAAATTGAATTTACATTTTAAAAACAAATCAAGTAAGAAAATATAATTGAGATGCAAATCTTTTATACTTCAAAGTTTATAGATAAAATGAATTAAGACAACTTGAAGAAAACATAATGTAAACCACACTATCATATGTATATGGGGTATCATGTAAGAAAAAAATAGTGATTAATTGTGTCAAATATAATTGATTAAGTGGGATTATGATCACTTTAATATTAAGATGTATTTAATTTCTCTCCCTATAACAATTAAACATGATATAAATTTACATATACTTTTAAATAAAAAATTGATATGTATAAATAATTTTTTATATTTAAAAAATTAAGATAAAATTGATATTTAAAAATATGAAATGAAAATGATAAAATAAAATAAAATAAAATTAGGAAGAATTTTAATGTTTATCTTTTTATATATAACTTTTTAAAATTCATTTTATTAATATTTCATACTAGTTTTCTTATTTTAATATTTCTAAATTACATTCCAAACACCATTAACTAAATTAAGTTTGATGCCATACAATGATATACAATATTTTTTAACAAATTTAAATTTATTTTTAATTCATGATAATAAGAAATTGATACTACTTAGATAACACTATAAGTATTTTTTTAAATACATCTTTATCATATGTGATACAATGTTAACTAAACTAGCTTGGGCACATGCTTTCCATAAAATTATGGAAGACAAATTTTAAACAAATTTAAATCAATGTGAATTTTGAGATAGATTTTAAATTTAAACTTTTAAATGATTTAATATAAAATAATGTGATGTGGCATTTTTCTATCTCACACAAGACTATAAATATGTTGCAAAATGCACCTTATTACATGTGATACATCTCATCAAAACTATGTTTCAAAATGTACATTGTTTCTTACAAGATTATGGAAAATATTTTTTAAACAAGTTTAAATTAATGTCAATTTCAAGATAGATTTCAAATTTGAACAACACAATATATATGTTGCAAAATGCACCTTATTACGTGTGACACAAGTCAACAAAACTATGTTTCAGAAATGTACATCGTTTTTCATGAAAGACATTTTTTAAACAAGTTTAAATTAATATGAATTTCGCGATAGATTTTAAATTTCAACGTTTAAAAAAATTAACATAAAATAATACAACCTAATACTTTGATAAATATTTGGGATAAAGTGTAAGTTAGAGGAAAAATGACACGTTTGTGAAAATATGAAAATTAAAAAAGATTTGTCATAAAAATAATAAAAATTTGACACAAAAATAAAATAATGTCTAAACTTTTGGTATTTATTAAAAAAACATAGTTTTATTTTTTAATTATTTTATTTTTTATTTGGTTAAAGTTGATTTATGGAGTCCGAACCTGTAAATGTAACACACTAGTTAACCCAAATCGAGCTACTACATTTTTGAGTGCTTTTTTTTTCATGAAACAAGATTACAACCAAATGAAACATGCTAATTTTTTTGGTATTTAAAAGATTGGTATTAAAAGTAAAATTTTAGATATTTAAAAAATCATGATAAGGGGATAACCATGCAAAAAAGACATAATAAAATTTTGGTGTTAATTTTGTTGTTTAAAAGATCTTCAATAAAAATAATATTTTAGATGTTTAAGGAATTTAAATTCAAGCATCTAAAATTTTTTGGTGTTAATTTTTTTTTTTTAATATAAATAAGGTCACTTAAATTTTATATATTTAAAATGTCCAAGTTAAAGATGAATTTATAATAGTTTTTTTTTTCTTTTTATATGATTTTTTTAGGTGTTTTTTATTAATATATGAAATATAACATTTTTCATCTTAATTTAGAAGGTTTAAACTACTTACTATTAATTTTTTTGGTAAATTGGCTATCCTTTTATTGATCATTAGAACCAGGATACATTTATAGTCATATCTTTATCACCATAATCTACCACTCAAGAAACATACCAATAAAGAAATCTGAGGTATTTAGTCATATAATCAAAAAAGTTTAAATATAAATGTTTGAGCATAACTACTTTATATAGCAATGTACATAAATGGCCTACAAGCCTCATATTAAATCATAAAAAAGTAACAAAATACAAAGAATTAACTACTTTTCAAAGAGTAAGACTAACATAAAAAAAATATGTCGGCCATCAAAACAAGCTAGGAGGTAGTGGACACGTCAATTAGATCCAACAAAGTGCCCTATAAAAAATCTCATATTTTTCCAAATGCCTGTGGAGGAGGAATTTGCTTAGATGGGATTTGATATGCCAATAAAGTTCAATAATATGTAATTATTGGTTTTATCGACATATGGTGTAAGTCATTACTTCAACATATGTGAATTCGCTCCTTACTTTAGCTAAAATCTTTATATATCCTTATTGAATTTCTTCTTAGATTTCAGGTGGGGTGTGCAAATGAAAGAAATGATTTATTTATATGAGGTCGAAGGTAAGCCTAAGAAATACCTTTGGCTCTAGCCGAGGCTTCTCTTTCACTATGGGTTTGTTGCCTAGGAATGGTGGAAAGTGTGAACACTTGTAGTTGAAAACGATTAAAGGGTAGAAAATTAAAGTGAAGGGAGTAGTTCAAGTGGATGGATAAACATAAACCAAACCAAACCGTAAACACAAACACCAAGCCGTCTCACCTCCTCACCCCTGCAACAACAAACACCAACGCAGCAACAAAAATAGCGAGACAGACAAATGAGACAATGGTAATAAACGGTAACAAGCTCAAAACTTCTTGCAGTCCGCGGGCCGGTATATTTATAAGAAATATTTCTGCCGAATTCTTTTCAAAAGTTCGGCCGAACTAATAGTTCGGTCGAACTTTTGTTGCTAGTTTTCCCATATCTGGCCAAAAATCTGTTTACCCATGCCGTCAATATGTCGTCAATGTAAACGACATAATTAGTTCGACCGAACTAATGTACAAACTTTGGCCTAATTTCTAACAGAAATGTTACATCATTTTTTGGTCATCTAACCTATTATCATTAGATGGACCCAAGTACACCATGTAAGACCAATTTTACCCTAAGCAAAATTGCTTTCACTATGTAAAATAATAAAATAAAACACATTTATTAGGTTGTTTACGGTCTAAACAGAAAACCCCAAAAGGAAATATTAAACAAATCTATATATGTTTTATTTTCCTCATGGAATAATTAATTAAACAATAATTTAATTATTATTCCTGGTTATATTTAACCCAAAACAAGGAAATTAATTAGATAAATCCTTATTTATCTTATTATTTTCTAGGAATAATTATTTAAATCTTATTTAAATAATATTCCTTGTTAAATATGACTAAATCATTTATAAATAATTAAATAAATCACTATTTATTTAATTATCATTCAACCACTTCCTTAAAATGATAAATAAATCATTTATTTATTTATTATTTACAAATAAAGGGATTTGACCCAAGTCAAATACCTTTTCCCTCGAACAAATATAATAAAATATTCCATAAAAGGTGGATCTAGATTTGGTTAACGTTATTTTAATCATGCACCAAGATCTAGAATGACCCAATATTTTGTTATAAATAGGAGGGTTTTCCCTACCATTCTTCACCTTTTGTTGCCTATTAGATCACTCTGGATCTAAACTCTTGGTCTGACTTTGAGCCATTATCATTGTCACATTTTCCATTATTTGCTATGTGAGCTCCCTTTGAGTTCTATCTTTGTCTGGGTTTTCTACACCAACAGGAGAGAGAAATGCTAGATCTGAAGTGCTGAGGACTTCCAAGAACCCATCCCATCGAGGAGAATTGGAAACACCTTCTTGTTTTCCTCCCAGGTGCCCTTAATACAAAAATTCTTTCAAAAATATTGTTCTTGTCTTGTCTATTGGATGTATGGAGAAAAACCTTACTTTTACTGCTTAATGTCTCTTTATGCATAGATCTGGATTTTTGTAGCATTTGTCTTGATCAACTAACTGCAGATTTGAAGATATTGATAGCCATATTTGATGTTAGGGCTATTTGTTATGCGTAGCTAAAGTGGTCTTTTCCCGAAAAAAGATTCATACTATCAAGAAAAATGAATTTTCCACCCGCGTTTCTCACAAAAGTGTAACCCACTTTATTTCCAAATTTATCCAAATGAATTAAAAAAATAATCGACATAAATTTGAAAAATCTCTAAAATTAAATATGCATGTACATTTAAAAAACGAATCATGTAAAAAATATAATTGAGATGCAAATCTTGTATGCTTCAAAGTTTATAGATAAAATGAAGTAAGACAACTTGAAGAAAACATAATGTAAATGACACTATCATATGTATATGAGGTATCATTTAAGAAAAAAATAGTGATTAATTATGTTAATACAATTGATTAAGTGAGATTATGATCACTTTAATATTAAGATGTATTTAATTTCTCTAGATACAACAATAAGGCATAATATAACTTTACATATACTTTTAAATATATAATTGATATGTATGAATAATTTTTTATCTTTAAAAAAATAGGATAAAAATGATATTTATGGTAATTTTTTTCCAAAAAATATCAAATAAAAATGATAAAATTAAATAATAAAAAAATTGGGAAGAATTTTGATGTTTATTTTTTTATATATAACTTTTTTTAATTCAATTTATTAGTATTTCATATTAATTTTCTTATTTTAATATTTCTAATTTACATTCCAAACACCATTAACTAAATTAAGTTTGATGCCATACAATGATATAAAATATTTTTTAACAAATTTAAATTTATTTTTAATTCATGATAATAAGAAATTGATACTGCTTAGACAACACTATAAGTATGTTTTTAAATA
The DNA here is from genome assembly GCA_034641835.2 of Pinus albicaulis. NCBI lineage: Eukaryota > Viridiplantae > Streptophyta > Pinopsida > Pinales > Pinaceae > Pinus > Pinus albicaulis. The sequence continues at coordinate 598,744,532 of CM076571.1, read as the reverse complement.
CACCTTTATCATATGTGATACAATTACCTTTATCATATGTGATACAATGTTAACTAAACTAGCTTGTGCACATGCTTTCCATAAAATTATGGAAGACAAATTTTAAACAGATTTAAATCAATGTGAATTTTGAGATAGATTTTAAATTTAAATTTTTAAAAGATTTAATATAAAATAATGTGATGTGGCATTTTTCTATCTCACACAACACCATCAATATGTTGCAAAATGCACCTTATTACATGTGATACATCTTATCAAAACTATGTTTCAAAATGTACATTGTTTCTTACAAGATTATGGAAAATATTTTTTAAACAAGCTTAAATTAATGTGAATTTCAAGATAAATTTCAAATTTGAACAACACAATTAATATGTTGCAAAATGCACCTTATTACATATGACACAAGTCAACAAAACTATGTTTCGGAAATGTATTTTCATGAAAGACAATTTTTAAACAAGTTTAAATTAATGTGAATTTCGAGATAAATTTTAAATTTCAACGTTTAAAAAACTTAACATAAAATAATACAACCTAATACTTTGATAAATATTTGGGATAAAGTGTAAACTAGAGGAAAAATGACACGTATATGAAAATATGAAAGTTAAAAAAGTCTTATCAGAAAAATAATAAAAATCTGACACAAAATAAAATAATGTCTAAACTTTTGATATTTATAAAAAAAAACATATTTTTATTTTTTTAATTATTTTATTTTTTATTTTGTTAAAGTTGATTTATGGAGTTTTGACCTGTAAATGTAATACACTAGTTAACCCAAATCGAGCTACTACATTTTAGAGTGCTTTTTTTTTTTTTTCATGAAACAAGATTACAATAAAATAAAACATGCTAAATGTTTTGGTATTTAAAAGATTGCTGTTAAAAATAAAATTTTAGATATTTAAAAAATCATGATAAAGGGATAACAAGGAAAAAAAAACATAATAAAATTTTGGTGTTTAATTTTGTGGTTTAAGAGATCTTTTATAATAAAATAATATTTTAGATGTTTAAAGAATTTAAATTCAAGCATCCAAAATTTTTTGGTGTTAATTTTTTTTTAATATAAATAAGGTCACTTAAATTTTATATATTTAAAATGTCTAAGTTAAAAATGAATTTAATTACTATTTTTTTTCTTTTTATATGAAATTTTTTGGTGTTTTTTATTAGTATATGAAATACAACATTTTTCATTTTAATTTAGAAGGTTTAAACCACTTACTATTAATTTTTTTTGGTAAATTGGCTATCCTTCTATTGATCATTAGAACCAGGAAACATTTATAGTCATATCTCTATCACCACAATCTACCACTCAAGAAACATACCAATAAAGAAATCTGGGGTATTTAGTCATATAATCAACAAAGTTTAAATATAAATGTTTGAGCATAACTACTTTATATAGAAATGTACATAAATGACCTACAAGCCTCATATTAAACCATAAAAAAATAACAAAATACAATGAATTAACTACTTTGCAAGGAGTAAGACTAACATAAAAAAAAACATGTTGGCCATCAAAACAAGTTAGGAGGTAGTGGACACGTCAATTGGATCCAATAGAGTTCCCTCACAGGTTGAGCCTTTCCCACAAACCAAGAGGACTTCAATAAGTGGCAACCAAAGAGCCATATTGTGATGCTTAGCCTACAAACCATCCATTTATAAAAAATCTCATATTTTTCCAAATGCCTGTGGAGAAGGACTTTGCTTAGATGGGATTTGATATGCCAATCAAGTTCAATAATATGTAATTATTGGTTCTATTGACATATGGTGTAAGTCATTACTTCAACATGTGTGAATTCGTTCCTTACTTTAGCTAAAACCTTTATATATCCTTATTGAATTTCTTCTTAGATTTCAGGTGGGGTGTGCAGATGAAAGCGATGATTTATTTATATGAGCTCGAAGGTAAGCTTCTAGGAACTACCTTTTGCTCTGAAATTTTCGAGGCTTCTCTATCACTATGGGTTTGTTGCCTAGGAATGGTGGAAAGTGTGAACACTTGTAGTTGAAAACGATTAAAGGGTAGAAAATTAAAGTAAGAATAGTGAAGGGAGTAGTTCAAGTGGATGGATAAACATAAACCAAACCAAACCGTAAAAACTGCCATAGATATTCCATTGGACAATTCGTCACAACAGATCTAATAATATTATATTAAAAATTCTAGATTCTACACTATTACAATTTTATTAAATTTTAAGATCTATAGATTTAACTGTAATTAGTGCATGCATGTAAATATAAATTATGAAAAAATTAGAGAAAGAAAAATTAATCTCACACACGCATAAGACACAAGATATGCTTTTTGAGAAACCATTTCGAGAGAAAACCCAGCTGGAAGGTGAGATCGCTTCGCTCTCTTTCTCTCTCTGGAAATATGGTTGCAGATACCAAGGAGTAATGCCCGTAGCTTGTGGGCTGTTACAGTGCACAAATCGTCTTTGTGTGCTCTACCTCTTATCTCTCTGGCTAGCTTTACTCAACTACGAAACAAAATCTTCTCGAAAGAATAGAATGCCTCTTCCTTCTAGTGGCCCGGTTATAATACAACCTGATAGACTACTAGTGGTTAATTTTGACTAGATCAACTCTTAACTAGAGTTTCAAAATAGAGACTTCTAGAGTCTTTTACATCAAAAACACATGGCTAACCCCTTTTCCATGAATAATGGGTTAATTTTGACTACAACTCTTAACTAGAGTTTCAAAATAGACTCTTCTAGAATATTTTACATCACAACCTCTCGTGTCCTACATTATCAAACTTAAAACTATTGTTTTATTTAACTAATTAATTTAGAGGTTGATATTAATGTAGTCAAACTATTAAATGCTTTTGCTTTTTCTCTCCAAAATTTGCTAATACAATTTTTTATAAAATCATGAATTTAAAAATAAATTGAACATCCTGAAAAACTAAAACCACTCAAATTTTGAAATTACATAACTAACACTTATTATTCCAGAAAATATCTAACAAATTTTCAACCAAACAAATCAAAACCAAAAAACATTTCAATGTTAAATTATGCTATTGATTTTCACGTAGCCTCACAAATGACCATTTTCTGAGCATTTTCACAAATGACCCACTCCTCGCTTTGCTGAGACATTCGGCCACATTTCATTCTTATTTGAAGTCCGGGCAAAGGACTTTCCGCTCTGCGCTTTGCTGTGAAATTTGGCCACATTTCATTCTTATTTGAAGTCCGCAACTCTTATCTGGGCGAGGAGCCTTCGGGGCCGAAACGTTTCGAACGAAGGTTCTGTCCTTGCTGATGCTGTTCTACTGGCGACCCGTCTGCCGCATGGATCTCGTCGAGTTTCATGTCGGGAGTTTCCAGCTCGTGCAATTTCGAACTCATGACGTTCTATGGAAGTAACTATGAGTATTTCCAAATGAAAGCACAGGGCCATCAGAAATCCCTCAAAATTCTAATAGGTCGTAAGAAATAAAAGCACTATCTTCGAATCATTGCTACCCAAATCATGCAATACATCAAACAACGGGCACCCGTTCGAAAATCGCCACGGACCCAATTGTATATATCAGAGCCCCTGCAGATCTGAAGAATCCCCGCCAAGTTTTGACCTCTTACCGCAGTTTTTCTATTTATTTCCCTTTTCCTTTTTCCGATGACTCAGAGGGAGGCTCAAAAACCAAAAACCAAATCATGCATGCCAGGCTCTGCCTTGCCGCTGCTTTTATATGCGATTCGGATTGGAGGCGAGGGTAGGGTTTGATTGAAGTCTCATGTGCAGAGGGCGCCGACTTACTCAACTGTCAGTCAGGAAGCCCAAATGAGGGTGTAGATGTTCGGCGAAGCTTATTTCCACTGCTATCGGCTCATTAATGTGGTGGCAGATACGCTGCCAACCGTTAGATTTAAAATTGTTTAAATCTAACGGTTGGCAGCGTATCTGCCACCGCATTAATGGGCCGATAGCAGTGGAAAAAATATTGGTCGCCGTAGATGTTCTCTTTGAACATTCCATTTTTTTTTTTGAAGTTATGTAATGTGAGTTTTAAGGGTATTGGTATTTTTGCTTAACTTGGTGTTTGAGTAATTATAATTCGGTTAAATTTAAGTTATCAAAATTATTAGGGATCATATTGACTTGGGTCACACTAGCATTTAGCATGGCTAGACTTTTGCCTACTAGCTCTTAGCGTGCATGACTAGATTTTTGCCTACAGATTTCGAACCAGTTATCTTAGCATGACTAGAATTTTGCCTACAGATTTTGAACTAATTATCTTTTTACCAGATAATATCTTAACAAAACACCTAGTCACCATCTATTATGCCCCAATAATGAAATTCATCTAAATCATAACAAAAAATTACAATGTAAATATTTTATACTTAAAAATAACTTTATTTCCAATTTTAAAAACAAAATATGCATGTACATTTTAAAAACAAATCATGTAAAAAAATATAGTTGAGATGCAAATCTTTTATACTTCAAAGTTTATAGATAAAATGAATGAAGACAACTTGAAACACACATAATGTAAACAATAAAGGGTATCATGTAAGAAAAAAATAGTGATTAATTGTATTAAATATAATTGATTAAGTGGGATTATGATCACTGATGTAAGATACATTTAATTTCTACAGATATAATAATTAGACATCTTAAAACTTTACATATACTTTTAAATAGAAAATTGATATGTATGAATAAATTTTTATCTCTAAAAAAAAAAGATAAAAATGATATTTGGGGTAATTTTTTCCAAAAAATATCAAATGAAAAAAGATAAAATTAAATAAAAAAAATTTGGTAAAAATATGATAAGTAACTTTTTAAAATTCATTTTACTAGTATTTCATATAGAGTGCACATGCTTTCCCTAACATCATGGAATAATTTTTTTAAACAACTTTAAATGAATGTGAATTTAGAGTTGGATTTTAAATTTCAATCTTTAAAAAATTTAATATAAAATAATGTGACGTGAATTTAGAGATAGATTTTAAATTTCAACATTTAAAAAATTTAAGATAAAATAATGTGATGTGAATTTAGAGATTGATTTTAAATTTCAAAGTTTAAAAAATTTAATATAAAATAATGTGACATGAGATTTTGGTATGGGAGACAACACCATAAATATGTCACACATGTCAACAAAACTACATTGTTTCCCACAAGATTATGCATGACATTTTTTATACAAGTAGAAACTAATATGAATTTCGAGATAGATTTTAAATTTCAACAACACCATAAATATATTGCAAAATGCACCTTATTAGATGTGACACATGTCAACAACACTATCTTTCATAATCTACATTCTTTCCCAGGAGATTATGGAAAGACATTTTTTAAACAAGTATAAATTCCTAATATTTTGATATTTTAAATATTTGGGATAAAGTGTAAGCTATAAGATAAATGACAAGTACTTGAAAATATCTATGTTTAAAAATATTTGTCATAAAAATAATAAAGATATGACACAAAATTAATGTTTAAACTTTTGGTATTTAAAATTCATATTATTTTTTTCGTATCATTTAACTCTTTTCTTTCTATTATGTTAAAGTTGATTTATGGAGTGACTTACCTATACATGTAATACACTTGTCAACCCAAATCTAACTACTACATTGTAGAGTGCATTTTATTTTTATTTTCATGAAAACCCATTATAATAAAATGAAACATGCTAAATTTTTTGGTATTTAAAAGATTGCTACTAGGAAAAAAATAGTGATTAACTGTGTTAAATAAAATTAATTAAGTAGGATTTTTTTTTTTTTTTTGTAAGCTTGGTAGTTCCTTTCCATTTTTCACTGTTTTCACCTTTTTTTTTTTCAACTCTATTTTCATCAACATGTCCAGATACATCACCCCAATGGGGTAAGGGAATTGAACCTGTGATGAGTGCTAGAACAACCCGCCTCATCACCATTTAACCAAGACCCCACGGACAAATTAATTAAGTAGGATTATTAAAAGATGTAAGATGCATTTAATTTCTCTAGATATAATGATTAGACAATGTAGTATCATGTTTTAGGTTTAATCACATCATTAATCACAATTAGACAATGATATAATTTTATTTATACTCTTAAATATATATAAAATTGATATGTATGAATAATTTTTTTTCTTTAAAACATTTAGGCTAAAAATGATATTTATGGTAATTTTTTCCCAAAAAATCTCAAATAAAAATGATAAAATTAGAAAAAACGGTTTTTTAAGAATTTTGATGTTTATTCTTTTATATATAACATATTTAAATTCATTTTATTAGTATTTCATATTATTTTTTCCATTATAATATTTCTAGATTACATTCCAAACACCATTAACTAAATTAAGTTTTAAAATTTAAACATGTTTTCATGATGCCATACAATAATATAAACATTTCTTAAACAAATTTAAGTTTATTTTTAATTCATGATATATTAATAATAAGAAATTGATATATAAACTCCTTATTGCTTAGACAACACTAGCTAAACTAGATTTTAGAGTGCACATGATTTCCATAGAAAGGAAAATTTTAAATCACTTCAAATCATTGTGAATTTAGAGATAGATTTTAAATTTCAACATTTAAAAGATTTAATATAAAATAATGTGACGTGGTAATGTTGCAAAATGCACCTTATTACATGTGACACATGTCTATTTTTCACAATGCACATTATTTCCCACAAGATTATAGAAGACATTTTTTTAAACAACTTTAAATTAATGTGAATTTCAAGATAGATTTTAAAATCAGACAACACCATAAATATGTTGCAAAATGCACCTTATTACATGTGACACGCCAACAAAACTATTTTTTCACAATGTACATTATTTCTCACAAGATTATGGACGACATTTTTTAAATAAGTTTAAATTAATGTGAATTTCAAGATAGATTTTAAATTTCAACGTTTAAAAAATTTAACATAAAATAATACGACCTAATATTTTGATATTTTAAATATTTGGGCTAAGTGTAATCTATAACATAAATGACAGGTTTGCGAAAATATCAAAGTTTTAAAATATTTGTCATAAAAATAATAAAGATCTGACACAAAAATAATATCTAAAATGTAATACATTGTAGAGTGCATTTTATTTTATTTTATTTTCACAAAACCACATTATAATAAAATGAAACATGCTAAATTTTTTGGTATTTAAACGATTGCTACTAAAGATAAAACTAGGAAAGAAATGGTGATTAATTAAGTTAGATATAATTGATTAAGTGGGATTATGATCACTTTAACATTAAGATGTAAGATACATTTAATTTCTCGAGATATAACAATTAGACAATGTAGTATCATGTCTTTCGGATTAATCACATCATTAATTAAAATTAGACAATGTTATAAGTTTATATATACATTTAAATAGAAAATTGATATATATGAATAAATTTTATCTTTAAAAAATTTAGGCTAAAAATGATATTTATGGTATTTTTTTCCTAAACATTCTCAAATGAAAATGATAAAATTAGATTATTTTTTTAATAATTTTGACGTTTATTGTTGAAATTATATGACAATGAATTTCTCTAAACATGGATTGAGATCCTATTATTTAGCTTTTGGTTGTAAGCAGACAGCCTTGGTTAGAATATGGATAGGAACACATTTAATGAATTCAATTTTGTAAGAGATGCTATAAATCCATGTATTCCCATAGAGGCTGTAAGAGAGATATGAGAGAAACCTTGTTTGTGAATTCATAACTTGAACAATAAGAGAACTGATACCATTGCTCCATGGATGTTTCCCCCTTGAGGTTTTTACCACGTAAATCTGTGTGTTTATGTTTTGTCTATTTTTACATTGTTTTTCGTTAACTCGCATTTATATATTTCTGCTGTGTATTATTTATTTCGTGGCTGTAGCAATCCAACAGTTGGTATCCGAGCACGTTGGAGGCCATGAGAGGATGAATTCAGAAAGGGTGAATTCGAAAGGGGCGAGTTTCAAATACGGGCCGCATTTTCTAATCAGGAGCGAGTCTCGAAGGGTTGTGCTCACACAGATCCAAACTTCACACGTGGAAATTGCTGCAGGGGTGATTTTCAGGGAGGCCACGTCCACAGGTCGTCGAATCCCGCAGCAAGGCTGCGCCCAACAAGGGAAGACATGCGCGGAAAAAGAAAAATAAGTGATGGTGAAGACACAGAGTGTGAAGTTCGAGATTGAAAAATTTTACGGGAGCAATAATTTTGAGTTTTGGAAGGTCAAGATGCAAGATATACTGTGTGTGCAGGGTGTTGTGAAGGCACTCGCAGGAAAGGCGGAGAAACCCACGAGTATGGATGATGATGACTGGGATGAGATGGAAACTCGAGCTCTTAGTGCTATTCTTCTATGCTTGGCCGACGGTGTATTATTCAACATCATGTTTGAAACAACAACAGCAGGACTCTGGACAAAGCTGGAAAGCCTGTACATGACTAAATCCTTGACGAACAGAATCCTCCTGAAGCGTCAGCTATATACCTTGCGTATGAAGGAAGGTATGAAAATTTCAGAACATTTAAATACTTTTAATACTCTTATTTGTAAATTGGACAACACGGTTGATAAAATTTCGAATGAAGATAAGGCGATTACATTATTGAGTTCTCTGCCTGAATCTTGGGATCATTTCCTAAACTATATTAGTTTCAGTTCTAACGAGACTATTAGTTTTGATGACATTGTTGGAGCTATGATTTCTGAATAAACTTGAAAAATATTATCTCTGGAAACTTTGACATCAGAAGTTATGGTGGCCAGAGGCAAAACTATTGAGAGGGGACAACATTCGAAGGGCCCAGTTAGATCCAAGTCGAAGGGAAAAAAGATCAAGTTGAAGTGTTGCTTCTGTAACAAATCGGGACACCTCAAGAAAGATTGTTGGAAATGTAAAGAGGCGTCTAAGGAGGAGGACTCTACAAAGGAGGCTAACATAGCCAAGAAGGATTGATGTATGGTTGATGAGGTATTCTCTATGTCTATTGTCTCACAGTACCATTATGACTGGTTAATTGATTCTGGGGTATCCCATCACATGTGTCTACATAGGAATTGGTATTCTACATATCAATCTATTGATGAAGGGGTAGTTTATATGGGTAATGATGTGACATGTAAAATTGTTGGGATAGGGAGTATTAGAATTAAAATGTTTGATGGGACTGTTAGAACACTGACATATGTGAGACATGTGCTTGACCTCAGAAAGAATTTTATATCTTTGGGAGTTCTGGATTTTAGTGGATATAAGGGTTCAGTTCAAGGTGGATTTTTGAGGATATCGAAAGGTATCTTGATTTTCGTGAAAGCTAACAGAGTCGAGAATCTGTATAAACTTGAAGGAAGGACATAAATTGATCAAGCGGGAGTCGCATCAGAGGATGCAGGTGAATCCACTCTCTTATGGCATCAACGATTGGGTCATATCATCGAGAAAGGAATAAAAGTACTTATTGATCGTAAACTACTTCCTAGTTTAAAAATTGTAGATTTGAAGTTCTGTGAGCATTGTGTTTATGGGAAACAAGCTAGACATAAATTTAAACCTGGAAAACGTACAAGTAAAGGTATCCTTGACTATATTCATTCAAACCTTTGGGTTCCATCTCCAAAACTCTCGTATGGAGGATCATCATATTTTGTTAGTTTTATAGATGATTAATCGAGAAAAGTATGGATCTATTTGCTAAATCCATTAAATGTCTTAGAAAATATAATGGAGGAGAATTTACTTATAAGGAATTTGATAATTATTGCAAGAATGAAGGGATTGAAAGGCATAGAACCACTATTTACACTTCGGAATAGAATGGCGTTGTTGAATGCATGAATAAGACTCTTCTTAAGAGAGCAAGAAGCATGCTCAGTAATGCAAAGTTGCAGCAGGAATTGCGGGGAGAAGCTTTTCTTACAACTTGTTACTTGGTTAATCGATCTCCATTGATAGCAATTGACTGCAAGACTCCAGAAGAGGTATGGACAGGCCAACCATGTAATTATTCTAGTCTTATAATTTTTGGTTGTGATGCCTATGCACTTATTCCGAAGGGTCAACGTTCCAAACTAGATCCTAAGTCACAGAAATTGGTCTTTGTTGGATATGGTGATGGTGTAAAGGGGCATATATTATGGAATCCTACTGCCCATAAGATCATCATAAAAATATATGTCATAGTTGATGAAATTTCACTCATGAAATCATATGAAAAGAATGCCATGAAACAGGTTAATGTACCACAGTTACAACAAATTCAATTTGATATACATTCATCCACGGGTGAAGATCATGAAGATGTCTGTGAGCAGGATATTCACGAGGAAATAAATCAGGAGGATGGGCAGACTGAAACACCTTAGGGAATTGAGGTAATGCCACAACAAGCTCTAAGAATATCTACACGGATCATATCAATTCCAAGAAGGTATGATGATTTTGTCACTTCTGTTGCTTTAATTTCTAATGAAGGAGAACCAAGTTGTTATAAAGAAGAAATAGAGGTTTCAGATAGTGACAAATAGAAACATGCCATGAAAGAGGAAATTGATGCTTTGATTAAGAACAAAACATGGGATTTGGTGGAACTTCCAAAGAACAAGAAAATGGTTGGTTGTAAGTGGGTATACAAGTTGAAGAAAGGAGATGATGATACTATTTCGAAGTACAAGGCAAGGCTGGTTGCAAAAGGGCTTTCTTAGGAAGCAGATATTGAATTTCATGATATTTTTTCACCCATTGTAAAAATTGTTTCTATTCGTATGGTGTTAGCACTAGTTGCATTGCTTAATCTCAAATTAGAGCAGCTAGATGTTAAAACTACATTTCTACATGGAGATTTAGATGAGGAAATTTACATGGAACAACCGAAAGGTTTCGTTCAAAATTGCAACAAAAGGTTTGTTTGAAAACTCGAGAAATCATTGTATGGCTTGAAGCAGTCTTTAAGGCACTGGTAAAAGAAGTTTGATTCCTTCATGGTGAGCCATAATTTTACCAGAAGTGATTATGATCATTGTGTTTACTTTAAAAGGTTGGATAATGGCATGTTCATTATATTGGTGTTATATGTTGATGATATGCTTGTAGAAAGAAAAAGCATGGTCGAAATCAACAGGTTAAAGTCTCAGTTGGCTAGGGCATTCGATATGAAGAATCTAGGAGTAGCAAGATAGATCTTGGGCATGGAGATACACATAGACAGGATGAAAGACAAGCTATGGTTATCACAAGAGAATTATGTGGAGAATATACTTCAGAAATTCGAAATGGATATGGTGAAACCAGTTAAGATCCCTTTGGCTTTGAATTTTAAACTTTCTTCAGGTTTGTGTCCTAGTAATGATGAAGAAAAGGAGTATATGTCTCGTGTACCGTATGCAAATGCAGTAGGAAGTTTGATGTATGCGATGGTTAGTACTAGACTAGATATTTCACATGCAGTTGGTGTTGTCAGTAGATACATGGAAAATCTAGGTAAAGAACATTGGGCAACAATGAAATGTGTGCTTCGATATCTTAGAGGCACAAGCAGTGATTGTGTCACTTTTGATGGATGCAGTGATAAGGTTTGCGGTTATGTTGATTCAAATTTTGTAGGTAATTTGGACAAAAGGAGATCTACTTCAGGTCATGTCTTTACTCTTGCAAGTGGTCCTATTAGTTGGATGTCAAAGCTTCAAAGAATTGTTGCTTTATCCACTACTGAGGCATAGTATGTATCTGATTCACATGTTTTCAAAGAGGCAGCATGGTTAAAAGGTTTATTGGGTGAGTTAGGACAGTTTCAGAAAAGTGTAATTTTTTTTGTGATAGTCAAAGTGCAATTTATTTGGCTAAGAATCTAGCTTACCAGAGTAAGTCGAAACATATTCCAGTTAAATACAATTATGTAAGACATGTTATTGATAGAGGGCAAGTTATTCTTGATAAGGTCCACACTCCAAAGAATTGTGCAAACATGTTCACGAAACTGGTTATATTGGAGAAGCTATGGTGGTGCTTGGCTTCTCTTGGCTTGCAGAAAAGGTGATGAGCAAATGAGTAAGGTATCAGGTTAATTGTTTTCAAGGTGGAGATTATTGAAATTAGATGATAACGAATTTCTCTAAACATGGATTGAGATCCTATTATTTAGCTTTTGGTTGTAAGCAGACAACCTTAGTTAGAATATGGATAGGAACACATTTAATGAATTCAGTTTTGTAAGAGATGCTATAAATCCATGTATACCCATAGAGGTTGTAAGAGAGATATGAGAGAAACATTGTTTGTAAATTCATAATTTGAACAATAAGAAAACCGATACCATTGCTTCGTGTATGTTTCCCTCTTGAGGTTTTTACCACGTAAATATGTGTGCTTATGTTTGTCTATTTTTCCATTGTTTTTTGTTAAATCGCATTTATATATTTCTGCTGTGTATTATATATTTTGTGGTTGTAGCAATCCAACATTTATTCTTTTATATATAACATATTTAAATTAATTTTATTAGTATTTCATATTAATTTTTCTATTATAATATTTATATAGGTTACATTCCAAACACCTTTAACTAACTTAAGTTTTAAAATTTAAACATGTTTTCATAATACCATACAATAATATAAAACAATTTTTAAACAAATTTAAATTTACTTTTAATTCAAGACATATTAATAAGAATAAATTGAAACACAACTCCTTATTTCTTAGACAACAGTATAAGTATGTTGTGAAATACACCTTTATCATATGTAATATATGCTAGCTAAACTAGCTTGTGGAGTGCACATGCTTTCTATAAACTAGCTTGTAGAGTGCACATGCTTTCTATAGGAAGAAAAATTTGAAACAACTTTAAATCAATGTGATTTAGAGATAGATTTTAAATTTCAACGTTTAAAAGATTTAATATAAAATAATGTGACTGGTATTTTGCAATGTGAGACAATACTATAAATATATTTCAAAATGCACCTTATTACATGTGACACATGTCAACAAAACTATTTTTTGACAATGTACGTTGTTTTCCACAATATTATAGAAGACATTTTTTAAACAAGTTTAAATTAATGTGAATATTTTAAATTTCAACGTTTAAAAGATTTAATATAAAATAATGTGACATGGTATTTTGCAATCTCAAACAATACCATAAATATATTTCAAAATACAGCTTATTACATGTAACACACGTCAACAAAACTATTTTTTCACAATGTACATTGTTTCCCACAAGATTATAGAAGAATTAGTGTGAATTTGGAGATAAATTTTAAATTTCAACGTTTTCGAAGTTTTAAAAGCTTTTTCATAAAAATAATAAAGATCCGAGACAAAAATAGTTTCTAAAATAATGTTTAAAAATTAATACATTTTAAGGTGCATTTTATTTTATTTTCATAAAACCACATTATAATAATGAAACATGCTAAATTTTTTGGTATTTAAAAGATTGCTACTAAAAATAAAACTTTAGATATTATTTAAAGAATCATGTTTAAGCGATGACAAGGAAAAAGAGGCATACTAAACTTTTGGTGTTAAAAATATTTTCAATAAAGATAAAATTTTGGTGTTCAAAGGATTTTTAATAAAAACAAGATTTAGATGTTTAAAGAATTTAAATTAAAGCTCGCAATATTTTAAGAAAAATGAAGCATCTTGTTGGTGTTTGAAAAAATTCTAATATAAATAAAGTTACGTAGATTTTATAAAGACGAATTTATATTACTTTTTTATCTTTTATATGAATCTCTTTTTTTTCATTGTTTTTTATTAATATATGAAATGAAACATTTTTCATTTTAATTTAGAGTTAAATCACTCATCAATTTTTTTTTTTTTTTAAATTAGCACTCATTTTATTAATCATTAGAACCAAAATAAAATTGTAGTCATATTTGTATCGCCAAGATTTACCACTCAGGAACATACTAACAAATAAATATGAGGTATTTAGTCATATAATCAATAGAGTTTAAACATAAATGTTTGAGCATAACTAATTTATATGAAAATGTACATAAATGGCCTACATGCCTCATATTAAACCATAAAAAACTAACATCTAAAGAATTGACTAATTTGCAAGGAGCAAGAATAACATGAAAACAAATCATGTTGGCCATCAAAACAAGTTAGGAGGAATTGGACACATCAATTGGATCCAACAGGGTACTTGGAAAGTTTCGGCCTTTCCCAAAAACCAAGAGAACTTCAATACATGCCAACCAAAGAGCTATATTGTGATGCTTTGCCTACAAATCATCCATGTGTAAAAGAATTTCATGTTTTCCCTCATGCCTCTTGAGGAGGAATTTTCTTAGAAGGGATTTGATATGCCAATAAAGTTCAATAATATGTAAGTATCGGTTCTGTCGACATATGGTGTGCCTATTATCTCACACCCAATTAGCCACATAAGTCACTACTTCAACATCTGTGAATTCGTCCCTATTAGCTAAAACCTTTGCATGTGCTTATTGAATTTCCTCTTGGATTTCAGGTGAGGTATGCAGGTGAATAACGATGATTTGTTATATGAGCTTGAAAGTCAGCCCAAGAACTACCTTCATTTGTGGTCGAGGCTCCTCTATTACTACGGGTTCATTGCCTAGGAATCATGGAAAGTTGATCCAGATTTATGCAGGAATGCAACATAATACACATATAACCATAAATAAAAAGATGCAACAGAAATAACACTTCATTTCATTAATATCAAAGAACTAAAATTTTCTTACACACATAATGGAAATAAACTAGCTAGGGCATTGGTAGCTTATCTAAGAGAAGAGATGTGGCGGCTATAGGCCTCTGAACTGTGTTACAATGAGGCTCAAGGGCCTATTTATTATTTAGAAACAATTGAAAACCCTAAACATCCAAAACCTTAACCCTAGGAGATGAAGCGCCAAAACTATGGGCCTCGTTTGGGTAAATTGGTGTATCAACTTCCCAGGGACGTAACTTTGGCATACGATCTCCGTTTGACGTGCACCATACCTCGTTATAGATATCTATCTGAGGAATACAACTTTTTATGTGAGAAGAATAGGTCGTAGGACCCATGTTTCTCCCGATTTTCCCAAAAAAACGTCGTTTAGGGCCTCAAAATGGCCCTGGAAATTTAGGACCCGGAAAACTGCTAAAAATAACAAGTCATGCTGAAACTGGAAAAATGAAAGAGATAATGGTGAGGCACCAAGTGGAATAGGCAGGTGGCCACAAATATCCACCTAGATCATTCCTCCCTCCTTAGGAAGCAATGGTCCCCATTGCGTTGAGTTCCTCCATGAGATGAGGAAACTTCTGCTGAACTTGGTCCCTAGTGAACCACTTTTCCTGGTGCAATATTTGGCCAACTTTGACAACCCGATACAGTTGGTTATTCTATTGGTGAGTGTTCTTGATCTGCATGTCCATGATACAATCTGTGGTGGCTTATTGCATGAAGTCTGGGTTTAACTCTATTGGTGTGAGTTGTTTTGCAATGTTAGAGGTGTCCAGTAGAGGTGGGAAGTAGGGACGAAGGCGGTCCAAATTGAATACTTAGTGCAAACCAAGGAATGGCGGAATACTGATCTTGAAGGCATTATTCCATATAGCCTTGGTGATGGTGTACGACCCATATTAGAGCGGGCAAAGCTTGTAGTGGGGTCTAGTGAGGTGCTCCTTCTGCAAATGTAGCCACACTTTATCGCCCACTTGGAAGTTGTGTGGCACCCGATGTTGATCATGTCGTTGCTTGTACTTAACATGGTCTCTGTCCAATATGTCATGAAACTGTTGGCAAATGTGCTGAATACGTTTGATGAAGTTGTTTGCTTTGTCAGCTTCAGACTGGGCATGAGCCGAATCAACTTGAGTAGCCGCAAATGACATGGCTACGTCAATGGGACATAGTGGCTAGAATCCAAAGCCCACCTGAAAGGGGCTGTGTCCGGTCGAGTTGTGGAGATCCCGATTATAACTATGTTGTACATAGGGGAGGCTCTCATCCCATGTGCGTGGATGCTTTGAACTGTACATGCGCAGAATGTGTATAATCATCCTGTTGACGACCTCTGTCTGGCCATCAGTTTTGGGATGTAAAGTTGTGGACTTGGTGAGCTTGGTGTCTAGCATTGACCAGAGGCTGGACCAAAATGTGCTGAGGAACCTACTGTCCTAATCTAATATGATTGACTGTGGGATCCCAAAGTGCACCCACACTCGTTCAAAGAAGAGTTTATCAGTGGCTTATGCTGTGATATTCTTCTTGCAGGCCGCCATAATTTCCATCTTCGAGAATATGTCAACAACCATGAAAAAAAAGTCATTTCCATGCTTAGTAGAAGGAAGGCCCGACATGTAATCCATGGATATAGATTCCCAAGGTCGATTAGGGGTAGGTAGCGGAGTATGGAGGCCTTGATTCTTGATGGTCAATTTAGAAATGGCATAAGCAGTGCAAGATCTGATGTACTTCCCGACATCCTATCGAAGGTTTGGCCAATAGAAACACTTCTGCAATATTGCCACTGTTTTCTCAACCCAGAAATTCCCAATGACTTGATTGTAGTGTGCTTCCCATATCATCTTGGCACACTCGCTTGAAGGAACACAAAGGTGTCCGAGGTGACATAACAATGCATCTTGGAGGTGAAAATTTGGAACGTGTGTAGCCCCCAAGAGTACCTTGTATGTGTTGCCAAATTCTAGACCACTCTCGTAGAGAAGTAGCCAATCAGAATTCTCGTGCCCATAAGAGTTGAGAATAGTGGTTAGCGCCATGATCGGTGGTCGGCTGAGGTAGTATGCAACATTATTGGTGCTACCCTTCTTGAACTTGAGTTCAAATGAAACTGTTGCAGATATGTGGACCACTTATAATAGCGATCGTTCTGCAACTTCCCTTGTGTCTGTATGAATTGTAGGGGCCGATGGTCTGTGTGGATGATTGTTTCCTTCCCTAAAATGTA
This sequence comes from Pinus albicaulis, assembly GCA_034641835.2. Lineage (NCBI taxonomy): Eukaryota > Viridiplantae > Streptophyta > Pinopsida > Pinales > Pinaceae > Pinus > Pinus albicaulis. The sequence goes on along the minus strand of CM076571.1, from coordinate 598,727,529 downwards.
ATGCTTCCATTTTCGACAAGCCTACACAATGGAACACATTTCTTTGTCATAAGTGGGATACTTGCGAATTGTGTCGGACAATGTCTCACAGTGATATGCCACTGGGTGCCCCTGTTGAGTAAGAACTGCCCCAATAACATAGTCATAGGCATCTGTCTCGATCTCAAATGGTTTTTTCAAGTCTAGTAATGTGAGCACTAGGGCAGAATAGAGGCAATGTTTCAATTCTATGAATGCCTTCTGTTGAGATTTTGACCAAAAGAATTTTTCTTTCTCTCCTCCCTTGGTGACTTGACTTAAGGGCCAAGTGATATGAGTGAATCCCAACATGAACCTATGATAGAAATTAGCAAGACCCAGAAAGCTGCGAAGCTCTGTTAGAGTGGTTGAGGCTGGCCAATCCCAAATGAATTGGATCTTGGTTGGATTCACATGTACCCCTCTTTCATCCATAATGTATCCTAGATATTGAACCTGGGTCATGCCAAAAGTGCACTTCTCCAAATTGGTACACAACTTGTGTTGCCACAGTGTTTGGAGGACTTGTCGGATGTGGTGGAGGTGCTCTTCCCAAGTTTGACTGAAGATCAGAATGTCATCCAAGTACACCACTACAAGTGAGTTGGTGAATGGCCACAAGATGTCATCCATCAACCTCACGAAGGTTGTGGGAGCATTCGTCAACCAGAAAGGCATGACCAACCATTTGAAAAGGCCCTCCTTGGCTTTGAAGGCAGTCATTCACACATCGGAGGGTTCGATTGGTACCTAGAGATACCCAAACTTCAAGTCGATCTTGCTGAAATATTTCTCCCCTTTGAGTTAGTCTAGAAGGTGATCAATCCGTGGGATTGGGTACCTATTCTGAACAGTGATCTTGTTCAGCGCCTGATAGTCAATACAAAGTCTCCAAGTCCCATCCTTCTTCTGTACCAACATGATCGGGCTCCCATAGGGCGATGAACTCTATTACAATGAGGCTAGAGGGACTATTTATTATTTACAATGGAAAACCCTAAACATCCAAAACCCTAACCCTAGGAGATGAAGCGCTAAAACTATGGGGCCCATTTGGGTAAATTGGTGTTTCAACTTCTCGGGGATGTAACTTTGGCATACGATCTTCGTTTGATGTGCACCATAACTCTTTATAAAGATCTATCTAAGGACTACAAATTTTGATGTGTGAAACATCGGTCCATGTACTCTTGTTGCTCCCGGTTGTCCCAAAAAAATGTCATTCAGGGCCACAAAACGGCTCCGGAAGTTCAGAACCCAAAAAAATGCTAAAAATAGTAAGTCGTGCCGAAACTGAAAAACTAAAAGAGAAAATGGTGGGGCCCCAAGTGGAATATGCGGGTGGCAATCAATATCCACCTAGATCAAAATTGTGAAGAGTTGCAGTTGAAAATGATGAAAGGGTAGAAAATCAAAGTAAAAATAGTCAAGGGAGCAGTTCAAGTGGATGGAAAAACATAAACCAAATAGAGTGACGAGCTACCAAGAGTGAAAGGTCTAAAAAAGAGGACATTAGTAAAAAATTGGGAATTGAGAAGAGGTTACTAAGAAATTAAAAAAATAAAACCATCTAAACCATGAGAGAGTGCAAGTAGGAAAAAGAAAAATGTTGAATACTTGTACGCCAATGTGATTTGTAGGAGGTAGATTGAGCAACAAGGGGCTCACTTCATTGTAGTTTGCAACCAATTTTGAGCCAACACTTCTCCACATCCATCCAAGAATTACATCCAACAACGCAACCTCCTTACATAACCACACCTCAAAATTTCCTTGTGAAGTAAAAAAATGTAGAGAATCAAGCATAATGGGGGTGGTCAAGTCATGAGGACTTATTCCTTCCCCCTCATGAAGATGGAAACAAAACTAACAAGAAGGAAATCACCATGTTGAGCAGTGAATCACCTTTGGAAAAATCCCATTCCTAACGCAACTGAGACACAAATGATAAACCCATAGTCTCCCTTGGAATTCATTAGAGTGCATTCATCTATATCCTTCCTTATATTTCCACCCCAATTCATTATTGGAATCATAATTTTTGCAGGTGCGTGTATCGAAATAAGTTTATGCAAGTGGCAATGGTTGTGTTACCAACCCCTATCACATTTGGTTAGTGTTCCACACATCATCTAGGGTTGTCTCCCTATTCGTGGAATGTAAACACTCCTAGTCTTGGGAGAGAAGAGAACGATAGTCTTGCAACAATGAATATGATTCTATAGTGGTCCAAGGGGAGGAGAGAAGAAAATTTGAATTGGAAAATCCCAGGTTTTCCAACTATTTTTCAACTTTACCTAGGCATTTTATGTGAGTGTGGATAATAATAGGAAGATGAGGAAGGAGGAGTTATTTCCCTCCATGAAATTTTTGAAGAAGTTGAGAATTCATTGGTATAGACCTTAACTTAAAATATAGTTAAATCGGCCATGGGGGCCATTATTAGGACTTAGAGATAGGGTGGAATGCCTGAAGGCACGAGCACTACTCATCGAACCCCTATCTGCAAAGAACAACAAGGGGGAGAGGTATTTTTACACGGGCGCACATTGTTGGTTAAAGGTCGAGCGGTTTCCGAGCGGATCGCCATCCATATTCGCCCCACGCACCCTGTAAGTAGTTCAGGGGGGGTTAACCTGCATGAGCGATAAGAAAGCGCACCCCCCTAGAGTTGAAAATCCAGAATTGAACCTTACAACCCTGATTCATTCCATGGGGTGAGCTCGTGTTTTGGCTTGTCACCATCTGACCCGCCAGAGGACGGTTGGGACCACCCGCCACATGACCAATCCATCATCACCTTTTCAAGTGAGCGCAAATTCAAAGGTTAATGATAACTTAGTGGCCCCTCACTCATGCCCACTTGTCCCCCGTCAAGCCACGTGTCTCGCCCCGCCCCCCCCCCCCCCGCCCCCCCAACACCCCCCCGTGATGTCATCCCCACATCATCTGACCGTTGTCCCCTTCAATCATACAAATCGCTTTTCGCCTCATCTTTTTGAAATTTCTCGCCAACTCCTGGTGCAATCTCTCCTACCAGTTGCCTGACATAATTTCGTTCGAGCTCTCAATTTTCCAAGTACCTCATCCCGATGTCATTTTCGACTTGCTCCAGAGTAACCAGGTAACCGGTCACTCCTGTCCACCTATTAATTGTTCAACTACTCGTAAAATATAAAGAAAGCAGCTTCTGTGACCCCTCATGGAGATAGAGGCCCAAGTTGTTGACCCTGCATGTGCCTACCAATTTTTTTACCTTCGTTTTGACTTGTTTGGAAACCACGTCAAGGGGGAAGACACCTTCCGGGTAGTTGACTCAAGCTTGGAGCATTTTCTCGAATTTGTCTCCTAGTTTGATGAAACCTACATTAAAAAGAAGAATTACTTTGTTTCTTCCTTTGGGGCCAAAATACTTGAAGTAAACCCAAAATTGATCTAAAATGCTTAATTTATCTCACCTCTCCTTTACCCAAAAAATTTACTCATGCCACCCTTGTCTGTCATTACTCTACCCTCTTAGAAAATGAGCAACAATATTTCCTGCAGATGGTCTTGGCCCCTAGCCTACAATATCTGCCTGTGGCTGACAGTTTCCCGACCACCCTATTTGCAGAACCCATCCAACCCATTTTGTCTCTAATTTCTCATATGATGGGGGAGGATGATGCTAATATAGTCAACAAATCCACCTTGGGTTTTTTAGGGCAAATGATGGAGCCTGGCCATCTATTTGATATCCCAGCTTACCTTTCTAAGGCCATAAGATTCTAGTTGCACCATTTTCCTACTACATCATTTTTTAGATATTATTCAATACTGTTCTATTTGTTTGTGTAGACTCATGTGGATGATTTCGAGTGCCTAGCCCTCAGTCTAGTTACTAGCAACAAATATAGAAACTTTGTCTTCGACTGGGATGTTGATGTTTGGAAAAGGCCAAACTCTGATGGTTACCAAAAATTTATATCAACTTATATGGCCATTGAATATAATATTATCCATGTTGTTTCTCCCCCAGAGTCCCCCTCCAATAGAAAAATATTCTCCATCTTAGCGAAGACACCAAGGTAGGGCACTGGTACCTTTTTGAGGATCACACAAAAATCAGGGTTTATGGGTGTGAGCTCCCCCTTGCCACTTACATGTGTTTAGGTGCATGAGGATATTTTATCTGGAATTCATTAGGCAGCGCCTCAATGCATACCAAATAATTTTTTTGTTAATTCCAGGTAGGCCTTCAAGGAAGTTGAAGAACTACTCAAAAATATGAATTTTGACCTAGGGGATGCTTGGAACTATGACCCTCATGGTCTCATTTCCCAAGGAGGGAGAAGATAAAAGCTTAAACTTATGAACATGAATCTAGGCCCGAGCTCGAATGGAAAGTTGAATTTGATTCATGGCTTATGAATACAATGATGGAGATCGAGACTCCAGTAACCAAGGAAAAAGCACAAAAGAGGACCGTTGGCCAAACTGGAGACATAGAGATGGAGGATGTACAAGCAAGAAAAAGGGAAAAAACCCAGGATAGATAAGAATAAGAACTTGAAACCAGGTTAGTGGAAACAAGGCCAGATAATCTCAGTTTCCAAGTAACCTTGGAAGATCCATCACAGATTGCTTCCTCTTCTTCTTCAGAGGTAGCCATCTTAGGGGAAAAAGATAGTGCAACTGTTACGAGATCAAGATGGTCTACTGGAAAGGACATTGAAGAAAAAATAATAAGGCGCGGGAGGATATGCAACAACAAATGGCATCTCACTCAGTTCCGTACTAGACCATATTGTTGGCTGCTATGGATTTAGAAAGAAATCAAATGAAGTTTTCACTACAACATCCACTGGCACAGTCCTTGCCTTCAGGTTCTTAGTTCAAAGCCTTGGATGTTTCACTGGATGTAGAAATTGTTCCCCTACCAGAAAAAATAAATTTCCATAGGCAAGTTGGAGATATGTTATATAGCGATCTCAATAAGAACACAATGATTATCAACAAGGTTGAGAAGTTGCTGGAAAAGGCTACAACCAGGTTGAAGCAAGAGAGGGACAACTCCAGGGCTCTCCACATGCAGAATGAGAACTTTAAGGAGATAATCGTGAAGCTAGGTGTGAATCCAAAGGATAAAACTGCTTTTGAAGCTCTCCTTCAGAGTTCTAAGACATAAATTCAGGAGCTAAGGAATAAAATAAAGATGTCAGGCAGTGAACATGTTCAATCTAAAGAGATTGCACAGGTAGAGGAAGAGAAGGAGATCCTAGCGAAAGAGCTCATTGAAATTAATAATGATATAGTGTCCCTTAAGAAGCAGGATGTAGAGCTACAAATTAAAATAGATTCACATATATGTGTAGTGATCATACCTAAAGATCCTCAAAACCTAACTGAACAACCCACTAAGACCTTTACTGAACTCCATATTTCAAAAGGGAAACTTAAAAAGGTACAAAAGGATTTGAATGTTGCACATAAAATCCTAGCAAGTAAAGAGAAATAGATAGAGACTTCCAGGAAAAATGTAGACATCTTCTGTAAGAATCTACAAGAAACAAACTAGGATGTTTCTGAGCTGAAGGGAAAGATAAATGGGAACATGTCTATGTTTCAAGACAAATAGTTTATATGGGATGAGATCATTGAAGAGATATGAAACAAATGAGAGTTCATAACCTTGATGGATGAAGAGAAAAGTGTGATAAAATATTATGAATACTTCATCCTCTCAGCCCAATAAAATGGAGAAAAGAACCCCCAGATTGCCAAAACTTTTATTCAGTTTGTGAATGAAAGGCCACTCAGTGAGTTGAAGCCCATAGATGTGGTGTACAGAGTAAGTGCTATCATGGAGATTGCTAAAGTTGTAAATAAGGAGGAAGCTAGAGTCAAAGCTGAGGAGTGCCTGAAGGTGGTATTGAAGAACATGGTTGCTTTCAGCACTAAGTTCAAGAAGATTGTTAGAGAAGGATTTACCAGTGGTTGGGATTTTTTGGGGGTTCTAATTGAGTGGGAACAATGAAATCAAATACTAATGGAGGTCAAGAGTAGATAATACTCTTCCCATGAGAAGACTGCCACCCTAAAGGGTATGAATGTGGTAAACTATCTAAAGAGATACTTTCAACTGTTGGGGATGGTGAAGAATATTTTTCATTAGAGACTGGATTATTCAGGTCTGACCAATCTTAAAATTGCATATAAGCTTTTCTTCTGGGCCCCTCAGCCAGCCTCAATGCTATGGAAGAGATGTGAGCAATTCGTAAATCCCCCTATGCTCCAAATCATCGAACCCTCGATGAATCCTCCACCACCCAGAGATATTGTTGATCATGTCTACCATGACACTTTATTTTCATATTTTATGTAAATACTGGTATTTCAGTTAGTCAATTAGAGTCTGATTAGTACAGCCATTCCACGAAGCACGCTAAAGTTTTGAGTAAAATCTTTCGGTAAAAATCACATCAAAGTAAATTTGGTCGATGCGTTTCGAACCAGCTAGTGTGGTTCATCATCAGGACAAGATGAATAATCTAATCATGTAACCCATTTAAATATATAAGAAAAGCTCCAACTAGCCGTTTGTAAAATAACGGCTAGTTTGACTAAAATTGGAAATAAAATAAAAATAATATATATATATATATATATATATATATATATATATATATTTTAAGGAATAAATTAAATGTATACTGTTTATAATTTGAATTTTATTTATTTATATTTATTTTTAATAAAAATAAGAATTATTTAATATATTCTTGAAGAATAAATTAAATGTTTACTATATATATATATATATATATATATATATATATATATATATATAATTTTTAGAATAATAATTAATATATTTTATTTTGTTTTATTTTTATTTCTATTTATTTTTATTAATTTATTTATTTTAAGAATAGATTAAATGTTAAAATAATAATAAATCAGTCAATGAAAAAAAATTAAAAAAATTAAAAAAAAAAAATTTATAGTTTGAATTTTATAAATTTATTTTATTTTTAATAATATGTTATATATTGATAATTATATGTTATGTAATTCTTAAAAAAAAAACACACACACTAGGAATGAAGGGCAGGAATCCAGTATCTGCTAACAATCCACCCATCATCCCTGTTGAGGTTAACCGACCTCTTTTCGATTTCCAGGGCTTCTCTCAACTTGCGGTGGTGGAAATGGTCAATCCTTGCAATAACCTTAGCATCTTCAATGCAAATGTGATGATTTGTCTTCTCAGCATGCTCTACTAGGGTAGAGGAGCGTGATCTATTATGCTTAAGGTCAGTGACATGTTCATGAATTCTTTGAACATGTCGATCAATTAATCAAAGAATTCATGAACATGTCATTGACCTTAAGCATAATAGATCACGCTCCTCTGCCCTAGCAGAGCATGTTGAGAAGACAAATCATCACATTTGCATTGAAGATGCTAAGGTTATTGCGAGGATTGACCATTTCCACCATCGCAAGTTGAGAGAAGCCCTGGAAATCGAAAAAAGATCGGTTAACCTTAACAACGATGATGGGTGGATTGTTATGATGTTCTTGCCCTTCCTAGTGGTGGTGGTAATGTTTTTAGAAATTACATAACATATAAATTTCTAGCAGCTGCAGGGGAGGGGGGGGGGGGGCGAGGGCGTGCGCGGCGAGGGCACAACGGCCGGGCGGCGGCGAATGGCTCCCGAACCCTAGCTTGTAGAGCGCGAGCGACGCGAACGATTTTTATAAGGTCGTGGGCTTGGGCCGGAACGGTTAATCTCTCGCGGCGGAGCACGCCCTCGCTCGGGGATTGAGCACGGAGGACTGTCCCGTCTTTAAAGCGACCTTACCACTGCGCCTCCCTGAGACCTTCACATAACATATAATTATTAATATATAACATATTAGTAAAAATAAAATAAATTTATAAAATTCAAACTATAAATATTTATTTATTTTTTATTGATTGATTTATTATTATTTTAACATTTAATCTATTCTTAAAATAAATATATTAATAAAAATAAAACAAAATAAAATATATTAATTATTATTCTAAAAATAAAAATAAAAAATATATAAATAGTAAAAATTTAATTTATTCTTCAAGAATATATTAAATAATTCTCATTTTTATTAAAAATAAATATAAATAAATAAAATTCAAATTATAAACATTAAGCATTTAATTTATTCCTTAAAAAAAAATTATTATTTTTTTATTTTATTTCCTATTTTAGTCAAACTAGCCGTTATTTTACAAACGACTAGTTGGAGCTATTCTTATCTATTTAAATGGGTTATCTGATCATATTTTTCATCTTGTCCTGATGATGAACCACATTGGCTGGTTCGAAACGCGTCGACCAAATTTACTTTGATGTGATTTTTACCGAAAGATTTTACTCACAATTTATGGATCACAGAAGCCAAATTCCTAACGCTAAAGTTTTGTTATGATTATTCATTGTAATGAAATCAAGAAGGAATATTTTATGTAATGAGATCTCCCTCTCAGGCCCTATAAAAACAATTTTATGATACTGAACCAAGGGTTGAAAATTTTGAGCTTTGTTTCCAAAAAGAGAAGTACTATGAACTCCTTATAAAATGCATGCTCTGTGGAAGATTAATACAATTTTTTTTGGCGATTCTGGCTCATACGAATGTGTATTATGTATATTTATATGTTTGTTTCCATATGTGTTCATATTCATCTCAGATTACATCTAATAGTAGCTGTTGGATGTGTTTTCATGAATTTATGGATTCGTCTAACTCTAATGATCATGAAATATGCTTATATTGATATGAAATCAGATCCTTAAAATGTACTCCACGTATCTTTGCATTCCATTAAGACCTATGTCTCTTCCATATTCACTATGAATTTTGATTCATCATATTCTTAGATTTAAGCCTAGTGTATCGATTTTTTCTCTCAAGTCTCCTCCCGCATATATTATAATGAATGATAAGCTACAAGTTCATGTGATGGTGTCTGCTATGAGTCTAATGTTGATGCTTCCGTGAGTAATATTTTGCATCAATTTGTTACATTTATCCTCTCAAGGAAGGTTTTGAATCAATTTTCTTCCAAATATATTAATTACTAAGTGTGTTATGAATTCCCAGCTGGTCTTCAAAACACTCATCAAGATGTCATAGGCACTGGTCTCTCCTCAACCCAGGGGTTGTCTCTAGGAGAAACAATAGGAGGGAAATCATATGAGTAAGATAATTTTCAAGCCTCTAGCTAGAGGAAATATTTTCCAATCATGATACATTTATAGTTGATATAACCAAGTGAGAGTCTCCTTCAACAATAAGGTTATTGAAACCTAATGATTTGGTAGGAAGGAAACCATTTTCTAAGGCGAATAGATCATCTAAATTATTACTATTATGGCCCAACCTACAAGGATGTACACTATATGAATGGTATTATCATAGAAGAGGCCCCCATATCCCAAAGCACCTGAATTTCCTTTGGAAGCTTCGTCAAAGTTAAACTTGAGAAATACATGGGGGGTCACTAAGTAGAGGGAAAGGGGGATACAGTGGGAGGAAAAAACGAGGGGGGGGGGGGTGTGGGGAATAGGGTGCAAGGAAATATTTCCCAAAATGGGAGATTCTATATCAGTTTTTAACCAATCCTTAAGGGACCAGGGGCCGGATAAAGTGGTTTCTTGAATGCTCTATAGTTCTTTGAGCCATACTGAAATTAACATTAAGTGATTTTACATGTAAAATGTTTCCATTTATTTCCTTTTATATGAACCAAAGCAAGAAAACCGGAATGAGGATCCAGATATGATTAATGATGGGATTATGAATGTGACTCTAGATCACCAAGATGCTATATTGCAATGATTTCCATATGGTGCCTATTAGATTATCTGAAAAGTAGTGCAACTTGTGTCCACAAGTTTTCAACAAAGGAGCATGAATTTAATATGTTTTATGTGGTCTCTTGGTTATCTCTACATAGCTGATAGACTCGATAGGCCCTCGAAACCTTTCTTAGTGATTCTATCTCATGCTTGAGCTCTACACTTAGCTAAGAGCCACAAAAAATGAGCTACTTTAGGCTAAATTTTTAGATACCGTATGCAATCCTAGATCGAATCTTGGGGGACTCGATTGTGTTATGAAGCTATATGATATTCTTCCTTAAATATGAAGGTGCTAGTATATTTGTAATCCCATCACAATTTTTCTCACTCGACCATGATGGGTATTTTACTATTTTGAACATTTTGTTCAAGGAGGGATCAATCATGAAGTAGGAGTTTAAAATCCCATTCTTTCTTGAATTCCAAAGAGTGCCATGTAGAATTCTCCATATGTTGTTTCAAGTATTGTGCTACCAATACATGTCTCTTTTATTTAATGAGGGCCTCTAATTGTGTATATTCTTCCTAATCAAGAATCGTCTCAAAATTGAGCTAAGTTATCATCCTTGATTTCCAAAAATCTATGCTACTATATAATGTATTTGTTGATATTATCTAAATTCAAAATTATGGAGGCAGGGACATAATGTTGCACCCTTAATCTCTATTCAAGAGATAAATATAGGTTCTATTTTTTATTTCATATAATATTCTAAATTTCATTAGTCCCCTAAATCCATCGCCCCCCACATTTTTACCCAATAAATTTGCTGAGAATCTCAAGGTCCCAAAGTCCTAATCCTCCTCTCATTTTTGGCAAACACAATTTTTCCTAGGCCACAATGGCCCATTTACGCTCCCTTGTTAGTCTGCCCTAAAGAAAGCATTGATAAAGATTTTGATAGATCACTGGAATTATTTGAGGGAAACTAAACATAAATTCAATAAAGGGAGAAAGCATAAAGAACATATTTGAGGACAACTATGCTAGCAATGTTAAGGTTAAATAAAGTCAAGTTATCGAGTTTGTTAAAGATATTGGTAAAGAGGTCTTTCTAGTGGATTGATTTTAAGGAGTTGTCGACAAGAGAGGCTCCAAGGTAAATAACAGGAATGGAGGAATTTTGAAATACAAGGAGTCTAGCTAAGTGGGCTTGGACTCCAGGGTAGGTATTGAAGGAATATATGAAAAATTTCTAGGTTTATAGAAGTTCTTAATGAAAGCATGAAGTCGTTAATGATTCTCTTGAGCATCATAAATTCTATTATGGAAGGAAATCACATGAGCATTATTTCATCCACGAATTGTTGATGGGTGGCTAGATCAGTAGTACCATACAGACGTAATCATTTGATAGATCCTTTTTGAGAAACAACATGTAGGTAGTTTCCTAAACCCTCAACGACGATGATGGAGAGAAAGGGTGACAAAGGGTCCCCTTTTCGAATTCCTCTAGAGGGATTAAAAGTGCAGATCATAGAACCATTGAGGAGAATAGAAAATAAATGAGAGAAAAAGAGAGAGCCTATCTAATCTATCTAGTCTTCAAAGAAGCCAAAGGATTTCAGAATGTGGTAAGGAAATTACCAACTAAGCTTACTGAAAGCCTTGGAGAAATCTAGTTTTATGATCATTCTTGCCTTCTTGAGTTTTATAGAGAGTGGATGATCTCATGGGCCACAAATATACCATCGAGAATTTGTCTTCCATCAGTATATCAAAACTTGTATATATATATATATATATATATATATATATATATATATATATATATATATATATATATATATATATATATATATATATATATATATATATATATAAGTATAAGCGAATGTTGTAGAGGCTTCAAGTGATTAGAAATGTTTTTGAATATGATTTTTTATATCACATTACATAAGGAAATGGGTTATAAACAACTTGGATCATTGGCTTGGTATAATTTGGGAATCAACGTTAAGAATGCGGTGTTGAGGGTAGGTAGGATTGATCTTGTCTTTACAAATTCCTCAACTAAGTCATGGATCGCCTCCCCAAAGAATGAACATTATGCTTGGAAGAAGTTTGTATTAAACCCATCTGATCCTAGTGCTTTATTTTTTGGAACAATCATTACTGCTTCTTCCAGTTTTGTAAGGGATATTTCCCTCACTAAAGCTACATTGTGCTTTGGTTTGACCATAGTAGGGATGTGGAACAATATCTTATTGATGGCCTAAAGTCTATTAGAAAGGGGTTATTTTATTAGTGTGTTATAATAAGCTGTGATATCCTTCTCAATATCCTTGTGATCTAATAAATTTCTACCTATACCATCCAACACCGAGAAAATGAGGTTATGGTGTCGGTGTTTTATCATGGATTTGTGAAATAATTTCATTTTCTTTCCCATTATTTTAATGAGTTGATCCTATACTTATGCTTCCAAAGTATCTCTTCCTGCTTCCTCCTTTCCTCTAGATGGGTTAAGATGTCCCCCTCTTGTCTATCGAGGTCTCATATGCACCCATCTAGTATTGTTTATTACTATATGATTTTCATATGGGCTTCCAATTACTATTTATCTTAGAAAATGTTTCCAAACTCTTTCTTGTTCAATTTCTTGATCTGGTATTTGAGTATTTAAACTTCTATTGAAATTTATGCATGGGAGAATTGCTAGATATTTCAATATCTTGCCACCAAAGGTTTTCCTTCTCCATGCAGGAGGGATCATTCATCTAGAAACTTTCAAATCTAAAATTTTAGTTGTTTAGGGTTTCATTTATGTCCACCTCAGGGAAAATGGGTGAATGATCAAAGCTTGCACTTGGTAGGATAAAAGCTGCAAAAAATATATATTTTTATAGAAGAGTTTCTAAAACATGAAATCTATCAAGGTGACATGCAATTTTATGCTTACCTCCCTTTTTTTCCATGTAAAGGTCCCATTCCTTGTATCATATCTATTGTTTGTGTGTATCTCATGGTTTCCTTGAATATATGAGAGTAAACATCTCGACACCTCATACCTCAATTTTTATCACCCATTGATTTTATAATATTGAAATCTGCACTAATAATGAAAATGTCTTCCTAAAGCATATTTTACAGTTGAGAAAGAGAGTTGAGGAAGGCATATTTCTCTTTACTAGTAGAAATGAGAAAGAGAGTTGAGGGTGTGTAACTAGGTGGTAATTCATATACGACATCTGATGTGTATGGTAGTGAAGGGCCATATGAGGTATGAGGTCAATACTAGTGGGATGGTCCTATTAAGGGATGAGGTTTGTCATATATATAAGGGTTGATGTGTTGTTGAGTCAAGTATGGACCGACATGTTGGACAAATCCAATTAGGAATGGGATCTTATGTGATGAAGGGGTCAACCATGTTTATGATGAGTCCTTTATGTGTTAGGGTATGCATATTTTAAGGATCAATATGGGGGTAAAAAATCCTTATATCCGTATTATGGGGTCATATAAACACTTTTCAATGTCAAGAGAGACCAAAGTGTTGGGGGTCAACACCTATGAGCCTACCAAAGTGTCTTAAAATTCTAGAACCCACTATGAGAATGTTGTGTAATGTAGAATTATCTGAGGTGTAGAAAAAGTTTTATGTGTACAAAAATATAATTTTTTTAACAATGAGAACACTATTTACAAATAAAAACACATAAAATAAATCAAGAAAATAAATACCAAAAAAAAGTATTTTGCAAATGAGTTTTTATCATTTTTTATAATGCTAAGTGTACGTGAATCTCAACTGAAGGTTGAAAAGAGACTAGTAAGTCTGTTAGACACTTGGTGATGAGGTGGGAGTTCCCATTAGACACTTGCTTCTTTGCCTATGATTTTTGATCAAGAAAAGAATGTTCAGATTCCATCTATAGAATATTTTTCTCCTGAATATTTAAATCAGTTGCAGGAAGACTCAATTCTTGATAGTGTATAAAATATACCAATGAGATTCAATCTGACCTTATAATGTACTAAAGACATGATATTGAATCCTTATTCAATTTGTGGAAACAAAACACGATCACAAAATCACATAACAAGTAAGAAAAAGATACAATCAATCACACAACACAAGATGTATCTGGGGAAAGAACACTGCCTAAAACCCCACTATCTGTATATTGTAGCAAGTCAAGGATCATACAATGCTTTCTCTCACAAGTGAATTCTTGCACTCTGCCAACTGTCTCACACTAATCTAGGAAAAATCAGACAAATACTTATCCAATTCTCTGTCTCTGCTCAGCTTGCCTTTCTCACTCATTCCTTGAGGAATTAAATCCCTATTAAATAGGAAAATCCATCCAATTGATTGCGCAATGCATCAAGGACCTCCAACTGACTTGTAAAATTTTGTAATTATACAACAGATAGTTATATTCCCTTTAACCTATGTCTCAATTGGGTTTTACTCATAACTGACATGCAAAAACTATTTATAGTGAATTATTAGTTAATTGATTTATCACTCACTATGATTTAAATCATATTTAATTCACTCGACCTCTCACTAGCTCATCACTTAGTTAGAACTAGTTAAACTGATTTTAACTCAATTTTTTGAGTTAACTAATTACAACTCATGAATAACTACAATTGGAAGCCCTTAAATCATGGAATCACTCTACATGCATCCTATTAGACCCTCAACTCGAATTTATTAACCTAATTAAGTCATTCTGACTTAGTTAACTAATACAAGTTGTTATGAGATGAGATTAAAATTTCTCTTCCAATTTAATTAAGGGAAAATTAAATTAGAAGCCCCGCTTTGGGGTGCCATTTCAACACTCCCTCTCAACAAGAAAGGGATTATCTACTACCCCGATCCTATCTCTATGGAATTCAATTTTTCTTCTTGTTAGTGCCTTCATCAAGATGTCTTCATCTTGCTCCTCCATGGAAGTCTACTCTAATGACATAACCCTCCTCTGAGCACAATATTTGAGATGGTGATACTGGATATCAATATGCTTGGACCTATCATGGAATACTAGATTAATCGATAGTTTGATGCAACTATGGTTATCACAATGTATCACCTTCAGATCCATCAGCTGACCAAACAAACCAGCAAGTATCTTCCTCATCTAGATGGCCTCACATGCTGCCTGATTGGTTGCCATGTACTCTACCTCTGCTGAATTGAGAATAGTTGAACTCTGTTTCCTATTGTACCAAGAAAATGTTTTTGATCCTATGCTGAAGATGCCTACTGATGTGCTCTTTCGGTCGGATGGACTCCCTACCCAATCAACATTAGTGAAGCCTTGAAGCTTCACTCCCTTTTTCCGTCTGTACTGTAATCCATACTCTGTAGTGCCCTTGATATATCTCAACACATGCTTCTTTGCCTTTCAAAAGAGCTTGTTCAACTTAACCATAGCTTGGCTCATCTAGTTAGCTGTGTATCATATGTCGGGTCGTGTGTTCACCAAATACATGAGTGAACCCACAAGCTTCCTGTAAACAGTAGCATCCACTACTTCACCCGATTTAGCATCCTCCTTCCTCCAGTTTCTTACAAGAGGAGTCTCCATGGGTTTGCTGACCTCCATGTGGAACTTCCTCAAAATTTCCTTGGCATACTTGCCCTAAGATACAAATAGCTCCCCATATCATTGTCATATTTCCAATCCAACGAAATAGTGCAAGAGCCCCATATCCTTCATCTAAAATTCTCTTGAAATATCATCTTTGCAAGATTTTATGAGTCGCTCATCACCTATCAGTATTATATCATCAACATAAATTACAATAGTCAAAATATTATCATCAACCACAATACAATATAGTTTCTCATCTGCTTAACTCTTGGTGAATCCCAACCCAGTGAAATAGTTGTCAATCCTGGTGTACCAAGCACAGGATGCTTGCTTCAGCCCATACAGTGCTCTCTTGTGTCTGCACACATGCGACTCCTTTTTGAAGGTCTCAAAACCTTATTCCTGCTCAATGTACACATCTTCCTTGATAACTCCATTGATAAAGGTTGTCTTTACATACATCTGATGTATCTGCCATCCCATCTGCATTGAGAGTGCAAGGATGGATATAATGGATGAGTACCTTGCAACTGGTGCAAAAATATCATCATAGTCAATCCCCTCCACCTAAGAGAACCCTTTGGCCACAAATCTAGCCTTGTGTTTCTCCACACTCCCATATGCTACTTGCTTCACCTTGTAGACCCACTTGGATCCTACCATTAACTTTCCCACTGGTCTTGGGACAACTTCCCATGCACTGTACTTGATAATGGAGTCATACTCCTCAACCATGGCATCAACCTAGATTGACTGTTGCACTGCTTCCTCAAAATAGGATGGTTCTATATCAATAACTTCGCTCATAAGAGCCATGTATCCAGTGTACCACGATGGGGACCTTCTCTGCCTATGCTGTGCTGTGGGTACTCCCACATTGTCTCTCTCGTTCAACAATAATATGTTAGCCTATTTGGTGTGCTTCCTGCCATCTGTAGTGGATGTCTTTGCATGAGTGGTTTCTACCACTCTGTATTCCTCTAGTTGTGGCTACTCCACATAGTGAGGTTCATCCTTTGGAGCTAAGAGCTCCCTAACTACATGCAACTCAAGCTCCCTCTCAAGGGACAATCACATGGTTTTGTCTTCATCAAACTTCACATCTCTTCTGACCACTGTCTTCCAATGTGTTGGAAATTACACCCAATAGTTGTGAGGTGTATCAATGTACCCCAAAAATATACCCAACTATGATGTTGGATCTAGCTTCTTTTTGGAATCTTTGTTCACATGGCAATAGAAAGATGAACCAAAAATTTTAAAATATGAAACATTTGGTTTCTTACTTGAAAAAGCCTCCTCTGGTGTACTCATCCCAAGTATCTGATGAGGACTTATGTTTTGCATAAACACTATGGTATTGCATTCTTCTGCCCATTGATAACTTGTGATTCACCAACAAAAGTTTTGTTCTTTCTTTTTGCAATCCTATTTTCTTGTGGGTTATGAGATGAAATCAATTATCTTTGAATTTATTTCGAGGCAAAAAGGTTCTTGAATTCATTAGAGATGTATTATCCACCATTGTAACTCCTCAGATCCTTCACCTTATTCCCTGCATCTTTCTTGACAAGTGCCTTGAACTCACAACGCTTGGAGAACGTCTGATATTTCTTCTACATGAATAAAATCCAACAGTTTCTTGAAAAATAATCAACAAAAATCACATAATACCTATGATTTGTTCTGGAATTTGTTGATAATGGTCTACACATGTCTGAGTGAACTCTCTCAAAGATTTTTGTTGCTTAGATTTCCTTATCGTGATAGGTGGATTTTGTATAATTTCCCATGGTACACCCTTTTCATGTGTTTCTCTGCGCAAGTGTACCCTTTGGAAGCATGGCGTTGTCGTGAATATGACCCAACCTCCTGTGCCATAACTCACCGATGTCTCAGCTCACGACCTTCTCTACTTTACTACTCAATGTTGTGTAGTCATCCACATCAAGTTTTTAGAGGTTCTTCACTTGAAACCCAATATTTTTCACCTATCCCATGGCTTTGTGACGAAGGAACACCTTTCCTTCACTGAAAATCACATCTAGTATCCACGATCTCCCAACATAGCAACAAAAACCAAATTCTTCTTTAAACTAGTTACATGCATGAAATATTTTAGTATGAGGGGTTTACTTGACTCTCTCTCGAAAGTAACTATACCAATGTCGTTAGTGTTATACCTCCCGTCATCACCCATCTTGATGTTGGGAAAAATACTGAGAGGGGGGGTGAATCAGTATTTAGAGCTGACTAAAACCTTTTACTTTTATGCCTTTAATTTTTACTTAGATCATTGCATCATTCATTCATCAGATATTTAATAAGCAGTAATCATGAGCAGTAACAACAAAATCAACCATCACACATAAGAAACACACATGAACACCAGTATTTAAGGTGGAAACCCAATTCGGGAGAAAACCACCGCTACTGTCATCTCAGTCTTCAATATTTATTATAAAGAAAACTTCTTACAATTTTGTGCTGGCGCAAACTTATACCAGCACGCAGGCACCAACCTGCAGAAGACTACAACCTTCTCTCGTTCTCCAGTTACTACTGGAAGGGAGCTCCAACCCCCTGATCTCGTTTACCAGCCTTTCCTAGAAGGGAGCTTCTACCCCCTGATTTTAACACCAGCTTCTACTGACAGAAAGTGTCCAATTTCATACTGAAGGCTTCATCCCTCAGATCCACCAACTTTCTTCAATTTCTTCATCAGACTTGCGCCAGGTCTCCATCATTTCTTTTGCAGATCTTCATAGAGATTCATCATTTCTAGATCTAGAGATCTTTTACCTTCATCATATTCACCGGTGCATCATCGATTCAGATCTATCAGAGTTCAATCATGCAGATATATCTTAAAGAGATTTATTCATTAATAACCCCTCTACATGCACACTTTGTACTGTAATCATCTTCTCCTTATATAGTTTTTGCCTTTACTAAAACCATGAGTCAAAACCACCAACCGCTGATGGTTTTATTTCTTTTATTGGGATTTTATTTATCAAATTCGTGGAATTTGATAAATAAACATTATTCACAACCTTTGGCAATTAAATATATAATAGAACTTTATATTAATAACCAGCGCTTTTATCAAATGGCTTTTAAATAGACCTTTATAAGTCGACCCCATGTTTATTCGTTCCACCAACTTTGGAATAACATTCAAAAATTATGGTCCAATTACTTTTCGTCATAAAAAACCTTGGTAAAACCCGTGAACTTTAATTTGAAAAGTCCCAATCAATATAATTTAAAAACTGGGGCCCATTGCTAATGATCATTTCCATCCGACGGCGGAGAGCACATCGCTCGGCTTCAGATGATCCGACGGATATCATTCGTTGATGATGCACGGATGATAACGCGCGATGGCACGCTATACCTTGGGTAACTTTCGCGCATCTATAGCAAATGAACACCGTCTGATGACCCCTTCCCAGATCAACGACATTCAATAATATCGCTCGGCTTCTTTGGTCGAACGTTAACGTGCGATGGCGCGCCTTGATAGCAGTTTTCGTGGGTCCACCTTTGCTACGTGTCAACGTTTCTATGGAATCGCTCCCCAACCAGGAAATACCACCTATCACCGAAAGGTGGTGCGATGAAACCCAGAAATCGCCTTCACTGTTCACTCGATCATGGTTCCGCTCTTCCATGCAGGGTTCCATCGCGCTTCCTTTTGTTACGTTACACCTCTTTCCTTCCAAGTTCTGTTCATGATTCCAAAGGGTTAGTCTGTGTTCCACCGAGAGTTCAATGCCAAATACTCTGTTTTAGTTCTTCCGCGTTATAACTGATTTTCCCTCACTCCTCGTTCCTTTCTCCATGAAATCTAGTCAGCTCCTTACTAATAGCGTAGACCCTTCCATGTGGAGCTTAAAACCATATCTTTGTTCATAAAGAATATATAATTCCACTGTCTACCAGTTTGGATACACTGTCGACCGTATTAACATCAGTTCCTCGAACAATATACAGAGCACCATTAATTATCACAAATTCGATTAGGATGCATACATATGTTCACCAATGAATTACCATTTACTAGAGCATTCACTTATCCTTTTCTATTCGATGGCCTTTTTTCTCCTACTCTGTCTCTGGACAATTCTGCTTGTTTCAGATGCTCCTTCTTTTCCAATTCCTTTGCCATCAATGACAACATTTCCAACACTTGATGTGCATCTGGATATCCTTCTCCTCCAAGCTGATAAATAATTATTTGTTGTCGGTCATGTGGAATGAGGATCCACTATCCAAGTACCACACATATCTCAACACCGATGACCCCATGCATGCGATGAGGGTGAATTCCAACTCGAATTGTGAAGCAAATGCTTCACCCACTTCTCCTCCGAGGCCTTTTTTTGTTCTTATTTTGTGGATAATTTGTGGCATAGTGTCCATGCTCATGACAGTTGAAACATTTCACCTTTGACAAGTCTCGCTTCTTGTCTTCATTTCCGGTCTAGGATTTGGAATGGGATGCCTTCCTTTTTCCTTTCTCTACCTTACCAGCCAAGGCACCATTTTCATCATCATCAGTCTTTGACAAGGATCCATCTCTCATGCTCCGCTGAATTTATTCTTGTGCCAAATTAGACCAAAGTCACTCCCAATTTGGCATCTTCTCCCTTCCATTAAAAGAGTCCTGGTAGCTATGCCAGCTCTTGGGAAGGCCTAGAAGAGCTAGGCTCACCAAATCATCCATGGCAACAATGACCCCAACACTTCCATGCTCATCTCAACATTGAGTGAACATGGTCATGCATTTCTGGATCATGTCACCCTTCTCCATTTTGATCTTCCCGAGTTTTTCTTTCAGCGCCAGCTTCCTGTCATCGCTGCTATTCTAATACAGATCTGTCAATGATCCAGGTGGATATTTATGGCCACCCGCCTATTCCACTTGGGGCCCCACAATTTTTTCTTTCATTTTTTTAATTTCCTTAATTATAGAACAATTTACTATTTTTACCAGTTTTTCGGGTCCTGAACTTTTGGAACCATTTTGAGGCCCTAAATGACGTTTTTTGGGCATTTCTTATGCAAAAAATATGAGTTTGTTCTAAACCCTACATTCACAATATAAAAATGTATTCCTTGGATAGATATTTCTAACAATGTATCATGTGTGTGAAACGAAGATTATATGCCAAAGTTAAAACCCCAAGAAATTGATGTACCAATTTACCCCGATGGGTCCCATAGTCTGGTGTTTCATCTCCTAGGGTTAGGTTTTTGGATGTTTATGGTTTTCCATTATTTCTAAATAATATATAGGCCTTTGAGCCTCATTGTAACATAGAGTTTAGAGGCCTGTATGCACCACATCTCTTCTTAGAGATAAGCTACCAACACCCTGGCTAATTTATTTCCATTCTGTCTGTAAGCAATTTTAGTTCTTTGATATTAATGAAATGAAGTGTTATTTCTGCTGCATCTTTGTATTTATGGTTATATTTGTATTTTATTTCTTTCCTGCATAAATCTTGATTAGTTGTATCAGAGCGATCTGCTTTTTCTTGATCCTTCTTTGCATGTCCCCAACGAGGTCAAGGTATAAGGAGTTAGGGCTCGATCTGGTTGAACCTTTACAATATCAACCTCAAAAAACTTGACGTCTGCCCATGGGGGATGAAAATAAAATTGAGGGAGTAGGATATCCTATCATAAAAATTGCTCGAGGAGGCCCTCGAAAAAACAAAGGAACGCGATGACAGAAAAATTTGCCTAAATCCTTCAACGACTGCCCATTGGCGGCGCATCAATGTCCAACAACCACTATGGAGGCACGACTCCCTTTAAGGTACAAGTAAACTTTGACATTCCCATATTTGAGGGCCAAATAGATGCAGATGTCGTAGATAGATGATTGACATTAGAGAACTTTTAAGGTCTAAAATGGGCCTCCTACGAAAAATCTACAACCAAAACAAAATTTATAAGAACAAATAGGATTCAAGATGATGATGTCAACCATGGGGAATGGTTCACCATTTTTGGGGTGAAAAAGTAAAAAGATTAAAAAATAATAAAATAATAAAACTACTTTTTCAAATTATCTCCCTAAGGTTTAACTCAAATTTCGAGTGGGAGTGCTCATTGGATGGAAAATTTAATTCCTCATCAAAGTAGTACCCATGTTGCATACTTTTGATGGACATTTCTATACGAAAAATGATAAATACAATAAGAAACGTGATTGCAATCACATTTTTCATGTATTTCTCATTTTTTGTGTAGTAGGGTGCATTGAAATTATGCAACATGGGTACTCCTTGGATTAGGAATCAAATTATGCATCCCACGAGCGTTCCCGCTAGAAATTTGAGTAAACCCATAGGGAGAAAAGTTGAAAATACGAGTTGAAAAAGTAGTTTTTTCTTTTATCCCTCTTTTTCCCCTTTAAAATTTGATGATGTAATCTAATATTATTTTATTATTTCCACTATTATTTTATAATTTCCTTAAGAGGCCCATTTTAGAACTCAAAATTCCCCTAATGATCTATTAGAAGGATATTTCTCGGTTCATGACCTTTTTTGACTAGGAGAAGATTATTATTGCACTTCTCAAAGCTACCCCTGATGTCAAGGACTGGTGGGAAACAGATTGTGAGAAAAAGGACGAGACATAAGCCTCTTTGTTCTTGGCCATGCCCACTTGGAATTCTTTCTGAGACGCCATCAAGGAACAATGATATCCCGTGGGGAGCTATGAGGACAAGTACATACAATGGACTACGCTGCGGCAACAGGGGGATCAAGATGTGCATGAGCTAACCAATCTGTTCCATACCCTACGCACAAAGTTGGGTATCAAATATTCGGAGAAAAATTTAGTCCTAAAGTATCGTAGTTGTCTACATAGATATTTCAAGAGGAAATGGATTTCCTTGACATCTCCTCGCTTGGTAAGACATACTGGTATGCTATCAGGATTGAGAAGAAATTCAAACAGAGGAAGCGTGACTTTGGATTTGCAAATTAGAATCAAGGGAAAGGTGCCCCCAAACCACAGAACAAAGGAAAAATCCAAGGCAAGGTGGCCCAAGACAACCTATCAAAGCCGCAAGAAAAGAGAAACACCATGAAACCCAAGAAGGACACGAGAAAGTGGTGTGAGTTCCATAAGAGCTCCACTCACAACACAAGTGAGTGTCGGGCCAAGCAGTCACTGGTGGCCGAAATGAGGGCTTGTGAATTAGATGCATGCTCCAAATATGAATTAGAACCCAACAAGTGGAATGACAAAGGGAAGCATATTATTAATGCGGAGCCCAACGCCACCATTTCCACTGCGAATGTCCAGAAGGAGGAACCAAAATATCTATAGGAGGAGGAACGTCACTTCCACTCCCAGATGTGGGTAAAGGGTTCCCTGCTATAGTTCATTGTCGATAGTGGGAGCTAAAATAACCTCATTTCAGTAGAGGTTGTGAAGCGGTTGGGATTTCCCACGAAACACACCCACAACCATACACCATCGGGTGGCTTCACCAAGGACGGGATCTCCGTGTTAGCCAGCAATGCCGCCTTCCCTACAACATCAATCCACGGATGAGGTATTATGTGACATTTCTCCTCTTGATGTTTGTGATGTATTATTAGGCTAACCATACTTGTGGAAGCGACATGTTGTGTATGAGTCCCGACCTCATGCTGTTATTGTTACTTTGGGAAATAAGTTGCACATGATACCAGAGGTACCACTGCCTGCCGCTATCTCTTTGGTTACTGCAAAACAATACAGTATGCACATTTCCAAAACTGGGAAATTTGTTTTCCTAATGATTCGCCCTAGGGCAAGAAGAAGACTATGGCCATGACTTTGAGACAGGGCTCCTCCACATGCCATGTAATATTCCAAATTTTTAGCCTTCAAGCTAAATGGAATATTAGAGTTGTTTCATCACTAGGTAAGTGAATAAATGGGTAGGGAGGCCCATTAACATCTTTAGAAGGATCAATAACACTCCTAATGTGAAAGGAGTAAGAATAAGAAGCTTATTTGAGCACCCTTGGGTGTGAACAGAGATGGGGGACATGTTAATTTAGTCAACTTTGACCAAGTCAACAAAGCTGTCTAGATACATTGAACCACCTTGTTGGACAACGCAGTTTTGGTGGAGGACAACTTGCAGGAGCTTAATGGCACATGTGGATGGGACCCAATGAGGAGAGGTTCACTTGCTATATATGAAGAGGATGGAGGCCCTTATTATTCATGCTTTTGTATTTCTATCTCTTGATCTTGTCTATTTAGACTTGGCTTCCCCTTGCTATTTAGCAAGGTAGCACTGGGTGTTCCCAAGCGGGAATCCCACCTCTTCCCTTGAGAGGCATCTTGAGAGAACTTGTCCTGTATTTCTCCACATCCCGACTCAAGGCCAAGCAACATTCTTCAGTCCCAGTGTTATTTCTATAGTAGGATATTACTGAGTTGCATGGTGTTGCAGTGGAGGATTCTTACACCACTTCCGGGTTTGTTTCTCAGTAGAGGGTGCCTTCCTTCTCTTGAGAAATCAGCTAGAAAGATTTCTGAGCACATTTCATATCTTGGCAACAGGCCAAAGTGGTTCTCATCTCCTACAACACAGTATCTTGCAGGAACTGCGTCATTTTATGCAAAGTTGTTGCAGTGGGGTTAAGACCCTTGTTTATGAGCTAGTTTCCTAGGGAAAGGGCCAACTGTTAGTATGAATCTTTCGTCGTAAAAGATCACTTTAGCTACGCATAAAAAATAGCCCTAACATCGATATGGCTGCAAAATATCTTTAATTTTTCTGCACAAATTCAGATCTAAGCATAAAAGATATTAAGCAGATAAAATATAATATGGCTTCATGCATTCAATGGACAAGACAAGAAATAATAAAAGAATTTTATATTATATTAAAGAATGGGGCACTTGAGAGGAAAAAAATAAAGGTGTTTTCCTGTTCTCCTCAGTGGGATGGGTTCTTGAAAGTCCTCAGTGTTTCAGATTTAACATTCCTCTCTCTTAGTGGTGTAGAAAAACAAACATAGAACTCAATGGGAGTTCACAAAGAAAAATGGAAAATGGTGACCAAGAGTAGATCCAGAGTGATCTAATGCAATGGAGGTGACTAATGAATGAGGAAAACCTTTCTATTTATAACAAAATATTGGGGTGTTCTAGAACTCGGTGCATGAATAAAATATTATTAATCACATTCTAGAATCACCCTTTAGGAATATTTTATTATATTTGTTGGAGGGAAAAGGTCTTTTGACTTGGGTCAATTCCTTTATTTATAAACAATAAATAAATAAATGATTTATTTATATTTTTAGGGAGATGATGGGAATATAATTAAATAAATAATGATTTATTTAATTATTTACAAATGATTTAGTCCAATTTAACTAGGAATATTATTAAATAATGATTTGAATAACTTATTCCTAGGAAATAATTAAATAAATAATGATTTATTTAATCAATTTCCTTGTTTTGGGTTAAATATGACTAGGGAATATGAACAAATGTTATTTTATATGGTGAAAGAAATTTTACTTGGGGTAAAATTGGTCTTACATGGTGTACTTGGGTTCATCTAATAATAATGGGTTAGATGACCAAAAAAATGGTGTAACAGATTGCCCCCCAACGTACGAGTGTTAGGAGAAAATCATATGACCGAAGTACGTTGTAAGAACTCAATCACTAGGCATCAAGAGGGGAGTGAGAGAGAGGAATTTAAGGTAGTCTAATGTGCTAAAGGACTAGACCTGGAGGAGACGAGACTTACAGGTGCAACAAGTCTCTAGGTGATGAAGTGGTACCTGTGCTAAGGCAGCGGGGGAGGCATACCTATGCCCGTCGAGACAATAGTACACACAATAAAGCGCCCAAAAAACCACAGAATGCAATAGTAAAACAAGTGCTGGCCTAAACATGAGCTAGAAAACGAGAATGATGAATCCCACATAGATGCTATGCCTGGAATAATCGTCAGGACTTATACAATAATTTTGTAGTACATGAGATATAAATACACCCAAATTCCCCCTACACATGGGGAAGGGCTCGCGAAATCGGAATGATACATGCAAATCAAAGAGGCTCTGCAAGCGACTGAGGCCGATATCATCAAATGAGAGGAGCTGCATCAAGGGCGGAAATGAAGAAGTCATCCGGGCATGTGGGGGGCTACCTGCAGGGCCACCCCCTCATGAGGGTTGAGACATCTCACGCACGTCGGGGAATCACCAATAGCTACTGCTGCATCACTGGACCATCAAGTGTATAGATCACGATCATGCTGAGAAGAGCTCGAACCAAGGTACACTGCCCCCTAGACCTGGCTTCTGGAGTAAATGAGTTGATGTCGACAGAAGTAGGTCCGCCATAGGTGAGGTAATAAGGGAACCCCAACGAAGGCACGAGGGAAAAGTAGTAGAGCGATGAACAGACAAACACTAATGATGATGATGAAGTGGGGGATACTGAGTAGCGGATGGACGACTTCCATTATGAGAGCATAAAGGGCATGAATGGCTTGGCAGCGACTGACATAATATCATGAGGGATAGGGGCCAATGGGACTGAAGGCCATAATGTGCGACATGAGAGAGGGACCAAGCAATGAAGGATGGAGGATTATAGTGGGATATAAAGGGACTCGGGATAGACTCCATAAATGCGATGATGACTCAACTCGGATGCTCTAAACAAGGGCGACTCAATGGTGCTGCCACATAGTAAAGGTCCAATGGGGGACCATGAAAACATGAGTACAAGATGGTAACTCATGACGAAAATCAACACGAACAAGGACAAGCATGGAGGCAAAATGGTGCCTCAAGGACAAGTGTTGTAAGTGAGCAAATCCAATTTTGAGGAGAGAGGAAAAGATCCTTCTTGGGCAAAGTGTGTTCTGGTGAAGTGTCAAGGTACTAAAAAATAACAGGTACGCAGAGCTCATAAACAGGCCAGGTCGCACTTTCTGGGGTCTGTTCTACAACCGGGGTAGCAGGTACTGGGCAGGAAACTACGACTGGTCCCAGGAGATGACCTGAAAAGTGCGACCTGCCAGAGGAAGGGGGTTGTAGTGCTGTTTTTGGTTGAGATCTGGGATTTGTATGGTTGAGGGGCATAAGTGCCCCCAAGCATGTTGTGATCATGCCAAAATGTATTTAGAAAAAGGTGAAGCTAAGCACATTTTAATGAAATGGTGCGCCATTTGTTTTTGTTATGGGTAATCAGTTTGAGAAAGGAAATAGAGGATTACCAATCTCTTGTAGTACTGCATATATGAAGCAAATGGAATTTAAGTTCCTGGGTTGGCATACCTGGTGTCACTATCCCAAAAAGAGGATTTGGAGATAATGAACTGATGCTCTCTTAGAAAACCTATAGGTTGGTCAACAACAATGCCTAAAAGACTGCGTTGCTGATGTAAGATGAAGGAATGATAAGGGGTATCATCCCTAGAGTGATCTGAAGTGATATGGGACTCTAGAGGTGCTTCTAAAGGGGGAAGAATAATGGTATTGGAGTCAACACGACCAGATACACTAGGAGAGTTGTGGAGAAGTTCTTCTCTTAGTCTCTCAAATATGGGTGCCCCCTTACCCAAACATTGGGTGTTAATGTAATGGCCGCAAGGTGGATGTGGTTCGAACCCATGGGTTTGATGTAAGGGGGAATAGATAAAGTCAGGGGTGGGGATGTCTTCCATAATTTCATCATCGTGATAGAAGATGGGGTGACTGGTGGAAGAAAGACTGCCTGACGTGGCAAAGCTACCTGACTCATCATCATGAGAAGAGAGGTTCACATGCACATCGCCACAAGGGGTGACCGAAGAGTAAGCAGATAAAGGTTCTATCGATGTGAAGCCCAAGGTGATCGCTGAAGGAAGGTCAAGCGAAACAACAGGGGAGGATTCAAAGGGAATGTTCCTCGAGGGTCTCATGGATGATGATAGGTAGAAAATGGTGGACGAAGGCTCCGTCATCTTGACATCAGGAGGGGGAATGTCAATGGGAGCAGTCATGTCTGGTAGTGCGGTCAAAGCAAAATGCGCAAATAATGGAGAGGTGAACTCGTTGCGCTTGGCCTCGACGTGGTGGACCGCAGTGAGAGAGGTGCGGAAGTCTTCGAGGCGGGGACAAAGGTGGGTGTAATGGCCATGGTGATCACACAAAGCATAGGGGTGGTTGGTGTGAATAGTCTTGGGGTTCTTGGCCATGGTCACGGAAGAAAAAAAGGTTTCAGGGAATGCGACATTAATCATGGGCTTGAGATGAGGCAGTTCAGGACAGGTATGGGTGGTGTGGCCGACAACATCACACAAAGCACACTGGATGGTATGCTTTGGAGGCCGAGGAGGGGTAGGGTTTTTCGGGACAGCCTTGTCCTTTGATGCCCCCCTGTGAGTTTTTCCATTCTTACCCGAAGCAGTCGCAACAGGAGGTGGGTCCTGTTGAGGTGACTGAGGCACTATTGAGTGGGAGAAGTCATGGGGACCAGTTGAACTGGGGTCAAAGCAAGGTAAGGTTTGGGTTGACTAGGCGGGGTAGCGGCTGGAGGATCAAGGTACCAGATGGGAATCCCAAGGGTCAGGTTAGGAAGAGAGAGGGTGGCCATGATAGGTACCGTGTACACTCCTAGTGGGGGAGCTAGGAACAGTATCTGACCAGCGGGGTAATTTCCAGGAGGGACGGCGCCAAGATGGTTGAGACCTGGTGGAACCGACCCAGGAGGGTAGAGAGGCGGATGGGTATCAGCAGTGGGAGAAGGGTCAGAAGGGAGAGGTCCGGCTGGTTGAGGCGAAGGGCTAGGAGTAGGTTACGACGGGCGAGGTTGAGGTTGCTGACTAGCCAAAGCGGGCTGCTTAAGGTTGGCCCGAGACGATTTCATCATGCAAAGATTCGCTAAGTCGTACCGTAGACAAGAGAGGAGGAAGACCAAGGAAGGTTCCATCCTTTTGAGTCTTTACAGACCCTAGATACCTGCTAGAAAGAATCAATGCTTAGCAAGACGGGCGACAGAAGAGATGGTCCTTCCAGGGAGGGCCGAGATTTTTGGTTTTGATATGTCAACTGGTCGATGGTGACAATCTTTCCATTATGTGGGAAAAACATCTTGCGGTGGACTGCGGATGGGACGACAGACATGGCATAGGTGTAACTATGCCCTAAAAGAATGTTATAGTCAAGAGGGGCGTCGATAACTTCAATGTCGACACAAACAGTCTTGCCCGCAAGGGCGATAGGACAGTTACGGAAGAGGCCAATGGGCTGGGAGGCATGGCCATCCCACGCACGAAGGGTGATTGTGGAAGGGGCCAGCTCAGGAGATCCGAGTTGTTTCCAAACCGAAGTGGACATTACACAGGTGGATGCCCCCTCGTCAATGATGCACCGGGAAATGTTAGTGTTTCGGATTTTGACTGACTCGAAAGTTGTTAAGCAAAAAGGCAGGAGGACACTTAACTATCGGGCGCTAAAACAATAAAATGGTCATCTCTGGCGGGATCTACAACACCCAGGGCAGATAGTAGAGCTTTTATTTGAGAGGGGCATGACTGGAGGAGTTCCAGTGTTGAAATTGTAGCAGGAGATTGGGCCAGCTCATCTACTATGCTATATGAATGGGCAGCTTGGGTAGAAGCAACATTGCGGTGTAATGGACCCTTAGGAATCGTGGTATGAACCTCGGATTTGGGTGAAGGGATATGTAAGGGACCATTAGTTGTCGAAAGAGGCTCTGTAGAACCTGAAGAAGGTGACTCAGGGACAGATGGAGCAAGAGGCTAAGGGTACGGACGAGACTGAGTTTGAAGGTTAAGGTCGACTTCACAGTCGTGTTAGAGTTCATCATGAGAATCTGGTAATCAGAGGTACCAGATGGAGGAAGGTGAGTGGTTACCAGTCCGTGAGGTGGTTGGGTAGCCACAAATCCTTGCTGTGTACCCACTTGCTCTTGAGAGGGCGGTGACTACTGTTGCGGGGGTTGAGAGAAGACTAGGGAGGCAGGGGTGCGAATGTTGGAGGAGCTGGAGTACTAGGCTATGGATATGGATGATAATGAGGTTGGGTAAGAGTGTGGTAAACCGAAGGTTGGGCAGAAAGAGGAGGCATGCCGGATCCTGGATGCGTGCTACCAGGAGGGGGAGAAGTGCAGGGGGAGGTGCCCCCTCCCCCAGGAAAACCATAGTTCATGGGAGGTTGAGTGGATGGATGAGAGAGATCTCCAACAATACCGTCGGCGGCATGAGGTGCCCCCAGTGCGTTAGTGCCACCGGGTCTGGGGAGGTCAGGAAGGATGGTATAAACATAACCAGATTGAGCATAGATCAGGTCATATTTCAAGGCTATTTGGAGGGCGGCTTCTTCGGTTTGAGGGAAGTGGGATGCGACATCTTTGCCAATGGGAGGTAAGAGAGAGCGAAGGAAATAGTCCATATAGACATGGTCTTCGAAGGTAGGGGCTTGACATAGGCTCTTTCTTCTCCGCCATTCTTTAACATGATCGAATAGGTGGGTCGCAGACGATTGATGGAAAGAAGTCAAAATTTCGATACCGGTGTCATAACGAGGGGGAAGCTGGAAATAAGATAAGAAGGCACGGGCAAGGGTTGTAAAGGTGGTATGGGAAGAGGTGGGCTGGTCAACATACCACTTAGAAGCTTCGCCAGTAAGCGTGCATTGGAACAACCGAAGACGGATGGAATCATCGGTAATAGAATTGGATGAATACCACATGTGGAAAGATCGAATATGGTTGGAGGGATCTTCACTAGCAAGGCCTTCGAACTTGGGAATGTCGAAGGGGAGCTTGGTTGGCATAGCAGGCCAATTGACATCATGGCGAATAGGATCATTAATCAACTGATTGAAGTCGGGGAGACTGAGACCGGCCATATAAGGGAGCAACAGGGCAGTCGAGGTAGGTCCCATAGTGGTTCCACTGGAAACAGACCCAGCGGTAGAACTGGGGTTAGGGCTAGGTCTTGAGCTAGACATGGTGAAGATAAGAGAGGGAGAACCAGAAGTAGGGGGAGAACCCGAACAATCAGAGGAAGAGTCGGAGTGCGGACTCAAGGGAGGACTTACTCAATGACGACGGGAAGGAGGAAGTCGACCAACCAGAAACTGAGGGTGAAGTCCAAGAAGTCTCTGAGACAAATTCTTTGGAGGCGTAATGATGACGGGAAGAAGAAAATCGATAAGGGCAGGGAGGTGCAAAATCAAGTGAGGTCAATGGCGAAACAAGGGCAGATAAGTGCAGTGTCAATTGATTTTAAAGTCTTTTCCAGGCGGTGTTAACCAGGCTCTTCTTCGCTTAGGGTCAGTGTGTGGCGTGCGTTAATTTTAATTGTTTAAACCCAGACGTTTTGAGAGTAAAATAAAAAGTGTGTTGCGTAACTGAAAAATAAATCTGCAGTAAATAAGACTGAAAGAGCAGAAAATTAACAGCTAACAATGCATCAATCTAACCCAAGAAGGCGGGTCTCTCAAAACTAGTCTATAAGAGGGAAAAATCTAATCAAAGCGCGCTAAAAAGAGGCCGATAGATCTAAGGTCGAGAGGGATGGGAATCTAAAGGAGAAATCTGTTGAAAAGAGGTGCAGATAACAGCAAAGAGGCAGAAGCAAGGTTGCTACTAGAAAGGAGGGGATCAGCTAAAGGTAGAAGGGACAAGGAGGCGGCCCTAAAAATGAACCCAAAAAAAACTATATGAGTTGTTTTGAAAGGGAGAAGAGCTGATCTGTAGGGATCTGAAAAGGAGGTATCAGATCAGAAAGAAAAAAGGTTGAAACTATGGAAATTCAGACTTCTGAAACAGAGAAAACTCTCCCACAAAAATTGGAGGGTACTAAAGCCCTAAGGGGCTAGATTCCCACTTATTTGAGTAAAACAGAGCAAGAATATCTCTAAACGGGCAAAGACGGAGGTCAGACAACCCTGACAGAGGTTCAGACAAAACCCAGAAAAATTTCAGAAAAATTCTAGAAAAAGGTCCAGGTCGCAGTTTTTGACTTGTTTTTCGCTCAGGTCGCACTTTTTGGGCTTTTTTCCGCGACCTGAAGCTCCAGGATGCACTTTTTGGGCCAAAAAGTGCGACCTGCACTTCCGGTACTCTCGGCGGCAAATTTCAGAAAAAAATGTCGTCTCAGATGCGGCTGATGTCGGTCACCTACGCAATAGGGCCAGAAACACACGGAAGTTAGAAATTTGAATGTTTGAGGGTTTTAGAGGTGAAAAAGACCATATAAATAGGAAAAACAGAAAAGGGGAGAGAAACCCTAGGGTCTGAAACAGCTGGATATGCAGGAATATATAAAATGATAGCGGTCGCAAAAGAAAACCCAAGTGGAGTCACCAATTGTTAGTATGAATCTTTCGTCGTAAAAGATCACTTTAGCTATGCATAACAAATAGCCCTAACATCGATTATGGCTGCAAAATATCTTTAAGTTTTCTGCACAAATTCAGATCTAAGCATAAAAGATATTAAGCAGATAAAATATAATATGGCTCCATGCATTCAATGGACAAGACAAGAAATAATAAAAGAATTTTATATTATATTAAAGAATGGGGCACCTGAAAGGAAAACAAGAAAGGTGTTTTATGGTTCTCCTCAGTGGGATGGGTTCTTGAAAGTCCTCAGTGTTTCAGATCTAACATTCCTCTCTCTTAGTGGTGTAGAAAAACAAACATAGAACTCAATGGGAGTTCACAAAGAAAAATGGAAAATGGTGACCAAGAGTAGATCCAGAGTGATCTAATGCAATGGAGGTGACTAATGAATGGGGAAAACCCTTCTATTTATAACAAAATATTGGGGTGTTCTAGAACTCGGTGCATAAATAAAATATTATTAATCAAATTTTAGAATCACCCTTTAGGAATATTTTATTATATTTGTTGGAGGGAAAAGGTCTTTTGACTTGGGTCAATTCCTTTATTTATAAACAATAAATAAATAAATGATTTATTTATTATTTTAGGGAGATGATGGGAATATAATTAAATAAATAATGATTTATTTAATTATTTACAAATGATTTAGTCCAATTTAACTAGGAATATTATTAAATAATGATTTGAATAATTTATTCCTAGGAAATAATTAAATAAATAATGATTTATTTAATCAATTTCCTTGTTTTGGGTTAAATATGACTAGGGAATATGGACAAATGTTATTTTATATGGTGAAAGCAATTTTACTTGGGGTAAAATTGGTCTTACATGGTGTACTTGGGTTCATCTAATAATAATGGGTTAGATGACCAAAAACATGGTGTAACACCAACCCTTCTCCCGGAAAGCTAGAGGAAGGGATCCTCATCCCTCTCTTGTATTATTCAGCTATATTTCTATAATGTTGCAATAAAACTGCATTTTTAGACCTGAATATTTTGATCTGCTCTTTCTTGTACATGTGTTTCATGAAACCCTTACCGGGTTAGCTTTATAATGCAATATGGAGGCCAAATCTCTGTTTTCTTGGAATATTATTCCATGTAACTCCAGATCCATGTCATTTTATCATTTTATTGTAGAAACCCTCATAAAATAATGTTGTACATGCCTCAGTCCTTTTCTTCATAACTTAAGTCATGGGATTTGGCTATTTTTAAGCTGTGGGGTAGCCAAGAGGTCTGTTTAACATATCAAAAGGGATTTATTTCTGATCCCATTTTGTATGTGAGAGAATGATAGCATATGATAAGGGAACCCAACGTTATTTCACCTAGAAAAAACACATATTTCCAGAAAATAACGTTTTCAGGGTCTAATAGCTGCATTTTCCCCACTTGGGAAGGTGTAGACATTCTTCTTTTACTGCTGTTTCACTCATTTGAGGGCTATGTGTTTTTGAAAAAATCATATGAGTCTATTTGCTGGATCTCCAACTTTAGATTATCTTAAGATATTCTACTTGTTGTAAAAAATCCCAATTTTGGGATATTACAGTGGTATCAAAGCTTCAATCTTGGCTCAGCCTGTGGAACTCAGCCATGTAGCTATCAAGAGAAGGAGAGATGAACAGAAATAAGACTCCATTATATGGAGGAAAAAGGGAAGATAGGCTTACACAGCTTCTTCCAAAATCTATGCAACGCATCAATGAAGATCTTAAGAAAATGAGAGTAGAGATGGAATCTCCTGAGGAGTTTGGATCTAGAGCCAGATCTAGATTGACACATGATAGGTGTGAGCATGAAGCTACACCCTATTATGCACAATGTAGTAAAATGCCCAGATCTACTACGAGAGAGATGAAAGAAGAGGAAATTCCAGAGAAGGGAACTCTTAGCAATTTCCTGCAAGAGTATGAATCTCAAACTAAGTTTAGAGATCATATTACTTTCAAAGAGTTCTGCAAGATCAAGGTGGAGAGGATCCAGCTGCATGACATGGGTATATTTTCTCTTTCTACCTTTGATGGATCCCCAACTTGCTCAGCCAAAGCTTGGGTGGAGGAGTTGTGTACTTATTTGCAGCAGCACCCAGTTTCTGAAGAAGAAGCCATCAGAGTTGTAGCGCTGCACTTTGAAGGTAAGGCCTATGCTTGGTGGATTTTTGAGTCATTTTCATTGAAAAATGTTAATACTTCTTATTTTGCAAAGTTCACCAAAATATTGGTTGAAATATTTTATATAAAACATGAGACAATCCAACCAATGAAACTTTTGCAT
The DNA here is from genome assembly GCA_034641835.2 of Pinus albicaulis. NCBI lineage: Eukaryota > Viridiplantae > Streptophyta > Pinopsida > Pinales > Pinaceae > Pinus > Pinus albicaulis. The sequence continues at coordinate 598,693,350 of CM076571.1, read as the reverse complement.
AAGTTGGGAGGACCTGCAAACTCAAAACCACTTCAGAAACCTATTGGAGGAGGTCATATCTTGCATGATACCTTGTTAGAGGCAAGATCTTTGTTTCATAAACTTGGAAAAGAGGGCATGAAGGGTCCTTTTGCAAAGGAGGATCCTCTTATTGAGCAATTACCTCCTATTCATATTGAAGATGAAGAAAAGGATGGGGGTTACAACACTGTCACATCTAGAGCTTATCTAGTGCCTCATGCGGAGGATGGAGGAGCACATCCTCCAACAGGAGGGTTTCTTGTGTCATTACAAGAAGTTCCCCAGGATATCATACATGGAGGTCCAAGCAAAATCAGTAAGAAACATGATTATGTAGCATTGCAGCTGGAAGCAGGAGGTAGGAAGGAAGAGCAACATCACTTGATGAGAGGCACACACCCTTCTCTATTTCAGAAAGCTAATGCAAGGAAGAGGAAGATTGATTTGTGCTATAAGTGATCTGAAATGTGAGAACTTCTTATTTCTAATACAGAGATTGACTGTAGGGGCATTTACTGGATATGTCACCTTTAAAGAAAGGATGAGATCCAAAAGCTACGTGGCCCTTTACAGACTCTGCCTAAAAAATAATAGAAGTAATCACTAATGATCTGGAAATGAAACTACTTGTTTGTTGGTGCAAGGTATTCATTATCCATGTGTGAAAACTTTTTAATATGTTTTGCAATTGGAACAAAATTCTTTTGGTGAATTTCTAAGTCTTTTTATGTGTAGGAGGCTTATTTCTTTTTACTTTTTATCATATTTAACTCTGGAAAAACACAGCAATATAAATCACATATATAACACAACATATGATAAGGCAATTCACCCCTCCTGGGCTACATTTGTCGGGTCCAAGGCCCCCAAATGGGCATGTCCTTGCTCTTATTATGCTAAAAAATGGTTATATAGTGTGAAGAAAGCCTAAACAGGCAAAAATAGATGTATAAATGAGTTTAGAACACATAAAACAGTAAGGAATGACTATAGTTTCACCTCCAATGGTAAACCACATCTCAACACAGCTCCAACCCAAAAATGGACCTGAAAACTCTCCTGAAGGTTTTTGGCCTTTGAAAGTCTTCAAAGAGAGCTGAAACCTATCGCAATGGCTCTAGAATTCTGTAAATAGTCAAAAATGACTTTTGGTTCACCTAAAATGGTTAACCACAGCTCAGCATAGCTCCAAACCCAAAATGTCCCTAGTGGCTCAAAAATCTTCTCCAAAGGTAAACAGGTTGAAGATCAGCTCCAATGGCTCTGAAACCTATACCATTGGCTTCAAAATGCTGGAAGATACGAAATCAAAAACAATTTCACTCCAAAAGGTTTCTCCTACCAAAAGTCATGTCCAACTGAAGTTTTTGCCTAGTTTGCCCTAAACAAACTCCACTAATAGTCGAGAACTTCCAGTCAATGCGGATATTTTTGGCCCAAATACCAAATTGGCAGAACTGCCAACCTTAACCATCGGCAACTAGGAGTTAAATTTAATGTGGAACGTGGCTGGTCACATATGGAGGATATGTTGGCGGAATAGACGTTAACAAACTTCGATTCAATAAACCGTGGCATATAATATAATATGTAAGTGGTATGGAGCGGTCACATAGTGGGGTCTAACCGCTGCCGTGACCATCGGGTGGGTGGTTAGCCTCGATTCTCCAGCGCATGATCCCGTGTATAGGGGTCTGGCCCCCTTTTCGCCGCCAATCAACCTTTGCAAACCTTAAATACAATATGCAACCAATCTGTATTAAGACCCAAGCGGATAGCACAATTGTAAGTCGCGACATTTGCAGTGAAGAGGTTCCGGGTTCAAAACCCACCAGAGCCAAATACATTTTTAACCTCCAAATTTCTACTGGCCAGGGGGCCACATGGAGCCCTCCGGGCCTGCCACGTGGCAGCCCATGATTGGCCCAAAATTTAAAAAGTCAAACCAACAACGAATAGTTGAATGCCACTTGTCATTACCAGATTGGACCAGTTGGAATATTTTGAGGAATATTCTAGGGAATATTCTAATGAATATTCCAAGAATATTCCTTGGAATATTCCTTTTTTAATTTTTCAAATTGAAAGTCAAACTTGGTCAAACTGGTCTTTTTGCAGTTTACTGAAAAACTTCAAACCTGCATAACTTTCACATGCGAAGTCAGATTTGAGTGTCATTCACGGCGTTGGGATCGCATCATCGAGTTCTATCCAGTCACTCAGGTTCCAAGTGATTTTTAGCACTTTCAATTTTGATCTTTTTCCATAGCTTAGACTTGAGCTCCTAATTAGTAAGGGCACGGGCAAGGTTGCCCAACCATATGTGCAGTCTAATCTTGACATTGATGTCTCACTACATGGAGGAAGTCCACCTGGGAGGCCACCTGACCTAGAATTGATGAGAGGCATATTTCCATTTGGTTCACCCCTCTTAGATTCCAGAGATGTGAAAATTTTGGAAGATTCTAGTGCAGTGCAGAGAGTTTGGGATAAACTCAAGGAGGAGGGGAACAACCTTCCATTTTCAGCACCACCCACTCTCACTATTTGTACTACCCTGACAGAGGTTGCTATAGTCATGGAGGATGGCGCCTTCATGGTGCAAGGGAGCTGCTCCATGGATTTGGAGAAATAGAGGGTACTTCCTTTGAGGAAGGAATCCTCCATAGATTGGAGTAGATGGAGGCCACTCATGCTTACTTTGGCCAAGATTGGGAGATTCTTTTTGGAGGAGAGCTTCTCCTGGGAGGCCAACTTACAAAGGTTACTACTTTTTGAGCATGAGCAGCTGCATGATGGGCATGGTGGCAACTTGGAGGATGAATTTGGCATAAGGGATGTCAAAGGAGGAGACAACAACATGTGGAGAGCTTCACATTACAGATCATCAAGATTGTCTCTTGGGAGGATTGATCCATATTGGAGGTCTCAACTCTTGGTAGAGTACTCCAAGGATCTTGGTGCTTGCATAATTCTTGATGACCCTGATGGAGATGACCGATATATGGTGGATGATATGGTTATCTATTCTTATGGTAGAGTCTTCTTGACTAGAGCTTCTAAGCTCAAGGAGGAGCTGCTGCATGTAGCACATGAGGACTTCTTCTCCATGCATTTTGATGCATATATTTCTTTGGCAGAGGAGTTCATTTGGGAGGGCATTCAACATGACATATTTCAGCATATGGAGAGATGCATAGCCCGGATGGTGATAGAGAGGATGTCACAGCCACCTTCCTACTCATTGGGGGTAAGGGAGCATTTCCAGTTGAGCCATTTCAGCTCAAGACCTCAAGTACATAATGGAGAATGTACAATTTCACCTTATGTTTTGTACTTCTTGTCTTTTTATGAGCAGCATATTGTACCAAGGAGGATTACTCCTTCTTATATATTGTATAATGATGTACTTGAAGCCATTTGTAACATTGATATTGGCTATCTCATTGGTGGTTTGTGGGGGAAGCCACATGATTTTTGGTGTGCACCATTGGCACCCTTTTGTACTTTCATGTTTATATCTTGTAAAATTATTGTGGCAACAAACAAGTGGCTGGAAAAGCACTTGTTCTTGTTTGATTTGATGCAGGCAAAATATGCACTGCGCTGGTTCCTTGTGTGGGACCTTGATCCACTTTCCGGTTGTCATGTGAAAACTTGTTTCTATTGGTTTTTGCTTCCATGTATTGCTGATTCCATGGGAAGCTTTGTTTGGAGAGTGGGATATGATTTGAAGATGCCCATTGGGGGTGTGATTCTCCCTACTTTGTATGATGCATGTTTCCAGAGGAGCAATGGGCAGCCCATGATTTCCAAATTGCATCTCTCTTCTTCTTGTGGGAGAAGCCATTTGGAGAACTTGAATTTTTGGAGGAGGCACTTCATGGATTTTTTGTTTGATGGGGTAGCTTGGGCCACTCTTAGGGGTCATGAAATTTCAACCCAAGATCCGCAGCAGCCCCATACTTATCATAAATGGGGAGAGAAACCACTTGGTTGGGAGGATCCAATCTCTCCATGCAGCCCCAACACATTGCATGAACCAGGGTTTAAGGATCTTTTTGAGCTGACTATATTGGCACATTTCATTTGGATGATAGCATGGGTGTGGAAGTCACTCATTGGGAATAATATTTCCCATGTTCATCATCACTCCTTCCTTAAGGAGGCCATTGGAGAGCATGGAGGTTTCCACTTACATCTTCCACCTTCCTATGATGTGAGCCCTATGGTTTTGCATGCTTGGGAGGAGACATTGGAGGAAACATTTGTAGCAGTTCATGTTGAGCAGTGGTGGAGAATTTTTGATGAGGAGGCCACAAGAAGAGGAGGGGATAATTTTGATCTCCTTATACAGTTGCTTGAGGACAAGAAACATTTTGGAGGGGAGGACTGTAATATTCCAAATTTTTAGCCTTTAAGCTAAATGGAATATTAGAGTTGTTTCATCACTAGGTAGGTGAATAAATTGGTAGGGAGGCCCATTAACCTCTTTAGAAGGATCAATAACACTCCTAATGTGAAAGGAGTAAGAATAAGCAGCTTATTTGAGCACCCTTGGGTGTGAATAGAGATGGGGGACATGTTGATTCAGTCAACTTTGACCAAGTCAACAAAACTGTCTAGATACATTGAACCACCTTGTTGGACATCGCAGTTTTGGTGGAGGACAACTTGTAGGAGCTTGATGGCACATGTGGATGGGACCCAATGAGGAGAGGTTCAATTGCTATATATGAAGAGGATGGAGGCCCTTTTTATTCATGCTTTTGTATTTTTATCTCTTGATCTTGTCTATTTAGACTTGGCTTCCCCTTGTTATTTAGCAAGGTAGCACTGGGTGTTCCCGAATGGGAATCCCACCTCTTCCCTTGAGAGGTCTCTTGGGAGAGCTTGTCCTGTATTGCTCCACATCCTGGCTCAAGGCCAAGCAGCATTCTTCAGTCCCAACATTATTTCTGTAGCAGGATATTGCTGAGTTGCAGTGGAGTATTTTTACACCACTTCCGGGTCTGTTTCTCAGTAGAGGGTGCCTTCCTTCTCTTGAGAAATCAGCTAGGAATATTTTTGAGCACATTTCATATCTTGGCAGCAGGCCAAAGTGGTTCTCATCTCCTACAGCGCAGTCTCTTGCAGGAACTGCGTCATTTTATGCAGAGTTGTTGCAGCGGGGTTAAGACCCTTGTTTATGAGCTAGTTTCATGGGGAAAGGGCCAACCCTTCACACAAAAAGCTAGAGGAAGCGATCCTCATCCATCTCTTGTATTATTCAGCTATATTTCTGTAATGTTGTAGTAAGACTGCATTTTTTGAGCTGAATATTCAGATCTGCTCTTTCTTGTACATGTGTTTCATGAAACCCTTGCCTAGTTAGCTTTATAATGCAATAAGGAGGTCAGATCTCTGTTTTCTTGGCATATTATTCCATGTAGCTCTAGATCCATGTCATTTTATCATTTTACTATAGAAACCCTCATAAAATAATGTTTTAAATGCTTCAGTCCTTTTCTGCATAACTTAAGTCATGGGATTTGGCTATTTTTAAGCTGTGAGGTAGCCGGGAGGTTTGTTTAACATATCAAAAGGGATTTCTTTCTGATCCCCTTTTGTATGTGAGAGACTAACAACATATGCTAAGGGAACTCAGCATTATTTCACCCAAAAAAAACGCATATTTCCAGAAATAACATTTTTAGGGTCTAATTGCTGCATTTTCCCCACTTGGGAAGGTGTAGACATTCTTCTTTTGCTATTGTTTCACTCATTTGAGGGCTATGTGTTTTTGAACACAACATATGAGTCTATTTTCTAGATCTCCAAATTTATAATATCTTAAGATATTCTACTTGTTGTAGAGAATCCCAATTTTGGGATATTACATGCTAACAACAAATGGACAAGGTCATGGAGGATTATGGGGACATCTTAACCTCACCCATAGGGGTACCTATGCACTATTAGGTCAAGCACCTCATTGATATGACCACAAGTGTGCCACTACCCAATGGACCAATCTATCGACACTCTGTTCTAGAGAACGATGAAATCAAGAGGCAGATTCAGGAGCTGCTACAGAAAGGTCACATCCGACTGAGTTCATCACCCTGTGGGAGCCCGGTCGTGTTGGTATAGAAGAAGGATGAGACTTGGATACTCTGTATTAAATATCGGGCGTTGGACAAGATCACTGTCCAGAATAGGCACCCGGTCCCACAGATTCATGACCTTATGGACCAACTCAAAGGGGCGAAATATTTTAGCAAGATCGACTTGAAGTCTGGGTATCACCAGGTACCAATTAAACCCTCCAATGTGTGGAAGAATTCCTTCAAAGCCAAGGAGGGATTTTCAAATGGCTGGTCATGCCTTTCAGGTTGACGAATGACCCCGCAACCTTCATGAGCTTGATTGATGACATCTTGCGGCCATTCACCAACTCATTTGTAGTGGTGTACTTGGATGACATTATGATCTTCAGCCAGACTTGGTTAGAGCATATCCACCACATCTGATAGGTCCTCCAAACACTACGGCAACACAATTTGTGTGCCAATTTGGGGAAGTGCACTTTTGGCATGACCAAGGTTCAGTATCTGGGATAAATTATTTATGAAAGGGGGGCGCATGTGAATCCAACCAAGATAAAAGTCACTCAGGATTGGCCAGCCCCAACCACTCTAACAGAGATTTGCAACTTTCTGGGTCTTGTAATTTCTACCACAAGTTTGTGTTGGGATTCTCTCATATCACTTGGCCCTTGAGTCAAGTCACCAAGGGAGGAGCGAAAGAAAATTTCTTTTGGTCGGAATCTCAACAAAATACATTCATAGAATTGAAACATTGCCTCTATTTTGCCCCAGTGCTCACATTACCAGACTTGCAACAACCATTTGAGAATGAAACAGATGCCTTTGACTATGCTATTGGGGTAGTTCTTACTCAATAGGGGCTTCCAGTGGCATATCATAGCGAGAAATTTTCCGACACAGTCCGCAAGTATCCCACTTATGACAAAGAATATGCATTCCATTGTGCAGGCTTGTCTACAATGGAAGCATTAAATTTTGGGGAAGGAATCAATCATCCACATAGACCACCGGCCGCTGCAGTTTATACAAACGCAAGGGAAGTTGCAGAACGATAGCCATCAGAAATGGCCCACATATCTACAGCAGTTTCATTTGAACATCAAGTGCAAGAAGGGTAGCACCAATAATGTTGCAGACTACCTTAGCCAACCATCGATCGTGGCGCTAACGACCATTCTCAACTCTTGTGTGCACAAAACTTCTGATTGGCCACTTCTCTACAAGAGTGATCTAGAATTCGGCCACACATACAAGACACTATTGGAGGGTACACAAGTTACAAATTTTCACCTCCAAGATGCACTGTTATGTCACCTTGGACAGGTCCTTTGTGTTCCTTCAAACGAGCGTTCCAAGATGATTTGGGAAGCACAATACAGTCAAGTCGCTGGGAATTTCGAGGTCGAGAAAACAATGGCAGTACTACAAAAGTATTTCTATTGGCCTAACCTTCGACACAATGTCAGGAAGTACATGAGATCCTGCACTACTTGCACCATTGCTAAACTGACCATCAAGAAGCAAGGCCTCTATACTCCGCTACTTACCCCTAATCGACCTTGGGAATCCATCTCCATGGATTACATGTTGGGCCTTCCTTCTACGAAGCATGGAAATGACTATGTTTTCATGGTCGTCGATAGATTCTCGAAGATGGCCATTATGGCAGCTTGCAAGAAGATTGTCACAGTAGAAGCCACTGCTAAACTCTTCTTTGAATGAGTGTGGGTGTAATTTGGTATTCCACAGTCTATCATCTTAGGTCGGGACAGCAGGTTCCTTAGCAAATTTTGGTCCAGCCTCTGGTCAATGCTGGACACCATGCTCACCAAGTCCACAGCTTTCCATCCCCAAACTGATGGCTAGACATAGGTCGCCGACAAGATTATTGTACACATTCTGCGCATATACAATTCAAAGCATCCACGCACATGCGATGAGAGCCTCCCTTATGTACAACACACTTATAACTGGGCTCTCCATAGCTCAACTGACCACATCCCTTTTCAGGTGGGCTTAGGATTCCAGCCAATATGCCCCATTGACGTAGCCATGCCATTTGCGGCTACTAAGGACGATTTGGCTCATGTCCAGTCTGAAGGTGACAAAGCAAAAAAATTCATTGAGTGCATTCAACAAATCCGCCAACAGGTTCATGACATATTGGATAGAGCCAATGCTAAGTACAAGAAAAAACATGATCAACATCAGGTGCCACACCACTTCCAGGTGGGCGACAATGTGTAGCTACATTTGCAGAAGGAGTGCCTCACTGGACCCCACTGCAAGCTTCGACTGCTCCGATATGGGCCGTACACCATCACTAAGGTTGTATGGAACAATTATTTCGAGCTCAATATTCCACCATTCCTTTTTCTGCACGTAATATTAAATGTGGACCACCTTCGTCCCTATTTCCCAGCTCTAATGGACACCTCTAACATTGCAGAACAAATCACACCAACAGAGTTAAACCAAGACTGCAAGGAATAGGCCACCATAGATTGTATCATGGACATGAAAATCAAGAACACTTGCCAGTAGAAGATCCAACTGTATCAGGTTGTCAAAGCTGGGCAACTCCTGCGCCAAGGTAAGTGGTTCACCAGGGACCAAGTTCAGCAGAAGTTTCCTCATCTCATGGAGGAAATCAACGCAATGGGGACCATTGATTCCTAATGGGGGAGGAATGATCCAGGTGGATATTGGTGGCCACTCACCTATTCCACTTGGGGCGCCACCATTTTTTCTTTAATTTTTTCAGTTTCCTTAATTATAGTACAATTTACTATTTTTAGCAGTTTTTCGGGTCCCAAACTTTTGGAGCCGTTTTGAGGCCCTAAATGACATTTTTTGAGATCCGCTTATGCAATGAATATGATTCCACTCCAAAATATACATTCATGGTCATAAATTGTAGTCCTTAGATAGATCTTTCTAACGATGTATCATCTGCATCAAACAGAGATAGTATGCCAAAGTTATGACCCCGGAAATTGATGTACCAATTTACCCTAACGGGGCCCATATTCTAGCATTTCATCTCCTAGGGTTAGGTTTTTGGATGTTTATGGTTTTCCATTATTTATCAATAATATATAGGCCTTCAAGCCTCATTATAACATAGAGTTCAAAGGCCTTTAGCCACCACATATCTTCTCAGAGATAAGCTACCAATGCCCTTGCTAGTTTATTTCCATTTTGTATGTAAGAAAATTTCAGTTCTCTGATATTAATGAAATGAAGTGGTATTTCCGCTGCATATTTGTATTTATGGTTATATGTGTATTATATTGTGTTCTTTCATAAATATAGATTAGTCAAGGCTTTCCCCATTTCATATGGAGTCTCCTTCCCATGGAGGCTCGAGACAATATGGTCTTGAACTCCCTTTAACAATATCCTTCTCGCTTTCGCAACATTCTTCTTCCATGCATCAAGAATTTGAGCATCTACTCCTGTGAGCTGTGGGACATCAGGATATATGAAAGCCTCCAGTCTGTTGTCATCAAGAACTACCTCCATCATGTCCTTCCATGCAATATAATTCGAATCTCCCTTGAGTGCATATTCGAGTCTCAAGCCATTGAAATACATCTTGATCTTCTGCTTGATACTGAAGAATAAATCTACAAATTTGAACCTGATAAAAAAAAATATTTTCTTCTCTTCTTATTTTGATTCCCGATGCTTTGATACCATGTAGAAAATATACCAATGATATTCAATCTGATCTTATAATGTACTAAAAACAAGATACCAAATCCTTCTACAATTTGCGGAAAAAAAACACGATCACACAATCACATAACAAGTAAGATAAAGATACAATTAATCGCACAAAAAAATATGTATCTAGGGAAAGCATGCTGCCTAAAACCTCACTATTTTTATAATGTATAAAGTCAAGCATCATGAAACAATACAATGCTTTCTCTTATAAGAGAACTCCTGTACCCTACGAACTGTCTCACACTAATCTAGGAAAAATCAGAAAAATACTTAGCCAATTCTCTGCCTCTACTCAGTCTGCCTTGCTCACATATTCCTTGAGGAATTAAATCCTTATTAAACAGGAAAATCCATCCAATTGATTGTGCAATGCATTAAATACCACTAACTGACTCTATAACTGACATGTACAATTTTCTAACTATACAACTGATAGTTATCTTCCCTTTAACCTCTGTCTCAACTGGGTTTTCCTCAGAATTGACATAAAACAACTATTTATAGTGAATTATCAGTTAACTGATTGATCACTAATTGTGAATTAAATTAGATTTAATTCACTAGACTTCTCACTAGCTCATCATTCAGTTAGAACTAGTTAAAATTATTTTAACTCAATTTCTTGAGTTAACTAATTACAACTTAGGAATAACTGCAACTGGACCCCCTTAAATCATGGGATCACTCTACATGCATCCTTTTAGACCATCACATCGAATTTCCTAAGCTAAATTAGTCATTCTGACTTAGGTAACTAATACAAGTTTTTATGAGATGAAATTACAATTTCTCTTCCAATGTAATTAAGGGAAAATTAAATAATAAGTCCCGCTTTGGGGTGCCATTTCAATAAAAAGGAATATAATAACTTCACGTAGAGGCAATGTGGAGTATCTTTGTGTGGGGATCAATGGTACCAATCCAAGCAAATAAAAGTGGATATATCTTGAGAAAGTGAGGGAGTTGTACCTTCACTTACTTGCTGAGTAAAAAGAGACTTTTGGAGGTCCAAAAGCTTCCTATGGGGAGGAATGATTGAGGGGACCAAAAGTATGCTAAAAATTGAAAGTGTTCAAAATCCCTCAAAACTAGTGCCAAATCATATATCTGATCGTTTTGATTCCAATGGTGCTTGAATCGCCTCAATCCTACATTGTATGAGGAATTTATCGTGTTATGAAGTTTTTGGAAAACATTTAAAAATTTAACTTGTAGGGTTGAATGAGCAGTGTGTTATCACCAAATTGATCTTGATTGGCTGCTCATCAAACAACTTAGTGTAATTGTTTCAAACCACTTCTAACTGAAGATTAGCCTCTTCAGTTTGAGAGGGCTCTCTCAATAGGTGTTTATGATTTTGAATAAGGATAGTACTAGATGGCTAACTCTACAGAAATTGTGAATTGTTTTGTATTATTGTTGAAATATGCAGGCTTGCTACCATTGGGCTTATGGAGTCAACAATCAGAAGTTTTAGTAACAATGGTTCTTCACATGGAAGCTGAGGTAGATAGAGGTCTTTAACAGAGGAAACTCACACACAAAACATAGTCATTTCACCACTAAAGGAAGTGAGAGAATAATATTATGAATTCTGAGTAACTAGAGATGAAACCTACTGCAAGTGATAAAACATAAAGATATAGATCAATAAGACATCAAAAACCTCATGAGAATATTAGGTCTGGAAGTAGAATGTCACTTTGTATTACTGATAATGGTCAAAAACATACAAACAACAATTTGGTGCAAATTTTCTCCAACCCCTTGCTTCTTCGATGTTTTGTCTATACATAGACATTATTTACAATATGGATGATCTTCCTGGTGGCTAGATCCTCGAATTATACTATGACACCTTTCACAACTGAAATCAATAACTTAAAACATAAAACTAACAGCTACCTTTGAAGAAACAAACTCCTAAGAGGAGTATATCTCCTATTTATTACATTCCTCTATCCTATCTGTGAAATAGTTACATGATGGTTACAAAATGAATGTCACATGCTCGAAGGACACATGAACAAGTTCACCACCACTTTACATATTTATAGCACCCCTAGATCTGTGGAACATAACCTTGCTTTTTAGGAATAGATGACCTTCATCTTCAACGTTGTTGTGACTGATGACCTGGCTACATGGCACCCCCTTTGAGTCATAAATATATTCTAATAAGATCCACTGACATGCTGGAGGTTTCTAGCTGGCAAAAAATGCTTTTAAGATGCTCAAAATCCTCCAACATTTCTCGCTATGAAAACATGACAGTTTCGTAGCGAGTTTTAGAAGCATGTGAAAAGTGGCTTTTACATCCATATTCTTCACTTCTTTGTTGTTCCATCAACTTCATCATGTCATGACACCTTACAATCATGGATCCATCTCCTTAAAACATGTCAAAACTAAATTTAAATGCAAAAAGGAACCTACAAGTTTTTTTGTATCGTATTTATGTCTTGAAGCCTGAGGTACGCTACGAAATTGTGCAAAAATTATCTTCAAAAACTATCCTCTAGCTGCAAAATTTGGGTTCTCTACATGTTATGAACCTCCTAAGGCGTATTCCATCTCAAATTATTACTCTTGTGGTTTTTCCTCCTCATTTACAATCAGTTGACTAATGGGATCTTCTACCACTGTCATCTTCAAACCTTTCTTTTCCAACTTCACATGAATTAGATCCAATTTCTCTTAAAGATCTTGCACTTTGTCCTTTAATGACCTATTCTTGGATTGCAAGTGCAGGTTTCTCTTTTTGATGTGTTTGACTTCTCCCCTTAGTGGCTGAGTCCACTTTATCAACCTTTCTGTATTGTCCAAGGTCTTTGAGACACTTGTGACTTGATCTTCCTAGATTTTCCTCATTTGTTCAAATTGAACCTTCTTAGCTCTATTCTTATTTGCTTCTTGCTTCAAGACTGATATCTCCTTACCTACCTCCTTCAACTGCTTGTTAAGGGTTTTAATTTCTAATTTTTCAATGATTTTCTCTTTACCCTTTCTTTGTTTGATAATCAGTTTTTCTTTTGCAGGTGAAGATAGATCTATGATGCTTGGTGGCTGGGTAGTTCCATTGATATTCTCAGTCTCTTTGTTTCTTTCCATGAACTTTCTTGCATGTCTGGTCATTGGCTTCTTAGGCTGAAAAATGAAACCAACATCATCACCTGCAAAATCTAATTTTTTATATGTCTTACCTTTCTTCAGCTTTCTTCCTCCATCTTGAATATCTTCAACTTGCACAATGGGTGATTCTTCAATGTCAATTGCATGCAAGATGTCCTCTAAGTTTCCTTTAGCCATTTTTTGGCTCCTAGTAACTCTCTTGTTGCCTTGTTTGCTAACTGTTTGATTTTTTTTTGTAGGTGATGTTTTAGGTGTGTCAATCTTCTGCAAAGGCTTTGTCTCCATGCTCACTGGTTCTGGTGGGGATGATATATTTCCTTCTTCAACTTCCTCTGCCACTATTGGTGATGAAATATTTCTAGGTTTGGAGGCTCTCTTAGGAGTGACAACATCAATTTCAAAACCACTCATGAACAGAAAGGAAGTCCAATCTCTTTCTAGTCTCTTCAAATCCTCTAACACCAATAACTTAATCAAATCATGGTGAAAGAGAGAAGTTTCATTGGTCTCTGTTTTAATTTGAACCTTATCTGACATTTTACCTAGACTTATATATAAATAAAAGGGAAATTTAAGTGACCTCTTACCCACAAAATGCAGAAGAAGCCTAAGGTGGTACGAGTAGACCATGTGAAACCTTCCTTCACAGGTAAAATACTTCTGAATGATCATCAACAGCTTTGAATAGTCGTCCTTCATGAAACTCTTAGGGATAGCATTTGTCAGATCAATTTCACTATGCTCTGGTTTGATGAACTCTTTGCAATCCTGCATTGTAAACTTGATGCCTTTAAACCACTGTTCCCCTCCTCTAGGGATTCTTGTTGCTGTTGAAATGTTGTATAGTGTCACTGTAAGGTTAAGCATTCCCACTTTTGAAGTTTTTCCTATGAAACTGTTAGCAAAATCCTTGGAAACTTGTAGATGACAACCCTACAAACTTTGACATAATTGCAAGCAACCTGTTCTTCTAAAATCCTTTATGGCAGTTGGGTATTCATTGAGAAAATTCATGTCCATGGGCTCATACCTATGGCAATGACCACCTTTTTTTGTTTTCTTCCTTGCAGCCATGGGTGCTTTATATCTTCTCATCCTTGCTTGCTTGAAGACACCTGCAAATTTTAAATCTGCCAGCAATTTGGTTGGCTTGACGAAGTAGCTCTCTAGAAATCCAATTACATGCAAAGATAAAGAAGAGTATGACAAAAAGACATTGGGTGAGATTTTATGGTTTAAATGACAACTCATGCATTAATCATGAGACATGCATGCTAAGAAGGGTAATGATGACCTTAGACATGGCTTTATATCTTTGAATTAACCATAACCGACTCGAATGACCTCCACTCTAACTCCTCCAATCATGAACTGACATTTCATATTAAATTTAACAAGACAGGTAAGAAAACAGGTTTTCGTAGTGTAGCTAGTTTATTCTTTGACATTTTTGCTACGAAACTATTAGGCAGTTTCGTAGCGAAAACTGTTGTCTTGCTGTATAAAATGCTACGAAAAGTTGAAAACTGACTTAAGCACCATTTTTGCATAGAGAATGAAAAATGACACCATATGATGACTGATTGGACATGACATGACCTAAATGGAGGTGGCCTTGAACCTTAGGATAGGTTAAACATATAAAAAATGAATTTTTCGTATACCACTGAAAGGCTTAAGGAGACCTTATACTTTTTATAAATGAACTGTATGACCATGTCAAGTAATGTTTCACAATTTTATGAGTGATAACACAGTGTACCAATTCCATGTGGAAGTTTGTACGATGAAACCATGATGGAATAATAAACTAACTAGGATGTATGGATAAATGTGGACCAATGGCATGAGGGCACATGGTGCACGGTGAATAGGTATACAATTGATTTGGTGGACAAATCAATGGTCACCACATGGGCCAACTAGAGGGAACCACATGGCCCTATGAGAGGCCACCAATTGGCCCTAGTTTTTGCACCAAAAAAATTTCAACGGACCGACAAACCTCTAGCATAATTGAAATTCAAACCTCCAACATACCAATGGATGCCTATCTGCTAGGCCACAGGTGGTTCTTATTATATATAGGTGGTGGATTTATGTTTATTTTTGTATGGTTTTAAGGTTGGGTGGATGGGTGGGCCAACGGGCACGCTCGACTGACCCAACCCATTATTTTTTTGTTTCAAGTGACCATTGGTGTGGGCATAGGAGAAGGGTGTGGAGATAAGCATCGACCCACAGTTTGTTTGGTGTATGTAACAACGAGTGGGATTTGTGGAGGGGATGGGTGTGTGGCACCCTACCTGCACCCTATAAGGCCAAGGTCTTATCAACAACACATGACATAGAGTGGGGCTACGGAAGTGCATGGCCTATGGCCCATGCCCCTCAGTCATATGCTTTCCACATCACTGCAACTCAGGAGGTGGAAAGGGGCCTACGACCCAAAAATTTTAAAAAAAAAAATTATATGGAAAAAACATTGAAGAACGTGGATCGAACCCGAGCCCTCTGGGTTCAAAACTGTAATATTCCCACTTTAGCACACAGCTAAAGGGAATATTAATTTTTTCTATTTACACATAGGAGGTAAATAAATGGGTAAGGAGGCCCATACATTGCAGAAGAATGAATAAAATCCCTCATAATATGAAAAGGGATATTTAGAAGAGCTGGATTTCATATCCTCAAGTATGAAAGAGGACATTTGCATGAGGACAAGGTCAAGTTTGACCAAGTCAACAACGCTGGGATAAGAGGGGGAGACCACTTGGAGAGACAACGCAGTGTGAATGGGAGGAAGTTTCCTTGGTGGAGGAAACCCTAAGGAGTGGGACCCATGGGGAGAGAGTTCTCTCTTGTTTAAAAGGAGGGAAACACAACCATTGTTACTCATGCTTATAAGTATTGATTTCTTGTCTGCTTAGAGTATTTTCAGTCTCCTACTATTTAGCAGAGTTGAAGTGCTATTTAGCACGAGGGATTCCTGTTTATGATTCCTTCTCTTTCTTGAGAGGCCTCTTGAGGGATTGCACTTCATTTTTTCCACATCCAGTCTCAAGGCCAAGCCACCATTTCCATAGCTTTTTTTCAGAGGAGGGAGCTTCCATTCCTTTGGAAGGTTAGTGAGGAAGGTTTTAGAGCTTATTGCATATCTTGTCATTGGGCCAACTCATTCCCTTGCTCCTACAATGCAGTATCCCTCAGAGACTGCGTTATTTCCAGTGATCATTTGCAGTAGGAGTTTTGAAGATTGTTTGGAGGGTGAGATCTTCAGTGATAGGATAAGCCTTTCACTTGAGAGATCCATTGGAGTAGGTTTATTCATTTGATATAGCATCTTCAGTCATCTCCATCTAGTTCCAGTTCTTGAGTTGCAGCTGCTACCCTGCAACTCCGACATTTCTGCAATTTTGCATATTTCAGCCAATCCTTCCAGGATTGACTTGAAATAATATTTAGGAGCTTAGATATTCTCTCCCGTCATTTTATCATCCATATATAAGTAGATATATGTTGTTACGTATTTCCTGTAGCAGTACTCTATCTTTGACTGCGTAGTTTTGATCCATAGACATTATGTTATGCAACAATATTTCACTATTCACATGTGTGTTCATGGGAGGCTTGTTTGCCTTGATAATTTGATGTGTATTGTACTTAATTTCTGCTGATATATACAATAAAATGGCATTATGGTATTCATACATTTTGGTATAATTTTTTTCACTGCTATTTCTAGTTTTTTTTTACATATTGCTGGATCTCCAATTTAGGAATACTATAACATATTCCTAACATTGTAGATTTTCCCTATTTTGGGATATTACAGTGGTATCAAAGCTTCAATCTTGGCTCAGCCTATGGAACTCAGCCAACATGCTATCAAGAAAAGAGGAGATGAAGACTCCATTCTGTGGAGAAAGAAAGGAAGATAGGCTTACAAAGCTTCTTCCAAGTTTTGTAGAGAACATTCATGAAGATTTCAAGGTAAGGAGGGAGATGTGTACCGAATCTCCAAGAGGGTTTGAAACTGAGTCAAACTCTAGATTTTCTTATAAGGAGTGTGAGCATGCAGCTACACCCTATAATGCACAACGCAGTCACATGCCCAGTTTTTCCATGAGAGAGAAGGAGAAAGAAGGAATGCCTAAGAGGGGATCTCTTAGTAGTTTCTTGCATGAATATGAATCTCAAACTCAGAAGTTTAGAGATCATATCACTTTCCCAGAGTTTTGCAAGATCAAGGTGAGGAGGAGCAAGCATCATAACGTGGATATGTTTCTTCTATCTACCTTTGATGGTTCCCTTACATGTTCAGCAAGAGCTTGGGTGGAAGAGGTAGATACCTTTTTGCAGCAGCATCAAATTTCTGAAGATGAAGCCATCATAGTAGTAGCCCTAAATTTTGGAGGTAAGGCTTATGCATGGTGGATATTTGAGTCTTTTACTTTAAAGAATGAAAATACTTCTTCTTATGCAAGGTTCATTAAGACATTGGTGAGAATATTTGATAGAAAGAATCCTGAAACACATGTGGTGAATGGAAAACAACTCAAAAAAAACACAAATCTTGCATGTGATGGATGGAACTATAAACATCATTCCACTTCAGAAAACCCATGAGGAGTCTGACCTCCTGCATCATACCTTGTTAGAGGCAAGAAATTTATCTCATGTTCCTAAACAAAAAGACATGGAGACCCCTTTTTCAAAAGAGGATCCAATCATTGGGAGGTTGCCCAGACATGTTGAGAAGGTTGAGGGCAACAACGTTGTCATGTCTAGAGTTGATCTAGTACCTCATGTAGAGGAAGGAGGATTTTTTTGCTCCAAATAGAGGGATTCTTGCATCTTTGCAAGGAAGTCTCCAGGATCTCATGTATAGAGATCAAGGCACAACTCATGTTCTACATGTGCCATTGATGATGAGGCGTGGACCTATGGAGATACCAGGAGGAGATAGGGAGGATGACCAAAATCATGTGATGAGGAGCACACAAACCTGTCTATGACATGAGGTTGATGCACCTAAGAGGGAGATTGGGTTGCGCAGTGAGAGCAGGGACAAGTTTTTCCATTCATATATGCAGTCTACTCTTGATGATGATGTTTCATTGCATGGAGACATTTCACCAAGGAGACCACCAGATTAGCAGATGATGAGAGATGCTT
Organism: Pinus albicaulis; assembly: GCA_034641835.2. NCBI lineage: Eukaryota > Viridiplantae > Streptophyta > Pinopsida > Pinales > Pinaceae > Pinus > Pinus albicaulis. The sequence continues at coordinate 598,675,198 of CM076571.1, read as the reverse complement.
CACATTTCGAGGCACCATTCATTGATTTCAGAGGATTGGAGACCTTGGGATGTCATTATACAATGCTGAGAGTCTTGGGTAGACTCAAGGAGGAGAGAGGCATTCTCTCAACATCATCTTTACCCACTCTCATGTCAGATTCTGCGCTGTGGCAGAAGCAGCAGGGGAACGATAGAATCCTTATAACTTGGATCTTTGGCATGGGAGATTTAAAAGAGGAGGATCACCATATGACAGATGTTCTTCATGAGAGATCATCAGCGCTATCACTATGGAGGATAGATCCATATTGGAACTCCCAGCTGTTGGTGGAGTATTCCAAGAATCTTTTCACTTGTATGATATTGGATGACCAGTTGCATGAGGAGGGATATTCAGTCAGAGATGGGGTCATCTACTATCATGGTAGGATCTTCTTATCTGGAGCTTCCAAGCTCAAGGAGAAGTTTCTACAACCAGCTCATGAGGATTTCCTTTTCAGCCCCACTTGTTCTATGAGAGCATACCACACCATCATGGATGGGTATTTTTGGAAGGGTTTTGAGGAGTGTAGGTTTTAACCCTGAACATAAATTATCTACACACGAATCTTATAATAGAAAATAAACAATAGTGAGAGCATAAAACATAAAACAGATAAACACAAAGATTTTCCCCTTGATCCCAAATCGGGACGACCGACTTGATTTTTCATTATATTCCTTTTATTGTTACAACACATATATATACATGCTGAAGCATACATAAACCCTAATCCATTAACCCTAGATTATAACATAACTGTAGTTCCCTTGACTGGATATAAAAAAATACCAAGGGCCGAAAACCCTTGTACCCCAAAACCATGTGCAAAACCATGCACAAAACTATGGGCGCGTGATTAGTCGTGGAAAGAATATAACACATACCCAACATTCTCCCACTTGTTGTTTTCTTTCTGCAGGGGGCCATAGGAGAGCTTAGTCATTGGTCCAATTCTTCAACACCCATTGTTTCTCTACACCAAGAGAACTTCTGAGTGCTCACAGAATTCGTTAATGCATCTGCAACATTCTTCAAAGTGTCCACGTTTACCAACAACACCCTTTTAACCTCAACCATATCTCTAACAAAGTGATATTGAACATCAAATTGCTTTGTCTTTGAATGATAACCAGGGTCCTTAGCCAAGAAAATTGCACTTTGGCTATCAAAGTCTATCCTTATAGCTTACTGTACCAATCCCATACTTGAACACAATTTCTGCAACCAAACTACCTCCTTGCTTGCATGAGTGGCTGCCATGTATTCTACCTCTGTAGTTGAAAGAGCCACTACAGACTGTATTTTACTCATCCAAATGACCGCGCCTCCAAATAGGCTAAACACATACCAACTTGTAGATCTTATTTGGTCCAGATCTCCAGCCCAGTTTGCATCAACAAAACTACTAACGTCCAACATTCTTTCCAATCCTGGTCTTCCCTGGTAGCACATGCCATAATCACTAGTGCCACGTAAATATTTGAAAACCCGCTTCACTGTTGTCCAATGCTTCTTTCCTGGGTTTGACATAAACCTGCTCAATACTCCCACTGCATGTGCAATGTCTGGTCTAGTACGGACCATTGCATACATCAGGCTACCCACTGCACTTGCATATGGAACACGGGACATGTCCTCCTCTTCTTCTTTTGTCTTGGGACACTGTTCAGTAGATAGCTTTACACCTACAGGAATAGGAACATTCACCGGTTTACTATCCTGCATATTGAACCTCTGCAATATAGTCTTGACAAACTTCCTCTGGTTTAACCAAAGCTTCCTCTTTGCCTGATCTCTCTTAATTTCCATGCCCAAAATATAGTTTGCAGCACCAATATCCTTCATGTTGAATTTGGAGAACAGTTGGGTCTTCAAATCTTGGATAATTTCTTTGTCATTTACAATCAAAAACATATCATCCACATACAAGACCAAATAAATAACACGATCACCAATTAATTTAAAATAAACACAGTGATCCTCCTTGCTTCTGGTGAAGCCAAGTCCTCGTATATAGGTATCAAATTTTAGATACCACATCCTTGGTGACTGTTTTAACCCATACAGATACTTCTTTAACCTGCATACCAGTTCTTTCTTATCCTTCACCATAAAGCCTTCAGGTTGCTTCATGTAGATATCCTCTTCTAGATCCCTGTGAAGAAATGTTGTCTCCACATCCATCTGTTCTATCTCAAAATCAAATGCAGCAGCAACAGATAAAAGTAATCTAATAGAAGTAAATTTGGCAATAGGTGAAAAAATATCACCAAAATAAATTCCTGGCACCTAGGAATAACCTTTTGCTACCAACCGAGCTTCATATTTCTCCACCTTGCCTTCTACATTCATCTTCTTCTTAAACACCCATTTGCTCCCGATGGGCTTCCTTCCAGTCGGCAACTCCACCAGATCCCATGCCTCATTTTTATGGAAGGATGCCATTTCATCAACCATGGCCTCCTTCCAGAGTTTTCCATCCTCTAAATCTACTACCCCCTTGACAATTCTGGGATCATCATCAGTTATAGTTAAGGCAAAACCTGAATAGAAAGCAGATGGAATATACCTTTCTGGTTGCCTTCTTTCCCAAACTGATCTTCTCATAGCTGGAGTTTGTGGCTCTTCCTCTTCTGAATCTTCTTGTGCTGTAGATTCTGATTCATACTCCTTTATCTCAAACTCTATCTTCTAAGGTTCCTTTGGTATGACTTCATGTTTAACAACATATTTCAGCTCTCTAAACACCACATCTCAGCTGTACACAACATTCCCTGTTTCCAGGTTCCAAAGCTTGTAACCTTTTAAACCATCCTTATACCCAATAAAGATGCACCTTTCAGAATTATTATCCAACTTGGTCCTTTTCTACTTTGGAACATGTACATATGCATCACATCCAAATACCCGTAGATGTGAAAGAGAGGGTTTCTTACCAGTCCATACCTCATGTGGAGTCTTATCCTCCAACACTGATGAAGGTGATCTGTTAACCAGATAGCATGCAGTCTCCACTGCCTCTGCCCAGAATTCTTGTCCTAACCCGGTACCACTGAGCATGCTTCTTGCCTTTTCCATCAATGTTCTGTTCATTCTTTCTGCAACTCCATTTTGCTGAGGTGTGTATGGAGTAGTCTTCTGCCGTGCTATACCACACTTCTTACAGAACTCTTCAAATTCCTTCTTGCATAACTCCCCACCATTATCTGTCCTCAGCGCCTTTATCTTCTTCTCTGTCTGGTTTTCCACCAGAGCCTTAAATTCTTTAAATTTGTCAAAGACTTCAGATTTCTTCCTTAAGAAATATATCCATGTATTCCTTGAGAAGTCATCTATGAATGAAACATAGTACACAGACTTTCCCAGTGATGGAACTGACACAGGTCCAAACACATCACTGTGCACAAGTTCTAATATCTTGTTTTCCCTCTTAGCACTAGAAGGAAAACTCACCTGATTCTGCTTCCCATATACACAATGCTCATAGAAATTGAAATCCAGAGAGCAATTAGACATACCTTATACCATATCATTTCTATGTAGTATCCGAAGGCCCTTCTCTCCAATATTTCCAAGCCTTTGATGCCATAGCATGGTCTTTTCTCCAGAGATAGCTATGCTTTCCACTCCACTTTCAGGAACCACAAAACTGTTACACCCATCAATAACAGTGCTACCTTGTAGCTTGTATAGAGTTCCAGTCCAAACTCCCTGCATTAATACCAGTGCTCCCCGAACCATCTTGCAGGCATATTTCTCGAACACTGTTTTTACACCTGCATCATCCATATCGCTTATAGAAATTAGATTTCTGGCCAATGCAGGAATATGCAGAACACCAGGAAGTGTTCTAATCCTTCCACCTTGCAGCTTCAGCTTGACCTTTCCACGTTCGACGATTCTGGCCTTCCTATCATCCCCTAGGAAGAAATCACCACCATCATATTTTTCATACTCGCAGAACCACTTCCTATGGGGAGTGAAGTGAAAGGATGCACCTGAGTCAATCAAACATGACTCATGATCTACATGTGTATTTGAAGAAGAAGCCAAATACACATCCCCACCCTCATCCGAGGTGATTTTTTCCTCTGCAGAAGGAGCATCATCAGATCCCTTTCCTTTCTCAGGAGCTTTAGATCTGCACTCCCTTTTGTAGTGCCCTTCCTTTCCGCATTTCCAGCATACCTTTACAAACTTTCCAGGAGATTTAGATCTCCCTCTAGATTTGGATCTCCCACTCGAAACCTTATTCCTGTTTATGTTTTGAGACCTTCCTCGTACAGATAAGGCATCTCCATTCTGGCCCTCCATATTTCTTCGTCTCATTTCCTCCGACAACAAGGCTGAGACAATGTCATAAAAATTCAAGGTAGTTGTATTGCTACCTATTGCAATAACCAGACTGTCCCAGAGTCTGGTAGATAACACAAAAAATTGATGCACTTATCTTCATCTGAGATTTTAATATCAACAGATGATAGCTAACTTACCATAGTATTATAGGTGTTCAGATGCTCTGTCACCGAGTCTCCATCCTTCATCCTCAGGTTATACAACTTTTTCCGCAGGAAAAACTTATTCACTAGAGACTTAGATTGGTACAAAGTCCCAAGTTTTTCCCACAAATTCTTCGCTGTAGATTCCCCAGATACATTCAACAATACTAAATCTAAGACACACAACCATATTGTTCTCTTAGCCTTCCGATCCAGTTTCTTGCAGTCTTCATCTGACATTGCCGTTGGTTTAGTACCTGGATCTATCGCGATCCAATGATCTTTATCCACCAGTAGATCCTCCATCTTGAGCTTCCACAAATAAAAAATCTAACCATTAAATTTCTCGATCTCTATCTTTCCGCCGCTCGCCATCTTCTTTCACCGCAAGAATCGATCCCACATATCTCCCACTGAACAGGGTCTACCTCAGGCCAGAACAAAAAACCCTCAGAAGCAAAGGTGTCCCCTTGAAGCCGAAACAACTCTGATACCAAATGTAGGTTTTAACCCTAAATAGAAATTATCTACACACGAATCTTATAACAGAAAATAAACAATAGCGAGAGCATAAAACATAAAATAGATAAACATAGAGATTTTCCCTTGGATCCCAAATCGGGATGACAAGCTTGATTTTTCATTATATTCCTTTTAATGTTACAACACATTTATATACATGCTGAAGCATACATAAACCCTAATCCATTAACCCTGGATTAGGACATAACCATAGTTCCCTTGACCGGATCTACAAAAATACCAGGGGCTGAAAACCATCGTACCCCAAAACCATGTGTAAAACCATGCACAAAACCATGGGCACGGACCGCCCACCGGAAATTAAGGACCAAAATTTTTCGCCGGGGCACTGCCCTGGACCCCGATAGGGGGGGCTATCACCCCCCCTCTTACCCTCTCCGCGCGTGATTAGTCATGGAAAGAATATAACACATACCCAACAAGGAGGGATATATCAGCATATGAGGAGATGCATGGATCATATGGAGATGGAGGAGTTAGCACAACCAACTCTTTTCCCTTTGATGATGAGAGGAGACTCATCTATGATCCACTTCATTTGTATGAGCAAAACATATGGTAAGGGTATTGTTGATTTGCATAGTAATTTGTATATATGTATGCATCTCTTAACCATATATGTGCAGGAATTTTCTCAAAGGAGGAATTTTCTTCCTTCTAGATTTTGTGGTCTACTTAAGGCCATTATAGATGATCACTCCCTAGGAGGATGTGGGGGGGAGATTTCTTATGGAGAACATACTTGCCTTGCACAATACATCTTTCACTTTCTCCAAACACATGAGGAGAATGGGGCAACAACCAGGTGGTTGAGAAACCACACTCTTTGTCATTCTCTATTGCAGTTGAGGGTCAAGCTACATTGGTTGCATTTGAGGGACCATTGTCCTTCTCCAGTACTTCATATGGTAGCAAGCATGATTCTCATTATGGTTCCCTTTATTGCTATTGTTATTTCTTTTCTTGGGAGCATAATTCGGGGAGAGACACATTGGGTGGATGTGTCCTTTGAGGGAGAAATTCCCCACACTTTTTGCACTACATGTTCTAAGGGGAGCATTGGAGATGGTATGGCCAACATAAAAACACCTTCTTTTCCTTATGAGGTGAGCCATATGATGGATGTGATTCCATATGATGATGATCTCCAACTCATCATATATGGGGATATTTGGGCCAGCATGATTCATAACGTTGGAGAGGAGATCTTTGAGGATCCCATTTCCTTCCTGCCACTTGAGGGAAACATTATTGCAGCCCAAGATCAACATAAAATCTACACATATCTTAAGTGGAGAGGAGGAAAGCGTGGGGTAGACCATTTTGTCTACCAAGATCAGATTTTCAGCCCACCTACATTGTTAGAGCTCAAGGTGGAGGAGCATTTTCAGGAGTTGCCATGTTGGGAGGTAACTCAATTTGTATGGATGATTGCTTGGGGATGGGAGATTCATATGGGGATGGTAGATCCCAACTCATATCAAAAATCATGCATCAAGAAGGTCCCTTAGTTTTATCTTTGCAGTTGCTTGAGGACAAGCAACATTTGAGAGGGGAGGACTGTAATATTCCCACTTTAGCACACAGTAAAAAGGAATATTAAATTTTTCTATTTACACATAGGAGGTAAATAAATGGGTAAGGAGGCCCATACATTTCAGAAGAAAGAATAAAATCCATCATAATATGAAAATGGATATTCAGAAGAGCTGGATTTCATACCCTCAAGTATGAAAGAGGACATTTGCATGAGGACAAGGTCAAGTTTGACAAAGTCAACAATGCTGGGATAAGAGGGGGAGACCACTTGGAGAGATAGCACAGTGTGAATGGGAGGAAGTTTCCTTGGTGGAGGAAGCCCTAAGGAGTGGGACCCATGGGGAGAGAGTTCTCTCTTATTTAAAAGGAGGGCAAGGCAACCATTGCTACTCATGCTTATGATTATTTCTTTCTTGTCTGCTTAGAGTATTTTCAGTCTCCTGCTGTTTAGTAGAGTTGCAGTGATGTTTAGCACGAGGTGTTCCTATTTATGATTCCTTATCCTTTTTGAGAGGCCTCTTGAGGGATTGCACTTCATTTCTCCACATCCAGGCTCAAGGCCAAGCCACCTCCTTCAGCTACAACATTATTTCTGCTCAAGTATAATGTTGTGTTGTAGGGTGTTGCAGTGGAGGTCCCATAACACCATTCCCGGAGCTGTTTTTCAAAGGAGGGAGCTTCCATTACTTTGGAAGGTTAGTGAGGAAGGTTTCAGAGCTTATTGCAGATCTTGGCATTGGGCCAACTCATTCCCTTGCTCCTACAACGCGGTATCCCTCAGAGACTGCATTATTTCTAGTGATCATTTGTAGTAGGGGTTTTGTAGATTGTTTGGAGGGTGAGATCTTCAGTGATAGGATCAGAATTTCACTTGAGAGATCCATTGGAGGAGGTTTATTCATCTGATGTAGCATATTCAGTCATCTCCATCCAGTTCCAGTTCTTGAGTTGCAGCTGCTACCCTACAACTCTGACATTTCTGCAATTTTGCATATTTCATCCAATCCTTCCAGGATTGACTTGAAATAATATTCGGGAGCTTATATATTCTCTCCCATCATTGTATCAGCCATATATAGGCAGATCTATGTTGTTATGTATTTCCTGTAGCAGTACTCTATCTTTGACTCTGCAGTTTTGATCCATAGCCATTCTGCTATGCAGAAATATTTCACTATTCACATGTGTGTTCATGGGAGGCTTGTTTGCCTTGATCATATGTGTGTATTGTGCTTAATTGCTACTGATATATACAATAAAATGGCATTATTGTCTTCATACATTTTGGTATGATGTTGCTCACTGCTATATCCAGTTTGTGTTTACATATTGCTGGATCTCCAATTTAGGAATACTATAACATATACCTAACATTGTATATTTTCCCTATTTTTGGATATTACACAAACAGAGTGCCTTACCAATACAACACAGATCAGTTTTGTTTCTAATATTGGAGAGCGAACCAGTTTTTTAGAGTTGTTTGCAAGAAGTTTCAAGAATGAGGCCTATCTTGGCTATTTTTTAACCTTTTTGAGCCCAAGAAGAGCCTACCTAGGGATTTTTTGGCATTATGGACGTAATGGCAGTGTTATTTTTTCACTTTGAGGCTTTTATGTTGATGTATTATAACATTTGAGCATATAATAAAAAAATCCACCATTGGAAGATGGACCCAAAGACCTAGACCAGGAGGGTGAACTCTTTCATCAATTTGTTGGGTTTTGATGCTGCTTATTGTCCATTTTAACTGTTAAAAATTTGCAAAATTTAATTTAGTTTGTTTTCTTTTATAATGACAATCCATTTCTTAAAAGACATAAAATAACTTGCAAAATATCTCATGAAGCTTTCATTTTTTATTTTAGATCAAAACTGGAGTGAGGATTGAGGTATGATAAATGATGGGATTATGAAAGTGGTTATGGATCACGAAGATGTTATATTGAAATTATTCCCATATTGTGCCTATTTTATTTTCTGAAGAGTAGTGCAACTTGTGTCCACAAGTGTTCAAAAAAGGAGCATGAATTGAATACGTTTTATGTGGTGTCTTGGTTATCTCTAGATAGGTGATAGAAGGATGGGACCTTGAAACCTTTCCGAGTGATTCTATCCCATGCTAGATATTTGTTCTTAGCTAAGAGCCACAAAAAGTGAGCTACTTTAGGCTAAAGTTTTAGATACCATATGCAAGCCTAGATTGAATATTTGGGGACTTGATTGTGCTCTGAAGCTAGATGATATGATTCATTGACTATGAAGGTGTTGGGAGATTCGTAACCCCATCTTAGTTTGTCTCACTTGACCATGATGGGGATTTTCCTCTTTTGAAATTTTTTTTCAAGGAGGGATCAATATGAAGTAGGAGTTTAAAATCCCATTCTTTCTTGGATTCCCAAGAGTGCCATGTAGCATTCTCCATTTGTTGTTTCTAGTAATGTCCTACCAATACATGTCCCTTTTCTTTCATGGGGGCCTCTAATGGTTTACATTCTTCCTCACTTCCAAATTTTTTCATCTATTTCCAAGGATCTTCCTAGAATTGAGCTAAGTTATCGTCCCTGATTTCCCGAAAGCTATGATACTGTATAATGCATTTCTGGATATTAGCTAAATTCTAAATGATGGAGGCACGGACATAATGTTGCACCCTTAATCTCTATTTAAGAGATAAATCTAGGATATATTTTTTATTCCAAATAATCTTCCACATTTCATTACCCCCTAAATCCATCACCACCACTTTTTTCCCGAATGAATTTATTGAGAATCTCAGGGTCCCAAAGTCCTAATCCACCTCTCATTTTGGAAAATGAAATTTATCCTAGGCCACAAGGGCCCATTTTCGCTCCCTTGTTAATATTCCCCAAAGAAAGGATCGATAAAGATTTTGATAGAGCACAAGACTCCTTTGGGGGAAACTAAACATAGATTCAATAAAGGGAGAAACACTAAAGAATATATTTGAGGAGGACAAATTTGATAGGAATGTTAAGGTAAAAGAAAGTCTGGTTATCCAGTTTGTTAAATATCTTAGTTAAGAGGTATTTCTAGTTAATTGATATTAAGGATTTGTCGACAAGAGAGCTACCAAGGTAAATAATAGGAAGGGAGGAAGGTTGAGATCTAAGGATTCTAGCTAAGTGGTCTTGGAATCTGTTATGAAACCAGCTCCAAAAATAAAATAAAAGAGAGATCAGTGCCTTAGAAATAAGCCACTTTGAGGGGGAAACCTTCTTTACATTACATAAATTAAAAATTCTTGGACGATAAAAATGAGAAAACCTCCTTTCTATATATAGGAGTCCATGGGGTCACAATATAATCCTAGCCTACCTAACAATAATATGGTAAGGGCACAACAATAACAATAGCGGCTTTTATGGGGCACAACAATAACAATACGAGGCTACATTGGTAGAACAATAACAATAAGGGGGCTACACTAACAATAATAAGGGACTACACTAGTAATATAGGGACCTAACATGCCCCTCTCCTTCAAAAAAATGTTGTCCTCAAATCTTGAGTAGCTCTGGATACTTCTGTATAAAATTCTCATCCTCTCATGTGGAATCTTCAGTGGGTAAGTTCTTCCACTTGATGAGATACTTTGAAATTGATCAATTTTGTAGCTGTCAAGTTCTCGTTTCTGTGACTGCTTCGGGTTCCAATATGATTTTTCCTTCTTCATAAAGTTCTGGAAATATTTTTTGAACTAGGATAGGTGTGCAATTCCAAAAAAACATTTTGTTTTAGTTGGGTGTTCTTACAAATATATAAGCGATATTTGTACTATAAGGAATCATTTTTCCAACTAAATGTATCATATGTACTAGGATATTTCTGCAAATTTTAAATGAGTGTCCACACTTCTTCATCATTCTTCCATTCATCCCTTGCTTCGGTTATCCAATATGGTTGGATAATAGAAATAGCACAAAGAAATGCTTCCACCTCTTCATCCTTTCTTGAGAATGCATATGCAACAACACTTAGGTTCTCTTTTTTGTATATGATTTCAAAGTCATAACCCAACATCTTTGTGACCTATTTTTGTTGCTTTTTTGAAGATAGTCTTTCTTCCAAAAGGTATTTAAGACTATCACGATCAGTTTTTACCTTGACGTGTCTTCCCATTAGGAAAGGTTTCCATTTCTTTAGTGCATGTAGTATTGCCAAAATTTCCTTCTCATAAATATATTTTTGTAAATAATTTCCTTTGATTGGGAAACTTTCAAAAGCAATGGGTCTTCCTTCTTGCATTAAAACAACACCAATTACATTGGAATGGAAAGCATTGGATTATTCAATACATATTCCCCCATGGTTAGTGGTGAGCCCTGGAATTGCACCAAGAGTTCTGTAACTCCCAGGGGTTTCCCTAATTTACTTTATCAACTCGAGGTTCATACAAACTTGGAGGTGACAGTGCTATATACACAGTAGATGCATTTTACTCATTTCATCCTCTTCCGCTCTATGAAAGGGTGCTACTTCTAGGGGTTCTCAGTGAAGTATGTCACACTTCAATGAAACTAAAATAAATTGAAAAAAGGAAATTACAGAAAGGAACCTAAACTAAATTGCTGAAAGGAAGTGACAGGAAATAAACTGATTTAAATTGAAGAAAGGAAATGACGGAAAGGAAACTAAACTAAATTGCCGAAAATAAATGATACGAAAGAAACTAATTTAAATTGCAGAAAGGAAATGGCAGAAAAAAAATATAATTTAAATTTCAGAAAGGAAACTAATTTAATCCACAGTTAACTTGGCCAATTGGCTAAACACCCTACTTATCTTATGCTCTATCTATGTAGCTATTCATGACCTATTTCTAATTTGAAGAGGAGTTGCTTGCAGTTTGGAGGAAAAAGGGCTAAAGATGCTAATGGAGGGCTTGAACACACGGGACAAGAATTAGAGGTGGAAAGAGGGGTTTGGAATTTATTAAAGCTTACAATATCGCAAAAATTCTTTGGAGTGGAATTATTTGAAAAGTGTGATGGCAGAGAAGCGGGAGTAAAGTTTGGGAGCAGGAGAAAAATGCGATTTGCGAAAAGGGAAAAGGTTGCGATCTGCGATATGCGATATCGCAATATCGCAATCGGAAAACAAGAGCGGTAATTCTTAAAGGAAAAGGGGAAAAGGTTGTGAACTGTGAAATGATATGGGTGATGTGGTGGTGGGACTGGTGGTGGACTGTGATGACAATATCAGAATCGTCGTCAAGAGCGATAAGCATTAATGGGAACCAAATAAAAGTGTCATTTGTGATGGGGATAAAAACTGTGGGATGCGATTTGCGATAGGATTAAACCTGCGCGATGCGATTTGCGATAAGTGATGTGGCGAAGTACAAAACGATATCGTAGTCAGCATTTGGAGTGGTAAGTCTTAAAAGGAAAAATGAAAAATATGCGAAGTGCAATTTGCGAAAAGACGAAGTACGGTAGCCTGAAGTTCGTGGAGCAAGGGCGGAGTGTGATAACAATATTGGAATCAGAAAAAAGGAGTGGTAATTCTCAAAGGGAATCAGGAAAATATGTGAAGTACAATTTGTGAAAAGGCGAAGTACGGTACCAGGAATTTCGAGGAGAAAAGGCAGAGTGCAATAACAATATCGCAATCAGCAAAAGGATCGATAAGTTTTAAAGGGAAATGAGAAAATATGCGAAGTGTGATTTGTGAAAAGGCGAAGTATGGTAGCAAGAAGTTTGAGAAGAAAAGGGTAGAGGTCAACCTATAAGTTTTTGAAGTTTTTTCTCATTAAAATGGCTGTGATAGCCGTAAAATGTGAAAACAAAGGAATAGAAAGTAGAATTAGTCATTTTGAAGTGTTTCTGGGAATAAAAGGGTGCGTCAGCTGCAATAAGTGAAATATAAGGGAATAGAGGCGTAACAACAGAGATGGAAGGGAGGTGGGAAATGAAGCGGGGAAGTGTCAATGATATTCTTCTAGGAAAGGATTCTTGTACCTGCAATCAACCCTGCCTACTTAAGCAAAAAAAAACAGGCAAGTGTGTGATAAAAACAGTAAATAGAAAACAGTTTTTTGGCCTGTGGGAAAGTCTACCCCCCTCGAGCTCTACTGACATAGATGAGAAGGGAAGTCTAGATTCACAGCTTTTAGAGTTTTATCCTTTATTCTATTACTCATAAGCAAATAAAAAACTACAACAAAAATTCGAAATATCAACTTGAAACTATCAGAAGCAAGATTAACTAAATGACAAAAAAAAAAATAGCTAATTGACAGAAACAAAACTAGCTAAATGACAGAAAGGAAAGAACAAAAAAACAGAGAATCTGAGGCACATGGATTGGGCCCTAACCCATGAGCCTCGCTCCTTGAAACTAGATCAATAAAACAACATCTTTCTACTCATTGCATTCCAAAAAATACAGTCTTATTACATCCCAAAGGTCTTAAACAACAAAAGACTAATAGAATGGAAAATGAATGGAATGGGATGGAATGGAATGGACTGCATCGAATGGACCAGAATCCACCGGAATTGACCCTACTAAGCTCTTGATCAACTTTATTTATCCTCAAGGGCAGCTACCGACAGCTCCTAAAAAATAGGTAATAAGTCCACTTGACTCCAAGTGAAGTATGGCTTGAGTGCACTTGTTCTTGAGTTGCTTGGCTGCCTCTAGAATTCAAATTTCTGGAGGGGATCTCATGAGGATCCTTTGGCTTCCTTTGAGAGTTAAGGAGGGTGGAAAACCCCCTTGAATATCTCCAAGGTTCCTGAATAGTTTCTTGATATTGTGCTCATTTATTCTTCAATATTGATGTTCCAGTGGAAGGGAGAAAGTACCTAAATTATCTCCTTCTCCAAATCTGCATAATCTGCCAAATATTCTGACAATATTCTACAAAAATAACCAATATTAGGCACAAATATGCATTTACCTTTAAACCTTCCTAAGAAAATATTAAAGAATAAGAAAACATTATTAAGTGCAGAAGGAGAGATTTAATATATCCTTTTATGTTCATAAGAAAGGTAGATGGGCCTAAGAAAGGTTAAATGGGCCTTAATTTATGTCTAATTTAGAGTCCCATCATCACCACCTTACTGAAATTGTTGCTCATCTACTGAACAACCTATTCATCCTCCCTGATTTATGGTTCTTCCTGAATGCTAACTTATTTCATTTTATGTTTATTGGCCCATGTGTTTCTCCTCCTACTAATCTTCTTGCTATTTTCTTGCATTTCTTCTCGTAGGTGCTTCATGGAGGTCCTCAGATGCCTTAATCAATTCTATTTTTCATGGAAAGAGGTGGTGGGTCCACCTTTTATTTTATTTTTTCTTTTCTTTTCTTTCTTTCTTTATTTCTTTATATATATATATATATATATATATATATATAATATATATATATTAATTGCATGCAAAATAAACTTAGAGTTCTTTTTCTGTTAACTAATTTCACCCTTGGTAACCCCTTTGGCACTCCTTGCCTTCCATTACATGAACTGCTTACTACCCACTTTCTCAAGTCATTTTTAATTTTTTCTTTCTCCTCTTCTTGGTGGAAAAAGTGAGGCTCGTTGCTAGATAAGGCTGAGGTTTCTCTGCTACTGATTTTGGCTATATAAAAAAATTTCCTTGTCACACTTTTTAATGTTTTATTAAGCTAAAATAGATTCGAAGGAAGGGTTAGATGATTTCATATCTGAGCCTTACCATTGATTTGTTTTTGTAGGTGATATTGAAGTTGTAGATATGGATGTTGAAACTATATTAGGTGGTTCTGAAGCTACTCTGAAGCTGCATGTTATAATCTGCTTGAGGTCCTTTTGGAGCTTTTGAGCATAGAAGGAGGAAGTCCAAGTTTGACTACCTTTAACCAGGGTGTTGACCGAATTTTCTTTCTCTGCCAACTTCTTGTTTTTCTGCTTGCAAAGGTTGGAGAGCACCTCCATTCATTAGAGAGAGATACATGGAGAAATGCAATTTTGTTAAGGCTTAGCTGGCTTAAAGAGGTTTTCCACTAGTAGGTTTTCCTAGGAGCCTCAAAGGAGGTTTTCACCTAGGATATTTTATTATTATTATTTTTTTTTCAACCCAATGACTACCTCATGGAGGCTTCCAGTCAGTGGGAAATATAATATGCCTCAAAAGATGTTTTCACCTGAGCTTTTATTCTTCTTCCTTTTTTTTTTTCTTTTTTTCTTCTGCACTTTCCTACTCTACTTGAAAAACAAAACCTTTTTCAATTATAGGAATACTTCCAATGGAGCCATGTACACATCAAAATGATAGATAAAATCAGGTGCAAACTTGGAATACATGCTCTGACATGTACCTGAATATAAGAGATGAATTTCTTTGACTGGGATTGTGTTGAAGTTTGCAACAAGAAATAATGAAATTGGCATCCGGAAACAACATCCATGATTCTAGTGAAAATTAAGCACCTACACTAGGGTGGGGCCCACACAGGCTATTTTTAGGTGGATGTCTATTTATAGATGCACGAGAAAATTATATTTATAGATGCATGTCTATATATAGATGTATGTGCAAGATATTTTTTAGATGCATGTCAACTATTATTATCCGTTAATATTAGTTGGACAATAAACAATACTCTATTCTCAATGAACACTTGGAAATAGTTAACTGAAGTGGAAAATTAGTAAGCTAAAGGAATTTTGAGTTAAGAGGTTGGTTGGTGGGACATGCAGGTTGAATTTAGTTGTAACTGAGTGATTTTAGTTGTAACATAGTTGGAAGTGCAATGGTGCATGAGTTGTGCAAGTTGTAAATAAATTTAACTTAAGTAAGTGAGTTAAAGTCAGTTGTGATAGTTGTAAGTGCAGATACAAGTAGTGAGAGATCAAGTGAATTAAATATTAACTAATTCACAAGAAATTATCTCACATGCAACTGAATATTTACTAATATTAGCTGCATGCATGTCAGTTCTAGTGGAGACCCAGTTGAGACAAGGTGAAAGGGAACTGTAACTATCAGTTATGATATTAGCAGGCTACCTAGGTGTAGTTATAACACCACATGATGCCTATGATACTCAGCGAATTTGAGGAAGGCTGAAATTATTTGTGATTATGAAGTGCATTCATCAAGAACCGTGTGAGCAAGGCAGGCTATCTAGAGACAATAAATTGACTAAGGGATTTGCCAATTTTTGTATGATAGTGTGAGATAATTAGCTGAGTTACTGAGAGCTCTTGTGAGAAGAGTTTTGTATGTAATTTTTTCATGATTCCTTGTGGAACATACAATATATTATAGAGGGGTTTTTAGCTGTAAGCTTTCCCTGGGAATATCTGGTGTTGTGGTTTTGATCTATTCTTCTTTGATTCATGTGATTGGTAATTGTGTTGTTTTTAATTCCGCAAAATATTTGTAGAAGCGATTCAGTATTTAACTTTAGTAAATTGTTAGATCAAGTGAATCCAAGATATACATACATATTTTGTATTAAATTTCTACATGGTATCAGAGCTATGTTATAAATTTTCTACATGGTATGAGAGAAGAAATTATTTGGGTGTGTGATTTTGTAGATAATATATGAAAATTTGGATGCAAAATTTTCAGAAAAATAGCATATTTGGGTTCCTTGCGAAAAAATAACCAAATTGAAAAAAAAAATCGGTCGAATCGGAGCTCGGATGAGGGAGATATCATTGATTTAAAATCAACTCTTCTGTTAGAAAATTTTGCAGGACAATTACAATGTCCACGAGCCAAGAAACTACATTCACTGAGGTACAAGATGCATGAAAAAAATTGAGGAGCAAAGTAGAGGTTAGTGACTTGGTGGTTAAGAGGGAGCCTCTCAACATGCAGCCTGAGAAGCATTCTCAGAAGGTTGTGGAGCAGCCACAACTGGAGATGCAGAAGAATCTCTATAGATTTGATGTAGATGCTATTTCTACAAAGCTTTCTACCATTGGGAAGTGTGAGAAAGCCATGCAATTGACCCTTGAGAGGGAGTTGGGTTTTCATGCAAGTAAGAGTGAACCTCAAGATGTGGAGTAGCCACATGCAGAGGATCATGGAGTGGGAGAAACCATTCATGCAGAGAAATTTTGAGCCAGATGGGTAGAGGGAGTGCATGCATCTATACCACCAGGTGAGAGGTGGGGTGACATGCATGAATAATCCCAAGAAGAAATTTTGGGCAGGATTCATTGATATGGTGTGGATCTCATGAATCAAACCTAGCTACGAGGAGGCCATAGAGTAGTAGTAGTAGGATCAGTTGGATTGATTCAGTCATATGTCATGAGGACATGAAATCAAAGTGACAGTGTTGGATACTAGAGCGCAGATCAAAATCGGTAGTAAGTGTAGAGTGCATAGATGTAGGTGTCAGCAGCGTAGTGGTTCCTGAATACATGTGCAGTAGCTAAGTAGAAGTCAGAAGACTTTCATGATAGATGCATTATACTGATTCAATTGTTTAGAGGCTATTTAGTTTCAGAAGTGTTGCATGCAAAGGTTGCATGTGCGATAAACACTAGCGAAGTGTTGCATGCATGAGTTGCATGTGTGAGAAACACTAGAGAAGTGTTGCATGCATGAGTTGCATGTCGCATGCATGGAGTTGCATGTCGCATGCAAGGGTTGCATGTCACATGCATGGAGTTGCATGTTGAATGCAAGGACATTCCTTTATTGTTGAGAGGGAGTGTTGAAGTTTGCAACAAGAAACAATCAAATTGGTATCCGGAAACAACATCTATGATCCTAGTGAAAATTAAGCACCTACACTAGGGTGGGGCCCACACAGGCTATTTTTAGGTGGATGTCTATTTATAGATGCATGAGCAAATTATATTTATAGAAGCATGTCTATATATAGATGTATGTGCAAGTTCTATTTTTAGATGCATGTCAACTATTATTATCCCTTAATATTAGTTGGACAATAAATAATAATCTATTCACAATGAGCACTTGGAAATAGTTAACTGAAGTGGAAAATCAGTTAGCTAAAGGAATTTCGAGTTAAGATTTTGGTTGGTGGGACATGCAGGTTTAATTTAGTTGTAATTGAGTGATTATAGTTATAACAGAGTTGGAAGTGCAGTGGTGCATGAGTTGTGCAAGTTGTAAATCAGTTTAACTCAGTTAAGTGAGTTAAAGCCAGTTGTGCTAGTTGTAACTACAAATACAAGTAGTGAGATATCAAGTGAATTAAATATTAATTAATTCACATCTCACATGCAACTGAAGATTTACTAATATTAGCTGCATGCATGTCAGTTCCAGTGGAGACCTAGTTGAGACAAGGTGAAAGGGAAATGTAACTATCAGTTGTGATATTAGTAGGCTACCTAGGTGTAGTTATAACACCACAGGATTCCTATGATACTCAGCGCAGTTGAGGAAGGCTGAAATTATTTGTGATTAAGAAGTGCATTCATTAGGAACTGCGTGAGCAAGGTAGACTTTCTAGAGACAACAAATTGGCTAAAGGATTTGCCAATTTTTGTATGACAATGTGAAACAATTAGCCGAGGTACTGAGAGCTCTTGTGAAAAGAGTTTTGTATGTAATTGTTTCATGATTCCTTGTGGAATATACAATATATGATAGAGGGGTTTTTAGTTGTAAGCTTTTCCAAGGAATATTTGGTGTTGTGGTTTTGATATATTCTTCTTTGCTTCATGTGATTGGCAATTGTGTTGTTTTTAATTACGCAAAATATTTTTAGAAGCGATTCAGTATTTAACTTTAGTACATTTTTAGATCGGATGAATCCAAGATATACATGAAAATTGTATAATTTCTACAGATTGTATCAAGTACTGTTGGAGAAGAATGTGTTGTTGCAACTTAATGACTGTTTGGAACCATATGTCAATATAGTTGTAATACCCTCGATCCACTTGCTAAGTTGGATCACCTTGGAGGTGCTCTTCTATTATTACATTCAAATATTCCTCTTTTTTTTGTTTGTTCTCTTGAACACATGGAGGAAATGCTAGTAAAAATGAGGAAACTTTCTCAACATCCGATTCTAATGTCGACTCTTCATCAAGTGTAGCCCTTGATATTTTGATCTCCTCATTTGGATCTTCTTCTTTATGTTGTCCTTCAATGACATTACGAAAATATTTTCTTTGCATTACCTTTCTTGAACTAAGATGAATACCATCTAGATCAAGGAGATGTTTGGATGTGTTGTACCTCAGCATTATAAGTGAGCTAAGATATTTCATTGTATGGGTTTGGAAATGGTGGTACAGGTAGTTGAGTGGGGGTTGATATATGAGATGGATATGGTTGAGGTTGTGGTTGTGGTGGACTTGGATGGTAGGGATAACATGGATTTGGGTATGGAGGATATTAAGGGAAATATTGAGGATATTGTGGATTTTCCCAATAAGGTCCTTGCCAACCATGTTTCCACGATTTGTTTTGGGTTTGAGATGGCCAAGGTTTCCAAGGAGGGAGTGTGTCCCAATTAGTTTGATATGGATGTGAATAAGCTTGAAATTTTGAAGTGGCTCCTTGCATCATATCAAGTTGACTAGGTTGCCAGGGTCTCCTTGGAGCTACATAACATATCTTCTTTGGTGATTTCCTTGCTCCATTGTCTTCCTGGTAAACCTTTTTAAACCTGGGGAATGATGAACAAGAGTTAGTAGCAAATCGTTTTGCATGGATAACCAAAATATCAACATCTTCCTTTTTCTCATTTTTTGTTCTTAATATTCTTCTTGTTCACTTAGATTGCTAAAAATTTCTATTTTAAAGTTATTCAGAAAATTTCCAAGTTCATCTTGCCTTACCAATGTTGATGTTGACTTACTTAATCTTTCCCTTCCTCTTGATATGCGCTTGTATGTTTCAAAAATTTCTTCAAATGACAGTTGGTATACATCTCCTCTACTCATGAGATTAAGGAGATTAATCCACTCATCCCTAATTTTTCTAAGTAAGAGGGTTTTTAGTGTGTCAAATCCTAGATGATGCAATTTTTCCCTCTTAACATTATACATGAACGTCTCTATTAAATCCTCAAGGCTCTCATCTTCTTCTTGGTTCATTCTAAAAAAATTCTTCTCTAAGATCACAATCTTTATATTTTGTTAGAAACATCTTTTTCATATCATTCCATGATCTTATTGAATTAGTACCTAGACTCGTGACCCATTTAAGAGCTATATCCTTCAATGTTGCAGGAAACAATCTAAATTTTTGAGTGTGTGATAAGTAGCCATAAGATCTAAAAAGTATCTCAAATTCAAAGAGAAATGTTTCGAGATTCTCTGTCCTCATACCATGGAAGTTGGGAAGGAAATATGGAGGGATGTTCTTCATATGTACACTAATGTCCTATATTGAATGGGAAACCCAATAATATATTCTTTACTGTCATCATATCCATCCATCTCTTCTACCTGCAATAGTGTATGGTGATGTGGTTCTTACTACACCACGAGGTCAAGTGGGGGGGTTGGTATTGGAGAAGTATTTAAAAAAAAAAATCTGAGTATCCCTACTCCTATGAGGCATGAAAATCAGAATTTTTTGTATTTTTCAATATTTCGGAAAGAACATGAAAAGGGAAAGCAGAAAAGAATTCTAAAACATAATCAAAGCATCTACTAGACACCTCCCCGACAACAGTGCCAAAAAGTGGTGAGCCCTGGTATTGCACCAAGAGTGCTGCAACTCCCAGGGGCTGCCCTACTTCACTTTATCAACCCAGGGTTTGTACAAAATTGGAGGTGACAGTGCTATATACACAACATATGAATTCTACCACTAACACATTTTCCCCAAGTTCCGACAGCCAAAATGTCGCTATTGCGACAGATAGGCAGCCCAAGAGCGACATTTTTCGGTGCGCCAAAACATGGTTTCTCCTCACGTTGGACTTTCGACACTTGACTTAAACATCGGTATAGTGATGATATTTCCGACGTTTTATATTTCTATCGCACTTCCGACGTCCAATCAATCGTCGCATTTTCGATGGTCATAAGCGTCACTAGTCTGACGCCTCCACATGTTGCTAGTTCGACGTTGCCAAACTTCGCTAGAATGATGGTACGAAAAGGTTGGAAGACTGACGGTTCTAAGATGTCGGAAGAGCGACAAAACAAAAAAAAATAAAAAAAATAAACGTCGGAAGACCGACGGTCCTAATTTTTCGGAAGAGCAACAAAAAAATAAAATAAATAAATAAATAAACGTTGGAAGACCGACAGTCCTAAGCTGTCGGAAGAGTGACGAAAAAAAAAAAAAAGGATGGTTCTTAGCTGGTGGAAGAGCGATGAAAATAAAATTTAAAAAAATAAAAGTCGCTAGAGCGATGGCTCTAAGATGTTGGAAGAGCAATGAAACAAAAATAAATTATTAAAAAAAAAAGTAAACGTCGTTAGAGTGACGGTGCTAAGATGTAAAAAAACCGACGACACAAATGATTTAAAGAAAACTTAAAGTCGGAGTACCGACCGAAACAAACCATTTTATAAAAAAAAAACGTCGGATAAGCTATCAAAAATAAGCCAAGCTTTTTATATAGAAGAGGAGTACATGAACCCTCCAAATGATCAAGGTTTCATCTTCGAACTGACAAGCATTGAGAAAACTAGAAAGAATAAACAGTTTCAGAGTATAATAAATAAGGAGAAAACATTTCTTGTGCTTGCTGAAAGCCCTAGTTTGTGGGCCAAATTTGAAAGGAGAAAAATATTCAAGTGTCTTATCAGCATAAGGATAATACTAGGAAACATTCATCGCAATTCATGTAAAAGAGTGTCAAGTTCTTGATTCTTGAACCGGTCCTTGAACTACTTTGAAATTTCACTCATGTGAAAGTTGAATTCTCAAAAGAAAATATCAGTCCACCAGTGAAAATGGGAAGCCCTAGCCAGAGGGATAGGTACCTATGAAAATTTGGCATGAAAACATATTTGCAACCGAGTCAATATTGGAATCATCATATATTCTTGCATATAGTTATCATAAGAAGAAGTATTGAAATGACACTCTTCCAGTTCGAGGAAGTTGTGACATTTTGGAAAAATTATTGATGATAGTATCCTTTATAAATTCTAATGATGGGACTTGTTCTTAATCAAAGTTGTGAACAAGTCAGGACCATTGATAGTATGATGCAATTTTTATCTCTATGTCGATCTACCGAGGTAGTATGGTGCCACTATTAGATCTAACTCTTGTTTCTCACCTCAACTTCATCTACCTACAATGGCACCCTACTCAGAGATAACATAAGGATCTAGGATTTATCCATGCATGAATAAGACCGGTCCTTATACTTATTTTTCAACCCAAGGTCAAGTGTTGGAACTTGGGATATGATGTCACTTGTAACATACCCCTATGTGTAATTGTGATTTTTTTTGTTCCTGTTTATGTTTGGGTGATCTACTATTCCTTGAATGGCTTACGTTTGACCATTCTTATGTTATTTTTCAAACACCCTTTTGCTGAGGTTGGGCCTAAAATAATTGTTCTATTAGACATGTTCTATAGGTTTGAAACCCATCAGTTGCATTTACATGATTGGAAGGCTATGGCTGAAATTCCTCCAAGGGAGTCAACACAAGAGGATTGTAAAGAGGGACATGAAACCTACAACTATCATTTCATACTGCGACCTCTAAAGAAGTCCTATTTTTTGCCTCAAAGGGAGGCCTCTATATGTTTCTATACCTGCATTCATTTAATACATGGTGTATGTGGGAAGGGTCATCAAGTGTATACCCAATTATAAACCATTAAATAGGGTGATTACTCTTGTAGTACATACAAGAGAGGTATTATGATAGAACAAAGCCAATAACATGACAATCTTAATCTCATACGTGAGTGTACACATAATTGACATTCCTATTATGATCTACCATCCATGAAGCTTTCCTTGTGAAATAAACATCAAAAGCACCATGGAAATGCCAAGTCACAAAGGAATTAACATGTCCAAGAATATTACCATATCAAGAATGGAATGTCTTTGTACTAGTGCTTATAATGGTTACACACTCAAGTGATGGAAATATCTCATATAAAGACCAACTATAAATGAAAATCACACAAATTATACCAATTAGTATTATGCTACCATTACAGTGTAAAAGAATCCATGACTCAACTATCTTTTGCAAAATTTTAAAGGAAAAATGCACAACTAATTTCAGTTGGTTAACACAAACACCAAAGTTGGATAAGTCCACTAGTTCGGTGGTTGACTGGAAATAAGTTGGTGATGGTAATAGTGTTGAGCCATTATATGTGAAGTTTAGCGATGACCATTTCCTTGTTACTGTAGCAAGATATACTTCCTAGTAATTAAAACATGTAGCAAGATATACTGTAGCAAGATATACTTCCCAATAATTAAAACACAACCCCATTTCTTTGTTGTTGTAGCAAGGAAAAATTCCCAGTCATTAAAACACGACTCCATTTGCTTTCTACTGCAGCAAGACAAACTTCCCAACAATAAAACATGACTAAAAATATTTGATAACACCACCTTGTACCCTTTACTAAGGTAAATAACAATATCAGGTATATCCATAAAGGATACCTCTGGAAATAATATGTGTCTCTTATTTATAATATTATGTCCATTAAAAAATACATCATGTTTAATGTTAAATTTAAACTAATACTTTACATCATGCCTAAGCATGAATACACCATGGCAGCACCTTGACATCATGGCCAACTGGGATAGCCTATTTTAATTTATTATCAGTTTGTATAAATGCTTCTAACAACGTAATGCATAACAATATCACATTATGGCTACATAATTAGGAAGCTACAAGTATTTTATAATGTCTTAGGTTTCTTTTATTTCCTATGTGGGAAGTCTAATGAGCATCACTTCTCGACTGTATACATATGTATTAGAAAACTATCGGTTGTGTAGTTATTAGATAAGTCATATAAAAATGAATTCTTTGAATAGTAATATTTTCTACCAAGATTATACAATGAACTGACACAAACAAAGTTATCATAGGCCACAATTAATTAACGCTACATTAGGAATAGAGCTAAAGCGAGCTACAATTAATATAACTAATATTGTGCATAAATAATATCACTCTAGATGTGCATAAATCCTGCGATTTATCTACATGTAATAGAAACCATTAGAGGCACTTTCAAGAACATCAATTGTCTCTTTTATGGCCTTCCATTGTTCCTCATACTAGTACTCAATGCAACAAGGGAATTATTCACCTAAATATAAGCGTGAAGTAATAGACTAAAGTGTTATGTAGATGTTATGCAAAAATCACTTAAAGCACAAGACCATATTTATAACCTTAATTCTAAGTGTAAAATGGGATATAATTAGTTCATGTTAATATACTAAGGATCTTTTTGAGATTCAACAAGATGATGAGCTTAGTGAAAAGAGTCACCTTCACTAAGTGGGCCCCCAGGCTATTTTTGGCGCAAGTCTATTTTTAGATATGATGATCATATTTCAGAAGCTACAGGATGCTATTTGTGGATGGTTGGTCAAGTTGGAAAAATAGATGAAATTATATTTTTAGAATATTGGGCGAAGTCTATTTATAGATCGTTAAACTAAAAATAGATGCATGTCGATTATTATTAGCTCTTAATAATAATCAGACTCTAAACAACAACTTATTCTCTTGCAGCACTTCAGTTCAGTGCACAGATGTGGCACATCAACTGACAGAAGGAATTATGTTATTCCTAAGGGTTTACTGGAGCTAATGCATGGAGGACTCAGTTAGAACTCAAGTGGCAAAGTTATGACACAGTGGGAAGAAGTAGTTATGGAGTTGTATTTAGTTTAACTCAGTTAGACTCAGTTGAGCTAGTTATATCTAGTCTAACTGATTGATACACTAGTGAGAGTGGAGCGAATTAATTAGTTAGTTAATTCACAAATAATAACTCATTAATCAACTGAAAAATACATAGTTAACTACAGTGCATGGCAGTTTCAGTGGAGACCAGTGGAGAGATAGGTGAAAGGTCAAGATAGTCTATCTGTTGTGACTATAGTGATGCATTGATTGCATCACACACTCAGTGGAGATGCCAATGAGGATTGTGTAGTCAAGGATGGAGTAATTCGAATTCATTCACAACTATTCTTCAACAAAGATCAGTGCATGGATTTGCAAGATTAGGCCTGATTAGTGTATGACGTTTGTACTATACTGAGAGCTTATGATAAGCTTTCAATGTTTGTATGAGATTGTCATATGATCTCCATGTTACATAATATATAGTTGGGTTTTTTAGCTTCAGGCTTTCCTAGTTAAAAACTGTGTTATGTGCGATTGAATATTTTTGTTTTTGCTTCACATGTGTGTGCAATTAATTTTTCCACAAAATATTAACAAGTGGAATAGATTCAGTATATTGTATAAAGTTAAATAGTGTGAGATCAGGTGGATCTTTGACATATGCATGCTTAGTGCATATAATTTCTACATGGTATTGGAGCATTGTTGATTGAAGATTGCAATTGTGAAGTGAGTTTGTGCTGGTGGGCAATTCGAATTTGCTACAGAAGATTCTTGGTGCAGAAATTGAGTATACATTGAAATGTCTTTCAATGGGTTGAGATTGGAGTATGCCCTTGATGGGAGTTCAAATTACATAGCCTAGAAGGACAGGATGGAGGTGGTGCTGGAGGATAATGGGCTGAAGGATTTCATCGATAGCGATGTTCTTAAGCTGGGATCTAGCGATGCTGCATTACTTGATGCATGGCAAAAGAAGACTACAAAGATGAGGAGGATTCTATTGGAAGGTGTGAAGGACCATATTGTGTCCAGCCTTCATGGGAAAGCCACTCAATTCTTAATGTGGAAGGCTTTGATAGACTTGTTCCAAAGTAGAAGTGACCAGAGGAAGTTGGCGCTTAAAGACAAGCTCAGAAAAATAAAAATGAAGAAAGGCGACAGTATTCCAAAATAACTTACGAAGTTTGTCCACTGCAAGGATGAGATAGGAAGTGTGGGGGTTACTATTGATGAATAAGACTTGGTGAGATTGTCTCTCCTTGGGTTTCTGAAGAGTTTTCATAGCTACGAAGACTCTATCAATGGATGGGAGAAACTGCCGGGATGGGAGCGACTTTGGTTGGATCTTGTGCAGGAGGAGATAAGGTGGGGTACTAGGGATGGATCTTCATCGAAGAATGAAGATGAAAAGAATTTCACTTTGGCTGCCAAAGCAAGGAAAGGGAAAGGGAAGAAAAATCCTTCAAAATCCGGTGCGAAAGGCAAGAAGTAGGATTTGTCCAAAGTGAAGTGTTTTCACTGTCATGAGCATGGAAATTTCGCCACTAACTGTCCACAGAAGAAGAAGAATAAGCAGGTTGCTAGATCTGCAGCTGGAGAGGCCTTAGCCTCACAATTTGAGCTGGATTTTTCCTTGATCGCATGCTTGGTTTCAAGCTGCATGGGATCGGTGTGGTATCTTGAAAGTTGTATGTCTTTCCATATGACGGGAGACAAAGAGTTGTTTAGTGACTTGGAGGAGAAGGACCTCCAGATGCATATAGAGATGGGTGATGATGGTTGGTATAGTGTGATTGGCATTGGGACCATTACCTTTGAGAGGGAGTCTAGTAATCCATTCTTGTTGAAGAATGTCATGCATGTTCCAGGTCCAAAGAAGAACTTGGTTTCAGTCACAATGCTGGAAGACAAGGGTTATGATGTTGTTTTCAGTGAGGGAAAAGCCTTCCTTCGACATAAAACAACAGGTCAAACCAAGAAGATAGGGGTTCGAATTAAGAATATCTACAAGCTGGAGGAAGATGGTTGCGTTGCAATGGTGGGAAAAGCAGAAGAAGTGGTGAGCCGGGATGAGGGCGAGTTATGGCACAGGAGATTGGGCCATCTTCACCATGGCACTTTGAATATTTTGCAGAAAATTTCTACTGGACTTCCCAAGAATACACTTGCATAGTTAGATCAGTGGAAGGGATGTACCATGGGTAATTTTGTGAAGACCACCTTTCATGAGAAGGAGAACCATGCTTCGGTGATCCTGGAGAGAATTCACACAGACGTGTGTGGACCATTCTCAGTTGCTTAAATAGAAAGACACATGTATTATGTGATATTTTTTGATTATTATTCTCGTAGATGTTGGATCTTCTTCATGCAGAAGAAGAGTGAAACATTCTCAAAGTTATGTGAGTTCAAGGCATTGGTGAAGAAGGAGTCGGGGAAGCAGGTGAAAGCTCTAAGGAGAGATAATGGTGGTGAATACAGCTCTGGAAAATTCAAAGACTTCTGTAGCAAAGAAGGAATTCGAAGAGAACTCATAGCGCCTCATAACCCAGAACAGAATGGGGTCGCTGAGAGAAAGAACAGAAAGATCGTGGGTGCTGCACGAGAGATGCTGCATGACCAGGGCCTACTGATGCACTTGTGGGCGAAAGCATGCAACACTATGGTTTATGTGCAAAACCGTTGTCCTCATAGAGTACTTGGCATGAGTACACTCGAAGAAGCATTTTCTGGTAAGAAGCTTGATATTTCTCATTTGAAGATTTTTGGCTCACCTATTTACATTCATGTGACGAAGGATGCCAGGAATAAGCTGGAGCCAACTGCAGAAGTTGGGATATTTGTGGGGTACACAGAAACACCCCACAACTATCGTGTGTATTTTCCAAACAGTCAAATGACTGTTGTGTGACAAGATATAAAATTCAATGAGGTGAAAGCCATGAAGTTGTCGCTTGAGAGGGAGCTACACTTGCATGCGGAAGAGGAACTTCTTGTTCCCAAAGATGAGCCTCTGGATGTGGATCAGCCACAGGAGGATATTCATGGAGTGGAGGAGTCCACTCATGCAAAACTAAACATCAGACAAGGATGAAAGCATACCATAGAAGTTGAGAGATTGAAGCTTGATGCGGCACAAAATGTAGGAGTCCCTACATCACAGCACAGACAGAGACAATCACCTGACCGATATACTGGATACATGGCTCTTATGAGCAAGTGTATTGTGACAAAGGCATCTTATTTTGAAGAAGAAGCGTAGGAGCCCACATGGGTAGATTCCATGGTGGAGGAGTATGACTCCATTCTCAGAAACAGTGCTTGGGATATTGTTCCAAGGCCGGTGGGAAAATCAGTTGTAGGATCAAGATGGATCTACAAGGTAAATCAAGCTGCTGATGGGAGCGTAGAGAAGTATAAGGCAAGATTTGTTTCCCGGGGCTTCTCATAGATTGAGGGGATTGACTATGAAGAAACCTTTGCACCTGTCGCACGGTATTCTTCCATACGGAAAATCCTTGCTCTCTCAGTGCAGATGGGTTGGCACATTCATCAGATGGATGTGAAGACTACATTCCTTAATGGGATCATTGAGGAAGAGGTGTACATTGAGCAGCCTGAAGGATTTGAGATCTTCAACAGTGAGTCGCATGTGTGCAGGCTCAAAAGAGCGTTGTACGGGCTGAAACAAGCACCCCGTGCTTGGTACACTCGGATCGACAGCTATTTCACTGGACTTGGCTTCACCAAGAGTGAGGCGGATGCAAACCTGTACCAGATTGTGGTTGAGGGTAAGATTTTAATCATTTTACTTTATGTTGATGATTTAATACTAACAGGTGATGAGCAGTTGATACACTCATGCAAGGCAAATCTTGCAAAGGAGTTTGAGATGATGGACTTGGGTCTCCTTCATTATTTCCTTGGATTGGAAATATGGCAGCGGGAAGGTGAACTGTTTGTGTCTCAAGGAAAGTATGCTCGAGAGATACAGGAGAAGTTTCACATGCAAGGCTACAAGCCTATCGATACTCCTCTTCCAGGAAAATGGAAGAAAGAGGATGCTACATCGGCAGAAGTAGTGGATTCCATTGTTTGTCGACAGTTGGTGGGTTTGCTCATGTATTTAGTTAATACAAGACTGGACATATGCTATGCAGTGAAACAACTTTCACAAGCGATGGTTAAGCCTACCAAGCTCTTTTGGAAGGCAGGCAAGCATGTTTTGAGATATCTTAGGGGCACATCTGAGTATGGTTTATGGTACAGACATATGGATGAGGTGAAGTTGCATGGCTTCACGGATGCAGATTGGGCAAGAAGCCCAAAAAACAGAAAGAACACACCAGGAGGGATTTTCAATATCGGATCTACGACAGTTTCTTGGTACAACGGGAAACACATATCTGTGCCACTCAGTTCAGCGGAAGTAGAATACATGGCAGCAAGTCTAGCTGCATGTGAGGCTATCTGGATGAGGAAGATTTTGGTTGGTTTGTTCGGTTCACATTTAGATCCCATGGTGATTCATTGTGATAATCAGAGTTGCATTAAACTCTAGGTTAATCCTGTGTTTCAAGATAGATCTAAACATATTGATATCCGGTATCATCATATCAGAGATTGTGTGCAGCAAAAGATCATGTTGCTTCACTACATTCCTATGGAGGATCAGGATGTAGATATTATGACGAAGGCGCTCACAAGGAGAAAATTTGAATACCATAGAGGTAGGATCGGGGTGAAGGATAATCCCTATCTTGTTGAGAGGGAGTGTTGAGATTCAACAAGATGACGAGCTTAGTGAAAAGAGTCGCCTTCACTAAGTGGGCCCGCAGGCTATTTTTGGCGCAAGTCTATTTTTAGAATATGTCTATTTTTAGACATGATGATAATATTTCAGAAGTTGCAGGATGCTATTTGTGGATGGTTGGTCAAGTTGGAAAAATAGATGAAATTATATTTTTAGAATATTGGGCGAAGTCTATTTATAGAAGGCTTCAATCTAAAAATAGATGCATGTCAATTATTATTAGCTCTTAATAATAATCAGACTCTAAACAACAACTTATTCTCTTGGAGCACTTCAGTTCAGTGCATAGATGTGGCACATCAGCTGACAGAAGGAATTACGCTATTCCTAAGGGTTTATTGGAGCTAATGCATGGAGGACTCAATTAGAACTCAAGTGGCAGAGTTATGACATAGTTGGAAGAAGTAGTTATGGAGTTGTATTTAGTTTAACTCAGTTAGACTCAGTTGAGCCAGTTGTATCTAGTCTAACTGATTGATACACTAGTGAGAGTGGAGTGAATTAATTAGTTAATTAATTCACAGATAGTAACTCATTAATCAACTGAACAATACATCAGATAACTACAGTGCATGGCAGTTTCAGTGGAGACCAGTGGAGAGATAGGTGAAAGGGCAAGATAGACTATTTGTTGTGACTATAGTAATGCATTGATTGCATCACACACTCAGTGGAGATGCCAATGAGGATTGTGCAGTCAAGGATGGAGTAATTCAAATTCATTCAGTGCTATTCTTCAGCAGAGATTGCGCAGTGGAGGTAGGCTAGCAGGTGGCAAAGATCGGTGCATGGATTTGCAAGATTAGGCCTGATTAGTGTATGACGATTGTACTGTACTGAGAGGTTGTGATAAGATTTGTATGTTTGTATGAGATTTTCATATGATCTCTATGTTACATAATATATATTTGGGGTTTTCAGCTTCAGGCTTTCCCGGTTAAAAACTGTCTTATGTGCGATTAAATATTTTTGTTTTTGCTTCACATGTGTGTGCAATTAATTTTTCCACAAAATATTAACAAGTGGAATAGATTCAGTATCCTGCATAAATTTAAATAGTGTGAGATTAGGTGGATCTTTGACATATGCATGCTTAGTGCATATAATTTCTACAAATTTGTATCTACAATTAATATAACTGAAAATTTTTAGGTTCTATTAGTATTGGGAGATAGGCCAAATAATGGATTCCAAATTTCTTGGAATCAATTCCTCGACATCCTAGTATAATAATAGGTTAATACCTAGCTCCACATCACCTTCCACTTCCTCTTCATGTCATTTCCACGTTAGTGCAATGTTTTCACCATGTCATCACTACATCACCAATGAGCCATGTCATGTTGATACACCATCTACCACATAATTGTGACACATCATTCTACTTCAGTGCCACAACATCATGAGCCAAATAACACTGGCATGTTAGCTTCCATGTGGGTTTTCCACATACCAATGAATATATTACTATTCTTCACTGCAAATTGAGATTTTGATCTTGAAAAATTCTACAAACAAATATTTTCAGACATCTTCTCTGAGATTTTCAGTGACCTATCTCTGAGGTTTTTCGGTGACAAGACAGAAGTAGTAGGCCTTGACCCATAGGAGGGCACCTACAGGTAGACACAATAACCTTCGCCATCAATAGAATAACATGCTCCCATTTCCTTGCTTAGAAAAATGAGAAAACAAGAGCATGTGGCAATGTGTTTTTTTGGAAAAATGTGGAATAATTACGTGAAAAAGTTGACATAATTATATTTCATGGATTTTCCACATTGAGACTTATTCATGAGAAGGAAATATGCAAGCATTGTTGGCTCAATAATGCCCATGTGCACTTATATTTTGAAAAAAACCTTTGAGATACATCTTTGAGGGCTTAACGTTGTGTCTATGTGTGAGCCAACACACATACACACACATAGATTACACACACAGAAATAAACATAATTATTATAAATATTGATGTAATTCAAATAGAAAATATGCAACACTATGGACCTATAACCAATACCAACTTTTTAACGTTATAAATTGTATCCTAACTCGAAAAAATTTAACAATGATTTTGTTTCGTGTAGTGAATTCTTGGCATTAAAATGAATTAGTAGATTGAATTTAGACACCTTGCGTAGAATAAATAGTTAGTGATGATAGATTGATGTTTGTAGGAAAAATCCAGGCTAATTTTCCATCATAAAGCCATCCTTACTTTTGGGGTTTGTCCCCTAGCTTTCATTGTTAGCCCCCCTAGTTGGGGGTGACAAGTGTCCTATCCATCATTCTATTGGTCGGTGGCTTATCCCCTTCTAGGATTCTGAGCGCAAAGAGATAATATAAGATGTAATAAGATAATTTTATTAGTGTCTAAGTGACCACAAAACTAGGTCAACCTAGCTAAAATTGAGATTGTGATCTTCAAGAAAATTTATCATCATCTGAATGAGGAGGAGGTTATCTGTAGATCTCATTGTGTTCACTTAGTACGATAAACCTTGTGTTGGGTGAACCCTTCAACCTTGCAAGACTGGGCTGAGTGGGGAGATTTGAATCCTCGGTGGAAATCATTTTACGTACTTGGAGTAACCCCTAGAAAAAACTCAAGGAATCAATGTAATTTGTTAGATCTAGGTCCAACTTTCTAACCTGCACTTGGACCTACAAATGAAGGTTGGAAACTTGACACATATTATAACACCACCATACCAAGTAAATTTGTTGCAATTTTAAGCATTTTTAAATAAAATTGTATTTAATATTTCTTTTTTTTCCATATGAGATATAATATTTCAACTCCAAATAATTGGCATGTTTTTTAGAACTAAATGACCCAAGGGAGTTTATGACCTAACAGAATAGACTTCCAAAAAATGGTTCTAGGGAGAAATTGGCTGCAAATAGTCTAGGTCCACTCCTAAGCTAATATAGCAGATATACAATTACTAGAACAGGGGTGATCATTCTACTACAATAGGGGTCATTGGGCTATGGAACCCACATATATTAAATTTGTGTTGTTGGCCAAGAGGAAGGGCTTCCAAAATAAATGAGGAGGTGACGAATGGCTATTTTGACTCGATATAGGGCTTCTAGATTGTTTCAACCTGATACAACCAATGCTTCTTCTTATAGGGAAATTTCCAGGCTCCATTGAGTTGAATATACAAAAATTTCCTTAGGCTTAGCCAACAATATCCATTCACTAGCTGCCACTTCCTAAACACTTTGGTGCAGTGCTCTTTCCAATCTCACGAGTTTCCACTAAGTTTCAATGCCTTGACCAATCTTGAGCAATATATTTTCTGGAATAAGACTATTTATGTGCTCTATAATTGACTTTTCAGTAAATGCTAAATTAAACGCCTTCAATTCAGACTGTATTTTTCTAGACTTGGGTTTTCAAATAAAAAATATCAATGACTATGGTGATATCTTGCTTAGGTAAGTGCTTGGCTGATAATTAGGCAGTAGGTCACTTTCTCGAAAGTAGTGACCTACTTATGTTAATAACAGAGTTGTTGTACTTGTCACTAAGGATTTTTACTTTTAAACATGAACCTATCTAGGAAGATGCAAAAAAAAGAAGGTAAAAGAACACCTCTGAATTTAAAATTGTATGAAATTTTTATTTACAAGTTGAATTTTAAATCATATGAAAAGCTACAGTTATGTGCTTTGTCACGGGGCTTGTTGAATGTCCCAAAATTATGATTTCCCCCCAGTTATTAACCCTCTTTTATGCATGTGATAAAAACCATTGACTCTCTCAATCATATAGGTCAAAAACCTCTTGCTAAAACTATTATGAAGTATATGTTTTGTTTCCAATTTTATGAAAATATTGAAAACCCCACATTCCTTGGAAAATAACATTTTCAACAACTATTCTAATTTGTTAGGTGGCTTTATTTCATTCACAATCTATTGTTTGTTTAGATTATTTGGCACCATTTTTAAGAAATATATCCACAGTCTGGTCATTTTTTGCCTCTAAATAAGTGTTAAGATATTTTAAACTCTATGTTAGCTGAAACTTTGTTGTGAAATTTGAAACAATTTGGCATGACTAGTTGAAATTTTTTGTTTCACCCATCTATTCTGCTCCACAAGTGCATGAATGAAAGAAGAAATTAGGAAGAATATGATAAGCAGGTATATAGGAAGAATGAGAAGTATCTCCCCTCAGATAAATTTTATGTGCAGAAAGAGAGAGGAGAGCCTTATGCCAACATAATTATCAATCAACAGAAATTGTGAATTTAAAAAAACCTTGAAGCTGAGTTTATCATCCTCATTTCGAATATCCATTTAATATTTTTGGTATGCCCTAATAGAGTTACAAAATTATTTCGAGATAGCTCAAATTATTGAAGGCCTTGAATTGCGAGCCCCAAAGATAAGTCTTACATATTCAGTGACATGTTTCCATTGTTCTTATTTCTGCACAAATATCCTCGAATGAAATGCCAACATTATAACTAGAAGTCAATTAAATATAATTCTCTTGAGTAGCCTTTTGATGCACATACCATAATTTATTTAGAAAAGAGATACATCTTCATTATGTTTGATAATGTGAGCACACTGCATTTGGACTCTGGAGAAATGATCTTGACTTATGTTACAATATTTTTAAACAAATGTCATTTAGACGTGAAAATTCCCGATAATCCTCCTTTATGTTTTAAACAACATATATAACAAGGACAAAAAGGATGGAAGGACTTATAACTAGGTTTAATGATTCTAGTGATACCATGTAATTCAGGGTATTCAAAATCACGTGTATAAGCATATAAAGCCTTGGAACATGATTCCATTCCCCAAAAATTGACACACACATCCAATGCTCGAGAGCATAAATCTCAATAGATTATCTAATACATAAGATCCCCTTGTTATTATATCTTTCCACTTTTAGGAAAGTGGTTGTTTTTCACTGTGCAATACAACATCCCTCACCCCATCAATTATATTAGAGTGTTTGAATGCCAGACTCGAACTAATAAATCCTTAAAGTACTACATCTCCTTGATGAAGGAAAGGTGACTGAAAGTTGTTTATCAAGTGGTACAATAATCTGGGTGTTATTCATGGACAAGCGTTTTTACTGTATCCAATTACATCAGCGAGATGATCAATTTTACAATTTCTTCAACTATTGTATGAGCTCAAAATTCCACCACTTGGCCCTGGAAATAAGTGGCTTGCATGGAAGTGTCACAATCATATCAGTTATGGAAGAATATCCATCTGTTCTAAAATGTTGGTTTCTTTTGCCAGACATTATCATGCATAAACTCACAAAGCCACATATGGAGAAGTAGGATATAGAAACTCATGTGGGCACAACATACTCTTCCATCTTGGTAAAATTGAAATAAAAATTCCTCACAATCTATTATACTAGTGTTAAAATTTTCCCCTACTCTCAAGAATGGTTGATTCTTGTTGAGTTAGCTCTAGGACAAGTACTCCCTAGATACTCCCCTGGTGGAATTCCCCACTTTCCCTACTTGGGAGTCTTGGCCTCAAACTTGGGACTTGGGAGTCCATCCCAAAGACAATGAACAAAAATATTGACACATGTTTTGATTGAGTCAGACTTATTTTATAGGGACATTTTGGAGGGAAATGAAGTGTTTGAGGTTAGAAGTATTGATAAATACATTTATCCCTCATTCTTTCTCTAGTGTTCCACTATCTAAAATGGAATCACCAAATATTCCTGTGTTACAATTGTTGCTTCAGTCAATCTTGTTGTTCTGGTTGATATGTTGGCGTACTATTATATGATTTCTATTTTTATTGTTCTCATTATGTCGAATGATGATATATTTCCACTATTATGTTGAATGCTACTATTATTACCCCGAACTCTATCCTATAAATTGTGATGCCTAAAGAATAACATGTTGGACTGATTTTCGATATGATTTGTACTACATATGATATACATAGAGTCACATGATTGGTTGGATTTAACACATCTACTAGACTTGGAAGTGGATTTGTAACCAGTGACTATAATATATTTATATAGATCCATATTCCCACTAAAGTGACTACCACGAAGAGAATTCCTTCAAAATTAGTGGACTTCTAAATTCGATATGGTTAAGGAACAACCCAGGATTTAGTTGCTTATATAGGGAATTCCTGTAAGGTGGAAGGAATAATGCATCCCATAGCTCAGACCTCTAATTGATAGGCATTCCTGGTGTGTGTCCATACTTAATGGATTTATATTACTAAAATATGGGTATACATGGCTAAGTGGTACATGCCTTAAAAACATCCCTTGGTCCTTAATAAATTGAATGTAATATCCATATCTAACCCCTCGCTACAGAGATAAAGATATACACATATACTGGTGTGGTTATTCACATATCTAAAATGTAGTTGACACGTTCCTTAGCAATGTTTATATAATTTTGAGTGAAATAATGTGTGAATTACATATACAACTAGATTTAGGTCTAGAATAAATTGCATTTCTAAGTTCACTACTGCTTGCAAAAGTAATCAACTAAATATCCACATAGAAAAGACATGAGGTACAAACACTAGTAATTTAGCTTTGTTAATGGAATAGC
This sequence comes from Pinus albicaulis, assembly GCA_034641835.2. Classification (NCBI taxonomy): domain Eukaryota; kingdom Viridiplantae; phylum Streptophyta; class Pinopsida; order Pinales; family Pinaceae; genus Pinus; species Pinus albicaulis. The sequence goes on along the minus strand of CM076571.1, from coordinate 598,639,384 downwards.
TACCATTAAAGGTGGTCCCCACGTTGATTTAGTAGCAAACCATATAACAACCCATGTGATGAACATTGTAAATAAGAAGAACAAGATAGTTGTAGTGAAAGCACACATGATAAAGAATCATTTATGGATCTTTGTCAATTATTTGATTGACAATCCTGCATTTGAATCCCAAACCAAGGAGACATCAAAAACTCGTCATAACATCTTTGGTTCAAAGTGTGAACACTCTCAAGAATTTTTGAAGAAAGTTGATAAATGTGGAGTTGTTGAGAACATATTATCATGGGCAGACTTCAACTTCATACACTCTTTCTAGAAATATCTACTCAAGATTCCTTCATTTCTTGTTGAATTCATTACTCCTATTTTCAAGGCAACCCATAAAAATGGACGGGTATTGTCTTTCTATACCATGCCTGACTATGAATCATGGAGATAATATCTGGGTGGATTAGCATTAGGATGGACCATAAAGTACTCTAAAGGTCTCGGTATAAGTAATTCTAAAGAGGGAAAAGAATATTTTAAAAATTTGGACAAACATAAAAAATAATTCATGTGGATAAATGAGGAAGATGGAGATGCAATTGAATTGGCCTTCAACAAGAAGAAAATAGAGGCCGGAAAGAACTGGCTAAGAAATTTTGAGCGTGGAACATATTTGGACTAGACTGACATGCTTATCAAGTAAATCGAATTTGTAAACAAGGAATTGATCATATTTTCCATGGTTGATTTTCAAATATCCATCCCATCCATAGTTGATGGTTTGAAACCAGGGAAAAGGAAAATATTGTTTTCCTTTTTCAAGAGAAATTTTGTTACGAAAGAAAAGGTTGCTCAATTCTCGGGTTATGTCTTAGAGCATTCTTCTTACCATCATGGTGAATAGAGTCTTGCTAGCACAATTATTGGAATGACACAAGATTTCGTTGGAAGCATTAACCTCCTTACTCCACTTGGAAAATTTGGTGCCAGAGCCCAGGGTGGAAAAGATCATGCAAGCGCTTGATATGTTGGCATACTATTATATGATTTCTATTTTAATTGTTCTCATTATGTTGAATGCTGATATGTTTCTACTATTCTCTTGAATGCTACTATTATTACACCAAACTCTATCCTATAAACTGTGATGCCCAAATAATAACACGTTGGACTGATTTTCGATATGATTTGTACTAGATATGATATACATAGAGTCACATGATTGGTTAGCTTTAACACATTCTACTGGCCTTGTAAGTGGCTTTGTAACCAATGACTATAATATATTTATATAGACCCATATTCCCACTAAAGTGACTACCACGAATAAAATTCCTTCAAAATTAGTGGACTTATACATTCGTTGTGGTTAAGGAACAACCCAAGATTTAGTTGCTTGTATAGGGAATTCCTGTACGGTGGAAGGAATAATGCATCCAATAGCTCAGACCTCTAATTGATAGTCATTCTTGGTATGTTTCCATATTTGATGGATTTATATTACTAAATTATGGGTATACATGGCTAAGTGGTACATGCCTTAAAAATATCTCTTGGTCCTTAATAAACTGAATGTAATATCCATATCTAACCCCTCGCTACAGATATAAAGATATACACATATACTGGGGTGGTTATTCACATATCTAAAATATAGTTGACACGTTCCTTAGCAATTTTTATATAATGTTGAGTGAAATAATGTGTGAATTACATATACAACTAGATTTATGTCTAGAATAAAGTGCATTTCATTTGTCATAGTGACGCAACAAAACTGAATTCGGACCCCTAAGGAGAGTTGGTCTACTAGAATCGCTCTGTCAGCATTTCCGTTGGTTTACCCCCACGTGGTTCCTTATTTGATTGGCAATTTTCTTTATCAATTTTGGAGAAAATTGATAAATAAATTTATTTAGCAGCTTTTGATATGATAAATTGTATCTCTCGGCTTATATATTTATCTCCAAACCTTTATAATCAAATTTTAACCCTTCGAACGTATATTAATGTCGACGCTCTGTTTTTAAACAAGCGAATTTAATATATTCTGGCCCCACATATATATCGATGGTCCAATCAAATTTTCGTATCGTACCTTGTTATCCTCCACGTATCTATAGCAAGCGATCACCGTCTGATGGCCCCTTCCCAAATCAACGGCTTGTACGCATATCGCTCGGCGTCCTGGTACGAACTTCAACAGGCGATGGCACGCTTTGAACAGTGGTTTTATGGGGGTCCACCTCGCCACGTGTCGACAACTCTATGGAATCGCTCCGCGACCGGGAAATACCGCTTAATCACCAAAAGCAGTGCGATATGGGCAATCCGCCTCTGCAAATCCACTCGTGGTTTTTGAACAGTGACTGACCAGGGTTTAAGTCGGGCTCCACTATCCTTTGACTCTTTAACTTGCATCTAATCCTCGGGTCAGGTTCTGAAAGTAACACTCGGTCTCGGGAGTTTTTACTATTTACACTGTGTTCGCGACCGTGGATCCTCTACACAGGCCTCGCCTGCGCGGGTTTAATTCACAGGGTTGTTCAGGTAAAATTTGAGGAAACAATAAACAGAAATATGTGGAATTTATACAGTAGTTCGATTATATGTGCACAGATCTCAATCACCTCGCAATTAAACAATTTCTTTACAATTAAGGACTCAAACGACTCTATGGCAATGCGCACTGAAATTATTCAACTGGAAGCAATTGTGAACACACAGATTTGATTGCAGAAATCTCTCCTCTCTTCTTCTCTGCTCTCCCTATATACATCTGAGGGATTACATTTATATACATGAACATTTGTTTGTTCGGTTCCTCTGTGAGGACCGTTTTAGAAAATCAATAGCCTAATTAAAATAATTCAACTAATTGAAATATGACAGATAGACTAACTGAACTATTCGACTTCTACGACTCTAACTGAATTAAATAATACAGTCAGCTGAGGTATCGACACCTAGTTGTTTACAATTTAGATGATTTCGAACCCTCCTAGCCACAACATGCGGACAAAACCTCCTACATTGCTGGCTAGTGTCTAATGCCCCTACATCAGACTCCCAAGGGCAATCTTCTTCATGGGCTCCTGTCCATGAGCTCTTCCATTGATTTTCCTATCTTCTATAACATTCCTTCAGTCATCCAAGTGGCATCTTCCTCTGGCTTGTCCTTCCATTTGATTAAGTACTGAAAGTACTCTTGTCCTCTGGTCCTCTTGAACACTCTTTTGTCCAATATCTTCTCTGGTTGCAATGGTTGTGCTGGAGGTAGCTGCTCTTTCCACTCAATCTGTCCCTTGTCTACTGATCTTTCTTCTGCACCATCATCTTCATACTTGTACAAATCTGCAACATTAAAAATGGGAGATATTCCAACATCAGGAGGTAATTCAATCTCATAATCATTTGCAGAAAATTTTCTAAGTATCTTGCATGGCCCAATATTTTTGAACTTCAATTTGTTATACTGCTTCCTTGGGAACCTCTCCTTTCTCAAGTGTGCCAAAACCTGATCTCCTACTTCAAAATGGACTTCTTTTCTGCTCAAGTCCACTCTGCTTTTGTATTTGATGCTGCTGCCTTGCAGTTTTTGTTTCACCTGTTCATGTATGGTCTGGATCTCTGAAGAAAATTCCTCATCATCTGCACTCCTTAGCTCTGCCTTTCCCAGATTTATTAACTCTGATATTCCTTTGGGGTGAATTCCATACACAATATGAAATGGAATCTCCCCTGTGCTCCTATTTGGTGAGTCATTATATGCATATTCTGCCTGGGGAAAAATATGATCCCATTTCTTGGGATGCTCTCCTGCAAGACTTCTCAACAAATTTCCCAAACTCCTATTCACTACCTCAGTTTGTCCATCAGTCCGGGGATGATAAGATGAGATGAAACTCAATTTGGTACCAATTTTCTTCCACAATGTCCTCCAAAAGTGACCCACAAATCTGGTGTCTCTGTCTGAAACAATACTCTTGGGCAACCCATGCAATCTAACAACTTCTTTGAAAAACAAGTTAGCAACAAGGGTGGCATCACTAGTTTTATAGCATGCAATAAAATGTGCCATTTTTGAGAATCTATCCATCACAACAAAGACTGCATCATTCCCTCTCCGAGTCTTGGGAAATCCTAGAACAAAATCCATACTCACCATGTCCCAAAGCCTGTCCGGAATAGGCAAGGGAGTGTACAATCCTGCATTCTGGCTCCTTCCTTTAGCATACTGACATATTTTGCAATTCTTCACAAACTTGTCCACTTCGGCTCTCATCTTGGGCCAGTAATAGAAATGAATCAGCTGATCATAGGTATTATCAGTACCAAAGTGTCCAGCAAGTCCACCACTATGCTTCTCTTTGATCAAATTTTCTCTCATGGAACATCTTGGTACACACAGTTGGCTTCTTCTGAATAACAAGTCCTCCTGCAGGAAATAATCCAGCCACTGGCTTCTATCTATTAAAACAGGGTTATTACATGCCTCAAATGCTTCTTTAAAATCTGGATCCGTTTTATGCAATTCTTTGAGAAAATCAAATCCTACAACTTCAAAGTTAGTTTCTTGAACAAGCATGTGCCTCCTACTCAAAGCATCAGCTAATTTATTTGCTTGGCCACTTATATGTTTCAAAACAAAATTAAAATTTTGGAGATACTCAACCCATTTATCATGCTTATGTTTCAACTTGGGTTGTTGTACAATATACTGCAAATCATGATTGTCAGAATATAATACAAATTCCCTGGACATCAAATAGTGTCTCCACTTCTTCAGTGCCTGAACAATTGCATAGAATTCCTTCTCATAAGAGGAATAATTTCTTCTGGTGTCATTAAGCTTTTCACTGTAATAGGCCACAGGTCTATCATCCTGACTCAACACAGCTCCAATGGCCTCTCCACTGGCATCACACTTTACTTGAAATGGTTTAGAAAAATCAGGCAGGATCAAAACAGGCTTCTCCGTTATCTTTTGCTTCAAAACTTTAAAATTTCTTTCTGCATCAGTAGTCCATTTAAATGGCTATTTTCTCTTCTTTATTGTCTCAATTATGGGTGCATTGATCTTACTAAAGTTTCTTATAAACTTTTTGTAAAAACTGGCAAGTCCATGGAAACTTCTTACCTCAAAAACATTCCTGGGTGAAGGCCACTCCACAATTGCCTTAACCTTTTCTGGGTCCATCTTCAATCCTTCTGCAGAAACAAAAAAACCCAAATACACCAACTCCTCTTTCATGAATGAGCATTTCTTCAAATTTATCAGTAGTTTCTCTTGGTGCAGCTTCTTCAAGACATGATTAAGATGCCTTAAATGTTCTTCTTTAGTTCTGCTGAAAACTAATATATCATCCAGATACACTATCACAAATTTACCAATGAATTCTTTCAATAATTCATTCATAAGTCTCATAAAAGTGCTAGGTGCATTTGACAACCCAAAAGGCATTACCATCCATTCATACAATCCTTCATTTGTTTTAAAGGCAGTTTTCCACTCATCACCCTCTCTTATTCTAATCTGATGGTATCCACTCTTTAAATCTATCTTTGAGAAATATTTAGCACCACTCAAACAATCCATTAAATCCTCAATTCTAGGCAAAGGGAATCTGTAACTGATTGTGATCTTATTGATTTCTCTGGAATCAGTACACATCCTCCAGCCTCCATCTTTCTTTGGGCTCAATACTGTTGGTACTACACATGGACTCAAGCTTTCTCTGATCAACCCCTTGTCCACAAATTCCTGTACTTGTCTCCTGATTTCCTCATTTTCTTTGGGAGTCATTCTATAGGCTGCCTTATTTGGCAGATTTGAACCAGGGATAAAATCTATCTGATGGCTGATCTTTCTCACAGGTGGCAGCTCATCAGGTAAATCATCCACAAAAATGTCACAGTAATTGTCTAACATCTCTTGTATTTCTACCGGCAAATCAAAAATCTTTGTAGAAGTAAGAACTACTTTAGGTTTGCAAACTAGAGCAAAACTTACCTCTTCTTCTTCTATCTGCTGCAGATATTCCTTCCCTCTCAGCAACAAGGTCTTTGGATCAATCACTCTACTGGATGGCTCTCCTTCTTCCATGGGTATCAATGTATGATGTACTCCATCCTTAAAGAACTTGTAAGTGTTCTTCTTGCCATCATGCATTACTGCTCTGTCAAACTGCCAAGGTCTACCTAGCAGTATATGACACACATCCATGGGCATTACATCACATAGGACCTTATCTTTTTATTTGCCCATTTGCAGCTCTATCTCACACCGTTCTTTCACAACCAGCTGGTGCCCTTTGTGCAGCCAGAAAACCCTGTAGGGAGTTGGATGCTCCCTTGTCTTCAACTTCAAATTTTCTATTACCTCAGTAGAAACCAGATTGTCTGTGTTGCCACTATCAATGATTAGCTGACAGCATTTCCCTTGGACTTTGCATATGCTCCTAAACAAAGTCTTCCTTTGTGCAGGCTCAGTGACCTCTTTGGCTTGCTTCAACAGGACCTTATTTACCACCAAGGATTCTCCCCTCTCTGGAATAATTTCTTCTTCAATTTCTGCCTCTTCTCCAGCCTGGGCAACAACATCATTTCTTGGACCAGCACCCACATTCTCTGGGCACTCATAGTGCTTATGTCCCACTTGCTGACATCTATAACACCTCAACTCTCTACCTCTGCCTCTGTCTCTGCCTCCTCTTCCTTTTCCTTTTTAAGAACCCCTTCTGCCCCTTGCATCATCCTCTGTAGATGCATTCTAAGGTGAGCTACTATTAGCTCCATCCCTGGGTGTAGTAGGTTTTCCTCTACCCCCCTGACTTCCCTTTCCACGGAAAGTACCTCTCTTCTTGGCAGACTATTTCCTCAGGAGTTTCTCCTCTGCTTTCAAGGCCATCTGGTAGGCCTCTTCCACTGTCTTAGGAGACAGGAGACCAATATCATCTTGGATCTCTAGCTTGAGACCATTCACATATCTGGCAGTCTTCTCTGGTGTGTCTTGGAATTGCCCAGCTCTTATGCTTACTCTGTAGAATTCCTCTGTGTATTCTTTTACTATCAGCAACCTCTGTCTCAGGTTCTACATTTGCTTATACAATGTCAGCTGATAATCACTAGGCATGAATTTACCTTTTAATTTAGCCATCATTCTGGTCCAGCTCTTGATAGTTTGCTTGCCAACTCTCCTCCTTTCTGCCTGCACTCCGTCCCACCAAAGTGCAGCATGTCCTTTCAGCTTTGTCACCGCAAACTTGACCTTCTTATCTTCGCTTATCTCTTCATAGTTGAAGCACTTGTTCATTTCGTTAATCCAGTATACTAGTTCTTCTGGATTCAGTCCCCCTGCATAACTCGACACTTCAATTCTGGGCTTAACTGCAGACCCCAGAACAGTTCTAAGGAGCCTCATGTCAGGAGGAATTTCAACATTTTCTTCAGCTTCTTCTATTTCTGGCTCGCTGATGTCTTCAGGATCTGCGAGCTGTCTTCGCTCCATGGCATCCATTCTGGCCTTGACCCTCTGCAACATCCCCAACACCTCAGCATTGGCAACAGGTCTCCTTCTACCAGCACCTCTACCAACTTGGATTTCCATGTCAACAAAACAACTTCAAACAACGGCTCTGATACCACAAATGATGCAACAAAACTGAATTCGGACCCCTAAGGAGAGCTGGTCTACTAGAATCGCTCTGTCAGCATTTCCTTTGGTTTACCCCCACGTGGTTCCTTATTTTCTTGGCAATTTTATTTATCAATTTTGGAGAAAATTGATAAATAAATTTATTCAGCAGCTTTTGATATGATAAATTGTCTCTCCCGGCTTATATATTTATCTCCGAACCTTTATAATCAAAGTTTAACCCTTCGAACGTATATTAATGCCGACGCTCTGTTTTTAAACAAACGACTTTAATATATTCTGGCCCCACATATATATCGATGGTCCAATCAAATGTTCGTATCGTACCTCGTTATCCTCCGCGCATCTATAGGAAGCGATCACCGTCCGATGGCCCCTTCCCAAATCAACGGCTTGTACGCATATCGCTTGGCGTCCTGGTATGAACTTTAATGCGCGATGGCGCACTTTGAACGGTGGTTTTCCGGGGGTCCACCTCGCCACGCGTCGACAGCTCTATGGAATCGCTCCGCAATCGGGAAATACCGCTTACTCACCAAAAGTGGTGCGATATGGGCAATCTGCCTCTGAAAATCCACTTGTGGTTTTTGAACAGTGACTGACCAGGGTTTAAGTCGGGCTCTGCTATCCTTTGACTCTTTAACTCACGTTTAATCCTCGGGTCAGGTTCCGAAAGTAACACTCGGTCTCGAGAGTTTTTACTATTTACACTGTGTTCGCGACCGTGGATCCTCTACACAGGCCTCGCTTGCGCGGGTTTAATTCACAGGGTTGTTCGGGTAAAATTTGAGGAAACAATAGACAGAAATATGTGGAATTTATACAGTAGTTCGATTATATGTGCACAGAGCTTAATCACCTCGTAATTAAACAATTTATTCACAATTAAGGACTCAAACGACTCTATGGCAATGCGCACTGAAATTATTCAACTGGAAGCAATTGTGTACACACAGATTTGATTGCAGAAATCTCTCCTCTATTCTTCTCTGCTTCCCTTATATACATCCGAGGGATTACATTTATATACATGAACATTTGTCTGTTCGGTTCCTCTGTGAGGACCGTTTTAGAAAATCAACAGCCTAATTAAAATAATTCAACTAACTAAAATATGACAGATAGACTAACTGAACTTTTCTACTTCTACGACTCTAACTGATATAAATAATACAGTCAGCTGAGGTATCGACACCTAGCTGTTTACAATTTAGATTATTTCGAACCCTCCTAGCCACAACATGCGGACAAAACCTCCTACATTGCTGGCTAGTGTCTAATGCCCCTGCATCACATAGTGTACACATGTCATCCTGAAATAGAGGATTTCTATGTAAAGTTGAGAGCATTGTCTTCTCTAAGGGTAGTGGTAGGCTACAACCCATGTAAAAAATTGTTCCTACATGAAGAACATGCTCTTTTCCACCACATTGAAACGTTGGCCATTGCTTTTGGATGTGTCTCTAAGCATCCCAAATCATCCTCCTTTGATTAATGACATAACAATAACAAGTTGATCTCTAACATGGTTTGGGAGCCATATGGGTTGATGAAGGAAGTTGTCAAATGATTTGGTGTGGAGCTAGTTGGATTCAAAGTGTGCATTCCAGAGGCAGAATTTATTCTTGATACATGGCGTCATGTTTTATCTGTTCATGGCAGTAGAGAGTAAAAAATTAAAGCTGACAATGTCGTCGCTGAAACTGCAAATAATATTAAGGGGATTCATAATCATATTTTAAAAGAAGTTGATGAAAGTGGGAATTCTTGTCCGATATGCTTCTGTGATATTGAATACTGCTACAGACTCGAAGGATGTGGGCGTGCCTTCTGCAGATCTTGCCTAGTTGAGCAGTGTAACTCAGCCATGCAACATCATGAGGGGTTTCCTCTTGTTTGTGCTCGTGAAGATTGCAACCATTTGTTCTTAGTTGCTGATCTAAAATCCTTGGTCTCTAGTGAGGAACTGGATGATTTATTTAGAGATTCTCTTAGGGAATTTGTGGCTTCGAGCAAAGGTACCTACACATTCTGCACCACCCCAGATTGCCCATCAATATATGAGGTGTCAACTTCAGGTAGACTCTTTGTTTGTGGAAGTTGTTCAATAGAGTTGTGTACAACTTGTCATCTAGAGTATCATCCGTACCTGTCATGTGAAGAATATAGATAATTCAAGAAAGTTCTGGATGCCTCTCTCAAAGAGAGGTGAAAAAGAAAATAGAATCTTAAAAGGTGTCCTGGTTGTGGGTTCACAATTGAAAAAACTGAAGGTTTCAATCACACCAATTGTAAGTGTGGTAAACATATTTTCTGGGTATGCGTAGATTCCTTTGACAATAGTGATAGTTGTTATAGCCATTTGTGTGTTTTACATGGTGGTTATGTAGATGGTGGTTACTAATTGCAAACTCTCTTACTTTTTCTTCATTCTATGTTGAGTTGATGATGTTTATGTTTGTTACGAGTTGTGATAGATATTTCAGTGCATGCGCTTTGTTCCTCCACACAAGCTAAGGTTAGGTTAGTTGTGGTAGTTTAAATGGAGGTGAAGTGACATCAAAGGATAAGAAACTTCTAGTGCTGGAAGGGAGAAGGGGGTGCTTAAAACATATGGAATTATATTCATAAAACTCAACCTTGATTAATATGGGTTGTTGAGTAAGATGGGGAAAAGTAGACATTCTAAGTACATTATAAAGGAGAAATTTCTTAATTATAGGGGGTAAACTAATTATGATTCAAGTGCACACAATAATTATTCAATCGAATGACCTTTGCCACAAAACGTATGTCCCCAAATCTACGTTGCTTTGATGATTTTCTTGATTTGGAAGACAACCCACGAAAGATTTCCCAACTTTTGATTATTTTCTTGATTTGGAAGACAACATGTGAAAATTTTCCCATCTTTTGGGAATAGCTTGCAGGCCAAAAAGATAAACATTAAAGGAAGCATAAATAGAAAAGAAGGGGTATGCCATGGGAATCCTGTCAATAGTTACCTGATAGAACTATATACCTATCAATATTATGTCATGCTTAAAGTGGCAAGGAAAAACATGAAATTCAAAAGTCTAATAGAGTCTTCTAAGGTTGCTTGAGATGATGGTCATATATCCTCTAAAGTTTCCCTTACATGCATCATTAAATTATGAATATGGTGCTCAGCATGATAGTTTGGTAATTAATCATTATTTTTTCCATAGCCTTGGGTATTTCTTGGGAGTACTTGTGTGCAGTGTTTTAAAACTTGGACAAAGTTTACTCGGACTACCATATCAGCTTGGCCAGTGGATTGGTTCAGAGGGCCAGTACCTACTTGGCTGAGTCAGACTATTTTGGTACCAAACCACAAGGCATGACTTGGATGGTTTGGTACCAAACCAGCCCAACTCGGCTGAGTTATGTTATGTTATGCATAGGTCATTCTTTGACCTGTACATTTTTGCTGATATTTTAGAGAAAATTTTCCTGGACAGAAATTTGGCCTTATTTCAGCCTCTTCGCAACCCCTCCATTGACTTTTTCTTGTTTCTGCCAACATGATGTAAATATGCCCATAAAACCTAGGGTTTGAGAAGATTTTTTTAGTGTGACTATGGCATGTTTATTCTAAGGGATTTTGGTAGTTTCCTCCACTGTGTTGCTAGTACAGGCATGTCAATTACATGCCACAAATTTTGTTGCTGGTTGGAGGTATTCTTGCCTGTTATCTTAGATTTTAGGCATTTCTTCAACCTGTTTGGCACATTTTTCTAGCATAAGTTTGGTTGTTGGTAAGCCTGCTAATTTAGGGTATGTATAGACTTGTGGGTTTATCTAGGATCAAAATTTCTGTGTGCAAGTAACAATTCGTCACTTGTGTGGTTTGTTGAAAGTTCCTGCAACAAATTAGTATTTCTTCTCACTGTAATTTTAGTGGAGTATCTCTAGGTTTATAATCTGTAGATACTTGAAGGCCCAAGGGTAAATTTTTGAGGGAGGGTATTACCTTTTGTCATTCAAAAATTATATTTTCCTAATCCTTTTTTAAGGGCCTTTCCCACTCTAGAGGCCATGTAGAGCCTCACTTATTATATATGAGTAAACTTTGCATATTTTGTCTCTAATGGTTTGGAATCATGGTTTTGAATCTTCAAATTTCAGATATATTTTTTCGTTAAAATTTAAATATTATCTGTATTTTTTTAGCAAACCAAGCAAATGAAATTAGATCAGTCTGAGTCATTCCAAGTCCTAGTTGACCCTGTTGAATCTTTAATTAAATTGAGAGGGGGGGGGGGGTGAATCAGTTTAATACATACATAAGCTTTTCAAAATTTCCACCAAATTTATTTACAGCTTAATTTATAAACAGTCTTAAAATGTTGCAGCCAATATTAAATTAATGTGACACCACACTTATGTTGAGAGTAGCAACCAATTAAGCAGATTGAAAGAATCACATCAACACATAAGAAACACACACAGAGACAGCAGATGTAAGTGGAAACCCATAAAGGGAGAAAACCACATCTTATTATTGTTGTGATGCAAAGGCAAGCTCCAACTCCCTCTCACCACTGTTTTCTGCAGGCACCAACCTACAGGAGGCTCCAACCTCAGTCAGCGACAACTGACAGCTATCAAGCTGCAACTTGATAGGGAAGCTCCAACTTCCTCAATTTCAAAACTGAATATTTGCTTATATTCCTCAGATATCAGCTCTGTTCTGTAGCTTCTCTTTCTGCTCTTCTTTTAGTCTTCTCTGCCTTATACTTCTATACTCTGCCTTCTCTAGATTTACTCTCTCTCACTTTCTTGCATATCTAGATGATATTATTTATAAGAATTTTCTTGTGGCTGTTAGCATTCCTCAAAACTTTTGGAATGGACAGCCATACCTCTTCGCTTTCTTCCTTTTCATTTCTTTTCAGCTCACTAAAAAAAATGTAACTGTAGGTGCTTATTTTAATATTACAGTGGGATCTTTGTTTTTCCTCCAGAGACTTGCCAATGCATCACAACAATATAAATCAATTAAAACATTTACATTCAAATAACAATACGAACTCCAGCACACCTCATTTAATCTTTTGAATCGCTACGCATTTGTCTTTTCTTTGGTCGTCTTTGTCTTTTCTGTGACTGTGTTTTATCTCCTTTCAGCTCTGTTTTCTTTTCTGTCCTTTGTGGGGGTGTAATTGCTGCATACGTGTAACTGAGCCTTTTAAATAAATAAAATGTAATTGCTGACTTTTAAATCAGGGCAATTCCAACCCTTTTCATGCCACAAGTGTCTTGTTGATGTGGCGAGTTCCGTAGGCCGGAACATACATATATCATAATTGTATTATGTTACAAATCACCCTCCACACTTCTTCAAAATTCTCATCACTTTATATAGTTTACGCCCTCATTGAAACCATGGGTCAAAACCATTCAATTACTAATGGTATTCATTTTAAAATTCGAGCCAATCCAATCTTCATTCTTCTATACACGAAATGTCCCAAAGGTATTCTTTTCTCTGCCAAGTAATATTTCAATAAAGCTTTGAATCAAATTTCATTCTTTGACCTCGGGCCCACATCGCCGTCGGCGGATCGGTGGTGTCAAACAAAACTTGTGATTGTGATTGATCAAACGGACGCGATGACCACATAAAACATGGCTCATAGCGCAATCAGGTCCGAACTTTGAACAAATGCAATTGGGGCACACAATAGAAAAGTTTCGATTGCGATCAGAACACGGATGCGATTTTCACATATTAACTCCCGCATATAACAGGATCAGGTCCACCACTTCAATCGCAGCATATTACAAAATTCGTGTGATCAATCGGAAAGTTCCGATTGCGATTAAGATCCCGGACGCGATTGAACCTATTAACTCCATCGTACAACGCCATCAGGTCTGCCACTTCAATCGCAGCATATTACAAAAGACGTGTGATCAATCGGAAAATTCCGATTGCGATTAAGATCCCGGGCGCGATTGAACCTATTAAATCCATCGTATAACGCCATCGGGTCCGCCACTTCAATCACAACATATTACAAAAGACGTGCGATCAATCAGAAGGTTCCGATTGCGATTGGGAACTCGGATGCGATTAGCAATAAACTGTGGCATATAACTCGATCGGGTCCGGCCTTTGATCGGAGCACATCACAAAACTCCGCCAATTGAACCTTTTCTCCGATTGCGATTGGGGAGGGGTCCCACCGTATAAAGCTTGGTTCTTATAATAAAGCGCTCCACTTATATAACTGATATATATGTATACTTTGCCAATGGGTTATGCAATTCCTGGAATACATTTTGTATATATATATATATATATATATATATATATATATATATATATATATATATATATATATATATATATATATGTATATATATATATGTATATATATATACTTTGCCGCTGGAGTTAAGCGATTCCCGAAATAATATTTGGGTTATATTAAATGTATAACGCCAGTTGGAGTGTGCGATTCCCGGAATATTATATATTTGTCCTCCAGGTTGGGCGAATCTCGGAATTATAACGGCTCTGCCTCTGCCTCTGCTGCTCTGTCACTCTGCCTTCATTTGCTTCTTTTGCTGCCTTGCTACCTCTTCTTATGCTTTCTCTGCTCCTTGGCTGATGTTTCAAGTGCTCCTCCTTTGTCATCTCCTCTGCCTTATTGCTGGTTCAAGTGCTTCTCCTTTGTGTTCCTTTCCCATCAATGACAACATTTCCAACAGACCCTTGACCGATTCTGAGGCCAAGTCCAAGTTTTAAAACATTTCTCAGGAGTGTGGTGGCTTGGCTAGTACTTGGGACAAAACTTGCATTGACCAAGCATTGGGCAGGCAATGCTTGTTGTACTTGTGAGTGTTGGAAAGTTCTCCCATGTGCATTGGAGTATGGTAAGTCTGAATGAATGGCAGTTTTTGATGTTGCTGGCAGTTTTGGGGATAAGAGGGAGTTTTTTACCTTGTATTTTCCTTTGAAACCCCTTGACTTGAACACAAAGTCATTTGTGATATTTTTTTGAAGGCCATTTGCAAGTAGATTTTGGGGTTTTAAGGAGAATTTCAAGTGATTTAACAGGCTATTTGTAATATTTTGGCCTTAAGGTGATTTTCAGCAGGAAAAATATTCAGTAAACTAACAGTTCTTATTATCTTAAATTTATTTATCGTAGGATATTTTCATCAAGTGCTTGGGTGTCTTGGGAGTGCCATGGAGCCGTCTAGAACCAACATTGAACCATTTGAAGGCATTTAGAATGGGTTTTGATGGGTATAACAGGAAAAATAGAGGCTACATCCCATGGCTGTGGTGCTTACCAGCTAATAGTGAGGTGATTAGGCTTGTGTTAACACAAAGATCCACATTCAAAACCTCTTGAGTGGGTGTAGATGATGCCAGGTGCAATTCCTGGTTGGTTTTGATGGAATAGGGATGCCCCTCATAGCATGGCCACTTAGCTCAAAACATGTATAAGTTATTATAATTACAATGTCTGAAAAAAATTGGGACAACATTTTGATACATAAGATTTCACATTTCTTTTTTCCCTCAAATTCCCATCTTTGAATTTCTAGGCCAGTTTGGTTAAAGCTTGAAATTTTCTTCAAAACCATTATCAAAAATCTTAGACACCATTGGAAATTTGGAATAAATTTAGAGGGTTCTTGGGTAATATGTGAATGATACAATGATAATTACTCTAGGGGTATAAACCAGCTTTTATACTATGTGCCTACACTTTCTGACAACAATCTAGTTGTTTGTCCTGATAAGACATCTGAAATTATGATATAGAGATGCAAAAGAAAAAGAAAAAGAAAGAGGCATGCAATAAATATTGGGAAAGGCCTTGGAAATTGAGGTGAGGGAGGTTCCTTAAGGGTTTTAACATTTTGGAGATGATGCAAACATCTCAAGTAATAGACAAACTATTCTATGATTTTACCTGTCCACCGGTTGGTGCACAAAGCACCTTAGATTCATGTTGGAAGGAAAAAGAGTAGTAAAAAGGTAGAGATAATTGTAGGTAGATGGTGGTATTTGTCTGATTTTATTTAATGCATTTTAAGGGAAACATATTCTATCAACCTGTGATGTAATTGATATTTGTGGTCTATCTTTTAAAGACTCTTAACTATGAGCATTGAGAAGCTTAGCAATCCCTTTGGCAAGCTAAAAACAATGATACCATCTATGTCACATAGTTCACCGAAATTCAAACTTGAGGTTTAAAATTCAACGAACCTAAAGAAAATTCTTAGGTTTGATTAGGTTCTTCAAACCTCATGACCGAAGCTCTAGTTGAATTCAATTTGAATTTGAACTTGAAGGAAAAATTGGGTTTTTTTTATCGGTTTTCTCATTTTTTATAGATAATAAAGTAACGTTTTTATAACCGTAGATCCCTTGACTTAGAATCATTTTTGCACTTTTTTGTTCCCTCTTCACTCAACCAACTTGTCTCCATTTCCCATGTCACTGGCGCTCTTTCCATTGTTGCTGACCCTTGATCCTACTAACCTTATTCGACCATGTGATTCCTTTATGCCAATTCTAGTCTTAATTCTCTTCTCTGTGGAATTCAACCCTCCATTAACATTGCCAGATGGACCATATACCTGCTAGGTTGATGATTCACTACCCACAAAGACTTATTTTGTTTGCGATTTTCCACCCTTTTTGTGCTCAACCTCCAGGGGATTTGATATGGCTCACAACTCAAGCTGTGGCCTATAGTCTGTGCCACACCCACAACTCAAGCTATAGCCTGTACCATGTGCCATGGACCATGGGGTTTGCATCTAAGACTAGTCACCACTGTATTCAGACTCTATAGATAATTAAAAATGTATATAAATGGGCCTCATCGCAAACTTCATCTGAACCTCTTAAAAGAAAATTGAATTCAAACTGAACCTAATTATTGTTGAACCCAACATCATATTTGAACTATTTGACTTAGGATACCACAAAGAGGTTGATAACATTAAGGGGATCTTAGATAGAAACTGAAGGGATCAACACCCTGAATCTGTTATTAGAGGTATCAAGCCATAGCTTTATTTTGAGTAAGAATAAACAATTAAAGATGAGAGGGAAGCGTAATTGGCCATATTCTTAAATGTAAACAAAATCATTTCTACAGAATGTTGAAAGCTAGATCAAAATAATAAATAGGTCCTATTGTAAGTCTAAACATAGTCCAAAAAATAACCAGTCTGTGTAAAATCAAATAAAGGTCATTACCATTTTTTGGGTTGACAAATTCCCCCCTGAACCAATATATGTGAAAATGTCTAAATGCAGCTCCCTTCAGTACTACTGCCCCCACTTCCAGCCTCTATTACTCTGTTTCCTCCATGGGATATGCTTTCATTCCAAATGCTGGATAATATGGAACTAAAAAATGATTACAGGGCTAGCGCACGGAAGCTGCATTAACCGGTAAGAATTGCATTCGCATTGCTGGAAAAAAGGCGGTACGAATTAATGTCAATTGATTAACTATGAATTAGTAAACTTAATTAAAAATTACTAATTATACTATAATATTAATTGATTAATTAATTATTTTTTTATGTTAGGGGCTTAGGGGTTAGGGGAATAAGGGATTAGGGGTTAGAGGATTAGGGTTCAGGGGTTAGGCGATGCACCATGAGTTGATTTACATGTGACTCTATTGGCCTACCATGGTGGTGTATATCAGTTGGATCCCACCAAATTCCCGATCATATTAGACCAAGGTACAAAGAAAGGACACATGCTTGTGAGAGGTGTGATCAAAACATGCACTAAACCCATTTACCAACCCATATTAATAATCATTTACCAATGTTGGATCTCACTATTTTAGATAGGTTCAAGTTTCCGCAACCTTGTTCCAACATGTGTAACCTTGTCTACTCCACTAATCACCTTATTTAGTGTAGGGTCCTTTCCATATATGAATCATGAGGACTTCACCTTGTAAAGAAATATCTTATAATGTTCATTCATAAAGGAGGTTTTTAAGTTATGAGAAAGAAATGCAATATATTGTAGGTATTGGGGGGATATAATTGGGTGTATCGGTGGAGGGGGGTGGGGGGAGGCTTTAGAGGTATTAGGAAGTATACAACTAGGTATTTAATAAAAATATGGATCCTTAATAGGAAATATGTATTAGGAGGGGGATTCAAGAGAATGATTTTGGGAGATCTTGATCAATATCTATGGAAATTGAGGGTTAAAATCCCATGAATGCATGTGTTATGTCACGATTTTATATGTGAAGGTCTTGTGAGATGACCAGATCAACCTACTCCTACAATTTATGTGGTTTACAATGAATGGCTATTTTCTCAAGAGGATGTTATTTGTTTCTTTATTTTGTTATGTTTACAAACAATATAACTTGAATTATTCATTAAATTTATTTATTGTTACCACCAATCAACATATTTGATCCTAATACTTGCCAATAAAAGCTTCTCTTGTGACATTATTTTTTATTTATTTTTGGTTTGTTAGCTATTCGAGTCTTGTGGGACTTGCAACATTATTATATATATATTTTTTGGTTTACTCAAATGCGTTTCCTTGGGTGCCCTCACATGACGATAGGATCTGACCCGACCCACTTGAACACGTTTCCTTGTGTGGCCTCACACGACACGACCCGATCGAACCCTACCTGACCCACCTGAACGTGTTTCCTTGGGCACCCTCACAGGACCCAACACGACCCAACTCAGACATGTTCCTTGGGCGCCCTCACACGACCCGACCCGACCCAACCTCACACGACTCGACCCGACCCGACCCGACTCGACCCAACCCAACCCAACCTCACATGACCTTACCTGACCTGACCTCACACGACCTGAACTCACACGACCCGACTTGACACTGCGACCTAACATGACCCCACCTGACCAGACTGGACCTACCCGGACAAAGGTAATTCAGATGTGAAGCTTGCAAAAAGGCTAAAGGGATGACATGCATGAACATAGGAGAGGGTAATAGAAAGTTCGAGAAAAAGGCTAGAGAGGGAGAGCTATTGAAGGAAAATAATGGCTAGAAGGCCAAGATGTTAAGGTTAAGTGGCCTTCGCTGAGAAGCTAAATCACAAATTTTATGACACTGTATTGCAACATGCACTGAATGATATGATCTAGCTAAAAGGGATGTTGATATTAAATAACTTTGCATGGTCATGGAAATTTAAGCACATGAGAGTATTGGAATGCATAATATTTCTTAGACTGAGGGAGATCACATTACCATTATTCAGCCACACTGTGCATGATTTAAGGGTGTTTCACTCTAGTTGGAGTTGCGATGGATATTGTGCTACATGCCATTGCTCTTGTTGCACAAGGTTCCATGGTGCTTGCTTCCTCGGGGAAGTGATTAGGGGTGCTTTAGGGGTGTCTTCACCATCAATGATTATGTGGTTATGTGTGAGGTTATATTGGCGTTGTACAAAAATTAAGTAATGTTGAAGGAAAAATGTCATGTTGAAGTCAATTGCCAAGGTGACGCGCACATTAGTCAGTACTAGGTGAGTGAAATTCATGAATTGCAACTCTTGAAAGTGTAATCTCTCACCATGTCAAAGGAGTTGGGGAGGGCCCACATTGGGCTACAATTTGTGCGGTAATCACAATAGAAATATTGTAATGAAAAAAATGGTAAATATTATTCAATACACAAGACATTGTATTTTGAAAAAGTTATAATTAAACTTCTAAATTATTCATTCATTAAAATTAAAGATAATTTTTTAAATATATATATATATATAATCATTTTTAATATTAAACATGTTATAAGTTAAAGAGAAATTAATAACAATTAAATATAACAAATATATTATTATTTTTGTTAGCTTGACCTAGCTAACATAGTAATAGCTAACATAATAATGGTCAATTAAATCACCCTAGTAAAAAAATAAAAAATGTATTATTATAATCCTATAAAAATTAATAAAATAAAAAAACAACATTACAAAATATTCTGTCGTTACAAAATGCTACAAAATGTTACAAAATATTTACCATCTTCATTGTTTCGACTTTTGGTCTAAATGCCACAATACTAGCGGTTGTCCCCACACCGTCGCAATACCGACGGTTGTCCCCAATACCATCGCACTACTGAAAAGTGTCTCTAAACGTCACAATAGCAACGCTTATCTCCAAATGTCGCAGTACCGACTCATGTCTTAGAAACGTCGCAGTTTTGACGTTGTGTCCCAAAACATTAGTATTCTGATGACATACCTAAATGTCGCAATATCGAAGATTTCCCTATACATCACTATAGCAATGTTTGTTGGTGGGATTTAAAAAATTGAGAAAATTTGGGGAAATTTCCGACAATACGTCAAAAGTGTCGCAACTAAAGTGTCATAATTTTTACCAAATGTACTAGTGTACTCATTTCATCCTCTTCCATTCTACGAAAGGGTGCTAATTCTAGGGGTTCTTAGTGAAGTCTGTCACACTTCAATGAAACTAAAATAAATTGCAAAAAGGAAATGACAGAAAGGAAGCTAAACTAAATTTCTGAAAAGAAATGACACGAAAGAAACTAATTTAAATTGCAGAAAGGAAATGACGGAAAGGAAAATAAAATAAATTGTTGAAAAGAAATGACAAGAAAGAAACTAATTTAAATTGCAGAAAGGAAATGGCATGAAAAAACTAATTTAATTGTAGAAATGAAACTAATTTAATCCACACTTAACATGGCCAATCGACTAAACACCCTACTTATCTTATGCTCTATCTATGCAACTATTCATGACCTAGTTCTTATTTGAAGAGGTGTTTCTTGCAGTATGGAGGAAAAAGGGATAAATATGCTAATGGAGGGCTTGAACACATGGGACAAGGCTTAGAGGTGGAAAGAGGGGTTTGAAATTTATTAAATCTTATAATATCGCAAAAATTACTTGGAATGGAATGATTTGAAAAGTGCGATGGCGGATGTAGTGTACCTAGAGGGGATAATATAGAGTACAGAGGGAGGTACCCAAGGGAATAATATGATGTATTAATATTATTCCCTTAGGTACCTCCCTCTGTACTCTATATTATCCCCTCTAGGTACACTACAACAGAGAAGTGGGAGTATAGTTCGAGAGCGGGAGCGGAATGCGATTTGCGAAAAGAGTAAAGGTTGTGATCTGCAATATGCGATATCGCAATATTGCAATCGACAGACAAAAGCAGTAAGTCTTAAAGGAAAAGGGTAAATGTTTGTGAATTGCGAAATGCGATGGGTGAAGTGGTGGTGGGACCGGTGGCAGAGTGTGATGATAATATTGCAATCGGTGTCGGGAGTGGTAAGCATTAACGGGAACCAAATAAAAGTGCGATTTGAGATTTGCGATGGGGATAAAAAATGTGGGATGTGATTTGCAATAGGATAAAAACTGCAGGATGTGATTTGCGATAGTCGGTGTGGTGGAGTACAGAGAGATATCGCAGTCGGCATTTGGTGTGGTAATTCTTAAAAGGAAAAAGGAAAAATATGCGAAGTGTGATTTGCGAAAAGGCGAAGTACGGTAATGGGAATTTCGAGGAGCAACGGTGGAGTGCGATAACAATATCGAAATTGGTAGAAAGGAGCGATAAGTCTTAAAAGGAAACGGGAAAATATGTGAAGTGAGATTTGTGAAAAGGAAAAGTACGGTAGCAGGAAGTTCAAGGAGCAAGGGCGGAGTGTGATAACAATATCGCAATCGGCAAAAGGAGCGGCAAGTCCTAAAGGGAAACAGGAAAAGATGTGAAGTGTGATTTGTGAAAAGGCGAAGTATGGTACTGGGAAGTTCGAGAAGAAAATGGCGAAGGTCAACCTATAATGTTTGGAAGTTTTTTTTCATTAAAATGTCTGCGATAGATGTAAAACATGAAAACGAAGGAATAGAAGGCAGACATAGTTGTTTTGAAGTGTTTTTTGGAATAAAAGGGTGCGACAGCTGCAATAATTGAAATTGAAGGGAATAGAGGCGTAACAACAGAGATGGAAGGGAAATGGGAAATGAAGCAGGGAAGTGTCAATGAACTTCTTCCTGGTGAATATTCTTGTACTTGCAATCAACCCTGCCTACTTATGCAAAAAAAAACAGACAAGTGTGTGATAAAAACAGTAAAAAGAAAGTAGTTTTTTGGCCTGTGGGAAAGTCTACCCCCATCAAGCTCTATTGAAAGAGATGAGAAGGGAAGTATAGATCCATAGATTTTAGATTTTTATCCTCTATTCTATTACTCATAAGAAAAGAAAAACCTACAACAAAAATTCAAAACAACAACTTGAAACTATCAGAAGCAAGATTAACTAAATGAAATAATTAAAAATATCTACTAGATAGAAACAAAACTAGCTAAATGAGAGAAAGGAAAGAATGAAAAAAACACAGAAGCTAAGGTACATGGATTGGGCCCTAACCCACGAGTCTCACTTCCTAAAACTAGATCAGTAAAACAACATATGTCTACTCATTGCATTCCAAAAACTACAGTCTTATTACATCCTGAAGGTCTTAAACAACAAAAGCCTAATAGAGTGGAAAATGAATGGCATGGGATGGAATGGAATGGACTGCATCGAATGGACCAGAATCCACCGGAATCAAGCCTAATTAGCTCTTGATCAACTTTATTTATCCTCAAGGGTAGCTACCAATAGCTCCTAAAAAATTGTTAATGAGTCCACTTGACTCCAAGTGAAGTATGACTTGAGTGCACTTGGTCTTGAGTTGCTTGGCTGCCTCTATAATTCAATTTGCTGGAGGGGATCTAATGAGGATCCTTTGTTTTCCTTTGAGAGTTAAGGAGGGTGGAAAACCCCCTTGAATCTCTCCAATATTTCTCAATAATTTCCTGATATTGTGCTCATTTATTCTCCAATCTTGATCTTCCAATGGCAGGGAGCAAGTCCCTAAATTATCTCTTTCTCCAAATTTGCATAATCTGCCAAATATTCTCACAATATTCTACAAAAATAACCAATATTAGGCACAAATATACAATTACCTTTAAACCTTCCTAAGAAAATAATAAATCATAAGAAAACATTATTAAGTGTAGAAGGAGAGATTTAATATATATTTTTATGTGCATAAGAAAGGTAAATGGGCCTAAGAAAGGTTATATGGGCCTTAATTTATGTTTAACTTAGAGTACCATCAGTTAGCTTGATATTATGGAATTTTCTAGAGAAATTTATAGTTACTCCATTTGCAACCATCACTTGACACTCTGGTGATGGGTATATGAAGAAATTCAATTCCTTGGCTACCTTACAATGAATAAAATTATGGGTACTACCTGAATCAATCAACACTATTACCTTTTTATTCTTGATATGTCCTTCTATATTGAGAGTTTTAGGAGTGGTAATTCCTGCCAATGCATTACACGATATGGTCAGACTCATTTATTCTTTATCTGGGGTTGGTTCTTGGTGTATATTCTCTTCTTTTGAATTTTATTTTTCATTTTATTCCTCCTCTTCACAATCTATGTAAAATAATTTCTTCTTAGCACACTTATGACCTTTAGTGTATTTTCTATCATAACTGTAGCAAAGCCCTTTTGCTCTTTTTTCTTCCAATTTTTGTGGTGTCAACCTTGTAGGTTGTGGAAGTCTAGGAGTATTAACACTTCCATATTTATAGATGTGATTGGTAGGCTTCCTTGTCAACATAATTTTACATTCAATTTTTCTTGCCAACCTGAATGCCTTCTCTAATGAATTTGGTTCCCAAAGGCAAACATCATGTTGGATGTTATCCTTTAAAGTCCCTATGAAGACATCAATCTTGTGTTCCTCTGGAATATAATTTAACCTTATATTCAATTTTTGGAAGTCCTCAATGTGATCCAGCATTGAACCCTTTTGTTTGATATTTATCAATTGGTTAAAGAAGGTGTTTCTCTTTGTATCCTCATACTGTGCTATCATTTCCTCCGTAAAAATTGTCGAAGTGACAATTTTTTTACAGGAGAAAAACCATCGATACCATACAAATGTATTTTTTATAAATGAAAATTTTCATTGCATACCTTTTGTGTGTTTTGCACATTATTGAGTTAAAAATATTGCTCCATCTGCAGTATCCATGTTACGGGATCCTTGCCATCAAAATTCCTGATATCAATCTTTGGAATATGGTGGGTCTTAAATCCAACATTAGAGTTTATGAAATCACGATTAAGATTTATTTTTTTCTCATCATGCTTTTCCTCTACTATATTTTCACCATTAGGGATCATTTCTTGTATCAAATTTGTCAAACCTTCCTTCAAACATTCCATGTTTGCTTTTAGATCATTCTTCATGTCTTCCATGTTTTCTTTCATATTTTCTTCCATGTCATCCATCTTAGCTTCCATGCCATTCTTCAAACCATCTATCTTAGCTTCCACACCTTTCTTCAAACTATCCATCTTAGCTTCCATGCATTTCTTCAAACCATCCATCTTAGCTTCCACGCCTTTCTTCAAAACATCCATTTCATTTTTTGTTTCTCTTTGCAAGAGCGAAAGTTGATGCACTTGCTCTTGTAATTTTGATATATCATGTTACACTTCTTCCTCTTCATCAGTCATAGTAGAGCATTATGAGGGCTTAATGGGCATTGAGAAATTTAGAACCCAATACTTATATGCATGCTTCAATATGCCCTTGGAATCACTTAAAACTGATTTTTCAAACAAGACTTATGCAATTTGAAAAAAAATTACGCACCTTTTTCTTGATTTGTAGGAGCTCGATATTGAAATTGATGTATATGTAGTTTCAAATATTCTTTCCAATGCCACATGTATGACCTGATTTGGATTCTTCAAGACAAAGTTATGCCCAATCTCCCACAACGACCAAATTATGGACTAGTTCAGTAGATCAAACTTGTATTGTGTGCCACGTGTCATTGTTTCCTCCTTTGGCTCTGAAATCGATACACAAGAAACTACGGTCCGTGTAATTTCAACCACTTTTTATATAATTCCAATCCGATGATTAGAGAGAGAGTTATGATGATTTTCCCAAGGTTGCCTCTTTGTGATGAAATTCGGGATCCTGCAAACATCCTAATTTCCACATATCATATCTTCGAAAAAATGACCAAGGGACTACACTAGTAATATAGGGACCTAACATAATCTAGGGTGGGTATTAAAGGAAGATATGAAATTTTTCTAGGTTGATAGAAGTGTCTGATGCAAGTGTGAAGTCTTCAATGATTTAGTTGAGCATCATAGCTTCTCTTACGGAAATAAATCTTGCACTACAAGGAAAAGACCCTCTAACGGATGTTTTCCTGGAACCCCTTATAAAAATACCCCAAAAATCCGTTTTTGGAAAAGGTTACTAGAGGAGGTTGGTGGGTGGAGGTTTTTGCAGATGTTTTTTGTCCGGTGTGCTAATCATCCTAAACAACCCGATGCGTTCAACAAGAGAAAGCACTAGTGCACACAAAACATTGGCACACCAGACACACTGCACTCCATACAAACCCACCCAGTGCATCTTATTACTGTAGTGCACCGGTGCTTTACAAAGATTCTGAACCAGTGCATCATAAAAACCTGCGCCAAAACAAAAACCGCCTGGTGCAGTCTTAAGAAACAGCACCAGTGCACCTATAAAACCTTGCGCGCCAGAACAGGGTTAAATAAAAAAAAATTACGGCCAAAAAAATCCATTTTTCACTTTTCTCAATATTCTAGAGCTCTCAAGCACCAGTGCAATTTATCCTTATCTAATTCGCCCTGAAATTGGTGCTCCCATTGCACCCATTGCACACACTGCTGTTGTGCATTGCCCACCAATCTCTAGCTTGAATTTTGCAAAATGGTGTGAAATTTTTCTTTTTCAAATTATACAGCTAATATGCCTCCTTGACGGCCAAATGTACAGGTATTTTTCTTTTTTTTCCATAATTAAGCCTTTTAGCATATTAGAATTTCAAATTACCTTAAAATTAACCTTTTAAAAGAAAAAAAAAAAATCGCGCGATGCGCTCGAGCCGTTCGGCTCATACCGCTTCGTGGTGCTGCCTGTAAATTTACAAGCCTCACCGCAACCGGTGCTAATGGTATCCGCACTATTTCCGAGGCAGTACCAAAAGGTGCACTGTGTTATTTTAAAATTTTTAAAAAAGTGCGGTGCGGTCGGTTACCCGGCCGCACTGTTGACTATGTGGAATAGTGGCAATGCAGTGCGTTGACTTAAATATCCTCCCCAGGGTAGGTTATTTTGTCAACGCACCGCATCCCGCATTTCGACAAGGTCAACGGTGCAGTTTGGTGAAATACCACACTGTTGAATATGTAATGATGTCAAGAGGTCGGTGCGCTGACCGAACTATACGCCTCGGGGCGTATAGTTTAGTCAGCGCACCACACTCCTGACACCATACATAGTCAACGGTGCGCTGAAAATTTTCAGGTGCACTGCCTCCGGTGCGTTGAATATTATCTGGTGCATCGCCGCCAGTGCGTAACAAAAAAATACACACCGGAACTGGTGCATGCTTGCTTTTTGTAGCGCACTGACTGTTTTGTTTTTTTTGTTTTTTTCAAAAATAAAAATAAAAATAAAAAAAATAAAATATATATATATATATATATATATATATATATATATATATATATAGATATATATGTATATTCCTAAATACATGTCTGATTTAATAAAAAAAATTGTATTTAATATGTAAATCATTCAGAGACGTGAAAGGAGAGAAGAGGGGGAAGAACAACAACAAGAGGCAGACCCATATAACATGGTTCGCCTATGGGAGGTGTTAGGGTCCTATAAATATAGGATTCATAATTTTTGAATTGACTTTGATAGTCTTGTAAATATTTACATACCTTGCTTTCTGCAAGTTTTTTTCCCATATTTTGAAAACAATAAATAATAAAAAATGAAAAAAGAGGTAAAATGTCCTAAAAGAAAGATCAAAGGACTTAGAAAAATATAGACCCCAAAAGAAAAAAGAGAAATAAGCCTGAAAGTGAGCAAGTCCAAATGCCACTACTTTTATTTTTACTGCAAGAATAATGATTATGTGCAGAGTGTCAATAAATGCCATAATCCATGATCAGTTAAACAGTTTAATCTTAAATTTTCATGCTTTCAATTTCATCTTCTATATAGAGAATACAGATTTGTCAAATAGTTTAAATTTGACAAATCAGTAGATAGGTAGAGAATAATGAGGAGCTCAATAGTTTAATCTGAGCCCTCAGATGAAATAAGGTAGACTTAGATAGTTTGATGCTTTTAAAGAAAAAGTTTTAAGGTTTCAAGCCTAAATGCACCTACAAAATGAAGAAAAAACATTAGAAATAAATTTGGGTAGGTAGAAAGCAGTTGACAATCATGTAACAAGCATCATCGGGAAAAATCACTAATTTTCCCTTCCCTACAAGTATTCAATATTCTAAACTATCAGTAAAAAAGGCTCAGAGAATTTCTCTGACTTTTGTTGGGCCTGGACCCAAGGCTCGATGACTGATAAGTTAAAAATATTGAGTTCTACATTAAATCCACATTTCTCAGCATTTACCCTTCATTCATACCTCAAAACCCCTTTTTCCTAAGTAAAGACACATTCTTACTTAGTAAAATTGAAAACCCTAAAATAATTAATTTCATTCCCTTCAAAATCATTCATAAAACCCTCAAAATTACATTTATCCTAAGTATTAGTAAAGTAATATAAAAGATGAGCAATGCTTTATTTTACACTTTACTTAGAGATAACACGTGTTTTGTTTCATTTTGATATCCCTTTATTCATATTAACACCTAACTTATTGTAGTAAACCCTAATCACACCCTCCCATATATATTAAATCCCTTATATTTAAATTAATCCCCAAAACCCATTATTTTACTTTTAGACCAAAGTTTATTATCCCCATGTGCGTAAAATAAAACCACGCCCTACAAACCCC
Organism: Pinus albicaulis; assembly: GCA_034641835.2. Classification (NCBI taxonomy): domain Eukaryota; kingdom Viridiplantae; phylum Streptophyta; class Pinopsida; order Pinales; family Pinaceae; genus Pinus; species Pinus albicaulis. The sequence continues at coordinate 598,611,759 of CM076571.1, read as the reverse complement.
TTCAATCTAAACGTATCCTTATTGAAATAATCCTGCCCCCTATAGTTTTTACAAATTGTTAAAATTTGTTAAAAACTATATAATATATAATAATCAGCACTTGCATATGTTTTTAGTGAAACATTTTATAAATGTTTTAATTTAAAATATATATTATATTTTCGCGCCCCCCTCCCCCCCCCCCCCCCACCTATTTCATAATGCCTGAACTGTAAACTTTATTAAAAAACACATTTTCATAAAGTTTAAATTCTTTCCCCGCTATCATATTAACTAAAGCTTAAACGTATTTCATGTTTATTTCTTTAAAGTCATATCCCACCACATATGCAAATATCCTGGCCCCACCTCCCATTTCGGCACATCTCCCAAATGGATCTGGACCGTTCGCTTTTAAAACTCAGATATTACGGCAGACATCCAATATCGTGTAAAAAATTTGCACGGTCACCCCCATGCCAAAGCTGCATGAAATAAGTGGTTTGACGATCATATCTCTCCCCCACATGTCCTTCAATTATTGGATCGCATGGGTTCAAGCTGAAACCACTTACTGCCAAAATGCCGCGCGATAACCACTATGGTTTAAATCCCATTGAACTCTGAAATCACCCTTCCCACTAATGCGACCAATCATTCAATGCCTAGGTAATATTACCAAAATGCATATTAAATCTTATAAATGCATTCATCCCTTTTTATTTTGCATTAACCTGTTGTTCACGCCTCCCTCACTATAAAAGAATCCTTTTTTTGCCATTTTTATGCCCGAAAAGCCTGCATAATTTGCCTTGCAAACCTTTCAAGACCACTGGAAGCTTCAGTTCATTTCCAGAAACCTCCAAAGCCATCAGAAATCTTTTGACGCCTCAGAAACCCTGTTTCAAGACCTAATACCTGCAAAAAAGTTATTCTTCAAGAAATTAACCTTCTCGTCATCAAAAAGAGCTATTTCTGTCAATATTGAACCTTGTGAAGCCTATTTGTCTATAGAAAGACCTTAATTGCCTTCAAAGAGTGTATTTGTTGTAGAAACCCTGATAAAACCACAGTTTCGAATAATTTAACCTGTTTTAATCAAAGTTGAAGAAATTTAACCTTTTTCAGACCTTTTGAAACCCTTTGAAAGATTCAAACTCTTTTACCAATGCTCATAATCCTAAATTGTTACACTCAATTACTCAATGCCAACAAAGTTAAACCTCCAAAGTAAAAATTCATTTCACAGGTCTTCCCAATTGATCAAAGTCATTATCCCTTCTTTCAGACCTCTGTTTCATCAACAAATTGTTTTATTTTTGCAGGTTATTCTCAGAATATGAAATTGGGCCAACAGTTTCAATGCTAGTTGACAAAATTGTTTGCTCCAAATTCTCAGATTTTAATTCAAAAGCTTCATTCAACAAACAATTTGTATACAAAGAAAGAATAAAATCAAGTCAGAGAGAGATTAGAAAGATGAAATTACACAGTGAATGGTAAAAGTAAAGTAAAAATTCACAGTGATAGTGAAAACAGAACAGTCAAAGAGCATCAGAGTTAAAGTATATCAGATGAAAGTCACAGTAAAGGTTAAAACAAAGTTACAGAGCAGTCAAGGTAAAAGGAAAAACTAAATACAAAGGCAGTAATGGTTAAACAAAGATGAAAATACTTTCACCAACAACAATGTAGTTATCCAAAGTGAAAGTAAAAAAAGTTAAAAGAACAGTAAGGTTAAAAGATGAAAACAGAGCAAGAAGGGACATTTTTACAAAAATTTCATGTTTAAGTCATTGTTTTGCAGAAACTATTGTGACCAATCCAAGATGAAGTTTTCAAAATTGAAGGATTTTTATGTTCCTAATATTTCCAACTACAAAAAACTCTCTCATGTTTCTAACAAACATTATGAGTTTGGAAATATTAAACAATATTTGAAAGCACTTTTTACAGAAAATTCTTGTTAAGTCATCGTTTTGCAGAGAATATTGTAGCCAATAAGAAATACATATTACAAAATTGGAGGAGGTTTACGTTCCTAAGAGGCCCATCTACAAAAACCTATCTCACTTTTTGTAAAGGTATTACACAATGACAGATACATGCACATATTTACAACCTATTTTTCAGACTGTGCAAAGCTCTGTTTTACACATCTTTTTTCAGAGCCTATTGTGAAAATCTGGAGAAGAATTTTAGGGAACCGAGAGAGGTTTATCTCAAAAACATGTTTATCTACAATAACATATTTCACGTTTTACAAATATATTTCAGATTGAGACATACAAATGTATCATTGGACTATAATTTGTAGAATTTCTGGAGCAGAATGCACAAAGAAAGGAAACAGTTAGTGACTTGGATGCCTCATCATCAACTAAGAGTTGATATCAAATTTGAATTATCCTCTTTGTAATCACCTATCCATAAAAAATAGTTCCAGATAGATTCATTGGTTTTGAGTGCCCTTTTATTAAGTTCTATTTATTTAAAACAATTTGAGATATTTGTACACCAATCTTGATATTTTTTCAAGATATTTTAGTTTAAGAAATTGTATAAATACTTCACTCTTTGAAGTATCCTGGTGGAATAAAATATTTGGGATTGTTATAGTCATTTCTTCTTGGACGTTAAAGCTTTTGTGTGTCAAAACTTTGAGTAGAAGGCTGGATCAAACAAAATTGGCATCATACTTCAGGATTCCTGTGATGAGCTATTTGGAGTGAAGTATTTTCTTCACTTGTAATTGTTTCATTTCTTTGTTACATGCATCCACTTATGTTTATGCTAAATCTAATTGTATAACTAGGAGCATTACTACAGGATTTGTTAAGAGCACCCTGTTTTTAACTAGTTATCATTTATATGTTTTCCTCTGATTTATAGTGTAGGGAACCCTTAATTGCTCCCTCTCTCGTTTGACCTCCTCCTACTACTTCCTTTTCTGGATTTAAGGATTCTTAAGTGCCCTTTATCCCAATCATACCACCTCACAAAAACAACTTTCCAAGATCTCCAATGGTTATCTATCTTGACCGGAAGACATTTGACCTTTTTTCCCTTGATCCCAGTCCTATTTTCTTGATTATGACTCCATAGCCCACTGGACAAATAGATTTCCCACTATCCATCCTTTCAAGTGTTTTTTCCCACCAAATATACCAAAACAAAACCAAAGTTTCACTTTCATAAGTAGCCTAATATTCAAAAATTAAAACAAAGTTAAAATTTAAAGAGAGAGCCCTCTCTGAACCCTAGGAAGGCTAGATCCTAGAGTTTTAAGTAGGTTTATGGTTACCTCAGTGACTTCTCTCTTGAACTTGGAGAAATTACTGAGTGATAATAGGAGGCACGAGAGAGGGGGAGGGATGCGTACCCTCGCCCTATTACAGCAGCTACCCAGGGGCTCCTAATGCAGGTAGGCCTCCTCAAGTTCTATAGGAGGCTACTTCCCTAATGGGCTATGGTGTGTTTTTGAGACATCTTATCTGCATGTGGAATGCCCACCAAATTGATTTCCTGGTTGGTCATAACCAGTGGTACATGCCCACTAAGGAGGACATATATTTCATTACAGGGCTTTCAAGGAGAGGGGTGGATTTTCCCTCTTTCCCAGAGGTTCCAGTTGGCTATGCAGTAGGGAGTCAATTGGTGTACTCCCAGACATACATTAGCACAGATATATTGTCTCCTTTAGATTTTCGGGTCTTTGGAGGTCAGTTACGTATTGGTGCATTTGGTAGCCAGGAGGTGAGATTCCTCTCACTTCTGATTTCGACCATTTCACATAACACTAGTGACAGGCAACACATTAGTTGCTCACTTATATATTATGTTGATTCTTTAGTACAAGAGCCATGACTTGTCAGGTGGTCTACCATTTGTTTGCCGTAATTTTGTACAACCTTAGATAGATGTCATGCTCATGCACAAGGGAGGGTCAACTTCGATTTTTCTTCAGAGATTTTTTGTTTATCTTTTGGGAGGTTTCCAGAGATGAGGCCTACTTTTTTTCGGCAGCCTCGTAGGCCAATGTTCGAGGCAAAGATGCAAATGTGGGGATAGATGATGCCCAAGAGGGTCGAGACTGTGTTTTCCGTGAGGATATCGCATGATGCACTAGAGTTACTAGCCAGTGTTGATGAGCATCCCTTCATTATGGTCCCCTGTCCTTATGTTGGTTCTGATTGGGGAGGATGTGCCAACATCCTCTTCACAGATGATGAGCCACTGGATGATGGAGGTAATATTATTGTTTTATTTAAATTTATTCTAACATGTTCTTTAACTTGTTTTTATTAAATTGTGTGATGAAATTGTCTAATTATTGTTGTGTACTTTTATATATTTTGCAGACATTGGGTCTTTTGATGGTGAGGACATGCCAGCACCACCAAATGATCCAGGTGTGGATCATGATGATGATCATGCTATGCCAGATGTTGAGGATCATCAGGAGGCTGATGCAGAGACCTCGCTCCTACCGGTGACTCTGGATGCAGCATGTCATAGGAGCTGACCTTAGTTACGCAACCGAGAGGATCGCCATGTCATAATCATGGTCGAGATGACAGGATCGACAATCCGCGAGTGTCGACGCATCATCCTACGATCATTCACCTCACGTCATTCCAGATGAGCACTTCCACTAAAGACGAGCAACAATCATCATGGAGAGCAAGATAGACCATCTATCACGTTCAGCTGCCAACTCGCAAGATCCAAGAAGACTCATGATCATGAGTAGGCTAGACCATCGACTGTCGAGGTTGCACCATTGACTGAGCACACCTCGACTAGTACTAATTATATTGATGTTGTAAAACCAGTTGATCCATGAAATTTATATTACAGTTGTATATTTTTGACATTATTCAGTTTTATATATATATATATATATATATATATATATATATATATATATATATATATATATATATATATATATATATATGGTCCATGTATTTTATGTTCATGTTGCGGTTGTACTTAATTTACATGTTGGTGATCATCATGATATGTATATTGTTAGGTCATGTTATATATGTTCATTTAATGTGCAACTTGCAGATATATATGTATGTGATAGCAGTTTTTTGACATGAGATGTATATTTGATGTTTGTGTTGTGATGATTTTATACAATGCTAATTGTGTTATGTTAGATGATCATGATCACGGTGATGTTAGCGAATTTGAATGTGTTTTTTAGTCGAATATGATGTTTGTATGATGGTTATCATGATCATGATGTTTATTAATTAATTTAATATTAAATTACCATGATATTTATTAAATATTATGTTGTGATTGTAATTGAAATTGTAAAATTGTATTTGTAATTGTAATTGTAATTTTAACTGTAATTGTATGTAAAATATTTGTAAAATTTTAATTGTAATTGTAATATTTAATTTATTGTGAAATGATTGTAATTGTAATTTTAATTGTAATTGTATATATGAAAAATTGTAAAATTCTAATTCTAATTCTAATTGTATGTGAAATTCTAAAATTGTAATTTTATTTGTAATTATGATGATAAGCATTTTATTGTGAGGTTTTAGTTAGTGACACTTTTGAGATTCGTTGTCCTCAGAATCTCAACAGTGCCACCCATTCAACTCTTTCCTCTCTCCATCACATCTAGTCAACATCCATCAGTCAACGTCGTTGTATCTGTGGAGCCGGGTCATGGACAATGGTGAAGGGTTTTATTTTGATGTTGCACACAAGAGTCCAAGTAATTCCACTACCCATTTCATTCTCAGGGAGCTCCATCTTCATCTGGAGAGGGCCCAATGCCAAATTCAACTTTTCTGCTGACTGCGTCTCCCCTTTCCCATGGGAAAATTCAGCATGTCTCCATAGAATATGCCTTAATCCAAGCCCCTTTGAGTTTTCCCTGTTTTGTTGGGCATACATCCCCCTAGCAGTCATATTTGGTTTCAGAAATGTAGTTGGAGGGATACAACCATTAGATATCGTAGAAGAAGCGAGACTTGGTGCTGTGGTAGTCGTTTCTTGTGGGATCTGATGGCGCAGGGATTCCATATTTCAAAATATTGTCGTAACCTCAAGAAATTTTGGCTCATGTAAAAGTTTTGGCTCATGCACACCAGATTTGGAATTCCCTTCATGAGAACTTCGCTCAACAAGTCGAGAAATGCAGCTGCGATTAGGTGATGGTGGAAAGTTAAGAGAAGTTGACCTTAGAAGATAAGAAGGAAGATACGCAGTGAGCAATAGAGGGACCTTCAGATGAGTATACACTTTCGGCTATTGTTATTTCCCTGAGAGAAATGAAGACAGACCTTTAGAAGTCCAAACACCACCCAAAGATATGAAGTAATGTTCTTTCTTGCAGCAAGGAGTGGGAATCGGAAGGAAAGCCCCTAGAATAGAAAGAAAGGAGACAAACAACCAAGCCCGAATAGACACAATCCCAACCTTAGGGAAGGTAGTAGCTGAGGAGATGACTCTGACTCCTTGGGCATATATAAAACTTCAATGTTCCCATATTCTTCAAAATATTTTTGTAATGCACGAAGTCTAGCCACAAATATCCAAGTAATCTTCTTTGAAGGAGCCTTCGTCTCCTCCTTGGGTGTAGCCACCTTTACATCCAATGTAGGACCATTTAAGTGATCTTCACTATCAAGTGATTTCATAACACCTTCAAATGAAGAAAATGACGCATACCCGGATCTGCAAGAATGACCAAGTGCACGATCTCACATAACAATCACATCATTGAGTTCTCCAAAATTGTTCATATAATCCTATAACCCCTCAGTTTGGACATCCCAAGGAATACCAAGCACAATAAGTTTCAGTTACTTTACACAGCGTGACGATAAAGACACCTCAATATTTTTTTTCCCTTAACCTTGAGAGTGTAGCCTAATTACCAACTATATCTCCACATCTTCTGTTTCATTGCTCGAAATTGCAATTGGGAATTTAAAAAATGCAAATTAGGCATGATTCATTTGTCGAAAACAATTTAGTTGTTACATAGTCTACTCCTTATTTGAAGAAATGAAAGTTGGTCAAATCAATAAATATGTTTATTTCACAATCTCTCCACGGTTGACTCATAGTGAACTCCTCCATAAAATTTAAAACTAAAATATAACGAAGATTAAATATCACAAAACAACTAAATTACATTTCATGAATATATACTGTTAATTATATATCCAAAAATAAAACATTAAATACAATACATTATTGCAAGATATCTAGTTTATTACTTTATCTATATCCAAATCCACCACCCAAGATGCTTGGTTTATTACTTTTTCTATATCCAAATGCACTACCCCAGACATCAATTTATTATTTTCACTGATATGAAAAAGTCCATTCGTTTCTCTAGCCAACAAAATAAAGGGAGAACTCCCTTCACTCTTACGTCTGTAGCCACGGTCGATTTTCAACTGTATCACGGCTCAAGCCGTGAAGGAAATTTTCAACGGCATCATGCCTCAAGCTGTGAAGGAAATATAGGCACTGGTCTCCTCAAGTCACGTTGCTTTAGAAAAGGGAGAAAAATATTTATTTTCATGCTATAAGCCTATCCCTTATTTTCTCGCAAATGGGCTTCTGTTGTTCCCACCCATATCATCCAGTTGAGAGGTACAATAAATCTCAAGTTTCCTGTCTCTTGCTGTGTTTTGCGAGTAAAGTGATTGGACGACAGAATGAACTATGGAGTCTTACCCCCTTTCACACTCTCATTATGTGTTCTTCCTCACTCTCTTTTCTCCTCACTGTCCTCAAAACCTCACACCTCAGCTTACTTACGAGAAGGAGGAAGGTCATTGTAAATATTAGAATGGGAAGCACTAAATAAGAAGAGGAAATGCACAAAATAAAATGTTGTTATAAATATCATTATTGGAAAATGCAATGAGTTCTTTATCATTTTCTTAAAAAAAAAAGTCTAGGGAAAATGGAGATGGTGAGATTATTTCTTGCAAATTTTGTTTTTGAGCTGAATTAGTGGATGGAGTGTTTTTGAAGCTATGTATTTTTATTTTGTGACTTTCATCAAGACATTTTGGAAGTCATAATCAAAAGCAAAATGGAATTGATCTCCTTTTCCAAGGAGTTCCAAAGTGAAGATAACTATGTTCAATGTTTCATTCTTGTATATTCTAATTCCACATACTTCTGAAAGAAAAAAAAAATGTTGGAAAAGAAGGTATTAAATCCTTGATACACTTAATGGGAAGCACATAATATACAACTTCATCCTTGAGGAAATATTTATTCTGCATGCTCCCAAATTCCAATAGGCATCAAGTTTTCAAAAGTTCCATGTTCTGTTTGAAAACAAATTGTTTTCCTTCTCAACCTATCTTGTCTTCCAAGCTTCATTTTCTAAACTTTGAAACAACAATGAAAACATGCAATCCACTTGTTTCACATACAAAATCATAACATGATAAAAATACTGGCGGATTCAGGGGAGAAGGACACGAATTCAATTTGTTTAGGCTCTTGATCACCCCATGAAATGAGTGTTTCTCAAATGATTTTTTTCTCCCCCATCCAAACAACTTCTCATTATAATCTCCAGGATGTTGTTCAAAGAAAATGGTTGAAATTGCTTCTATTTTAGTTATGAGTTCGATGATAGAAATCGGATATATTGCATTTTATATAATTAATTTTTACCCACTTCGAAATCTCTACGTTACCAATACTTTAGCTTCCTGATTCCTCATGCCTTCCACATCCATATCTTCCTGTAGTGCTACATTTGTGTCACTCTACATTCATCTACACTTCTATCGGCATGTCTTTGAACCCTTTTGGTGCAAATGCTAGTTGTAGTTTTAAGTGTAATTGTATGTAAAATATTTGTAAAATTGCAATTCTAATTCTAATTCTAATTGTATGTAAAATATTTGTAAAATTTTAATTGTATTACTGTGAAATTATTGTAATTGTAATTGTATGTAAAATTCTAAAATTGTAATTGTAATTGTAATTGTATGTAAAATATTTGTAAAATTTTAAGTGTATTAATGTGAAATGATTTTATTAAAATTTTTAAATTTGTAAATTTTTAAATTTTAAATAATTGTAAAATAATAAATATAGAATAATATAATTTTTGTAACATAATAAAGTTTAGAAAATATTGCAAACAAATTCATGTACCTTAGAATTATCATTATTTTATTATGATCTTACATAAAAAAAAAAACAACTTTATACAGTACGCCATTTTTATTGAGATCAACATAATTGCAAATTATAAAGTGAAATATTGATTTTAACATTAATTCAAAATACATATTATAATGTTTCGAAAAAAGAGTCTTATAAGGTATAAGGTAATTAAGTTCTCTTCTTTATAAAAACCCATCTTAAAAAGTATAAATATTGATGAATTAATAACACATGTACCATTTCACATGCACTAATTCCATTGAACATATTTTACAAGAATTCAAGTATATTACCATTGTGTTGCCTCTTATGGATGCTAATTCCATGAAAAGATTTTAGTAACTGTATCTGTTAGTAACTACACCCTTCGGTAGAACCAAAGAAAATTCAGGAAGATTCCTCAGCGAAGTAGATTGGTCGTAATTAATTCCTTTAAGACCTCAACAGAAGAAATATATATGCATGTCAGAAATAGATATGCATGTCAAAGGCTCCTGTTGGCACCTTTTCTTGTTGCAGGTTGTGGAAAGGTTCAAGTTTATTTTTCTGAAAGACGAAGAGGTGTAGTTTTGAAAAGAAATGGCCCAAATATTCTCACAGAAAAATGTACATTTCCAAAATGTCTAAAAACTAAAATATCTCCAACTTCAATAAACTGCTCAGAAACAAAACTTTCCCAACCATTTGTGAAAATTGCCCACGTCTTAGCATAGCACAGGTTCACATGCCACAATTGCACACTTTGGCCTTGTAGTATTGCATCTTCACACACCCCATATTGCATTCTCTTCACATAATCAGTGGGGACCTCCTGCAATAAAAAAAATGCATTAGAAGAATAGTTATTTCCATCAAGAATTTATCCAATTCTAATTCTCAAGAATAAAAAAATTTCTAATTCTCAATTTCTATGGTTGGAGTTCACTAAATTTTGGTGTACAAACCTAAAAGTAATTTCGGTGCCTTAACCGCAAATCGTTGCTAATGTACGTGTAACTGCGCTGGTGAGTTTTAGTTATTGTGCACCGGTGCGTTTTAGTTACTACGCACTGGTGTCGTGTTACCAATGGACACATCAGTGCGGTGGTATTAAGTGACGCACCGGTGACGAATAACCGCAAATAGAAAAAGCGCAACTCTATTTTCTTTAAGTGAAAAAAAAACGGTAAATTGAAAAATGGGTGGCAAATTATTTTCGAAAATCTAATTTCATAAAACAATTCTTTAAATACTAAACACTTTTCATTATTTCACTATTTTTGCAAAAATTTTCAGCTAGAGATTTGCAGGAGAGATACCTGGAGCAAGAGAGCATGAGAGCATAGTGGAGAAACAAAATACGTTTGAACATAAGTATTCAAACAATCAAAATTCCAAACCCCTGGTGATTCAAACCCTGTAAGCATAGAATTTCAAACGATCACGTGATTAAATTTGATTATTTTTTTTACTTTTTTCTGCAGTTTTTTTACAAAGTAAGAAAAAAATTTCAATTTGTTTTTCATTTTCAGAAAAAGAAAAAAAAAGAAAAAAAAAAGAAAAAAAATCCATTTTTACCCTAAACCCTGCATTATTTTTGTTTCTACCCTTTCTTCTCCCTGTTTCTGTGATTTCAGAATTAGGGTATTTCATTTCATATTTACAGGGTTTGTATTTTGTAATGAAATTTCTTCCAGATCCATCATATTGCGTGGGTTTTTTTTCTTCCATCGATGTTTTGAACCAACTACCGAGGTTCATCATCAAGATAAGATTGACATCCAACCCATGGGACAACTTGCATAGTTAGATCCCAATCCATGTCGGCCCTTGCGTGAATTTTTGAAAAAAGTTATTTTTTTTTTTTATCGGTGCATCCTGCGTAACCTAGCACATCGGTGCACTGTATTATCCCAGCACACCACAAAATTACTTTGTAATAAAAAATTAATTTTTTTTTTTTTTTAATCAGTGCGCCATATGTAAAATAGGGCACCGGTGCACTATTTCATTATGGCGCACCACGAACGTGCTTTTTGCAAAAAACTTGTTTTATTGTGTTAATCAGTGCACAATGTAACATATAATGCATCACACCGGGTCTCCTATTTAACAGAGAGCACCGTATGGTGGTGCCTTGTTTGCGAGGGGCGTTTATGCTACAAAAACTAACACTAGACGATTTTTATTGTTTTCTCTGTGTTAATTGGTGCGGTGGTTAACATGTAATGCAACAGTGCTCCTTGTTGACATAGATCACCATACAATCTATTATAATGTTTGTGCGGTGTGTTTATAAGACCCCCATGCACCGACGTCAGTGCATACACCATGAATGGCGCATTGGTTTCTTGAGATTTTTTTTTTTACTTGAAAAGTTGACAGTTTATTTATAAATATATTAATGAATGATATGGTATAGGTTTTAGATTAATAAATAAATGACTGTCAAGAGATCAAGTAACAAAAATACTGATAACACATCAAGAAAAGCAAAAAAGGCAAGTTCTTTGTAAATTCTTTACAAAAAAATATTATTTTTGAACTATATGTAAGTTTAACTAAAATGTATTTTTTACTGTGTATCATGTAGAGCCACAAAATAACGAAGCTCGATAAGGTTATTTCTGATCTAGGACCAGAAGAGCATAAAAGCTTGATGGAAAAATTGCAGAAGGATGAATCAAGTGAATGAAAAAATACTATTGATTCAATATGAGTTTCTTTTTTTAATTTTCATTAATAATATACTTAAAATTATTAGATAACATGTGTCAAACAATCTATTAATTCACATTTGTTTAATGTTCTACAGGGACCAACAACTCAGAAAAGGAATGTTTTTCTAAGAAAAGAAAAAAAATAGAACATGAAAATGAAATGAAATAATCCTTAGCTCATTTGGAGTGGTGCTAGAGGTTAACGAAAGGGGGAAAAACTTTTACAAAAGTTTGAGGGATCTAGTGGAACGAATGTATAGACGTTCTTTCCACATACAATACAAAAATCAATCCAATGATTCCAAGAACCAAATTTTATCTAAACTACAGGAAGAGTTTCTAGAGAATTGGTCAATGAGACATGTTAGACTTTTAATAGCAAAAACGTACAACAACAAAAAATAAGGAATGAAAAAGTAATATTACTTTAAATGTTTGTCTAGAATTATTTATAAATATTACTTTTGTTATATTTACTTTTCATATATCAATATAAAAATTAAATAGTTTATCGTCATGTTACATTTTCAAGAAGATTATGAAAATCTCAAAAGATGAACGAGTTGATATCAAAAATATTCTAGTAGGAATGTCCAAAAAGGTGTACAAGAAGATGGTCGAAGAAATGGACAAAATTGCATCGCAGGAGGAGTCATCTCGACAACAATGTGCTTCAAATGTAATATGTAATCATTGAATTTTTCGATCATTAGGTATAATAAATAAACAATTTAGCATTAAATATTAATTTTCAAGTATTTTCTTGTAGAAAAGAGAAGAAAATGGAACCCATTCAACACATAAAACAGGACGACAAGGAAGAAAAGGGTTGATATCTAAGTTTGTGAGTAATTGTTACGTCCTTATAACAACATAATTAGATTTCATTTTTGTATTTTTTAAGTTGTTTTACAAAAATCATCATTGAATGTCTTCGAATAGGTGCTAACATACAAAGAAGAACCATCAAACGAATTGATTGAGATTGGGTTAAATATGGGTTGTGAGTATATCTTGGCATATCAAAAATTAATTGTGGAATTTGTAAGCATCTATCGATCTTTTTTTACTTAGCTCCATCTATAATTAATAGAACAAAAAAACAATTATATTAAATATATGATTTGTTATGGGGTATAAAACTTGCAGGAAACAAAGTATGGAACTGTGCCAACAAATGAAATCTTGAAAGATGGCATGGTACATGGTTTTGAAAAAATGCATATAGTTTATGAGTCAATTGTTTCTATTGTACGTCATTTCTTTTCGATTTACATTGATGTATATTATTTAATATTGCAATTTTCATTATTCTCACCAATGTGTATACACTCATTACAGTTTATTTTTATGTTTGTAGATGGAAGGTAAAGAAGAAGGATACAATAAACACCTTGAACAAAACATTTCTAAAAATAACCCAGTCATGGAAGTAGCTCTAGCAGTTATAGCAGTTCAAGAAAAGAATTATGATCACTATGTTTGGATATCAAAGCAAGGCGTTGTATTTTTTGAAATATTTGTCTGTGAAATCAGACATTTTGTTTAATGTAATGGACATAGTGTCCCAATTGAAAGACAAAGGGATACCAATAACTGTCCCATTTTTTATGAAAAATATTGTCTTATTCATATATATATATATATATATATATAATACTAATAAAATATGTTTTAATCTATTCTATTGCATTCTCCATTGTCGCTGTGAAATGTAACACCACTGATTAAATTTATGTATGATTAAATATTATAATAAAGAGATGTGATATTTGATGATATGATATAACAAATTAATCCAAACATCACATTCAAATGCACTAATGAAAATTTAATTCATATGAATATTGTTATAAGAATATGTGTCGGCTTTTGATGAATAATGAATTTTAAAATATCACAATAATTATGATATGATATAACAAATTAATCTAAACATCACATTCAAATGCATTAATAAAAATTTAATTAATATGAATATTGTTACAAGATGTGTCGAATTTTGATGAATAATGAATTTTAAAAAATCACAATAATTGCATTGTCACAAGTCGATGTTTCTAAAAATAGACAATGAACACCGGCGCATGTTAGTTACTGTACACCAGTACATTTGTATGCTGCATCACAACGATGCGTTTCAACGACCTATGGGCACTGCACAAATAAAAAAAGAAATAAAAAATCAAGGTGTGTTTGTGCAATACCGCCCACTGGTGCGTTTATGTGAGACTACGTGCCGATGCATTTGTACGACGTATGGGAACCGTAAAAATACCAATACCAATTATAAATCTCAGTGCATTTGTTTTATACGGTGCATCGGTGCATTTCTATAAGTCTTCATATCAGTGTGTTGAGACGAACTATGGGCATTGCACAAATCCAAAGGCCAATTAGAAGGACCTCATGCGTTGTGTTGTAGCACAATTTGACTCAGCTAAAAGTCAAGAGAGGTTCTAAGCAATTCAAGGTTACTGAGGAAAAATTATTAGAAATTTAAGAAGAATTGCAGCATGTTCAAGAAGATAAACACATGATCAACATATGTTGCTAAATGATACTCGTCTCATGTCTTGGATGTGTTTCATGGCACAATGTGTCAGCAAATTAAAAAGTACAAGCATTAAATTTTGAGTCTTCATGGAGGTGGAAAATGTCTGAGGTAGGGAGATGATTCATTGAAAAAATTTAGTTGCCTAAAACAGATATAAATTCCCTAGTTGAGGATGGGTTACCTCATTTTCAGTCAAAATTTGATCCAGCCCCTTGGATTTTCTATGAATGATACTTGTCAACGAAGCTGGAGGGAATATAATTCCTTATCATATTTTGGAGAATGTTGTTCTACAGAATATCAATAAAAAGATGACTAGAAAAGTAGAGAAATTGCTTGAAAGAAATGATATTATAAAAGTACCTTGAAAGAATGAAAAGATGCTTATCCAATTATACACATGAAGTCATAGTTGAGATAAAAAAAACGTTTTAAAGGCATTTGAAGAATTGTGCCAAGATGAAGAATTGGAAATAAATAACTGCACATCTCATAAAATGCAAACATTCCCAGCACATGATTTTCGATTTCAAATTTCGGGAAAACGGATAACAATATCAAGAATTTGTGACATGGGTTTTTTGTAGAATGACCCCAATTGGCTTAATCGCGAGAATTGTCCAAAAATTTGAAATGGTTTTAGGAGTTTTGCGGGTTCCTTAAAACACCAATTTTATTAGAAAAACATTGTGCCAATTGGGGATGACTCTGTTCTGCTGGAATTCGATTTATCTTATCACAATTTCTGTCTTAGAAGAAGACCTGATTGATGAAGATTATTGTTATTATTGGTTTTTTTATGTAGGCATTTATACTGTGATTTATACTGTGTCATAATAATTTGGCAATATGGAAGGCCTTTTATAGCTAACAAAAGTAGCAACTCCTATGGCATTTTTGGGCATATTTCTATAGAAAAACATAAACTTATGCATCAGTCACGTCCAGATGAGTAGTTTCAACTTCCACTGTTATCAACCAAATATAATTAAGTATGTAATGAATGGAATGGTAGTTTTTACAAGAAAAATCAAAATGTTGGTGGAAAGAATTATACAGGCAAGAAGATTTGGAGCTTGACAAAGTGAAATGCAACTATCTTATTTTGACTGCAAATAAGAAACTGGATAAATAGAGAATTATGTTGGTTGATAATGAAGATTCGTAGATGAAGTTAGAGAAAGTGATTCAATGAGCCCAATAATAATTTCAGCTTGAGTTAGAAGAACAAAGCAGGTTTACTCTTGACATTGTTTTAGATGCTCCAAAACCGAGAATATTATTTTACAAGGTATAATGTTTCGGGTATGAGGAAGAATAGATCAATGGTTCAGATATCTTTTGCACAGATCCAACGGTAATGTGAAAGCACAAATTTCATGGAACTTATGAGATATAGTGCTCCCGTAGAGTGGTTTGATCAAAACCAATGTTCGTAGATCGACGATTATATTTTAATGCGGCATCACTGATCCTCATTTCTGGAAACTACCGAAGGTGCCTCCACAAGTGGTTATTGGTTTTTGGAAATTTATGTGCAGATAGGACAATGGGACCCACACTCTATTCATATTCATTATCTCTATAGCCGTACATTGAAAATGTGATCCTCCTATATTAATCTATTTTATGTATTAGGAGTCTAGTTAAATGCTAGTGTTCAAATGCATAAAACTTATAAAAAAGAAGAAGAAGCCTTTAACTATATTATATATATTATTATTAATAGTATATATAATGTTGAATAAAAAATGTAATTCCATTGTTTCGAAGAGAATTTTGAAATAAAGATTGTAAAAAAACCATTTATTAACTATTTTATAAATCAGTAACTGATTATGTAGATGACTAAAGATAAAGCCCATAAATTGAATGGGGTGGGGGTTCTGAGTTTTGGACCTTTGGAGAACTGCAATTTTGTACTAAATTTTCTGAAAATTAATGAAAGAAAATCATGTTTCTAACACCTGTTTATGTCGATGCGTTTTTCCAGTTTCATTATGTGTTTATTCTTCTATGAATGAAGTGAAGTAATGTAGTTGCGGGTCCCTTTTTACAGTTTGTAATTAAGAGTTAAATGTCCTTAATGTGCGCTCCTTCACTCCAAATATTTTCTCTCTATAAAGTTATTTTCGAGATTTATAGTGATAGCTTCTGTTATACAACATATCATTTTAAGTTTCCATTCCATTTTCTTCCTTCCATTTCAAGTAATATCAGCAGATTATGGCATTGTGAAATCTTTCATTATATCAGATCATTGAGGGTTATAAATATTAATTTCCAAAGGTACTTAACAAAGACTATATGATATCTTAATATTCTGACATACAATTATAAATGTCTCAAGCACTAATTCCTTAACACAACCAAGGGATTGTTTCTTGAGGTACAACACATTGTATCACCAACATTGCGCCCGGTGCGGTTTTATACCTTGACGGCCCACTGCATGCACCTTCGACCACCCCGGGGCCACCGTCTAGATGACACACACCAGTGCATTGAAACCTTAGTAGCGTACCGATGAAAAAAACATCCGTAATAACCTCCGGCCACCCAATTTTTTTAGTTGTGTTTAATTTCCGTTAAAAGCCCTGCCAAAACCTCTGTAACCATAAACAGATGTTGTAGCAATTTTTTTTTATGAAAATTTTGGCCAATTTTATAACACTAGAAACCTCCTTTATAACCTCCGCTAGAGGGTCTTTTCCTTGTAGTGTCGTGAGAATTATGTCATCAACAAATTGTTAATGTGTGGCTAGTTCAGTAGTACCATACACTACAAGGAAAAGACCCTCTAGTGGATTTTTTTGAGGAAGCCCTTATAAAAATAACCTAGATATCCATTTGTAGTGGAGGTCACTAGACGAGGTTGGTAGGTGGAGGTTTTTACGAATGTGTTTTTGTGGTGTGTTTCTAATCATAACACGCACCGGTGCGTTTTATGAAAAGTGCACTAGTGTGTACTATCAAATGGCACACCGAGACACTATGCTCTTCGTACAAAATATCTTGGTGCGTCTTAGTACTCTAGCACACCTGTGCATACTATCAAGTGGCACAAAAAGACATTGTGCCCTATGTACAATCTGACCCGGTGCGTCTTAGTAATCTAGCATACTGTAACAAAGTGTGGTGCGCCATTGATAAAACCGTTCGATGCGTCTCATAATTGAGCGCATCGAAAAAGGGTTAATTTTTAAAAAAATACCTCATAAAAAATTACCGGTCATATCTTCTCTGAGGCGCCTTGCTATCAGTGCTTCCATTTCCTGCATTACTTCCATCCATTTCTCACTGTGTGGAGTTCAAATTTTTGAAAACGGTGGGAAAATTTGTTTTTTAGTATTCCTCAACGAAGGTGCCTCCTCGACGCGCAAATGTCCAAGCAATCTTCTTTTTTCTCAATAAATTATTGTTTTAGTGGATTAATTTCTCAAATTCACTTAAAATTTACCATTTAAAAAAAAAAAAATTATGTGCAGTGCATTCGAGCTGTTCGACTCGCACCATTCGTGGTGTTGCCTGTAAATTTACAAGTCGCATCGCGAACAGTGTTAACGAAAATCGCACCAGTTTTTGGTGAGGTACTGAGAAAATGTGCACCATTTTAACACTAAAATAGTGCGGTGCGCATCAGTTGCTGGTCGCATTGACCATATAAAATTATTAAAAATAGCACACTATATACGATTTTACGACAGTGTGGTCATTTAGCAGACCACACTGGTAATTATGTACTATTGTCGGGCGGTGCGTTGACCAAACTTACCTCCCCAAGGTGGATAGTTTGGTCTACGAACCACACAATAAATATTTTTTGTTTGCGCAGTGCGTGAACTTTTTTCATGTGCATCGTGGGTAGTGCGCACCGATTGTTTTTTTTTCAAAAAACATTATATATATATATATATATATATATATATATATATATATATATATATATATATATATATATATCAATACATTTCTCATTTAATAAAAAAAATGTATTAAATATGTGAATCATTCAGCGACGTCAACGGAGAGAGCAAAGGGAACAACAAGAGCATGTGGAGGAACATTATAACATGATTCAACAGTGGGAGGCACAGGAGAGGGAGAGATTTTTGTACCCTTGCCCTATTACGACACCCACCCAGTTTTTCTTAAGGGAGGTCGGCCTCCTAAAGCTCTACAAGGAGGCTACATCCCTGAAAGGGCACAATGGGTTATTGGGATAACTGATATACAGGTGAGATGCCCACCGATAGGCTTTACGGGTCAATCCTGGCCAGTGGTACGAGCTGAGGAGGAAATATATTTTATTACTGGCCTATCTATGAGAGGGCAGTATTTTCCCCAGTTCTCAGATGTCCCCATTGGTTATGCAACAAGGAGTCAGTTGGCGTACTCCTAGAGATATATTAGGGATGATATACTTTCTCCTGCAGATTTTCAGGTGTCCGGTGGTCAATTACGCATTGCTTTGTATGGTATAGAGGAGGTGAGGTGCCTCTCACTACTATTGACGACCATTACACACTATACTAGTTAAGGGAAGTGCATTAGTTGCCCACTTTTATTTTATGTTGATTCTTTATTCCAGATGCCACGACTTGTGAGATGTTTTGCCATTTTTTTGCGACAGTTTTGTATAACATTAGATAGTTTTTGTTCTCAAAAGCATGGGAGGTTGACCTTCCATTTTTCTTCAGAGTTATTTTTTTTATTTTTTGAGAGGTTTTAGGAGATCAGGATGATAGACTTGACCCTCGGGTGTAGATACCCGTAGGGATGTGGCATAAGGCAGACATATGATTCAGGATGGAGTTGGGCGACTGACTGTGTCGACTCCTGGTTGATGAGGGAGTCCGACCTACTATGATCAGAGAGATCTACGCTGATCATAGGCTAACAGAGCTCTGGAGAGACATGCCCCATGATATGATGACCCTTATGTGTCATATCGTTGGAGCTTCTAGACTACTAGTGGCTAGGAGGGATAGGCATCGTGGAGATGCGCGACATAGCAGCTCATCAGATGATCATGATCACGAGGGGAGTGTTGATAATTCTAGTACTCCACCTCCTCCTTCACCTCATGTCAGACGTGAGTAGCCAACATCATGTCCTAATTAGTAGGAATATTTTGAGCAGTCTGCACCATATTAGTAGACACCTAGTCCTGAGCAGACATAGCCATCAACTGAGAAGGCACCTGATCCTAAGCAGGCAGGTCCATCTGAGTAGGCACCATCCAATGAGCTGGTTGCACCATCAGTAACTCATGAGCATGCACCTCCTAAGAACACTGCACCATCTGATCAGCAGGCACCTCCTGAGCAGACTGCACCATCTGATCAACAGGCACCTCTGGAGCAAGCACGTCATCCATCTGAGCATGAGGCTGCACCATCGACTGAGTAGGCCTCAACTAGTACTAGTTATAGTATTGATGTATTTTCACCAGATATTTGACATTTATATGCATTTCTATTACAATTGTTTATTTTTTACATTATACAATTATATATATGTATGGTGCATGTATTTTATGTTCATGTTGATGTACTTAATTTACATGTTGGTGTTCATCATGATGTGTATATTGTTAGTTCATGTTAGAAATGTTCATTTAATGTGCTTGTAGATATATGTATATGTGATAGCAGTGATTTGACATGAGAATTATATTTGATGTTTGTGTTGTGATGATGTTATACAATGTTTTTGTTTTGTTAGATGATTATGATCATGATGATTAGATGATATTAGCGAATTCAAATGTGTATTTTAGAATATGATTTATGTACAATGGTTATCATGATCGTGATGTTTATTTTTAATATTAAATCATGATATTTATTAAATATTATGTATTGGTAATTGTAAAATTGTAAAATTGTGTAATTGTAATTGTAATTATATGTATCTTGATTGTAATTGTAATTGTATGTAAAATTGTCCCCGGATGCGAGTGAAATTGGGTGATGCGATGGCTATCAGCCTGCGAGACGGCGTGGGGAAAGGCCACAGGGCCACTTGCAGGCTGCGCTTAAGGTGCTCTAGAGTGTTTAATACCCCAGGCCATAACCCTGTGCAGCATTTATGCCGGTGTGGTGGTCGAGGCCGCAAGCATTGCATAATGCCGCTCTCTGGTTCTGCGTTTCCGCTCTTCGTCTCTGTGTCAGGGTTCTTTGCTCTGTCTCAGCTCTGTCTAATGGTCTCCATGCTGATTTGGTTCCCGCCTGTTGGGTCTGGCTGTTCCCCGGAGGCTGAGCTTCCCAACTCTCGCACCTCCCTTGGTAGGCGCTGTCACTTGGGATGCTGTGTGGATTTCCTTCCTGGCTTTCACTTCTCGCATAGCCCGTTCTGCCCTCTGCAACTCGCCATCTCGCTTGAGCACAATTCGTCCTCCCCCTCCCCGTCACCTGCTACCATTTCAACCCACTCGCTCAAGCTTCGTGCCGACATGCCCCTGCTCAGGCACCATCTGAGATGTCGTCGGGGCAGCACCAGAGCACACCCCTCTAGCTGGCGTTGCTCCCTCTCCACCAGCACTTTGTCATCTTCTTCTGAGAGCTTTCATGGACGGTATCCTTCTACACACAGTGGGCGTGGGCGTGGGTGTAGACCCCCTTCCTCCACCAGAAGTGGTGCCTATGCTTCTCTGTCGCCTCCCCGCTCCCGTCCCGCTGCTTTTGCCTCTATACACAGTCCGTCTACTGCCCATTTTAATTTTCAATGAAAAACCAATCGCCCTTTGGTTATAGCGACTGTCACAGTCACTTTCAAGGAAATTCTGGAGGCAACTCCTGAACCCTCCTCTCTCGCACGTCCATTTCACAGGCCAGACCCCTCTGATCTTGTGCAGCCCACTCAAACCATGGACAAAGGTGCTTCTCTCAAAGCAGGCGATTGCAGCTTGATTCTTCTTCAGGATAAAGGCAAGCAGGAAGGCGACAACGAAGCAGGTGCAGCAACACTTCGAAGATGCCCTGTCCCGGATGACGATGATGGATACTGGTGCAAGATTGAAGAAGAACCCCCCTCAGAGTATTATGGTCTCTAGCGCAGGTGGCATTGTCCAAGTAATTCTGTTCAGTTCTTCTATCTTTTTGTTGTTCTGGGATGTAATAGTTTTTTGGTATGCTATAGCTGGTTTCCTCCATCGAGGCAGCTCACAAACGTTGCTCGGGCTGGTTTCCCCTTGTAGGCAGCCCAATTTTTGTTATTTTTCTGAACTTATGAAGCCATGGACTAGATGTACCATATGTTTCATTAATAGATTTAACCTTACTTAGAAAAAAAAAATTGCATGTAAAATTGTAAAATTGTAATTGTATTTAAAATATTTGTAAAATTGTAATTGTATTGTGAAATTATTGTAATTGTAATTTTAATTTTAATTTTAATTGTAATTGTATGTAAAATTGTAAAATTCTAATTCTAATTCTAATTCTAATGTAATTGTAATTTTAATTGAAATTGTATGTAAAATATTTGTAAAATTGTAATTGTATTGTGAAATTGTAAACTTGTAATTGTAATTGTATATATTGTCATGATTCAATTTTATTAAAATTATAAAATTTGTAAAATTGTACATTAATTTTCAATTGTGAACCATAACTACCGTAAGTAAAATGTATACCTTACATATTGTTAAATTACCATAATTGTATAATTGTGAATTTGTATGAATACAAATAATTGTAAAATAAAAAATCTAGAATAATATGAATTTTTGTAACATAATAAAGTTTAGAGAATAATGAAAATGAATTTATGTTTAGAATTATCATTATTTTATTATGATCTTACATACCAAAAATAAACAGTATACATTAATACATTTTTTAAAATTTTGAAGATATCATTCACACATATTGCAAATTTTCAAGTGAAATGATTTTAACACTAACACAATGCAAATCAATTAATTCAAAGTACATATTATAATGTTTCGAAAAAAAGAGCCTTAGTTATAAGGTTAAGTCCTCTTCTTTATAAAAACTAATATTAAATAGTATAAATTATGAAATAATACATGTACCATATCACTCTTTGTTCTCATGATCACCCTCATTATCTTCCAGCTCGCTTGGCATGATAACACTACTATTCTAAAAAATATGTTTTGATCTAGGGTCATGTCTCAATACGAACCACCAATCCCTATCCAACAGATTTGGGTAAAAAAACACCTCGTTGCAGTGTTTGGGGAAAACATAAGGCTCCTTAGCTTCATCGCACATCTTTCTAGAGTTGACACATATCAGCCTACTATCACGATTTTCCTTTACATTATTCAGATAAAAGGTGTCCCACCACTTACACCTAAAAATAACACATTGGAAAGAAGATAATTCCACTTTAATGATCTCTTGTATCTTTTGTATGTAACCTAACATCCCTCGTACTAATTTTTGATCATGGTGGCTAGATCAACAAGATTGATCGAACTTGAATTCCACTCCACAGTCTTGTGTCATGTGTCCATCATTGGAATTTTCTGTGCGAAAATGGTGTCCATATGCCCACATAGATGGGAACAAATTCAACTATAAAAAAGTTAAAAAATCATAGTGTCACGTGTCTAATAACCCAACTGTTAAAATATAAAATATAGATATTACAGTTCAAAGGTGCATTATTAAGCTTAAAATGTACATAAATAGATTATTACTGAGTTGTTGCACCCAATCCCTGCGTTTATTACATCCTCTTCAACACACGGGTAATGACTGGTTGCACCGTATTTCTCTCTTACTTGGTCAGCAACCTAACTGTCGGGGCATATAATTGGCATAATTTCTTTTAAATGATCGGGATAAGGCATGCTTCTACCATTCAACTGTAGGAATTCTTTCCTATCACTATCCCATTTCATCCTCTTTTGTTCGTACAATGCGAACCATTGTTGTGTCACTTTAGAATTGTAAAGAACAAATTTATTGATTGCTTCAATTTCTACATTCACTGATGAAATCAAACTGACATATAGTACATATGAGATTAAAATACACATTATATCAAAGTTCAAAGTGAATATTTACTTTGTGTAAATTTGAAAAATTATAAGTCGCTTACTCTTTATTAGTCGCCTTTTTCCATTCTTTTGGAGAATCTCCTCTTCTCTTTTGTCTTCATCCCTTTCACCATCCAAAATCACCACACCTAGTTTTTTGTCGATTTTCTTGATGTACTCAATGGCATAATAGAAAGACTCTTATGATATTTACCCCCCTGCCATAGACCGCTCATGTTTTTCCCTTTGTCGAACAAAACCTTTCAATTTCTTCATGTACCTCTCTAAGAAGAACATCTGACGACAAGAAACCACCCCAACTAACTCAACCTCATCTAATAGGTGGATTAGAATATGAAATTTCAAGTACATGAGACTCGTTGGCAGTTCCTTCTCAAACATACAAACAATCTCAACTATCTCTTGACACCACCATGGAATGCTAGCCACATGAGTCTCCTTTGACGTGATCCAACGTACAAATGCAAATAATTTAGATATGGCACGTCATATGTCTTGGGGGAAGTCATGTTTCACACACCCATGCATGAAAAAAGGATAATGACATTGAAAAGTTATAAACACATGAAATAATATACAAAATTAGTTATGTTTTATGATCCTTGCATGGAATAAAATTTATTAATATAAAAAATAATAAAATCGTGCTTTCGACAATATACTTACTCTTATAATACTCAAGTGGTCATGCAATTTCAACCCCGATAAATGGTCTTCCATGGTGAAGCAACACCATAGTGAAGACCCATATGAACATGGCACCCTCACACCCATTATAAATTCCTTTGCCAAAGAAAGATCATCATTTTTTAAAATCCATGGGACATCACCTTCTTTGAAATACCAATTATAGGGACTAGCCTCTGATCCTATACTTTCTAGTTGTCTTGGCCAATGTTTATTTTTAGTTTTTGAATTAATAAGATCTTTCCTAACAACCAATGTGTCACTTTGTTTCGATGATATGTGCCTCCATAAAGAAGATTAAACATTTTTAAATATATGCATGAGATCTAATAAGTGGGTAATCTTAAGATGCTCCCAATATGGGAGGTTATAAAAGATAGAGTTCCCTTTCCTTCCCAATGGGAAATATCTCAACATAGGCATCAAAGAATTTTTGGATCATCGAACATTTCTATGAACTCCTTCTCCTTGTCTCTCTCATATGCTCTAATCCATTTAGTTGGTGTCATTATTTCAATCCTTTGGGTTCTCTCTCATTTACCATTGAAAGCGGATGTTGCTCTTCTATAAGGGTGTTATTTTGGGAGGAATATCCTAGAGCAAATCATAAATTGGCTTTCATAGGTTGTTGGACCATCTAGCTTTTAGAGAAGGTCCACAACATTTAATCCATAATACCCTTTTGTTACAAGACCTATGAAATTATTAGTATACAATATGCATGGCACGTTAAAGAATATCATGAATATCAAAAAAAATTACAACAAATTAAATAATTAATATTGTTATGTATAGAAACAAATAAATAAAAATGTAATTTACCATAGAAAACTCATAATCCCCTGGATAATCATGTGTCGTGTAACCACGTATTCCATACAACGTAAAAAATCCTCTCTCGTCGCGATGGGTCTTGATACATCATATACATTTATCCCATCCCATAATTCCTCCAATTCATATACCGGTGGTTGTAAGTGGGCATCCATATTCTTCACCTGTCTTCCCGCCAGGGGACTATGAGAGCCAACATAATATGTTCATTCTTCATAGACTAACCATGGGGGGATATTGTTATTGATCACTACTACAATCGAAGAGAATAGTTGGGTGTTCTAGAGGGAATATGGGTTGACGCCATCCATGGCTATGCTTTGAGTCGTAGACTTCATAATTCATGCTTGAATTTTTTCGGTCCATGTATCCTCTATATTCTTCATGGCTATTGAATCTATTTGGATTCACATAACTCCCAACTCACTTCTATGTGAGGCATTCCATCCCTACAAAGATAGCTAATTCTTTGCAACAAAAGAGCCTTTGAATCCTCGGGATTATAGGCATGTGCCTCAATATCTTAAAAGGAGGACGATGTGATTTAGCCTTATTTTTCGAATTATCATACCTTTCTTGCCCACATTTCATACATATCTCTTTGTATGCATATTATCCTCTATATAGAATACAATCATTTGGACATGCATGATATGATGTACTCAACACCCAACATTTTCAACAATTTCTTTGCCTCTTCTGCAGCCTACCGGAAAGACATTATCACTCATAAGAACTCTTATCTTTGAATGACCTATAGTTGGTCATGGAAAATATTTAATGTACATTAATACCGATAATTATTAATGTTCACAAAATTGACCATTTCTAATGTTGATGGTGTGACAAGATTTCTCAAAATATAGGGGACTTGATGGTAAATTATGTTAGGAATTTGTAATTTTAGCAGAGCATTGGTAAGACTAAAGCGTGAAGCAACATTGCTTTCACCCAACTTTGGGATTCTGGGATCTAGCTCCCTCCTAAAATCGGGAGAGGGATCTCTCCAATATGTACAAAAGATGGATTTGTCTTTGAAGTTTGGGGTAATATAATTAGGCTAGTTATGAAGGCCAAGGGCTTTGTTTGTTTTTTGGATGGTTGAGCATGAATACTACTTGAGGGGAAAGTTCTAAATGCAAAACAGTTTCAAAGGTGAGAAGTTGCAAGTGAATAGAACAGCTATGGCTAAAGAGATAGATATAATGCTGGTTTTTAGTCCATTGGGCTATGGAGTCATAACAGGGCTTTAATTGAACAACAACATCAAGAGTGATCCAAGGGGCAAGTCATCTACATCACAAGATTATTGAGATTATACTGATGGAATGGAAACAATAAAGTGTTGGAGATGGTGGAAACTGATAATAATTTCACAAAGGATTTATAGTCAGTCCAAACAAAGAAAAGCCTCTTAAGTAACTGTTTAAAACCAACCAAGTGCAGGGCTAACCATTGACCTCTTAGGCAAGTTTGTATTAAAGCAGTTTAATTGAAAAACAATCCAGTAATCCACATAATTACCTTCAGAAAGTATGACAACACATAAGAAAAACAAAGTGTAAACTTAAGATCAGATAAAGTGCTTTTAAACCTATTATGCTTTCAGTCAACACCAAGGGAAACTTTCAGAATCTGCCTTTGGAGAAAAACTAGGACCAGGGCACACCATATCTTCCATAGTCATCTTTAATAAGCAAATAAGGAAAATGACTTTCAAGAAACAATGTTTAAAGCAAACAGTAGGATGAGGGAAACTCCAACATTCCTAATTGTTTAAAATGTATTAAATCATTCTTAAATAAACAAGTTAGAGGAAAACATTGAGATAAAGCTTTCAGTTAGAGAAGGTTACTGATATACAGTAGGTCATAACTCTATAAATGTTGTCCTTTATCAGAGAATAGTGAACTATATGACATACATAACAGGGAAACAATAACAAAGAAAGAAGCACTTCACCAGTGATATAGACCAGAATCCCAAGAAACAACTTGTTTATTGATGTCAAACCAGTTACAGTACTTAGGTCCAATGTTTCAGTTCAACAATCATCTTCACTATTCAGCCTATCTAATCTATCACAAGTAGAGCTCCAAGGGCCAGTGAACACTATTTACAATCAGAAGTTTTTTGCTCAAATATATTTCCAAGTTCTGCAACCAACCCCTCACTCATCTTCTGCATAAGTATATATAGAAGGATGAGGAGGTGAGATCTAATAAAAAATCTCAATTTACAATTAATACAGACTTAATGACTTCTTGGCCTTTGAGGGGCTCAATGAAGAAACTTATATACATATTCTCTGTATTAAATGATTATACATAAAGATTTAAGCTCTGTGGGAGCTTTTGTTGACTTTTGAGGCTCTGTGTGGCGTCGAAGTAACTCTGCAGATGTTATTTGCATTAATTTTCCTTGCAGAAGTAAATTTATGGCTGCACTGAGACAAATATCTAATCCTGATCAATAAATTCGATCTTTGATTGAATACTTTGAGGCACAAGTGGCGTCGTGGTAGCTAGAGGGATCAATTTGCCTCAATTTGTGGAAGTGGAGGGTTTCCTGTTGATAAAACACTTCATATTTTCCTTTAATTGTGTTTTAATTTGGGGGATTAGGCTTTTGATAATAATTTTTAGCCGTGATCCCCATAATTATGTCTTCCATCCTCTATTCTGGTTCATTTTGATCTCCATCACTGATACTCTGTGATTTGTGATTGACTTGTTGTGTTTTTGCCAATGTGAAGGGCCGTGTAGGGTTTGAAAGGCATCAATGCCTTCGCAGATCATTGATAAACGTGGAGTCAAAACCCTGTGATGATTTTCTTTGGTGAATCGAAGGCGGGAGGATCGTCATCCTCCGCCTTCGAATTTTCCTCGAAAAATGGCGATAAAACCTCGAAACCCTGCAAAATACAAACAACTTATTATAAAATCCATGCATTTATAGGTTTATTGCTGCGGAGGCATGTGGAGGAAGCATGGTCGTTGGATGGTATCATCCAACGGTCATGATTGATCGGGAGAGATCGTAGAACAGGCGGAAAAAGATTAAATCCGAGCCGTCGATCGCGCAGAGATCGATGGTAAAGATTGAATGAGGAGGCAGAAAAGGAGAATGAATCTGAGCCGTCGATCGTGCAGAGATCAATGGTGGGGAGCGGAAGTTGAAATTTAAACGAAGGGAATCTGGGCGATGAATTTTGGACCATCGATCTGCAGATCAGATCGACGGCGGAGATGCTGTTGCCGCTGCACAGTAGCCCGGTTATCGCGCGTGCATCTTCGACGAGCGATCGCTGTCCGATGATCGGCTCCAGATCGGACAGTGGACGTGAATATCGCTGTGTGTCCACGTCTGAACTTTAATGCGTGATGGGTGGTGGTTTTCGAAACAGTGCCCAGGACACGTGTTGAGCAGTGTGTGGAATCGCTGGTGATCGGGAAAAAACTGCCCTTGCCCCAAAGGTGGTGCGATGGATACCACGCGGTTTCTGGAGTGGGGAACAGCTGGCGGGGACCACCAAGTAGACAGACTCCGCACCGTCCGATTTGTGGATTTAGATTGACAGTGGATATTTAGTGGAAGATCGTACCGGCGGAAAACTTTACAAAATAAAATAAAACCCGAAATTTGCAAATAACAAAGGATTTTAATATTTTCGGGGTGGAATAATTGTTTAAAACAGATGAGCACCTGGTTCTGGCGCCAAGGCGCATGGATGAAAAGGGTTAGAGACTTTAGCCGAAGGGGGCTTAAGTCCAACACATAGAAAATATGCATTTTAATGGTTTTTCAAGGATTTTGAAAGGGATTTGAGGCTTTCGATAAGGTTAAGAGAGAGTCTTAAAACCTTATCAAGGGTTTTTTATGAAGTGGAAAGGGGATAAACGTAAAAATGAGGGGTTTTCATGGGAAATGGAGGGATATAAAAAGAGAGTAGTTTTTGAAGAGGAGGAAGGGGAAAATGGTGCTTGCAGCAATACTCTTTTTGGGAATTAACAGGATTTCAGAGTTTTCAAGATGGGAACAACGGTGAGGGTTTGGACATAGGCATGAGGCCTTCAAAAGTCTTCAAGAGCCAACAGTTTTTAGTAAGAAAAATTGTTCCTTGAAGGCTCAAAATAGATTTAGCCACATTTTGGGATAGTCAAATTTTACAGGTGGCTAACAGTGGCTCCACTTGGGGATGGTGCCTTCTTGAAGGCATCAAGAACTTCAGACTTAGATTCTATGGGAGGCTGACCTGTGCCTCATCCATTATGTTCTCTAGGATGTTGACCTGTGCCTCATACATCGTATTGCTCTTCTTCTTTTTTGGATGATCTTTCTTTGCTCTGGAAACAAAATAGTAGTCATGAAGAATAATGGACTTCATCAATACAACTTTCTACCTACCCAATCCTACTGATCTAACATTTTTTCTTTGTCAGAGTGCACTTGGATTGGAAAACTCTTTCACAACATTTTATTCTTTTGAAAGCATAAAACTAATCTAATTCTACTCCTTATTTCTCCCTGAACTCAGATTAAACAGTTGAGTTCAGATGCTTCTCTACCTAATCTACTGTCTGTTGGGATTAAATTGTCCAACAGACTTTCATTCTCTAAATTCTACAACAGAAATTGAAAAGCATTCAAGTCAGGATTGAACAGTCTAACTTGATGCTGGTCCATGGCATAAAGAAAAGTTGCACATAGACATTATTTTGCAGAAGATTAAATCAAAACGGAAGGCTTCAGATCTGAAAGTTCAAAGTACTGCCTTCTCTTTTTACAACTCTATTTTGAATTTTGTTTGAGCTGTTCTTTCTTTATTCTCTGGTTCAGATTTTGAGCTAATTAGAACCAGATTTACAACTTTTTTTACTCAGAAAATAAAACAGATTTGATTCATTTCTTGCTTGGAAACTTAGGTTCAAATTTTGATCATGTTTGAACCTTTAATTTCTATCTAAACTATCTACTGATAAGCCAAGATTAGACAGTTTGGAAAATCGATTTCACTATCCTATCAGCAAAAAATTTAAAACTAATTAGTCAAGATTAGGCTGTTTGACTAACTAGAAGTGTGTTTTGAGGAGTGGTATTTGAGCTTGCACACTTTCAGATTTGTTTCTCTTTTTGGCATGGGGCCTTGCCTTTCTTGTTTTCATCCTACCCTCTTTTCTTTCTTTTCTTTGTTTTTGTATTTTAGATTTTTACAACTTTGAATGCAATGGTGGATGAAATATTTATAGTGGAAAAAGATAAAAAGGCTTCAAAACATAAAATGGATCAAGAGAAGTAATGCTTAAGCATCCTGCCATTGACAGGACCCCCAAACAATTCTTCTCCATTCAACTCTTGTAAGAAATAGGCATTATTACCAGCAGCTGAATGAATAGAGTAAGGGCCAAGCCATAGATTGTCAAATTTGCCATGCTTGCCCTTGTCTTCCCTCCTTGAGTCCCACTTTAAAACTTTGTCCCCAATCTTGAAATTGCTGGCCTTGGTTCTTCTGTCAAAAATCTCTTTAATGCTGTCCTGTTTCTGCAATGCTCTGATATACACTTCCTCTCTGGTTTGCTGAAGATGAATGGTTTGATTTATTCTTCTGATCATGTCATTTTCTTCAGTTTGTAACTCTTGAATCAAATTCATCACTGGAACACCAAGGCTGTTGGGAAAAATTGCATCAGTACCGTACACCAGCTGAAAAGGTGACATACCAATGGATTTCTTCAAAGTCAATCTATCAGCCCACAGTGCATGAACCAGCTTTGTGTGCCAAGAATTCTTATTGTCCTCCAACAGTTTCTTGATTATGTTCACTAAACTTTTGTTTGAAGATTATGAAAGTCCATTACCTTGAGGGTAATAGGCCGTGGAATGCCCCAATGTTATTTGATATTGGTGACATAAATCAACCATCTTGTTTGATCTAAATGTTGTTGCATTATCAATGATAATCTTGGTAGGACAGCCAAACCTGGAGAGAATGTTAGTCTCCATAAATTTTATGATAACTGAATCGTTGGCCTGCCTACAAGGTATGGCTTCTATCCACTTAGTGAAATAGTCTGTGGCAGTGAGAATCCATCTATGCTGGGCAGAAGATGGGGGATGGATTTATCCTATGAAGTCAAGTCCCCACTGTTGAAAAGGGGCTTCAAAAGTGATTGGATGCAGAGGTAGGGGTAGCAATTTTCTTTTGCCTTCAAAAATTTGACATTTATGACATGCTAGGATCATCTTGTGCACATCATGAAAAAGAGTAGGCCAATAGAAACCAGCCCTCAAAATTTTGTTGGCTGTTGTCTTCCAGTACAAGTGACCTCCACACTCTCCTTCATGGAATTTGTATTTAACCTTCTCTGCATCAAACCCAGGCAAACATTTAAGCAATAGACCACTTGCATTATTCCAATAAATACATCTATCTATAATGCAATAGTTTACAACTTTCAATTTGAGGAATCTTGCCTTTGTTTTTGTCAAACCAGGAGGTGTATTCAAATTAAACAAAACATAAACAATATCAGCATACCAAGCAGAATTCATAAAATGATCTTCAACTATAGGAGTTGAGAATTCTTCTTGGTCATCCAAAGCATTAATCATATTAATATCAAGGACTTAAAAATTTGATTCAGCCATTAATCTAGCTAGACCTTTGCCTTTGATGAGTTTAGTGGGTTTTATCTCTAAATCATATTCAAGGATAATAGCAATCCACTTACCTCTCTTACCATCTGGGTCCTGTGTTAGAATGTATTTAACAACTGAGTTTGGGACAAAGGCAATGATGTGTGAGTGAAGGATGTATACTCTGAAGTCTTTCAAAGCTTTAACCAAAGCAAAATCTTGCTTTTCCATAATGTTATACTTCAAAGGGGCATCCCTCAATGCCTTGCTAAAGAATGCAATAGGCTGCTCTTGTCCTTGTGGATTTTTCTGTAAAAGGACAACAACTATGGTATGTTCTGATGCAAATGAAAAAATATAAAAATCTTTTGAAAAATCAGGACTTATAAGAACCGGTGTTTTGGTTAACGCTTGTTTCACCAGCTCAAAGGACTTCTTTGCTTCCAAGGTCCATTTCACCCCTTGCTCCTTCTTCAACATGTTTGTGATATTCCTAAGGAGCTCAGCCAAGTTGGGGATGAACCTTCTCAAAAAGTTAATCTTTCCAATGAAATATTGCAACTCTTTGATGTTTCGAGGATGAGAGATTTGCAATATGGCCTCAATCCTCTTTGGATCTATTTTTATAGCCTCTTCAGAAATAATGTGCCCAAGAAATTTTCCTTCTTGGAGACCAAATAGTGTTTTCTTAGGGTTTAAAGATATTCCAAACTTTCTGCATTTCTCGAAAAATTTTCTTAAATGTTCTAAGTGTTCTTCATCTGTTTTTTAAAACACAGTGACATCATCAAGGTATATAATGATGAAGAAGCCCAGTTCCTCCGAGAAAGCTATGTCCATGGCTCTTTGAAAAGTTTCTCCAGCATTCATTAGACCAAAAGGCATTTTCACATACATGAAAGTGCCCCATGGTGTAGTAAAGGTTGTCTTTAATTGATCAGCAGGGTGAACTAAGATCTGATTGTACCTTGAATAGCCATCCAGCAAAGAAATTCTTCTAGACCCTACCACCCTTTGTAAAATATGATCCATCTTGGGTAAAGGGTAGTTATCTTTCAATGAAGCTTTGTTTAGGTCTCTAAAGTCTATACAAAGCCTGATCTCTCCAGTTTTCTTCCTAACAGACACCAGATTAGACACCCACTCAGAGTATCTAATAGGGACAATAATACCAGCTTCATACATTTTCATGATCTCCTTCTGAACCAAAGGCAACTGAACAGGGTTTATTCTGCGCAGTTTTTGTTTGAATGGTTTTTGGTTTTCTTTGAGGGGAATTTTGTGTTGTATTATTTCAGTGTCATAGGATTTAAGATCTTCGTAACTCCATGCAAAAACATCAGAAAACTCTTTAAACAGCTCTATGTATTTAAGTTTAATGTGAGCTAGTAAAGTTTTAGACAGTTTAATCATCATAGGTTTAAGTTCACTGCCTATATTGCACTCTTATACCTCAGTCTCTACAGGTTCTATTTTTGGTTTATTCGCCACATCGTTAAAATCGAACAATTCTTCTAAAGGGGCCAGACCTTTAGGCAAACTTTCATCTTTGGAGTGCAGAGTTTCTAACTCCTATGTTTATAACTCTGCATTCAATTCTGTTTTGTTTATAAGTTTGTTTGACAACAAGTTTATATTAGTAGGTTGAGGAGACATTTCTTCTTCATCAAGAAAAATTTCTTCCTTGCATTCTGTTTCATGGTCTGAGTCCGAACTGTTTAGTTCGAATTCATTTCTGAATTGCATGAAGTCTTCTATTTGTTTGTCATTGTCAAACACCTACCAATACTTTTCATTATCAGGCACAGCTGGTCTAAATTTTATCTCAGTAGTGCAGTCTTTGGTGCTATATGGTGTTAAACATGTTCTAACTGCAAAGGCTAAATTGTGGGCCGCGATATTTCTTTTTCTTGGGACAAAGAACAATTTGGATTCCTCAAATGTTTTCAAAAGGTCCATGACATCGTTTCGGTAGGCTCTAAGTCTGGGATGGTTTGCGTTATATTCCCCATTGACTTGCCTAATGACTAACTCTGAATCTCCATACACATTGATTCTTCTGGCTCCTAACTTTTTCAATAGGTGTAAGCCTAAGAGAAGGGATTCATATTCTGCTATGTTATTGGAACACTGAAAGTTTAATTTGCAGGAAATGCTTTCTGTATGGTTTTTTTCAGTGTTAGTGATCCAGACACCTGTACCAGCATTGTTCTTAGTGCAGGACCCATCAAAATACATACTCCATAGAGGAAATTTCTTAGTTTCATCTTGGTTACTGTCCTCTTCAACTAACGTGTTCGAGGGTTGTTGTGGAAACTCAGCACTTAGTTGTATTTGTTTTGATTCTCCAAGACCTTCATTTGTTTGAGGGTTGTTTTCTTTATCGTGAATGCTTAAGAGTAAAATACCTCTATCTTGTAGCTCAAGACCTTTGTTTAGTTTGCTAGATTTCGCCGGTTCAGCAAACTGTTTAGACACACCTACATTGTGTTCCTCTTCCTCCCTGTTGGCCATTAATCCAGATAAAGTGACTTGTTCACCAAGTGTTTCATCATTAAACATAATAAAAGAATCAAGGCCTGTATTTACAGAATACAGGGGAGAGTTTTATGGTTTGTCTTGACTTGTAACTGTGAACTTCATATGGGACTCCTTGTAAAGTCTTCTAGTTGGATTAAAAACAGGGATAGTCGCATAGGTCATGTCCATTTGCATAGTCCCTTGTAACTTAGCCCCCCAAGATATTGATAATAACATTCCATACTTTGGGGGCACATCAGCAACAACAATATCCATGACTAAACATTTGGCTGGAATTTGGGCTAAGTTAACACAGAGGTCTTTGATTAATCCTAAACATATTACTCTGCTAGAATCAAAGGAGTAAAGGTCTTTGTAAGGTCTGGTGATCTCTAAACCCAGGCTCTCCATTACAACTTTTGGCATTAAATTATGAGAAGCCCCGGAATCATGCATAGCGTTGTGCAAAATTTTGTCATGAACGTTTAAACTCACATAAAAGGGAGGAACAGGTCCCTCTTGATATCTACCTTCAATCTTAGGACCAAAAATCAACTCTGGTTGGTCATCGTTAAGATTGGCTGTGTCCTCATTTTCTTCTATTTTCAAAGCCTTCAAAATTTGGGTTCTATATATATGTTGGGCAGCTAACTCAGTGAGGGGAACAAAGATCTTGATTTTTGAAATTTCCTGCTCCAGGCTGAAAGGAATTTGACTTTTTAAGGTGCTGGTTTCAGCCTTATTAGTTGCCATTTTATCAGTAATATCAGATTGCTGATTTGTTTTA
Source organism: Pinus albicaulis (assembly GCA_034641835.2). NCBI lineage: Eukaryota > Viridiplantae > Streptophyta > Pinopsida > Pinales > Pinaceae > Pinus > Pinus albicaulis. The sequence continues at coordinate 598,576,831 of CM076571.1, read as the reverse complement.
TTTACACTTGCCAAAATTGTTTTCACAGGAGTACTAGCTGAAGTGTTAGTACTACTAATTTCTGCACTCTGTTTTCCTTCGTCTTGAGTTTCTTTCTCTTTAACATTATCATAATTTACAGCCACTGTTTTATCCTTTTGTTTGACAACTTTAGGTTTGGTTGCAGTGTTGTTTTGTGAAGATTTTTCAAAGGTTTTGTTGCTGTGGGGTTGTTGACTAGTTTTACTTATAAGGTCGTATTCTCTTTGAGGCTCTATGATGACATTTTCCATGTCTTGATAATAATTTTCATCATCACCTCTTTTGTCATCATAAGGTGTGTATAGACCTTGTTTTCTATCATAATGAATCTCAAAGTCATCATTGTTTATCCCCAGCATGTTAATATCATCCTCTACTATTTCATCTGTTTCCTCAACCTCACTTACATAGTTTTGATGAAAGGGAGGAGTGATCTGCTGATCATCTTCCCTAGGTCTGTTTGGAGGTTGGTTTCTTCTGACATTCTGATTTTGGTTCTGGTTTCTATTTTGAAGAGCAGTTTGGTTTTGATTTTCTTGTGCTCTCTTAATTATGCTCATCTCTTTCATCATCTCCTCCATCATTTTCTCCATCTTTGAGTTTGGAGTAGAGGGTGTAGATTCCTCTCTAAAGGACACTCTCTTTTCAGTTTTCATTCTGGCTCTCTTTTCCATTAAGTTGACTTCCACAGAAAGAGCACCCCTTTGCATATCTTCAAGAGTTGCAAAATCTCTCTTTCTTAGTTGATAGGTCATGTCAGAGTCAAACCCTTCAGGAAACTTGTTTAAAGCTGAGCCCTGTGGAGGTTTTAGCTCTGGGGAAAGTGCATTATACACACTATTGAATCTAGTGCAACAAGCTTGCACACTTTCCCCAGTGTTTCTATGGAGGTTCTTATAGTCAGAAAGGACTTGGAGAGGGTTTTTCTTTACTTCCCATTTGTTTAAGAACGTTTGATGGAAGCCTTGGAGATCATTAATACTATGTGGGGCCAAACCTTTGAACCATTTTCTTACTTCTCCCCCTAGGTTATGAGAAAATAATCTAAGCTTGACAGAATCATCATCAATTTCATTTCTGTCAAAATAGTCATTCATCTTATCCACATGTTGTGATGCAGTTGTAGCATTGTTGGCATCATATAATGGAATTTTGGACTGATAGTCCTGTGGAAGATTGACTAATGGTACAGGAAGGACTAGGGGAGCATACCATGCAGCCATGGCAGGAGGTGGAGGTGGATTTATAAGAGGGACAATGGGCTGAAGTGGAGTGGTTTGGACAGTGGATGCAGGGTGAGTAGAAGTGGATGGACCGAGGATAGATTGTTGAGCTGACCTTGGATGAGAGACACCTAAATTGTGAAGGAAATGAAAATCAGGGGGTGTTGTTTCTCTATTATCAGGATGTTCACTTGTCTCCGGGGATGAAAGTGAAGACTCAGAATCTAGCTGAATTATATTATCAAATGACCTAGTTCTAAATGGATTTAATAAGTCAGCTTGTGATTGTTGTAGAGCTGAAAGATTTTCAGGGAATGAATTAGCTCTCAAGGGTGATCTGAAAACAGTTGATAATTTAATCCTAGGAGACTTCCAAAGGATGATTTCTGGGTCATCAACTATCTCAGGTGGATCCGGGTCAGGGTGGGATCTAGTGTGAATCTTTCTAGAAGCCACTATGCTATGTTTTCTAGACCCAAAATAAACAAGAAAGGTTCAACCAGATATGACAATCTTTAAGAGTTTAACTAGTCAGTTTGAAACTCAATCCTACATTCCTCTAACTGAGTTTGAAAAATGTTGTAATGATAAGGGTTCTTCCCAGTGGAGTCTTAAGGTCTGCTAAGGATTGTGGAGTCGCCAAGTGGAATTTTTTAGCTCCTAAGGAGGTAAAATGTTTTATGGTCCACCACCATGTTTATTGGATATCAATATGAAATATTTTTAGGTTTTTCTAAGTTATTTTTCAGTTGTATGGTTTTTAAGAATATCCTAACTTTGTTTCAAAACTTAGCTATGGTTATGAGACAAAAAGAGTTTATTCTTATGGCTAAGGCAGCTGATCTTTCAAGGTTAGATAAAGTCTTGAGAGAATCCTAGGTCCTGCCTAGTTTGTCACTGATTCAAACAAGTTTTACCATGATTACCATGACTTGGTAGTGCTTGAAAAGGCTGCTTTTTACTCTCAAGGTTTTATGAAATTTTCAAGGGAACTCAAACCAGAGATTGACTGGGAGGGCATTCACCAGATATGTCACCTCTGAAAGAGGATGAGATCCGGAGGCTACCTGGCCCTTTCCAGACTCTGTCTAAGAGTGTGGGAGAACACAACAAAGGTATAGGGTTTCGATTCCCCAGCGGAGTCGCCAGAAATGTTAGGAATCTGTAATTTTAGTATATTGGTGAGACTAAAACTGCAGAAGCAACATCGTTTCAACCAACTTTGGGATACTAGGATCCAGCCCTCCTGAATCCGGAGAGGGATCTCTCCAATAAGTACAAAGATGGATTTGTCTTTGAAGTTTGGGGTTATGATATTAGGCTAGCTATGAAGGCCAAGGGTTTTGTTTGTTTTTTGGATGGTTGAGCATGAATACTACTTGAGGGGAAAGTTATAAATGCAAAACAGTTTCAAAGGTGAGAAGTTGCAAGTGAATAGAACAGCTATGGCTAAAGAGATAGACATAACGCTGGTTTTTAGTCCATTGGGCTATGGAGTCATAACAGGGCTTTAATTCAACAACAACGTCAAGAGTGATCCAAGGGGCAAGTCATCTATATCACAAGATTATTTGAGATTAGAGTGATGGAATGAAAACAATAAAGTGTTGGAGATGGTGGAAACTAATAATAATTTCACAAAGGATTTATATTCATTCCAAACAAGAAAAGCCTCTTAAGTAACTGTTTAAAACCAACCAAGAACAGGGCTAACCATAGACTTTCTTGGGCAAGTTTGTATTAAAGCAGCTTAATTGACAAACAATCCGGTAATCCACATAATTACCTTCAGAAAGTATGAAAACACATAAGAGAAACAAAGTGTAACTTAAGATCAGATAAAGTACTTTTAAACCTATTCTGCTTTCAGTCAATCACCAAGGGAAACTTTCAGAATCTACTTTTGGAGAAAAACTAGGACCAGGGCACACCATATCTTCCATAGTCATCTTTAATAAGAGAATAAGGAAAATAACTTTCAAGAAACAATGTTTAAAAAAAACAATAGGATGAGGGAACTCCAACATTCCTAACTGCTTAAACTGTATTAAATCATTCTTAAATAAACAAATTAGAGGAAAACATTGAGATAAAGCTTTCAGTTAGAGAAGGTTACTGATATACAGTAGGTCCTAACTCTATAAATTCCGTCCTTTATCAGAGAATAGTGAAAAATATGACATACATAGAAGGAAAACAATAACAAATAAATAAGCACTTCACCAGTGATATAGACCAGGATCCAAAGAAACAGCTTGTTTATTGATGTCAAACTAGTTACAGTACTCAGGTCCAATGTTTCAGTTCATTAATCATCTTCACTATTCAGCCTATCTAATCTATCACAAGCAGAGCTCCAAGGGCCAGTGAACACTATTTACAATCATAATTTTTTTTCTCAAATATATTTCCAAGTTCTGAAACCAACCCCTTACTCATCTTCTGCAGAAGTATATATAGAAGGATGAGGAGGTGAGATCTGATAAAAGATCTCAATTTACAATTAATACAGACTTAATGACTTCTTGGCCTTTGAAGGGCTCAATGAAGAAACTTACATACATATCCTCTGTATTAAATGATTTTACATAAAGATTTAAGCTCTGTGGGAGCTTTTGTTGACTTTTGAGGCTCTGTGTGATGTCGAAGTAACTCTGCAGATGTCCTTTGCATTAAGTTTCCTTGCAGAAGTAACTTTTTGGCTGCGCTGAGACAAATATCTGATCCTGAACAATAAATTCGGCCACTGATTGAATACTTTGAGGCACAGGTGGCGTCGTGGTAGCTAGAGGGATCAATTTGCCTCAATTTGTGGCGGTGGAGGGTTTCCTGTCGATAAAACACTTCATATTTTCCTTTAATTGTGTTTTAATTTGGGGGATTAGGCTTTTGATAATCATTCTTAGCCGTGATCCCCATAATTATGTCTTCCATCCTCTGTTCTAGTTCATTTTGATCTCCGTCACTGATACTCTGTGATTTGTGATTAACTTGCTGTGTTTTTGCTGATGTGCAGGGCCGTGCAGGGTTTGAAAGGCATCAATGCCTTCACAGATCATTGATAAACGTGGAGTCAAAACCCTGTGATGATTTTCTTTAGCGAATCGAAGGCGGGAGGATCGTCATCCTCCGCCTTCGAATTTTCCTCGAAAAATGGCGATAAAACCTCGAAACCCTGCAAAATACAAACAACTTATTATAAAATCCATGCATTTATAGGTTTATTGCTGTGGAGGCATGTGGAGGAAGCGTGGCCATTGGATGGCATCATCCAACGGTCAGGATTGATCGGGAGAGATAATAGAATTGGTGGAAAAAGATTAAATCCGAGCCGTCGATCGCGCTGAGATCGACGGTCGAGATTGAACGAGGAGGCAAAAAAGGAGAATGAATCTGAGTCATCGATCGCACAGAGATCAACGGTGGGGAGCAGAAGTTGAAAGTCAAATGGAGGGAATTTGGGCGATGAATTTTGGACCGTCGATCTGCAGAGCATATCGACGGTGGAGATGTTGTTGCCACTGCACGGTAGCCCGGTTATCGCGCGTGCATCTTCGACGAGCGATCGCCATCCGATGATCGGCTCTAGATCGGAACGTGGATGTGAATATCGCTGCGTGTCCACGTCTGAACTTTAATGCACGATGGACGGTGGTTTTTGGAACAGTGCCCAGGACACGTGTCGAGCAGTGTGTGGAATCGCTGGCGATCGGGAAAAAACCGCCCTTGCCCCAAAGGCGGTGCGATGGATACCACACAGTTTCCGGAGTGGGGAACAGCTGGTGGGGACCACCGGGTAGACAGAATCTGCACCATCCGATCTATGGATTTAGATTGACGGTGGAGATTTAGTGGAAGATCGTACCGGCGGAAAACTTTACAAAATAAAATAAAACCCAAAATTTGCAAACAACAAAGGTTTTTAATATTTTCGGGGCAGAATAATTGTTTAAAATGGATGAGTCCCTGACTGACTCAGCGCCTGGTTCTGGCACCAGGGCGCATGGATGAAAAGGGTTAGAGACTTTAGCCGAAGGGGGCTTAAGTCCAACACATAGAAAATATGCATTTTAATGGTTTTTCAAGGATTTTGAAAGGGATTTGAGGCTTTCGATAAGGTTAAGAGAGAGTCTTAAAACCTTATCAAGGGTTTTTTATGAAGTGGAAAGGGGATAAATGTAAAAATGAGGGGTTTTCATGGGAAATGGAGGGATAGAAAAAGAGAGTAGTTTTTGAAGAGGAGGAAGGGGAAAATGGTGCTTGCAGCAGTACTCTTTTTGGGAATTAGCAGGATTTTAGAGTTTTCAAGATGGGAACAACGGTGAAGGTTTGGACATAGGCATGAGGCCTTCAAAATTATTCAAGAGCCAACAGTTTTTAGTGAGAAAAATTGTTCCTTGAAGGCTCAAAATAGATTTAGCCACATTTTGGGATAATCAAATTTTACAGGCGGCTAACAAATTACCTCAAAATTTCTGAGAAACATGCATTTGACAAGCCAAAATTTACTTTCAAGTTGTACAGTAACATCGTTGTCCCCAAATGGTTAGAATTTGATTGACGCTAGGTCTAAAGAGAGGGGTGGCGGAAGAAAATTTAAGGCTTTCGAAAAAGGTATCAACGATATGAGCATCATCCCCTAGCTGATCATCATTCTGGAATGCATCTAACAACATTGTCTCCATGGAAGTCGTATCCCTTAAGTAATCATCCATATCAACCTCTATTTGATTGCCTCCATTGCCAGCTTGTGAAAAACTACTATTGCTCTAGTCATTCCTAATTTGTGAATCTCGATGTAGTAGGAATTGAATAGGTGGTTGATTCAACCATTCTTGGTATCATTCCTCTTCGATTTTTTCTCTTAATTCAACCTTCTCTCGATTTGATATTGTCGTGGGGTGCAACAGAAGATGGTAGCTAGGTCAGTCATCATCGCTAGAATCCTAATAGTTTCAAAAAATATATTTGAACATGATTAGTACAAAATTGATAATATCAATTAGTAAGTACATCAATGCATGATTAATTGGTTTGATGTTGAAATAATTAAATTATACCTAAAAATTATTATTACCATCATTGTCCCAAGATTGTGGCTAGAAGATGGAATGTTACAATTAGTAAGGTAAAGCAGCTGTCTATTTTCATCTACCAACCGTGCCTTGCATTATGCTGTTCCTGATAAGAACTTCTGAAATTTTGGAATTGTTTGAATATTTTGTGCATGTGAATTCGATTCTGAATCTGCATGAACTTGCCATACATTAATTTTATTCAGTTGATTGACATGGATAAAAAAATTAGATTCAATTAGATAATGAAAATATAAATAAATTCTAAAGTAATTACGTCTCGAGATGGATAGGGAGAACTCTGTGATGGACTTTGAGAAATAATATGGAACGAGCTATATTTCGATGAATTGTCCATTTGATATAATTATGAGATTTTATCCCTACATTTGAGAAAAATAAACAATAAATTTTGGTATACATACCTAAAAGTAATTTAGGTGCCTTAAAAAATGAGTTATTGTTATTTGTGCTAATTTATTGTTAATCACACCGGTGTGGTTTTATTAACAGATGCATTGGTGTTGTTAGTTAATAAACGCACTGAATATCGAGAAAAAAAAAACGCAACTTTTTTTTTTGAAGTGAAAAAGAAAACGATAAATTGAAAAATGAGCGGCAAATGATTTTGAGAAATCTAATTTCATAAAAAAGTTCTTTAAATAGTAAAAGATAGTCATTATTTAATTATTTTTTCAAAAAAAATCGAGGGATTTGCACGAGAGACATACCTGGAGAAAAAGAGCATGAGAGCACTGTGGAGTAGAAAACTACTTTTGAACAACATCACTATTCAGAGAACTAGAATTTGAAACATCAGTGATTCACACAAAAACCCTGTAGTATAGTAAAACTGTTAAATTTTACTATAATAATTGTTTTTTTACAGTTTCTGTTAGATTTAATACATGCATAATAACAAATTTAAATTTTACAGTGCATTTTACTAATTAAATCATTTACAATATTTATTTCTATTTACATTTGATTAAAATTCAGAAAAATAAAATAAATAAATAAATAAAATAAAAAATAAAAATCCATTTTTACGTTAAACACTTGCTTCTTCTTGTATGTAACTTCACAATTAGGGCTTTTCATTTTAGATTTAAAGGGTTAGTATTACTATATATAGGCATATGACATATAACCTGCGGGGCAGCTTGTAGAGTAGGGTCCCAATCCCCGTTGACCCTTGCATGATTTTTTAAAAAACAAGTTTTTTTAATCGGTGTGCACTGTTTAAAATAACGCATCGGTGCATGATTGTAGTATAGCGCACTAGACGCGTATTGCCAAAAAAAAAATTGATAATTTTTTTTTTTATTAATACATGTTTATGTTAATCGGTGCTCTAGTATTAATATAGCGCATCGGGTCTCCTTGTTGACAAAGAGCACTGTACAGTGTTTCTACTATATTTGCAATGCATTTATAAGAACCTACCGCACCGCGTTTGGTGCGTAAGTTGAAAAAAGCGCACCGTTTTCTTCATTTTTTCTTAACCTAAAAAGTATGTGATTTATTTATAAAATATATTAATGAATGGTATAGGTTTCATATTGATAAAGAAATGGTTGACAAGAGTTCAAGTAACAAAAATACTGATAGTACCTCTAGAAAAGTAAAAAAAAACAAGCTCTTTGTAAATTATTTACAAAAATTATTAATTTTGAACTAGTATATGTAAGTTTAACTAATATGTATTGTTTAGTGTGTATCATGCAGAGCCACAAAATGACAAAAATCGATAAGATTATTTCTGATCTAAGACCAGAAGAGCGTAAAAGCTTGATGGAAAAATTGCAAAAGAATGAATAAGGTGAATGAAAAAATACTATCGATCCAATATGATTTTCTTTGTTGAATTTTCATTAATAATATACTTAAAAATATTAGATAACATGTTTCAAACAATCTATTAATTCAAATATATTTAATGTTCTACAGGGACCAACAGTGATGAAAAGTAATGTTGTTCTAAGAAAAGAAAAAATGTAGAACATGAAAATGAAAATTAATTTCTCCTTAGCTCATCTGGAGTGGTGCTGGAGGTTAACGAAAGGGGGGAAAACTTTTTAAAAACTTTGAGGGATATAGTGGAACAAATGTATAGACTTTCTTTCCATTTACAATACAAAAATAAATCCAATGATCTAAGAATAAAATTTTATTTAAACTACAGGATGAGTTTCCAGAGAATTGGTCAATGAGACATTTCATACTTTTAATAGAAAAAGTGTACAACAACAAAAAATAGGGATTGAAAAAGTAATATTACTTTAAATATTTTTATAGAATTATATGTATATATATTACTACAAAGAAATCATTTATAAATATCACTTTTGTTATATTTAGTTTTCATATATCAATATAAAAATTAAATAGTTTATTGTCATGTTAAATTTTCAGGAAGATTATGAAAATCTCAAAGGATGAACGAGATGATATCAGAAATATGCTAGTAGGAATGTCCAAAAAGGTGTACAAGAAGATGGTCAAATAAATGGACATAATTGCATCGCACGAGGAGCCATATCAACAACAACATGCTTCAAATATAATATGTAATCATTGAATTTTTCGATTAGGTACAATAAATAAACAATTTAGTATTAAATACTAATTTTCAAGTATTTTCTTGCAGAAAAGAAAAGAAAATGGAACCTATTCAACACATAAACTAGGATGACAAGGAAGAAAAGGGTTGATATCTGTTTGTGAGTAATTGTTACTTCCTTATAACAACTTAACTAGATTTCATTTTTGTATATTTTAAGTTGTTTTACAACAATCATCATTGAATGTCTTCAGACAGGTGCTAACATACAAAGAAAAACCATCAGAAGAATTGATTGACATTGGTTTAAATATCGGCTGTTAGTATATGTTGGCATATGAGAAATTAATTGTGGAACTTGTAAGCATCTGTCTTGTTTTGCTTAGCTCTGTCTATAATTAATAGAACAAAAAAATATTTTATATTAAATATATGATTTTTTATGGGGTATAAAACTTGTAGGAAACAAAGTATGGAACTGTGCCAACAAATGAATTGTTGAAATATAGCATTAAATTTTGTTTTGAGAGAATGTGTATAGTTCACGAGTCAATTCTTGCTATGGTACATTTTTTTTCGATTTACATTGATGTATATTATTTAATATTGCAATTTTCATTATTCTCACCAATGTGTATATACTCATTACACTTTATTTTTATGTTTGTAGATGGAACTTGAAGAAGAAGAAAAAAATCAACACAATGAATAAAACATTCCTCCAAATAACCCCAAGTCATGGAAGTAGCTCGAGCAGTGACAGCAGTTCCAACAAATAATGATGATCAATATGTATGGCTATCAAAGCAAGTTGTTGTATTTTTTGAAATATTTCTCTGTGAAATCATACATTTTGTTTAATGTAATGGACATAGTGTCTCAATTGAATGAGAAAGGGATACCCATAACTGTCCCATTTTGTATGACAAAGAGTGTCTTATTCATATATATGTATAATAAAATATGTTTTAATTTATTCTATCGTGTTCTCTATTTTCTCTGTGAAATGTTACACCACCGATTAAATATATGGATGATTAAATATTATAATGAAGAGATGTGAAATATGATGATATGATATAACAAATTCATCCAAACATCCAATTCAAATGCAATAATAAAAATTTAATTTATATTAATACAGTTATAAGATATGTGTCGACTTTTGATGAATAAGGAATTTTAAAAAATCATAATAATTGCACTGTCACAGGTCGATGTTTCTAAAAAATAGAAAATGAACACTAGTGCGTGTTAGTTACTGCGCATTGGTGCATTTGTATGATACTGTGCACCGGTGCTTTTCTATGACCTATGGGCACCGCACCAAATACCTACCAATTAGAACACCAAATGCGCTTTATTGATGACTACCACCAGGGCAGGCGGATATGTGTTGCATGCACTGGTATGGTTTTCCTTTAACCCTCGTTGCGTTTTTATAACTTAATGGCCCAGTGTGTTTTTACAACTTAACGACGTCGATGCATGCACCTTCTATTGGCTTGGTGCGTCTTTGTGGCTGACACGCACCAGGACATTGCTAAATTCCCTAGGGCTTCTTAATTTATTTTTTCCATCTTGGTGCTTAGTGTATTTACAGTATCGGTGCGTACAGGGTAAAACACACCGATGCGTTGACACATGATGCGTGCACCGATGAGAAAAATATCCGTAAAAACCTTCGACTGAACATTTCTTTTTAGTTGTGTTGAAGTTCCATTAGAAGCTCCGTTACAAAAAATGGATGTTGTAGCAAATGTTTTTTTGAAAATTTTGGCCAATTTTCCTTGTAGTGATAGAGACGTAATACTTTGATGGATCATTGTTGAGAAACAACCTATAGGTAGTTTCCTAGACCATCCATAATGATGATGAAGAGAAAGGGTGACAGAGGGTCCCCCTTTCCAAATCCTCTTGAGGGATTAAAAGTGCAGGTCAGAGAACCATTAAGAAGAATAGAAAAGAAAGAAGAGGAAATGAGAGAGCCTATCTAATCTATATAGTCTTCAAATAAGCCAAATGATTTGAGAATTTGGTAAAGATATGTCCAAATAAGCTTACTAAAAGCCTTCAAGAAATCTAGTTTGATGACCATGTCTGCCTTCTTGAGTTTTTGTAGAAAGTGGATGATCTCATGGGCCACAACTTTACCATCAATAATTTTTCTTCCCTCAATATATCCAGACTTGTATTTAGATATTAGAGGAGTAGAGGATTAACATGATTAGAAACGATTTTGGATATGATTTTCTATATCACATTACATAAGGAAATGGGTTGGAAACAACTTCGATCATTTGTTGAAAATGGCACCAAGAAAGATTCTAATTTAATTTTCCTTTGAATTAAATTAAAATAAAATTGTAATTACACATAACACGAAAAATTGTACAAGTTAACTAAGTTAGTTTGACTTAGTTGGTTCAGTTAGTTTGACTTAGTTGGTTTAGTTGAGGGTCTAACTTGATTCATGTAGATTGGATCCTACAAAATAGGAGCCCTCGTTGAGTTTATTTTGAGTGGCTCCTACCAGAGATGTATCCTCATAAAAGAATGATGATGAGGAGAATTGTGCCTTGGATGGAAAGGAAAAGAAAGGAAAAGGGAATTCATCCCATTCCAAATCAGATTCTAGTCAAGCGGGAAAGAATAAGCACTTGTCAAATATTAAATGTTTTCACTTTCATGAGCTAGGAAATTATGCCACAAAGTGTCCGCACAAGAAGGTCGACAAGAATCCATCGAGAGGAGCAGAAGGTGAAGTTCTTGCTTCACAATTCGAATTGGATTTTACCCTCATCACATGCATGGTTTCATCAGTGATGGGTAGTGTGTGGTACCTGGACAGTGGATCCTCATTCCATATGATTGGCAACAAAGAGTTCTTCAGAAACTTGGAGGAGAAGGATCTCCAGATGCACATCAAGAAGGGAGATGATGGGAGGTATAATGCTATTTAAATCAGTATTGTTACCTTTTAGAGGGAGTTTGTTTATACTCTCACATTGAAATATGTCATGTATGTTCTTGGTTTGAAGAAGAACTTAGTTTCATTTTCTATGTTGGAATACTGTGGCTAAAGGAAAGGTGTTCCTTCGTCACATAGCCACATGGCGGGTGAAGAAGAATGGATTTCGAGTTTGGTTAAATAACCTCTACAATTTGGATGTAGAAGATTATGTTGCCTTGAGAACAAAAGTAGATAAGGTGGAGAGCCGAGACATTGGTGAGTTATGGCATAGAATATTGGGCCATATACACCACGAAGCTTTGAAAATCATGTAGCATATTTCTACAAGACTTTTCAAGGGTTCACTTGAGCAACGTGATACATGAAAAGGGTGTACATTGGGGAAGTACACCAAAGCCACATTTCATAATAAGGACAGTCGAGCGCAAGCGATCCTTGAAATAGTTCACTCATATGTGTGTGGACAGTTATCGACTACCTCCACGGCCAAGCACATGTATTATGTGATTTGTGTAGATGATTTTTCACGCAAGTGTTGGATATTATTCATGCAAAAAAAAGACCAGATGTTCTCAAAATTTTGTGAGTTCAAAGCACTTGTTGAAAAAGAAACAGGCAAGAAAGTGAATGCTCTCAGGAGTGAAAATGGTGGAGGATATGTGTTGAATTAATTCAATAACTTTTGTGCATTAGAAGGAATTCGACGAGATTTGATATCACCCCATAACCCACAAAAAAATGGGTTTACAGAAAGGAAGAACATAAGAATTGTGGGAGTTTCATGAGCGATGTTACATGACTAGGGCCTATTGTTTCACTTGTGGGCATAAGCATACAACACAACTGTGTATGTGTAGAATAAGAGCCCTCATCGAATCCTCGGGATGAGTACACCAAACAAATAATTTTTCGGTAAGAATCAAGATGTGGTGCACTTTAGAATTTTTGGTTCATCAATTTATTGTCATGTTACCAAGGATGCATAGAAAAAGCTAGAACCAACAACTGAGTTTGGAATATTTATGGGGTACACTGATACACCTCACAACTATCAGGTGTACCTTCCATCTCTCAGGATGACATTGGTTCATAGAGATGTGACGTTCGATGAAGGGAAGGCCATGTGAATTTTCCCTTGATAGGGAGCTTTAGATGCATACATATGAGGAGCCTTTAGCTCCAAAAGAATAACCTCAATATGTGGAGCATCCACAAGCAGAGGAGAAGAGAGTGGAAGCACCCATTGATACAAAGACATCTAGAGATGGAAGGAAGCACACCAGAGAGACTAAAAATTTGATGCATGATATAGAGATAATGAAGGAGCACCCACATCACAACAAAAGAAGATTAGGTCCCCATATTGGTACATTGGCTACATGTCTCTTATGAGGGAGATTGTAGAGATTGAGTCATCCTCATTCGAGGAAGCAGTGCAGAAACCAGTATATGTTTATGCCATGATAGAGGAGTATAACTCAATCTCAGGAAAAATGCATGGGAAGTTGTCCCAAGACTAGAGGACAAGTCAGTTGTAGGATCCAAGTGGATCTACAAGGTGAAGCAAGCAGCAAATGGGAGTGTCGAGAAACACAAGGCCAAATTTGTGGCCAAAGGGTTCTCTTAGGTTGAGGGAACATATTATGAGGAGACATTTTCTCCAATAGAAAGGTAGTATTCAATTAGATATATTCTAGCACTTTCACTACAAATGGGATAGAAAATACATCATATGGATGTAAAGACAACCTTCCTCAATGGAGTGATTGAGGAAGAGGTGTATATAGAGAAGCCAAAAGGATTTTATAACTTCAACAAAGAGTCGCATGTGTATAGACTCAAGCCAGTATTGTATGGACTGAAACAAGCACCTCTTGCTTGGTACACCATGATCAGAAACTATTTCACCAAAATGGGCTTCACCAAAAATGAAGTATATGTGAACCTTTACCATATTTTGGTTGAAGTTAAATTATTGATTATATTATTGTATTTCGATGATTTAATTCTAACAGGTGATGGGAAGTTGATAAAATATTTCAAATTATATTTGGAAAGAGAATTTGAGATGAAAAAAATGGGGCTCTTGCATTATTTCCTTGGTTTGGAAATTTGGCGAAGAGATGGGGAATTGTTTGTCTCTCAGGGAAAGTATCCCAACAAGATACTGAAGAAATTTCACATAGAGAGAAAAAAACCCATGGAGACTCCTATAGTTGGGAAATGGAGGAAGGCAGATGCTACTTTAGGTGAAGTGGTAGAAGCTACCATTTGCAGGAAGCTTGTGGGTTCACTTATGTACTTGGTGAAAAAACAACCAAAGATGTGTTATGCAGTTAACCAATTTAGTCAAGAAATTGTTAATCCAACCAAGCTCTATTGGAAGGAAACCGAACATGTGTTGAGATACCTCAGAGGCACCACTCAGTTTGGTATGTGGCACAGGTGGATAGAGGGAGTGAAGATGTGAGGATTCATAGATGCAGATTGGGAAGGGAGTCCATCCAAAAGGAAGAGCACATCAGGTGGGCTCTTTACTATTGGGTCAACAACAGTTTCCTGGTATAGGAGGAAGTAGAGATGAGTTGCACTCAATTCAATAGAAGCATAGTAAATACCTGTTATTCAAGAAAATTGTGAGTCTATCTCGATGAGGAAGATCCTTATTAGGTTGTTTGCTCAACAAATGTATCCTATAGTGATTGACTATGATAACCAGAGTTGCATCAAACTCTTGGCTAATACAGTTTTTCATGATAAGTTCAAGCATATCGACATTTGGTACCACCATCTCAGAGATTATGTGCAGAGGAGAATCATGATGCTAGAGTACATTTCTATAGAGGAACAATATGCAAACATATTAACGACGGATATATCAAGAGGCAAGTTCGAGTTCGATAGTGGCAGGATCGGGGTATCAGATAATCCCTTTCTTCGTGAGAGGGAGTGTTGAAAATGGCACCAAGAAATATTTTAATTTAATTTTCCCCTGAATTAAATTAGAATAAAATTGTAATTCCACGTCACATGACAAATTGTACGAGTTAAATAAGTTAGTTTTACTTAGTTGGTTCAATTAATTCGAATTAAGGTTTAACTTGATTCATGCAAAGTGGATCCTACAAAATAGGAGCCCTGGTTGAGTTTATTTTGAGTTGTAATTAATTAACTCAGTTTATCTTAGTTAATGTCAGCTTAAATAGTTCCAACTAAAGGAGGAACTAGTGAGAGGTCAAAGTGTGGAACTTGAACTTGAACCACATGCAGTGATCAATCAGATAATTGATAAACCAACCATAAATAACCCATGCATTTCAGATCAGAGAAATACCCAGTTGATATTGGAGTTCAATGGTCATGTACTAGCAGTTGTATAACCATAAAAATTGTATAGGTGGTGCATGCAGTCAAAGGAAGGTCCTAGATGTATTGCGTAATTCCAATTGGGAATTTCCCTAATTCATAGGGGCTAATTACCCAAGGAAAATATTCAAGGAAATAGGGATCCAAGCTGGAAAAAATTGGTTAAGTAATAGCCTAAGCTTGTCTAGGAAGTAATGAGACAATTAGAGATAGTGCAGAGATTTCTCTGGTTGGAGAAAAACATTGTAATCTTCTCACATTTTATAACTTATGCATTAGAAAGATAGTGGGTTTTTTAGCTGAGGCTTTCCCTAAGAAATCATTGTGTAATGTGTGATTGAAATTATTTCTTTTGCATGATTTGTGATTTTGTGATCGTAATTGGTTTTCTGCAATTGGTAGAGTAGATTCAAGTCTATTATTTTAGCATATTACAATTAGCGGTTTGAATATATGTGGATTTTCTATGAAATTGGCATGGTATAATTTGGGAATCATTGTTAAGAAGGTGGCGTTGAGGGTAGGTAGGATTGATCTTGCATTTCAAAATTCCTCAACGAAGTCATGGATCACCTCCCCAAAGAATCACCAACATACTTGGAAGAAGTTTGTTGTAAATTCATTTGATCCTAGAGATTTATTTTTGGGTACGGTCAGAACTGATTCTTTGATCAGAATTTGGATCAGGGCTTAAAATTAGCTAAAATTTCAAAGTGCTCAAAAATTCTTTAAACCAAGGCGATAGCATAGAGCTCGTCACCAGGATTCCAACGCAACTCGTTTCATCAAATTTTGAGTTCGTAAGATTGAGTTATGGCTTGTTGTTCGCTTTCCAAAACAGGTTCAGAACCGGATCGACCAGCAGAATGGGATACGAATTGGTGGCTGTCATAGAGCCTTGAAATCTGCATATAGGATCGAGGATTGCACAACTACGAAAATGTTGCAGCTAGAAGGGATGGTCGTGATCCAGTCAACAACGAGGGTTGAATGGTAGTGATCAGATTTGGAACATGGACCTAAGTGATAGCTCAAAATTCAAAGTGCTTGGAAGTGTGTCAAACCTGAGTGACCGAATAGATCTCGTCTTCTTGATTCGGCGCTGTGAACGGTTCAAAAAACTGACACCGTATGAAGAAGTTATCGTGATTTGAAAAGTCTAGTAAAATCCAATTTTTGGACTTTGACCAAGTTTGAATGGGCTTTTGAATATTAAAAAAAGATAATATTTCAAGGAATATTCCTTAGAATATTCCTTCTGAACCAACCAGTGATGGACAAGTGTCAGCATGTAATTTGTTGTGGGTTGTACGATTTATGGTTCGACCAATGGGAGGTTGCCACGTGGCAGGCCCAGAGGCCACCACGTGGCCCAGGTATGGCGTATTAAAATTTTTGGAAGCCAATGGAATTTGATTGTGTGACCTCATGAATGCAGTGCCCACACCTTTACTACTCGGGCTGCATTTGGATCTTAACCAACATAGGAGCGCGGTGCTATTTATGTTTTAAAACATATGCAATTGGGGGGGGGGACCGTCGGTGGCCCGTTGCGTGTTCACATGTTATCGTTTGTAAACCCTGATTTTTATTAACTACGGCATTAAACCATAAATCGTTGACCCTATCACATTGCGTTGATGTCCCGACGGTTACGGTTATCTCCCCATGGTTTTCGCTTGACATTTAAATTGACAGCGCTATTTTATGACATGTGCCCAAAATCAATGGCCAAAAGTTAATGGTTGTAGTTATCCCGGCAGTAGTTTAGGCACACTCCAAATTTTCGGAGTTCTGTCGAATTTAACTGCACCTAACTGTAGTCCTCCACTTTTAGTGGAGGGTTTTTAGGGGACACTGGAAACATTTGGTTTTGGCTCTATCTTGAGAATTACTCAACCATTTTGAGTGTGCCAATAGTAGATTTTGACTATCTTAGATATTCCAGACTCATTGGTGAGGGTTTTAGAGCCATCAAAGGACTTTTGAGTAGGTTTTTGCTTCAGATAAGTTCTAGGGGCCACCATGGGCCAGCAGCAGTTTGAGACCTAGCCAATGTAGCTAGAGGCCTTTCTCAACAATCCAATAGTCAATTTGGATGTTTCAGATGTTTTGGACCTAATGGTGTGGTTTTAAAATCCTCTAGAGGAATTTTTTAAAACGATATTCTTCAGTTAAGTTCTAGGGGCCACTATGGCCAGTAAGTGCCAACAACAGTTCGAGGCCTAGCTAGGGCAACTAGAGGCCTTATTCAGCAAACCAATAGTCATTTCTGACTGTAATGAGAATTTTGAATCCAGTGGAGGATTTTTTAGAAGCTTTTGATGACTTCTAGAGGTCGAGAACCCATGGAGAATTTTTCTTTGACCCTAGTGCTAGGGGGTGCCACCAGGTGTTGGAGGCGAAACCAGAGTAACCTAAGGTAGATTTCAGCGAATCAATAGTCTATTATGAATATTTTTGAGATTTTGAATCCATTGAAGGGATTTTTAGAGCCATTTGAAGACTTATGAAAGTCCAGAACCTACAGGGAAGTTTTGGGTAGCCCAGGGCCAATAGTGGATGGAGGTCCAGATTGGGAAGGAAATGCTCATTTTGAGCAAACAATTAGTCTATTTTGGAAGTCTAATATGTTCTGGAGATAGTAGGTGATTTTTTAGGGGCAAAAAAATGATTCTGAAGGATTTAGTGCCGTAGAGAAGCTCAAGATAGCTCAAGAGCACCGACAGAAGGAATCAAGTCTAAGGAAGCCTAGATATGTTTTCAGAGTGATGACAGTCGTGACAGGGATATAGATGGTATTCTAAACCCATTGGTTTAGTTTAGATAACCATTGGAGTTGATTTTGTAACTTGTAAAATAATTTTTTCCATAATCCCAAAGAGCCAAGTCAAGATGACAAAGGCTCAAGGAGACGTAGCCCACGATATTCGGGTGAACTTCTAGATTAAATTTGTTGTTATGTGTTGATGTTTATTTGCTGCATTATATGGCTATTACACATGTTTAATATCAGAAAAAACAAATAGACTTAAAGCACTTAAACCGCTAAAAAAAACATACACTTATTTGAAGTATAAAATTCCACAAAAGTCAAGTATAAGCTAGATCTTTTATTTTTTTAACTGAGTGGGAGGTTCTTGAAAAAAATAACAAGTTATCCAACCCATTTTAATATCAGGTGGTGATTAGATTGTAGAAGTGGCAATGGGAGATAAACGGGAGAGATTTCATCGCAATTGAGAAACATCGTACATTGCATAGGATAGAGTTTACAGTTAAAGAGTTTCGCAAGTTGAATTGTTTAACCTGCGATGTGAAGTGAGAAGACAGAGATATAACGTGGATTATCATATCGAGAAACAAACCAATGGTGGAGATTGCAGCACCCAGAAAAGTGATTTCACAAATCACAATATTTAGAAGCTAAGAGTTCGCAAGATATGTTAAATTGGTTGCGGTGCGGTAAAGTTGAAAAATGTGATGCGATGAGGGGAGCCATGTGTCGGCATTGCGCACGATCTCACATCGCATAAATTATGGTTTTAGCGTTATTGGTATCAAGTTAAACTTGCGGGCAAGCGATTTGCGATGCACTGTGATTGGTTGCATGTTGTGGGACCCAAGAACCCTATTCCCCTTGTATAAGTTGTTTAAGGCTATGTGCGATCTATTTTAAATGTCAGCGTTGTTTGATCGCGAACGTATGTATGTTTAATGAAACTTCGATATTGTATCTCGTTGTTTCCACTAACTGTAAAGCCTTTTAACGATTGGGGGTGCACATGTGGCCACTTCCCTAACCATAACTTTCAATGCACAAATTTATTGGTGGAGCGGATAAGGGAGTGCCGAATTTGGTGGTAAGCCCTAATTTAACTCTAGTTAACTAGAGTTCTCCACATTTAGTGGAGTTTTCCTAGGAGATACTGGGAAAAAGTGTAGAAAGCTCAATTTTCAACCATTCTGGGTGAATGAAGAGTCATTCTTGACTAATTGGAGCATTCGGCCATTGAAGTAGGTTGCAGAGGCATAAAAGGCCATCTTCGGGTGTTTTGTGCGTTTGAATATTTTTGAGGGCTAAGCCATTGCCACAACATCCAAAGTCCATTTCCAGCAAATGAATAGTCATTTTTTACTATCTTGGACCTTATGAAGCTAATGATATAGCTTTTAGAGGAATTTGGAGACTTGTAAGTGTGTTTTTTCCATAGAGAAGTTTCATGGCACCGAGAGCCATCAGGTGTTGGAGGCATAGCCAAGGGAGCCAATGGTCATTCTGAGTGAATGAAAAATGTATTTTGTATGTTTGACATGTTATGGAAACAATGAGATAGGTTTCATAAGTATATGGGGACTTATAAGGGTGATTTTCCATAGGATAGCTCAGGGAAGCATCAAGGCCACCAGCAGAAGAGGTCATGCCCAAGGGAGCTATGATCCATTTTGGATGATTGAACAATCAATCTAATGATATTTTGGTATTTTAAGCCCATTGGTACAATTTTCAAAACCAATGGAGTTGAGCAGCAGCTTGTAAAATAATTTGACCATCTTAATCCCAGAGAGCCTAGTCCATTGATGGAGGCTCAAGGAGACATAGCCCAAGTGTTGAGGGTGAACTCATTTATAATTTTGCTATCATGTGTTGTTGGTTATTTCTCTACAATTTATGTTTGTTGTTCATACATTTAATCAGCTAAAAAAAATGATAATTTCTCACACATAAAGCATGTGAAAAACACATAAACTTGATACAAGGATTCAATTGCACAAAAGGATGTATGAGCATGATCCTTAGATTATTTAAATGAAATAGAATGTGATGCATAGCAAAAAAATTCAGCCACCTATTTCAGATCAAGTTGGTATCAGAGCAATTTTAGCTCATTCTATCCAAGTATAGCTAGGGTTAGCTATTGGTTGTTGAATTGTGCAAGGAGAATTTAACAGTTTGAAAGTTTATGTGTGAAGGAGAAGTTATTTTGAGAACTTGGTTCTCAAGTCACAATAAAGAAGTTTGTGAATCTTTGTGAATTTTTGTGAATCTCTTTCATTCATTACAATTGTGATGGCAACTTCATCAAGTGGTGATTCTAAACCATCCTCCTTTGCAAGACTCTTTGATAAAGAGATGTTGCAGGACTTTCACATCATGAAAGATATGGTGCAAAAGTTGTATGAAGATGTAAGGGAGACCACTAAACTTTAAGAAATTGGTTTCCATGAAGAAAGAGAATCAAGAACTTCTTTGAAATATGCATGAGATGGAGATTCAGCTCCATGATGCCAAAGAAGCCTTAGCCAAGCATGTTCTTGAAGAAGAGGTAAATAATTCAAATTTGTCTTCAATTTCCTCTCAAGATAAATGTGTAGGTTCATATGAAAAATGCACTAGAGGAATGGGGTCCAAATTGATGATCAAAATGGGCCATGAAGGTAAGGGATTAGGAAAACATGCACAAGGCATGGTTGAGCCAATTATGGTTGAGGAAAGGCCTAAGTATTTGGGTCTTGGCTATGGAAACTTCTATGGAGAAAGTTCTAAAGCCATGAAGGCACTTGAAACAGTTCCAAGAATAACTTTTGTTGTAGGTTCAAACCCACAAACATGCAAAGTGTGTATTCAATATGAATTCCATTGTTTGAAACCAATGTTGCAGTAAGATGCTTGTAGACATGCAGCTTATGGCAAGCAAGAGAGTTGTGACAGCTCTAAGGACATGAACATTTTTGTTGGTCTTCAAAAGAGAGCTAGAACCTCTTTAAGTTCATCTCCTCAAGAAGGTGATAAAGATGAACATTCAAAGAATAATTCAAGGTATAATTCTTCCTATAATCATGTTTTTTATGATTATGTTAAGCATGAAAAATATGCATGCATGAATGGGAGAAAAATGTGTTGTTCATATTGTTGTTTGTATAACCATCAAGTTTCAAGATGCTAGAAGAGAATGATAGAAAATAGGAAATAGTCAAAGAAAAGGCGGCTTGAATAGAAGATGCAAAATATTTTCACTTATTGTTAGAAGAAGGGACATCCCATTGACCAATGTTGTACACCGCATCCAACAAATCATCCAAATCATTTGAAGCAAGTGGATAAAAATACTAGTGAGAATGGAATAGGGGATTCCATCATCGATGTGAGTCAAGATCATTCACAAGAAGAGGATGTTCAGCAAGAAAAATCTCCATTGAAGTGGGTTGGCAAGAAATGGATCAATTTCTTGAACAAGTAAGGCATGCATTTCCTTTGTACATAGATGCAAATTTCAGCCTTATGTATGCATGAATTTTTGTTGAAAGTATGACAAGTTGCAACAGATTATCACAACTTGTATGATGTAATATTGCATGTGAATGTTGTTCGGTTGAAGGAATTTCTATTTGTTGCAAGATTTTGTCAAGATGGTGTAAAATATGAGTATGTTACTCATTTATGTTGCATCAATTTATCATTCAGTTCAGCTCTTATGATCAACCATATGTTTTGGGTTTATGTACATATTTGTACTTGAAAGAGAGGGTTGAAGAATGTACATATGCATGAGATTTTGTATATGTAAATAGAGAACTTTTGATAAGTTCATTGTAAATAGATACATGCATGAGTGTTGTCAATATGTATCTTGGAATTTTGACTTGTGTCGATTTTACTGCACATATGTTTATCGACTTGTGTTGATTGTGTCACACACATTTCATATCGATTTATGTCGATTGTGTTGCACATTTAATGTCAACTTGTGTTGTTGATGTCACATGTTGTTTGTCGATTATGTTGATTGACTTATGTTTTAGTTGATGGTGTTTGTCGACTTTGGGTCGATATTGGATACACCAATGTGCAATAAGATCGCCATGTACTTGATGTTACAAGAGGTGATATTCATTTCTTTGAAGGAGAAAAAACGAGGTGTTCATCATTTCAATTCTTGCATAATGTTTTATTTTCAAGATTCATTGTGTGTTCTTGTGACAAGATGTTGCAGGAAGTTTGATGTCCATTCAGTGAGAAGTGGATGAGATGCAAAGTGATTTGTAGCCATTGCAAAACAAGCTGGTTTCTTGTGTTGACACCAAGAGTTCACTGATATTGCAAGCTTAATTTGGATAAGAGGATTTCCAAGAAGAAGCTTGTATGCCTTTGTTGCAAGAGGGACTTCAATCTCAATGGGAAGCTTAATAGTTTTCCAAGCACATAGAGAACGATGTGGTACAGTTGGATATGTATCAGTCAACAACAATCATCAATGTTGAAGTGGTTCAGCAACAACCATAGAACAGTGGTTGAGAGACAACCAGTTGTGATGCAAGGCATGTCAAGAAATACTTGTTAAGTAAAATCAGTTGATATAACTTGAAAGCATAAGAGTGTTGAAGCTCAAGAAGATAATTATCAGCTTTTGTGGGTCCAAAAACCTGTCAGTGGGAAGGAGTGATCAGAATTTGGATCAGGGCCTAAAATTAGCTAAAATTTCAAAGTGCTAAAAATGATTCAAACCAAGATGAGAGCGTAGAGCTCGTCACCGAGATTCCAATGCAACTTGATTCATCAAATTATGAGTTCGTATGATTGATTTATGGATTTTTATTTGCTTTCCAAAACAGGTTCAGAACCAGATCGACCAGCAAAGTGGGATTCGAATTGGTGGCTATCATGGAGTCTTGAACTCTGCATATAGAATCGAGGATTGCATAGCTACAGAATGTTGCAGGTGGAATGGATGGTCGTGATCCAATCAACAAAGAGGGTTGAACGATGGTGATTAGACAGTAGAAGAAGTAGTGGGAGATCAAAGGAAGAGATTTCATCACAATTGAGAAATATCGCACATCGCACATAACAGAGTTTACCGTTAAAGAGTTTTGCAAGTTAAATTGTTTAACCTGCGATGCGAAGTGAGAAGGCAGAGATATAACGTGGATCATCGGATCAAGAAACACACCAACAGTAGAGATTGCAACACCCGAAAAAGTGATTTTGCAAATCAAAATATTTAGAAGCTAAGAGTTCGCAAAATATGTTAAACTCGTTGTGATGCTCTAAAGTTGAAAAATGCGATGCGATGAGGGGAGCCACGTGTCAGGATTGCGCATGAGCGTACATCGCATAAATTATGGTACCAAGTTTAACTTGGAGGCAAGAGATTTGTGATGCGTTGTGATTGGTTGCGTGTTGTGGGACCCAAGAACCCTGTTCCATGTGTATGTAAGTTTTTTAAGGCTATGTGCGATCTGTTTTAAACGTAATCATTGTTTGATCACGAACGTGTGTATGTGTAATGAAACTTCAATATTGTATCCCATTGTTTCCGCTAACTGTCAAGCCACTTAATGGTTGGGGGTGTGCATGTGGACAATGCCCTAAACAAAAATTTTAATGCATGGATTTATTGGCGGAGTGGATAAGGGCATGCCAAATTTGGCGGTCAGCCCTAAGTTAACTCCATTTAACTGGAGTTCTCCACATTTACTGGAGTTTTCCTAGGAGATATTGGGAAAAAGAGTAGAAGGCTCAATTTTAGACCATTATGGGTGAATGAAGAGTCATTATTGACTAATTGGAGCATTCTGAAGCCATTGAAGCAAGTTTTAGAGGCAGAAAAGGCCTTCTTTAGGTGTTTTTGTGCATTTGAAGATTTTTTAGGGTTAGGACCATTAGGTGTTGGGGCCATTGCCAGAGCATCCAGAGTCCATTTCCAGCAAATGAATAGTCATTTTTTACTACCTTGGAACTTTTGAAGCTAATGATGTATCTTTCAGAGGCATTTGGAGACTTCTAAGTGTGTTTTTTCCATAGAGAAGTTTCATGGCACTGAGATCCATCAAGTGTTGGAGGCATAGCCAAGGGAGCCAATGGTCATTCTGAGTGAAAGAACAGTTTATTTGGTATGTTTGACATGTTCTGGAAATATTGAGATAGGTTTCAGAAGTAGATGAGGACTTCTAAGGGCAATTTTCCACAGGATATCTCAGGGAAGTATCAAGGCCACCAGCAAAAGAGGTCATGCCCAAGGAAGCTATGGTCCATTTTGGATGGTTGAAGAGTCAATATAAGGGTATTTTGGTATTCTAAGCCCATTGGTACAATTTTCAAATCCAATGGAGTTGAGCAGAAGTTTGTAAAATAATTTGACCATCTTAATCCCAGAGAGCCTAGTCCATTGATGGAGCCTCAAAGAGACGTAACACAAGTGTTGAGGATGAACTCCTTTATTATTTTGTTGTTATGTGTTGCTGGTTATTTCTCTACAATTTATGTTTGTTGTTCATACATTTAATCAGCGAAAAACAATTGATAATTTCTCACACATAAAGCATGTGAAAAACACATAAACTTGATACAAGGATTCAATTTCACAAAAGGATGTATGAGCACAATCCTTAGATTATTTAAATGGAATACAAGGTGATTTCATAGCAAAACAAGTCAACCACCTATTTCAGATCATTCTTCCACTTCTGCAAGGGATATTTCTCTCATTAAAGCTACATTTTGTTATGGTTTAACCATAGTAGGGATGTGGACCAAGATCTTGTTGATGGTATGAAGTATATTAGGAAGGGGTTTCTTTATTAGTGTGTTATAATACGAAGTGAGATCCTTCTCAAGATAC
This sequence comes from Pinus albicaulis, assembly GCA_034641835.2. Lineage (NCBI taxonomy): Eukaryota > Viridiplantae > Streptophyta > Pinopsida > Pinales > Pinaceae > Pinus > Pinus albicaulis. Next base: position 598,551,986 of record CM076571.1, on the reverse strand, counting down.
TTGTGATCTATTAATTTTTTACCTATAACCATCCAACAACGAGAAGACGAGGTTATGGTCTCAGTGTTTTATCATGGATTTTTGAAATACTTTCATGTTTCTTTCCCATTCCTTTAACTAGTTGATCCTAGAATTCTTCTTCCGAAGTATCTCTTCCTACTTCCTCCTTTCCTCTAGATGGGTTAAGATGGCCCCCTATCGTCTAGGGAGGTATTCTATGCACCCATCTAGTATTGTTTACTATTGTGTGGCTTGAACCAGGTTTCCAATTGCTATTTATCTTGGAAAATGTTTCCCATCTCTTCCTTGTTAAATATCTTGATATGGTATTTGAGTATTTTAAACTTCTATTGAAATTTATGCCTTGGATAATTGATAGAGATTTCAATATCTTGCCATCAAAGTTTTTCCTTCTCCATGAAGTTGGGGTCATTCAACTAGAAACCTTCAAATCTAAAATTTCAGTTCTTTAGGGTTTCCTCTTTACTAGCAATGAATTAAAGGGGATAAACTCCTTGATTTATTCTATGTAGAGTGGACATATGAAAAGCTATCACACATTTATAGTTTCAGCTCCCTCACAAGTGCTCATATTTTATGACAAGAATTGAACCACAATTTCATTAATCAGACACTTCTCTCCTCACTTTAATAAACTTATAGTTTCAAAAGTTTCAACCTTGAAATATTATTTATATTTTTAATTCCCAAGTATTATTCTACTCAGTTGTTAGATTTTGTTTGCTAGATAATTTTCCCTTGTTTTTTCATTCTCTTCCTCCATATTACACGAATTGCTCCATCCTTTGAATTGGTGGCAATCTTTCCCTCCTTGTCGCTTCAAGGCTCAAACCCAGTAGGGATATCCTTTAATTTCCTAGTTTTGGTTTGTAGGGTTTGGTACCCATACACATGCTCTATTTGGTTTTAATAGGGGGATTTGGCCTACTAACATAAAAATCTCAAGTTATTACGTCTTGTATTACGTGTGTTTATATCAAATTAGAGTTTCTTTGCTAATAGATCCCATGAGGTTGTGGAAGTCCCATGGTTTTCTCTTATTCCAATCTGGGCGGACATCTAGGTAGAAAATTTCTCCCTACAGTATTTACACCTATGTGGATGATACGTTTGTATCTAGGTTTCTTTCCTCCCTTATAATCATCAATCCCTTGTTTGATTCACATTTGTATTATGGTCATTTGTCCTGTGTGTAATACCGTTGTCCCTCTACTCTAATGGCTCCTCACTAGAGAATGCCAAGTCGCAGAGGTGGAATGATATGCTCATATTCCTCACATCAATGACTGTTTGGGAGGGAGTTTGTGGTGAATTACTTTGACTCGATCCCTCCAGAAGTAAGGAAGGAAATTATCCTCCTTGAGTCAAAATAATTCAATGAGAGGTATTATTTTTCTGATTCAGAGGTTCTCGGAGGCAACCTCCAATGGATACCAAATTCAAGGAGATTTAGGAAGAATCGACTTCATTTTATACATTCCATAAGATCACACCAACTGATGGAAAACCTACTTCATATGATTCTTCAGGACAAGAAGGTAGACAACTACAAATTATTTAGAGGTCAGGATGATATTAGGAGGATTCTTCAGAATATTTGTTTAAGCCTTGATGACATTGGGACCAGATTAGCAAGGGTTGAGAAATTCGTGGTCTCCAACTTAGAGACTGAGTCAACAGAGGTGAATGATGCTCCCATTGTCATTAATGTTTCACCACTAAATGTTTCATTTCCAACCATCATCTCTCCACAGGAAAAATCTTCACACCTCTCTTTGATCATTATCTACATTAAAGTTATTTAATGGGTTCTACACTTGCCATTCCAGAATGGACATTGGTATGATGGCATGAATTTCTAGTGACAACTTATTTTTTCTCTCAAGACCTTCAAAGGTCTTTGTTTTTTTCCAGTGCCTTACACCCACTATTTTCTTAACCAAAAAGGCAATGTTCACACCTTGATTTTGCTCAATGTGTAGGGAATAGTTACTTGCTATGAGGTTCACTTAGTTCTTTCTCTTGTCATCATTAGCCTTTTTGTAATACTCCAACGCACTAGTGGATATAGTTGATAGACAAGGAAATTTTTCTCTGTGTTCGTGTTTAAGGTTTTGTATCTTAATGCCCAACTTGCAAGTTTTTATGGTTTTTTGTACACCTGGTTCAGGCTCTGGCCTCCCAGGTGAGTCTTTTGGTCAAGGGAATAGGTACTACTATCAATGTAATACTCTTTCTTATTAATGGAAATCACTTGTAGAAGCTTACAACAAAAAAAAATTCCCTTGTGTTAGCCACAACCTCTCGCTAGATGTAGATGTAGGGGTCTTAAATTATCAAACTTAATACTATTGTTTTATTTATCTAATTGATTTAGGTGTTGATATTGATGCACTCTAACTCTTAGATGTTTTTTCCTTTTTTTCCCAAAATTTGATGATACATTTTTCTATAAGGTCATGAATTTTAGTTGTTTAAAATGCATTTTGAATTTATAAATGGATTGAGCATCTTAAAAAATCCTTAGTCCACTCAAATTCTACAAATTATATAGCTAACACTTACTATTCCAAGAAATATCTACCAAACTTCAAGCAAAAAGAAAAATCATAGTTAAATTATGATATTGATTTTCACGTAGCCTAATTAATTGCAACTTGAGTGGACCTAAGCCTAATGGTTAAGAGCGTGTGTTTCCTCCTAAGAGGTCACACGTTCAAAACCAGAGTGGGGTAGAGTATGTATGCCTTTGTAGACTTAGCAGTCAAATCAATGCGCGAAGGTGGGTGCCTTGTCCCATAAACAAGGGGGTCTCATACACCAATTTGGTGTCTGCCTTGGCCGTGACCTTAAAATTGGATAAGAATAATAATAATACTCGACAAAACACCCCCTTGTCCCACAAACAAGGGGGTCTCATACACCAAAGGGGGTCTCATACACCAATTTGGTGTCTGCCTTGGCCGTGACCTTAAAATTGGATAAGAATAATAATAATACTCGACAAAACACCCCCTTGTCCCACAAACAAGGGGGTCTCATGCACCAATTTGGTGTTTACCTTGGCCATGACCTTAAAATTGGATAAGAATAATAATAATACTCGACAAAACACCCTTTTCCAAGCATTTTTTTCTAGTTAGTTTTGTTCAAAATCCGGTTTAGATAAATCATATTTTAAGTTGTTTAATTGACAAAGATCCAATACCTAGTGAAAATTTTAATGTATCCATTTATGAATTCAAAAATGTATTTTAAATAACAATAAATACCTTAAATTTTTTTAATGATGTTTAATCTATTTTTACCATTAAAAAAATAATTCAACCACACCAAAATAATTTACTCCCAAATGTTATTACTAAATTTTAATCAATGTTATTACAAAATTTAATTTTGAAGGCTTTTTAATATTTAAATATAAGCAAAATGGACATGTTCTAAATTTAATTTTGAAGACTTTTTAATATTTAAATATAAGCAAAATGGACATGTTCTAAATTTAATTTTGAAGACTTTTTAATATTTTGGTAACCGTATGATTTTGTTAAGTGTGGACCACGTCCCTACTCACAAAACTCTTTACAGCTTTCCATGTTGACGCACCACTACGTTAGTGGACCACGTCAGCATAATAATCTCCAATTAAACAAAATAAAATTGTTATCTTTTAATTCACAAAAAAAATTAATACTTATACCTGTAAGTTGTTAAGAGGTTGAAAGTGATTAAAAATGAGATGATTTCGTTAATTTTGGGTTATTTAAATAATAAATCAGGGTGCGTATTTATTTTATATATTTTAAAAAATTGTAAGTTAGATTGATGTATTTCAGATTAATCATATTATTATGATTAATTAATCCAAAAGATATTTACCTACTTTATAGATTACAAAAAGTTTTAAATTTAAAATTGTAAATTTTTTAATATTTATTTATTTAACTTTTCGAAATAAACAAATTATTTAATTTATTTGTATTTTTGTATTGAGAGTAACTTTTAATTCAATATGAAAAAGATATATATATACAATTTGAGTGAGCCTAATGGTTAAAAGCACGTGTTTCCTCCAAGAGGTCATAGGCTCAAAACTAAAAGTGGGTTGAGTATGTATGTCTTTGTAAACTTATGAAGTTTTTAACTTAATCTTTTTCATTTTTATTAATACTTAAAATTTAAAACAATAATTATTTAACGCGTAGTCTACCGAGGCCGCATTTTGAAGCAGAATCCGGTCACGATTTTCAGAAAATCCAGCAAAGATTTGCCCAGAATCTTGTTTACAGTTGTTAAATATTAGTATTTTGAGTGCCCCAGGGGTTTTTGATAGTGTTGAATCCATTTCCACTATCAAAAATGGATTCCAAGCACTGCAACTACCTGATTTTTTAAAATTTAGTTGAACGGATTCCGGCAGATTTCTGCCGTCCGGGCCAAAACGCGGCCTCGGTAGACAACTCCATTATTTAATCTAATTTATTTTTAGAATTTTGGCTTCTTTGATCCATCTTAGAAATTATAGAATTCTTTCGGTAATAATCACATTCAAATGAACATTGTCGACGTGTTTGGAACCAACCAGTGTAGTTCATCATATGAGAGATCAGATTCAGACGTTGAGTTTAAATAGATGTATCAATGGCTAAACTAGTCGTTAGAATAATGATTAGTTTGACTTTGAAAATTAAAATCGATTAATAATGGCTAGTTTTCTTTATTTAATTAATTAATTATTCAATTATAGTAATAATATATATATGGATATTCTTATTTTATTTTATTTAATTAATTAATTGTTTTATTTTATTTCTCTACTTTTATATATATATATATATATATATATATATATATATATATATATATATATATATATATATACAATTTAATTATTTATTTATTTACTTATTTTATTTAATTATTTAATTATTATTATTATTATTTTTAAAGGAGAAGGGTAGAAAACATAAGATCATTAAGAATATAAGGTAGGGATCCAACACCTGCTGATATTCCAACCGTCATCTCTATTGAGATTAACGAGTCTTTTTTCAATTTCTAAAGCCTCTCTTAACTTACGATGATGGAAATGGTCAATCCTAGCTATGACCTTAGCCTCTTTGATGCAGATATGATGGTTAGTATTTTCCGCATGCTCAACTAGGGCGGAGGAGCGAGATCTTCCATTTTTAATGTCAACAACATGTTCACAAGAACAAGGAATGATGTAGACACATTTCCCATCCCTCTGGTCTACTGGATCTTTAATTGATTTAAGAGAGTTGTGAATCGTGTTAAGGGGTTTGAAAGAAGAAGAAACCTTATGTTTCTTGAGGATCCTAGCAATCCTATCAGTGGTTCCCTAAATGAAAGGAAGACGTACAGTGCAGGACCACTGATTAGGTTCATTTTTATTTTTTACGAAAGGACCTCTTTCTGCTTTAAGAAAAGCCTTAAGGCCTTGCGACTTACTAAAACTAGCCATTATTAATCGATTTTAATTTTCAAAGTCAAACTAGTCATTATTCTAACAGCTAGTTTAGCCATTTCTATATCTATTTAAACTCAACGTCCAGATCTGATCTCTCACCTAGTCCTGATGATGAACCACACTGGTTGGTCTGAAACACGTCGATAAATTTCAATTGAATGTGATTATTACCGAAAGAATTCTATAATCTAATTTATTTTAATAAAAAAATAAATAATTTTGTTTAAATTTTAATTTATTTCATTATATTTAAAAGTATTTAAATTAATTTTCTAATAGACATTTCTATATTGGGATAGGATTTTCAAAATTTCTATCTGAGAGGGGTGCTTCCACGTCGATCGTGTCTTGACAAGTGGTATAATTGGCATGTGGATTATATGTATGGTATATGGGGTGGCGACCCTTGGTGTAAGAGCCATGCTCTACACTTGGATCCGTATTCCACTCACGTGGTGACCTTAGATTTTTAGAACAATGTTGTACCTACCCAAGTCTGATCGACTTAGATGCGAGAAAATGGGAGTATGTGGTTCTCGGTACGAAAGTCATTTTGGAAACAAAATTTATCCTTTCATGTCTTAGATGGGTCACCCCTCTCATGGTGGATTGGTCGTAGGAGGAGGATTTCGTGGCAATCGAGGAAATCTCATTCATGAGCTTGTCATTCTAAAGTTTATTGGGATGGTTGAGTATTGTGTTAGATTGTACACCTAGCTTGCCATGATGAGTTCTCCTGCTACTCACCTCACGCAACAATTCTGGTCTCTCACATCCTTAGCCTGCCATATATGCATAGTTTAGTGATGCAGGGGCATTAGGTGTAATGAAATACTTTGTATTTAAGTAGACATAGGGGGGTCTGATGTTTCTAATTTCTTATGTAATCATTAGGATTTTAAATAAATATTGGGAGAAAATTGTAAATGTTCCCAAATGATTGGGGAACACGAGGGAATCTGATTAGTTAGGAATGTGAAGAATCAATTTCAACAAATGTAGGGATTTAGGCTAAATTTAGGATTTGAGGATTTCAAGAGTTTTGTTGAGTCATTGTAGGAGTTGAATCGATTCATTACCATCCTATATAAGTGTAAGCCTCAAAGGCATTAATCAACAGATCTGGAGAGCTGCAGAGAGTTAGAGTAGGTTTAGGAAACAGAGTTCCTGTAAGCCTATGGAAGTGTAGAAGGGCCATTTGACTTTAAAGATTTGGCCAAAACCAAGAAGTTCTGTAAGTGAACTCATTTATATATTATGAAAGAATTGTTTCATTATTACACGTGCATTGGTTGATTTAATTTCCGTGTGAGAATGTTTTGAATCTCCGTAAACTATATATGAGTAAGACTCTGTAATTGGGATTTTAATGATGCTCTGTATGTAATTTAAACAATCAATGTTAATCAATGTCGACATCGTGCTTGAATAAATACATAAAGGGTTAATTAATTCCTTGTGAAAATGAAGGGAAGATTGCAGTCATCGACCACTGCAAGGGTCGATGACATAGAGTGAATTTTAGTTTCCAATACAGAGTTCAACATCTGAGTATATCAGATCTTAAGAAGGGGCAGTCAAGTAGAAATTGGCGTACTGTTGAGAATACACAGTGCGTGAAAGTCAAGTTTTGGAACTCGTGGTTGGGGTCTACTGTAGATTGACCCACAGCTATTAGGTATGGAAACTAATCCATACGTAGATGCAATATGAAGGATGTCAAAGCCAGTTCGAACGAAACCATAGTAGGTTTGAATTTGAATGAACCGATGCCGTGAACAGAAGTGATGGCTCGTGGATAAGCATCGTGAAAACAGGGAGCGAGAGTATGCGAGGTTATAATGCAGAGATCTAACATATGAAGAATCGTTGGTAACAATGCTGGAGTCATGGCTAAAGGGGAACCATCAGTCAATGGTGGAATTGAGAATGCATTCGTGTAGGAATAAGAACATTGGGACTATGGCTTAATGGAACGGTGGTGAAGAAAGTATAAGCAAGAGTGAAGGAAGAGTTATATATAATAGAGGCACTGAAGAACTGGGCAGAACCCTGAGTCAAAAGGGAATCGGGAGTGTTGAACAGTAACGGTGGTTTCAAACCAAAAAAAACCAGTAGTCTCGCATTTCTTAAACTTGGTAAGCGGCTTTCCTGAAAAAAACGCGATAATGCTCTCTGAGTGACACGTGGCATAGGCAGTATTCTAAAACTGCTTATTTCACACTTTTTTTTTGAGTCAAAGTTATGTTCTCAAAAAAATGTGATTTTTGTCCGATCTTGAGGCAAGGGATCCAAGCGCATTCGCATCGTGAAGTTGCGAGGAATTTAAGCGCGTAATGGGTAATGGTTGATGGATCAACAATCATCGGATTCATGAGTTGGCGTGCGATAAGTCTGCAGCCGTCGATTGAAGAGGTAAGAGTCAATTTGCTGGGACCCAAAAATTGATATATATTGGTGGTCGGTATTTTAATAAAAGTTCGAGTTGTATAAAGTACTATGGTCAGAAATTCATGCGTAGGTGCGTTGGTTAAGCAATGTCAGGCTTGGGTAAGTTATAAAGGATTGAGGGCGCATATATATAATTGGACCAAGATCTATCTATTTAATATAAATTCTTGGCATTGGGTTGTTAACTTGTGGTGTAATAGTTATATGCATTGGAAATAATTTACCAAGGTCGAACTTTGAAATTGAAATATTCGCATGGGTTAAATGCTACGATAAGCCTCGGGTTTAATTATAAGGTCTGGGGTTTAGAATAATAACCGATTGATGTTTAATCAATTTGTTTTGTAAGACCTTTTAAAAAGGATTCCGTTTGTGAAACAACCCTTGGTTATGGAAGTTGATGGGTTTTGAATGTGAAGTGAATTTTGGGTGTATTTACATATGAAGATTGTCATATAACCATGTGTATGGTTTGATAACCATGACGTTATAACTGAGAGAGAGCTTCCACTTATGTAATTGGTTGTATGGCTTAATGAATCATAGTGAATGATTTTTAAAGAAACTTTCGCAATCAAAAGAGTTGCCCAGATTTAAGTTTTATTGGGGCACGATATTGGAGGTGCATTTTTATATGCATGAGAGAGGGAATGTGGGTTTGGAATGGGTAGCCCTGCTATCATGTGGTATCAGAGCAGGATAAGCTCGCTGAAATTTAACTTTTGAATACAGATGTGTGCTGAAAGCAGTAAAGAAAGTTTGGTTTTTAAATCTGTTTAGCAGAAATTGCAGATTTGAAGAGGTGTGCAGTGAAGGTATTCATATTTGTAGAATCTGGAGTTGAAGGAAATGTTTTGAAGATTGACAGGATATGTTCTGAAGATGTGAACACAGGTGTGATGGTGATGGCAAAGAGATCAGATTTGAATCTGACAGGACAACGTGTAGTGTAGCAGAGCATTGGGAGAAGTTGCAGAAACAATTGCAATGAATGTTGAAAAAACCTTGAAGTTGAGGTATTTTTTATTTTGTTAGAATATTTTGTTTGCAGAATGCCTATTGCAAACAAATGAGGAGCATATCAACAAGAAGATCACAGTTTTGAAAATCAGTGATGAAGGAAGCCAGTGAAGGTTTCTAAAGTGAAAAGGGAGTGTGACAGAACCTGGAGGATTCCCAACAAAGTTTGGATGAAAGGAGAACAAATGTGTTCTTGAAAGGGTGCAGAGAGTGAAGTCTGAAGGAGCAAAGAGAATGCTCAAGAGGTTACAGAGATAGAGGAACTATACTTGCCAAAAGACCAGATCCAGAAAGAGGATTGGTGAGGTAAGTTGTGACAAGGAGGACTTGTTACTGCAGAGGTTTCAGTGCAGCCCGTGATGAATGAGTGAGAACTCATGAAGGAGAAGATGGCTACTGATAGTCATAGCAGAGATTGCAGAGGTTCTGAAAGAGGCCACAACGAAATGAAGAAGAAGAAAGAGGATTCCAAAACAGCTGGCATGAAGAGACAGTTAAGAAAGGAAGAGTATGAGGAAGAGGTAGTTGAGATCAGGGAGAAGTTCAAAAAATTGGAACTGATGATAAAGGAAAGCCATAGAGTTGACTGGCTCATGAAGAAGAGGGTAAGGTGGCATAGGCTACAGATGAAGAAAGAGCAGATGATACATGCACAACAGAACGAGAGATTACTCAGGATGATTGAGTATTTGGAGAAGGACTTGCAGACTGAAACTTCAAGTGAAACCAAGGGGTCAAATGACCTTACATCTGATGATTTTTGTATGTTTGCAGGAAAAACATGTGGAGGAGGACAAACTGCTGATGTTGTCACTAAGGAAGAAAATGGAACAACCAGATATTTTGAAAATGTCCGTACACAGTTGGGGAAAGGTTTTGCTTTCCAACATATTGGAAGCAGAGGAGATTTAAATTATGATGATGGCCAGAAGCTGGAAATTGAGAAACCAATTGGACAGCTTGAAGAAACTGAAGAGAAGACCATTGAAGAATTTCTAAAATGTATAGAAGACTTGGAACAGCAGGAGGATTTGATGATCAAATCATCAAATGAGACCATGGGGTCTTATGGTTTTAAAACTGACAAGTTGTGTGTGAATGCAAGTATTGAAGAAGAAAATTCATGTGATGAAATTGTAATGAGTGAAGCTGAATGTTTCCAAGAAAGATATGATGATGATTATCATTTAGAAGAAGATCAGATTGAATTACTGCAACAAAAGGAACTCCTAAATTCCTTGTTTTATGAAAGGAATTGTTTCCATGAAGTTGTGTTCGATGCTGATAAATTTGTTGTTAATGATGATAATGACAAATTGAATTTATTAAATGGCCAAGTGAAAAGTGATGGATACATAAATGAAGTTATTGCAGGCTTGGAAGATCAGAATTATATTCTGATGAAAGATGAAGAGATAGTGACAACAGGAAACTTGACTTGTGATAAAGAGGAAGGTAGTGAAGATTTCATAGAGAGTTTCTTAGATGAGACGGCAGAATTGTGGCATGAGGTAGAAACACAGAGAATAAGTGTTCAAATTGTAAAGGCAGATATGAATGAGAACAAGAAGGTTCATTTTTATGAACCAGAGCAAGGAGACATCCTTGAAGAGGATGACGCAGAGGAGGGACTAACTGACAGTCTCGAGAGTTGCTTGAAGGATTGGAATCAGCATACTGATGTGCTGATGATAGGGCATCAGATTGAAGTGTTGCTGGAAGAAATGACAGAGCAGCAGATTGAAGTGTTGCCAGAGGAGGAAGAGACACAAGGATTTTGTAATTTTGATGTTTGTTTATTGATTGCAGGTACTGATGGAAGGAATAAAGGGTGTTTGGTCCAGAAGAGGAAAAGAGACGATGACAGTGACTGGAAATTTAAATACCAGTCCTAGAAATTGCTGAAGGTAGAGAATGAAGAAATTGTCACAAGTGACAATCAGGAAGAGTTTTACTGTTGCAGAAGACAAGAGAGTATGGATGATTGGTGGAGGCTAGTGTGAGGGCTCAACAATTAAGGGCAAGAGCCTGAGTAAAAGCAACAGCAAGGACTGAGCAAGCAAGGGCTCAGCAAATAAGATTTTAGCAAACAGAAGTAAGAGTTCAGCAGTCAAGATGGAGCAGTATCCAGTAGTCAGAAGATAAATTAGACAGGGAAATTGAATTTATGAGAAAGCTAATGGTGAAGGTGTCTCAAAAGAAGATAGCAGCAAGAAAGCAGAGAAACAACAGCAACAAGAGAAGGACAGTCACAGATTGTGAAAGCATAAAAAGCGGGAAGATGAAGCATAAGGTATGGAAGCCTGGAGGAGTGCAGAAGAAGAATATTATAGCAGATGATCAGTTGCAGAACAAAGTGTGGGATCCAGGAAGGCAAGGGTTGAAAGCACATGATCAGGAGATCATGATTAATTTTAACCTTGGGAGTCTGATGCAGGGGCATTAGGCGCAATGAAATACTTTGTATTTAAGTAGACATAGGGGGGTCTGATGTTTCTAATTTCTTATGTAATCATTAGGATTTTAAATAAATATTGGGAGAAAATTGTAAATGTTCCCAAATGATTGGGGAATACGAGGGAATCTGATTAGTTAGGAATGTGAAGAATCAGTTTTAGCAAATGTAGGGATTCAGGCTAAATTTAGGATTTGAGGATTTCAAGAGTTTTGTTGAGTCATTGTAGGAGTTGAATCGATTCATTACCATCCTTTATAAGTGTAAGCCTCAAAGGCATTAATCAACAGATCTGGAGAGCTGTAGAGAGTTAGAGTAGGTTCAGGAAACAGAGTTCCTGTAAGCCTATGGCAGTGTAGAAGGGCCATTTGACTTTGAAGATATGGCCAAAACCAAGAAGTTCTATAAGTGAACTCATTTATATATTATGAAAGAATTGTTTCAGTATTACATGTGCATTGGTTGATTTATTTTCCGTGTGAGAATGTTTTGAATCTCTGTAAACTATATATGAGTAAGACTCTGTAATTGGGATTTTAATGATGCTCTGTATGTAATTGAAAGAATCAATGTTAATCAGTGTCAACGTTGTGCTTGAATAAATACATAAAAGGGTTAATTAATTCCTTGAGAAAATGAAGGGAATATTTCAGTCATCGACCACTGCAAGGGTCGATGACATAGAGTGAATTTTAGTTTCCAATACGGAGTTCAACATCTGAGTATATCAGATCTTAAGAAGGGGCAGTCAAGTAGAAATGGGCGTACTGTTGAGAATACACAGTGCGTGAAGGTCAAGTTTTGGAACTTGTGGTTGGGGTTTACTGTAGATTGAACCACATATATTAGGTATGGAAACTAATCCATACGTAGATGCAAGATGAAGGATGTCAAAGCCAATTCGAACGAAACTAGAGTAGGTTCGAATTTGAATGAATCGATGCCATGAACAGAAGTGATGGCTCGTGGATAAGCATCGTGCAAACAGGGAGTGAGAGTATGCGAGGTTATAACACAGAGATCTAACGTATGAAGAATCGTTGGTAAAAACGCTGGAGTCATGGCTAAAGGGGAACCATCATTCAATGGTGGAATTGAGAACGCGTTCATGTAGGAATAAGAACATTGGGACTGTGGCTCAATGGCACGGTGGTGAAGAAATAATAAGTAAGAGCGAAGGTAGAGATATATATAATAGAGGCGCTGAAGAATTGGGCAAAACACTGAGTCAAAAGGGAATCAGGAGCGTTGAACAATAATGGTGGTTTCAAACCACAAAAAGCCATCAGTCTCGCATTTCTTAAACCTGGTAAGCGGCTTTCCTGAAAAAAATGCGATAATTCTCTCCGAGTGACACGTGGCATAGGTAGTATTCTAAAATTGCTTATTTCACACTTTTTTTGAGTTAAAGTTATGTTCTAAAAAAATGCAATTTTTGTCCGATCTTGAGGCAAGGGATCCAAGCGCATTCGCATCGTGAAGTTGCAGGGAAGTTAAGCGCGTAATGGGTAATGTTTGCATGGATCAACAACCGTCGGATTCTTGAGTTGGTGTGCGATAAGTCTGCAGCCGTCGATTGAAGAGGTAAGAGTCAATTTTCTGGGACCCAAACTTTGATATATATTGGTGGTCGGTATTTTAATCAAAGTCTGAGTTGTATAAAGTGCTATGGTCAGAAATTCATGAGTAGGTGCGTTGGTTAAGCAATGTCAGGCTTGGGTAAGTTATAAAGGATTGAGGGCGCATATATATAATTGGACCAAGATCTATCTATTTAATATAAATTCTTGGCATTGGGTTGTTAACTTGCGGCGTAATAGTTATATGCATTGGAAATAATTTACCAAGGTCAAACTTTGAAATTGAAATGTTTGCATGGGTCAAATGCTACGATAAGCCTCGGGTTTAATTATAAGGTCTGGGGTTTAGAATTAAAACCGATAATTTTTTTTTTAAGACCTTTGAAAAAGGATTCCGTTTGTGAAACAACTCTTGGTTATGGAATTTGATGGGTTTTGAATGTAAAGTGAATTTTGGGTGTATTTACATATGAAGATTGTCATATAACCATGTGTATGGTTTGATAACCATAAAGTTATAACTGAGAGAGAGATTCCACTTTTGTAATTGGTTGTATGGCTTTATGAATCATAGTGAATGATTTTTAAAGAAACTTCTGCAATCAAAAGAGTTTCCCAGATTTAAGTTTTATTGGGGCACGATATTGGAGGTGCATTTTTATATGCACGACAGAGGGAATGTGGGTTTGGCATGGGTAGCCCTGCTATCATTTAGGTCCCAGGGTGGCGAAAAAATTGTGTTTTGGTTGCTAATGGTGAAAATCCACAATGGTCAACTTGTGCATGGTAGGCAAGGGTGGTATATTCTTGACTACAAGGAGGTCTATTTTCCTGGTTCTCTCCTTAGAATATAATTTTTTGGTCGCATCTAAGTCCCTTAGTGGTCGGGTTACTTCTTGGTTGTATGGTCATATACTGCAAGGTATTCTAGTTATCTCTAGGTCATTTGGTTTTTCACTTTAAGGGTCAATGTTATTTGTGCTCATTTTATACAACTCGGGGCCTGGTCCTTCATTCGAATTGGTGGCAATGTTGTACCCTCTATGTCACCTCAAAAATTTGACCCTGCTGGGATTTCATCCAGTTTTCCATATTCTCAATTTGGATTTGATAATGGCTATGGATCATTTAGAATTTCAGTTGTCCAAAAGTTTCTAATTTATAGCTCTTTTTCCACACAAATTTCGGGGTTTTGAGAAGTTAGGGAAACTATAAGTTTGTAAGTGTCGTGGACTCCAGATTTTCTTCCCCCACCCACAAAATTACATCTCTCATTTTACTATAGGGTTTCTTGTTCGCATTGTGCCAGGGTCCTACCCTCCCTTGAAATTGTCTATCCCTATCGTTCAATTTTCGAGAGTTGTCACTTCTCATTCTGTCTGCGGGTTATATGCTTATATGGCTTCTCGGCAGAGACTTCCTAGTCACTGAGGTGGCACACCTGGGTCATCCTCTTCGTGATGTTGGTTGTTGTTTAGATGGTAGTTCATGGTAAATTTCTTTGAGGTTTCTCCTCTCGAAATGAGAAAGGAAATTATTCACTTAAAGGCCAAGGAGTTCGGCGATCATGTGTACTTCTTTGATTAGGAGATTGTAGGCAGCAACCTTAAGTGGGTTCCTAACCTAGGGAAGTTGTGTAAGAGAAGGTTCCAATTTATCCATTATATTAGCTTGCACCGTCAATTATAAACTCTACTAAGAATGGAAATTCAAGATAAGCAGGTTCCTTATCTTGAATTTTTATGAATAAATTATAAAAATTTATTAATAATTTATAAATTTAATAATATTATAGATCAATATTATTAATAAATATTTATCTATAATATTAACCATTTGCAAGTCAAGAGGAGATCAAGAGAATCCCGAGGGACATCAAGTATATCTTGAATGACATTGTGGGTAGACTAACTCAGGTGGAGCACTTTGTGGTATCTGATTCAGATACTGGCTCCAAAGAGCAACAGGAGGTTCCTGCGATCATCAACGCTCCAACTGAGAGCTCTCCTAACTCAAACTCTTCTCCTCTCTCTCCAATTATCATGTCAGACTAAAAAGTCCAATATGCATATCGTATTCGTGTTTACTGTTGGTTAGTACTATATGTTTTTCGTAAGTAGTAGCATGATGTTTTGTCAGCATTTCCATTGGGTTGATGATATGTATTTATGAAATACATTTTTGGTATTTTTTATGGCTTAGTTTTAGATCCTTAGGGAGATTGGTGGATAGTAAACTTCTTTGTTATAGTTTCCATGTTCTTGCATTGTAGCGCAGTAGTATCATCTTGGTAAATTTTGACTATTGTTAGTCCTGGTGTGGCTATGGTTATCCCTGGTTGAAGATATGATCTCCCAAGCTACTCTTTTGGATGTATGAAATACTTTCACTATAATATCTTTTGCTATAATAGAAATCTATTGAAAAAGTTTAGAAAAAAAGTTTTTCACAATTTCAATTTTGTTTAAAAAGATAGTTGGATTGTTGAGAAATAGCCTCCACAATATATTTTTCATTGTGTACTAAAATAGAAGATTCAAATTAACTTGAAACCTTGATCTTGTATTTTTTCTATTCTATACTCAGTAGGTAAATTTATCTTAACTTTAAATTTATTGAAAAATCATAACAAATAGTTACACCAAAAATTTTATTATATTTAAAATATCTAACTAGAATTGATCTATATAAGAAATATATATTTCAAAGATTATTATCTACTTTACTTCCAAATTTATATAAAGGAATTTAAAAAATAATCAAAATAAACTTAAAAAATCGCAAATAATTAAATTGGAATTATATTACTCAAAATACATATTCTATATGTTTTAAAAACCATGATTAATTTTTTATACCTCTAAATTCATGCAACTTGAAACACATATCAGATAAACAACGCTATATATAGTATCATGTAGTAAAAAATTTAAAATGACTAATTGTCATGTTAAACATAATTGATTTATTAAAATGTAAGATTTATTTACTTTTTTATATAACAATTATATATATATATATATATATATATATAGAGAGAGAGAGAGAGAGAGAGAGAGAGAAGAAGGGGGGGGGGGGGGCGTGGTTTCCATAGTGCATTATATTAAATATCATATTTTGGGATCCAACTATTTTATGTAATTCATTCATATATGGCCATTTCCATGAGAGGTAGTCATAACTAATGAATTTATCATGATATTTGAATAGTTCACTTAACACTCATTGCATTAGGTTAAATCAATAAGAGATAGCCTAGATCATTTCCAACAATCATTATTTGATATTGATTGCATGTTTATCAATCTCAATAGCCTTAATCACTCTCAAAATGGATTTTTCCACATGTTCAGCTAGGGGTGATGTGCCTAATATCTTAGCCATGCTCTTGGTGGGAGTGATCAACCCTAGAAATGACTCTGCAATTGGATTTTTCCACATGTTCAGCTAGTGGTGATGAGCCAAAATGATTGTGCCTAATATTTGTGGCATGTTAATGGAGAAACCATTTTAGCAACCAATTTTTCCAATAAAAAGAATCCCACAGGAACAAGGGATATAATAGACCCTTTCATATCTTTCATGATTGATTTCTCATATTCAAGCATTGCCTTTGTCATTAATTTTCTCCATAATTTCTGTTTTTCACCATAATCATGCAGTGTCGGTGTAGGCATCCTTCGTATCTTGGTGGTGGGTCCTCTGGGCAAAGGACTTTCCACTCTGCGCTTTACTGAGACATTCGGCCACATTTCATTCTTATTTGAAGTTTTGGAAAAGGAATTTCCACTATGCGCTTTGCTGAGACATTCAACCACATTTAATTCTTATTTGAAGTCCCCAACTCGTATATGGGCGAGGAGCTTTCGGGGCTAAAACGTTTTGACCGAAGGTCTTGTCCTTGCTGATGTTGTTCTACTGATGACTTCTCTGCCACATGGATATCCTCGAGTTTCATGTCAGGATTTTCCAGCTCATGTAGTTTTGAATTCATGGCGTTCTATGAAAGTAACTATTAGTATTTCCAAACGAAAGCACATGGTCATTAGAAATCCATTCTAAAGCCCTCAAAATTCAAATGGGTCGTAAGAAATAATAGAACTTATCTTCAAAACATGGTTACCCAAATCATGCAATACATCAAAAAATGGGCACCCAATCAGCCATATGGTGAGTTAAGTATCCAGAACCCAATTAGCCGCATATGTCACTAATTCAACATCCGTGAATTCGTCCTTATTAGATAAAAGCTTTGTATATCCTTATTGAATTTCCTCTTGGATTTCAGGTGGGGTGCGTAGGTGAAAGCGATGATTTTTTATATGAGCACGAAGGTGAGCTTAAGAACTACCTTTAGTTCTAGTCGAGTCTTCTCTATGACTATGGGTTTGTTGCTTAGGAATAGTGGAAAGTGTGAAGATTTGTAGTTGAAAACGATGAAACGGTAGAAAATCAGAGTAACAACAATGAAGGGAGTAATTCAAGTTGATGGATAAACATAAACCAAACCAATCCGTAAACTACCATGGATATTCCATTCGACAGTTCGTCATAACATATATGATAATATTTTATTAAAAATCCTAGATTCTACACTATTAAAGTTTTATTAAACTTTAAGATCTGTAGATTTAATTGTAATTAGTGCATGCATGTGAATATAAATTATGAAGAAAAGTAGAGAAAAACAAAATAATATCACACACATATAAGACACAAGATATTCTCTTTAAGAAACCCTTTCGTGAGAAAACCCAGCTCGAAGGTGAGGTCGCTTTGCTCTCTTTCTCTATCTGGAAATATGGTTGCAGGTACAAAGAAGTAATGCCTGTGGCTCGTGGGATGCTACAATGCACATATCCTCTTTGTGTGTTATACTTCTTATCTCTCTTGGCTATCTTTACTCAGCTATGGAACAAAATGCTCTCAAAATAATGGACTGCCTCTCCCTCCTAGTGACCTGGTTATAACACAACTCGATAGCCTACTAGTGGTTAATTTTGACTACATCAACTCTTAACTAGAGTTACAAAATGAACTCTTCTAGAGTCTTTTACATCAAAAACACATGGCTAGCCAATTTTCCATGAATAATGGGGATTGATGATCTAGGTGGATATGGGTGGCCACTCGCCTATTCCACTTGGGGCCCCACCATTGTTTCTTTCAGTTTTTCAGTTTCCTTAATTGTAGTACAGTTTACTATTTTTAGCAGTTTTTTGGGTGTTGAACTTCCAGAGCCATTTTGAGGCCCTAAACAAAGTTTTTTTAGGGAAAACGAGAGCAAAATGGAAGTTCATTTGATGTTTCTCACATCAAAATTTGTAGTCCTCAAATAGATCTTTCTAACGAGGTATTGTGCGCGTCAAACGAAGATCGTATACCAAAGTTACGTCCCCGGGAAGTTGATGTACCAATTCACCCAAACGAGACACATAGTTTTGGTGCTTCATCTCCTAGGGTTAGGTTTTTGGAGGTTTAGGGTTTTCCATTGTTTCTCAATAATAAATAGGCCCTCAAGCCTCATTGTAACACATTTCAGAGGCATGTAGCCACCACATATCTTCTCAAAGATAAACTACCTACGTCCTAGCTAGTTTATTTCCATTATGTCTGTAAACAAATTTTAGTTATTTGATATTAATGAAATGAAGTATTATTTCCACTGCATATTTGTATTTATGGTTATATGTTTATTATGTTGTGTTCCTGCATAAATCCAGATCAGTGGTATCAGAGCAGTCTGCTCTTTCTCGATCCTTATTTGCATGTCCCCAATGAGGTCAGGGTATAAGGACTTAGGCTCAATTTGGTTGAATCTTTCCAAGATAATCCTCGCAAACCTCAACGACCGCCCATGGGGGACGAAAATAATGATGATGGAGTGGGATGTTATATCAAAATATTACTCGAGGAGGCCCTCGAAAAACAACATAATGTGATGATGGATAACTTTTCCAAGATCCTTCAATGACTGCCCATCGGCGGCGCATCTACAACTAGCAACCACTCTAGAGGCGCAAATCCCTTTAAGGTACAAGTAAACTTTGAAATTCTCATAATTGAGGGCCAAATAGATGCAGATGTTGTAGATAGATGGTTGAATCTATTAGAAGGATATTTCTCAGTTCATGACTTTTCCGATCAGGAGAAGATTATTTTTTCACTCCTCAAAGCTACCCCTCATGTCAAGGACTGGTGGGAAACCTACTGTGAGAAAAAGGATGAGGGGGAACCCTCTCTCTTCTCATCCATACCCACTTGGGATTCTTTAAGATATGCCATCAAGGAAAGATATTATCCTGTGGGGAGCTATGAGGACAAGTAAATACAATGGAATACGCTACGACAACAAAGGGATCAAGATGTGCATGAGCTGATGAATATGTTCCATACCTTGTGCACAAATTTTCAATTATTTAGAGAAACATTTGGTGCTAAAGTACCATAGTTGTCTACAAATATACATTCAATAGGAAATGGAGTTCCTCAACATTTCCTCTCTTAGTACGACATACCGGTATGCTGCCAATATTGAGCAGAATTTCAAACAAAAGAAGCGAGACTTTGGATCTGTGAATCAAAAGCAAAGGAAATGTGTCCCCAAACCATAGCAAAAGGGACAAAGCCAAGGTATGGAATCCCAAGACAACCTGCAAAATATGCAAACAAAGAACAGCACAATGAAGCCGAATAAGGACATGGGAAAGTGGTGTGAGTTCCATAAGAGCTCCACTCACAACACAAGTGAATGACGGGCCAAACATTCACTAGTGGTTGAGATGAGGGATTTTGAATATGCATGCTCTGACTCTGAATCAGAACTTGAAAAGGGGAATGACAAAGGGAAGCAGATTATTGATGCAGAGCCCAACGCCACTTTTGCCACCGTGAAGATCCAGAGGAGGAGGAGCATCTCTTCCACAACCAGATGTGGGTAAAGGGTTCCCCGCTACAGTTCATTGTCGATAGTGGGAGCCAAAATAACCTCATTTCAGCATAGGTCATGAAGCGGTTAGGCTTTCCTACCACAGCACACCCACAACCATACACCATTGGGTGGCTTCACCAAAGTCGGGATCTCCGCGTCAACCAAAAGTCTCACCTTCCCTACAACATTAAGCCCTTCATGGATGAGGTATGATGTGACATTTCTCCTCTTGATGTTTGTGAAGTATTATTAGGCCAATTATACTTGTGGAAGCGACATGCTCTATATGAGTCTTGGCCTCACGCCGTCATTTCCAAAACTGGGAATTTGTTTTCCTGATGATCCGCCCTCAGGGCAAGAAGAAGACTGTGGCCATGACCTCCAGACAGGGCTCTTCCACATGACAACAACAAATGGAAAAGGTCATGGAGGATTACGGGGACATCTTAACCTCACCCATGAGGGTGCCTCTGCACTGTTAGGTCAAACACTCCATCTATATGACCCCAGGTGCACTGCTTCCCAATGGACCGATATATCAGTGCTATGTTATAAAGAATGATGAAATCAAGACGCAGATTCAGGAGATTCTGTAGAAAGGTCACATCTGGCTAAGTTCATCACCCTATGGGAGCTCGATCGTGTTGGTGTACAAGAAGGATGGAACCTGGAGACTCTGTATTGACTATCTGGCACTTAACAAGATCACTGTCCAGAATAGGTACCTGATCCCATGGATTGATGAACTTCTGGACCAACTCAAAGCAGAAAAATATTTCAGTAAGATTGACTTGAAGTCAGGGTATCACCAGGTACCAATCGAACCCTCCGATGTGTGGAAGACTGCCTTCAAAGACAAGGAGGGCCTTTTCGAATGGTTGGTCATGCCTTTCGGGTTGATGAATGATCCCACAACCTTCATGAGGCTGATATATGACATCTTGCAGCCATTCACCAACTCATTTACTTCTATGGCATCCTGATCTTTAGCCAGACTTGGGAATAGATTCTCCACCACATTCGATAGGTCCTCCAAACACTGCAGCAACACAAGTTGTGTGCCAATTTAGTGAAGTGCACTTCTGGCATGACCTAGGTTCAGTGTCTGGGATACATTATTGATGAACGAGGGGTGCATGCTGATCCAACCAAGATCCAAGTCATTCGGAATTGGCCAGACCCAACCACTCTAACAGATCTTCGCAGCTTTCTAGGTCTTTCTAATTTCTACCATAGGTTCATATTGTGATTCTCTCATATCACTTGGCCCTTGAGTCAAGTCACCAAAGGAGGAGCGAAAGAAAAATTATTTTGGTTGGAATCTCAACAAAAGGCGTTCATAGAATTGAAACATCACGTTTGCTCTGCCCCAGTGCTCACATTACCAGACTTGCAACAACCATTTGAGATCAAGACAAATGCCTTTGACTATGCTATTGGGGTAGTTCTTACTCAACATGGACATCGAGTGGCATATAATCATAGTGAGACATTGTCTGACACAATCCGCAAGTATCCCACTTATGACAAAGAAATGTATTCCATTGTGTAGGCTTGTCGAAAATGGAAGCATTACATTTTGGGGAAGGAAATGGTCATCCACATAGACCATCGACCCCTACAATTCAGACAGACACAAGGGAAGTTGTTGAACAATCGCCATCAGAAGTGGTCCACATATTTGCAACAGTTTCATTTGAACATCAAGTTCAAGAAGGGTAGCACCAATAATGTTGCAGACTGCCTCAGCCGACCACCAATCATCACACTCACCACCGTTCTTAACTCTTGTGGGCACAAGACTTCTGATTGGGCACTTCTCTACAAGAGCGATCCAGAATTCGACCACACATACAAGACACTCTTGGAGGGTATGCAAGTTCCAAATTTTCACCTCAAGGATGCACTACTATGTCACCTAGGACACCTTTGTGTTCCTTCAAGCGAGCGTGCCAAGATGATTTGGGAAGCGCAATACAGTCGATTTTTTGGGCATTTCAGGGTCGAGAAAACAATGGAAATACTGCAAAAGTATTTCTATTGGCCGAACCTTCGACGGGATGTTGGGAAGTACATCAAATCCTGCACTGCTTGCACCATTGCCAAACCGATCATCAAGAAGAAAGACCTCTATACTCCATTACCTACCCTTAGTCGACCTTGGGAATCCATCTCCATGGATTACATGTCGGACCTTCCTTCTACTAAGCAAGGAAAAGACTATGTTTTCGTGGTCGTCGACATATTCTCAAAGATGGCCATTATGGCGGCATGCAAGAAGAATATCACAACATAAGCCATTACTAAACTCTTCTTTGAACGAGTGTGGGTGTACTTTGGGATCCCATAGTCTATAATCTCATATCAGGACAGAAGGTTCCTCAGCACATTTTGGTTCAACCTCTTGTCAATGCTGGACACCAAGCTCACCAAGTCCACAACTTTCTATCCCCAAACTGATGGCCAGACAGAGGTCATCAACAAGATGATCGTACAAATTCTGCGCATGTACAATTCCAAGCATCCACGCACATGGGATGAGAGTCTTCCCTATGTAGAACATAGTTATAATCGGGCTCTCCACAACTCAACCAACCACGGCCCCTTTCAGGTGGGCTTGGGATTCCAGCCACTATGTCCCATTGACGAAGCCATGCCATTTGTAGCTACTCAAGCCAATTCGGCTCATGTCCAGTCTGAAGATGACAAAGCGAAAAACTTCGTTGAACACATTCAACACATCCGCCAACAGGTTCATAACATATTTGACAAAGCCAATGCTAAGTACAAGCAATGACCTGATTAACATCGGGTGCCACATAACTTCCAGGTGGGCGACAAAGTGTGGGTATATTTGCAGAAGGAGCACCTTGTCGAACCCCACCGTAAGCTTCACCCGCTATGATATGGGTCATACACCATCACCAAGTCTGTAGGGGCCAATGCCTTTGAGCTCAGTATTCCACCATTCCTTGTTCTGCACCCAGTATTCAATGTGGACCGCCTTCTGCCCTGCTTCCCAACTCTATTGGACACCTCTGACATTGTAGAACAACTCACACCAACAGAGTTAAACCGAGAATGCATGGAACATGCCACCATAGATTGTATCATGGACATGCAAATCAAGAACAATCTCCAACAAAAGATCCAACTCTATCGAGTTTTCAAAGCTAGCCAACTGCTACACCAAGGTAAGTGGTTCACTAGGGACCAAGTTCAACAGAAGTTTCCTCATCTCATGGAGGAACTCAATGCAATGGAGACCATTTCTTCCTAAGGGGGGAGGAACGATCCAGGTGGATATTGGTGGCCACTCGCCTATTCCACTTGGGTCCTCACCATTGTTTCTTTTAGTTTTTCAATTTTCAGTTTCTACAACTTTTTAGCAGTTTTTCGGGTCCTGAACTTCTAGAGCCGTTTTGAGGCCCTAAACGATGTTTTTTTGGGGAAAACCAGGAGAAACATGGAAATTCTTTTGATGTTACTCACATCAAAAGTTGTAGTTCTCGGAAAAATATGTCTAATGAGGTATTGTGTGCGTCAAACAAAGATTGTATGCCAAAGTTATGTCCTCGGGAAGTTGATGTACCAATTTATCCAAATGGGGCCCATAGTTTTGGCGCTTCATCTACTAGGGTTAGGTTTTTTGATGTTTAGGATTTTCCATTGTTTCTTAATAATAAATGGGCCCTCGAGCCTCTTTGTAACATAGTTCAGAGGTCTGTAACCACTACATCTCTTCTCATAGATAAGCTATGAGTGCCCTAGCTAGTTTGTTTCCATTATGTCTGTAACCAAATTTCAATTCTTTGATATTAATGAAATGAAGTGTTGTTTCCGTTGTATCTTTGTATTTATGGTTATATGTGTATTCGGTTGCATTCATGCATAAATCTAAATCAGCGGACGCAACATCATCCTGAACTATATGTGTCAAAACAGGAATGTCAACTTCTGAGTGGCATAAATTTTGCATACAAACTCTGATTAACATGCTTCTCACGTCGTTGGAAATATCTCTTTGTGTAGAACATAACTTTAATAAATTTCTAGTTTCAAAGATTTCAGCTATGAAATATTATTTGTATGTTTCAAAGTCTTATTCTACTCAAATGTCAAATGTTGTTTACTAGATAAGTTTTCCCTTATGTTGGTCACAACCTCTAGCTAGATGTCGATGTAGGTGTCCTAAATTATCAAACTTAAAACAATTGTTTTATTTAACTAATTGATTTAGGTGTTGATATTGATGTAGTTTAACTCAGATGTTTTTGCTTTTTCTCCCAAAAATTTGAGGATGCAATTTTTTATAAGATCATGAATTTTAGTTTTTTTAAATGCATTTTGAATTTGTAAATGGATTGAGCATCCTGAAAAACCCCAAGGCCACTCAAATTTTGCAAATTACATAGCTAACACTCACTATACCAAGAAATATCTACCAAATTTCATGTAAAACAAAAAAACAAAAAAAAAAAACATTTCATTGTTAAATTGGGCTATTGATTTCAAGTAACCTCACAAATGAACCTTTTATGAACATTTTTTTTATTATTATTAATTTTGTTCAAAAATCTAGTAAAGATTTTCAAAAATTATAATTTAAGTTGTTTAATTAACAAAGATTGAGGGTGTTAAATCTATTTATGCATTCAACAAAGTATTTTAAATAACAAGAAATCAAAGTTTCCCTAGAAATTGTTTTGTTGGATTCTAGCCAAAAACACCATTTCATTTATTAATTTGACTAAGCCATTAATTTTAAGCAAAAGCTAACTGACTTGAATGAATTGTGATGATATATGAATTAAATTAAGGGATTGAGAATGTATGTAATTTTTAATTAATAATATTTAATGATGTGAAATAAAACCAAGGGTTAAATCAAACAAAGAGAGGCTACTTAATTTTTAACCATACGAGTTGATATTGATACCATGTTTCTCAATCTCAATAACTTCTTTCTAACTTCTTTCCAGTAGAAATGACGTGGAAGTAATCAAATCTAGCAATAACTCTAAAATTCGATTTTAATGTTCAACTAACAG
Source organism: Pinus albicaulis (assembly GCA_034641835.2). Lineage (NCBI taxonomy): Eukaryota > Viridiplantae > Streptophyta > Pinopsida > Pinales > Pinaceae > Pinus > Pinus albicaulis. The sequence goes on along the minus strand of CM076571.1, from coordinate 598,526,986 downwards.
TGATGAGCCTAAACAATTATACTTAATATCTATGAGATGCTTTTGAATTCTCTAGTCACTGGAGCAACCAATTTCTCCAATATAAAAAATCCCAACGCAACAAACCCTTTTCATATCTTTCCTGATTGATGCCTTTCATATCTTTCATGATTGATTCCTCATATTCAAGCGTTGCCTGTGTCGTTAATTCTCTCCAGAATTTCCGTTTTTTGCCAGAATCATGCAGTGTCGGTGTAGGCATCCTGCGCCTCTTGGTGGCAGGTCCTCCGGGCAAAGAACTTTCCACTCTGCGCTTTGCTGAGACATTCGGCCACATCTCATTTTTATTTGAAGTCCGGGAAAAGGACTTTCCACTCTGCGCTTTGCTGGGACATTCGGCCATATTTCATTCTTATTTAAAGTCCGCAACTCGTAACTGGGCGAGGAGCTTTCGGGGCTGGAACGTTTCGACCGCAGGTCCTGTCCTTGCTGATTCTGTTCTACTAGCAACCCGTCTGCCGCATGGATCTCCTCGAGTTTCATGTCGGGAGCTTCCAGCTCGTGCAGTTTCGAACTCATGACGTTCTATGGAAGTAACTATGAGTATTTCCAAATGAAAGCACAGGGCCATCAGAAATCCTAAAGCCCTCAAAATTCAAATAGGTCGTAAGAAATAAAAGCACTTATCTTCAAAACATTGCTACCCAAATCATGCAACACCTCAAACAACGGGCACCCGTTCGAAAATCGCCACGGACCCTATTGTATATATCAGAGCCCCTGCAGATCTGAAGAATCCCCGCCAAGTTTTGACCTCTTACCGCGATTTTTCTATTTATTTCCCTATTCCTTTTTCCGATGACTCAGACAGAGGTTCAAATATCAAAAACCAAATCATGCATGCTCGGCTCCGCCTTGCCGCTGGTTTATATCCGATTCAGATGGGAGGCGAGGCTAGGGTTTGATTGAGGTCTGTGTGCAGAGGTCGCCGACTTACTCTGTGTCGGAAGCGCAAATGACGGTGTAGATGTTCTCCTTGAACATCCCATTTTCTTATTTATTATTTTCTACACCAGTAATTTTTCATTTATGTAATTTGTTCGAAATTTTGCTATTTTATTTTTGAAATTTAAACTGGGTTAAGTGGTTTGAGAATAAAAGTGATCATTCCATTCTTCAATAACAATAAATTTATCGTTTTTTTATTATTAAAAGGGTATTTTTGTTAATTAATATAATTTTTTTTGGGTTATGTAATATGAGTTTCGAGATTATTGGTATTTTTACTTAACGTGTTGTTTAAGTAGTCATAATTCAGAGAAATCTAACTAGCACTTAGCATTACTAGACTTTTGCCTACTGGCATTTAGCATAATTAAACTTTTGCTTGCAAATTTCGAACAAGTTATCTTAGTATGATTAGACTTTTGCGGGTTATCTTTTCAGAAAGTAATATCTTGACAAAACAATCTGTCACTATCTATTATTCATCCGATAAATAAATTCATTTAAATCATAACAAAAAATTACAATGTAAATCATTTTATACTTAAAAAATAACTTTATTTCCAATTTTAGCCCAATGAATTAAAAAATAATTGAGATAAAATTGAAAAATATCTAATAATTAAATTGATTTTATTGTTATCTCCTAAACAAAATATGCATGTACATTTTAAAAACAAATCATGTAAAAAAATATAATTGAGATGCACATATTTTATACTTCAAAGTTTATAGATAAAATGAATTAACACAACTTGAAATACACATAATGTAAACAACACTATCATATGTATATAAGGTATCGTGTAAGAAAAAAAATAGTGATTAATGTCTTTCGGATTAATCATATCACATCATTTTGAACCATCTAATGCAGTTCATCCTCAGGACAAGGTGACCACATTAGATGGTTCTAAATGTCGAACAAAAACCCTAATGATATGATTAATCTGAGAAACATTATGGATCACAAAAATCTTAGATCTAACAAGTAATTAATTATATTAAATATAATTGATTAAGTGGGATTATGATCACTTTAATATTAAGATGTAAAATACATTTAATTTGGATGGATATAACAATTAGACATGTTATAACTTTACATATACTTTTAAATAGAAAATTGATATGTATGAATACATTTTTATCTTTAAAAAAAATAGGATTAAAATGATATTTATGGTAATTTTTTCCAAAAAATATCAAATGAAAAAAGATAAAATTAAATAAAAGAAATTTGGAAAAAATATGATTGGTAACTTTTTTAAATTCATTTTATTAGTATTTCATGTAGAGTGTACATGTTTTCCATAAGATCATGGAAGATTTTTTTTAAACAACTTTAAATCAATGTGAATTTAGAGATAGATTTTAAATTTCAATCTTTAAAAAATTTAATATAAAATAATGTGACGTGAATTTAGAGATAGATTTTAAATTTCAACTTTTAAAAAATTTAATATAAAATAATGTGACGTGAATTTAGAGATAGATTTTAAATTTCAACGTTTAAAATTTTTAATATAAAATAATATGACATGATATTTTGGTATGTGAGACAACACCATAAATATGCACCTTATTAAATGTCACACATGTCAACAAAACTACATTGTTTCCCACAAGATTATGAGGACATTTTTTAAACAAGCAGAAATTAATGTGAATTTCTAGATAGATTTTAAATTTCAACAACACCATAAATATGTTGCAAAATGCACCTTCTTACATGTGACACATGTCAACAAAACTATGTTTAAAAATCTACATTCTTTCCCACAAGATTATGGAAAGACATTTTTTAAACCAATTTAAATTCTTAATATTTTGATATTTTAAAAATTTGGGATAAAGTGTAAGCTATAAGATAAATGACAACTACCTCAAAATATCTAAGTTTAAAAATATTTTTCATAAAAATAATAAAGATATGACACAAAAATAATGTTTAAACTTTTGGTATTTAAAATTCATATTAAATTTTTTTGTATTATTTAAATTTTTCTTTCTATTATGTTAAAGTTAATTTATGGAGTGAGGACCTACCTGTAAATGTAATACACTTGTCAACCCAAATCTAACTATTACATTGTAGAGTGCATTTTATTTTATTTTCATGAAACCTCTTAAATTTTTTGGTATTTAAAAGATTGCTACTAAAAATAAAACTAGGAAAAAAATAATGATTAATTGTGTTAATATAACTAATTAAGTAGGATTATGATCACTTTAATATTAAGATGTAAAATGCATTTAATTTCTCTAGATATAACAATTACACAATATAGTCATGTCTTAGGTTTAATCACAATTAGACAATGTTATAATTTTATTTATACTCTTAAATATAAAATTGATATGCATAAATAAATTTTTATCTTTAAAAAGTTTAGGCTAAAAATAATATTTATGGTAATTTTTTCACAAAAAATGAAAATGATAAAATTAGAAAAAAGTATTTTTTAAGAATTTTGATCTTTATTATTTTATATATAGCATATTTAAATTCATTTTATTTGTATTTCATATTAATTTTTCTATTATAATATTTCTAGGCTACATTCCAAACACCATTAACTAAATTAAGTTTTAAAATTTAAACATGTTTTCATGATGCCATACAATAATATAAAACATTTTTAAACAAATTTAAGTTTATTTCTAATTCATGATATATTAATAATAATAAATTGATATACGAACTCCTTAGACAACACTATAATTATGTTGTAAAATACACCTTTATCATATGTAATACATGTTAGCTAAACTAGCTTGTAGAGTGCACATGATTTTTATAGAAAAAACAATTTTAAACAACTTTAAATCAATGTGAATTTAGAGATAGATTTTATATTTCAACACTTAAAAGATTTAATATAAAATAATGTGACGTGGTATTTTGCAATATTAGACAACACCATAAACATGTTTCAAAATGCACCTTATTACATGTGACACACGTCAACGAAACTATTTTTTCACAATGTACATTATTTCCCATAAGATTATGGAAGACACTTTTTAAGCAAGTTTAAATTAATGTGAATTTCAAGATAGATTTTAAATTTCATCGTTTAAATAGAAAATTGATATGTGTGAATAAATTTTTATCTTAAAAAAATTAGGATGAAAATGATATTTATGGTAATTTTTTCCAAAAAATATCAAATGAAAAAGATAAAAGTAAATAAAAAAAAAATTGGAAAAAATTTGATAGATGAATTTTTTAAATTCATTTTATTATTTCGTGTAGAGTGCACATGCTTTCCATAAGATCATGGAAGAAAATTTTTAAACAACTTTAAATCAATGTGAATTTAGAATTTAGAGAGATTTTAAATTTCAACCTTTAAAAAATTTAATATAAAATAATGTGACGTGAATTTAGAGATCGATTTTAAATTTCAACCTTTAAAATTTTCTAAATAAAACACTATGACATGATATTTTGTATGTCAGACAAGATCATAAATATGCACCTTATTACATGTGACACATGTAAAAAAAAACTACATTATTTCCCACCAGATTATAGAGGACATTTTTTAAACAAGTAAAAATTAATGTGAATTTCAAGATAGATTTTAAATTTCAAGCATCATAAATATGTTGCAAAATTCACCTTATTACATGTGACACGCGTCAACAAAACTATGTTTCAAAATCTACATTCTTTCCCACAAGATTATGGAAAAACACTTTTTAAACCAGTTTAAATTAATGTAAATTTCTAAATAGATTTTAAATTTCAACATTTAAAAAATTTAACATAAATAATAAGACTCGATATTTTGATATTTTAAATTTTTGAGATAAAGTGTAAGCTATACCATAATTAAAACGTACTTGAAAATATTTAAATTTAAAAATATTTGTCATAAAAATAATAAAGATATGACACAAAGATAATGTCTAAACTTTTGGTATTTAAAAATTCTAGGATATGAAAAATTCATATTAATTTTTTGCATTATTTAAATTTTTCAATTTATTTTGTTAAAATTGATTTATAGAGTCAGTGTAAATGTAATACACTTAGTCAACCCAAATCTAGCTACTACAGTGTAGAGTGCATTTTATTTTATCTTCATGAAGCCACATTATAATAAAATCAAACATGCTAATTTTTTTGGTATTTAAAAGATTGCTACTAAAAATTAAATTAGGAAAAAAATAGTGATTAATTTTGTTAAATATAATTGATTAAGTGGGATTATGATTACTTTAATATTAAGATGTAAGATGCATTTAATTTTTCTAAATATAACAGTTAATATAATAGTTAGACAATATAGTATCATGTTTTTCAGATTAATTACATCATTAATCACAATTAGACAATGTTATAACTTTATATATACTTTTAAATAGAAAATTGATATGTATTAATAAATTTTTATCTTTAAAAAAATTTAGACTAAAAATGATATTTATGGTAATTTTTTCCCAAAAAATCTCAAATGAAAATGACAAAATTAGATATATTTTTTTTAAGAATTTTGATGTTTATTCTTTTATATATAACATATTTAATTAATATTATTAGTATTTCATATTAAAGTTTCTATTATAATATTTCTAGGTTACATTCCAAACACTATTAACTGAATTAAGTTTTAAAATTTAAACATGTTTTCATGATGCCATACAATAATATAAAAAAAAAAAAAAATTAAACAAATTTAAGTTTATTTTTAATTCATAATATATTAATAATAAGAAATTGATACACAAACTCCTTATTGTTTAGACAACACTATCAGTATGCTATAAAATACACCTTTTATCATATGTAATACATGTTAGCTCAACTAGCTTTTTTCCTAGTGCACATGCTTTACATAGGAAAAAAAAAGTTTAAACAACTTTAAATCAATGTGAATTTAGAGATAGATTTTAAATTTCAATGTTTAAAAGATTTAATATAAAATAAAGTGATGTGGTATTTTGCAATCTCAGACAACACCATAAATATGTTGCAAAATGCATCTTATTACATGTGACACAAGTCAACAAAATTGTTTTTTCACAATGTACATTGTTTCCCACAAGATTATGGAAGACATTTTTTAAGCAAGTTTAAATTAATGTGAATTTCTAGATAGATTTTAAATTTCAACGTTTAAAAAATTTAACATAAAATAATATGACCTAATATTTGATATTTTAAATATTAGTGATAAAGTGTAATCTATAAGATAAATGACATGTTTGCCAAAATATCAAAGTTTTAAAAGATTTGTCATAAAAATAATAAATATTTGACACACAAATAATATCTAAAATGTAATACATTGTAGAGTGCATTTTATTTTATTTTCATGAAACCACATTATAATAAAATGAAACATGTTAATTTTTTTGGTATTTAAAAGATTGCTACTAAAAATAAAACTTTAGATATTATTTAAAAAATCGTGTTAAAGCGATGACAAGAAAAGAGAGGCATACTAAAATTTTGGTGTTTAAAGGAATTTTAATAAAAACAAGAATTTTTTTTTTCTAAATAATACTAATTCTATTTGTATAAATTACTGGTACAAAACTGCCTCAGCGTCAGCTGTGAAAGTCTGAACGCTGGGCTTAATAGCCATGATGTACAAAAAAAGTCTGAACTGCCCTGAGTGGGAAACCAGTTCTTTAAGAAGCAGTTTGGCCGCCCTTAGAAGGGAAACCGACCCAAAGTCAATACAGTTTGACATAACAGAAAAAGATATGCTAAAGATAACATTCAACATTTTCAACTGAGCCTTGAAGCATAGAAACAAAAAATTCCCAATATGATTGAAAAGTAGTACTAATGAAAGCTAAAGGCTGTGAGAATCACTGATCATGAGCTGGGGACAGCGGCTCCTCCACAATTCTGCACCAATACTCGTCCCTGCTGTCTTCCTTGTCTTCCTTGAGCGCGCCTTTCTTGTCTGTAGCATCTTCCTGCTTGTGCTCTTTGTCCTGGGTAGATTGAACGATACCGACGAGCGTCTCAGAGCTCATGGCATCATTCTTGACCAGAGTGGGAAGGGGGTAGGGCACAGGGGAGGGGGCTTGGTGAGCAGACTCTTCTCTGAGAGTCACAGTGACAAAAGCTGTAATAACGGGCCTATCTAGAGAAAATTCAAAGCGGAAGTCTGCTCTCTGAGAAGTTTGATGCAGGGGAGTACTGGCTGACATACGGGAGGCAGGGGGAACTGCAGGTCTGGAGGGTCAACAGAGGGAGGCGAAGCTGGCTGGGAAAAATGGACACTTCCTATATGGCGGGCTTGACCTCTAATGTCACGCATCTTCAGGTAATGACCCCACGCAGTTTCTTCTGAGGAGGAATCAAAATTCGAGCTGGTTGAGAGCCGAGAGCGGGCAACACGGCCCCTGCTAGAGCCACACCAGCATCTCATTCTATGGCAAAGGCACGACATGGATGTAGAGGCGGGATGGGAGTGCTTTTGACAGGAAGAGCAGGCAAAGAGCGAAGGTAACCTATAGATATCAGTAGACTGAGCACGATGAAAGGAGTTAGCATAGCAAAAAACACTCTGGGTGAAATGGTGTCCCGACAGCGTTTCTAGGCATCCAAGGAGTGTGCAGTGACGCCCTGTTTGTGTGCGAGCGCTAGGCTCAACACAACCAGGAGGCCAGGCACCACTCAGAGGAGGCGGGGAGCCACAATTGTCACAGTAGCAAGCCGAATAGCCAAAGACAAACACCATCGCAGGTCGAATGAGTAGAGCGAGTTGGAGTAATAACTGAACATGAGGAATTAATTGCATGCGAGATGGCGGAGTTAAGGCATCGTAAATGAATGTGCAGGGGGCCATATGGCCACCCCACGCAAGCTCCTTTGGGAGTCGCGTAGGGATTGATGTCCCATCACCCCAAACTATCATCTGCATCCAGAGAATAAAAGTAAGATTTAGATGTTTAAAGAATTTAAAATAAAGCAGCCAATATTTTAAGAAAAATGAAGCATCCTGTTGGTATTTGAAAAAATTCTAACATAAATAACGTTACTTAGATTTTATATATTTAAAATGTCCAAGTTAATGACAAATTTATATTAGGCTTTTTTTCATATGAATGTCTTTTTTTCATTGTTTTTTATTAATATATGAAATGAAACAATTTTCATTTTAATTTAGAGTTAAATCACTCACCATATTTTAAATTGGTAAATTAGCACTCATTTTTTTAATCAGTAGAACCAAAATACAATTATAGCCATATCTCTTTCGCCACAATCTACTACTCAAAAACAGATTAATGAAGAAATATGAGGTATTTAGTCATATAATCAATAGATTTTAAACATAAATGTTTGAGCATAGCTACTTCATATGAAAATTTACATAAATGGCCTACATGCCTCATATTAAACCATAAAAAACTAACAACATCCAAAGTACTGACTACTTTGCAAGGAGTAAGACTAACATGAAAACAAAATATGTTGGCCATCAAAACGAGTTAGGAGGAAGTGGACACATCAATTGGATCCAACAGGGTACCCAGAATGTTTGGGCCTTTCCAAGAGGACTTCAATATGTGCCAACCAAAGAGCCATATTATGATGCTTTGCCTACAAATCATCCATGTGTAAAAGAATCTCATGTCTTCCCTCATTCCTCTTGAGGAGGAATTTTCTTAGAAGGGATTTTATATGCCAATAAAGTTTAATAATATGTAAGTATCATTTTTTTCAATATATGGCATGCCTAGTATCTCACACCCAATTAGCCACATAAGTCACTACTTCAACATCTGTGCATTTGTCCATATTAGCTAAAACCTTTGCATGTGCTTATTGAATTTCGTCTTGGATTTCAGGTGGGGTGTGCAGGTGAAAACGTTGATTATTTATATGAGCCTGAAGGTGAGCCCAAGAACTACCTTTGGCTTTGGTCAAGGCTCCTCTATTACAATGGGTTCATTGCCTAGGAATGGAGGAAAGTGTGAAGAGTTGTAGTTTAAAATGATGAAAGGGTAGAAAATCAAAGTAACAATATTGAATGGAGCAGTTCAAGTGAATGGACAAACATAAACCAACAAGAGTGAGGAGCTACCAAGAGTGAAAGGTCTAAAAAATAAGACACTAGTAAAGAATTGGGGATTGAGAAGAGGTTACTAGGAAATTAAAAAAAGAAAACCATCTAAACCATTAGAGAGTGCAAGTAGGAAAAATAACAATGTTGAATACTTGTACGCTAATGTGATTGGTAGGAGGTATATTGAGCGAAAAGGGGCTCACTTCATTGTAATTTGCAACCAATTTTGAGCCAACACTTCTCCACATCCATCCAATAATTCCATCCAACAACACAACCTCCTTACACAACCACACCTCAAAATTGTCTTGCAAGTACAAAATTGTAAAGAATTAAGCATAATGGGGGTGGTCAAGTCAAGAGGATCTATTCCTTCCCCCTCATGAAGATGGAAACAAAACTAAGAGGAAGGAAATCACCATGTTGAGAAATGAAGAATTTTTGGAAAAATCCCATTCCTAACGCTGTTGAGATGCAAATGGTAAACCCACAACCTCTCTTGGAATTCATTAGTATGCATTTGTCTAGATGCTTCCTTAGATTTCCACCTCAAATCATTAATGGAATCATAATTTTTGCAGGTGTGTGTATCAACATAAGTTTTTGCAAGTGGCAGTGGTGGTGTTACCAACCACTATCACATTTGGTTAATGTTCCTCACCCCATCTAGGGTTTTCACCCTATTCATGGAATGCAACAACTCCTAGTCCTGGGAGAGGAGAGAGTGATATTTTTGCAACAATGAATATGATTCTATAGTGGTCCAAGGGGAGGAGAGAATAAAATTTGAATTGGAATATCCCAGGTTTTCCAAATAGTTTTAAACTTTACCTAGGTGTTTTATATGAGTGTGGATAGTAATAGGAGGATGAGGAAGGAGGTGTTCTTGCCCTCCATGAATTTTCTGAAGAAGTTGAGAAGTCATTGGTATGTCCCTTAACTTAAAAGATAGTTAAATCACCCGTGGGGGCTATTATCAGGACTTAGAGATAGCATGTAATTCCTGAAAGCACAAGTGCTACTCAACGAACCCCTATCAGAAAATCACATCCAGGGGGAGAGGAATTTTTAAATGGGCACGCATTGTTGGTTAAAGGTTGAGATATTTCCGAGCAGATCGTTATCCATCTTCTCCTGACCGCACTCCCGAAGTGGGGGGGGGGGGGTTAACTTTGCCACGAGTTATAAACGCCCCCCCCCCTCCCCTAGAGTTGAAAAGCCAGAATTGAATCCCACAACCCAGATTCATTCTAGGGGGTGAGCTCGGGTTTCGACTTGTCGCCGTCCGACCCATCAGAGGATGGTTGGGACCACGTGCCACATGGCCAATCCGTCAGCACCTTTTCAAGTGAGCGCAAATTCAAAGGTAAGCAATAACTTAGTGGTCCCGCGCTCTTGTCCACTTGTCCCCCATCATCATCTAATCCCGTCAAGCCACGTGTGCCCCTCGTGAATTCATCCCCACATCATCTGACCTTTGTCCCCTCCAATCATGCAAATCCTTTCCTACCTCATATTTTCAAAATTTCTCGCCAACTCTTGGTGCAATCTCTCCTACTGGTTGCCTGTCCAGAATGTCGTTTGAGCTCTTGATTGTCCAAGGACCTCATCCTAATGTCCTTTTCGACCTAATCCAGAGTAACGAGGTAACCTATCACTCTTGTCCACCTGTTAATTGTTCAGGTAATCGTAAAATATAAAGAAAGCGGCTCCCGAGACCCCAAAAACCCGTGAGGTGAAATCTGCCTCTGGCCTCGACCCCCTCATGGACACAGAGGCCCAAATTGTTGACCCTGCATGTGCCTACCACCTTTTTTACCTTCGTTTAGACCTGTCTGGCAACCACGTTAGGGGGGAAGACCCCTTCTGGGTAGTTGACTCAAGCTTGCACCATTTTCCCGAATTTGTCTCTTGGTTGGATGTTACTAACATTGAAAATAAGAATTACTTTGTTTCTTCCTTTGGGGCCAAAATACTTGAAGTAACCCCAAAATTGATTCGAAATGCCTTAGTTTATTCCACCTCTTCTGTACCCCAACGATTTACTGATGTCACCCTAGTCTATCATTACTCTACCCTCCTAGAAAATGAGAAAAAATATTTCCTGCAGATGGCCCTGGCCCCTGGACAACAATCTCTACCTGTGGCTGACAGTTTCCACACCACCCTCTTTGCAGCAACCATCCAACCCATTATGTCTCTAATTTCTCATATGCGGGGGGAGGATGATGCTAATATAGCCAATAAAGCTACCTTGGGTTTTTTAAGGCAAATGATGCATCTTGGCCATCTATTTGACATCCCAGCTTACCTATCCAAGGCCATAAGATTCCAGTTGCACCATTTTCCTACTACATCCTTTTTCATATATTATTCACTATTGTTCTATTTGTTTGTGTAGACTCACGTGGATGAGTTTGAGTGTATGGGCCTCAATCTAGTTTCAGACTATGATGGTTACTCACAATTTATATCAAATTATATGGTCATCACATATAATATTATCCATGGTGTTTCTCCCCGCTTCTCCATCTTAGCAAAGACACCAAGGTAGGGGACTAGTACCTTTTTGGGGATCACACAAAAATCAGGGTTTATGGGTGTGAACTCCCCCCTTACCACTTGCATGTGTTCATGCGCATGAGGATATTTTCTCTGGAAATCATTAGGCAGAGCCTCAATTCAGACCAAATCCTTTTTTTGTTAATTCCAGGTTGGCCTTCAAGTTTAAGCACTACTCAAAAATATGAGTTTTGACCTAGGGGATGTCTGGCACTATGACCCTCATGGTGTCATTTCCCAAAGGAGGTGTTATCACTCACAATTTTGTGAGTCATTACTTGACATGATGATACATTTAACTCCTCAAAAAGGTAAGGACTCCTTAAACCTTTTTCAAATTGGCATAGGAAATTTCATTTTTTCATATTTAACCTATCCTAAGTTTCAAGACCACCCTCATTTCATCTCAAAATCACGTCCATATAGGTCACATCATGTCTCATTAGTCATAATTTGTTGTTAGTTTTTATTTCCCAAGAATTTAAATCCAAAAAGGTCATTTTAGCCAAGAATCCCTACTTTCTTAGCAAATTCAGTCTAAAATAGGAAAAAAACACTACGAAACTGTTGAAAGTTTCGTAGCGAATATGAAGCATTTCTCTGTTTTCTGACTTTGAGAAGTCAAATTCAAGGGCAGTTTCTAGGCAAACAGAGAAGTATTTTAAAAACTGAGAGAGGTTATTTTCAAGAACATATAAAATAATAATAACCTCTTTAAATTTTCTCTAAGGTGCTACAAATTGGGAGATACAGAGATGTCTTTCAGCTCTATTTTCAGAATGCAAAATTTTCCTGTTTTATACATGATTTTATAATGAATATCCCGGGAAACTCAAGATGGTTTTAAAAAAAAAAGAGAGTTTTTTCTTCTAAACATTCTTATCTACAAAAACCTCCTCCATTTTTGCAACAACTATCAGGGATCAAGATATAGGAGATCATGAGTGCAACCTTATTTTTTAGGAAAAAAACAAGTCATTTTTATTGGTAGATGAAGTTCCTAAAGGTGAAAAGTTGTTTCTTGAGGAGGGTAAGAGGTATTTTTAACCAAATTTTCCTTATAATGCTTCATAATATCATATCACACAACCATGGACCTTTTCGAGGCCTAAAATCCAAATTATGTGAAGTCTGTGGGCAATTAGGCAATTCTGCAACGTGTCCCAGGCTTGAAGCCCAGTTTTTGCTGCGGAATTTCTGAAGATATCTTTTTGGTTTTAAGTCACTTAAATTGACCTGGTTAAGGAACTTCGAAGTTTGTATTTAAATATTTTTGATCACTCAACATCCTCCAATGGTCAAAAGTATCATAGGTACAACACATGTGACCTAATTATTTTCACTATGAAAGTAACTTAAAACTTTGTTTTTACAACAAGGTCAGTTTTTGGAAATATATGAAGGGTAAATAATTTTTTCAAAGCTATTCTCCATGGGAAATTCCAAAGAGTATCAGAGTAGTAATAAAGAGTATCAAAACATAATATTGTTTAATGTAAAGATGTTTTCCTAAAGGTGGTTGGAGATGCCAGCTCAGCATGCTGCCATATCATCAACGTAATAGCTCCTTAATAGTAGGAAAAGCAGTTTCATGAAGACAATAAGGCTGTTAATGTTTTGATTGTGGTCAGTATGGTTGAAGTATAGGATTCCTTTCGAGGAATTTTGTATCATCTTTAGATTAAAATGTAATAAGTAGGTGTTTGATTCATAGTAGGACTCTAACTCCTAAGTTAGAAGGTGTCAGTTTCTAGTTATAAATATCTAGTTTACGGTTAGAATAGGTGTCAGTAAAAGAGTTTAATGATTTAGCCAGTTGGAAGATTGGATGTAAAGGCTAGATTCCTATAAGTAATGAGTACTTCAATCTATAAAAGGTTGGAAAATGTTATCTCAAAAGACTATTTTGTAAAGATTTGGAGTCTCTGCCATATACAGTAAAAATACAAATTTTCTTCACCTGAGATTCTTATGATATTTCAATGAGTTTCTGTCTTATCTTTTGAAATGTTTTCTTCCAATATATTAATGCTTATTACTCAGAACTCATGTTTTTCATGCTCTAAATTCCTTTAAGTATTAAGCTATGGTATATCTCTCTTAATATTTTGCTTTCAATATCTTGATGTCTCATTACTCAGAATTCGTGTGTCACATGCTCTGACTTCATTTGAACCTCAAGTTATTGAAATTTTCCTGTAATGTGTTATTCTTTCATTGAAATATATACAAGCCTTAGCTTCCACAAGGAAAGCCTTTGTCATTAAGATCCTTGTCTCTGACTCCATAGCCCAATGGTAGCAAGCATTCATCTTTTCAACCTGCAACATACAAAATCAATACACAAATTATAGAGTTAGCCATCTATCTTATATCATTAACCAATATCATAAACCCCTTTGAGAGAGCCCTCTCAATATGAAGAGGCTAAGCTTTAGTCAAAAGCTGGTTTGAAACAGTTACTCCAAATTGACCATTGATGCAGCCCAAGAGGACTCAATTTGGTGATAACATTTTGGTGCCATTTCTGGGGGCCGAAGGTGTAAATTTTCCCTCGGAAGAATGACAAAGTTTCAGTTCTAAGGTCTGAGAGAAGCAGACACTTAGACACATATTGGCTTTATTTCTGCTTTGGTGAATCCACACATCAAATAATCATTTGGAAGGTGACTCCACTTCTTGAGGATCAGTAGCTTGATGAAGTTCCAAGATGGCTTCCATTGCAAGAATAAATGCCAAGTATGCACCTATGAATCGGTCTCACATCCCTGGTTTTCCAAATCCTATGACAAAGGTCGAATGGTTAACTGATCTTCCCATATTTAAATATGAAAAGAAAGACAATGATGCTCTTCATTTGGTTAGATTCCATATGCATGTATGTAGACTTAAGGTTCACTTCCCTGACGATTGTCTCATGAAGATGTTTATGGCCACTTTAGAGGGAAAAACATGGTCTTGGTATGAAAGCCTACCAAATGGTTCATTATATTCTCTTGTTGATTTCCATATTTCATTTTATGAGATGTATGAAGAGTTTCATCCCTCCTTATTGCTGGTCAAAGACTGCTGTAAACATTGTGTGAGTTTTATTGAATATTTGGAGAATTGTTATGAAGATGATGAGTTCATGGATGAGGAAATTTTAGAGGCCCTTCATGGAATCCCTTTCATCACCAAGAAGAAAGGATAGCCTCTCTCTTGGATGAAAATGAAACCCAGCAGGAGTTTATTTATGAGAATCATGTTACATCCTTTGAGTTTTATGAAAAGTTGTAGCAGATTTGTCAGTCTTTTGATCATCATAAGTATGAGAATCATTTCAAACAACAAGAGGAAATATTGGAAGATAATTTCTATAATACTCAGGTAAAGGAAGAAGTTTATTCTTCATGTCATTCCTTGCATCAACCTACATCAAATAATGATTACACTAATGAGGAAGTGGATGAAAACTTTTATTTATCCTTGTCTTCTAATCTGAAGTCATTTGAGTTCAAGTCAGAAGATAAGATTCAATTTGTGGATGAAGTTGCTAATAACATTGAAAAAGACATTGAAGTTTTAGAAGATCAAATTCAATCTTATAGTCTTCATGATCAAGATCATTATTTTCAAAAATTTTAAATGCCAAAACACAAAGAGAGGGTGTTGCTACCTTTCTCTTTTGAGATTGAGGAAGAATACCCTGTTTTTTAAATTAGTTTGAAAATCAGTTTGATAGCACACAACTGAAATCTTGTGTGGCTACATGGAAGAGTTATACAGTCCAGATTTCCAGTTATATTTTCATTATGAGGATTAGATACATTTTATATTGCCTTGGTCATTTTAGTATCATACTTACTTTTGGTTCAAGTGTAGTCAAGAGGTTCAAATATCAGATTATATCAATGACTGGCTTCATTGGAAGTTTCATGTTGCTTGAATTAAAAATGGAGATTACAGTTGTTAGGGTAGGTAGGAGTGTGCGACTAAGCTGAAATTTGACTGAGAATCTTTTCAGTAGGTACAAAGTTGGTTTTTCAGTAGTAATCACCAAGATTGAGCCTGAGGAGAAGGCCATAAGAGCTTGGCGAAGTTTTCATAAATTTTAGAGTTTTAATTTCCTAGAATATGGATGGCACTGGAACTACATGTTCTTTGGTGTGCCACAGGGGCACACCATCCCAAGTGGAGCCACTGTTATCACTCATAATTTTGTGAGTCATTACTTGACATGATCATACAGTTCACTCCTCAAAATGGTAAGGACTCCTTAAACCTTTTTCAAATTGGCATAGGAAATTTCAATTTTTCCTATTTAACCTATCCTAAGTTTCAAGACCACCCTCATTTAATCTCAAAATCACCTCCATATAGGTCACATCATGTCTCATCAGTCATAATTTGCTGTTAGTTTTCATTTCCCAAGCATTCAAATCTGAAATGGTCATTTTAGCCAAGAATCCCCACTTTCATAGTGAATTCAGTCTAAAATAGGTAGAAAATGCTACGAAACTGTTGAAAGTTTTGTAGCGAATATGAAGCATTTCTCTATTAACTTTGAGCAGTCAACTTCAAGGGAGGTTTCTAGGAAAATAGAGAAGTATTTTAAGAAACAAAGAGAGGTTATTTTAAAGAACATATAAAATAACAATAACATCTTCCACTTTTCTCAGAGTTGCTACAAATTGGGATATATAGGGATCTCTTTTAACCCTATTTTCAGAATGCAGAATTTTCTTGTTTTATACATCATTTTATAATGCAGATCCTAGACAAATTAAGATGGTTTTCAAAAAACCAAGAGAGGTTTTTATTTTAAAAATTCTTATCTACAACAACCTCCTCATTTTTTTCAAAAGCTATCAGGGATCAAGAGATAGGATCTCATGATTGCAGCCTTATGTTTTAGGAAAAAATAGAGTCATGTTGCTGAAGGTGAAAAAGTTGTTTCTTGAAAAGGGTAAGAGGTATTTTTAACCAAATTTTCCTTATCATGCTTCATACTATCATCTCACATATCCATGGACCTTTTCTAGGCCTAAAATCCAAATTCTATGAAGTTTGTGGGTAATTAGGCAATTCCGTAGTGTGTCCCAGGCTTGAAGCCCAGTTTTTGCTGCGGAATTTTTGAAGGCATTGTTTTGGTTTTAAGTCAGTTAAATTGACCTAGTTAAGGAACTTCAAAGTTTGTATTTAAATATTTTTGATCACTCAATTTCCTCCAATGGTCAAAATTAGTCGATGTACAACACATGTGGCCTAATTATTTTCGCTATGAAATTTTGCTATGAAAGTAGCTTAAAACCCCGAGGTCAGTTTTTGGAAATATATGAAGGGTAAATAAATTTTTCAAAGTTATTCTCCATGGGAAATTCCAATATCAAAGCAGTAATAAGGAGTATCAAAATAGAGGATTTTTGAATGTAAACATGTTTTCATAAAGGTGGTTGGAGATGCCAGCTCACCATGCTGCCATATCATCAATGTAATAGCTCCTTAATAGTAGGCAAAGAAGTTTCATGAAGATAGTAAGTCTGTTAATGTTTTGATTATGGTCAGTATGGTTGAAGGATAGGATTCCTTTTGAGGAAGTTTGGATCATTTTTATATTAAAATGTAATAAGTAGGTGTTTGAGTCATAGTAGGACTCTAACTCTTAAGTCAGAAGGTACCAGTTTCTAGTTATAAATATCTATTTTATGGTTAGAATAGGTGTCAGTAAAAGAGTTTAATGATTTAGCCATTTGGAAAATTGGATGTAAAGGCTAGATGCCTATAAGTAATTAATACTTTGATGTATGAAAGGTTGGAAAATGTTATCTCATAAGACTATTTTGTAAAGCTTTGGAGTTTCTGCCATATACAGTAACAATACAACTTTTCTTCACCTAAGATTCTTATGATATTTCGATGAGTTTCTGTCGTATATTTCGAAATGTTTTCTTCCAATGTCTTAATGCTTATTACTCAAAACTCATGTTGTTCATGCTCTGACTTCCTTTAAGAATTAAGCTATGGTATATCTCTCTTAATATTTTGCTTTCAATATCTTGATGTTTCATTACTCAGAATTCGTGTGTCACATGCTTTGACTTCCTTTGAACCTCAAGTTATTGAAATTTTCTTGTAATGTGTTATTCTTTCATTGAAATATATACAAGCCTCAACTTCCACAAGGAAAGCCTTTGTCATTGAGATCCCTGCCTCTGACTCCATATCCCAATGGTAGCAAGCATTCATCTTTTCAATCTTCAAACATACAAAACCAAGACACAAATTATAGAGTTAGCCATTTATCTTATAACATTAACCAATATCATTAACCCCTTTGAGAGATCCTTCTCAGACTGAAGAGGCTAAGCTTCAGTCAAAATCTAGTTTGAAATAGTTACTGCAAATCAACCATTGAAGCAGCTCAAGAGAACTCAATTTGGTGATAACAGGAGGGATAAGGTAAAATATTAAACTTATGAACATGAATCTAGGCCCGAGCTCGAATGGAAAGCTAACTTTGATTCATGGGCTATGAATACAAATATGGAGATCAAGACTCCAGTAACCAATGAAAAAGCACAAAAGATGACTGTGGACCAAACTGGAGACACAAAGATGGAGGATGTACAAGCAGGGAAAAGGGAAAAAACCCAGGAGACAAAAGAAGAAGATCTTGAAACCAAGCTAGATCAACTTGGTTTCTAAGAAACCTTGGAGTATCCATCACATAATACTTCCTCTTCTTCTTCAGAAGTAGCCATCTTAGGGGAAAAAGGCAGTGTAACTGTTACAGGATCAAGATGGCCTACTAGAAAGCCATTGAAGAAAGAAATAATAAGGCAAGGGAGGAGATGTAGCAAAAAATGGCATGTAAATCAGTTCCATAATAGGCCATATTTTTGGTTGATATGGATTTAGAAAGAAATCAAATGAATTTTTTACTACAACATCCACTGGCACGGTCCTTGCCTTCAGGTTCTCAATTCAAAGCTTTGGATGTTTCACTAGATTTAGCAAGTGTTCCCCTACCAGAAAAAATAAATTTCCACAGACAGGTTGGAGAGTTTTGTAGAAATTTTAATACAATTATGTATTTACTGGATTCTCTTGATCTAACAATTATATGCCACTGTTAAATACATAATCTCTTCTACAAAAATTCTTGTGGAAATTTAAAATGCGATCGCCAATTGCAATATCAAGAAGAAATATCAATCACATGTAACATAAATGTTTTTACCAGGAAAGCATAAATCTAAAAACCTCACTATCATATATTATGTATATATCATGGATCATGAAACAATCTCTTACAAAAATCTAATACAAGATCTCTTAGTAAAATATACAATCGTCTGACACTCTCTTGCAGAAATTGGCAAATGCCTTAGCCAAATTTCTGCCTCAGAATAGCCTGCCTCCACTACGCAATCCAAGATGATTACAAATACCAATTCGATGCAATCATACCCTCCTTGACCGCGCAATTCTCATGAGCATATCCAATGTGTTTTTGGCTTGCTAGAGTGCAACCCAATATAGTACAAATGATAGTCAACTGTCCCTTTCACCTACATCTCAACTGGGTCTCCAGTGGATCTGACATGCAAGTAGTTAACAATAGTAAATCTTCAGGTGCATGTGAGATCACTACATGTGAATTAATTTAATATTTAATTCAATGATCTCTCACTAGTGTATCTTCAGTTACAACTAGCACAACTGAGCTTAACTCACTTAATTGAGTTAAAATACTTTACAAATCACATAACTACACATCCAACTTTGTTACAACTTCGAATCACTCAGTTACAACTAAGTCCACTTGCATGTGCCACCAACCAACCTTTGAACTCGAAATTCCTTCTGTTAATTGGTTTTCCACTTCAGTTAATTTATTCCAAGTGCTCCATGAGAATAGATTAATATTTATTGTCCAACTATTATTAAGGGATAATAATAGTTGACATACATCTATAAATGGACATGCGATCTATAAATAGAACTCGAACATACATCTAAAAATAGGACATCATCTATAAATAGAATTTTCTCACCATCTATAAATAGAAATCCTCTATAAATAGAATTTTCTCATCCATTCTAAAAATATACTTCCACCTAAAAATAGCCCGAGGCTTCATCCTACTGTAGGTGCTTAATTTTTCAGTAGGATCATCATCTTGTTGAATCTCAACACTCTCTCTCAACAAGAAAGGGATTATCCTTCACCCTGATCCTATCTCTATGGTATTCGAATTTGCTCGTGGTGAGCACCTTCATTAGAATATATGCATCGTGATCCTCCGTAGGAATGTATTGAATAAACATGATCTTATGTTGCACACAATCTCTGATATGATGATACCAGATATCTATATGCTTATATATATCATGAAACACATGATTAGTTGAGAATTTAATGCAACTTTGATTATCAAAATGAATCACTATAAGATCTAAATGAGAACCAAACAAACCAACCAGGATATTTCTCATCTGGATAGCCTCACATGAAGCTTGACTTGCTGCCATGTATTCCACTTCTACTGAATTGAGTGCCATAGATGTCTGTTTCCTGCTGTACCAAGAAACAACTATAGATCTGACACTGAAGATCCCTCCTGATGTGCTCTTTCTATCTGTTGGGATGCTCACCCAATCTACACCCGTGAAGCCATGCAAATTCACCTCATCTGTCTCTCTGTACCACAAGCCATACTTAGATGTGCCCTTCAGGTATCTCAATACATGCTTGCCCGCCTTCCAAAATATCTTGGTAGGCTTAACCATTGCTTGACTAAGTTGGTTTACCGCATAGCATATGTTTGGTCTTGTATTTACTAAATACATTAGCGAACCCATTAACTGTCGATAGACAGTACCATCCACTACCTCTCTAGATGTAACGTCCTCTTTCCTCCAATTTTCTGGAAGAGGAGTATCCATGGGTTTGCAGCACTCCATCTGAAACTTACCTAGTATCTCCCACATACTTTCCTTGAGACACAAAAATTTTTCCATCTCGCTGCCATATTTCTAATCCAAGGAAATAATGAATGAGGCCCATATCCTTCATCTCGAACTCCTTTGCAAGGTCCTCCTTGCATGAGTGTATCATCTTCCCATCACCAGTCAGTATTAAATCATCAACATAAATAAAAATGATTAAAAGCTTACCCTCCACCACAATTTGGTATAGGTTTGCATTCGCCTCACTCTTGGTGAAGCCAAGTCCGGTGAAATAGATGTCTATCCGAGTGTACCAAGCACGGGGTGCTTTCTTTTGCCCATACAACGCTCTTTTGAGTCTACACACATGTGAATCGCTACTAAAGATCTCAAATCCTTCAGGATGCTCAATGTACACCTCTTCCTTAATGATCCCATTGAGAAACTTAGTCTTAACATCCATATGATGAATGTGCCAACCCATCTACGCTGAGAGAGCAAGGATGGTCCTTATGGAAGAATATCATGCGACAGGTGGAAAGGTTTCTTCATAATCAATCCCCTCGATTTGTGAGAAGCCTCGGGCCACAAATATGGCCTTGTATTTCTCAACACTCCCATCATCATCTTGCTTTACCTTGTAGATCCATATTGAACCTACCACTTATTTATCAACTGACCTTGGAACAATTTCCCAAGCACTGTTCCTGAAAATGGAGTCATACTCCTCCACCATTGCATCTACCCATGTGGGCTCCTGCACTGCTTCCTGAAAATAAGATGGCTCAGTCAAAATACATTTTCTCATGAGAGCCATGTATCCAGTAAATCGATCAGGAGACTGTCTTTGTCTATGTTGTGAAGTAGGGAATCCTAGATTCTTCGCAACATCAAGTCTTAGCCTTTTAGCTTCTGTGGTACGCCTTCTGCCAATTATGATGTTTGGCTCTACGTGAGTGGACTCCTCCACTCCATGAACCTCTTGCTGTGGCTGATCGACATATAGAGACTCATCTTTGGGAACCAACAATTCCTCCTCCACATGCAAGTCCAAATCCCCCTCAAGCGACAATTTCATGGCTTTCCCCTCATCGAATTTTATATCCCGTTGCATAACAATCATCTTACTGTTAGGAAAATACACACGATAATTATGGGGCATTTCTGTGTACCCCACAAATATCCCAACTTTAGCAATTGGCTCTAGCTTCTTCCTAACATTCTTGGTCACATGCACATAAACATATGAGCCAAAAATCTTAAAGTGAGAACATCTGGTTTCTTACCAGTGAAAGCTTCTTCAGGTGTACTCATGCCAAGTACTCTATGAGGACAACGATTTTTCACATAAAATGCAGTGTTGCATGCTTCCACCCATAAATGCATTGGTAGGCCCTGATCATGCAGCATTGCTTATGCTGCACCCATGATCGTTTTGTTCTTCCTCTCCACGACCCCATTTTTTTGTGGGCTATGAGGTGCTATGAGTTCTCTTCGAATTCCTTCTTTGCTGCAAAAGTATTTGAATTTGTTAGAGATGCATTCTCCACCATTATCGCTCCTCAGAGCCTTCACTTGCTTCCCCGACTCTTTCTCCACCAATGCCTTAAACTCACAGAACTTTGATAATGTTTGATCCTTATTCTGTATGAAGAAGATCCAGCATTTATGAGAAAAGTCATCAAAAAAAATAACATAATACCTATGTTTTGTTGTTGAAGCAACCGATAATGGTCCACACACGTCTGTGTGAACTCTCTCCCGAATCACAGAAGCACAGTTATCCTTTTCATAAGAGGTGGAATTTACATACTTCCCCTTGGTGCAACCCTTGCACTGATCTAACAGAGAAAGTGTTCCCATTGGAAGTACAGTAGATATTTGTTGCATGAATCGGATGAAGATGGCCCAATCGCTTGTGCCATAATTCACCCTCATCCCTACTCACCATTTTTTCTGCCTTTCCCATCATGGCAGCGCAACCATCTACCTCTAGCTTGTAGAGATCCTTAACTCGAATCCCTATCCTCTTGGCTTGACCCATTGTTTTATGTCACATGAAATATTTTCCATCGCTGAAAACAACGTCATAGCCTCTATCCTCCAACTTTGCGACTGAGACCAAGTTTTTCTTCATAACTGGAACATGCATAAAATATTTCAATTGAAATGTTTTACTTGAATCCATCTCAAATGTAATGGTACCAATGTTGGTCCCATTGTATCGTCCATCATCGCCCATCTCTATATTAAATTGGAGATCTTTCTCCTCAAAGTCACTGAAAAGCTCCTTATCTCCTGTCATGTGGAAGGAAGAACCACGATCAAGATACCACACCGATCCCAATGCACTTGACACTGTGCATGCGATAAAATAGAAATCAAGTTCAAATTGAGAGGCAAGGGCCTCAGCAGCTGCAGCTCCAACAACCTTCTTTTTCTTCTTCTTCTGTGGACAGTTAGTGGCGAGATGCCCGTGTTCATGACAGTGAAAACACTTCACCTTGGAAAAATCAAGATTCTTTCCTTTAGAATCAGATTTTGAATGGAATTTCATCCCCTTCCATTTACTTGCATTGGAAGCTAAAGCACAATCGTCTTCATCATCATGCTTTGATGAAGAGCCATCTCTGGTGTTCTGCCTGAACTCCTCTTGCACTAGATCCGACCACAGTCATTCTTAATCTGGTAGTTTTTCCCGTTCGTTGACAGAGTCTTCATAACTATGCCAACTCTTAGGAATTCCCAAAAAATCCAAGCTCAAAAAATCATCATAAGAAATAGTGATTCTCACACTCCCCAGTTCATCCCGACATTGGACAAACTTTGTGAGATACTTTGGAATATTGTCGCCCTTTTCCATCTTGATCTTTTTGAGTTTATCCTTCAGCGCTGATTTCCTATGGTCACTACTGCTTTGGAAAATATCTGTCAAAGCCTTTCACATATCATATGGAGTGGCTTTCCCATGAAGGCTTGAGATAATGTGGTCTCATACACCTTCCAACAGAATCCTTCTCGCCTTCGCTACTTTCTTTTGCCATGCATCAAGTAATGCTGCATCCGTCGAAGTGGGCTTAGGAACATCACTGTTGATGATTTCCTTCAAACCATTATCTCCAAGCACCACCTCCATCCTGTACTTCTAGGCAATGTAGTTTGAGCTTCCCTTGAGTGCATACTCTATCCGAAGGCCATTTAAATCCATTTTGATGTTTACTCAACTTTCACACCAATAAATTCTTGCAGTAAATTCGAATTGTTTCCACCAACAAACTCAACTGCTGCTTCAAAATTGCAATATTTTTTTCTTTGATACCATGTATAAATTTTAATAAAATTATGTATTTCTTGGATTCTCCTGATCTAACAATTATATGCCACTATTAAATACAGAATCACTTCTACAAAAATTCTTGCGGAAATTTAAAACACGATCGCCAACTGCAATATCAATAAGAAAGATCAATTACACATAACACAGATGTTTTTACTGGGAAAGCATAAAGCTAAAACCCCACTATCATATATTATGTATATATCATGGATGATGAAACAATCTCATACAAAAATCTAATCCAAGAGCTCTCAGTACGATATACAATCGTCTCACACTGTCTTGCAGAAATTAGCAAATGCCTTAGCCAAATTTCTGCCTCACAACATCCTGCCTCCACTGTGCAATCCAAGATGATTAAAAAGACCAATTCGATGAAATCATACCCTCCTTGACTACGAAATCCTCATGAGCATATCCAATGTGTTTTTTTCTTGCAAGAGTGCAACCCAATATAGTACAACTGATAGTCAACTGTCCCTTTCACCTACATCTCAACTGGGTCTCCATTGGATTTAACATGCATGTAGTTAACAATATTAAATATTCAGTTGCATGTGATATCACTACCTGTGAATTAATTTAATATTTAATTCACTAATCTCTCACTAGTGTATCTTCAGTTACAACTAGCACAACTGAGTTTAACTCACTTAACTGAGTTAAAATACTTTACAACTCACATAACTACACATCCAACTCTGTTACAACTTTGAATCACTCAGTTACAAATAATTCCACTTGCATGTCCCACCAACCAACCTTTGAACTCAAAATTCCTTCAAATATTTGGTTTTCCACTTCAGTTAATTGATTCTAAGTGCTCCATGAGAATAGATTAATATTTATTGTCCAACTATTATTAAGGGATAATAATAGTTGACGTGCATCTATAAATAGACATGTGATCTATAAATAGAACTCACACATACATCTAAAAATATAACATCTTCTATAAATAGAATTTTCTCACCATCTATAAATTGACATCATCTATAAATAGAATTTGCTCATCCATTCTAAAAATAGACTTCCACCTAAAAATAGGCTGAGGCTCCATCCTAGTGTAGGTGCTTAATTTTTCACTAGGATCATCATCTTGTTTAATCTCAACAAGTTTTTATATAACAAGCTCAATAAGAATGCAATGATTATCAACAAGGTTGAGAAGCTGTTGGAAAAGGCTACAACTAGGTCGAAGTGAGAGAGGGCCAACTCCAGGGCTCTCCACATGCAGAATGAGAACTTCAAGGAGCTAGTCATGAAGATAAGTGTGAATCCAAAGGATAAAATTTCTTTTGAAACTCTCCTTTAGAGTTATTAAACATAAATTCGGGAGCTAAGGAATAAACTGAAGATGCCAAGGAGTGAACATGTTCAATATAAAGATATTGCAGAGGTAGAGGAAGAGAAGGATATCCTAGACAAAGAGCTCATTGAAAGGAATAATTAGATAGTGTCCCTTTAGCAAGAAGAAGTAGAACTAGAAATTAAAATAGATTCACATATAAGTGCAGTGATCATACTTAAAGATCCTTATAACCCAACTGACCAAATCACCAAGACCCTTACTGAACTCCAGCTTTCAAAAGGGGAGATTAAAAAGGTACATAATGATTTGGATGTTTCCCATAAAATCATAACACAGAAAGAGAAATAGATAGAGACTTCCAGGAAAAATGCAGACATCCTCAGTAAGAATCTACAGGCAGCAAATGAGGATGCTTCTGAGCTGAAGGGAATGATAAATGGGAAGATTTCTATGTTGCAAGCCAAAAAAATGTTATGGGATGAGATCATTGAAGAGATATGAAACAAATGGGAGTTCATAACCTTGATGGATGAAGAGAAAACTGTGATAAAATATTATGAATACTTCATCCTTTTAGCCAAAGAAAATTGAGAAAAGAACTCCTAGATTGCCAAAAGGTTTATTCAGTTTGTGAATAAAAGGCCACTCAACGAGTTGAGGCCCATAGATGTGGTGTACAGAGTAAGTGCTATCATGGAGATTTATAAATTTTTTCAGAAGGAGGAATCTAGAGTCAAAGCTAAGGAGTTCCTGAAGGTGGTATTGAAGAACGTGGTTGCTTTCAACATTTATTTCAAGAAGATTTCCAGATTAGGATTTACCAGTTGTTGGGATTTTGTGGGGGTTCTAATTCAGTGGGAAAAATATAGTCAAATACTGGTGGAGGCCAAGAGAAGAGTATATTCTTCCCATGAGAAGACTGCCACCCTAAAGGGCATGATTATGGTAAACTATCTGAAGAGATAATTTCAACCCTTGGGGATGGTGAAGACTCTTTTTCGTTCTAGACTGGATTATTCAGGTTTAACCAATATTTAAATTTCATATCATCTATTATTTTGGGCCCCTCAGCCAGCCTCAACATTGTGGAAGAGATGTGAGCAGTTCGTCAATCCTCCTACGCTAAAAATCATCGAACCCTCAATGCATCCTCCACCACCCACCTATCATGAATAGATATATTGCTGATCATATCGACCATGACACTTTATTTTCATATTTTATGTAAATATTGTTATTTCAATGATTCAATTAGAGTCTGATTAGTATAGATGTGCCACAGAGCATGCTAAAGTTTTGTTATGATTATTCACTGTAATGAAATCAAGAAGAAATGTTTTTTGTAACGGGTTCTCCCTCTGAGGCCCTACAAAAACAATTTTATGATATTGAACCAAGGGTTCAAAATTTTGAGCTTTGTTTCCAAAAAGATAAGTACTATGAAATTCTTATGAAATGTATGCTCTGTGGAAGAATAATAATTTTTTTTTGGCTATTCTGGCTCATACAATAGCGTAGTATGTATCATTCTATGTTTGTTTCCATATGTGTTCATATTCATCTCAAATTACATCTAATAGTAGTTGTTGGATTTTTTTTCATGAATTTGTGGATTCATCTAAGTCTAATGCTGATGAAATATGCCTACGTTGATATGAAATCAGGTCCTTAAAATTCACTCCACGTATCCTTGCATTCCATCAAGACCTCTGTCTCTTCCATTTTCACTCTGAATTTTTATGCATCATATTCTTAGATTTAAGTCTAGTGTATCGATTTTCTCTCCTCCTCAAGTCTTCTAGCACATATACTATAATGAATGATAATATAAAAGTTCATGTGATGTTGGCCGTTGTAAATCTAATGTTGATGCTTCAGTGAGTAATAGTTTGCTTCAGGTTGTTACATTTATCCTCTCAAGGAAGGTTCTGAATCAAATTTATTCCAAATATCTTAATTACTGAGTGTGTTATGAATTCCCACCTGGTCTTCAAAACACTCATAAAAATGTCCTAAGAACTGGTATCTCCTCAACCCAGGGGTTGGCTCTAAGAGCTACAATAGGAGGGAAATGATATGACTAAGATAATTTTCAAGCCTCTAGCTAGAGGAAATATTTTCCAATCATGAGACATTTATGAGTTTTTAAGGTTGATATTTTTATCTCTCTGTAATTTGTAATATTGGCAAGAACAAACAACAGAGGACAACATAAAACCACTTTGGAGTCCAAGACCTAGCCTTCCTAGACTCAGAGAGGGCTCTCTCTGTTTTATGATTTATGATTTAGCTTGAGGGTTATAGTTGCAGATGTGAGGCTAGTTATATAAATAAGATTGTTTGTTTGATTGATTGTGTAGTTGGACAGATAGGGCTGCAAAGGCTATTCCATTGGGTGATGGAGTCAAAGCCTAGAATGGCACATCAAAATCAAGAGAAAATCACAAAACTGTGCTAAAGGGATCTTAAGAGCTGTATGAATTATGAGGTGGAAGAAACAGTAAGGTTCAGTAGTGACTAAAGAGTAGTTAAGAATTCTTTAATCAGACTTCAACAAAAAACATTCAGATTGTAAATGCATACAGAATTAAGGCACTCCGACTCCGTCAGCGAATCTTAATCTAAAATTTATGATTTACAATTAGATGAGCATATACACAGCAGAGAAAACAACGAAAACATTTAAACAAATAAGAAACACATCACCATTTTAACACAGCTCAAGAATCCTGTAAACGGTCTTTGATTATCGTTGTCCAGCTCCAAAATTACAGTGCTCCAATATTAGTTCTTACAATACAGGTGCTAAAATATCCAACACTTGATAATGAGAATTACAGCAGTATTTAATTAAAAACTAAGTCGGTTTTCCCTAATCTACTCTCGCAAAATTCATTTATTACAAACAAACTGAAATTAGACAAGTGTGGCCATGCAAGGCCCGAATAAAGAAAATCTATGACAACGCCACTTGTAGAATTAATTTTGGTAACTCTTCAAGAATGAAAAAGCTCAGGAGGCTCTTCGTGAATCCAAAAATTGACTTAGCGGCGACTGATATGGTTGTGAGGAGGCAGCGCTGGGTGGTTTTGACATCTGGATCTTTCTTTGGGCTGCCACTGCATAGATCATAAAGGAGGATGCACTATTGGCACTACTAGTCAACTAGTGGTTGTGCTGAGGTGTCTATCATGCCTTTTCAATCTTGAAATGTATACACCCTATTCCACTCTCCTCTACTGGGGATCTTCGTGCTTACAACTTGTCAGTATAATTTTTCCACCTCTGTGTATTTGATGAAAGTGGGTCTGGTGGGGAAAACATGCTTCAATTCATGTTGAAAATAGATGTCATTACTTAAGATATCCCAGATAAGTTTCTCGATCACCCTTCCTTGGATGCTAGTTAATTTGGTGGTGTCCTTAGCTGCTTCTATGAGTTTGATCATATAATCTTCCCTTTGGATCAGCTTGCTATTATTCACAAATAATGAGGGAAACCATTTTTCTATCAGGGGTTTAATCTTGTTTAGGAATCTACTGATGTCCATGTCCAACTCACGACACTTATCCTCCAATTTCCTTACCAAATTAGTCTTAGTGAGGATTATTTTCACTTCTAATATGGTTGTTGTTCTGTCCAGTACATCTAGCACTTCAAGCTCATAGCTGTTTTTGGAGTTCAAGAATTCTATAATCTTAGGGGTTGTGTTTGGCATGCTTCCTAATCCTTATTTTCTTTGTCAATGGCCATTGCGCAGTTGTCTACCATCTCTTTTTGTTCAAAAATGATGTTGACGGGGTGCCACATTTCTTCCACTAACTTAATGATACTACCCCAGATTATCAACTTGATTTGGCCCAGAATGGTGCTATCTGCAAATTATTTCCCTGCTTATCCAATCTCTCGATATGCTTCCTGGCTATCTCTTGGGCAGTTTCAGTCCTAGCCTTTTGATCTTTTAGGAAGACAATTTGTGCTTCCAATTTCTAGATCTCTTGTGACTATAGGGTCATGCTTTCCATGGCCTTTAACATCTGGTCTATTATACTAGGTGTTCCAACAGTTGTGGGAACAAATAATGGAAATGTTGAGATGAGGGTAGCTTCCACTAGTATGAGTGTACCTCAAGCTGTGTCTTCTTTCTCCTTCAGTAATTTCTCCAACTCATACTACATCTGTTTGATTTGGGCAGACTGTTCTACAACTAAATTAAATAGCTCTTCCTTCTCTAATTCCTCTTCCTCAATTCTTTTGGTGAGGGATCTTCTATTACTGGAATCTTGAGTTGCTTCCTGAGGGCTGTTATATAATCATTCTTCTTCTTCAAAACATCCTCCATTTCTTAAACATTGGCTGGGTCATGACCCAACTTCACTGTTAAATATTCTAAATTCTTAATCCCGGAGTCTTTAGCCATGGAAGATATCTTTTTTATCCTGAGTTGTGATTGAGCATTGGATAAGGATATTTGAAGCTTTAACAAGCTCATAGCAGTGCTTGTCAGGGTGGAGGCCACAATTTCTCCAGTTTTCTTGTGTAATTCCATCTTATCAATGGGATGGATTTGCTTGGCATTAAATCCAAAGGATACCTTATTGTAATCTCCTGATTCTTGTGGTTGTGGGACCAAAGCTTATAGAAATTCCATTTGCATCCTTTTCTTCTTAGTGTGAAAATCAGACAATAGCTTGCTTTGTGAACTTGGGGTTTTCTTCCAGAATTGGTTGTAATTTTTGGTCTTCAGTACCTCATTTCTCAATTTTATTTCCTTAAATGTATCATAAAATGATATTTCTTAACCTTCTATGGTAGATCTGGAAGTAGAATCTGTCTACAAGGTCTGCTACTACAGAGATGTTGTGGTAGTAGATGTAGGGGAGACAATTGTTTGGCCACCCACTGGAGATGGTCCAGGGGTGTTTGCAATATGAACCATTGTTTGTTGCCTTGATTCCCCTCCTTGATCAATATCCATATGAATTTGGGCCATCTTCCTATATATTATTTTGAATTCCTTACTAGAGGTATCAGTCACCGAAGGTGACTGATCCTCTCTTGGAATTTTAATCCCTATCTCCTTTTATTGCTCTTTCCCCTTGTCTTCTCTTCCTTCTGCATTCTTCCTTTCTTGTGGTATTGGGTTCTGGACACTTGGAGTGGAGGACACTCGTTCTTCCTCTTTTTGGAGGATCTTAGTTACCCATTCTGTTTGATTGGAATATTGTTCAATTGAAGGCCTGGGTGTGTGAACATAGGGTGTGGACTTGATTTCCATCTTTTTCATGGAGAAAATCCCTGCAGGGTCATAAGACCAAGTGAAGTTGTGGATGAAACCCATATCCTTCAGTATATTCTCTACTTCCTCTCTTTCTACTCTACTGTTAAGATGAAAGGCCCAATCTGTGTTTTGATCCTGAACTGAGTCTTATTCCTTGTAGAGACAAAGTGGAGCACATCCATATGTATCATTTGCCTTATGTATTCCAGTGCAAAGAACCTCATGGAGAGGAACTTCGGAAATTTTTAAGGAGCTAGCTCACTTCCATAGACTCGAATCTCTGTGTAGTTTTGATACAAATACCAATCTGTTGTCTTCACTTGTTCTATTAGTTGCATGGTTTTTCTGATTTCCTCATTTATCCTGGGCTCTATTGCATCATTGAGTGTGCTGATGGCTAGATGCATGAATAAATATATAAAATCCTTGTATGTAAAATCCTTCTGATCTTTTAGCAGAAAGGTAGTCCAGAATATGACAAATTGGGGCTCATTATCTTCATTTACCTTGGACATCTGAAATTGAAACCTTCTAGACTGGAAATGGACAAACATATATACCAACACAGATGAATATTTGAAAACCTCTTCTATGTCAAACTTTAAAAACTTCTCATGAATGGCCTCTGTAAGAAATTGAGCATAGTTGAACAAGACTGTGGGTTTAGCACCAAGGGAAAGAGTGGAAAAGAAACCTATCACATCTTCCTCTACCTACTGATCAGTGTGATAACCTAAAAAATAAGATAAAACATACATAATGTGTTGGGTCCTATCAGAAAAGGTAGATGAGGGATAAAGAGGGTTCTTTGTAGGCATTGGGGTATCAAGGGTCATGTAAAACTGCAAGGTTCTAGCTCTGCTGGTAGATTCAAGCCTCTGATAACATTCCCTGAGGAATTCCTATGAGAAAGGGACTGCTTGTTCTGGAGTGGGGGCCTGCATCATCTGCTGGATGGATTGGGCGTTGATGGCAAACAATATTTCTCCTGTTGGGGTGACTAAGGTCCTTTGGTTAATATCATAACAGCTCTGGAACTTCTTGATGAATTCTGGGAAACTATGAGTCTTTGGGAAGATGTAAAGGGGCAACTGGGTTTCCCATAGGCTAATGTCATCGGTTCCTTCGAGGAATTGGTCCTCAAAACAGAAGTAAACATCAAACAAATCAGAACTAGACTTTGTCTCATGAATCTTGTAATATTTTTCTGCTAGAGCCAAGTGATCTAGGTCCACTTGTGGGTAGACCATTGGATTAAAAGGCTTTTGATCTATATTTGGAGGCGTTTTCATCGATGCTTCTTCTTTCACAAACTTGTAATGGAGAAAGGGATAATAGAGAGGGGAACTTGAGAAGGGAAACGATAATGGGTTAGCATTGGGAAGGGATATAACAACAAGGAATAGTAACTGAGATTGACAGTGTAAAGGAGCCTTGTAATCCGGTTTTGCACAATGTTGACAATTCTTCTTTGAAATTCACACTTTCTTCAATATTACCTGCAAATTCAACACTTGTATTATTTTGAAAATAATTATAGGGTAAAATATGTACTTATGCCGGCATTTGGCTATTTAAACAACAATGTGGAGGTGTGGAGGTGGTGTGGGTCCATTGGGTAACGGTCCGACCATTTATGCCGCAACATTTTTATTTTAATGGGAGGGGATGTGACTACAAATGGACAACGGCAGAAAATGTGGTGAGGAAAGTACATGCAACGGTCAAAAAGGTGCAACGGTTTGGTAAATGGAGGAAAGGGCTTTTCAGAGGGGGTTATGAGTGGTAAGCAATGTTTGGAGAGGGGGTGCGGAATAGCCCTAGGTGCGACATGTTAGCCAAATGGGCAGTATGGGATACCGCCCATTCCGGACCCCCCCCCCCCCCCCCATGATAAAGTTCGAATACCATGGGGAGGCTGAAAAACGTTGTGGGCCATACGATGCGTGGAGGTTGGCGGATATATTGGGGAGCTGTGGGGGGTTTAACTTAGAATTGATGGGGAGAGGAGCAAGTGGGTTCGCCCGAACTTGAAAACTTTTAGATCTTGGCTCTGTGAGACATCGCATCTGTGCTGATATCACACTTCACCATCATTGTTTTTTTAACTTTCCTTT
Source organism: Pinus albicaulis (assembly GCA_034641835.2). Lineage (NCBI taxonomy): Eukaryota > Viridiplantae > Streptophyta > Pinopsida > Pinales > Pinaceae > Pinus > Pinus albicaulis. Next base: position 598,494,417 of record CM076571.1, on the reverse strand, counting down.
GCGTTGTCCTTTAAAACTTGTGATGTGCACCTTGCAATCGGGTCCCACCCATCGAACATCACAACTTGGTCACCTTAAAATTTTCCCTCTATGTTTCTTCTTTAAAACTTGCAATGCGCGCTATGCGGGCCAGGACCACATCACTGCCATGTCACCTCATGTCACAGGTCAGTGAATTTAACATTTTTCCTTCGCACTTGTTTTCTAAAATCTGCGATTTGGGACCTGCGCTCAGGCCCACTGCATCGCATATTGCCCGTCAGATGTTTTAACATGTATCTCCCACGAAAACCATTTAAGACTTGCGATGTGCGATTGCGATCGCATCACATCGCAAAAAAATTAACATTGCGGGTGCTTATAGGTAAGTTGTAACCGGTGCGAAGTGTGTTGTGAAACGCACTGAATGTTGGCAAGTGTGAAAAGGAAGATGATAAGGAGAATGCAAAAAACAATGGTTTTACATAGGATTTGGTAATATATGGGGGTTTGGATGGGTCCCTCCAAAGAGCATCGACAGGGTTTTTATGTTCGGTGATGAATTCAGAAAAGGTTAAAGTTGGCAGGGTACGAAAAGTGGGCAAAGCTATAACGATACAATTTTGGACTTTGGGTTTTATAAGGTTGTGAGTCCAAAAAAGGTCCTGGGTTTTAAATGAGATTTCAAAGCATTGAAGTTTAGGATTTGGGAAAATGGGGGACAAGGAGAGTGAATGAAATGAAACGAGGGCAGGAATGAGGTTTTGATCACCATTACCTTATCAACAACTATTTTTCTCCTTTCCACATAACTATAAGGAAAATTGATTCCTTTGATGCTCTTTGATAGTCAGGGTCTCCCTTTCTTCTCTAAAAATAAATGATAGCCATGGAATATTATTTTCAGCATATAAAAAATCTAATCATTGATCAGTCACCTTGTGATACTATAAAATATAGGAGTATAACATATATAACCAAGTGAGAAGCTCCTTCAATAATAAGTTTATTGAAACCCAATAATTTGGGAGGAAGGAGACCATTTTCTAAGGCGAATATATCATCTAAATTATTTCTACTATGGCCTAGCCTACAAGGATGTACACTAGACGAGTGGTATTATCACAAAAGAGGCCCCTATATCTCAAAGCACCTAAATTTCCTTTGGAAGCTTCGTCAATGTTAAACTTAAGAAATCCATGGGGGCTCACCAAGAAGAGGGACAGGGGGATACAATGGGAGGAAAAAGCAGGGGGGGGGGGTAGTGGAGAAGAGGGTGGAATGAAATATTTCCCAAAATGGGATATTCTATAGGAGTTTTTAACCAATCCTCAAGGGACTAGGGCCTAACAAAGGTTTTTCTTGAATTCTCTATAGTGCTTTCAGCCATACTAAATTACTATTAAGTGATTTTCCATGTAAATACTAAAATGTTTCCATTTATTTCCTTTTAGATGTACCAAAGTAAGAAAACTGGAATGAGGATCCATACATGATTAATGATGGGATTATGAAAGTGACACTAGATCACTAAGATGTTATATTGCAATGGTTTCCATATTATGCCTATTAGATTTTCTGAAGAGTCGTGCAACTTGTGTCCACAAGTGTTGGAAAAAGGAGCATGAATTGAATATGTTTTATGTGGTCTCTTGGTTATCTCTACATAGGTGATAGAATGATAGGCCCTCGAAACCTTTCTGAGTGATTCTATCTCATGATTGAGCTCTACACTTAGCTAAGAGGCACAAAATGTGAGATACTTTAGGCTAAATTTTTATATACCATATGCAATCCTAGATCGAGTCTTGGGGGACTCGATTGTGTTATGAGCTATATGATATGCTTCCTTGAATATGAAGGTGCTAGTATATTTGTAATCCCATCTCATTTTGTCTCACTCGACCATGATGGAGATTTTCCTCTTTTGAACATTTTTTTCAAGGAGGGATCAATCATGAAGTAGGAGTTTAAAATCCCATTCTTGCTTGGATTCCAAAGAGTGCCATTTAGAATTCTCCATATGTTGTTTCTAGATTGTGCTACCAATACATGTCTCTTTTATTTAATGAGGACCTCTAATTGTGTATATTCTTCCTAATCAGGAATCGTCCCAAAATTGAGCTAAGTTATCATCCTTGATTTCCCAAAAGCTATGCTACTATATAATTTATTTGTTGATATTATCTAAATTCAAAATGATGGATGAAGGGGCATAATTTTTCACCCTTAATCTCTATTGAAGAGATAAATCTAGGTTATATTTTTTATATTTCAGATAATCTTCTAAATTTCATTACCACCCTAAATCCATTGCCCTCACATTTTTACCAAAGAAATTTGTTGAGAATCTCAGGGTCCTAAATTCCTTATCCTCCTCTCATTTTTGGCAAATGCAATTTGTCTTAGGCCACAAGGGCCCATTTCCGCTCCCTTGTTAATCTGCCCCAAAGAAAGGATTGATAAAGATTCTAATAGATCATAAGAATCCTTTTGGGGTAACTAAACATAAATTCAATAAAAGGATAAATCTTAAAGAACATATTTGAGGAGGACAACTATGCTAGAAATTTTAAGGTAAAAGAGAGTCAAGTTATGGAGTTTGTTGAAGATCTTGGTAAATAGGTCTTTCTAGTGAATTGATTTTAATGAGTTTTTGACAAGAGAGGCTCCAAGGTACATAACAGGAATGGAGGAATGCTGAAATACAAGGAGTATAGCTAAGTGGGCTTGGAATCCAGGGTAGGTATTGAAGGAATATATGAAAAATTTCTAGGTTTATATAAGTTCTTGATGAAAGCATGAAGTCTTCAATGATTCACTTGAGCATCATAGCTTCTCTTACGGAAGGAAATCCCATTAGGATTATGTCATCCATGAATTGTTGATGGGTGACTAGATCAGTAGTACTATAGAGACGCAATCCTTTAATAGATCCTTTTTGAGAAATAACATGTAGGTAGTTTCCTAAACCCTCCACAACGATGATGGAGAGAAAGGGTGACAAAGGGTCCCTGTTTCCAAGTCCTCTAGAGGGATTAAAATTGCAGGTCAGAGAACCATTGAGGAGAATAAAAAATAAATGAGAGGAAAAGAGAGAGAGCCTATCTAATCTATCTAGTCTTCAAAGAATCCAAAGGATTTGAGAATGTGGTAAAGATATGACAAACTAAGCTTACTAAAAGACTTGGAGAAATCTAGTTTTATGACCATTACTACATTCTTAAGTTTTATAGAGAGTGAATGATCTCATGGGCCACAAATATAACATCAAGAATTTGTCTTCCCTCAATATATCCAAACTTTTATTTATATATAAGAGAAGGGAGTAGAGGCTTCAAGTGATTAGCAATTATTTTGGATATGAATTTTTGTATCACATTACCTAAAGAAAGGGGTTATAAACAACTTGGATAATTGGCATGGTCTAATTTGGGAATCAATGTCAAGAAGGTGGTGTCGAGGGTAGGTAGGATTAATCTTGTCTTTAAAAATTCCTCAACTAAGTCATGGATCACCTCCCCAAAGAATAACAATTATGCTTGGAATAAGTTTGTATTAAACCCATCTGATCCTAGCGCTTTATTTTTTTGCACAATCATTACTGCTTCTTCCATTTCTATAAGTGATATTTCCCTCATTAAAGCTACATTGTGCTCTGGTTTGACCATAGTAGGGATGTGGACCAAGATATTGTTGATGGCCTAAATTCTATTAGGAAGGGGTTATTTTATTAATATGCTATAATAAGTAGTGAGATCCTTCTCAAGATCCTTATGATCTAATAAATTTCTACCTATACCATCCAATAACGAGAAAATGAGGTTATGGTTTCGGCGTTTTATCATGGATTTGTGAAATAATTTCATTTTTCTTTCCCATTCTTTTAACCAATTGATCCTATACTTCTACTTCTAGAGTATCTCTTCATGCTTCCCCATTTCCTCTAGATGGGTTAAGATGTCCCCCTCTTGTCTAGCGAGGTCTTAGATGCACCCATCTAGTATTGTTTGTTACTATATGGCTATGGGCTTCCAATTGCTATTTATCCTGGAAAATGTTTCCAAAGTCTTCCTTGTTCCCTTTCTTGATATGGTATTTTAGTATTTTAAACTTCTATTGAAATTTATGCATGGGAGAATTGCTAGATATTTCAATATCTTGCCACGAAAGGTTTTCCTTCTCCATGCAGAAGGCATCATTTAACTAGAAACTTTCAAATCTAAAATATCGGTTGTTTAGGGTTTCCTTTATGTCCACCTCGAGGAAAATGGGCCAATGATCAGAGCTTGCACTTGGTAGTATGGAAGCTGCAAAAAATATTTATTTTTCTAGAATAGTTTTTGAAACATGAAATATATCAAGGTGACATGCAATTTTATGCTTACCCCCCCTTTTTTTTCCATGTGGAGGTCCCATTAACTTTATCTATAGCTATTCTATGTGTGCCTCTGACGGTTTCCTTAAATAGATGAGAGTCAACATCTAGACACCTCATACCTCCATTTTTATCACCCATTGATTTGATAATATTGAAATCTCCACTAATAATGAAAATTTATTCCTAAAACATATTTTAGAGTTGAGGAAGGCATCTTTCTCTGTACTAGTAGAAATGAGAAATATAGTTGAGGGTGTGTAACTAGGTGGTAATTCGTATAAGGCATGTGATGTGTATGGTAGTGAAGGGCCATAGAAGGTATGAGGTCCATACTAGTGGGATGGTTCTATTAAGGGATGAGGTTTGTCATATATATAAGGTTTAGTGTGTTGTTGAGTCAAGGATGGAGAGGCATGTTGGACAAATCCAATTAGGAATGGGATCTTATGTGATGAAGGGGTCAACCATGTTTATGATGAGTTTTATATGTGCTATGGTATGCATATTTTAAGGATCAATATGGGGGGAATCCTCCTTCTATACGTATTATGGGGTCATCTAAAAACTTTTCAATTTCAAGAGAGACCAAAGTGTTGGGGGTCAACACCTATGAGCCTACCAAAGTGTCTTAAAATTCTTGAACCGACTATGAGAATGTCGTGTAATGTTGAATTAGCTGAGGTGTAGAAAAAAATTTATGTGTACAAAAATATAATTTTTTTAATGAGCACACCCTTTACAAATAAAAACACATAAGAGAAATCAAGAAAATAAATACCAATAAAAAGTATTTTCCAAATGAGTTTTTATCATTGGTTATAAGGCTAAGTGTGAGTGAATCTCAACTGAAGATTGAAAAGAGACTAGTAAGGCTGTTAGACACTTGGTGATGAGGTGGGAGTTCCCACTATATATCCTAGATAGTATTTATAAGCCCCAAGTATATCCCGTTGGTAAACACCTAAAATATTGGCCACTAAGTTTCCTCTTTACTAGTAATGAACTAAAGGGGATAAACTCCTTGATTGATTGTATGTAGAGTGGACCTTTGAAAAGCTCTCCAACATCTATAATTTAAGCTCCCCATAAGTGATCATCCTTGAAGAAAATAATTCAACTACACTTTCATTAATCTTACACTTCTCTCCTCACTTTAATAAACTTATAGCTTCAAAAATTTCAACCTTCATATATTATTTAGATGTTTAATTCCAAATGCTTATTATACTCAAATGTGAGATGTTTTTTACTAGATAAGTTTTCCCTTGTGTTTTTCATTCTCTTCCTCAATAGTAAAAGAACTGGTCCATCCTTTGAATTGGTGGTAGTTTTTCCCTCCTCGTCGCTTCAAGGCTCAAACCCAACAGGGATATCCTTTAATTTCCCGATTTTGGTTTGTGGTGTTTGGTACCCATACACATTCTCTATATGGTTTCAATAGGGGGATATGGCCTCCTAACATAATACTCTCAAGTTATTTTGTCTTGTCTTATGTGTGTTTTTCTAAAATTAGACTTTTTTTTGTTGATAGAGCCCATGGGGGTGTGTAAGTCCTGGGGATTTCTCTTATTCCAGTCTGGGTGGAAATATAGGTGGAAAATTTCTCCCTCCACTCTTTACACCTTTTAGGATGATACCTTTGTATTTGGGTTTCTTGCCTCCATTATAATCTTCAATCCCTTGTTTGGTTCACACCTGTATTATGGTCATTTATCTAGTGTGTATTACTATTGTCCCTATGCTCTAATGGATCCTTGCCAGAGAATTCTAAGTCATAGAGGTGGAACGACAGACTCATCTTCCTCACGCTGACGACTGTTTGGGTGGGAGTTTGTGGTGAATTACTTTGGCTTGATTCCTCCAGAAGTAAGGCAAGAAATTTTCTTCCTTGAGTGAAAAGAATACATGTAAAGGTCTTATTTTTATGATTGAAAGGTTTTTGGAGGCAACCTCCAATGGATACCAGATCCGGGGAGATCCAGGAAGCGTCGACTTCATTTTCTACATTCCATAACATCACACAAGTAGATGGAAACCATGTTTCATATGGTTCTTTGGGAAAATCAGGTAGACAAATACAAATTGTTTGTAGGGTAGGAGGATATTAAGATGATTCTTTAGAATATCCATTTCAACCTTGATGGCATTGAGACCAAATTAGCAAGGGTGGAGAAATTAGTGGTCTCTGACTTTGAGATTGAGTCAACAAGAATGACGCCCTTATTGTCATCAATGTCCCACCACTAAATGTTTCATCTTCGACCACCATATCTCCACATGAAAACTCATTTCCCCTCTCTTTCGTCATTATTTTAGATTAAATTTATTTAATGGGTACTACAGTTGCCATTCCAGAATGGACGTTGCTACAATGACATGGATTTCTAGTGAGAACTTGTTCTTTCTCTCCAGACCTTCAAAGGTCTTTGTTTTGTTCCAATGCCTTACACCCACTATTTCCTTTACTAGAGAGGCAACATTCACACCTTCCTTTTTGCTCAATGTGTTGGGGGTGGTTACTTGCTATGAGGTTCACTTAGCTCTTTCTCTTGTCATTATCAGTTGCTTTGTAATGCTCCAACACAATGGCGGATATAGCTGATAGAAAAGACATTTTTTCTTTCTGTTCATGTTTAAGGCTTTGTATCTTAATGTCTAACTTATAAATTTTGATGGTTTTGTGTACACCTGGTTCATGTGTTGGCCTCCCAGGTGAGTCTTTTGGAGGGAATAGGTACTACTATCAATGTAATACTCTTTCTTATTAATGGAAATCACTTGTAGAAGCTTACCAAAAAAAAAAAATTTCCCTTGTGTTGGCCACAACCTCTCTCTAGATGTAGATGTAGGTGTCATAAATTATCCATCTTAAAACTTTTATTTATTTAACTAATTGATTTAGGTGTTGATATTGATGCACTCTAACTCTTAGATGCTTTTTCCTTTTTTCCCAAAATTTGATGATACAAATTTTTATAAGGTCATGAATTTTGGTTGTTTAAAATTCATTTTGAATTTATAAAGGGATTGAACATCCTCAAAAATATTTAGGCCACTAAATTCTATAAATTATATAGCCAATACTCACTATTCCAAGAAATACATACTAAATTTCAAGCAAAACAAACCAAAAAAGATTAAAAAGATAGAAAAAAATAAAAATTAAAAAAATTCATAGTTAAATTATGTTATTGATTTTTGCGTACCCTAACTAATCAATGAAACAACCCTTTTTTCCAGTTAATTTTGTTCAAAATTGGACATATTTTAAGCTGTTTAATTGGCAAAGATCGAGTGTCTCATGAAAATTTTAATGTATCCATTTATGAATTTAAAAACGTATTTTAAATAACAAGAAATCACAATCTCCCTAAAAATTGCGTTGCTAGATTCCAACCAAAAACCCATTTCATCTATTAATTAGATTACACCATTAATTTTTGTGTAAAGACTGAGTGAGTTGTGATTATATGTGAATGGAGACTCATTAAATAGCAAGAAGCATTTGGTTAGAATAATTTCCTAGTGTAACGAGGCCACAATTTCTCTTGGAAAACAATGAAAATTATGACAAGATTTTGTGAAAATATAACAGAAATGCTTGGAAATCTAGATTACAACTCTCAAGATTTTATGTGCTCTAACAATTTTTAATGGTGTTGAATCCATTTTCACCATAAAAAAATAATTCAAACACTCTCCAAATTAAATTTCTTGAAAAATGTCTTACCACTAAAAATTTCACTATCAAAACAAAATTGTAATGAATTAAAATTGTAACTTCATTAGACCACACCCAAATAATTTACACCCCAATGTTATTACTAAATTTAACTGTTCAAGACTTTCACTAATTTACTCCCAAATGTTATTACTAAATTTAACTTTTGAAGACTTTTTATAATATTTAAATATAAGCAGAGTGTACATGGCAAACGCGTGATTTTGTTAAGTCTGGACCAAGAGTGTTCGTACTCACAAAACTGTTTAGTCTGGACCACTAACGCACCACTACGTTAGTGGACCAGTCATCATCATAATCTCCATTTAAACAAAATAAAATTCTATATTTAGAAAATAATTTTTAATGAATGGTTATGCATGTAAGTGATTAAGAGATTGAAAGTGATTAAAAATGGGTATTTGATTTCATTAATTTTGGGGGTGTGTTTGAGGTATTCGTATCCATTTTAAATATTTTAAGAAATTATAAGTTCTTAAATATTTATTTATTTAATTTTTTTAAATAATTTTTTATCTATTTAAATTTTATAAATAAATAAGTTTTATTTGCATTTTTGTGATGAGAGATGCTTTTAATTTAATAGGAAAGAGATATTGTAATTTTTGTTATGTAAATATTTGATTGGGTCAAATAAAATAAAATTAAGGATAATTAAATTTAAATGATTTAAATTAAAAATTATAACAAATTAATGCTTATGAATATTGTTATAATAGTTTAGGTAAAATCGAGATCGAGTCAATTTATGGTTAGCAGATTTTGGGCTCCAAGTTATGATAATCCTTGGTTTTTCTATATATATAATCAATCTAGATCCATAACTCTCGAGCTATCAAACATCCAGAGAGGTATAAAGTATTTTGAGGTCCAAACATTTCCGAAAGTTTTGCACTTAAAAAAGAGGTTTACAACTTGAGTGATTTGAACCCTCTCCATACCTAGAGTTAAGATGGATCTAGGTTAATTAAAATTAAATCAATTTTTTTTAAAGATATAATGTATTAAGCCAAGAGACACTCTCCAACCCAATATGAAATATATGCTGTAATGTCCTGCTATGTTATGTAAACATTTTCACTTGATCAAATTACATGATAACATAAAATAAAATTATATATATATATATAAAACCAGCCTAGATCCATCTTCACTCCAGATCTATTAAGTATCTATAGTAATCAAATCTCACAAGGTGCACTTTGAAGAGGTTTACACCTTGAAAGACTTATCCCTCTCAACCCTTGATAGATCCAAAGTTACGATAGATCTAGGTTAGTTTAAAAAATTTATAATCTAAATTTTGTGGGAATTATGCATGTAAAATATTTTTTTATTAAATAAAAAAAAAATTTAAATTTATGAAGTTTTTAACTTAATCTTTTTCGTTTTTATTAATACTTAAATTATAAAATAATAATGATTTAATATAATTTATTTTAATAAAAAATAATTAAATTTGTTTAAATTTAAATTTATTTCATTATCTTTTAAAGTATTTAAAATAATTTTCCAATAGACATTTCTATATTGGGATAGCCTTTTCACAATTTCTCCCCAATGGGGTGCTTCCATGATGATTCTTTCTCGCAGGTGGTATAATTGGCATGCAAATTATATGTATGGTATATGGGGTGGTGACCCTCAACATAAGAGGCATGCTCTACACCTGGCTCTGCATGCCCCTCACGTCGTGACCTCACAGTTTTCAAACTATGTTGTACCTACCTAGGTTCAATCGACTTAAATGCGAGCAAGGGGGAGTATGTGGTTCTTGGTACGAAAGTCATTTCAGCAATAGAATTTATCCCTTCATGTTTGACATGGGTCGCCCCTCTCATGGTGGATTGGCCACGGGAGGAGAATTTCTTGACTATCGGGGAAAGCTTATTCATGAGCTTATAATTTTGAAGATTATTGGAATGGATGAGTACTGTGTTAGATTGTACGCATGGCTTTCCATGATGAGCACTCCTACTTCTCACCTCACGCAACAAATCTGATCTCACATGTCCTCTCGTTGTTATATATGCATGGTTTAGGTCCCATGGTGGTGGAAAAACTATGTTTTGGTTTCTACTAGTGAAAATCCACAACGGTCAACTTGTGCATGGTGGACAAGGGTGGTCTATTCTTGATTATAGGGAGGTATGTTTTCTTGGTGCTTTCCTCAAAATATAATTGTTTGGTCCCATATTATTCGCCCAGTGGCCTAGTTACTTCTTGGTCATATGGTCATATGCTACAAGCACTACAAGGAAAAGATCCTCTAACGGATGTTTTTAAGGAACCCCTTATAAAAATAGCCGAGCCATCTATTCGTAGCAGAGGATACTAGAGGATGTTTGTGGGTGGAGTTTTTTTGCGGATGTTTTTTTTCCAGTGCTTTTCTCATCCTAAACTGCACCGGTGTGTTCCACTAGAGAAAGCACCAGTGCGTACTAAAAAATTGGCACACCGAGACACCATGCGCTTGGTACAAACTCGCCCGATGTGTACTAAAAATTGGCACACAGAGACACCATGCACTTGGTACAAACTCGCCCGGTGCATCCTAAAAATTGGCACACCGAGATACCATGCGCTCAGTACAAACCCACCTAGTGCATACTACAAATTGGCACACTGAGACACCATGCGCTCGGTTCAAACCCGCCCGGTGTGTCTAATTACTGTAGTGCACTAGTTCTCTACACATATTCGACCCTAGCGCATCCTAAAAACCCGTGCCAAAAATTAAACAGCCCGGTGCAGTTGTAAGAAACTGCCAGATGCGTCTCAAAAACATGCACATCAAAATAGGGTTAAATAAAAAAAAAATTAATGACAAAAACTCCACATTTTTCACTTTTCAGTGCTCTAGAGATCTCAAGCACCGGTGAAACTTTACCTTTTTTAAGGCGCCCTGCCATCAGTGCTCCCATTGCACGCACTACTGTTGTCGATTGCTCACCGCATCCATTTCGAATTTTGCAAAACGGTGGGAAAATTTAGTTTCGTAAATTATATAGAAAATATGGCTCCTCGAAGCCCAAATGTACATGTATTTTACTTGTTTTTCCATAATTAAACCTCTTAGTGGGTTAGTTTTGTAAAATAGCTTAAAATTCACCTTCTTTAAAAAAAAAATACTCATGTAGTGTGCTTGAGCCGTTCGGCTCGCACTAATTCACGGTGCTGCCTGTAAATTTACAGGCCACACCGCGACCGGTGCTAACGGTATCCACACCAGTTCCAGGGCAGTACCGAAACAACACACTGCACCTTTTTTAAATTTACAGAAATTGCAGTGCGATTGGTTACCTGGCCGCACCGTTGACCATCTCCAAGTGCGGGAAGGCGGTGCGTTGATTGAAATATGCGCCCTAGGGCGGATATTTTAGCCAGCGCACCACCCTCTCAAACTTGGATGTAGTCAATGGTGCGGTCATGTAAACGACTGCAACATTGACTATGTAGTGATGTCAGGAGGGCGGTGCACGGCCTAAACTATATGCCCCAGGGTGCATAGTTTGGTCAATGCACCACCCTCCCAATACTGGTACATATTTAACGGTACGATCGGTTATACCATCGAACCGTTGACCATGTAATGATGCCTGGAGGGTGGTGTGCTAATGAAACTATCCACCCCGGGGCAAGTAGTTTGGTCAATGCATCGCCCTCCTGAATTTGTTCATAATCGACGGTGCGATCGGTTAAACGACCACACCATTGACCACTAAATGATGTTTGGTGGTGCCTTGACAGAATTATCTGCCCTGGGCTGGATAGTTTAGTCAATGCACTGCTTGAGAAAATAAAGGTCATGATGTGAGATGCGCTGAAAATTTACAGGCACACCGCAGTCGGTGCACGATAAAAACACATGCACTGGTACTGGTGCATGCCTGTTTTTTTTTGCGCACCGAATGTTTTTTTTTCAAAAGAAATTATATATATATATATATCTAAATACATGTCCCATTTAATAAAAAAAATGTATTTAATATGTCAATCATTCAGTGCTGTCAAAGGAGAAATGAGAGGGAACAACAACAATGTATGGCAAACCAATATAACGTGGTTCGCGTGTGGGAGGCACGAAAGAGGGAGAGAGATATGTACCCTCGCCCTATTACAACAACCACCCAGGCGCTCCTAAGGGAGGTAAGCCTCCTCAATTTCTATGAGGAGGCTACATCCCTGAAGGGCCATGGTGGGTTATTGCGAGAGCTTATCTTCAGGTGGAATGCCCAATGACAGGCTTTCTGGGTTGGTCCTAACTAGTGGTACGTGCCCATTGAGGAGGACATCTATTTTATTACTGGCCTATCGAGAAGAGGGCAGGATTTTCCCTCATTCCCAGAGATCCCCATCGGTTATGCAGTAGGGAGTCAGTTGGTGTACTTCCAGAGATACATTAGCACCGATATACTGTCCTGCAGATTTTCAGGTCTCCGATGGTCAGTTATAGATTTCTTCATTTGGTGGAGAGGAGGTTAAGTGCCTCTCACTACTGATTTCAATCATTTCACAACATACCCGTGACGGGAAATGCATTAGTTGCCCACTTTTATTTAATGTTGATTCTTTATTACAGGCGCCATAACTTGTGAGGTGGTCTGCAATTTTTTTGCCGCTTAGATAGATGTCGTGCTTAGGCACAAGGGAGGGTGAACTTCCCTTTTGCTTCAAAGCTATTTTGTTTATTTTTTGAGAGGTTTTCAGAGACAAGGCCTACTTTTTCTCGACAGCCTCATAGGCCAATGTTGCATGTACAGATGCAGATGTGGGGATAGATGATGCCCAAGAGGGGCGAGTTATAATTTTCCGCGAGGATATCGCATGATGCACTGGAGTTGCTAGCCAGTGTTGATGATCATGCCTTTGTTCTGGTCTCCTATCCGTATGCTAGTTTGGATCGGCGAGGGTGTGCCAACATCCTCTTCACAGATGATGAGCCACCGGATGATAGAGGTAATGTTAATGTTTTATTTAAATTTATTCTAACATGTTCTTTAACTTTTTTATTAAACTGTTTAATGAAATTGTCTAATTATTGTTGTGTACTTATATATATTTTGTAGACATTGGGTCATTTTATGGCGATGAGATGCCACCGCCACCAAATTATCCAGGTGTAGATCCTGATGACAATCAGGAGATGGTAGATGTCGAGGATCAGGCTGGTGTAGACAGACCCAGTCCTCATGTTGCGCAGGTACCAGCTGGTGTGAGGCATATGTCTGACACTAGATTTAGGATGGAGTTGGGCGACCAAATCTATGGACTACTTGTGGAGGAGGGATTTAGGGCGACCACTATGAGAGAGATACAGGTCGATGGTAGGATGACAACGATGTGGAGAGGCATGCCACGTGACATGTTGACCCTGATGCGACATGTTGTAGGAGCAACCAGCTTAGTGGCGCGGTTGAGGAGGGCCCTTTGACGTAGGCATCGCCGAGACACAGTATGTCGATAGTCGAGCAACGAAACATCATCTAATGATCATGATTAGGGGAGTGATCATCATTCACCCCGCACCACACATGAGCATCCTGCAGCATCAACTAGCAGTCATGATCATGAGCAGGTTGGATCATCCACGCTGAGTCATCCTTCTCAACTTGCAGCATCCAACATTCATGATCATGAGCAGACTGGACCATCCACGTCGATTCATCATGATTAACAGCCTACAACATCCAACAGTACTCATGATCATGAGCAGGCTGGACCATCCATGTCGAGTCATCATGAGAAGGCAGTTGATCTTGATTAGCATGAGGCACCACTAGATCAGTAGGCACATGATGATCGACATCTATTTGAGCTTGTCGAGGCTGCACCATTGACTGAATATACTACTACTGATGATGTACCACCAGCTGATATTTGACATTTATATTACAGTTGTATATTTTTGACAATATATATATATATATATATATATATATATATATATGGTCCATGTATTTTATGTTTATATTCTAGTTGTACATAATTGACATGTTGGTGATCATCATGATGTGTATATTGTTAGGTCATGTTAGATATGTTCATTTAATGTACAAATTGCAGATATATATGTATCTGATTACAACTATTTGACATGAGATGTATATTTGATGTTTGTGTCGTGACGATGTTATACAATGCTTGTGTTTTGTTAGATGATCATGCTCACGATGGTTATATGATGTTAGCGAATTTGAATGTGTTTTTTAGTCGAATATGATGTTTGTACAATGGCTATCATGATCGTGATGTTTATTTTTAATATTAAATCATGATATTTATTAAATATTATGTCGTGATTGTAGTTGAAATTTTAATTTTAATTGTATGTGAAATTGTAAAATTGTAATTGTATTTGTAATTGTAATTTTAATTGTATGCAAAATTCTAAAATTGTAATTGTAATTGTATGTAAAATTCTAAAATTGTAATTGTAATTGTATGTGAAGTTGTAAAAATGTAATTGTATTTTTAATTGTAATTGTATGTAAAATTTTAATTCTATTAATGTGAAATGATTGTAATTGTAATTGTATGTAAAATTCTAAAATTGTAATTGTAAATATTGTGAGAGTAATTTTAATTGTAATTGTATTTTAAATATTTGTAAAAATTTAATTGTATTAATGTGAAATGATTGTAATTGTAAAATTGTAATTGTAATTGTATCTAAAATTCTAAAATTGTAATTGTAATTTTAATTTTAATTGTATGTGAAATTGTAAAATTGTAATTGTAGTTGTATGTAAAATATTTGTAAAATTCTAATTGTATTAATGCGAAATGATTGTAATTGTAATTTTAATTGTAATTGTATATATGTAAAATTGTAAAATTGTAATTGTAAATTTTATGTAAAATTGTAAAATTGTAATTGTAATTGTAATTCTAATTGTATGTAAAATATTTGTAAAATTTTAATTGTATTAATGTGAAAATTTTAATTGTATTAACGTGAAATGATGTTATTAAAATTTGTAAATTTGTAAAATTGTAAATAATTGTAAAATCATAAATCTAGAATAATATGATTTTTTTTAATATGAAATCTAGAATAAGGTAATTAAGGCCTCTTCTTTATAAAAACCCATCTTAAAAAGCATAAAAGATGAAATAACACGTGTACCATATCACTCTCAGTTCTCATGATCACCCTCATTATCTTCTAGCTCGCTTGGCACGATAACACTATTGTTCTCAAAAATATGTTTTGATCTAGGGTCATGTTTCACTACGAACCACCAATCATTGTCCAACACATCTGGGTAAAAAAACACCTGGTTGCAGTGTTTTGGGAAAACATAGGGCTCCTTAGCTTCATCCCACATCTTTCTAGAGTTGATACATATCATCCTACTATTACGATCTTCCTTTACATTATTCCGATCAAAGGTGTCCCACCTCTTGCACCTAAAAATAACACATTGGAATGACAAGAAATCCACTTCAATGATCTCTTGTATCTTTCCGACGTAACCTAACATCCCTCGCACTAGGTTTTGATAATGGTGGCTAAATCGACTAGATTGATCAAACTCAACTTCCACTCCACGGTCTTGTGTCATGTGTCCATCATCGAAATTTTATATGTGAAAATGGTGTCCAGATGCCCACATAGATGGGAAAAAATGCACCTATAAAAAAGTTAAAAAGTCATAGTGTCATGTGTCTTATAATAACCCAACAGTTAAAATATGAAATATAGATTTAATTACACTTGAAAGGTGCATTATTAAGTTTCAAATGTACATAAGCACCTAATCCCTACGTTTAGCGCATCCTCTTCAACATGTGTGTAACGACTAGTTGCACCGTATTTCTCTCAGACTTGGTCAACAACCCAACTGTTGGGGCTTTTTTTGGCATATTTTATTTTATATGTTCGGGATAAGGCACACTTATACCATTCAACCATATAAATTATTTCCTGTCACTATCCCATTTCATTCTCTTTTGTTCGTACAATGAAACCCATGGTTGTGTTGCTTCGGAATTGTAAAGAGCGAATTTATTGATTGCTTCAATTTCTGCATTCGCTGATGAAATCAAACTGACATATAGTACATATGAGACCAAAGTATACATTATATCAAAGTTCAACGTGAATATTTACTTTGTGTAAATTTGAAAAATTATAAGTCGCTTACTCTTTATGAAGCACCTTTTTCCATTCACATTTGGAGCAACTCCCCTTCTCTTTTGTCTTCATCCCTGTCATCGTCCTAAATCACCGCACCTATTTTTTTTTTGATCTATTTGATGTACTCACTGGCATAATAGAAAGACTCATATGATAGGTACCCCTCTGCCATAGACCCCTGGGGTTTTTCCCTTTTTCTAAAAAAACCTTTCAATTTCTTCATGTACCTCTCTAAGAAGAACATCCAATGACAAGAAACCACTCCAACTAATTCAACCTCATCTACTAGGTGGATTAGAAGTTGAACCTACAAGTCCATGAAACTCGTCGGGAATTCCTTCTCAAACATAAAAACAATCTCAACTATCTCTTGACACCACCGTGGAATGCTAGCCACATGAATCTCCTTTGACGTGATCCAACGTACAAATGCAGATAATTTAGATATGGTACATCCTAGGTCTTGGTGGAACCCATGTTTCACACACCAACGCATGAAAAAAGGATAATGACACTGCAAAGTTATAAACATGTGCAATAATATACAAAATTAGTTATGTTTTATGATCTCTACATGGGATAAAATTTATTAATATAACAAATAATACAATCATGCTTTTGACAATATACATGCTCTTAGAATATTCAAATCATCATGCGATTTCAACCCCAACAAATGGTCATCCATGGTGAAGCAGCGCCGTAGTGAATAACTGTATGAAGATGGCACCCTCACACCCACTATAACTTCCTTTGCCAAAGAAAGATCATATTTTTTTTAAATCCAAGGGACATCACCTTCTTTGAAATACCATGAATTAGAGGGACTAGCGCCTACCTCTGATCCTGTATTTTCTAATCATCTCAGACAATTTTTCTTTTTTGTTTTTTAAGTAATAAGATCTTTCCTAACAACCAATGTGTCACTTTTTTTCGATGATATGTACCTCCATAAAGAAGATGAAACATTTTTAAATATATGCATGGGATATAATAAGTGGGTAATATTAATATGCTCCCAATATGGGAGGTTATAAAAGATAGATTTCCTTTTCATCCCAATGGGCAATTTCTCAACATAGGTTTCGAAGAATTCTGGATCATCGAACATAGGCTCCCCATTTGAATCAAACATTTCTACGAAATCCTTCTCCTTCTCTTTCTCATATGCTCTAAGCCATTCAGTTGGTGTCCTTATTGGAGGCCTTCGGGTTCTCTCTCGTTTACCATTGAAAGTGGATGTTGCTCTTTGGTAAGGGTGTTCTTCTAGGAGGAATACCCTGGAGCAGTCATACACTGGATTTCGTAGGTCGTTGGACCATCTAGCTTTCAGAGAAGGTCCACAAAATTTACATCCAAAATACCCTTTTTCTACAAGACTTGCGAGATTATTGTATACAATTTATATGCATGGCACGTTAAAGAATATCATGAAGATCAGAACAATTACAACGAATTAAATAACTAATATTCGAAAGAATATTTTTACGTATATAAACAAATCAATAAACATGTAATTTACTAGAGAAAACTCCTGAGACTGGATAATCATGTGTCGTGTAAGCACATATGCCATACAATGTAAAACTCCTCTCTGATACGATGGGTCTTGATACATCGCATACATTTATCCCATCCCATAATTCCTTCAATTCATATACCAGTGGTTGTAAGCAGACATCCATATCCTTCACGTATCTTCTACCAGGGACTATGAGAACCAACATAATCATGTGCATTCTTCATGGACAACCATGGGGGGATATTTTTATTGATCACTACTACAAGTCAAATAGAATAGTTAGTGTTCTGGAGGGAATATGGGTTGATGCCATCCATGGCTATGCTGAGTCATAGACTTCGTACTTCATCCTTGAATTTTTTGGGCCATGTATCCTCTGTATGCTTCATGGCTATTGACCCTATTGGGATTCACATAACTCCCAACTCACTTCTGTGTAAGGCATTCTGTCCCTGCAACATAACTAATTCTTTGCAACAAAGGAGCCTTTGAATCCTTGGGATTATAGGCATGTGCCTCAATATCTTAAAAGGAAGACCACATAATTTACCCTTCTTTTTTTATTTATCATACCTGTTATGCCCACATTTTGGACATATCTCTTTGTCTGCATATTCTCCTCTATATATAATACAATCATTTGGACATGCATGATATGATATGTACTCAACACCCAACATTTTCAACAATTTCTTTGCCTCTTCGTCACTACCGAGTAAGACATTATGCCTCGAAAGAACCTTATCTTTGAATAAACTGTAGTTGGTGATCCTGGAAAATATTAAATGTACATTAATGCTGATATAATTATTAAAGTTCATAAACTTGACCATTTGTAATGTTCATTGTGTGATTATATTTTTCAAAATATAATGGAGGAATTTATGGTAATTATAACTTACCTCAAAATTTCCAAGAAATATGGATTCGACAAGCCAAACTTTTCTTTCAAGTTGTACAGTAACATCATTGTCCCCAACTGGGTAGATTTTGATTGACTGCCAGGTCCAAAGAGAGGGGTGGTGGAAGCAAATTTAAGGCTTTCGAAAAAGGTGTCAGCGATATGAGAATCATCCCCTAGCTAATCATCGTTCTAGAATGCATCTAACAACATTGTCTCCATGGCAGTCGTATCCCTTAAGTAGTCATCCATACCAACCTCTATTTGATTGTCTCCATTGCCAGCTTGTGAAGAACTACTATTGTTGTATTCATTCCTAATTGGCGAATCTGGACGTAGTGGGAATTGAATAGGTGGTTGACTCAACCATTCTTGGTATCGTTCCTCTCTGATTGTTTCTCTTAATTTAGCCTTCTATCGATTTGACATTGTCATGGGGTGCAACTGAAGATGGTAGGTAGGTCGCTCATCATCACTAGAATCCTAATAATTTCAAAAAATATATTTGAACATGAATAGTACAAAATATATGATATCAATTAGTAAGCACGTTGAAAATGCATGATTAATTGGTTTGACGTTAAAAAAATTACATTAATATACCAAACAATTATTACCAGCCTAGATCCATCTAACTCTGGATCTATCATGCGCCAAGAGGGATCAAATCTCTCGAGGTGCAAACCTATTTTTTGAGTGCAAAACTTGAGGAAAGGTTTGCACCTCAAGAGATTTGATCCCTCTTGGTGCATGATAGATCCAGAGTTAGATGGATCTAGGCTGGTTCCAGCTGGAGGCATCAACGTCACATTTTTTAGATTATTAAAATTTTTGTATATTTTTGAGATGTAAGATGGATCTAGGCTGGTTTCAGTCGTGTGCTGCCAAGGAAAATCTATCAAAGATATGATTAATTTTATCAGTAATATGTAAATATATCAAATATTAATATAATCATTTTAAATATGCTAAATATTTCTGAGATTAACTTGGTCATTTTAATTTTAAATTTTCTTAGTTACCTCAGCTCATTAAGATGATAATTATTGTTAATAACTATAATGATGAAAAATGATGAAATGTTTTTTTTAAATGCGAAGTGACAATAATAGTGTTGAAAGATAGAAAATGTGAATAATAAGAACATACTCATGTTACAATCAATCTCAAACTATTTTCTTCTACTATTCTTATTTCCTCCCTTGTTAGTTTTGTTATCTTTTCATATCGATTATATGAAAAAGAAAATTTAAATCGTAAACCATTTAAATCTTTAGCTTGATCTGTTGTAGTAAACATGATACCTTGTCTCTCTTTCTCTCCAATATTAATAGCTTAAATTACTATAACACAAAAATCAATCTACATTGTTAATAACTTTTTGTACTTACACTAAAATCAATGCATATTGTTAATCCAATCACTTCAATATTAATGTACTGTCACATATCCAATTACATCAAATCATAAATCAACATATACATTGAAATCAATGCATTTAATGCAAGCAATCAAATAAGATTAGAAAATAACTTTTACATTGAAATCAACGCACTTAATGCAATCAATCAAATAAGATTAGAAACCAACATCTACACTGAAATCAATGCATTTACTCAAAGCAATCAAATAGGATTAGAAATCGCCATCTACAATGAAATCAATGCTTTTAGCGCAAACAATCAAATAGTATTAGGAATAATCTACATTGAAATCAATGCATCTAGTGCAAGAAATCAAATATAATTATAAATCGACGTCTAAATTGAAATCAACACATCCAGTGCAAGAAATCAAATAGTATTAGGAATCATCACCTACACTGAAATCAATGCATCTAGTGCAAGTAATCATATATCATTAGAAATAAATATATACACTAAAATCGATGCATCTAGTGCAAATAATCAAATAGGATTATAAATCACCATCTCCACTTAAATCAATCCATCTAGTGCAAGAAATATTCTTCCCTCTCTCCACCCTCCATCCATATCTATATCCCCATCCATATTTTTTTTTTATCTCTATCTCACCCCCCTAAACACACATGCTCTCGCACTCCATATATATCATTCTCCTTTTCGATCACCCTCTCACCCCATCTCTCTCTTCTTCCCTCTCTTCCCCTTCTCTCCCTCTCCCCCGCTGATATCTCTCTTTCCTCCTTTTGTCCTCTCTCTCTCTCTCTCTCTCTCCATCTTCCTTATCACTCACTCTCTCTCTCTATAGGAACCAACATATACACTGAAATCAATGCATTTACTCAAAGAAATCAAATAGGATTAGAAATCGCCATCTACACTGAAATCAATGCATTTAGTGCAAACAATCAAATAGGATTAGAAATCATCTACATTGAAATTAAGTCATCTAGTGCAAGTAATCAAATACAATTATAAATCGACATCTAAATTGAAATCAACACATTCAGTGCAAGCAATCAAATTGTATTAGAAATCACCACCTACACTGAAATCAATGCATCTAGTGCAAGTAATCAAATATCATTAGAAATAAATATCTACACTAAAATGGATGCATCTAGTGCAAATAATCAAATAGGATTAGAAATCAGCATCTCCACTTATATCAATCCATATAGTGCGAGAAATATTCCTCCCTCTCTCCACCCTCCATCCATATCTATATCCCCCTCCATCTATTCTTTTTTGTCTCTCTATCTCACCCCCCTAAACACATGTGCTCTCATACTCCATATATATCAATCTCTTTTTCAATCACCCCCTCTCCCCATCTCTCTCTTCTTCCCTCTCTTCACCTTCCATCTATATCTCTATCTTCCCCTTCTCTCCCTCTCCCCCATTAATATCTCTCTTTCCTCATTTTGTCCTCTCTCCCTCTCTCTCCATCTTCCTTATCACTCTCTCTCTCTCTCTCTGGAAACCAACATCTACACTAAAATCAATGCATTTACTCAAATAAATAAAATAGGATTAGAAATCGCCATCTACACTGAAATCAATGCATTTAGTGCAAACAATCAAATAGGATTAGAAATCATCTACATTGAAACCAATTCATCTAGTGCAAGTAATAAAATATAATTATAAATCGACATCTAAATTGAAATCAACAAATTCAGTGCAAGCAATCAAATTGTATTAGAAATCACCACCTACATTGAAATCAATGCATCTAGTGCTAGTAATCAAATATCATTAGAAATAAATATCTACACTAAAATTGATGCATATAGTGCAAATAATCAAATAGGATTATAAATCACCATCTCCACTTATATCAATCCATCTAGTGTGAGAAATATTCTTCCCTCTCTCCACCCTCCATCCATATCTATATCCCCCTCCATCTCTTCTTTTCTGTCTCTCTATCTCACCCCCCTAAAACACACACACTCTTGCAATCCATATATATCAATTTCTTTGTCAATCCCCTCCTCTCCCCATCTCTCTCTTCTTCCCTCTCTTCACCTTCCATCTATATCTCTATCTTCCCCCTCTCTCCCTCTCTCTCCATCTTCCTTATCACTCACTCACACTCTCTCTCTCCACCTTTCTCTCTCTATTTATTTCTTCTTACCTCTCTCCCCCTCCCCCTCCAAGTCCATCTCTCTTTCCATCCCTCTTTCCTCTCTCTCACATCCTCTTTCTTCCTTCCTCTCTTTCCCTTTCTCTCCCATCTCTCTCTCCCTCTCTCTCTCTCTTCACCCACCAACTATGTTACTATATCCCTCCCTCTCTCCTTATATCTCCTTCTCCCCCATTATCTCCATCTCTCCTT
Organism: Pinus albicaulis; assembly: GCA_034641835.2. Lineage (NCBI taxonomy): Eukaryota > Viridiplantae > Streptophyta > Pinopsida > Pinales > Pinaceae > Pinus > Pinus albicaulis. The sequence continues at coordinate 598,471,984 of CM076571.1, read as the reverse complement.
ATTTGTCTCTTTATCTCAACCCCAAACATACACGCTCTCTCTTTGTCTCTCCCTTGTCACTCCTTCTCTCTCTCCACTTCTCACTCTCTATATTTCTTATTTCCTACATCTCTCCCCCTCCAACTCCATCTCTCTTATCGATCCCTCTCTCCTCCTCTCTCTCAAGTCCTCTCTCTCTCTCCCCTAAATCCCTCTCTCTTCCTTGATCTCTCTCTCTCTCTCTCTCTCTCTCTCTCTCCCCAATACTCTCTCTTCCCCCATCACTCTCCTCCTCTCTCTCATCCTTCCTCTCTCTCCCTTTCTCTCCCACCTCTCTCTCTCTCTTTTCCCTCCAATCCTCTCTCTTACCGCATCTCTCTCTCTCTCTCTCTCTCTCTAATCCTCTCTCTTCCCCCATCCCTTTCTTTCTCTCTCTCTTTCCACCTCTCTCTCTCTCCAGCTACATTACTATATCCCTCCCTCTCTCCTTCTCAATTCTTCTCTCCCCCCTTCTTTCCATACATCTTACTTTGTCTCTTTATCTCACCCCTAAACATACACACTCTCTCTCCATCTCTCCCTTATCACTCTCTCTCTCTCTCTATTTCTTATTAGTTATGTAAACTAATGAACATAAATATTCGTAAATATAAAGCAGATTATGGAATAAATATGAAAAGAGGTTTTATTTACTTACCATACCTCTAGTTTATTTATATTTTTATTTATTTACCATACCCCTTTTCTTTACTATGGTATTTGGCCCATAGGCTTGTTATATAATTATATTTTTATTTATAATCCTATTTGATATATTGTTATTTATTTACCTTACCTCTTTATGCCTCTTTTATATTTATTTATTTACCATACCTCTTTATATCTATTTTATATTTATTTATTTATTTATCACACTTGTTTATACCTATTTTATATTTATTTATTTACCCATGGTATTTGGCCCATGGTATCAATATTAATTTGTCCCATGGTATTCGTCCCATAGGCTTAATCTAAATAAATCCTCTTTTTAAAGTTCTTTTAAATATAAAAAGGTTTATGGAATAAATATAAAAAGAATTTTTATTTATTTACCATACATCTAGTTTATATATATTTTTTATTTTTTTACCATAGCTCTCGAGTAAGTATAAATTCATTTTACAAATATTTAATTAAAATAAATATTAAAATATTTTGGATTTTGATTGTTTGTGTTGAATTAACTCTTTTCCTTTGATTTAGGAAATGGTATTGACTTTAATAAGAGTAAAGATGTTTAAAATTTACTTAATTTGGAAATTCAATGTGGTAATTTTTTTTGTTAAAGGTAAATTTATGATCCATTCAAATTCACATATATAATTTACTATCCATTCAAATTATATAAATAATACATAATTGTATTAGAAATTGATATATGTTCTAGCACAATGCGATATTTTTTTTTTTTTTAATTTAAAACTTAAGCCGACATTTTGTATGAGGACGTGACCCACCTGACATTGGGGTCATATTGGGCTGTAGATGCGCCTCTTGGCGCAATTACCATAATTTCCCCAGGATTGTGGCTAGAAGATGCAATATTGCTACAATTGGCAGGGTAGAGCGGCTGTCCATTTTCATCTACCAAATGTGCCTTGTGGTATGCTACTCCTTATAAGAGCTTCACATGTTTTGGAGATGTTTGAATATTTTGTGCATCTGAAATCGATTCTGAATTATCTACATGAACCTGCAAATTTGTATACATTAATTATAAATTTTATTAAGCTGATTGACATGGATAAAAAACATAAATTCAGTTAGATAATGAAAATATAAATAAAATCTAAAGTAAATATTACGTCTCGAGATGGATAGGGAGAACTCCGCGATGGATTTTGAGAAATATTATGGAGCGAGATGGATTTTGAAGAATGTTCCATTTGAAATAATTATGATATTTTCTCCCTGCATTTGAGAAAAATCAATAATAAATTTCGGGGTACACACCTAAAAGTAATTTTGGTGCCTTAAAAATGGACTTATTGTTATTAGTGCTAATGTATAGATAACCGCACCGAGACGTGTTTGTTAATGTGCACCGGTGCAGTGTTATTAATTGACGAATAGGAGCCGAATAGTCACAAATAAAAAAAGCACAACTATATTCTTTTAAAGAGAAAAAAAAAGTTGGTAAATTGAAAAATGGGCGGAAAAATATTTTCAAAAATCTAAGTTCATAAAAAAATTCTTTAAATAGTAAACACTTTTCATTATTTCATTATTTTTGCAAAAATTTTCAGGGAGAGATTTGCACGAGACATACCTGGAGGAGAAAGAGTGCACGAGAGCACTATAGAGCAACGAAATGCTTTCGAACAGAACTATTCAAACAATCATAATTCCAAACCCTTTTGGTGATTCAAATCCCTGTAGCATAGAATTTCAAACGAGGTGTTTAAATTTTATTGTTTCTTTATATTTTCTGCAATTTTTTATGCAATAAATAAAATTTTGAAATTTACTGTTCATTTAAAAAAAAATACAAAAAGAAAATCCATTTTACACTAAACCCTTGATTCTTTCTGTTTCTACCCTTGCTTCTTCCTGTTTCTATGATTTCAGAATTAGGGCTTTTCATTTTAGATTTATAAGGTTTGTATTGCTATATATATATGCCTATGACATCTAACCCATGGGATGACTTGCATAGTCAGATCCCAATCCATGTCGGGCCTTGCCTGAATTTTTAAAAGAATGATTTTTTTTTAATCGGTGTGCCCTGCATAAATTATCACACTGGTGCACTGTCTTATCACAACTTACCACACACGTACTATTTGATAAAAAAATTTAAAAACATTTTTTTTTTTTTTATAATCCATGTGCCATATGTAAAAAAGGGCACCAGTGCGCTATTTCATTATAGCGCATCACGCACGTACTATTTGGCAAACACAATTTTTTATTTTATGTGTTAATCAATGCACCGTTTAACATATAACACACCGAGTCTCCTTGTTGACAGAGAGCACCATACAGTGGTCCCTTGTTTTCGCAGTGCGTTTATAAGAATAGGCCTCACCACCCCCTCCATGACAGCATATGCTACAAAAACTAACACTAGAGGATTTTTATTAATTTGTTTGTGTTAATCGGTGCGCTGGTTAACATATAACGCATCAGTGCTTCTTGTTGACATAGAGCATCGTACGGTGTTTTATACTGTTTTGGTGATGCGTTTATAGGAACACAATGCACCGATGTCGGTGCGTACAACATTAAAGGCACACGATTTCTTGATATATATATATATATATATATACCTGAAAATTTTATGATTTATTTATAAAATATATTAATGAATGATATAGTATAGGTTTCATATTGATAAAGAAATGGCTGAAAAGAGATCAAGTAACAAAAATAGTGATAGAACATCAAGAAAAGAAAAAAAGGCAAGTTATTTGTAAATTCTTTACAAAAAATATTATTTTTGAACTATATGTAAGTTTAACTAATATGTATTATTTTTGAACTATATGTAAGTTTAACTAATATGTATTGTTTATTGTGTGTCATACAGAGCCACAAAATGACGAATCTTGATAAGATTATTTCTGATCTAGGACTAGAAGAGCGTAAAATCTTGATGGGAAAATTGCAAAAGGATGAATGAGGTGAATGAAAAAATACTATCGATCCAATATGAGTTTCTTTTTTTATTTTTCATTAATAATATCCTTAAAATTATTATATAACATGTTTCAAACAATCTATTAATTCACATATATATGTTTAATGTTCTACAGGGACCAACAACTCAGAAAAAGAATGTTGTGCTAAGAAAAGAAAAAAAATAGAACATGTAAATGAAAATGAATTGCTCCTTAGCTCATCTTGAGTGGTGCTGGAGGTTAACGAAAGGGGGATAAACTTTTACAAAACTTTGAGGGATCTAATGGAACGAATGTATAGACGTTATTTCCACTTACAATACAAAAATCAATCAAATGATTCCAAGAACCAAATTTTATCTAAACTACAGGAAGAGTTTCGAGAGAATTGGTCAATGAGACATGTCAGACTTTTAATACCAAAAACATACAAAAAAAAAAAGGAATGAAAAATTAATATTCCTTTAATTTTTTTCTAGAATATATGTATATATTACTAAAAAGAAATTATTTATAAATATCACTTTTGTTACATTTACTTTTCATATATCAATATAAAAATTAAATAGTTTATTGTCATGTTATATTTTCTGGAAGATTATGAAAATCTTAAAAGATGAATGAGCTGATATTAGAAATATGCCAGTAGGAATTTCCAAAAAGGTGTACAAGGAGATGGTTAAAGAAATGGACATAGTTACATCACACGAGGAGCCATCTCAACAACAACTTGCTTCAAATGCAAAAATGTAACCATTGAATTTTTCGATTAGGTACAATAAATAAACAACTTAGCATTAATATTAAATTTCAAGTATTTTCTTGCAGAAAAGAAAACAAAATGGAACCAATTCAACACATAAAACATGACGACAAGGAAGAAAAGGGTTGATAACTAAGTTTGTGAGTAATTGTTACTTCCTTATAATGACTTAACTAGATTTCATTTTTGTATATTTTAAGTTGTCTTACAACAATCATCATTGCATGTCTTCAAACAGTTGCTAACATATAAAGACGAACCATCAGACAAATTGATTGACATTGGGTTAAATATGGGTTGTCAGTATATGTTGGCATATCATAAATTTATTGTGGAATTTGTAAGCATTTACCAATATTGTTTTACTTAGATCCGTCTATAATTAATAGAACAAAAAATTATTTTGTATTAAATATATGGTTTGTTATGGGGTATTAAAATTGCAGGAAACAAAGTATGGAACTGCGCCAATAGATGAAATCTTGAAAGATGGCATGAACTTTGGTTTTGAAAGAATGTGTATAGTTCATGAGTCAATTGTTTCTATGGTACGTCATTTATTTTTGACTTACGTTGATGTATATTATTTAATATTGAAATTTTCATTATTCTCACCAATGTATATACACTCATTACAATTTATTTTTATGTTTGTATATGGAAGGTGAAGAAGAGGAAAAACTATCAACATCTTGAACAAAACATTCCTCAAAATAACACAAGTAATGGAAGTAGCTCGAGCAGTGACATCAGTTCAAGCAAAGAATGATGATCATTATGTTTGGATATCAAAGCAAGGCATTGTATTTTTTGAAATATTTGTATGTGAAATCAAAAATTTTGTTTAATGTAATGGACATAGTGTCCCAATTGAAAGGAAAAGAGATACCAATAATTGTCCCATTTTGTATGACAAAGAGTGTCTTATTCATATATATATATATATATATATATTTTAATTTTATTCTATTTCGCTCTCCATTGTCGTTCCGCGGAAATGTAGCACCACCATTACATATATGGATGATTAACTATTATAATGAATAGATGTGAAATATGATGATATGATATAACAAATTAATCCAAACATCACATTCAAATGCACTAATAAAAATTTAATTGATATGAATACTGCTATAAGATATGTGTCGCTCTTTGATGAATAATGAATTTAAAAAATCACAATAATTATGATATGATATAACAAATTAATCCAAACATCACATTCAAATGCATTGCTAATAAAAATTTAATTGATATGAATACTATTATAAATAGATATGTGTTGACTTTTGATGAATAATGAATTTAAAATCATGACAATTGCAATCATTACAAAGCCGATGTTTCTAAAATTACAAAATGAACACCTAAGGCTTGTATGATAATGCACCTGCGTATTTCTACGACCTATGGGAACCACAAATACTACCACCACTATAACTCTGGTGTGTTTTTGCGACACAAACACACCCAAGTAAGGCTTTCTATGACCTATGGGCACCACAAAAATACCAATACGAATTAGAACTATCAATGTGTTTGTGTGATACTGCACACTAGTGCATTTCTATAATACTACGAACCAGTGCTTTTATACGACCTATGGGAACCACACAAATTCCAATACCAATTAGAATAGCCCGGTGCATTGTATCAACTACAATGTGCCCGGTGCAGTTTTGGACCTTTACATCCTGGTGCATGAACCTTCAACCGCCCCGGAGCGACCGTCTGGATGACACGCCCCAGGACGTTGCTAAAAGTCTTAGGCATCCTTTATTTGTTTTCCGTCCTGGTGCTTGGTAGGTTTGTAGGACCGATGTGTTTACTCTAAAACGCACCAGTGCATTGACACCTAAATAGCGCATCGATGAGAAAAACATCCATAATAACCTCCGACCGCCTAATTTTTTTAGTTTTGTTTAAATTCCATTATAAGCTCCACCAAAACGTCCATTACTGAAAATGGATGTTGTAGCAAATGTTTTTTTGACAATTTTGGTCAATTTTATAGCACTAAAAACCTCCTCTAGAGGGTATTTCCCTTGTAGTGAAGGTAGTTTGGTTATCTGTAGGTTGTTTGGTTTTTCAATATAAGGGTAAATTTTATTTGTGCTCTTTTTACACAACTTGGGGTCTAGTCCTTCATTCGAATTGGTGGCAATGCTAACCTATGCGTCACCAGAAAACTCTAACCCTGTTGGGATTTTGTTCAGTTGTCGAGTGTTGGTCTGCAGAGTGTGGTACCCTGGTACCTTCTCCATTTGGTTTTGATAATGGCTATGGATCATTTAGAATTTCAGTTGTCCAAAATTTTCTAATTTATATAGCTCTTTGTCCACACAAATTTTAGTTTTTCTAGAAGTTAGGGAAACTGTCAATTTGTAAGTGTCGTGGAATTTTTATTTTATTCCTCGACCCACAAAATTATATCTCTCGTTTTACTACATGGTTTTTGTTCATATTGTGTTGGTGTCTTACTGTTATGTCTGTAGGTTATATGCTTATATGGATCCTCGACAGAGACTGCCTAGTCGTCGAGGTGGCGCACCTGGGTCATCCTGTTGGTGACGCCGATGGTTGTTCAGATGGGAGTTCGTGGCCAATTTATTTGAGGTTTCTCCTCTCGAAGTGAGAAAGGAAATTCTCCACTTAGAGGCCAAGGAGTTGATTGTCATGTATACTTCTCTAATTCAGAGATTGGAGGCAGTAACCTCAAGTGGGTTCTTGATATAGGGAATTTTCGTACAAGAAGGCTCCACTTTATCCATTCTATTAGCTTGCACCATAAGTTGGAAACTATACTAAGCACGACCATTCAGGATAAGCAAGTAGATAAGTACAAGGTGTTTGCAAGTCAGGAGGAGATAAAGAGAATCCCGAGGGTGGTCAAATTGGCTTAGGTTGAGCGCTTCATGGTTTCTGATTTAGAGAATAACTACAAAGATAAACAAGAGCTTCATGCGGTCATCAATGCTCCAACTCAGACCTCTCCTCATGCAAAATCTTCTCCTCTCTCGCCAGTTATCACCTCAGACTAAAAATTCCACTATGCATATCATATTTGTGTTTACAATTGGTTAGTATATGTTTTTTGTAAGCAATCATATGATGTTTTATCAACATTTCTATTGAGCCTATGATATGTATTTTTGTAGTACGTATTTGGTATTTTTTATGGCTCAGTTTTAGAGCCTTAGGCAGACTGGTGGATAGTAAACTTCTCTGTTGTAGTTTCCATGTTCTTAAATTGGAGTTGGCTAGTATCAACCTAGTAAATTTTGACCACTGTTAGTTCTAGTGTGGCTATGGTTATCCCTAGTTGAAGATAGGATATTCCAAGGCTACTATTTTGGATCTATGAAAGGATTTCACTGTAATATATTTTTCTATTAATATAAATCTATCGAAGAAGTTTACAAAAAAAAAGACTTTTCATAATTTCAATTTAGTTTAAAAAAATAAGTGAATGGTTGAGATTTAGCCTTCACAATATATTCTTCGTTGTATTTTAAAATAGAAAATTCAAATTAGTTTCAAAACTTAATTTTGTATTTTTTCTATTCTACACTTTGTAAGAAAATTCATCTTAACTTTAAATTTAATAAAAAATCATACAATGCAAATGTTGTTATACTTTAATATATATATATATATATATATATATATATAACTAAAATTGATATATAAGAAATAAATATTTCAAAGAGTGTTATCTACTGTTACTTCCATATTTATGTATGGAGCCAGGCCAGACATCAAATTGGTGTATGAGACTCCCTTGTTTATGGGACAAGGGAGTCTACGAAGGCATAAATACTCTACCACCTTTGGTTTTGAACCCGTGACCTCTTACAAGGAAACACATGCTCTTAACCATTAGACCCACTCAAGTTGTAGCAAAAAATTAAGATGACTAATTAGGTTAAACATAATCGATTAAGTGAAAGTATGTTTACTCTAATATTAAGATGTAAAATTTATTTAGTTTTTTTTTTATATAATAATTAGATTATTATATATAAAAATTTGTTTTTGATATCATAATTAGTTTGTTATATATATATATATATAATTTTTTATTAATATAATCTATTTTAAAAAAGAATTGATATGTATGATGAAATTTAGAAAAAATAGCAAAAAAAAAATATTTATAATATTCGTTTTCCTTTAAAAAATATCAAAAAAAATAAATTAAAAATTAAATAAAATTTTCAGAAAGACTTTCCATATTAATATTAGAATTTATTTTCTCTTATTTATAATGTTTTAAAATTTTTTTCATTAATATTTCCATTTTTTTTTTAAATATATTTCTAGATTACATTCCAAATACCATTAACTAAATTAAATTTTAAAATTTTACGAATATTTTCATGATGCCATAGGATAATATAAACCATTTTTAAAATAAATTTAAATTTATTTTTAAGTCATGATCTATTAGTAATAAGAAACTCATTGCTTAGACAACACTATAAGTATCTTTTAGAATGCACCTTATTATATGTGATACACGTTAACTAAGTTATCGTGTAGATTGCACATTCTTTCCCATAAAATTATGGAAGAATATTTTTAAACACGTTTAAATCAATGGGAATTTAGAGATAGATTTTAAATATCAAGGTTTATAAGTTTTAACATTTTTTTTTACATAAGTTTGATATTGGTGGGACTACATCATAGTCATGTTGAGAATAACATTTTGTTAGGGCAAGGAATTAAATTGACACTTGATCACAGTCTATCCAAAATTTTGTGGAGTAAAATGCACCTTATTTTATGTGACACATGTCCATAAAACTATGTTTTAGAATGTACATTGTTTCCCACAAAATCATAGAAGACATTTTTAAACAAATTTAAATTGATGTGAATTTTGAAATAGATTTTAAGTTTCAACTTTTAAAAATTTTAACATAAAATTATACAGCCTAATATTTTAATATTTAAAAGCTTTGGGATAAATAGTAAGCTATAGGAATAAATGACACCTAAAATATCGAAGGTCCGTCATAAAAATAATAAAGATACACAAAAATAATGTGTGAACTTTTGTCCCCCAGATGCAGGTGACAACAGGAGTACGAATGAAAATCGCCTCTCCCATGCCCATGAGGACAAAGATCTGCAATGCAGGTCCTCACCCGATGTGGATCCTCAAACTAGTATCCATCCGCACTAGATGAATGAGATAAGGCATGATGAAGACACGCTTGGAAAATGTCACCCCCTCTAGGGTACCTCTCTGCAATAATCATCCTAAATGATTACCTGGATTGATATGTCGATTGGCCATAACTCTTCACTCAAGCCCACTCATGAAAATCGTTATGGCACGCAGTTGTGTGCGAGGCTCAATCATGACCTACCCCTTTGCATGTGTCATAGACCTTTTAAAAGGAAGGCCCCTTAGCACAAAGAGATACACAGTGAGCTCCTTCAGCCTTTTTTGTTGATGATGTTCTTGCCCTCCTGTGCACCCAGTCCACTGCGCAACCCTCTTCCTAAAGCTGCGTTGCGCAGAAATACCTAGGCTGCGATTTATCCAGCTTGCACATCTTATCCTAGCTCCATCTGTCCCCCCAGTCTCAATAGTCTGCGTGCACCCATTACCTTGCATCCCTTGATGTGATTTCCCCTTCATCGTCCCTCCTGTCCACTTGTTTCTCCCCTGCTTCGATCCTCTCCCCCTGCTGAGCATCCCTCGATCTTTGTCACACCTCTGCTTCAGCAGGACATGGCACCTAGATTGCGCCAAAGAACCATTTGTGGAGGGCAGAGAGGGGTGCTCCACGAATGTTACCACCATGGGATGGACAATCGCCTGGAGTATGTTGAAGGCTCCTACTCAGGTAGTTACGCTAGACAGAGCCCCAAACCGGATCAAGAGGAGGAGACCCCCATGCAGGCTTCGCAGAGAGGTAGATGTGGACCTCGAAATTCCACTATTGTGCATCAGGCGCACCTCTCACCTTGCAAGATTGAACCTATTTCGGCTCAGGAGGATGAGGGTGATGATACATATGTATGGATTATGTATTATGAAGGTACTTGGATGCGCATCCCTGACGCAGAATATCCGGTGGCTCCCATCCTCTATGCACTGGTCCCCAAACCTACGTGTCCACCCACTGATATAGAGGAAGCAGTTGCGTAGGCGTACGCCTGCCCCATAGTGGAGGAAGAACCAGAAATTAATGATGAAGATGAAGACTAAGGAATGTGAATTTGCTAAGTTCTTCCTTTTTTTTTTCATGCCTGCTATCACCACAGATTTCAAGTTATACTTATGCTTCCGCACATTTTGTAATTTCTGGATACACCAGCACTTCTACGCATTTTGTAATTTCCTGCTTCAAGTATTTTCCGGGTTGGTTTCCTCCATAGAGGAAGCCCCGAAACCACACAAATAAGGCTAGGATGGTTAAGCGCAACTTACCAACCCAACCTGTAGTATATGTACTATTTATATTATCTAATTAATATATATTAGCCTAATTTACCCAAAAAAACAAATGTGTGAAATTTTGGTATTTAAAAAAATTTAGATATCAAAAATTCTTTATTTATAATTGTTTTTTCTTCATTTAAAATTTTCTTTCTAATTTGTAAAAGTTGATTTATGGAGTCGAGACCTGTACACGTAACACACTTTTCAACCAAATCAAGCTACTTCTTTTTAGAGAGAATTTTTTTTTGGTATTAAAAGATGGCTACCAAACATAAAATCACCCTCATTTCATCTCAAAATCACCTCCATATAGGTCACATCATGTCTCATCGGTCATAATTTGTTGTTAGTTTTCATTTGAAAATAATTTAAATCCAAAAAGGTCATTTTAGCCAAGAATCCCTACTTTCTTAGTGAATTCAGTCTAAAATGGGCAAAAAAAGCTATGAAACTGCTGAAAGTTTCGCAACGAATATGAAGCATTTCTATGTTTTCTAACTTTGAGTAGTCAAATTCAAGGGCAGTTTCTGGGAAAACAGAGAAGTATTTTAAGAAAATAAGATAGGTTATTTTCAAGAACATCTCAACTAAAAATAAACTCTTTCACTTTTCTCGAAGGTGCTACAAATTGGGAGATACAGGGATGTCTTTCAACCCTATTTTCAGAAAGCAAAATTTTCCTGTTTTATACATGATTTTATAATGCATATCTCGGACAACTGAAGATTGTTTTAAAAAACCAAAGAGAGGTTTTTATTATAAAAATTATTATCCACAAAAAACTCCTCCATTTTGGCAAAAAATATTAGGGATAAAGATATAGGAGCTCATGAGTGCAGCCTTAATTTTCAGGAAAAAAAAGAGTCATTTTTACTGGTAGATGAAGTTTCTGAAGGTGAAAAGTTGTTTCTTGAGGAGGGTAAGAGGTATTTTTAACCAAAGTTTCGTTATCATGCTTCATACTATCATCTCACATAGCCATGGACCTTTTCTAGGCCTAAAATCCAAATTCTGTGAAGTGGCAATTAGGCAATTCTGCAACGTGTCCCAGGCTTGAAGCCCAATTTTTGCTGCGGAATTTATGAAGACATATTTTTAGTTTTAAGTAACTTAAATTGACTTGGTTAAGGAACTTAAAAGTTTTTATTTAAATATTTTTGGTCACTCAACATCCTCCAATGGTCAAAAGTAGTAGAGGTACAACACATGTGGCCTAATTATTTTCACTACAAAAGTAGCTTAAAACTCTGTTTTTATAGCGAGGTCAGATTTTGGAAATACATGAAGGGTAAATAAAAAGAGTATAAAAAAATAAGATTTTTGAATGTAAACATGTTTTCATAAAGGTGGTGGGAGATGCCAGTTCACCATGCTGCCATATCATCAACGTAATAGCTCCTTAATAGTAGGAAAAGCAGTTTCATGAAGACAGTAAGGTTGTTAATTTTTTTATTGTGGTCAGTATGGTTGAAGGATAGGTTTCCTTTCCTGGAAGTTTGGATCATCTTTAGATTAAAATGTAATAAGTAGGTGTTTGATTCATAGTAGGACTCTAACTCCTGAGTTAGAAGTTGTCAGTTTCTAGTTATAAATATCTAGTTTACGGTTAGAATAGGTGTGAGTAAAAGAGTTTAATGATTTATCCATTTGGCAGATTGGACGTATACGCTAGATGCCTATAAGTAATGAGTACTTCGATGTATGAAAGGTTGGAAATTGTTATCTTAGAAGACTATTTTGTAAAGATTTGGAGTTTCTGCCATATATAGTAAAAATACAACTTTTCTTCACCTGAGATTCTTATGATATTTCAATGAGTTTCTATCCTATCTTTCGAAATTTTTTCTTCCAATTTCTTAATTCTTATTACTTAGAACTCATGTTTTTAATGCTATGACTTCCTTTAAGTATTAAGCTATGGTATATCTCTCTTAATATTTTTCTTTCAATATCTTGATGTCTCATTACTTAGAATTCATGTGTCACATGCTCTGACTTCCTTTGAACCTCACGTTATTGAAATTTTCCTGTAATGTGTTATTCTTTCATTGAAATATATACAAGCCTCAGATTCCACAAAGAAAGCCTTTGTCATTGAGATCCTTGTCTCTGACTCCATAGCCTAATGGTAGCAAGAATTCATCTTTTCAACCTGCAAACATACAAAACCAAGACACAAATTATAGAGTAAGCCATCTATCTTATATCATTAACCAATATCATAAACCCGTTTGAGAGAGTCCTCTCAGACCGAAGAGGCTAAGCTTCAGTCAAAAGCTGGTTTGAAACAGTTACTCCAAATTGACCATTGATGCAACCTGAGAGGACTCAATTTGGTGTCGGTGATAACATTTTGGCGTTGTTTCTGGGGGCCGAAGGTGTAAATTTTCCCTTGGAAGAATGAAAAAGTTTAAGTTCTAAGGTCTGATAGCTGCAGACACTTAGACACACACTACAAGAAAAAAGCACATTGGTGAGGATCATGCTTGTGACAGACCTTTAAGGTTTGTCACCAATGTCACATATGGTGATGATCATTTAAAAACCGTCACTGTAAGTGTATATAGTGATGGTCCTTTATGGTCCGTCACCAAAGACATTTTCAGTGACACTTTTGGTGAGGGTCGTTAAAGGCCCATCACTAATTCACTCTTTGGTGAAACTTCTAGTGACGAACTTTTAATGACCCTCACCAATGCTCTTTTTGTTACTTTTGGTGATGGTCAAAAAATGTTCGTCATCATTGATCACTAAAAACCGTCACTGTAAGTGTATATAGTGATGGTCCTTTATGGTCCGTCACCAAATACATTTCACTTTTGGTGAGGGTCATTAAAGGCCCATCACTAATTCTCTCTTTGGTGACACTTCTAGTGACGAACTTTTAATGACCCTCACCAATGCTCTTTTTGTTACTTTTGGTGACGATAAAAAAATGTCCATCATCATTGATCATTCCAATGAGTTTTTGATGACGCTATGTGCCTATTAATATATTTTTTGTAAAAAGATAGCAATTTAATACCATTATTGTGGAGAATTTTTTATAATATGTCCAAGGCCATAGTGGTTAGGGTCAGTCAATTTTTTAAGAACTAATAAGCATGTATCATTTCCCTCAAGTAATGACTAGTCGAATAGAGATTTCCTATGATTCAACACATGATTCATATCTATTATTTTTATTATCTAGAAAATTCAATTTAGATAAAGTTCCACTATTGTGTGTAGGAAATATATTATTTAATGCATAATCGAGCTCTGACAATTCTATTAATGAGAAAGACCTAAAAATCCTGAACAATCTGGGCACACCTTAAATTAATGCTTTGGCACACACTAACATTTCTTAGCACCCCATGTGTCTTGGAACATCTTTGTACCTAGAACATCTTGTGATGACACTGACGCCCAAGCACATGGTGGCATGTGCTAGCACAACATGAAAGTCTCCTATCATGTTTTGGCATGCTGCATATAGTCCCTAGCATGCCTTGGAACACCTTCGTTGAATGCATTGACATACATTAGCACTTGGCACACAATGCCACTTGGCATGTATTGGGACCTATTATTAGTGTGCCTAGCATGCCCCTTTTCAAAAAGATAAATTTTTGACTTATTAACCCTCTTATTGGTTCTTCCTTTTGTTGCCTTGACACATATTGATATACCTTGGCACCCTATGCCACATCCTTAGCACCTAGCATGTATTGACATATCTTGGCACTATTAATTGGCACATGATATAATTAGCACACCTTGGAACTCCCAAGCACACTTTTGGAATTCTTAACATGCCTTGATATTCCTTAGCATGCCTTACCAATGCTTAGCATACCTTGTCATTCCCTCCTTGGCATGACGACTAACACTAACCATTAACACTAGTCTCTGGCAGTACACGTTCCTCATATTCATTGAATTTTTACCTAGTGCTCCCTTAATGTTTTTTCCTAGTATTCCTTAACACTCATCAACATGCATTATCACTCTCTAGCACACCTTAGCACTCTTCAACATTCCCTTCCACTTCATAACATGCATAACACTAGTCCCTGACACATATTGGCACTTGGCACGTGTTGGTGCTTGGAAAGTCTTAGCATGTATAGAATACATTGAAATGCCTTGGTATGATTTAGCATGGTTTAATATTAAATTTATTTGTGATGATCAATTGTTGGAAAGTAGATGAGAAGCAACAAAGGAATACTTGGCACTTAGAATGCACTAAAAATTTGCACTTGCCACCTATTGCCACCTAGTGTTAGTGTGCCTAGCATGCCCCTCTTGGAAAAGGTAAATTGATGACTTATTAACCCTCTTATGTGTTCATTTCCTTGTATTTTAACTTTTTTCTCCCTTTTGTTGTCTTGACAGTCCCCGACATGCATTGACACACCCTTGCACATCTTGGCATGCCTTATCACGTGGCACATCTTAGCATGTTTGACATGTTTTCCCACTATCTGGCACATCAAGGGGGTGAAGAGAGATGTAGTCTTAAAGTAGGTTGAGTATGAGGGCCGAGTAAGGGTTGCTAAAGGGAGGTCATGATCATCCTCCAAGAGCAAGATCATCATGTGAGGGTTCAGAAGAATGTTGCATACCTTAATGGTCAGTTTGCGCTAGGAAGTAGGATGGCATATTGTTGGTTCTCTTCTGGAAGATCACACTTAAGAGAGGTTTCTCCTGAGAATATGGGCATGTGATTTCAATGGTGACTTTGTGTGAAGGATGCATCAAATTATGAAATGTTGAAATTTGCAACAAGAAACAGTGAGATTGGAAACCATAAAGGACAAAAAAAAAATCCACCCACACTGGTGAGGAATTTTGATGCACCAGGAGTGAGGAATGTGGGGCGTCTAATTTATTTTTCCCTTAAATAAATTGGACAATAAATTGTAATTTCATCTCATAACAACTTGTGCCAGTTAATTAAGTCATGATGACCGAGTTAGCTCAAGAAATTCGAGTTGAGGGTCTAATATGAGGCCTCTAGAGGGATTCTAATATTTTTGGGGTCCAGTTGAAGTTGATGCATTAGTGGGGTGCAAGTGTAATTAACTCAATTAAATGAGTTAAAATCAGTTTAACTAGTTCTAACTGAGTGATGAGCTAGTGAAAGGTCCAGTGAATTAAATTAGATTTAATTCACAATGAGTGATCAATCAAATAACTGATAATTCACTATTAATAGTTGCATGCATGTCAGTTTCGAGGAATACCCAGTTGAGACAAAGGTTAAAAGGAACATAACTATCAGTTTTATTCAGAGAAAATTTCCCATGTGCAATTATAAAGTCATTAGGATGCCATGATGGATTGCGCAATCAAGGAAGACTGATTTTCCTAATTAATAAGGAGTTAATTCCCTAGGAATTTCATGAGCAAGGCAGGCTGAAGTAAGGATGAGAATTGGCTAAGTACTAGACCGAGTTTTCCTAGATCAATGGGAGATAATTGACAGAGTGCTAGAGAATCTCATAAGAGATTAAGCATTGTATTGTTTCATGATTCCTTGACTTAATACACAATAGAGATAGAGGGGTTTTGATTAGTTTCTTTCCCCAAATACATCATGTTGTTGTGCGATTGATAATTTATTTCTCTTACTTATATATGATTGTGCGATCGTTTTTTGTTTCCGTAAATTGTAGGAAGGATTTAGTATCTTGTCTTAGTATATTACAAGATCATATTGAATCTCGTTGGTTAGATTTTCTACATGGCATCAGAGCAGGAATTTTTTGGGTGGCGAGTTTGTAGAGAATATTTGAATATTTTGGTGTAAATTTTTCGAAAACAAATAGAATATTTGGATTCCTTGTGAAAATCTACCCAAATGGAAAAAAAAATTGGTCAAATCGGAGCTCGGATGAGGGAGATATCATCGATTTAAAATCAACTCTTTTTTAGAAACTTTTTGTAACTTCGGGACAATTACACTGTGCGCGAGTCAAGAACCTATATGCACTTGAGGTACCAGACGCATGCAAATATTTGAGGAGAAAGGCAGAAGTTAGAGACTTGGTGGTTTAGAGGGAGCATAAATTACCTCTCAATATGTGTCCTCATGAGAAGCAGTCTCAAAAGGTTGTGGAGTAGCTGCCACAATTGGAGAAGCAGAGAGGAGACCGAGTGGAAGCGCCCACTCAAGAAAAGACCTCCATGAGGGGGAAATTTCGAGCTATATGGGAGGAGGGAGCAGCCATACCTCGAGGTGTAAGGTGGGGTTATGTGTAGACATAATCCCAAGATAAGAAATTTGGGAAAGGTCCATTGAGATGGTGTGTCTCATGGATTGAACCTGGCTACGAGGAGCCCATAGTACAACAGTAGTAGGAAGGATCAGTTAGATTGATGTAGTCATATGTCAGCAAGACATAAATGAGAGTGAAAGATGTCAAATACTGGATCACAAATAGATTTAGCAATAGTTCAAAGGGCACGGATGCAGATGTCAGCAACATTGCAGAGAATCCAGTACTAGACAGGTGCAGTAGCTAGCAGCAGTCAGAAGACTCTGATGACAGATGCATTATACTAATTCAATGTTCAGAGGCTATTCAGTTTCAGGATTTGAAGGTGCAAACAACACTAGAGAAGTGTAGCATGCAGAACATTCCAAAGGTACCGAATTGGGATAGATTGAATTCCTTTCTTGTTGAGAGGGAGTGTTGAAATTTGCAACAAGAAACAATGAAATTGGTGACTAGAAAGGAATAAAAAAAATGCACCCACACTGGTGAGGAATTTTGATGTGCCAGGAGTGAGGAATGTGAGGCGTCTAATTTATTTTTCCCTTAAATAAATTGGACAATAAATTGTAATTTCGTCTCATAACAACTTGTGCCAATTAACTAAGTCATGATGATTGAGTTAGCTCAAGAAATTTGATTTAAGGTGATCGAGGTGGATATTGGTGGCCACCCGCCTATTCCACTTGGGCCCTAGCCATTGTCTCTTTCAGTTTTTCAGTTTCCTTAATTATAGCATAATTTACTATTTTTGTTAGTTTTTCAGGTCCTGAACTTTCGAAGCCGTTTTGAGGCCCCAAACGATGTTTTTTGGGCATGAAAGGTTTGGAAATTTCATAGAAATAATATTAGCGGTTGTATTCCTCGGAGAGATCTTTCTAACGAGGTATCATGTGCATCAAACGAAGATCATATGACCAAGTTACGACCCCGGGAAGTTGGCTGCCCAACTAACCCCAATGGGGCCCATAAAATATTGGTGTTACATCTCCTCAGGATAGGGTTTTATCTTATTTTAAATAATAAAAAGACCCTTGACCCTTGGTTGTTTAGGGTTTTATCAATGAATAGGTGGGAAGTGACCCTCAAAACCCTTTCCCTAAGATAAAATAAAGAGTGGGACTTGCTTTCCTTTTAAGCAAGGGAATTACCTTCTAGGGAGAGAGGAGGGGGATTGAAGGGTTGAGGGAGAAGAATAAGACTTATGAAGGAAGTTCTAAATCCCTAAAATCCTTTGGGAACTTGGATTCCCAAATGGTCCTTGATGAAAGGCCTTTGACACCAAATGGGACCACATAGGGCCAAGTGGACCCAGCCCAGGTTCGGGGATGGAATTAATAACCAATGATGTTCCTATCCTAGACAAGGTGATGGGAAAGGATCAGACAAGTGTTTTTAATTTGATAGGTCAAATTGATCCTACTAGGTTCTATCCTTGGGAACACCTAGGAAAAACTTGATCCTAGAGCTAGGGCTTGAGGTATACGGATATTTCACCATCGAAATTGGCCCAAGTTCTGAGGAGATTGAGGCCACCCAGCAAAGAAACTGCCTCTAGAAGATAGAAGTTTTCCTCTAGCTAGATTCCTGGGAAATCATTGCCCTAGGTGACCTAATGGGGATAGACCTAGGGAATGTGAAAAATTCTTAATATAAGAAACCCTATTGCAGTATCTTGATTTACTTCTCCTACTTGAATTAAGTTACAAGTTAATTTCTGAAATATTCAATAAATTAGCGAAGTAAATAATAAATACAACTAGCAACCTACACATACAGATCAAATACTGAATAACATGCTCATAAACAAAGTGAGACACGGATTTTCTGGACAACTATCCCTGGAAAAAACCCAATGTGGGAAAATTGGTGCAACTAGCTCTGGAGGGTTTTCATTATTATGCATAATCTAAGTACAACAATCCTGGGCACCAAAACTGGTTCACCCAACAGAGAAATAAAAACGACAGTAATATGCTGCTCTGAATCCCTCTACGTCAGCCTAACTAGCCTGCGTCGATCTCTGCTACTTAATAAGGGCCTGTGTCCCACCTGAAGGGCTTACACTGCCCCTGCGCTGCCCTGACTAGGCCTGCGTCAGCCCCGCGTGGCTCCTGTTGCCTCTGCTAGGCTCTGGCTGGACTGCGTGGCTCCTGCTGCCCCTGTTGCTTTGGCTGGTTGGAATGATTAAGCAAAAAAATCATAGGTAAGAAAGAAGGCACTGGCGAAAGGCAACGCATAACAGTCATAAAATTTGAAGAAATGAAATGAAAATAGATCAATGTCCACAAATAACTGAAATAGATCAATGGGACTAGAGAGTAAAAGCTTTGACAACAACAATAAGTGCTTATAGAATCAGCTAAGAGAACAGAGGAGACTAATTCATGAGGTTAAAATGTTGTATAATTTTTGGCACAGGAAAACTGTAGAATTGTTAGAGTAAATAATTGCAGGTAGCATTAGTTGGTGATCATCGATAATCATTTCATTTCATCAAATACCCTGATGAATGGGCCTTACAAGCTATTTGAGTAGACAAACCCCACAGAATTTGTGTGATGGAAAAATATTCACACTATATTGAAGAAAACACATACCAAATAAGGATGACATTTCAAATGGGGCAAGAAACAATAGAGAGATAGACATCAAAAAAGTTAAAATGCTAGGGAAATAGGAAAGCAACTAGGTAGCATGGTAGAAAGCACAACAAAGAAAATTATAAAAATGGAAAACCCTACAAATTAGCACCCATCCAAACATCATCACAATTTTTTCTTCAACTCTAAATCTCCAAATTCATCAAATTATATCCTGTATTCAAACCTAATCCTCTCTGTTAGCCATTCTAAAGATAAGACTGAGAACTTGCTACAGAACCATCACCTACATGTAGTGATCTTATTCTGTGACCAGACAACCTGATTTTGTGAAGACACGGAAAGGTAAACACTCTATGCCAAGATTTTCCATACAACCCAGGTTGAGCAACCACATATACATCACCAGGGAAAATTTTAGGGGCGAATTTTAGCCCAAAGGCGAATTTTAAGGGATTTTAAATTTTATTAGGGCGAATTTTTTATATAAAACCCATTTTCTATAGTTTAATAAAGTTAGCCCAATAAATATTTTAAAAATAATTAATTATTAAATATTAACCCACCTAAAAAAGGGCGCATTAAACTGGAAACATGAAATTCGCCCCCCGATTTTTTTGGTTGGAGCAAATTTCCATGGCATTCGCCTGGATTTACAGGATCGGCGGGAGGGGTTAGACTAATTTGCCCCATCCAGTTGCTGTTCTAAAGAATTCTGGAGTGCTTTACTAAAGAAGTTTTCAAACCGCAGAAGCTTAGGCGGAACCCTTCGGCATTTTTGGAGGCCCTAAATTTGAGCGGATTGTAGGAGAATTTGCTTGATTTACCCAGTTTGGATTACTATGTTCTTGGTTCTTGGTTCAATGCTTATCTATTCAGGAAATTGTCGATATCTTCCCTGCGTTTGGCTGTTGACTACTTAAATATATGAATGCCATATTTTCTTTCTATTGAAAGCTTTCCAGCGGGGTTTACGCAGGCACCAATGCTTCTGGAAATTTATTACAGGGATTTAACACGTTTCCATGTTAGGGTTATGTTGGACAGAGACAAAGCTGTTTAATCTGAGTTTCCAAAGATTGAAAACATTCCAAGTCCCCGTTGAAGTCTTTAATGTAGCTATGTGGAATTTTGCAATTTAGGCGTATCTTTAAGATCTCAGAATTCCGTAGCTGGTCATATGTATATTTCAGTTTTGGCGTTATCTCTAAGATCTCAGAGTTCCGTAGCTGGTCATCTGTATATTTCAGTTTTGGCGTTATCTTTAAGATCTGAGAGTTCCGTAGCTGGTCATATTTCAGGAAATTTACATTTTATTTATAAATGACTCTGCGATGCTTTCAATATCTTCTGCTGTGCGATCTACTACGTCTTTTATCGCCTGAAAAAATCCACAGAAATTTCATGCGACTTTTCCGGTTTTTACAAGTTCTATATATAATTTCTTGCGACTTTTCCGGTTTTTTCAAGGAGTCGTTGTCAATGCTGGTAGTCCGGATTTGGGGATATTCTTGCGAATGCACTCTCAATAACATTTCTATCAATATATCGTCCGCCATGTTCATCAAAATACAAGGATCTAAAGACACTGGACTGCTAATTGCAGACGTTACAGAAGTCGATTGGTCAGAGTGCTCCATGGTGTAATATCCCTGCAACAATTTTCAATTTTCAGAGACTCAGGGGTCACAACACTCGACTCAGTGAAAGAAATAAGGTGGATTTAGGCTATATGAAGCTAGGAGGTGGAGATTGAAGAAAGAAGGTGGTGCTGCTGTGGACATTGAAGTGCAGGAGGCACAGGGCCAGCAAATTGAAAATGACGATGGAGAGGATAATAGTGAACTGGGTTTTTTACCACAGAGCATCGCCGTAGTCTAATTGTGCAGTAGTGTAACAATTTTCTGTTTTGGAAAATTTTCTCAAAAGAACAGGGCAGTAGTCACGACCCTGAATGCTGAAATTCGATAGAATTTAAGGGCATTCCAATTGGTCAGAGATTCCAAGTGCATTTTAGGGATTTCTCAGGGTTTCGTATATTTTCTCTTCAATTGCTCAATATTTTAATGACGAAGCAGCCTTTTCATCTCAATGTTGAATCTTGAATGGCATAGTTCCACCTGTTTCTGACATGAAAGAAGAGCATATGGGAAAGCTGGTAATTTGATGAAAGGGACCGTTTTATGGGGTGGGGAGGTTCTGCGTTGTTCTACTCACGCCTTGTGGAGAAAGCGTTAAACAACGTTTTATGTGAGGGTAGTTATGATAGGTTTAGTGGTGTCTTATAGTTCAGTATGAATCTTTGGGATATCATAGATGTTGGTATATCTGGTTGTCTCTTTATAGTTGCCATATACATCCTTTTTTCTATTTATAAACGACATAAGCTTTATGAATAGCAAGGTGGATTACAATAATTTTCTTCATTCATCTTCCCTGGAATCTTCTTCGGAGTCAAACGTCTCTGATCTTAGTTGGTCGGATTTCTGGTATAATCTGTGGCTAAGATGGATTGATTCCTTTAGTTTTACCCGCCCATGCAAGAGTTTTGGTTTTCGTATTAGGGAAAGGTGGTGGACTATTCCTGGCTGCTACTGCTGCTACTGTTGTCAAGGTTGAGGGATGACTGGTATTTCCGACATTCCTTCCGGCAAACCTATCAGCACTCCTCGCTTTTCAGGCTATTTTCAAAATTTTCAGTTGGATATCCTTGATGACGTATGGATGTTATTCTCTAGGAGTTTCTTTACCCAGGCATTTATATGGTCTCGCAGGTGTATCTGATCAGATTTTCTATTAGGTAGTGAATTCAATAGGGTAGTAGTCATCATCTGGATGATAGGACGGTCCTCTCTGTCTCGAGTGATTTTTATAATATTTTCTTTTTATGATGTGAGTGGCTTCCTATTTTGGATGACTTGCATTGGTTGCCATTTTTATGGATGATTAAGACTGGACCTTTTTCCTCATTGGGACTCCTATTGCTATCGGATTTCATCCTCTTTTAGATATGTGTAAGATCTTTACAGTGGCGGCTCTCTGATCAGACTTCTATCATCTGACTTATCTGCAAGCTGACCGACTATCGGTTTAGAGTTTTCTTTGTTTTCTAAGCTGGTTTATTTATGAAGGCCTCAATATTTTATCAGTGACGGCTACCTGATCTGTCCGGAATTGATCTATTGTATGTTGGGTATTGATTGACAATAAGGATATTGGAATATTTCATCAGACTGTAGGTGCCGTTTATTATTTTTCGGAACGTCTAAACTGCCATTTTCATTATTACATCACTTGGCTGTTGTACAGTGACGGATTTTTTGACAGGCACTATATGTGATAAGAATTAAGCGATACGGCAACACCTCCAATGTCTTCATTAATATCAAAGAAGGACATGGGGACGTTATCAAAAGACATTGAGATTGAGGATGAGGTTTTTCGTGACTCTTTTGAGTGTTATGAGGAGGAGAAATCATTTGAACACCAGCTTGATGAATTAATCATCCAGAGTGCCTTGGAAAATAACAAATTGGATAACAGTGAATCACAGAGGTGCGGTAATAGAAAGCCGCACAGAAGACGTCGCAAGAACAAGAAAAATTAATACAAACATAGGATGGAGATAAATGAAATTTATCTGGACTATGAAGATCTGCATAGGAGGGTGGCAAGCTTGCAGAGAAGAGTAGTTATTGGGCTGTGGATGTTTCCAGACAATTGTGAGGTTGACACGGTCGCATGGATAAAACAACACTGGAGTCCTATCATTGGATATGCACCAAAGGTTAGCATGTTGATCAATGGGTGGTTTTCCTTCCATTTCATGGACCAGAGCGATGTATACAAAATCAAAAGCAGGATGTGGGTCAGAGGACGAAGCTATCTGCAATTGACACCATGGTATCTGGGTTTCAACCTAGTTATGGAGGCGCCGCGTAGTAGGATTGTTTGGGTTAAGCTACTGGGATTGCCACTAGATTTCTGGATCCTAAAAGCACTGAATCAAATTGGGGATTCAATCGGATCTACAAAATATGTAACCCTAGCATTATTGGTGCTGCTGACAAAAGAATTGCCTGGCTACTAGTGGAGGTCGATTTTGTGGGAGGATTACCTGGGGATGTTGACCTTTTATGGGGGAACAGATGTCATAGACAATGTATTGATTTTTGGGGTATCCCCTTCAGGTGTTTGATATGCCACAAAACGGGACACTTGCGGGAACAATTTCCTCTTCGCATACGTACTGTGTGGGCGACTGAGGCTGTCTCTGGGGCAAATGGAAGCAGACCAAATCTTGCTACTTCAGGCACTACGGGTGGAGAAACACCAGGTAATCTTTCTCCCTCTCCTTCGGAGGATGACGCTTTTGTATCTGCAAATGAGAATTATGATAGGCATGTACCTTCTTTACGTGGACCTGATATGATTTTGTCTCATAGAACCCCTACTGACCGAAATAGGGCTCTATCTCCGGATGCCATTATTCCACCCTCTGTTGATCCATCTTGTCCACCCTTTCTGCATGGTATATCCCAAACTTCTGGCACTCATATCTCCTCACAAGAGCAGTCTCCATAGGATTTACATCATGGAGTCGCTGTCTCTTCATCTCGCCCTTCACCCAGCCGTCATTTTGAGCAGGATCCTCCGCTTTTCCAATCTGTCAACTACTCTTTTGGAGGGCCATCTGCACCATCCACTTCTCCTGGGGTACGTCCAACTAT
This sequence comes from Pinus albicaulis, assembly GCA_034641835.2. Classification (NCBI taxonomy): domain Eukaryota; kingdom Viridiplantae; phylum Streptophyta; class Pinopsida; order Pinales; family Pinaceae; genus Pinus; species Pinus albicaulis. The sequence continues at coordinate 598,447,518 of CM076571.1, read as the reverse complement.
ATCGAACTCCTTCTCTGATCCTGCTGATGCCGTTTCCCCTCCTGTATCTCCTCGGAATTCGGTAGGGAGCGACATTGACTCTATATTGCGCAACCCCAATTTTTATCTGGTGGCTCTGTCGGTTTTTGAAAGACCCCCTATGGACCTAGAAACTCATGTTCCTCAATCTTGAAATGTCAATGTCACTATAAGGAAAAAATCAAAGAGCAATAAGAAAAAGTTTAAAGGAAAGTTCAAATCTATTTCTCTGTTCACTGAAGGAGAGGACAACTTCACTGACATTCCCATATTGGCGGCTGAAGTCAATTGGGATGGTTCACGGGTGCTTAGAGCAAGCAACCCGGATCTGGGTTTGCCATGAATCATATTTTATCATTGAATATCTAGGGTATAGGTGATGGCCCTAAGTCGCATTGCCTACGGGAACTGATATTAGACAGTAAGTGCAACATTTTTTTGGGTTAGGAGACTTTGTGTATGCGGGAGAAAGCTTTAAGGACTTTCCTTACCTACAGACTAGGGTGGTATGCAGCGGCTACTGATTCAAATGGCCACTCTGGAGGAATAATCGCTATGTGGGATCCACGATGGTTTACTTTTAAAGCCTATAGATTCTCTGGTGGGATTCTCCTCCCCGGTCACATGAGAGGTATGGCTGAACCTATCAACATCATTAATTTATATGCACCATATGTGGGTAGACTATCATTCTGGAACAAAATGCGGGATTCTGGCATCCTAAGACTGCCAAATTTGATTATGATGGGGGATCTTAACATCACTTTACAGGCTGATGAATTATGGGGTAATGATGCTCGACTGGATCCACTTTCAAATTTCCTAAATGAAATGTTCTTTGATCTGAGTATGGTGGACATTAGACCCTGCCCGTTGATTCCCACATGGATGAATAAAAGGAGAGGGGGAAAATATATTGGGAAGCGTCTGGACAGGGCTTTGGTAAAGGATAATTTAATTGACAGATGGGGGACCCCCAGATCATTGGTTATGGTCTCTGATGTATCTGACCACATGCCCATCTCTTTATCATGGAACGCGTGGAGCTTTTATGGATGAATTCCATACAAGTTTAACCGAGTATGGCTTGATGATGCTGATTATATCAATCTGGTTAAAATGACATTGAATAAGGAGGTTGATTGTGATGAGCCAGTCCCTATTGAACACTTTCATATCAAGCTTCAAAGATTGAAAGCGGCATCTAAAAAGTGGGAAATACAGAAAAAAGAATCCCTCAAGGCTGAGCTTGGGGACATTAAAGACCAGATGGAGGCTATTTATAAAGGTTTCGTAAATAAGGCACCGGAGGAGGCATCATATGTTATCCTTGAACAGCCTGGGAAAATAAAGAGGGAGATTCTGGAGATTGAAGAAACTACATGGAAGCTCAAGAGTAGGATTAAATCGCTGAAGGAGGGTGATCTCAACACTAAATTTTTTCATAAATATGCATCAGAAAGAAGGAACAGGAACGCGATATGGTGGATTAAAAGATCAGATGGAACTTTCGCCATATCAACTGAGGAGATACAAAAAGAGGCCTACTCACATTTCTTTGACTTTTATCAAAAAGAGCGGCCAGCTGACCCGGAAAACCAATCATGGTTTTTGGATCATGTACCGAGAATGTTTGATTCGAAGGCCATCGAGGTTCTTGAACATGAAATCAACGGGAATGAAGTGCATATGGTCCTGAAGTCATTCGCGCATGACAAATGCCCGGGGCCGGATGGCTGGCCGGCGGAATTTTTCACTTTCTTCTTTGACATTATTGGTAATGAGCTAACGGAGGTGATTGAAATGATTAGGAAAAGAGGAAATATGCCTGAAAACTTAAACTCTACCTTCATAGCTCTAATTCCCAAGGTGGCTGATCCGCAAACTTTTGCTGAATTTAGGCCGATTTCTTTATGCAATATTATGTATAAAATCACGTCAAAAACCATTTCAAATCGCATCAGATCTATTTTATCTGATCACATCAGCCTCGAACAATACGGCTTCCTACAAGGACGCTCCATACATGATGCGATTGCCATCGCACAAGAATTTTTACATTCGGCTCATATTGGTAACAAGGAAGCTTTAATTATGAAAGTCGATATACACAAGGCTTATGATTCGGTTGATTGGTCCTATATAAGGCTTCTATTACTCAAGATTGGTTTGCCAATCAGAATCATACGATGGATTATGTCATGTATATCTACGGTCAGATATGCTGTGTTGGTTAATGGAGTTCCCACTCTCTTCTTTGGTGCTGCCAGAGGTCTTCGCCAGGGTTGTGCCCTCTCCCCACTTATTTTTATTCTGGTTCTTGATGGATTTAGTAAGATATTACACTATGCTGAACAACAGGGTATTATAAAAGGCTTCTCCTTCTCTGAATCTATCTCTACCAATCATTCACTCTTTGTTGACGATATGCTGCTATTTGGATATCTCAATAGGAATCATTGGTTTTTTATTCACTTGCTTTTGATCAGGTTTGAATCAGCCACTGGGTTAGGTATGAACAAAGACAAATATTTTCTCTTATTTGACAAGGGTGAATTACAGGAGATTCTCTTTATTGCTGATTATTTGGGGGTTCACTCCCAACACATTTCTGAAGGTTTCACATATCTGGAATGCTTTTTAAAACCCTGTGGACATAAATGCAAAGATTGGATGTGGTTAGTGGACCGTTTTAGAACTCATATATATAGGTGGACTCACAAATGGTTGTCTATGGGGGGCCGACTCATTCTTATACAAGCTGTTTTGTCACAATTGATGGTCTATTGGGGCCATCTCTACTATTTGCCAGCCAAGATTGTGGGGCTCATAAACAGGATCATATCCCAATTTTTGTGGGGAGGTACAAAACTTGACAAGAAGCTTCATCTCTGTCAGATGGACATCATATGTAGACCCATTGATTTCGATGGATGCGGGGTACTTAATACTAGGTTCTTCAACATTGCACTATTAATTAAATATTTCTGGTGCGTTATTAATGGAGATAATATATGGTGCGCTATTATAAGGTGTAAGTACATTACTGAAGATATTTTTCATCAGTTATTATGTAGGGAACTGATTTGTCCATCCAACGTGTCTATTATCTAGGGCAGCTTCAAAAAGATCCTTTCTTACATATGTGACCGGGTGACTTGGAGTTTTAGTGATGGCGGAAGGATCCCCTTGGCTTTCAAAGATATCTCTGGTCTCTCCTTGGACTGTTTTATTTCCCCTCGTCTATTACACCGCCTCTCGCAATGGGGGTTTATTTTATTATCTCAGACCATTTCAGGATGGTCTCATGAAGTACCTTCTTTCAAAAATGTTGAACAACTGGGGTTAGCGGGGGAAGACGCATTGGAATGGGAGGTGATTTTGGTATCATTCAAAACTGCTGGTTTCTGTCAATCGGTGGGAGGAGACAAAGTCATTTGGAATGGGCCGCTGAAGAATGATGCTATCATTGTAAAAGACACCTACAGGTATATCATTTTCTCTGCATCAGGGGGTACCACTTCCAAGATCTTCTATCCTTATTGGAAGCGCAAAGTGCCCACCAAGATTGCCCTTTTCGGATGCTTGGTTTGGAGGGGAAAAATTCTGACGTGGGATAATATTTGCAAACGGGGTTTACAAGGGCCGAATCGATGTGCTATATGCTGTATGGAGGCTGAAAGTATTTTGCACCTGTTTTTCACCTGTTCCGTTATAAAAAACATGTGGAGATCCCTTGCGCCTCACATTTCTAATCCAAATTGGTCTGCTTCTAATTTTATTTCGGCTGTTAGGGAATGGGATAGGCTTAAAGGTAAATATAAGTCACTTCCTTTCTATTTTATTTGGGAAGTTTGGATTGGCAAAAACTATCTCATTTTTGAAAATAGACCTTTTCTCCCGCACATTATCATGTCCAATATCATGAGCTGGATTGTAGATTGGAGTGACCCTCCTCAATTGGTGGCTGATAGATCTATTAGAAACAGACCCCATGAGATTCATCTCCCTGCTATATATTTTGATGGGGCATCGAAGGCGGGCATCATGGGATGTGGTGTATGGGTTAAAATGTCCCAACGAGAGAGAATTCATATATACTGGAATGGGGGTCTTGGTACTAATAATAAAGCAGAAATAATGGCACTCTGGGGTAGCCTCCTGGTCGCATCAATTTTCCAAATACAGAATCCAAATTTCTATGGTGACTCCAAGTTGGTTATTGACTGGATACATAGCATATGTGAATTTACTATACCAAATATCAGGGGATGGATGCAGAGGACTCTTCGCATATGGTAGAACTTAAATCATCCTCCTATTAGTCATATCTATAGGGAGAATAATACCAGGGCGGATGGTCTTTCCAAAAAAGGTATCTCTGCAGATTTTGGCCAGATGTATTTACTTCAGTACAAAGATGGGGTACAGACAAGGTCTTCGATGATACCAATTCCATGACGCTTTCATACTCTCCTTATCCCTTATGTTTTTACTTTTTTCATCATGTTTTTATGTTTATAGTTGTATCGGCTATATTCTCCTCATACTGCATTACTCCATCCATACAGCTCCTTTTCGTGTAAAAGGAATCTTCACTTGCGTGCCTGTAGGAATGTTTTTCTATGTTCTATTATAACAGGCTGACTCATATGGGTCATGGTACTGTATGGTATATTTTCCTTTCTCGGTTATGTATCTACATCAGGCGAGGCGGTCTTTATATAGCAAGGCGAGTGGGTCAACAAGTGAGCGGGACATCCGGGGTCACTATATATCAGGCACTTGGTTTATTGCTGCTTCTTCAAGCCTGCGATCCCTGTCTGTTTAGAATAGATTATGAAGCTGATCATATCAAGCGAGCCTGCTTACCAATGCTCATTGACTTGTCTGCTCTTTTGAATGCATCTTCTTCATCTGTGCGGGTGATCTCCAGGTGTACAAGCGAGCCGGTTTGGTGACTTTCATGGGGGATGCCTCATATGTTTAATGGATGTTGATTTCGAACTATATTTTTGAATGTCTTCCTTTCTATGCATCTTCTTTTATTCCTCTATGCCATGGCTTTGATGTATCTATTTTATTTTGGCATGTATATTAATGATACAGGGATGCTCAGAAAGATTTGTATTGGGTCTGGTTTTATCACCCGTAATTTTGCTTGCCATGTACATCGAATGCCTTCTCATCTGGAGGGTTCTTGATTGTATTTGGGAATCTCGTAGTTCTTGCTGTCTTGACAGCCGAGAATGTTATGTTGATCATGTGTTGTTATATTTCCTCACCTAATATATACAACGTTTTTTTTTGTTCTGAAAAAAAATAAAAAATCTTTTACAATAGAACCGGCATTCAGAAGAAGAGAAATTCCTCTCAAAAATGAAACGCGAGATGTGATGACAGGAAAACCGGTATGTAGGTTCATCGAGGCTTGTGAAGTTCAGAGTTCTAGGTTTTCTTACTTTCTGAATTATCAGATTCCTTACATGTCTGAGCAGCTGAATCTGAAGGTTTCAACTGAAAGACCTGAGAAGCCTAACACTGCATGGAGGATTTCTGAGCTGATGCCAAAGAAAAATGATTTGGAGGAGTGAAGCCGGAACAGTGAGTATCAGATTTCTCCTACATGCACTGATCAATTTGATTTTGTCTCCCTTGACCATGAGGTAGAATGAATACTAAAAGTGGTGGCCCTAAAGTCTGGTCACTTGTTGGCGTTCATTCAGAAGTTTGATGATCCTTGCCTATATGTTTATAGTTGCTTGCGCATGGGTTTAAAGCTAGATGGCTTAAAACCTGTACAAAGATTCAGGAGCGGCTATGATTTATTGTTTGTTGACGAAGGTACTCGATTCGTAGCCTTGTATGATAAGCTATCCTCTAAGGTTGCAGTACACAAGTTTGATGAATCTTTCCGCAACCTAGATTGGACAAGGGTAGATGTGGATTTCCATACATTTTCTGGCATTGGAACCTTAACCTGGATACATCTGATACCAGGAAAAAGGGAATTGATCTTGATTGATGATACAAACAGGGTCAAGGTGGTGGAACTCCATCAACAGCCGATGATGAAACCCAGGCCACCAATTCTTCCTTCTCCTGTTTCACTGGCTCTTGTTTCTGTGGATGGATCATTTTTTTTGGTCTTCGGAAAGTTCTCAGACCACAATGATGAAGTGGTAGAAGCTAGCAGGGATATGAAGGAAGTGGATGGAAAATCTATTGACTCTTCTGTCATGGTCGATATATATGTCTTGGCGGATGCCATGAGTCACTTGAGGACTATTCATCTAAACAAAAGCATTAGAGATTTGGGAGAGCTTCAAGTGAAGATTGTGAATTTTGGAACACATAGTTATCTTGTCTTCCTCAGTGCATCAGCTCCTCGTAACATTTATTCCTACATATTGAAAACTGTTTCAGCCAAGGATGTTGTCCAATTGCAAGCTATACAAAGTACAGAAAATGAGGTAGCTCAGGTGCCTGAAGAAAGAAGAATTTGTGGATCTTGTCCACCACTGGAGTATATATACCATATCTTTGACAAGTTTGCAACCAGTCCTGCCCTGTTCAGTGAAGACAAGAGGGGTGTTTTTTTCAATGTACTATTAAGCACCAAAGAAATCGATCAAAACTGTAATGAGCGTGCATGTAATAATGTCTTGAGATCTCTTCGTCAACAACTGGAGAAGGAAAAAGGTAAATATTTCTCAAACATAGAGATTCAAATAGATGTAAAAATATCTGAACCATGGATATCTGGGGGCTCAGTTGATTTAACGGGCTTGACAACTAAGGCTATGGGAACATGGATTCGCACCCTTGCTTGCCTTGTTCCTATCCAAATAGCCCGAGAAGAAAGCAATGGACTGCTTGCTCTGAAGGACGAGCTTCAGATACCACCAGAACTGAATTATGAAGACAGCTTATCTCTGACAAATTTGATTACTTTCGGAATTTATGATACATTTCTTAGAAACTGGGAGGGCGAGATAATGGTGATATCATCCATGGGAAAACAGAGCAGCGGAAAATCTTACTTGTTAAATCACTTGTCAGGGTCTCTTTTGGATGTGACAGGTGGAAGGTGTACAGATGGAGTGTGGATGACTGCAAGAGCAGCAAAGAAGCACATCTATGTCATGCTGGATTTTGAAGGACTGGGTAGTTTTGAGCGGACGGAGCAAGAAGATATGCTCCTATCGGTTCTTAATTCAGCCATAAGCAATTTAACAATCTTCAACAAGAAGGTAGCCTCTTACATTTTCCGAGATTTTTTCTTTTTTCTCAAAAATTATATTTACATCACAAAATGAACAATAAATATGGTAAAGTATCTCTGTTTTCCTGGGATTATCGCTGCAATAAAGTTAGAAGAAGCCTAAACTTGAAATCTGATTTCCATTCTTAAATAAATGTTTCTTAGTGTTAACCTGATCACATAGCTTATTTGAAGGGAATTTTTATGTTGATTGAAAATTTGGGGACAGTTAGGAGAGGAGAGGAGAAGGTAGGGTCAAAGACTAGAAGGGCAATGAGGGATTATATTGTGGACAATAGAAGAATTGGGTTTGAATCTTATCAATGCTTAACCTGTGACAACCAAATATTTGAAACTTTTGGTTTGTAGCCAGTAGTGTTTTGGTGTTGTAGTTTGGGTGCATGGTGATTTTGGGCCCTGGTTATTTGCAAGGTTAATGGCTTTGGTGAAGCAGAGATTTTGCAGTTATCTTATGGCAGTGAGTGGGAAGAGCTACTTCAATGATGATTTAATGATTGTATGAATCCATTAAAATAATGGGCAAAGTTAAGTGGAATTCTGCTGTATCTTCTGCATTATTACTCACTTGTATATTGGCTGGAGTTTGTGCTTCAATGACCTCTAGCCATATATGAGTCCATTCCATGTAATATAATATATCTTTTTGTGAAATCGAGTTGCATAAAATCTGCGTTTTTCTTTCAATTGATTCTATTTGCAATATTTTTCAAAACAGTTTAGCAAGTTCTTCTATTCTATTAAATGGTTAAGAGTCTATATATTATGGGAATTTCAAAGTGATATATTTGTTTAGACATGTTTGAGCCATTATGTATAAAATTCTTATAGGATATCCTCTTTTTATTTTGAAGAGTCAATGTCAACTTGTAGGAAGGTAAAACCATCTATTTGGTAATGTACTGGTTATTTTTTGTGATGGAAAGGTCTATATATTATGGGAATTTCAAAGTGATATATCTGTTAGACATGTTTTTTTTGGTTTGGAATGGATAAGCTGTTAATTTCTTGATTTGTTATTGTATCCTGCTTGCAAATTTGACATTAATTTCTTGCTAGCTCACATGTTATTGGTTCCTCGTCTCATTTTTCAGCGTATATATTTGGCAATGTGAAGGAGATAAGGTACACATTTTTTCCCACACTTTCTTTCTTATGGAGGATTTGATAGCAGATGCTTCTAAAAACAAACCTTTTCATAAAAAATGATCTAGAGCTTAAAGAGGATTCGTGTATGTAATAGTATAAGACTCACTAGCATTGTTCCCTACAGGTTGATAGAAAATTGGAGGGCACATTATATTACATGGATGCATGCATTTTCCAAATACATTAGTATTGTTTTAGGCATTAGCCATGCATTTGTCAGCTAAGCATTAACCATGTGATAGTGGTCCGCTCAGTTGTAAAGGGAGATTGCATTGGAATGTCTAGTGAATGGCTGAATATTTTAACATAGATATGATTGTGAAAAGACATACTGGGAGATTGTGGGTGGTTGTTATATTTTTGTCCTTGATGAGAATGTTGAAAAGTGATTTTATGTTGTTCTTCAGGATAGTTGCTCTTTACTTCCATTGCTATGTTGAAGGTTTGGATGTCTATATTTAGCAGACGCTTTTATTGACCTTAACTTCAAGTCACAAGTAATGGCATGCATACGTGTAATATAATGGCATCCACTGATTGTCTATTAAGATTCAAATAGATGTTTCTCAGCCTGGGAACATGAACATTTCTTGGTTTGTTTTTTCCCTTGGTATGTTGCCTAGTTTGTTACAAGATGAAGCATGTTGCAAAGTAAAATAATTGTTGTCTAGCTGAATCCAAGTACTATTTCAAACAATTGGTCTGATTTGGAATGCCTCTTTATTGGAAGCAAAGTAAAGCCTTTACATATCTCCATAGAAACACATATCTAATGAAGAGGTATGAATCTATGTCAACCCTATAATTAATGACTTAAAATTACTAGATTAATGTTTTTTCTTCTCGATTCTTTACTAATATAATTGCAGTTTAGATCTCTATAACAGTCATACAATATATTTTGGCCACTATTTGTCCTTGCACAAGCTATGCTATTATAGTCTCTTGTATGACCAAAACATGGAGAGTTATTATAGTTGACCTTGATGACAATTACCCCAAGTTGAATTGTTTATCATGCCAGTCATTATTTTCATGTAATCTATAAGAATTATAGAAGTGTATAGATTACAAGACATTCTAACATTAGAAGGTTAAACTATGTGGTATTTTCTGAGACCTATTTGGAGTGGGTTCCTTTACTCTAGATTCTAGAATGTAGACCTTTCTCTAGAAGACATTATCAGACACATTATTGGTGATTTCATAGTGGTTGATGATTCATGCTCCTCTTCTAGTAGCGACCGCTTGGCTGAATTGTGATTTGGGAACTCATCATTTGGCTATTACTATTGCTGTACACATTAGCCCCACTGACATGGGGTAGGAGGGGGATGGGGTTGGACGTGTCATGTTACTTAGCTTAGAAGCAGTTACACTAAATAAATAACTCACAGGTATGTGTGTATTGCATAAAGCAAGGTAGACTGACAAGTGAACTATAATAATATGAGACTGATAACCAGAGTCTGCTTTCTACCCTTGCCTCTCAGTCCAGATTCAAGAACTCTACATCCACGTGCAGGTCTAGAAAATGCAGGTCTAGCAGCTGGATGAGACCACCTTCTGGGCTATGAAAGTTTTTTGAAATTTCTCCTCAATGATAAATTGATTTCCCTACAATCACCTTCTATTTCCAACATCAAAACAGTAACCTATCCGTGTTCAGAACACTGATCCTTTGCAAACAAATAACAGGAAAGACTCAACTGGAAATTATTTCATAATGGAATAAAACATAGTAGTAATCTATGTTTGAAATGGAATTCAACTGCTAGAGCAAATAAACCTCTTGCAATTCTTTGAATTGAAAGAGAAAATTGATAGACATAAAAGAGTCTCGAGCAAGAGTCAGGAAATTAATGCCAGACTTTCTTTTTATCTTTAACCCGTGTATTTCAAAGAACTAACCAAGAAAACACATCTGCAATCCTAAGACCATTACAAAGTTGAAAAAAACCTGTCTTTGCATAGCTTTGCAAACTTCTCTGCTTGTACGTATTCAGACCAACAGACCTCAAAAAATATAGTAACCTCCTATGAACCTTCACCCAAACATTAGCCAATTGAATCTACTAGACATACAATGTAATGATCATTTGCAACAACAATCCCTTGTAAAATTTTCTATAAATCTTTCAATAAGAATATTAAGGATCTCAAAATACTGTTCCCTACTCAGAGAGGATAACAAGAAACAGACTAAACATAGCACTAGAACTAGAGGTTATCAGCCAGTATTATATATATTATATATGTGTTTGTTTGTGTCATTGGCAGATATATGTTCAAGTCTTTGAAGAAAATACAATAGAAGACTATTAAGAAGACAGAGGATTCATATTATCAGCTTCTAACAGCAGCCAGCCTGAATTTGGATATGGACTAAGACTAGGACTGTTGACAGTGAAAGAGATAAAAAAAATAATAAAATCCATTCTTGTCGAGCAACAGTTGCAACAGGGATTTGAGTACTAAAAGCATGCCTGCTTACTAGTAGATGCTTCATATATATATATTCAATAATAACAATTCATTTTCTTTAGCATTTAGAGTCTTCATATATATTCAACAATAACAACACAGCTTGTTCATCAATAGACCTATTACTTGCAGAAGTTCTCAATGACAACAACATATTTTCTGGACAAACAGAAGGCTTGCTTATTGAGGCATTAAAATCAAAATACTGTATAAAGTTTTCTTCAAAACCTGTCAATGTTTCCAGCATTGAAGAAGATTGGACTGTGTAAGTGAAACAAGTTCAGCTCAATTAGGCACCTATGCCAGAGACTGCTGTAATCAGTTGACCATTTTGAGACAATTTGTTTTGCAGATAAGGATGGTAAAATGTGGTGACAACTAAGACACATGAGTTGGGAAAAGTTAAATTCCTTTCTTCTGTTTATTAATCATATAATTGAAAAATTCTATATTGGACATCATCACATCTAAGAGAATGTTATAAGAATAACACCTTATGAAACCCTCCATTGTGCAAAATAACAATAATATCCTTTATTGATGGGAGTTAGACAATAGAAGGGACAATAACACAAATATTCTCATTGGAAAGGATCCGGGGATTGGTAGCAGGGACTCACACATCCTTTCAGAGCATCTCGTTCAGACTTTAAATGATCAAGGGTATTTCTACATTCACTGGGTCTCAAATAGGGTTTCATTTTTTGGTATGCAAACTTGGAAAGATGCGAATGAACTTCACTTTGGAGATCACCTTGCATAGGAATGGTCTCACTACACAAAGTTGTTAAGACAATGTCTCATTTCTCTGTCCCCTTTTGAGGATACTTTGGTTTGATCTTGTTGTCCTTGACACCTGGCATGTCCTTTTTCCTCCTTAGATCAGCTGCTCACAAGTGTATTTGTTGCTCCAAAATACATTGTATACTCAACCCTAGTAGATTTACTTCTGACAGTGGATTTTCCCATCAAATCATTGTACAATCAGCTCCATATAAGATCAACAACTCATAATGAATTATTTCTCTAATTCATTGTATATCAATCCTTTAACAATAAACTTGCTCACACTCATTAGGTCCACCATCATGACTGTACATTAGCCCTTAAATACACGTTCATAGCTCCTAAATCTCAGATACATTAATAATCTTATTGCACACCCCAGCAAAATTGCAGATCTGCAACCTTGAGTTTGTGTAGTTTTTCTTCCTGCTGCTATTCATTTCAACCTTTATACGATGCATAACAAGTCTTTATGAAATAATAGCAAAGATCGCTAGAAGATGCTTCCAAAGGATTCCTAATTCTTAATTATTTAAGAACTTGGTAACTGCCTTGGTAACTTGGTAACACTTCAGTTGACCATTTTGAGACAATTTGTTGTGCAGATAAGGATGATAAAATGTGGGGACAACTAAGACACATGAGTTGGGAAAAGTTAAATTCCTTTCTTCTGTTTACTAATCATATAACTGAAATTTTTTATATTGGACATCATCACATCTAAGAGAATGTTATAATAATAACACCTTATGAAACCCTCCATTGTGAAAAATAACAATAATATCCTTTATTGATGGGAGTTAGACAATAACACAAATATTCTTATTAGAAAGGATCCTGGGATTGGTAGCAGGGACTCACACATCCTTTCAAAGCATCTCATTTAGACTTTAAATGATCAAGGGTATTTCTACCTTCACCGGGTTTAAAATAGGGCTGGATTTTTTGTATGCAAAATTGGAAAGATGCGAATGAACTTCACTTTGGAGATCACCTTGCATAGGAATGGTCTCAGTACACAAAGTTGTTAAGACAATGTCTCATTTCTCTGTCCCCTTTTGAGGATACTTTGGTTTGGTCTTGTTGTCCTTGACACCTGGCATGTCCTTTTTCCTCCTTAGATCAGCTGCTCACAAGTGTATTTGCTGCTCCAAAATACATTGTATACTCAGCCCTAGTAGATTTACTTTTGACAGTGGATTTTCTCAACAAATCATTGTACAATCAACTCCATATAAGATCAACAACTCATAGTGAATTATTTCCCTAATTCACTGTATATCGATCCTTTAACAATCAACTTGCTCACACTCATTAGGTCCACCATCATGATTGTACATTAGCCCTTAAATACACGTTCATAGCTCCTAGATCTTAGCCTTCTTGTCTAGATCTTGATTCCTTATTTCTTTCAGTGATAAGATACATGGCCAGTCCTTCTTAGATCTTTGTCCAAGTCTACCAGACCCATAAAACCCTTCATCTAGACCATTGATGCCCCGTTTGCACATATGATCTGCTACAACACTCTGTTCAGACCTTAAGCGCTCTAGTTTTTTCCTTCAACACCCTTGATTTGACCCTTGGAACCTCAAATATGATCCTTGGTTTACCAAAGCTAACCCTCGAGCTTCTAGATCTAAATCTCAACACCTTTGTCTTACAAGCATTAGGCCATATTATGCCTTAACCACCTTGCGGCCTTCTCTAACCCACACCAGGCTACTAATTTGTGCCTTGACCCTCTAAAATATGGCCTCTACAGACCTGCAGACAACCTAACCATCCTACGATGCTTCTCTCCCTTCTGTGTATAGTCTTGAGGAGTCTCAGTCCCTTTCCAACTGCCTTATAAGCCTTACTCTCTACCTACAACAAGAAAAATAGGGCCTCAACCCTTCTCCAATACTCAGAAAAGAACACGGTTAGGTCTCTAACTTCCATGACCTTGCCTTAGCAAACTTGGGTTTCTCACACTAGTTTTCCACCTTCATTAGGGTTGTTTCCTTATGAACAGAACTCGGCCCTCTTATGGCATGCTTAGTAAAAGAGGGATACATCTCTCTTGCACAAGATGTGTCATAAGCCTCTTCTTATATTCCTTTTATACTTTCCCTCTGTCTGCAATGAACTCTCGATCATACTATCTCAATGAGCAACTCTCCATCTTCGTATCAAGGAAAAAAATTGATAGAGAAGAGGATGATTATCAACATCAATTGTTGAATCCAAACATCATAGCTCCCCCTTAATATTGAGAAGGTAACCGTGCCTATAATGTAACCATCTACAATTTTCTATTAATCTGGGATTTTATAGCTCCCTCTGAAGCTCTGTTTTGGATGATCATCTAGCCTTTAATCATGTGCTATCCATACGAGAGATGAGACTTCCATGAGGCAACTGATCCATGATAGGGAAGATTCCTTTGCATTCAGGTGAATATATCTATAAGACTATTTCTTATAGGATATTTTGATTATCATGCTCGACAAGACATAGAATCTGTCATGTACCTTCTTCAGGACAACTTAGATTTCGTGTAGATGCATGTTTCCCCAAAACAGATTGTTCCATAGTGCCATGCACTTCTTTTCTTAGTTTATCTTTAAAATAGGGGCTCTAGGTGTGTTACATTTATGAAAAGTGATGTATTTTATTTTACTAGTAGATCCCATGAGCTTCTTTTAAAAAGATGAACTATTTGATTGTTTTGTTCACAACAAGACTATAACACAGTTGGAAATTTACAAGAGATTCAATATATTATCATGGCTTATGGACTAAAACAATAATGCAGTAAATGATGTTGAGCTAGATATGCCATATATATAGAAGAGAGGATATAGCACAAGAGCGTATGATGGTACAAATTACCAGATATATGATGCCATTACCATTACATTGATTCTCATGGCATTAGAATGAGTAGACCTGATCATTGGAGGGACATGTGTCCAAAAATAAGCGAGAGTGAGGAAGAGTGAGGATTATGTGATGATCATTAGAAAGATGTCATTTCGTAATGCGATTTTTTGTGTAATGTGGTGATGTCACTTCAAATAGAGGTGGCAATGCCAAATGCAATGCTCTAGAAATTATATAATGACGTAGATAATATGTCAGATCCAAGGCTCCAAAGATAGTTAGAGAACCAAGCTACTAGAAACCTGTTACAGGTTTCTTGAAAGCAAGAGCCCATTTCTGAGAATGATTTTCACAAAAATATGTATGCATAGAGCCAATGTTGCTTACAGCTTGAAGATATTCGATCAGTCTTCAAAAAAATGCTTGGAAAACCTTAGATCAAATTTTCACATGAAGATAATGTGGAATGAGATCAATTTTAAGACGATCATGCATTTCCAATTGTTCCATCGTTGCATATGAGGATAGTCGTTGCCAAACATGAATTGATCTCAATCCTTCTTGCTGATAATAGATTTTTCAAAATAGACAATGTTGAAGAATTTGTCCAATCTTGGTAATTGTCAAGAATTCCATATGTAATTAAGTCTTTTTGCTATATTCAGTTTGCAAGCGTGGGATTTTGTTGGGCCCTATAAGGGCGAGGATATTATACTCAATTTATCAAATATACAAATCACCTCTCAATTAGTATTCTCTCTATTTTCGGGTGTTCATCAATGTCCCATGGTATTTCAGTGCACTGTACTACATGTTGAGCCCTTTCTTGACACAACGTACCAAGAGAAAATTTGTAATTTCATGTGAAGGAAAAGTCACGGAGACCTTCTACATGTACGTGAAATTCCTTCTCTGATGTAGTGAAAATATGCTCAACGTCAATTGAAGACTCTGATTATATATGATGGAATGAAGGATATATTCAATGAAAATTTCCTAGAAACTTATTTAATACTTGATTTTACTTGCAGATTTATATCTCTAGAGAATGTGCCTATATAGTATGGGGGACTTAGCAGGACCAAAGATGTAGATTTTGGACCTCACAAGCCTGTAGTAGAGTTCTCCATTAGAGTTGGGGAGAAAATCAATCTTGAGATCGAGGGAGTGGAGGTAATATTGTACGTCAACAATTGCTCAAGTTTGCAGATTTTGTGTCAGTTCCTGCATTCAAATTTAGCTCTTTCGCCTCAGTTATGTTTCCAATATACTTCCAAATTTGATGAGTTCTAGTTTTGGATATAAATTTTATGGGTGTTGGATTTGAGATCGATTTCATCCTCAAGATCATGCGATTGGGATTTTTCTTTGTTTTTGAATTCTCACATTCAAGTTGTTTGTTGTTCAGGCGGGAGCAACAATTTTGTGGGACCTCATAGTTTGGAGTATGTGTAATTCATAATGATTTTGTCTTCTCTTCATTGATGACTTTTCAATGTGTGAGTTTTGACCTAAGCCATTGCATTATCAATGTGTCAAGGCTCAAAACTCGACCTATATGCCAACTACTTCTTATGATCGTTCGTAGGAACATGAATCCTAATTTTTTTAGGTTTAAAATTTATCACAAGTTTGCTCTATTGTGGTAAAATTTGTGGAGGTTATCTCAAAATTTGTTTAAGGTACCATGGATCTAAATTTCTTATGAAATTTCAACACTATAACAAACTTTGGTGCAAATTATTGATCAATCCTCATTTGGTTAGGGTTATAGATGTTAATGAAAATTTTGTGTGCATTCATGAGAGTTGGGTGCAAATGCACAATGTTGTGTAGCATTAGTGTGATAAATATGGGATAGTGCAAAGCATAGTTTTGAAGATTAGTCTAAGTTGACTCGTACCTAATCAACTTAGTCAAGTTGATTGTTGGTTGAACAGTTAATTGTTGGTTCAACAGACAGAAGATCTTGCAGGCACAAATACCAAAGGGAAAAATGGAGCCCATCATGCGGTACTCTTTGTAATTCTCCACCACTGCTACCTTCCATGCTTCATCAAACTCCTCTCCAACCTTAATATCAATGCTAGTAGTAGCATGAGCAACAAGACTACACTTAGCAGAACTAGAAGAACGCGTTTTCCAAACTGCACGAGAACTACTTCCCTCACGAGTCTCCATGTGCCATGCTTGGTCTTGGTGGTTCTCTTCCTTCAACTCCTGGTTCAACTACCATATCTTCATTGGAACCAACACCCCAAACTCCACTAGAAAACAATTCACTATTTTGTAGTAGTGATTCACCATGATTTTACAAGATAATATAATCTCGTGAGAGATTCGCCAAAAAATTATATATACATATTATATTATTAATAAAATCGCCTTCCATTTTTCCTATGTATCATGGGGATTCTACCATTTATTATATATATAAATTTAGGGGGGTTCTTAAAATTTTCCCTGTACATCACCAGTTTTTTCTCTTTAGATTTGTAACTTAGAAGAGCTTTGTCTGACCACCTTCGGGTTTCTCCCAGAGTCACCTAGGAAATCCCTTTCAACATCATCCTCTTTCTGTAGTACCTAATTAGTAATTTAATTAACCATAACAGTTTCTTGATCATGCAAGTATTTCAAATATATTGCAAATAAGCATAAAGATTTCATGTTAAACAATTAGGTCAAAAGACTTTAGACTATGATGCAAAAAATACAAAGAAACCTCACCAACACTCAAAGGACAAACAAATTCAAACCTCTACAAAGTATAAATAGATATCTAATAATCTTCATTCCACCACAAAAATGTGCTTAACTAAAGAAAATTCTAATTACTGTGCTTTCAAGACAAAGCTTTCAAGGGCAATGATTTATAAACATACCCCTACACCTCGTGAACAATCAATGTGTATAAATAGACCATCATAAGGCTCATTTTAAAAATCATTATTATCATTTTATAAATCATTTTTATTAAATCAACAAGAAGAAAGCAACAATTGCATTCAGTTCCACTAAAGCAAAGTATATGTCAGTTTCATATACTTATTATGAAGCTATCTAGATTTGCAACTTGATTGTAGTCTCAACCAATCAGTTGTTGAAGCCCAATGTTGTCTCTTGTGAGAATCAAAGTTACATCAAGCTCTATGAAAATCTAATGTGTCATGACCATTTCAAACACATTGATATTCAATACAATTTCCTAAGATTCCAAGTTCATTAGGGAGTTAGTAGTGTTGGAACACATTCTGAAAAAAGTTGCATATGGTTAATAGTTTGACAAAGCTCCTAACAAAGGGGAAGTTTGACAAGTTGGGGGAGAATATTGGGTTATTGGAAAAATAAATAAATTTCTCAAGAGTGTTAGATTACCTAGTTGGTCCGAGTTGGTCTCACCTCAGCCTTGAGAAGTTGAGCAACACCAGGATTGTAGAGCTAGATTGTGGTACACCAGTCAGAAATATTCTTAAATACAGCTAGAAGCTTATAACGACACCTTCGAGGATAGACGAATTAGTTTTTGGGTCACACCCACCAAGTATGGCACACTAGTTGAGGATATTAACACCATCATCTCAGGTGCATTCATGAGTGCACACTTATGGAATGAGGCACCTTCAGGAGAGGAGTTATATCTACTATGATAATGCACTACTCTAAAAGAAAAGCCTTGAATACAAGGCAAAGTTATGACGGAGTTGCTCATGCTCAAGGGAGATGCACCACTTTAAAAACTCTTATGGATAAAGCACATAATTTTTTTAAGGTACATGCCTTTCAAACCACTCATTGTGTGGTTCGACATCAATGTTTTTAAAATAAATTTATTATAATGAAATTGAATTGATTTTTGAAGCTTCCTTTTAAATCAATTGTTGGTATTACAAAGAATCACGGAGTGCGCTCAACATCCATAAGAAAAACAATGGGTATGATATTAAAATTATAGTTGAAGGCATAGTATTAAAAATGGTGTTTGGAAAAATGGAGGGTGGTAGTATTCATGAGCATGGACACTATGCCACAAACTGTCCACGAAAGAAGAACAATAAGAAGGAATGCTAGCTAATGAATGGTGAGCAAAGAAGTTGCACTCAGAAATGCATTGAGCTTAGAAGCAACAAAAAAATTAGCTAAGAGTCTTCATATGAATCCAGGGCACTTTAAGGCATGCAAGAGAACTTTCCTTAACATTGTATTGTCATTCATCCATTTTTGTAACTACAACATTAGGTTGTAAGCCCTAAAGAATGAAGGTGCATGGAATTTAGGAAGGAGGTGTGTTGGAACCCAAGTAGATAGATAAAGAAATGTTCAATTGAGAGGCAAGGCCTAGAAACACACCATCACCATCTTCCAAATGATCAATATTGTTAGATAATGATGACTAAAATTGGTGTATAGGTGACTCAATTTATACGGATAAACTTTATACATGAGGTTGGAAAACATTCAAAAATAATTGAATCAAGAGCGAAAGGGAAAATATATTAAGGGGCACAAATATTAAGGGCCCATGTTAGCCAAAGTCAAACCAATGGCCAAATGCTTTTTCCTTGATACCATCTCGACTTAAGAAAATGAAACTAAATATAAACATATATGTCAAACAGAATACTCCAATACCTACCATAATTAGTTGCATGTTGTTCAAAATATTGAATGAATGACATGCAAACTCTAATTTTGTTTCAAAGTGTCTCGCTTTTCGAGGAGAATACATGAATGTTGAAGGTATATCATATGTGCTTATTTGTATTTGGAAAAAAAAAAGATAATTTATGGGAGAATTATACAAGATGGGATGTCAAAGATAAAAAATCACACTTGCAAAACCAACCTTTAAGGAGTACGATAATCAATGCATGTAGCATAGTTTCAGAGAATCACATGGGCTAATGGCTAGGTTAGGTACGATACTGAACCTATCTCATTCTAAACAAGGTATTAAAGATGATAAAATATGATTAATAAACCTAGCTATGGGTTGGATATAGAGCATTCCATGGGATTTAGGCTAAGTTTCTAAGGCTCGTCATCATAACTATATCTTCGATAGAAAGGTTTGGATCGGCCCACAACCAATAATCTAAACTTCCTTTAAGAGTTATAATAAACCCCTTCATTATGAGGAAGCATAAAATTTATTTTTTAGGGGTTGAGTCGTGTGTTGGATTCATACGCCCTAGAGGTTCCTACATGATAAATAAGCTATGAATATATAAGAGGCATATAGTAAAGCATGGAATGAGGGAAGTTGTGTGGCATTCCTATCATTTAAGCATAAATTTGATATTAAATTGAGTATAAAAGAGGCCTCTAATGAAGTGTGTACTAAAAATTGGTCAATGGAAGGTGTTGGAGTTTCATTCCTAGCCTAGATAGTTCTCAACAATAAAATGATTTTATATTTAATAAAGATTCTATATTTTTACAACTTGGTTTGAACTTCATTTGTATTTTGCTTAAATAGGTGGCATTTTATAACGTGAAAAATAAAATTTTCATTTAAAAGATTCCTTGCTACCATAACCACTTCGTCCCCTAAAATTAGGGTTTCCTCTCACCTTTTCCTCAACAAAATACAATCTCAAACCTTCGTTCTAATAACAACAAATAAATAGTGTGCATAATTTTTAGTCTCTAGCTCTCCCTTTCTCTCCCTCTCTCTCCTTCCCCTCCCTTTCTTTCCTTGTCCCTACCACTCTCTCCATGTCCCCCTCCATTTCTTCCTCTCTGTCCTCAATGGAAAAACTAGAATCCAAACCCTGAGAATTGGATACCCAAATATTTATGGATTTCCATCCAACTGCTAAACCCCCTAACCTTCCATTAGCATCCAAGGAAATGAAACTCCACCCCTTTAGTAGGCCTTCTAGAAAACTGACAACATAAACACCATATCTTGACAATTGTCACCAATGACTTGGAGGATGTGTTGCAGAGAGGAGTTGCACCATTTAGCTTCTCCTCAACGCCCAAAACCTCGAATCCAGAACCCTTTTCTAACCTAATATGTCCTTTCCTCTAGATGGATAGTCCTAAGAAAGAAAAGGGAAGCTTATATTTTTTAGCCAGGTTCCCATACCTATGGCCCCGCCTACACCTAAAAGGTATTCCTTCATAACCCAATATCTGAATACACTCCACCCCAATCCCGATATCCATGCCTTCTATAAGCCCTTATATGAGGTCCATATTAACCAAAATATGGGTGTATGTATTAATCCCCATCTCTAAATATGTAGATTCATGGGCTAAATAAGATCCCAATGAGTTACCTATATCTTTGAAAATTAGGGAATCCTAATAGGTAGGAGGGAGACTTGGAAGATGAACCTAGACTGGGGCCATATCCAGTCTCTCCTACTTTGCATCGAAGAGGGACATCTAGAAATTGAAAAGGATATGAGATGAATCAGTTTTCTAAACCATTTATTGTACCTTCTGGGTGTCTGCTACATCTTTGAAGCACAAATGAATCTAACCTTGGGCTAACAGTGACACCTATGGAGAAAATTTTATAATAGGTAAGGTTTCATTGTTCGCCCACATGTTTAGGGTTGAGGACCTGAATTTTCAACCCCTTACTTTCCCCACAAAGGATTTTTGGGACATTTCCTTAGTAATTTGAATGGTGACATTGACTCCCAAAAATAAAGAAAGCAGGACTTTGTTCTTCTTCTTGACACTACAATGGATTTCCCTCTTCCTTGCTTTCTCATACTCCTTTTGAATCATAATTCCTTCTTATTCACAAGAGTGTTTCTCCCTAAAAACCACAAGACCATTCATGATGCTAGTTTGACCTTCTTCCGTTGTCGAGGCAAGGCTCTTCTTCACTAATTCACCAAAGGAGGGCGAGGATGATGGCACTTGAGATGAAGGATATACATGAAAACAATCTGGAGAGGCTTCTGAGAGTGAAGAACCCCCACTGTGTTCAAAAAATTCTGAAAACCCTAAGGAAGTAGTAACACATTGTATGTTTTCCTCCAATATCTGGGACAATAGGGAAACTAAACTTAGAGTCACACACCACAAGAAGAGTTCTCTAGCCCTTGAAAAACATCCTCAGGATCTGATCTAGCTAAAATTAAAGGAGCCGAATAATGCGTGGCTAGAGCAAGGGTTAGGGCCTTCGAACCGCTAGATAGTTTCCTAATTAATTATTAACTTTTCTTTCTAAAGATCTGTTAGGCCTAGAAACTGCGGTATGGTGACCTTCTAATTTTACTTTGAAATGCGAATGGATAAAATCCTTGAGACTAGACCAAATTTGTTGAAAACCCCCCTCCTCTAGTTCATAATCCACCAACTCCTCCTCCTCCATGTGGGTCCAATAGTAAGCAATAAACATCTCATCTTAAAAGCATATTTGATGAGTAGTTGCATGTCTTCAAAGGGTTTATCATGGCGAACATCTCTCTACAAAATATATATCACGTGGATAAAAAACTCATGGTTACCATTTAATCTTATCTTGCATTTTGACAATGATATTAGAGCCTAGCATTGTCTAGAGCCTGTTCACTCTTTGTCAAAACTACGACACTTTATTCGCCTGCAATTTTTCCATGGGCCTCTAGGGTTTCTCTAGTGTTGAATTCTTCTCCTATGGTAAAGATGTTGTAATGTTCTCTTTAAAATTTTGAGTCCGTCAAAATAAAATAAAAATTAAAAACATAAAATTAATAATTAAACCAAACTAGATCTATCTTAACTCTAGATCTACCAAAGGTTTAGAGGGAAGAATCAAATCTCTTGAAGTTCAAACCTCTTTAGATTTGATCTCTAGACACTTAATAAATTCGAAATGAAGATGAATCTAAATTAATCATATAAAATGAAAAAAAATAAAAAAAAACTTGAAAAATAAATTGATTTGCAAACTAAACATAGTATCCACCTTTCTTTTGAAAAATATTAAAATATTTATCATATTCAAATAACTTTTAAGAAATTAAAATATTTATTATATTGGAATTATTATATTGTGATAAACATTTTTGACCCTTCCGATTAAAATGATTTGAGTCATCCGAAAACCATTTTCCCACTCGATTTAAATTTCAAGAGGGTATTGTCATGGAGGATTGGCAGGCAAACTAAGCGGGGGCAAACTAAACATAGAGCATTATGTTACCAAAACAGTAGAGCAGAGCTAGAGCTACATGAGGGGAGCCTTAACACCCTCTCATCGATATTGAATGCATTGAAGAGTTCGACTCAAGCAAAGATGAAGAAGTGATTATTCAGTTTCAAGAAGAAGAAGGCAGCCCCTCCTCCATCTGTTGAGAGGCATACAAGAAGGTAAGAGTTTAAGAAATTATTGCATGTATAATGTAGCTGCTCTGCCATGGAAATAAGAAATCAGACCATCATCTGTGCACTCTCACAAGACAGGGAAAACTCCACAAGGAATGTTCGTAAATGATGACCACTCCTAAATTTGAGCTTGGGAACCTCTATAGCAGCAGTCTCTGGTTCCCATGATTATTGATTCTTACACATCACCATTTGATTGAGCTCTTCAACCTTCAATTCGTCCTTTGATATCCCTAATTTTCACACAAAATCAGCAACACTCTCAATAGTGGCTACACCCTGCTGCAAGGTGAACTGCAAACACTGTTGCTTAACAATGTTAGTGAACTCTATATCAAATTTTAGCCCTGTGTACCATGCATCTCCATTTATCTCCTTTGAAGGTGTCAATTCTGCTAGCATATACACCTTCATTGCTCGGTTAGAAACACACTTCACCCCTTTTATTAAGTCGCGAGCTTTTATATTTTTCAATGCTTTGTTAACCTGTGGTTGCTGTAAATTTGTTTCTCTTTTCATATCTTTTGTCCATATACCCATATTTCCAGCATTTTTTATGACTTGATATGTGAGCATATCTTTAGATGAGAGGCCCTTAAACCCTACAAATTCTTCTTTCGTCTGTTGCTTCTAAACTATGAAATCACCCTGCTTGAAAACCTGGAGTTGACGATTTTGAAGCAGGGCATTGAGTGCTTGAGATCTAACACTGAGATCAACATCTTTAAGATTTTACTCCATGATTTTATCTGTCAATCCATCAGAGAAAGTATTGAAAAGATCCAATATTCTATTGATGGTAGTAGCCATTTGTGAAGCTGATGTTGCGATCTCTAAGATCTTCAAAATTGTAATGGGCTTCGAACCCTAGAACAGTACGTGCATTTGCAGTGTCTAATTATCCCGATTGCCCCATTTAGAGTATGGGCTTCGAACCCTAGCCACAGTATGTGCAATGCATGGCCTCAAGCAGAAACCAAAAAAGTATGTATATATGCTCTGCATTTTGAACATTTGTGTGGCTATCACTATGTTTTGATCACAGAAAACAAAATTATGCACAACTGAATTTTGACAATTTGGATACCAAATGTAGAATTGAGTGGTTCCTGAAGCATTGTTTGGTGGGGGACAATTTCTAACCAATGGATTCAGTTTCGAACTACTTTATGAACAATCCTAAATTATTTTTCAGTTTTTTTTGTCTCAAACACATCAATGTCCTTTTCCAACATATATTATTATCATTTACTCATGCAACCTGCTGTGCATAGGGTTTCAATGTTTCATTTTCTAGTTGTCACTGCAAAGGCAACCATGCCCTCCTTTTTCCAAGCATATCTAGCTATAAAATTTTTGCCTTATTGTTTACAAAAGGGGTAGGTAGGTGTCATTTATTCGACTCTTTATCATCATTACTCACAAGTTAATTCAATGATATCCTGCATCCCATAGATTTAATGTCTTAGCTTCCTATGATCTATCATAGCTCAAGTTCTCATGGTTTGCTTTTAGAGCCAAACATTTTGCAAAGATTCATCTTTTGGTGAACATCATGAAACCTTCTTTAGAGATTCTGATGTGCTCTTTTGATTTTGAGTTTGCATTCTTGAATTTGAAGTGTGCTTTGAATTTTCTTTAACTGTTCCTTCACATGAATTGTATTCAATTTCTTATTGTCTGTCCAAACACGAAAGAGCTATAGATAAAAACCTATTGATGTATGTTGTATTTGGTGCTGCTTTCTAACTTGTAATCCAAGGGACTTAATGCGATAATCCACTGTATCTAGGAACATGGATCTGTGCTTCTATCACCAATGAATGCTTCAACTTACTGTTATTATTTTGGCACTATGAACGAAAATTTTCTAGATGCTTACTTTCAGATTGCTTATGCCTGGCATGTGATACTGATTTGTTTGTCCATTTTTGTTTGGGCCAGGATTATTTGGCAAATGCATCAACTGTGACATTGGATATACTGTACTTTTAGAACACGCGCTTGTGGAGAGGGACCGAAGGTATGTTTTTTCTTCTTCTAATTCTTGTTTTAGTTTGATTCATATCTTTACCACAAGAATAAACTATGTGTTATTTGAATGAATAGTTGTTTGTGTTTGTATCGAAATATGTGAGATGCTCTACACCTTGCTTGGGGTGGGTGGGTCCGTCAATAGTTTATTTTCATGTAATTACATTTAATCTATACTATGTGTAAGTTGCATCGAATATAATATCCCAAATCCATCTAATTCTGGTTTCGATAGGGTCAATATTGCATATCTTGAGTTTAGAGAAATGACTGATATATTAAATATTGAAATTTGAGATATTCAACCTCGAACTTTGGAACATTGATGTGCATATCAAACACAATTTTAGATGTGTCTGTGCTAGTGTATACTGATTTCCATTTGATATTAGTGCGAGTAATCTCATTTGTTGTGGAGCTGACTCTGTTTAGTTTGGAGGCTTTGCAGGTTTTTGTCATTTGGGTCAGAAATGCAAGTGTGCATTTTGATATGCAGTTTCGTTTTTCTTTGTATATTTTTTACTCTTTGATGTTATTTATTTGTGGGAAGCATAGAGAATGAATGGAGTTAATGCATGCCATTGGGTTCTTATTCTGTTTCTGATTTGTATACTGTGAAAATTTCTGAGCACAAAAATCCTACTGCTAAATATTGATTTACTTCTCCTACTTGCTTTATTATGCACGAGTTATTTAACTGAAAATATTCAAAAAAAATTCAAGGTAAACACAACTAGAAACCTACACAAATACAGATCATTTACTGAACATCACACACATATGACAAAGGGCACAAATTTTTCGGACAAATGTCCTCGGAAAACCCAATGCGGGAAAATCGGTGCAACAGATATGAGTGTTTATTATTATTAAGCAACAATATTCTGAGTACATCTAGGGTGCCATAATCCGGCTCACCCAATAGAGAAAACCTTGGCTACAAAGAAAATGTGAGTTTTACCTCACTCCCGCAAGTCTTGGCTGATCTGGATGAGCCACTAGTGAAACCCCAACTAGCATTGCACAATATATACGCTGCCACTGTGTAAGGTTGCGTGGCGCTAACTGAGGGACTATGTCACCCTTGCTCTGCGCTGATCAACTTCTACCGGAGTCTGGTTTTAGCCTTGCCGGCTCAGAAACCCTAGTCTCTAGTTGAATTTCAGACTTTCCTTGGAGGCTTTGCGCTGCCCCTGCATGGGCCTGCATCACCCTCTCTAGGGATTGTGTCACACCCTCTGATGGCTATGCTGCCTCCACTGCGTCTCTGTTGCCCTTGCTCTACATTTTACTCTTGGTCCTCCTGACCAACCACTGCATCCGCCCCTCACTGCTTCTCTAAATCACTCAGATATGATCTTCGTTTGAGCACTGCTCCGTCAGAAGAATTCGATCTCTTAGATTCTGTGTGTGTGTTCTCCAATTGACCCCAAGCCCTTCCTTTATAATTTTCTCATTGACAAATCAACGGTTGTGATCTTATCAATAATCAATGGCTAAGATTAAAAGAAGCTTGATCCACGTCACTTAGAATGTTCTCATCACATGTGTAAATTAATTCACTTTAATTTTTTAAATTTCCCTAAGTTAGACTTAGGGTCCCCATTAAAAATTTAATTATTTGAATAAATTTTACACCAGATGGAATTTCTCCAAATGCTTTTCTGGGTCTTGGAGATCTCATGTGTTCTAGCCCCTCCACAAAGTTTTGGAGTTAGAGCACATCCGATGCTACCCCAAAATCTCAACACTCCCTCTTAGCGAGGAGTGTGCTCTAGCAATAGTTCCCCACTGAAGTGTCACCTTTATCTCTGGCATTAGTCTTTGTGCTGATGCTTGGACTGCTGACCTCCATCCACTGCGATGCTGCTCTCTGTACTACTTCCCATGTCACTACCAATGACACAGCCACATCTGTACTGCGTCTCCCACTCAAATTGTTGCATCATGCTGCCCATAGCAGCGCCATTGCTAACTGCTGCACTGCAACTCAGTTACTGAGAAGTAAGCAGCTAAAGGACCACCACCCAATCACCAGAAAAGTCATTCGGACTGCATCTCATCACTGAAGCACCCTCTGCTACTACGTTGCGCTGTCTCTCTGAAGCTCTGCGGTGTCTGCTGCACTGTACTATGTAAGCATTTCCTTTGCGCTACTGTCTCTCATCTGCGCTACTCCAAAATTCAAAGTTCAGCATCCCAACACTGCCTCTACTTCTCCATGATTTTCTGCACCCAATGCTCCAGTCATCCTATTATTTCCTTAAGGCTCTCATAGCTCATATGTGATCCAAGAGTTTGGGCAACTCAAGGATCCTACCTTCCCATCTGTCACTTCTCTACAGATCTATATCGCCCCACCTCTTCTCTCGAGAAATAAGCACTCATGGCCACATCATCCTCACTACCACTGTCCCCTCTAGTTGTTGCTGCCTTGGAATCTGAAGCTTCCTTGTCCTTCCTCTTAGGACAAGTGCTGGCGAAGTGTCCAATTTCTCCACATCTAAAGCACCAGACCTTGGATAGGTCCTTCTTCTTCCCTTGCTGCCACTGTCCCTTTGATGCTAGGGCTGCATCTCCCTCCTCCTCCTGTTGAAGGATAGCTCACATGTCACCCCAATTTGGGAGTTGTGCTCTGCCCAAGATGCTTTGGACAAAGGTCTCCCACTCATTAGTGACTGCATTCAAGGCAGTCCTCACAAAGATCCCTTCATCTGGAGTTTCCCTCATGGAAATCAATTGATCTCGGATCGTTTGCAATCTGAAGAGGAAGGGATCAATCTCCTCTCCCTTGTGCATTTGGAACATCCGCATTTGGTTCTCTAGAAGCATCTTTCGTTGGACGAAGTTGCCTTGATACAACGTGGTCAAAGATTTCAACATATCATGTGTCGTCCTCTTCTCGAAAACGTGTGGTACCACATGATCCTTCACCCCATCCATGATCAAGTGCTTTGCTCGCACTTGATTTTCGTTGAACTTATTTAGAGCGTTCACATTGGTGGGCACAACTAGGACATTTTTCACGTGGTATCTGATACTGTACTCCTTTAGGAATGTTAGGATTTTGGCCTTCCAAATCACAAAGTTAGACACACCGTCCAACCTATCCCGATCTCTCAGTCCGTATGGGGCCATCTTTGCTCAAACTGTCGAAATAGATACTCTTCTCCCTTATACTACTGCTGCAGTCAACAGAAGACCGGATCTAGGTTTCTTGGTGTTAGAAACCCTCTAGAGATACTGCTCCCTCTGACAACTGATTTCCCTCTCGAAAATCCTTCGCCAATTCTACTGAATCAACCCTCTACGATCACCCTCTTGATCGAATCTCAGAGCTTTAAAAATCCAGAAAACTAATTGGTAAGGAGGCTTTAAAAATCCACTTGTCATATTATTGCATATTTTATTTCAAATTTACACCAAAAATATCATTGTAATCTTCTAGAGTTACAAAATTGTAATATTCTTTTAATATGTTCTTACATACAGGGAATCAACAGGATTACTTTTATTTTCATAATATCAAATGTATGTTTGACAACACTATATCCCTGCTATCCACAACATCAACTATTTTTTGTTGAGCAACATATTCAACCACTTCCTTACCAATACAAGACATGTTGAATCCATATACATTTCCCAAAACGATAGACTAGTTCCACCTTTTCCAACACCAGCCACATACATCTTAGCTATGTTTGGAAGGATTTCTCCACCAAGTTTCAACCAATGATCATGAGCATAAATAACTAAGCTGAGCAATGATTCATAAAACATGCATTATCCCATCCACTCACTCACTATCCCATCTACACTTTGACTTTCAATTGCCATGCAGTTTTCAATATCTTTTATCATGTTGTGGACTACAGTAATAACTCCATGCGAGTTTTGATTTTTGGCATTTTCACTTTCTTCTTTGAGCATGTTATTTTGTTTTCCAGCTTGACAAGCTACAAATTCCATATTCTCAGTTGCTTCAACTGCAATTACCTTTACAGCTCCTACTTAAGATTATTTTACAACTCCTACCTAGCTAAGATTCTTTTACGACTCCTACCTAATGACCACCTCCAAATGTTTATTTTTCATTAATTTTGCGGGAGAGGGATTTTTTTGGTGTATTGAACGGGGAAAGGGGAAATAAGGGTATCATGGATGGGTAGAAGTGAGAGTTACTGAAATCTATAACCCTAACATTAGGGAATGATATGGAGCCTTATGACCTGAGGGCAGAGGGGCTAGTGGGCATAGAGAGAAGGCAATAAGAGCAATTAATAGGGGGACCCCCAATTGTTGTGATAAGGGGACTAGGGGCCCTATTATCACAACCCATAAGCCCTTAACCCATAACCACTAAATTCCCTATCCCCGTAACCCCCAAACCATAATCCTTTAACCCCTACACTTATAACTCATAACCCATTAAACCCTTGATCCCTTAAACCCTAAGCCACTAAATCCTTAACCCCTAACTGCTAACTTAGAATCCCTTAACCACCCTTAAAAGTCACGACAATGTAACTTTTGGAAGTATTTTTGGACAATCCCCTCCCCCCCCCACCCCTAAAAATGTCATTAGAATTAAACTTTTAGATGCGGTTATTAAGTGACCGCCTCCAAATGTCAAATTTTCATAAGTTGTATGAGTAGAAGTCCAGTGCCTAATCTGATACTACTCCATGATAAATTTGATTAGTTTGAACGTGAATTGCGTTTCATGGTCGGTAATGACCTCCCTTGGCACACCGAGCCTGGTAAAAATATCCTTATAAAGAAAATTGACAATTTCCTGTTCATTTGCTGGAGCTAGCACCTTGGCCTCGACCCATTTTGTAAAATCGCCAATGAACACTAGAATATATTTCTTCTTTCGGGACATTGGCGTGATCAGGTCTACAAAATCAAGGGCCCACCTTTTGAATGGTTTGACCGATACTTGGGGTTGTAACGACATTTTTTTCACTTGAACTAGCCTCCCCATCCTATAGTAGTTATCACATTGGCTGGTATGGGGGATGATTAATCAAAAGGGCTTAAAGTGCCATTACATGGGTCTTCATTTGATTCAATTCCATGTTGTGTATTTTTTTATTAAACAAATGGTACCCATGGTGAGGAGGTCTTTACCTTTTTAATTGCACGAAGAAAATGTCAAGGGAGAGGGTGCCATTAGGTTTTCCCATTGAACCCTAATTCGCCCAAATTCAAATTCACTCCTTCGTGTTCCATTGTATTTGATTCTTGGTTGTTTGCCCGAAGCACATGATATACATAAATGGAAGAGAATTAACTATTATATGATGAATAAGGAGTTTAAAATCACCAACAACAATCAAAGAAGAAAAATAATGTTCTTTTGTCAACATTAATCCTTCATTGAACCTCAATTCACCCAAATTCTAATTCACTCCTTCATTTTCCATTGCATCTGATTATTGGTTTTTTTCCCCGAGCACATGATATACATAAATGGAAGATAATCAACTACTATATGATGAATAAGGAGTTTAAAATCACCAAGAACAATCAAAGAATAAAAATGATGTTCTTTTGTCAACATTAATCCTTGAAGTAATGCATATGCTTCCACTTGATTGCTTGAGATTGATCCTATTCCCCATACATAAAACAATTCTATTTTTCCTTTGGGACAAAGGATAACCCCTTCTACTACATTATGTTTTCTAGTTTGTGACAATTTCTTCTCCATACTAGGTATAAAACACCTCACCATTTTTTTTAAAATGGTGGGAAAACTTATCACAACTCAATGGCCAAACCAAGAACAAGGACAATCATCACTGGTTGTTATCTGCTAATGCAGGTTGACTCATCACTATTATTCAAGTGAAACCACACCACCCTTAATTACCCGCTAGTGGTCCATAATGGGACAAACTTTTACTCTTGCGAGATGCCTCTAGGTCATGGGCCATTGACTTGTTTCCTTACATTTGAACAAGATGAGTATGATGCGCAACTAGCTCGTTCCAAACCCGATAAGAGGATTATGAGGCCCATGTATATAACTAGTCCTTGAATATTTATACGAATGTTTTGTTTCATTTCTTCTATCTTTGAAGGATATTGAAAATTTTCGAGCAGACATGGCTTCTCGAGCAGTGAAGAAGCATGCACGAACATCAACCCTCAAAATGGCATCGGTGAAAACCCCAAACAAGACCCTTAAGAGTGTCAAGAAGGCCTTGTTGATGAAGCCCGAGCCAAAATTTGTTGAAAATGTCGAGAAACTAAAAAACCAACTCTTGTGGAGGACATCAGAGTTGTCAAGGTTCCAGTAAAGAAATGGAAAAGCAAAAAAATTGGGAAGTTAAAAAAGCGATGCCAAAAATTTCGTCGCTCCTGAGAAGCCAACCCCTCTCAGTGAATTTGGGCCCAAAAAAGGTAGAGTTTTAGGTTCTATCTTATAAACATCTCAAGTTGTTTGGTAGGGTTTAAATTTGTGCGTATGAAATGATTAGGATATGTTAATTAGAATAATTTGAGGTTTAATATTTTGTCACCATGCTATTAATTGATTTTTGTTTTATTAAGAAAATGTATCATCTTCTTGTGTTTTAAATTTCTGTATATATAGAAAAATGATTAGCAACACTCTTGGTTTATAGGGTTACACAATTTTTGTGCTATTTTGATCTTGTGCCAAAGTTTGCGCAAATTATCTCTATCATGCACTAGGGTTCTTACATGGTCTTCTTGCAACTTGTATCGACTACCCTCTCGAATCCTGTAGACAAAACCACAACTAGGATATGGGCATATATTTTTGATGAGAGTGATCATCAAACTCAACAATATATCATAGGTTTATCAGTACTAAAACTGAAAGGAAATTTTTAGTTAATCTAGGTACATGTAAAACACCATTGAGCTCAAAGTTATCACCCAATGGCATTTGGAGTGAGATAGATCCCATTCTTGCTGTTACATATTTGAAATCATCATCAAACATCCACTAGTTGTATGCTTGCCTCATACTCTTGAAGTTTCCCAAAGGCCATATGTTTGGATGATCCACTATCCATGTACCATCTGACACCATCATGGAGAAGTATGTCACAAGCTTGAATGAAAGCTCATCCACTCTAACAAATACTATTTCTGTTGTTATTGCTCACCCTTCCCCTTCTTTTTAGGACACTAATAAGCATAATTGTCAAACTCTTGACACATGAAACACTTGATATGGCCCAAGCATTTCTTACCATTGATTAGAGGAACCTAGATTCTCTTTCTCTCCTGTTGACCTATACTAGGTCCCCTTTTTTTTCTGGCATTCAATATATTTATAGTGAGGGTTAGAATTCTTCTCTTTCGTTTCTATACCTTCAACTCACTCTAGTTTGTATTTTATTGGATAAAATCATGCCATAACTTCTCAAGAGTCAAAAGTGGAAAGCTTTCTCGGGCATAGGCACCTTAGACATAAGGTTTCCATGAAGATGAAAGCCCATTCAAGGTTGTGTACAGAATCTTCATATGCTTGATCTCTTTTCAAGTTGTTGCACATTGATCATAGAGTTTATTAATTTTTATCAAAGAAGTGGCTGCAGTATCTATTTTGTTGATTTATGTGGCTCTAAGCTTGATCCTTAGAAGCATATTTCAATTGATGTTCTCACCCCGATATATAGTGAAGATAGCATCAAACATCTCGTTACTGATGGTTTTACTGATAATGTGTGGGATCCTTCATGGAGTCCAGGATGACTTGCTTTGTTTTGGCCATCTTCTTTTTATTTTTTTGTCAACTTTATAGATTTGTAGGTCGTTCAACTTTGGTCTTTACAAATGCCAAAGATCATTATCCTGCAACAACATCTATATTTGCACTTTCATGGTATGAAATTGGAGGGACCTTATAATCTGTATTTGTATCTAATATTGAATTTAGTAAAAATAATACTCTTGGATTACACCGTTAGAAAAAATAGATCAAGTACCTAAAGACAAACTATCATAGGTCCATAGTTCTTTTCTCAAGCATGAATCCAAGGCATCCCACTGTTGAAACCTTCTGACAATTTCCTATCCCAAGTAGAAGTCTGGGGTTATTGGAAGGCTTCAACAAACATGCTCTTTAGCTATGAGAATTCCATTGGATTCGGAGGTATCTCACAAAATGTTTCCCTGAGACTATCAGTCTCTTCTCTTGTCTTTGTGTGGTCAGTCGCTTCTCTTGTCATTTTGTGGGTCACTCCTTTTAGCCCCAAGTACATCACAGTACTCCAGGTTCAAGGTGTAGGATAAAGAATACAGAGGAGTGGAATTTGTTCCATCTTTTTATGATTACATCCCTTAGGGTGCCAGACAAAAGTGGGCCCCACTCCTTAAGAAAATGTTGAATTCTTTCCAACAAAATGTTGACACCCTTCAAAATGTCACATCAATATCCCAAAGTAATAAAAAATCAACAAGTGGCTCCATTATGGAGAGAAAATATCGACTTGATCACATCAAGCCTCATGAAGAATGGTAATTCTAATCCAAATTGTCTTTTGAAGTTTGCCACTAAAGACTGAACCATGGAAGATAATTTTTTCCTCGTTTCTACTAATTTTTTAAACATGATATAGTCAAATTCAAATCTGGTTTCTCCAACCTTTAGAGTTGAAGATCAACAAATTGTCGGTATACTGCTTCAGCATGTTGGTGGGTAGCAATAAAAATTTGAATTTTTATTCCATTTTCACTCACAATTTTCATCCCTTGAACTTCAACAATGATATATTTCATAGGAAAATTTAACCTATGAAGCAAACAGGGTAAAAAAAATATGGTTTGTTACTTTGCGTGAGCATTTTCTTTGATCACCTGCATGACATTTGAAGGACCAATGATATTAATTGCTTCTGATTTTTTAGCACCCCAATCAATTGCCTTCTCCTCCCTTGCAGTTTCTATAGCCCTCAAGAAGTATGGACCTGCAGGAGATAGAGTCATATTGGTCTAACCATCAGAAATATAATGGAAAAGCCATTACAACTCCAACAAGTACCAATCAGTTATAGAATTCTCTGTAGCTAATCTCTACTTTAGAAAGAGTAGTGTGTAGTTTCTCGAAGTTTGGTCCCTTGTACCTCCTAGGTGCTTCATTGACCACCTTAAGAATGTCTTGAAAACACATTGACCACACTATATTGAAGGGTATACCACATGAAAATTCAAAGCAATTACAACTCCAACAAGCACGGATTGGTCTTAGAATTATCTCTATAGTGA
Source organism: Pinus albicaulis (assembly GCA_034641835.2). Taxonomy (NCBI): domain Eukaryota; kingdom Viridiplantae; phylum Streptophyta; class Pinopsida; order Pinales; family Pinaceae; genus Pinus; species Pinus albicaulis. The sequence goes on along the minus strand of CM076571.1, from coordinate 598,413,311 downwards.
ATCTCTCCTTTCATAAAATAGTAGTGAATACTTTCTCAAAGTTTGGCCCCTTGTAACCTATATTTTCTTAACCACCTTCAGCATGTATTGCCAATATTTTGACCACATTACATTGAAAGGTGTTCCATATGCAAATATGGCCCTGGAAACTCTATTTTCCGTCTCATCCTTTCACCAATATAACATTTTTTGCCAAGGGTCCACTATTAAGTCACTTGCAGGGATCTTCAACGGTTAAGGGAACATGTTATCCCTGTTTTGGGATTGCTTGCTTGCTTGGGGAACTTGGAAAAATAGGCTTCATCATGTTCCCTTTGAAATTAATTTCTTTTTAGGAGACAGCTTCACAAAACTAAACTCGTTCAAAGGGTGTTTTAAGAAAATGGATTTTAACTCTAGTGTAGGACACACTATAAGCCAACTTAATTGCTGCAATTCTGCAAGAATCTTCCACCAAAGGCTTATTTTCCTTCTTCCCTATCTTTTCCATATTGGTCTAACCATCAAAAATATAATGGAAAATCCATTACAACTCCAACAAGTACCAATCAATTCTAGAATTCTCTGTAGCTAATATCTACTTTAGAAAGAGTAGTGTGTAGTTTCTTGAAGTTTGGTCACTTGTACCTCCTAGGTGCTTAATTGACCACCTTAAGCATGTCTTGAAAACACATTGACCACAGAAATATTGTTCATATTGGTCTAACCATCAGAAATATAATGGACAAGCCATTACAACTCCAACAAGTACCAATCCGTTCTAGAATTCTCTGTAGCTAATCTCTACTTTAGAAAGAGTAGTGTGTAGTTTCTCGAAGTTTGGTCCCTTGTACCTCCTAGGTGCTTCATTGACCACCTTAAGAAAGTATTGAAAACACATTGACCACACTATATTGAAGGGTATACCACATGAAAATTCAAAGCCATTACAACTCCAACAAGCACAGATTGGTCTTAGAATTATCTCTACAGTGAATCTCTCCTTTCATAAAATAGTAGTGAATACTTTCTCAAAGTTTAGCCCCTTGTAACCCCTATTTTCTTAACCACCTTCAGCATGTATTTCCAATATTTTGACGACATTACATTGAAAGGTGTTCCTTATGCAAATATGGCCCTGGAAACTTTGTTTTCCGTCTCATCCTTTCACCAATATAACATTTTTTGCCAAGGATCCACTATTAAGTCACTTGCAGGGATCTTCAACGGTTAAGGGAACATGTTATCCCTATTTTGGGATTGCTTTCTTGCTTGGGGAACTTGGAAAAATAGGCTTCATCATGTTCCCTTTGAAATTAATTTCTTTTTAGGAGACAACTTCACAAAACTAAACTCATTCAAAGGGTGTTTTAAGAAAATGGATTTTAACTCTAGTGTAGGATACACTATAAGCCAACTTATTTGCTGCAATTCTGCAAGCGTCTTCCACCAAAGGATTATTTTCCTTCTTCCCTATCTTTGTCACATACTTCTATAGAGGGAAATCAACATGAGATTCTGAAAACTATTCAGCAAATCAGCAACATAAGTTGGGTGGAAAATCACAGAAAACATGCACTTAAACGAAATTAGCAAAATAGTTTTGGAAAATCACAGAACCAAAAGAACTACTTGGAGATGGAAAATATTCATTTAAACAAAAGAGGGAAGCCCTTGTCTTACACCATATGTAGCATCGATCTGAGCGCAAATGTTGTAGACCCACATCAAGGCTGATTTGTAACTAACATAACATATATGTGGGTTTGGTGATAGTGGTAGATTTTTCATTTTTAAGAGCCATGGAATGAATTATGAAGGATTCAGTTTTGAGACCATGCAGTCTTCTAAACAATTCCAGTAAGAACTAAATAGTGGATTATAAATTGCAAATAACCACAGTCCACAACCAAAAGAGAAACATGCATATACCACATGAAAACCACAACTACCAATAGAAGAAGTTATATATAGTTCTTCTGTTGTCCCATCCAATTTTGAAGACATCTTTTGGATGGAAATATCATTGATTTATGTAACATGTTATAATCCTTTCATCTTGCCTCGGAAGAACACCACAAAAGAGTTCTAATGAAGTAGTCTTACATAAACATTAGATAGAGACAATTTGCATTGAAAACTTTGGATGAAAATTCAAATAAATTATGTTATATCCTTTTCATAAAATCCTCTAACAGAACACCAACAGAGTTTGTAAGGAACTATTATTACACCAACATAAAGAAATGTGAACTATGGTACATCAACATATAGAAGCTGCCTGTAGTTCTTGAGTTGTTCCCTCTGATTCCTGAGTATTGAAGAAATATTGTAATGGAATCATCTTCAAGGAATCCTTCTTCATGCTTTTAATAACCTGAACAGAAGTTAAAGCTCTGGAAACTGTGGTTATGATAGGAATTTTATATGCTAATGCCATTCGTCTCAACTTCCACCCATCTATTTGATCTAATGCATATCCTGAATTTGCAATCACCAGTAACTGAATCTGACCATTTGCAATCATGTCATCTACATGTGGGTGCTCTTCATGGAGTTTCAAAACTCTTTCCATTGGAATTCCTTCCATTTTCAACAAAATGGTTGTGCTAGTTGTTGCAACAATTGTAAAACCAAGTTCAATGAATCTGTTTGCAATCGCTGGGAGTCTTGGTTTGGTGAAATCACTTAAACTTAAAAACACCGGGCCTACAAGAGGCAATTTTTGATTTTCTGCAATTTGTGCCTTGGAAAATGCCATAGGAAATTTAAATTCTATGCCCATCACTTCTCCAGTGCTTCGCATTTCAGGACCAAGAACCACATCACATCCTTGAAAATTTTCAGATGGAAGGACTGCTTCTTTGACAGATACATGACTTGGAATAACTTCCTGTATAAAACCAAAGTCTCGAAGAGATTTTACTGACATAAGAAGCACAACATACTTTGCTAAGGGGTGGCCAATTGCCTTTGAGACAAAAGTTATTGTTCGTGATGCTCTAGGATTTGCTTCAAGAAGGTAAACTTCACCAGCAGGTGTGATTGCATATTGTCAATTCATCAGTCCACAGATGCCAAGCCTCTTTGCCAATTTAGATGTCCATGATCTAATGACTGACAAGTATACAGGTGACATTGTTTCCTTAGGAATAGAACAAGTTGAATCACCAGAATGCACACCTACTTGCTCAATGTGCTCCATGATACCACTAATGACCACACTACCTTTAGAATCTGTCAAATAATCTACATCGATATCACAAGCATCTGCCAGGTACTTATCAACAAGTACTGGTCTTTCTGGGTCCACTTCTACTATAGTTTCTAAGTAATGCTTCTATTTGTCATCACTGTATACAATTTCCATTGCATGACCACCTAAAACATTAGAGGGCCTGACAAGAACAGGATAGCCAACCTTTCTTTCTATTGCCAATGCATCCTCATCACTCTTAGCAATACCACCTTGAGGTTGCTTGACTTTTAGCTCATCCAACATTACATTGAACTTCTCCCTATCTTCAGCAGCATCTATCGAAGCGAGAGAAGTCTCCCAAATTCGCAAAAGACCTTCCCCACTTGCACCCATGGGCTTAAACTCATCGAGGTATTGTTCTATGGGTAGAGCTAGATTCAAAGGTGTTTTCCCTCCAAATTGTACAATTATACCATCGGGCCTCTCTTTTTCAATGACATTCAAAACATCCTCTACTATAAGAGGCTCAAAGTATAGTCTAACACTAGTATCGTAATATGTAGAGACAGTCTCGGGGTTTGAATTCATCATGATGGTTTCATATCCTGCATCCTTCGAAGTGCAAGCAACCTTATAAAAATTCCATAGAGGTTAATAATTAGCCATTCAAATAGAGGAAAATACTCTAGCGAATAATGTAGATGAGTTCAGCCACAAAACCAATCGAGGTTTATCCCTCAGGTTATTTGAATACCCTCCTATTCTAGGGCTGAAATAATATCAAACAAAGGTTGTTCTTGTGTCTCAAATAAGCCAAAGAATAGCCATTAGGGTCGAGACTCAAATAGCCACAATTCTTAAGTGAATAGTGCTAAAGAATGTCCAAAAGAATCCATAGTCATTAGTCCTCAAATGTGCATGTAGTAGACCTTGGAACATTGTGTAATCGACCTCAGATTATCCTGAGAAAGGGTCAAAATTCAGCCTCTGAGGTTGCCTTAGATGACACAGATGCAAGCCTTAGAAAAACAAAAAAATTTACCTTAGAATTAACATGAATTCATCCTCTTCTCCTCTGAATCTCCATGCAAAAAAAAAACATAAAAACGAAACCTAAAATCACAAGTATAATGGCCTCTTTCTTATGTTTTGTGCTCTGCCCCAGGCTTCAAAAATTTAGAGAAAACAATCTACTTGCCAATTCTCTCTTTTGGAGAGCAGACACGTTTCTTTTGATAGTAGTCATGGATTTTTTGATATTATTGAGTACAAATGTGCCTCTGAAAATCATAATCAGTATGCCTTGCTCATGTATGTTATGGATGAGATTTCCTTAGAGAATATGATATGGATCTAGGTGATGGACAAATTGGAACCTTGTAGATGGCATGTGTACGCAAATGGCCACTAGCAACCTAAGTATGCATCTTACGTTGCAACCCAGAAACCTAGAAGCTGAACTTTATGAATTTATAAGATTTATAACCATCTACTAAGACTTGAAACATAAGATTTGAACTTTATCAATTTGACAAAACTTATAATATGACAGTCTTCTCTACATGGGCTACATGCTAGATGTCACCGTACACTACTTGAAGGTTGGAAGGACAAGTTTTTCGTTCACAGTTTTGTCTATACCTGATTTTTTCTTATCCATTTTCTTCTCTTTGTAGTTTGATCTAATTTTAAATTTAAAGTGTTGTACTTAACAAATATGCAAACTCTCTTTAACATGCCCCTTTTGAGAAGTTTTTTTTTGTAAACCAATCATGCACTGATATGGAAATTGGAACTGATAATACGCTTCCCTATCTTTCTTGTAAATATTAGTTAGGGATCAACCATAGGATAGTTGTTTCTTGCTGGTAAAAAGGTATTGAGTTTGAAGGCACAACTCTGAACTTAAAACACCCTTAATTGTAAATTTTTGGCTTTAATGGGTACCTTATGCCCTATTATTAAGGTGTTGCAAATTATGATAGAAATTATGATTATGGGTTTAGTTAATTCTCTGGTTGTCTCATAGTGGTTTTTTCTCAGACACCACATATTCATTCATTCCAAAAACTAGGAACAGGATTTCGAATGCATCATAGTTTAGAGTATGAATATTATACTTGATTGTTTTAGTTAACTGGTTCTTGTCATACGGTGATGTTTCCTCAAACACCATTTATTCATTCATTCCAAATAGGAATGGGATTTTGAATGCATATTAGGTCAGCTCACCTTGTTCAGCCATTAGATGATCCTAAATTCTTGGTCAATTGGATATGTTAATTTTCTTTTCAATTGGTGTTGTTGGGGAGGTTAAATGGGATGACTAGAAAATTTGTTTGAAAAGACTGTAGTGTGAAGAGTAATGGGCGATAGTGATGTTGGACACCTTAATCCCCATAAAAAATTCTGGTAGAATAATCACCGCTAGAGAAGCCAACATCACTAGAGGTTTGTTCTATCACTGTCATGCTGATAAAGGGTTTGGCTTATTATTTTGTAGCTTCTAGTGGGTAGTATTTTTGTTTTTGGGATATCAATCTGCCATTTGCTGAAATAAGCCATTCTAGAATTTGATACCTCCATGTAGACAAATCTTAGTTATGCATTCCTAGTAATCCATCTTCTTATGTTTGTAAATATGTCTTTCTTGTTTCCTCGGTGGAAATATTTGCTTCTGTATTTACATTAGTTCATGACATGGGTTTTATATCTAGAATTTTTCGCTTCCATGACATTTCATTCTTTCATCTTTAGAAATTGAAGTCCCAGTATTTTGCTATTTGTGTAAATAGGTAGTTATGGATTTTGCTACCTCCCAGTAATCTTTCAATTTCTTTCATATGTATTCACAATAGTAATATTTTCTTGTCTCATCGGTTATTGTAGCATATGCATAGATTAATAGAAGACTAAGATTTAGTGAATGTTTTCAGTTATAATGGTTGTTAAACTGTACGATTTAAATTGGAAATGGTAACTAACTTTTGTTTTTGTAAAAGAGTTTTTAGTCTTCTTTATCTTTGTAAATGTGTTTCTCTTGTTTCACAATAGGAGCAGTTGCTTTTAATATTTTTCTAGTTCGTTTGAGCAAGGGCATCCATGGTTTTGTGAAATTCCCCATTTCTAACGCTTATGCATCTCTGGACCTTACAAATATAATTGGAGACATATATGGAGCTGGATTTAAAGATTTTATGGTGCCAAGCTAGATTTATTAAGCTATGATGTAATCATCAGCCTCTATGCATCCATGGTTTTTTGAAATTCCCCATTTCTAGCGCTTATGCATCTTTGGACCTTACAAATATAATTGGAGATATATATGGAGTTGGAGTTAAAGAGTTTATGGTGCCAAGGTAGATTTATTAAGTTGTGATATAATCATCAACCTCTATCTTTTGAATTTACGTGCCACGGCTTATGTGATTGTCATCGAATGTTTTGTTTGTAAGCCTGTAAGTATAACATTATGTCTTTTCTTGGACAAGGAAAATACTCAAATTTGTTTTACATTGTGATCTCCTTCTTGCATATGCCTATAAGCTAGTATTGTTTACTATCACTCTTAAAGTGGGGCTACATATGATGTCATAGTTCAGTACATTTTTGTAGGTTTAAACTCTACATAAACTGCCAAGAAGAAAACAAAATTTGCATTAGCACATGCTTCAACTACACTTATCTTCCTCCTTTGTTGGTGGCTAATTGAGATCTGAACCAAACACTGTCCATTTTGTCTCCAATTCTCATGACTATATTCATTATTTTGGTGTTCAGAAGTTGGACCTGCTCCTGTAGCCCCACTAACTGACTGCAAAGAGCCTCAAATTCATTTTGTTGCATGGCGAAATTGGCTTTCAAAGCCTGTGACCACCTCCAATTCTTGTACAGTTGTCATCATTTGCTCTCTGAGCTTCAAATTAATCACTATAAAGTATACTTGGAGTACATCCAATTTCTTCATTAGCAAATTTACCTTCTCATTGCAGCTGCAATTAAAGTGCCATGCACAACTATTGGTGTTTTCTGTTCCAGCTTGGCCTCCCCACATTGTATTCAACTTTTCATTGCCGTGCCACACCAAATCACTTACCCTCTGTTTACTCCATGACCAACATATACAATTACTTGCTCCCCAAACCAACGTGAAAAGCTTAGTGATTCTCAATCTAGGGACACATAATACCTCCATATTGACTTTTGCTCTTGCACTTATTTGCAAAATTCTTGCACAATTGAGTCATACCAATCTGCAAACTAGAGACTATATTTGCACCAATAACTATCAAGCATAGGGGAAGTACATTCCTAGGCTCACTTGTGGCAAATTTCTTTCCAGGATGTTGCTTACGAGGTTGAGCCCCCAGTCACTGTTGTGAATTAGCTCTCCACATATTGCCAACAGAGTAGTAGTTAGGAACTGGTCGACCTCCAACCAAAGCCTGTTGCATTTAGACATTTTTCCAATTGCTAGCTCATGACAGGAGGCTGAATTAACATTGAATTTGCGGCTTTAATTTAATTTATTGAAAGTTATAGAATTTCCAATCTATAAAGGTTTCAAGATATAATTTTTAAAAGTCTAATTTAAAGGGTGCTAGCTCAATGGAAGAGCACTTGCTTTACAAGCAGGAGGTTGGTGGTTGGATTCCATCGTGCCCTGATATTCATATGGAATGGCGACGATCAATTTTTGGTGACGAAGGCCCTTTTGACCATCACCGATGAGTTTATGATGACATTTTTCGACCCTCACCAAAATATGAAATGGTGATGGCCAACGAATGCCACCGTATATATGCATCAATAGTGACGACCATGAAAGAATCATTGTTGTTGGTATGAAATGGTGAGGGTCATTGTTTGTCATTATAGTCATTATTCGTGATGGACTTTGATGTCACCAATGAACTTATCATGACACTTTTTGACCCTCACCAAATATGAAATGGTGACGATCAACGAACGTCATCATATATATGCACCAATAGTGATGGCCATGAAAGGTCCCTCACAAAAAGTCGTTGTTGTTCATATGAAATGGTGACGGTCACTATCCGTCATTATAATCAATATTCGTGACAGACCTTGAATGTCACCACAACACATACTTTCAGCGACGCCACCTTTGGTGATGTTCAATGTTTTGGTGATGGAGGCTATTTTCCGTCACCATTTCTCATATGAAATGGTGATGGTCACTATCTGTCATTATAAATCATTATTGGTGACGGACCTTGAATGTCACCACAACACCTATACTTTCGGCGACGCCACCTTTGGTGACGTTCAATTTTTGATGACGGAGGCTCTTTTGACCGTCACCAATGAGCTTATGGTGACATTTTTCACCCCTCACCAATGTCTCTTTTTCTTGTAGTGTATGATCCCAAATCCCTTGGAAAAAACTAAGCAGCGAAGCAGAGATCCTCCTTCACCAGTTCCAAATTCGGGTCTTGCAATCAAACAAAGCACTCGTGTAATCTCTACAACAACATACATTTTATTAAATTAAACCAACATATGATGAACATAAAACAACACAGATATAAGCCATTCATATCATGCTATATTAACAATTGGAAAACAATGACAATATCAAAGCATAGAATGGACAAAACAGATACAGTTCTATTGATTTATAAAGAGGAGGATTACAACTGTTGGTTGGACCAAACTCTCCTCAGTCTTCCAATATCTCTCTCTCTTTCCTTGTATGTGATGGTGATCAAGGTGGTAAGCTCTCAATGTCACTTCACTGACCCTCAACTACCATATAGTAACAATTTAACTCTGCTCCACATGTATTCAAAAAACCTTCGACCTTGGACTAGTAACCCACAACTCCATTTTATAGGAGATGGAGAGGGGAGATCTTGCCCAACTCTTTCAACTAGTTTGAAAAGGAAAAAACCAAGATGTTTCCTTAGCTTTATATGATTTTGCCTTCCTTGAGAGTCTAGTTGCTTTTGGTAAGGCCTAACAAGAGGTTAGTTCCTTTTAGTTTCTATTTTGTACTGACTCTCCATGAGAAAAATCTGGGTTTGCCAATCATTATCCGCAGGATTTTTCCTGTTTCATGTTTAAACATGGGTAACGCTACCCTCTAGGCCAACTAGAGCATTTCCCTAGTCAATAACGCGACCTTTACATGGCTTAGAAGCGTTATAACGCAGCTTAGCAACTCCTGGGGTGCGTTACATTGGTAGAAATAGGTTTTGTCTAGGTCACTTTCTTTCTTCCATATTACCTTGTCCTCTGAGTTGATGAGGAGGTCATTTGTCTTGTAACAGCCCCGAAACTTCTTTAGGGCACAATGGGAGGGGTCCCTCAGCTTGCATGTAGTCTTCCAGTAGAGGGCACTGATCCTTGGTGTGGCCAGACACCCTGCATCATATGCACCATACGTCTGGGCTAGCTTCTTTTCTTCGTTCCTTTCATAGATTCTGGATTTTAAGGTGAATTGCCTCCAATTGTCCCTAGATCTGTTGTACCCCAAACTGGGCATTGTCTCTAGGTGCAACTTCCAGTTTCATAGCAATATCAAAGGCTTTCTCTTGCGTCTCAATCACCTACTGACCCATAGGTCCGCGCAGGTGAGGTAGCAGCATAGCAATAAACCATTCCTTGTGTTGCCTATCATCATACTGAAACTCCCTATCTTTGATAACCTTCTTTAACCACTGATCAACTTCCCATACAGACTCAGTAGGTCCCTATCTAAAGTATTTTAGGTCAGTTACTAGTTGCGAGTATGACTTAGGATTATAGAATTTATTTTTTAAATCTGTCTTAATCTCTTGAATAGATGGATCCGCATGCTGGCCTATGTACCCCATATACCAGTCCAAGGCGCTTCCTTCAAAGGTGAGGGATAGCTACGCTCTCTTTACAGCATAGGTAGCCACATTTTGTGCAATCCATACTGATTCTGCTACAAACCAAAATCGTTCCATATCTTCATCCCCTACCTGCTTGAAGGTGGGTAGCTTCATGTGTGCAGCCATATCTTCTTCTGGTGGTGGCGGAGGTGTGGGTGAGTTCTTACCCTTATGCTGACTTGAAGGTGGTGTAGCTGGAGGACTATTTACTGCGTGCACAGTCGACTCTCTTAATGGACTGTAGATGAATATATCCCCTTCTCGATTGGTTTGGTATTACTTACCACTTCCTGTTGTCTTTTCACTTTGACCAGAGGTCATTCATTCGGTGTGGCTGCACAGAACGCCTTTTTTGTACAGTAATATTTTAATTAGCAATGGAAATTTTTGCAAGAACTTACCTCTGAAACCTTTGAAGCACCTCCGCTCTACCTCAGAATAGGATAGGAACTGATCAACCATGAATTCTGTTACAAATCCCCCTAACACACTATCCACCCAATGATCTTCCGTGTGAGTGATCTTATTTTCAGTATTTTCCAATTGTTGAATCAATTCCGGCATCCACTACGTAACCTGATCGTCCTTCTAACACGTCTAAAATTCTACGAGCCTTGCTAACCACTCTTAAAGCTTGTGCGAAAAATTTACAAAGAAAATTTCATAAACTTCAGTGAATATGTACTTATTCTCCCACTTCTCAACTATTAGCTTCATGTTGTGATTCTCTCTTACAAAAAATTCCTGAATCTGTCTTTCAAACTAGTCTTTGATTTCCAGTTTCTCAGGTCTCCAACAGCCGCGTGGCCTTACCCGATCTCTCTATCAAAATTTTCCCGGTCTCGGAAATGGAACTATTTTTTTTCTTGAGGGGTCCTGACCCAGGTTTGGAGGTTAAGGTTTGCCAACAAACCCCTATACTACTGGCCCTTTCGGCAATGACCTACTTGCACAAGCCAAGGTCTCACCCGAAGTAGTATGGGACGGTGTTGAAACTAGGTTTCTACACCCTAGGAGAGAGTAGGTAATTTAAGGTAGATTTATGTTGTAGCTTAGTAGGTTTGCATAGAATGAGTCGATTTGCAACTCTTTTAACAGTATAATCAGCACATAACCATAGCAAAGCTATTCTTACTAACATATCTAATCAATACATTCGCATCCGCGTGCGCATTAGCGAACAACATCATAGAACATTATAATGACACTCAATTCCAGATCACAGATACATTTACAGCTTAAGTAAATATCACAGATGTGCTTCAATAGTAAACACAATCAATCCAGATAACACACTTCAAATATATTTCGCATTCATTAGCATCAAAAATCTACTTACAACCCAAACATAGCCCACGCACATAGCTTAGCGGGGTCCGTACACAACAAGACTGAGGATCTCCGTGCACAGCCAACAGGATTCCTTACCCAAAATAACCCAGACAGATCTTAACAATTCACACGTAGCATCAATATTATGGCTTTCTACTTACTAGATCCAACTATCTATCTATTTATAATATCGTAGCCTTCGATATCCTTTGGTCCACAAACCATGGTTTTTGGACCCTAGAGCTACCCTTTAACCCATTACAAAACATTAGGGGCTTTGACCCACCCCAAAACCCATATAGAGGATAGACTATTACAAAATTATACAAAACACAAGTTAGGGAACCCTGTTCCAACAAAACATTTCATAAGAAATACCTTATTTGAGGCCGAGGGTTTTTCATGAAGTTTCGCCAATATCGTAATTAAACCCTCTGTTATTGTTTCATTCAAAATATTGAAGGCTACCAACACTACAAGGCATATTTGTATTTTTCCAAATGCCTTTCTATCGAGAATCTCCCATTCTGTGTCTGTCATACTCGATGAATTCTTTGTTTTTCAACTCAATGGTAGGTACAAATATTTATGACACATATAATATTCCATCTACATCTTCCACAATGGGTAGTTTTTTCCATTAAAATTTTCAACCCTAAGCCTACCATCTTCTGCCATTGCTCCCACTCAAACCAGGAACCCTTCTTTCCTACAAGTTTATCAGCCAAATAGACCTTCGGCTCTCATACTTGTTGTAAGAAAATTCTATATTACAAAGCAATGGAACGCATAAAATATGTGGAAACACAAAACACATAAATAATGTATAAAACAAGAGAGACACAGATATATGTGATTCACCCAAGTCGGGCTACGTCCACAGAAACAACTAGTCCTTCCTTTATATTATCTAGAAAACTGAAGAGACACAACCTACAATAGGTCTGCTATAATATCATCAACTCTCTCACAAAACCCCCCTTGCTATTTCTCACTCATATTATACACACAATACATAGACGCAATACAATACCCTCATACAATAGAGGGGTTTCCTTATGGGGTAAAAAATCATAAATTAAACATAAATTTTACTGTCAGATCATTCACCTATTTAATAGCCCAGATTGATTACGAAATTACAATATTTTACAAGGGAATTTTACATGTGTTTTTAGCTTCAGGGGTGTTTTCAAACCCTCATCAGGGGGCCCAAAAGACTGCCAGTTTCCCCCTGGACCTCCTTGACGGTGATTAAATGACGGGCGGCGTTGCTGCCCCATTAAGAACATCGGTCCAATACAACAATACATTTAAACAAAGAAGATAATTAGGCTCCACACCCAACAAACTTTACTTAGGAGGTTGGGTCATGTCATAGTATCCCTCAACTCATGTTGTTGTCAAGATAAGTCCCCTTTGTAGAAAAAAGCGATCTCTCTAGCCCTAGAGTGGGTCTAGAAACACTAGATTCTTTCTAACATAAGCTTTCTTAAATAATTCTTACAATGCAAAGAGGAAAGAGACATAAATACCTTTTTCCAATCGATATCCTTGGATCCATTGATGGTGAACTCGATCCACGATCCTTGTAGGTTCGGTTCCTACTAGTTATGGCACACAAATACCTGTATATGATCGGGAGATAATAGAAAATGTGATACAATATATAATAAACATAAGCACTAGCTATCTAGCAGATCAAGGAGTACCAAAATATTTGCATAAACATGTAGACAAATATGTAATATCCCAAAATTGGGAGAGCAACAATAAAAGACATAAAACTGGAAATATGCAGAAATATCAATAGATCAAAGCATGAGACCACCATAGGTCCATTCCATTTTTATTATAAAAACAAAAATAGGTACAAATAATTTAGGAAAAGATCATTCAAGTTGGGAAAACAAGCCTCCCATGAAAGCATACACATAGATCTGAAATGTTGTTAATACATGAAATACATGAATGTAGAAACTGTGCTATCTGTGAGAGAATAGCAGTTGAAAGATAGAAAAATATATTTCTGTTGATACAATGATCCAAAAGTGCTAAGACTAGAGATCCATGCTCCCAAATAGAATTCCAAGATAACCCAGGAAAGGTCTCTGGAAATACACACTATACAAAAATAACACTTTTGGTCATAGGGCTTAATAATATCTGAAACTGAATCACTGATAGGATGTGGATGATATTAAATATTCAATGGTTTATCCTCCTCCAATAGATCTCCTAAATGAAGGTTTGATCCCCTCAAAGGAAACACAACTTCAACTAGGGCAACAAACCCACTGCTCCAACTACTCTCTAAAATAATGCAGTCCTTAAGGGAAACTGTGTTGTAGCTTATGGTAGCTACTTAGCCTCCTACCAAATATGGAAATGATGGTCCAAATAATTCCTCACAAGCCTCCTGGATGAAAATATGATCCCTCCAATGGAAAAATAACTCATAAATGGGGTTTTACAACCCTCCACTGCTACACCCCTACAACACAACATAGATCTGGAATAGAATGTGCTGTAGAAGAAAGATGAAGCTTGGCCAAATTCCAGATAGTGGTAATGCAGGTTAAGATAACCTCTCCTGAGTAGGAAATCTAAGTCCCCCAAGGATGAGGGTGGGGTTTCCACTCGGAAACACCCTTATTCTTAATAGCAATGCAGACCCTTCTAAACATCAAAAGCATGCATAGAAATGTCACATGAAAAATCTAGATCTAAAAATATCAAAATCAATAATACAAATACATGCCTTCCAGTGCTACCATCCTCTTCCTTTTATGCTTGGTGAGCATCCTCACCCTGCGACCCACTCATTAAAGGAGTCACTCTCATGCATACACTCCTCCTTAATGACTGTGTTGTCCTCCAATAAACCTCCACTAGCTCCATAACAATGTTGTTTATTTGGTAAACATTGACCTAGTCCACATGCTCTAGCCCCTGTTCACACCTTAGGGTGCTTTATTAAGCTGAAATGATGATCCACTTTCACATGAGAAGCAGTTTTATTCTTCATAAAGAGATTATGGGTCTCCCTACCCACTTATTCACCCATCTAAGTGACAAAAAAAAACTTTAATATTCCAATTAGCTGCAAGCTAATTTTGGAATATTACAAAATATAGAAAGAAAACATCAGATTTTATTATTGAAATTTTACAAAAGGAGAGCTTAGAACCAGGCCTTGATGTTGGAGGCATTCTTAGGTTAAAATTTGAGTCCTTCACCTAGCTCAAAAGTGCTGCTTCTCCTATGCACTTAGGCTTAATCACCATTCTAGCATGCAAAGGGATGAGAGTTTAGATGAGTCTGACAATGATCAACCAATATCTAAACTTGGGGGATGAGGGATGTGAATTTATAACAAGGATAAGGAGGTTGGGAGCCCATGAAAGGAGGAGGAAGGCCCACTTTCCAAGGGATGATCCCCCATGGATGATATCAATTCTCTAAAATGAGAGAGATCAACCTTATCATCCTTGTTCAACAACCAACTCGCCACTATTGAGCTTTTAGAGGTTGAAGCTTCTCCTCAATTTGAGGAAGAATTGCCAGAAGGGGATCAACACAGTTTTCCAAGAAATTAGGGCACTGACAACGCTGAGCCAGAACTGGGAAAAGGACATCAGCATGTTCATGGCACCAGGAAGGGCACTGAGCTAATAAATTAGTAATTTGACCAACTTTCTTGAGTAATCTTTCAAGGAAGTATTCTTTGGATCTTCGAGGGGATATGTTAGCATATTTATTGATGATGGAAACATTGCACAGGATTCTTCACGAGGCATTTCAGGATCAGGGACAGGAAAATGAGCATTGTGACAAATTATTGTGTAACATATGCTCCCTAAAGCATGAAGGAAGAACAAGGAGTGATGGATAAAATGATTTATGAACCAAGGAAAAGAACACAGGCCACCTTTGAAGAACCTACCAAATCAAACAATATTTACAATATATGAAATATATGGTATAAATATTCCTAACCACATAATGTTGCTATAGGCATCAAATGACACGTGAGCCCATTTTATGGTCGCAGCCATCTTTCTAAAAGATATCATATAAATGGATCCACTATATGGACACAACCATCTGTATAGATAGGATCATGTATACAATCATGAATGCTCAATAAATCCTCACAACTAGGACCAAAAATGAGATGTGACCCCGGGTCTTCACTACAATCTCAATCAACCCATTGTATAAGTATATCCATGTGAATAAATGTGTTGGTGTCGAACATGGTAGAAACCACCTGATTACCGGTCAATGATGAAGAACCGTTAATAGGCATGAGAGAGACCACCAATAATGATGATGGACCTCAAGGTACAAAAACACAATCTACAAGTGTGAATAGATGTGTTGAAGTCGAACACTTTTAGAATCATTCGATCGAAGGCAAATGATGTGAACATGTAATTGAACACGAAGAACTTGCCATTGAGGCATGTAAGCTCCAAGGTACTCAAAGAAGTTTCTAAATCATCTTCCCATATGATGAGCCGAAGTCGACAGGAAGTGATCCATCGAAGGAGTACCATAATGATTCCCACACCATTGACATGAAACAACATGTATCTTAAGATGATAGGAGTGATTCAGGATTGTAATAGAGGAGGTCCGATATGCAGAATGTATTCAACAAAAAGGACTTCTCTTGAACATATTGGTGACATGACTCTAGAGTGTGGTAACATTAGACTCAAATAGGATCAGAGGTAACGTTGTTGAAGTTGGTAATCAGAGGAAAATAGATTTCCCAAACCCATGGAGGCAAAGTGACGAATGTAGGATGTCCCCAAACCGACACAAATTGCAGATGAGTGTCATGTTCAAGAGCTACAAGCTGCCCAAAATACACATAGGATGTTCACTATCAATTTTCCCCCATTATTTCTAACGATTACCTCTTTATTTTTTATAGCTAGCATGAAGAGGATAACATATGCTGAGCATGTAAGTTTATTCTTTGAATGAATCCATCCTAGTAAGTTTAACGAGTCTTAGGAAGGAGGAAATCGGTCTCGTCATGGTGAAAATCCTTTCGTCTTTTAATTTTTAACGAGTGAAATTAAAGGATAATTCGATAAATTTTCATGTTTAGGGAGTTTTAAAAGAAACGAAAATAAAACTCCATCATGTCCATTTTCGTAAGTTGTCTCTCAAATCCAAAAAGGTAGAAAAATATGTCTAAGAGAACCTCTTGACCATGTTCGATCAAGGTATTCCTTTTTCATAAATAGTAAACCTAAGCCCGTAAAAGGGGTAGACATATACTGATATCACATCAATTCATTCACTTTAATGAGTTCAAAATTCCAGGTACTCGACAATATTTTAATTTTTCGAGAGTTAGAAAAGAGCTAAAAGTTGACTCCACTTGGAGGAACGAGTGGGATAAAGAGTAGAAACTAGTTCTAGTGATGGTGGAACTCCTCAAACCATGTAAAGGTCAATAGGTTGGTTAACAAGATCACTCATCACAATGGTTCCCTAGGAAAGGGTAAAAACCAAGTGAAAGCATACAATCAGCCAAGTTGATGGTGACGATGGAATGAGAAAACCAAGGTTCATCTAGAACAAGAGGCAGATAAAAGGGAAATCACGAGAGGTAGAATGAGGATATGTTAGCACTAGGCATACATGATGGACATGGATAGTATATGATGAACATGTAAGTTCATTGTTCAAATGAATCCATCCTAGTAAGTTAAATGAGCCCTAGGAAGGAGGAACTCAATCTCGTCATGGTGACAAACCTTCCTTTATTGAATATTTAACAAGTCTAATGAAAGTATAAATAGATAACTTTTCATGTCTAGGGAGTTTGAAAAGAAACAAAAATAAAACTCCCTCATGTCCCTTTTCGCAAGTCATCTCTCGAATCCAAAAAGGTAGAAAACTATGTCTCAGATAACCTCTTGACCATGTTTGATCAAGGTATTCCTTTTTCATAAATAGTAAACCTTAGCTCGAAAAATGGGTAAAAATATACTGAGATCAAGTCAATTCATTCAATTTAACGAATTTTAAATGACAAGTACTCGGCAATATTTTCATTTTTCGAGAGTAAAAAAAGAGCTGAAAGTTGGCTCCACCTAGAGGAATGAGTGGGATAAAGGGTAACAACTGGTTCCAGTGATGGTGGAACTAATCAAATCATTTAAAGGTCAAGAGGATGGTTAACAAGACCACTCATCTCCTAAATGTGGGTGATTTATGAGGGCTCCATGGTGATGGGCTGCTGGGTTGGCGTGTGGCATGGCCACATGGCCACCCACAAGCTTCATCGACGAGAATTTAAGTGCTCTAGCCGTCACCCTGATCAACATTTAGTTCATTGCAGAAGTCGAGGCTACTACCTCTGCCTCAAAATGGAGACCCTTTCTCTCCTGCTTGGTTATGATTTTCGACCACCTGGTTCTATGCCTCCCCTGTCTCATCCTTTGCGAAGCTACTGCCCCCGTGAAGTCGCGGAGTCGAGCTCCCGCACGCCAACAGGGAGACGGTGTAGCCTTCATTGTTGTATTTAATTCCTCCCTGGCCATCACTACTCACAGAGCATCCTCTGTCACTTGAACTTCTTAGCTGCCTCTAGTCTCACCACCACCTCTGAGCTTCCATCTCTGTGGCACCACCGACCTACTTCCTCTTCGGCCCAGAGCACCCTCCACCCTTACTATGCCACTATGCCTCGTCTCAGGCATCGAATGCGATGTAGGCGTGGCAGCAGTAGAGGTCGTGCTACTCATCTGTTGCTCTCTTCCCGCTCCGATACTTCATCCTCTTCCCTGGAGCACTCCTTGTGCTGATATCCCACCACTCGCAGTGGTCATGACTACTTGGCTAGTCAGCCCCATCATTCAGCTCATCCTTCTGCCACAACGACCTTTTCGCCACCTCTGCCTTGTCTGGACTCCTCTGTCACCCCCAGACCTCTAACTCTACTCAATTACACTTCCAATGCTCCTTAGACCATCCCCGTGTCGTCACCACCATTTTGGTTTCCTTTAGGGATGAGCCCGCTGAGGTTTCCAGCCTTGGTCCGCCCAATTTGCAAAATCTCTCACGCCGTGACTTCGACTCCACTGTGGATGTCAAGGGTGACCCTAACGCTGACAAGCAAAATTCACGCTCGGCCAGCAGCATTGGCTCTGGAAATAGCAAGGATGACAAGAAGAAGAAAAAACAAGCCATGGGAAAAGATGGTGAGACCATGGAGCCTCAACACGCAGCACTTGCCACCCAGGATTTGCAAGCCACCGATGCTGACGAATACAGGTGTTTCATTTTAGAAGAGACTCCTTCTACGCCCCATGACACCTAGGCTCCCAGGTTTTTTATGATTTATTGCTTTCAGTATCTATGTTTGGCACAATAAGTTTTGTCTGTATAACGTTTGTTTCCTCACACGAGGTAGAGAACCAAACTCTCTTTGGACTAGTTTCCCATGCATGGGAAATCCCATTATTGTTGTTTTTCTATGAATTATGTCGTTGATTCAGGCTTGAGATGCAGAGGCCTGTGCCTCCATGTACATTATTTTTCACTAATATAATTTAATCTTACTTAGAAAAAAAAAACAAGACCACTCATCGCAGCGGTTCCGTAGCAAAGGGTAAAAACCAAGTGAAAGCGTATGCCCAACCCAAGTTGATGGTGACAAAGGAATGATAAAACTAAGGTTCATATATCAGAAGAGGCAGATAAAAGGGAAATAACGAGAGGTAGAATGAGGATGGTTTCATTTTTACACAATCTTGAAAACATGGGAAAATATTCTTGGAATTGGTTTCATCTTTACATAAGATTGAAACAGAGACAAACTATGCTTGGAATTGCTTTCATTTTTACAGAAGCTTGAAACAGAGAAAAAATATGCTTGGAATTGGTTTCAATTTTACACAAGCTTGAAATAGAGACACACTATGTTTGGAATCAGTTTGCATGCCCCCAACATAATGATGAAATTCTAGGTACATGCCCCCCAATATTCAGTTCATTCACCAAAGTAGACTACAGGTTACTAACAGGTGGATGCAATGAAGGTTCATTTATGAGATCAAGTCAAAGACTCGACTGGGATTTTATGAGATATAATCAAAGACTCGAATTGAAAGGAGATTTGTTTAGTTTTTTAATGAGGTTGACACAGTAAAAGAAATATCCCCATGACATTGTGTTTAATTTTTTAATGCTCTTGACACAAGAAAATGAACTTTTCTCTAAAGAGCTTGATTCATTTTTTAAGGATCTTGACACAAGAAAAAAAACTATGCTTTGTCACCTGATCATGGTCCATAAAAGGTCATGGCTTCCAAGAGGTTCTCATTAGATGGGAGAACAACACTCTGGAAATCAATGTCCAATACCCCTAGTACATGGTGCACTATATCATTGAATGGATCATCAATAGACATGGGCATGGAATATGTTACCACATAATTAACTTGTGGAAGGAAAGTTACCACAGGAATGTAAGAACCATTAAGGGATGATGGTTGAGTGGGAGCCAGATTAGGACCAATGAATGACATTTGATCAATGGTCACAATGCTTCCTTCATGTGGGAAATAGATCACGCGAAAGGGAAAAGAGACAAGAGTTCCCATGACATAAGTATAGTCACGTCCAAGGAGTAAATTAAAATCTAAGGGGCCTTGGACAACCATCATGCCTATATAGACAGTATTTCCTCCCAAGGTAATAGGAAACTTAGGAAGGATCCCTAATGGTCGATTGCTCCCTATGTTAAACACTAACATATTCTAGGTAACAGGCAGAAGTTGCAGAGAACTGAAAGCTTTCCAAATAGTTGAATACAGAATAATAACATATGTGCCTTCATCTATTATAGTGCCAGGTGTTGATCATAACTGGCTTCCTATAAAAATTCCACAGGAAAACTGGCTTATAATCCTGCAAATCCCCTCTTCCATCCTTGAAAAATCATTTCTACGACTATCATGGCCTTTCCGCCCTCAAATTACATTATCAAAAGCCACAGATCGTGAAGTTGAAAAGCTCACAGGCCTAGCCCCTTATGCTAAGCCTCTGCTCCTTTCCTCCACATGACCAAAAGCCAGCACTGAGAGCAAAGGCACTAGGCTCTTATCAAAGAATATCGGGCACGTTTTGAGCCGTCCGATCAGACCATAGATCAATGTACCTCAGCCCTCCCGCCGTTGTGGTCCCTTGCGCCCAAAACACTGTTCAAAACTAGTGGTTTATATCGCACCGCCTTTCGGAGGTAGGCGGTAATTATCCATAGGCCAGCGATTCCATTCAACGCCTGCCACGTGTCCCTACGTATGGCCCAAATACTGCTCTCCATCGCGCATTATCATTTGGACAAAGACGCGCAGCGATATTCATCACCGTCGTCTGATCCGGGAGCCTTCATCCGATGGTCACCGCACTCCAGAGCTGCGCGAGACTTAATCCAAGCCCATCACGCCCCTGGCCCACCATCTCATTGCCCTCTGATGTGTTTTTAACCATCGATCTCGCCTGGAGATCAAATGGTCCAAATCATCTGCATACTACGTCATTGATTCCGTTTCGCCATGTCATCATTCCACGTGTTTTCTGTCGTATGTTCACCCACCCCTCGTAATATATGCATTCAAAGGTCATATTCAAAGGTTTTTCGCGAGATTTTTTGCTGTGCAAGCGTTCATCAGCTCACCCATCATCGTCATGCTGCATTATTCCACCACCCCACATTGTTTCATTATATCACAGTTTACACGATTGTTTCCATTAACCTTGCCATTGTTCCCACTGTGTTCACCTTCCCGTGCATGGTTTTCTTTAATGAGTTTGCAGATTTTGCAGGTGTGTAGCGATGGAGAATTATCATGACTCACAGTCTCAATTTTTGTGATAGAGCACACGTCAAAGGACCATGTTTCTGAGAAAAATTATGAAGAAAGTCCCCGAAAGCTAAATCAACAAGACTCCAATTTAAGAGGTAGGATTCAAATTGATCAAACCCCGTAGGGGCATTCAAGGCGCCAACTGCATAGATGAAAACATTAATGGAGTAGAAGAGGAGTATCAGTGAAAGGTCAAGGAATTTAGTGTTCGGCATTGAATATTTCAAATCATGATTCAGGATTCGAAAGGCGAAGAGTACAATGCACAAGAAGCAATATCCTCCAGTTTTATTTTAGTTGAGTTTCCTCTCAGGAAAGGACATAATGTTCATATGGTTTTATCTTGATACCATGCTCCTGAAAAGGCTTTCACCCAGTGCATTTATTTTAGTTAGCAGGCCACAGAGTACATCCATCACTGCAGCACCGCCAAGCAGCATGGGCGGCACTTTTCCACCATTTTATTTTAATGATACAATTAAATTTTCATCACCTACCTCTTTTGCTAGGTTTTTAGTTTCTCCAATAAAAACCATGAAGAAATGCATTGTAAGGGTTCCAGATTTTTATCAGAAAATTATGCAGTGAAAGGCATTTTTGTATACATTTTGTAGAACTTTTTTATGAAGGCTCAGAGCCCATAGGGTCTCAGTGAGGAGGAGTTCCATCTGTTAAAGAGGATTCTAGTCTTTGGTATTTCACAGTCTGTGACTCTCTTTTATATGTTATTTAATATATCATTTCATTTCACCCATCCCTCTTGTATCATGTTTTGGAATGCGAGTGGCTCACTGATTCCTGGTAAGGATTCATCCTAGTTGATGCCCATACTCAGATTATTCAAGTGCTTTAAATATGGCTCATGCATGATATTCTGTTTCATTACTCATCTAAACCGTGTTTCTACTATATTAGTTGCTTTGGGAGGATGCTTTTAAAATGCTATTGTCATGTATGGATTCTTAGATTGGTAAGCCCATGCATGGTGGTATTGTATATCTGGGTATCAGCTCAATGTTAACTAGTATCTTCTCAACATTTCTTTCACTACATACACCTTTTGATAATTTATGTCTGTGAAGTATTTCTAAATCGGCTCGCTTTACAGTTAACTGTCTCTGAATTGTCTGTTGCTTTTGTATTAGAGTTCTTCATCTTGCCTTTGCAGTATCTCTTTCTCTGTGTCAGTTTCTGAGGGTTTGGTCCCATTCCATTTCATTTACCTGTTTATAGAAGATAGCATGTGAGTTGAAGCTGACAACTTCGAACATTATATTATATGCTCTCTACTATGCTAAGATGTCCTAAGCACTGGTCTATAACAACTCTAGGTTGCTTCTAGGAGCTACAACACCAGGTACGAGAAAATTATAAGCCTATATTGTAATCTCAAATGGCATGTAAGAAGGAAGATGATACCATGTCAGTCGAATCCAATCAAAGGAAGTAACTAGATTACTTGGAGGGGGTTCCATGGAAATGGGACAACTTCCCCCTTGTGTTACAGGAATGGGAGGATCACCCCATGTACCATGGGAATGGGAGTATTTACCTCCAATTCATGGGAATATGATGGAATAAAAAGAACCTGAGTGGTATGAGGTTCACTCTCTACGGGAAACACATGATCCACTGAGGGTGGAATCAAGTCAACTATTTTCTAAACCAATGGTTGGTCGGGAACAAACTCATGTGATTCACTTCGGAGAGAGTGGGACTGGCCAGAGATGGCTTCTGATCAATCACTTGATCAACTAGTGGAGGATTAGAGGAAAGATTTTAGTAGCCAGCATGAAGATGAGGCTGAGAAGCTGTAAGGTTATCTAATGCTTTGGAGGATTCATCCATATAAGGAAAAGGTGAGTGGGATGATTCCTTTCACATAAAATACAAGGAAATATAACATTACCCTTTTTCCCATGGGCCTTATTATCACTAGTTGAGGGTTTTTCACCAACATGATCTCCAAAGGCCGATGACAAGGGCCGATTCAAGTCAATAGACCAAATTTCTAACACCCTCAGAATACCAAGACAATCTCTAATAAGGTGATCATCCTTACATAAATTGAAAGGGAATTTCACTTTACGGGGTGGATTGGAGGGTTTTCCAACATCAGTTGCATCAATATCGATGGTCACTTGGTTTCCCCTTTGCTTATTTTGACTGCTTGGATCAGGAACAACAAAATGAGCATGGTGACAAATTATTGTGTAACACATGTTTACCCTGACATGCCAGTGAATGTGTGTAAATGTGGGAGGGGTGGTTGTATATTGTTATCACAACATGGCTAAAAAACTTGGACTCAATGGGAAGAATGTGATTTTCATGCATGCATGTGAATGTCTATATAGTTTTTATCCATGCCTCATCATGGTTATGGTTTTCATGCAAGGGGTCATGATATGTAGTTAGCATTATCATGCATGATGTCAGTATATTGATATGATTATGTATATACATGTATTGTGTTAATCTCAACCGATCTTCCAGACAAGCTATCCTCCCCTGAAATTCACAAAGGTATGTTAATTATGTTTTTTGTTTTGTTTTTCTAACATTGTATGTTTGTAGAAAGAAGAATATCAAATATGACTAGAAAAATGGTGGATTACAGTTCACGAGATTCTCATTATATATTATATGATAAGCAAATATATGAGTGTGGTAGTGCATTTGGTGTTGTATTTGGCACAAGGATGTACTAAATACACTTCTTTAGCAAGATGGCTGCTACATGCTCAAGGTCACAGAGAAAAATGATTGTCTACTGTTAGTGGAACAGATTTAATACAATGTAAACTAAGTTTGAGGGAAAACTAAGCATACAACATTAAGAACAAAACAAAACAAAGATGCGAAATACAAAATATCAATGGAGAAAATAGCCTAATAACAAAATTGGATAATTATCCTTTTATTAGGTGTTGGCGGTGAAAAAATATACAATGCTAAACACTTGATGAGGTTCCTTTGAGCTATGGAGCTCAAATACCCAAAACAAGGAGGTCACCTTCGCTCAATTTCTTGCAAGTGCCTCTTCCCTCTCTCAAAGGATGGTAGATCAAGATCAAGTGGAGAACCTCTCTCTCTTGGAATGAGATGTTGGTTGGCCAACATATGAGTCCTTCTAATCCCTCTGTTGTTGGAATATGCAAGTCATTTTACTATGAAAAAATTTGGCCAGCATAACAATGTGTCTCCATTTATTCTTCCAAAGGCTATTTTATATAGAAATTTTTTGAATTTCTCCTCCCTATCTGGGCCCAAGATTGATCGTGAGTCAAGATTTGAGGAGATATTCCTTTGTGGGTTGAACTTAATCCTTAAGGTGGCTCAAATCAGGTTTTCCTTGACAGTACTGGGTGGAGAATCATCCTAACCAAGTGGTCCTAGATGTTGACATTTTTCCATCTTCAAGACCACGTGGCTATCGAAGGAATAGCCACGTTGTTTGCAAAAGTCCTTTGTTTCTTGTGCGCTGTCCATAATTTTTCATCCGAACCTTAAGAATAATTATTTTTTTTGTCTTTTCTAATGTATTTCTTCTCTTCAAATATTTTTCTATACCTTCTGCTTTACATTTTTAATGTCTTTTTCCTGTACAATTTTCCTGTGTTAACAGTTTCCCTGTCATGTATGAGGTCTAGGAAGAACTTTATAGAAAAAATACATTATTTTTTCCATTTTTTGTGTGATTCTTTTGAGAGAGAGAGAGAGAGAGAGAGAGAGAGAGAGAGAGAGAGAGAGAGAGAGAGAGAGAGTAACTTTCTTTGGAACTGAGTTGGGATACCCATTGTATTAAGTAAAAAGGACACCATGCTCTATAGGAAACATGTAAGAGTTCAAATAAGTAATATTTCTATGAGGTGGGTATGTCCCATGCTCGTGATGTTTGAATAGTTAAGTTAATCCAGCAGATACTAGTTTTTTCATGTCACATTTTGTGGCTGGTGACCTGTTGCTAGTTGATGACGACAGTTGCTGACACCCTCAGGGGCGTTTTTTCTTTGGACACAAAGGGTTGAATGTGGTACCCACATGTATGGCATGTTTAGATAAAATTACTCAATGGATGCATGAGTATTTCACTATTGGGGACCTTCCCATGTAAGAATTTATGAAAGAGATGCCTACTGATATACAAGTATTTGATGATTTTTGACAGAGTGTAATGGTTATGATTCTATGAAGTAAGATACCATCCTGGACACGAAAAATTGTGTTTATGTTGAATGCCAAGAGGATCGATGACATCAATGGGAAATGTTAATTACCATTGTCCCATCTGTTATCACTCATAATTTTTTGAAACATTACTTGACATGGTCATAGTGTTCATTCCTCAAAAGGATAAGGTCTTATTAAGCCTTTTTCAAGCTAGTATAGAAAAATTTCATTTTTTTTACATGTTTAACCTATCTTAAGGTTCAAGGCCACCTCCATTTAGGTCATGTCATGTCCCATCAGTCATTACTAGGTTTCATATTTCATTTCCCAAGCATTTAATTTTAAAAAGGACACTTAAGCTAGTTTTACATCTTTTCGTAACATTTTATACTTTGAAATTGTTGTTAAACTGTCAGAGAATGAACTAGTTACACTACGAAAAATTGTTTCCTTGTCTATCTTGTCAAACTCGATGCAAAGTGTCAATTCATGATTGGAAGAGTTAGGGTGGAGGTCATTCGAGTCTATTAGGGTTAATTCAAAAGTACAAGGTCATGTCTGAGGTCATCATTACCGTTTTTAGCATGCATGTGTCATGATTACAGCAAGAGTTATCATTTAAACCACAAAAACTTACCCAATTAGTATTTTTGTCATACTCTACTTTATCTTTGTATGTAATTGGAGTTATGGAGAGCTGTTTCATCGAGCCAAGAAGGTTGCTGGTAGATTCAAAGGTTGCAGGTGTCATAAAAAAAGTGAGGCTAAGAATATATAAAGCCACCATAGCTGCAAGGAACAAAACTAATAAAGGTGGTCACTGCCACAGATATGAGCCTATGGACATGAATTTTCTAAATGAAGACCCAGCTGCCATGGAGGTATTCATAAGAACAGGTTGTTTGCAATTCTGTCAAAGGCTGCAGGGCTGTCATCTACAGGTTTCTAAATATTTTACTAAAATTTTCACTGGAAGAGCTTCAAAGGTGGGAATGCTAAACCTCACAGTAACACCAGAAAACACTTGAGCAGCAATAGAAATCCCTAGAGGAGGGGAATAGTGGTTTAAAGGCATCAATTTCACCATGTAGGATTGCAGAAAGTTTATCAAGCCAAGGCATAGTGAAATTGATCTTACAAATGCTATCCCTATGAGCTTCATGAAGGACAAATTTTCAAAGCCACTGATGATTATTTATAAGTAATTTACCTATGAAGGAAGGTTACACATGGTCTACTCCTACCACTTTAGGATTTTGTTTCATATTGTGGGTAAGAGGTCTCTTGACTTGCCCTTTTACTTATACAGAAATCTAGGTAAAATGTCAGATAAGGTTCAAGTTAAAACAAAAGGAAATGAAACTTCTCTCTTTCACCATGGTTTGATTAAGTTGTTGGTATTAGAAGAGTTGAAGGGATTAGGCAGATATTGGACATCCTTTCTGTTCATTAGTGGTTTTGAAGTAGATTTTTTCACTCCAAAAATAGTTCCCAAACCTAGAGATATTTCATCACCAATAGTGGCAGAGCAAGTTGAACTAGTGAGCATGGAGATAGATAATTTGCAGAAGATTCACACACCTAAAACTACACCTGCAAAACAAAAGCAAACAGTCAACAAACATAGAATAAAGAGAGTTACTAGGAGCCAAATAGTGGTTAAGGGTAACTTAGAGGACATTTTGCATGCACTTGGCATTGAATAAACTCCCATTGTCCAAGCTGAAGATGTTGAAGATGGAGGAAGAAATATTAAGAAAGGAAAGACAACTAAAAAGTTAGAGTGTGCAGGTGATGATGTTGGTTTCATATTTCAACCTAGAAAACCAATGACAAGACATGGAATAAAGGTCATGGAAGGCAGCAAAGAGACTTAGAAGGTCAGTGAAATTGCTCAACCACCACCAAACATCATAGGTCTCTTCTCACCTGCAAAAGAGGAGCTAGTTATAAAAAAAAATAAGGGTAAAGAGAAAATCAATGAAAAATTAGAAATTGAAACCCTTAAGGAGCAGTTAAAAGAGGCAAGTGAAGAGATATCAGTCTTGAAGAAAGAGGCAAAGAAGCATAAAGCTTAGAATGTTCAGTTTGAACAAATGAGGAAGATCTGGGAAGATCAAGTCACAAGTGTCTTAAAAACCTTGGACAATATAGAAGAAACTGATAAAGTGGACTCAACCACTAAGAGGAGAGGTCAAGCACATCAATAGGGCCAACTTGCACTTAAAATCCAAGAACAGGGCATTGGAGGACCAAGTGTAATATCTTGAAGAGAAATTGGAGCTAATTCATGAGGGGTTGGACAAGAAAGGTAGAAGAGCCAATTAGCCAACTGATTGTTAATGAGGAAGAAACACCACAGGAGTAATAAATTGAGATGAGATATCCCTTAGGAGGTCCATAACATGCAAAAAATAAAATTTTTGCAGCTGGAGGTTAGTTTTTGAAGACAATTTTGAAAGGGGAAATTTCTAGGTTTTTACACAGTTTCGTAGCGTACCTCAGGCTTGAAGATAGGAATACGCTACGGAAAAACCTGTAGGTGTCTTTTTTATTTTAAAATTAATTTTTGCATGTTTCAAGGAGGGGGATTCATGCTGGTAAGGTTTTATTACTTTATTAACATGGTGGAACAATAAAGGAGTCAAGTAAATGGATGTAGAAGCCACTTTTTCCATGCTACCAAAACTCACTAGGAAAATGTCTTGTTTTCGTAGCAAGGAATTGTTGGAGGTTTTGAGCATCTTAAATGAAATTTTTGCCAGCTGGAGTCATCTAGCATGTTAAGGGAGCTTATCATCAAATATTTATTACTGAAATGGAGTGTCATGCGGTCAGGTCATCAGTCAAAATAGTGTTGAAGATAAGGGTCATCTATTCCTAAAAAACAAAGTTATGCTCCACAAATCTAGGAATGTTTTAAATATGTAAAGTGGAGGTGAATTTGTTCACGTGTCTCTCGAGCATGTGATATTTATTCTGTAAACATCATGTAATTGTTTCATAGACATGATAGATCAATGTAATAAATATGAGTTAGATTCCTATTAGGAGATGGCTTCTTTAAAGGGTAGATGTCAGTTTTCTGTTAGAAGTTATGTATTTCAATTATGAAAGGAATCATAGGATAACTTGAGGATCTAGCCACCAGGAAAATCATCCTTGTTGTAAAGAATGTCTATTTAAAGACAAAAAATCGAAGTAGTAAAGGGTTGGAGAACATTTGCACCAAACTGCTGCTTTTATGTTTTTGACCAATATCAGTAATACAAAGTGACATTCTTCTTGAAAGACCTGAGATTATCACGAGGTTTTTGATGTCTTATTGATCTATACATTTATGTTTTATCAGTTGTAGTAGACTTCATCTCTATTACTCAGAATTCATAATTTTATGCTCTGACTTCCTTTAGTGATGAAATTGTTAGTCATTAGTATTTTTCACCATCTATTGATGACTATAGATTGATGAAATCCTTCTGAAAACAAAATTTCTTGAAACATTATGTGTTTTCAGAAATCTCACTACTTTCATTATCTTAGATAAAACTTTTTTCCTATTTATCAGTTGGTCTTCTCAAAGTCACCCTTTTTCTCTTAAAAGACTCATATTAGGCCTATTCTTTTCTTTTTCAGCCCTCCTCCTACCTAAAACCTCATTTCACCATTTTCCCCTGTCCATGAACTCCATCCTCCCTCTAAGATTCCTTGTTGAAAAAATCATCCCCATGTCCCTTTGGGCATAATAACCTATAACAATACTATGTTTTCACTTGAAAATCTCCAAGTCAAATTTCAGCCAAAATCAGGTCAAAGGACACTCCCACTAGGTCATTAAGGTTTTACATTGTTTTAGGTCATCCTTGGATGTTTTAGGCACTGCTTTTACTTTTCTATAATCTAGCTCATATGTAATAGAATGTCAAGACATGGTTATTCAAGGAGCACCTAAAGTTTCCAAGGAGGATTACCTTATCAGCCCTGAACCTGCAAATGAGGAAAGTGGATAAAATTTAGCACTTCTATAGGAATGTTAAAAGATTTATCAGCTGAAGGTACTTATGAGGTAGACTATCTACTCCTGAATGAAAAAAACTTGCAACAAGGAAAGAGGAAACACTTGGTCTTGTAGATAAATATAATTTATACACTTGTTAGTCCATTTGAGTGCAAAACAGTGATCACTTGCAGAAAATGACATGGATGAAGCACACAAGGCCAAGCATGAAGAAAGTCTAGCAAAAACAACTGATGGAATAGGGAAAAAGGTGAGATGAACTAGATAGAAATGAATTAACTTGAAAGGGCTATAGAGAACTTAGAAGACAACATTGATGATTGTTGTAAAGACTGCAGACACCTAGGGTTTTGGAAAAGTTGCCAGAGAAGGTGGAAGAGTTAAGTTGAACATTATGGTGGAAACTACAGAATATTTTGAAGATTCTACTATGTGACTAAATCCCAAAGGTGTCAAGTGAACTTTTCATGCCTCAATGACCAAAAGAAAAGTCAACTTCATGACTTCATCAACCTCCAAGGCAAAAGTGTAAAAGAGAAAAATGGTTTCAAACGTTAGAAAGTGGGTTTTCATAATTAAATCAAATTCCTCTTATCTATAAAATATCATTTCACATTTCAAATGAATCATTGTTGCTTGTCAAAAGATCAAGAGAGCTCAAAAAGGGAAGGATTGTGAGTTTTCAAGCGAAA
The DNA here is from genome assembly GCA_034641835.2 of Pinus albicaulis. Taxonomy (NCBI): domain Eukaryota; kingdom Viridiplantae; phylum Streptophyta; class Pinopsida; order Pinales; family Pinaceae; genus Pinus; species Pinus albicaulis. The sequence continues at coordinate 598,383,135 of CM076571.1, read as the reverse complement.
TTTGGCTAAGTTTCCTTGGCGCTACGCGCTTGGCTTGGAATTGCGCATTTTGTTGGCAGTATGATGCAATGTGTTGTCCTTGATGGCAACCCACTTGATGAAGATGATGGAAACCTACTTGATGAAGTTGTAGTTGATGGAAACTGACTTGATATACTAATTAATGATGTAAATATGATGTTCTACAAGTAGTACAGAAGTTGCAGAAGAAAGAAATATCAATATGTGCAAGAGTAATGATGAAAAGTGTATGTCACAAGGCATATGTGGATTTGATTAATATAAGTAGCGTATGCACGCGGGAAATAACGTGCCAAGTCGCGTATGGGAAATCAGTGGAAAAGAGAAAAAGGGTTTCAAACGTTAGAAAGTGTGTTTTCATAATTAAATCAAATTCCTCTTATCTATAAAATATCATTTCACATTTCAAATGAATCATTGTTGCTTGTTAAAAGATCAAGAGAGCTCAAAAAGGGAGGGATTGTGAGTTTTCAAGCGAAATTTGGCTAAGTTTCCTTGGCGCTACGCGCTTGGCTTGGAATTGCGCGTTTTGTTGGAAGTATGATGCAATGTGTTGTCCTTGATGGCAACCCACTTGATGAAGATGATGGCAACCTACTTGATGAAGTTGTAGTTGATGGAAACTGAATTGATATACTAATTAATGATGTAAATCTGATGTTCTACAAGTAGTACAGAAGTTGCAGAAGAAAGAAATATCAATATGTGCAAGAGTAATGATGAAAAGTGTATGTCACAAGGCATACACGGATTTGCTTAACACAAGCAGCGCGTATGTTGCTGGGAACAACGCAAAGTGAAGTCGCCGTATGAAAAAGCGCTTCAACTCAGGTAAAAACTGGTGGGCAATTACCATATTATACCTATTGTACGAATGATGGTTCTACTTATGATCCTGGCTCAGAACACCATTTAAGCAGGTGTTTTGACTCATGGTATTTATGAAGGTAACCCTATGATATGGAGAAGAAAACTACCAGTAAAGGGGCGTGCAAGTGGTCCTGGTTTGAATGAACATTTTCTGAAGTATGTCTGAATGGAAAGGGTAACAGTTTGATGATAGATCTGAATCTGTGATGCACCTATGAAGAAAATGATGAAGAAGGGAATCTAGATCTGAAATGTATTTGTATCTTCTAGATCTGTTTATGGAATGTTCTGATCTGAGATAAGGCGAACATGTTTATGAAGTGAAGGGTAAAATCTAAGCTATGCATCTGTTCTGAAGAATTGCACTGAAATGTCTGAAGAAGTATACGCTGGTTCGTTTCGGTAAACGCGCGTGTATACACGGATCTGCTGAAGGAAAAGTGCGTATGTCCAGTTAGGGTTTTCTGAAGAATGTGCAGATGTATACGCGGATTGATATGCATGGAAGCGCGTATATACGCAGGATCAGTGAAAGGAAAGTGCGTATGAAAACTAGGGTTTGCTGAAGTTTGTGGTATGAGATGTCTGATCTGTTCTGTTGTTTTACTGCTATCTGTCTATGATGATCTGGGTTGTTCAAATGTTGATTATGCTGCTATAGAGCGAGTTGTTGGTTTGATGTATGTTACTTGAACTTAATTGTGTGGGTTGGATCCAGTGTGAAAATTGATGAAACGTGGTCCATGGTGGTGCTGAGGGTTGTAGCCTTCAGTCAGGGGGTTGTAGCTCCCTTCCAGGTGAGGTTGGTAAAAGAGAGCAGGGGGTCGTAGCTCCCTTCCAGGAGAGGCTGGTAAACGAGAGCAGCGGGTCGTAGCTCCCTTCCAGGAGAGGCTGGTAAATGAGCGCAGGTGGGTGCCTACGTACTGGTATGAGTCTGCGCCAATACATAGTTGTAAGATGTTTTCTTTATAATAAAATATTGAAGGCTGAGACAACGGCAACGGTGGTTTTCTCCCGACTTGGGTTTCCACCTAAAATCCTGGTGTTCATGTGTGATGCTTATGTGAGATGGTTTATTCTATTATTACTGCACATGCTTACTGTTATCTAATCATCAGAAGAAAGAATGTTGCATAGAACTAAGTAAAAAAATTAATGGCACAATAAGATCTCTGTGTATACGCGAGTTTTATGAAGGATAGTTGCGTATATACGCGAGTCTAGTTCAACAAAGTAGCGTATGGATTTTGAAGTAAGAAAAAGTAAAAATATTTGAGTAAGTCCTAAATACTGATTCACCCCCCCCCTCTCAGTATTTTTCCCAACACGTTTTCCAAGGCACTGTGTGCTAAGAACTAGTGCTACACGCTTAGCTTGGAATTGCGCCCTTAGCATTGGCATTGCATGCCTGGATAGAGAGGGTTTCTCACTCTTCTAACCACTCAAATCACTTCAAATCACCTTCAAAATCTTGCCACAGTCATCCAAGTAGTCTTAAAGTGGTAAGTACATAATGCGAGCCATATTTTTAAAGCTATTTGATTATTCTTAATTGAATGGAATGAAACCCTAATGAAACCCTAAGTTTTAAGCTTGAAATCACTATTTCATCCATACTTCATCCTCCTTGAAGAAAATCAGTCATAAGCAGGGGTCATTACATTGATTGAGGGCTACCATTCGTATTGCTTGTCGCAACATCAATTCCCTTCATTCTCAATCATTCCCTTCATTTGAAAACTACCATTTCATACCCTCCCTTCATCTCATTTCACATCAGCCCTAGGGTTTCCAAAACAGAGTTTAAAATGTCTAAGGGTGAAGATAGTGGTGGTGAGGCCCAAATTCCAAGGAGGCATGATCACAAGGGAGGGAAGATAAACAGATTTGAAACCCTCAATACAAGGGAACTCATGGCATCTCCTCTTACTATTTCCTGCTTCAAACATGTAGGCTGATTTGATTTTTGTGAGAAGGTGCAGGTGCAAGTACAAAACCACCCAGAGCTAACAAGACTATTCATTATCAATGTGCATGAAAAACAAGTTAATCTTGTTGGGGTCACCTTATATATGTCTAAAAATGCCATTGCAGATGCTACAGGAATACCAAGTGTGGGAGAAAAGTGGTTCAAGCAAGAAAACCTAGACATGAGTTATTTTGAACCATATCTTAAACCTAGGTATAAAGATCACCACAAGTCCATCATTCCTTTTTCTTCTTATGCACTTTACTAGAGTGAGAATGTTGCACATACCATATTACATTTTTTGAAGCATTGATAAAATGGCGTACATAGTGCAAAAGAGAGACTATAATCAGCAAATGCAGAGCCTCTTTCATTATGCACTTATCAAGATGGTGGTTATGCACCAAATCCAATAGAAGGACATTCCATGGGATACCTTCATTATCCATGAGGTTTTGACTACTCCACATGGCCATCATTAGCAAGATATTCCTCCATCTTCTCATCCTCCCACATCCATTCCTCCATCACCTCCTACTTTTCATACATCTCCACCGACTCACATTCCTTGACCCTCATATCATGCGGACAAAGAATCAAGTAGTGATGGAAACATTGAGACAGATGCAACTGAAATGAGTAACATTGAGCCATCTCTTTTGACCTACTGGAGAGGCTACAGGCATGTGTTTGCTGCCTTTAAGAGGCAAGGGGACATACCTTCTTCATCAACAAAGCAGGTGGATAAAGGGAAGGGAAATGTCACAGAACCTATCACTATTGAGGAGGAAAACAAGCATGAGACTAAGCAAGATTTTCAACTAATTGACCTTGATGATGAGGATGAGGAGAGGATTACTAGTGCTTTATCAAAAGCAAGGATGCAAATATTAGTGAACTCCAAGATAATCTTGGTAGGGAAAATAATGTTATAAAATATTTTGAGGTAGAGAAGCAACAGTTAGAGGAAAAGAAGGTCATCAGTGAGATTAGGGAAATCAAAGCCCAGAGAGAGGCCACAAAGGCAAAAATTTTGTTGGATGAGGCCTTGAATAAATATGAAGACACTGATAGTGAGGAAGAACAACTTCCTAGGCATAGGCCAAAGAAAATTGGGTTGAAGGAGGCTTTAGCTCGGGAAAGAGAGAAAGAGCTACTTGGAGTGAGTTTCTCACCATATAAAGTGATGGAGATAGGTATTCTTGGCTAGAGATATCAAACATGCACCTAGAGGGTCAGCTAGAGAAGGCCAAGAGAGACACTAACCATCAGAGGAGGATGGAAAGACATTATGCCCTGATAAACCGAATTGCAAGGGCCAAGCTCAAACAGGCCCTTGCAAAGATTCAAGCTAAAAATGAGACAAAAGAGAAGGAAAAAATGAAAATTATTGCTATTGTGTCCCTCCAAGCCTCCCAACCATGGTCAACAAATAAAAATCCATTTTTGGCACTTTGGTGCAAATTTTTAAATTTTGAAGGTTTAGCTTGCAGGAAATTGGGCCAAATGTGGCACTGCACTCTTTTTTGGGGCACTCAAATGAAAAATGGTTTATTTATTCATGATCCTCATGGAAATTACATCATTCACATAATATTTCAAACCATTTGGAGCAAAACTGGTCCCTCAAAAGGGCCAAAAACTACCAAAAAATCATCTTTCTACCCTCTTTTCAACACTGGCGCGCGTTTAGCATACTTGGGAGAAGTGATTTTTGGATGGGAAAATGGGCACCATTCTAGAAAATAAAGGAATATCTGGAAAATATATAGGACAGGCTTTCTAATGAATTAACATGGATCTCATTTTGACACCGGGAAGGCCTCCAAAAGTTAGCTGCAAAACATATCATTTTTCCAGTATTGGCACTGTGCGTTTGGCTTGGCGTTGTGCCCCTATACCTTGGAGCTACACCCTTAATAGGAGTTATTTCAAAATATCTTTTGAAGCCTTAAATTCAAAATTCCCCCCCAAGTTAGTTGAGGAGTTATGTTAGAATTTATTTTTACCATAAATGAGTTTTAGATATTTTGCCTTGGGCCTTGCATGGTCTCAAAGGTCAAATGCATGAATTATGTAATGAATGACTTATAAAAAACCCTATATAGGGTTTCAACTCCTCATTTTTTAGATAAATACTGCATGTATGCCTAATTATGGTTGTTGGTAAGTTTTTTTTGCTAAGCTAAATGCTAATTAGACTCCAAGTTGTAAAGAATTTTGGCTTTGGAGCCTTGTAACTATTTTGGACTGAATATCAATGGAACCAACACATTCATAGGATTCATGAACTCTGTTAGATGGTGATGTTATCCTACTCTTGTCAATTTTTTCATTTGTTTTACATTATGTTCATTACTTCTATGATTATAGAACAGGAATTTTAGATTGAGATATGTTGTTTGTGCACCTCAACTCTGTCTGTCATTATTATCTCTATGTTTTCCTCTGAAAGTAATAATTAGAGAATTCTTAACTACTCTATAGGAGTACTGGATTGTTGTTTTGAGGTCTATCTAGTGAATTATAGCTAAATAATTCTTAACTGCTCTTCATTTTTACTAAACTATTGTCATGAAAGCTTTCCTTGTTTGAAGTATAGTTAAAGGATTCTTAATTTCCCTTTAATTTTATTAAATTCATAACTTACTATCATCACCTACTCATTTTATTTAAATAATCCATTTGGTTTTGTTAGCTTGCCCGATGAAACACCCTTGATTTATTTTTGTACTCTTAAAACCTTTCACAGACCCCATAGCCCAATGGTTTGAATTTCTCTTACTCTATCTGTTCTACTTAAAAAGAAACCTAACCAAACAAAAAAAAAACAAACAACCTTATCATTTTAACTAGCCTAAAATCAACATCCTAAATCATCACGTTATATCTTTTATAAAATATGGAGAGAGCCCTCTCTGAGTCTATGAAGGCTAGGTCCTAGGACACCAAAGTTGGTTTGATATTACCCTTGTCTATTTGGTCTTGCCAATCTGAAAAATTACAGGGACCTAACATAATGGCAACCACAGTGGGACCACTTATGGAAAATCTTAGTGGTACATAAAGAACTTAGAAAAACCTAAAAATCTCAAGATTCGTATCCAATCGTTGATGGTGGAAAACGAACAAATCCTCAAAACAGTTAGCATCATCCACCTGGTGAATCCACTGGTCTCTTGTAGACTTGATGACTCCACTCTTTCTCACAGACTCCACTGGGGATGTATTAATAAATTCCAATAGTATAAAGCCTAGTGACATACTGTGTGAATTCGATATCCTTAAATATGGGTTTGTTTTCAAAACTATTATAAACTTTCAACCTCTCTGTGTTGTGGGTCTGAAATTTGGGTTCACAAAGAATCTGCACCAGATCTCACCCTGATCCAAACCCTCTTGATATAGTTGATGACCCAGAAATAATCTTAAGAAAAACCTCTAGGACTGAAGATTAAACTATTGTTAGACCAATCCCCAAAGCAAGTTTCTTTCTTGAAAACCTTATATCCTTACAAGATATCCAATTTAACTTACACCATAGAAGAAACCTATTCAGAACTAAGTCTCAAAGTTGGATAGACCAGACAGACCTTGAGCTTACAAGCTTATAGCAGAGTCCTAGTAGAGAAGCCTCTCCTTCCACTCCTCCTAATATTCAGCTTCTCCAACAATTTGACTCCTTTCGTTCCAAATCTGCTCAATATTAGCTAGCTGGTCCAAGTACATCTACTACCCCCACTCATACACCCAATGTGAAAACCACTCCATTTCATCCTCCACCTCTGCTCATAAACCCTTCTCTTATAAATCCTCCTTGGGTTCCTTTACCTCAAATCATGGCAGCATGGTTTTCCCCATTGGTACTACCACAAACCTTACTGCCTATGCCATAGGAATATCAATCTAAGATCCCTCACTTTAATGGGATTGACCCTACAACTACCCAACATCATGTAGAAAAGATGAATGATGATTTTGACTACCAAGAAATAGAATATGGGACCATACAAATGAGAATGTTTGCCCAAAGTTTGGGGGGGGGGGGGAAGAAAAGAAATGTTTCAAGAACTTAACCCCTAATGGCATTCATGATCTCCCTTCCCTTTATCAAACATTCATAAACAAGTGGGAGACTAAGAAAAATCCTCTTCATATCCCATCAGAATATGAAAAAATTAAGAGAAATGTTGGAGAAAGTGTCCAAGACTACTACACTAGGTTCAATAGTTAATATAATGCACTTCCACCCTGTTGGCCACCTATAAAATTTGTTCTATCAAAATGTGGCCAAAACATTGTTCAGCCTTCAAGAAATAGTTTCATTACCAAAATGTTATCTCTTGAAGCCTCTGGAAGATCTCATGCCCATGTCTAAAAATATTCATTGTTGTTTCCCTTCAGAAACTCAAAAAATCTACTAAAAATTCCATGAGAAAGACCACTGCAAAATCCCCTTCTCTCCCCTTCCTTCACTCAGAAACTAACCTTCATATTTTCCCACCATTTTCCTCTGTTTTCCATTTTCCTCATCTCCCCTTCATAAAATCGCCTTTGCAGAGTTTAAAACTCCTTTTTGAACTCTGCCAAAAACCTCAAACCCTTTGAAAACCATTGAAAATCTATGAAAAAACCCATTTTTTATCAAGAGTTTAAGCCCCTTTGGGCCAAGTCTCAACCACTTCACCACCATGCACCTTGATGCTGGAACCAAGTGCTAAACCTTTCGGCGTTTATCGCATCGGAGAAAATCCAAAGCACACAAGTCCGTTTCATTGCATTAACAAAAAGTTCCATTGCGATTGGCCCTGTGTGTCACAGCCCTCGATCATGTTTTATCTCATATAACCCTTTGGGCCTGCAATCGGGCGCTAAACCATTTTGAAAATCCACCTCCGATCTGTTATTTCTTTTTTATATCAAAAAACCCATTTACCCAAATTTTTGGTCTAAACATGCCGAGTTATGTGTTTTAAATGAAATGGTTAGTTTAAAAACACCCGAAGCGCAATCGCATCGGAGAAATACAAATGGGTTGATTGAAAGACCGCATCAAACTTCCGATGCGATTGAATCCCTTTGTATAAACCCCGCCCCCTTCGCTTTCATCCCATATAACTTTCACCCTGGGACCAAGTGTTGAAGTCCCAAGGCACTTAATCACATCGCAAGTTTCGAATGGGTTGATTGAAATACCGGGCCCGACAGTTCTGATGCAATTGGCCCTGTTATATAACGCCCCGGGCCCATCATATTCCATATATCCTATTGAGCCCCAAAGATGTCCTTTTCTTCCACCACATTTCACTTCATTTCCTTTGTTCCTTATCAATTACAGGCTTAATTGATCAATAGGATTAATTAAATTTTCTTTAAGAATGTATATAATGACTAACTTGCTACACTTTCATGGTTTTGTTGTTGTAGTAATTTTTGACTAGATTTAGCTACAGAATGCAGCCATTCTGTAGCTAGTTGTCAATTCCGCAGCTGTCTTCATGTTTTCACAGGTTCTAGGTGTCACCTCAAAGAAAAATTCATATGGGTGAATTCCAGACTTCATCCACATCATTCCTTGCTCCCTACGAAGTCTGAGCAAAATTCTACAGGAGGTTATGCACGTGGGAAACCAAAACTAGGAGATATACTTCTAATAGGACAAGGACTGTACATATGTCTTTAATCATAGTACGAGACCACCACCAGAGTTCTAATTTGATTTTATTTGGGAAAGAAATTTATTCCTATTTTATCTCAAGGGAAGTTATGTAATTTTCTTATAAGAATGACTCGGGAGACTGAGAAACGGCTAGCTATATTTATGTTTTGTTGCTAGATCTCAGAAGACCGTAATACTTTGTTTTTTTTAAAATACTTTTCCTTTAATGAAATAAGCACCACTTTATTGCAAGATCTGAGGCAATATTGAGGAGATTTATATGCTAATCGGTTGGTAGAGGGCCCCTACTGCCCGAGAAGCTTTGTGCACATTGTTTAGATAAGTAACTTTAGCCTTGTTGCATTCCTAGTTTAAGCAATTTTCTGAACTTTGTGTTTTCTTTTCACTTGCATTGGATGCTACAGTTTAGTCTTGTTCTTATGAATTATTCCAAAATATCACTAATATTGAATGAGATATAACTGTAGTATTTTAGGAGTTAGTTGCATTTCTTTGAACTTTATGTTTTTGTGCTCAATTACATCAGTTGTTACAGCTAGTCTTGTTATTATTAATCTCTTCCAAAATATCACTAACACTGGATGAGACATAGCTATGGTGCTTCAGAGCTTACTGCATTTTTTTGAACTTTATGTTTTTATGCTCATTTACATCACATGTTACAACCAGTCCTATTCTATGAATTATTCCAAAATACCACTAACCCCGAATGAGACAGAGCTGAAAAATTTCAGTTATTAGTTGTGTTTTTAGTCTAGTTGTAATACTTCGGAGGTTAATAGCACCCTAGTTCAGTTTCTGTTCACTGTGTTGCAGGTTAGTTTAATTGCATTCTAGTTCAGTTATAGTCACTATATTTCAAGTTTGATTAGCTATTTGAATTAGACTTCACGACCTTCATTATTTACAAACTACTCTTGTTATTAATATCTTCCAATACATCATCATATGGACAGGAAGTAGTGATATCAGTTCAAGGCCTTGACTATTCTGCAATCTCTTATAATTGTGCAAATAGCCTTTTTCCCAAAACTATTCCAAAAGACTTCTAATTTCTGAATAAGGCTTAGTAGTGACAATTTAAGTTGTAGAATGGATTGATTTCAGTGTCATAGGTTAATTTAGAGTAAAATTCCTCTCTGTGTTGCAGACTATCTTTTCCAAATATGTTCCAACAAATTTCTAGCCATGGATAATATTTTCTCTGTGATCTTGTAGGTGGTTGTTTACTTAGAAGAACCTCATGGCACTAACTTATCCTTTTCTCAAGCTATTCCAACATATTTCTAATGAATGAATGGGATTGAGTTCATGTTATGCGTTATTGAGTTCATGTTGTGAGTTATTGAGTTCTTGCTATGAGTTATTTTTCTTGTTAAAGTATTGTATTTTCTAGTCTCAAGAGCCATACATACTTTAGAATAGGTTTTGCTCTGTTTTAGTGTGACCAAGAACTTCTCTTTGCCAAAACTTAGTTCTTTTCCCTCTTAGAATAAAAACACAAAACCAAAAACATTGAAAAAAAACACTAAACACAACATAGTGAGAAACAAATACCTAGGCACATATAGTGCACTTCACTTCAATAGTTTACTAACCCTGGTTGACAATTTATGACCTCAATTTAGGAACACTAAGTTGGGCAGACATATCCAACGGCCCCGCAATCGGGCGCCAACCATGTTATATATATTATTCCACCCCGATCCACTAAAACCTTGGTTTTATTAAAATTGGTGGGTTTTTCATAAAGTATAAATATTTTCTACCGGTTCACTTTACAAGCAATCCCCGCCGTTGATCGTAATCCGATCAAACGGCCCACACACAATCGCATCGAGAATTTCCATTTCACCCTCTTTTATCTCCCTGCCGATTGCGATCCTCCGATTAGATCTGGATCGTCCACGTGTCCAGATCTGATAGCTCAGATCTTTCTCACATGCTTTCATCGCCTTTCGCCCTTCCTCTATATGTCTTTCGATTAATCCCCACCATTGATCTCCGCGCAATCGACGGATCTGATTTTTTCTTTTCCTCCACTCTCCTCTAATTGCTTCTAATGAATCCCAACCATTTGATGATGCCATCCAACGGCTACGCTCCACCCCTCGCCCTCTGAAGAAGTTTACCCAAAACACAGGATTTTATAATATAGTTCTGTATTTTGGAGGTTGAATGGTTGTCCATTATAATGAAGAAAGGTTGAAGGCTGGGAATGACGATTCCCGTGCCTTTGATTAATCAAAGAGAACCATTCGCTGGGCTCAAACTCCATGACGTCAATGTTTCATGAGGCATTGATGCCATATGAGCCCTGCGCGGCCTGCACATCAAAAAGACACAACAATGCATTAAAGAAACAAAGAGTATCAGTGTCATAGACAAAACATACCAAAATAGAAGACCAAAGACACAGACCGAGCGTGATCTGTCCTAAAACACTGAACTAAAGTGAATTAGAAGTGTTTTAGGAAGAGACGAAGACATATGTCGATCCGAGAAAGCCTCCACCGCCTAAAGCAGAGGCCAATCGAACCCTCTCTAGCTCCTAAAGGCACATGCAGCCTCACCGAAACCAAAGAAAGCTTAGTCATTACCTGGACGAGAGGTGTTTTCCTAAATACAGCCGAACAATTAATGCTAATCAAAGATCCTATCTCTAATTGTCGGAAAAACTATTTTAAAAGATTAAGAACAGCCCAGAAGCAAATCTTTTCCATCATTAGACCTCGGGAAGCGGCAACATAGTTACTTCAACATGATGCAGAGCCTGAAAAGTCAAAAAAATTTCCCATCGAGCTTAATCCTAAGTGTAAATCAATTAATGCAGATAAACACCCGTGAATTACTTCATCGAGGCCCTCAAAGGCCGAGAAGTCATCAATATGTATTAATTGACCCAGGAGATCTTAAATCAAATCCCACCTCCTCATTCTTCTATAAATACTTCTGTAGAAGATGAGAAAATGTTGGTCTCTGGACATTTGAATGCCTGTAATAGTTTCTGAAGCTACTGATGCCATGTTTGCGACTTGAAGATACATAAGCTGATATGAGAAGTTTGAAGTTGTAGAGACCCACCGTGCTTGCTAATTGTAATTGGTTTGAACATCAAATAAAAGCTACTAATTTATGGGATCCTGATTTTTGTCAATGGTGATGTGTTCCTCACTATCAATCGTTATTTTGTTTAATGTTTTCACTCTGTCCACTTTCTCTAATAGAGAGCAACAAACGTAGAGCTAGGATTTACTCTGAACAGTACCCTACTCTTACTGAAAGCTTTATTTTCTATGTTTTCACCATTCGAACGTTCTCTTTGAAGAGTATATTAATGCAGGTCGGTTTAAAAGCACTTGCCTGATCTAGATTGCTCTTTAAAACAAGTATTTTCTGTGTCTTCCTTAAAGAGTGTATTGAAGCAGGTTGGTTTCAAAGCACTTGCCTAATCTAGATTTCTCTTTAAAACGAGTATTTTCTGTGTCTTCCTTAAAGAGTGTATTGAAGCAGGTTGGTTTCAAAGCACTTGCCTGATCTAAATCGTTCTTTGTGACTATTATCTGTGGTATTCTTATCGAATATGCTAAAATCAGGATAGTTTAGAAGCACTTACCTGACCTTAAGCTGTTAGAACTGTTTTTAAATGTTTTCTAACTGAAAGTACTTCAATGCAGGCTAGTTTAAAAGCACTTACCTGATTTCAGAATACTTTTATGTTTTTCCTTAAGTACATGCCGAAGTAAGATAGTTTGAAAGCACTTACTTGATCTTAGGTTGTTCACTGTTCTTCATTTATCTTATTCTCCATTTCCTATCTGTTTCATTCCATAAAATCAACTTAAGAGATCTTTGACATAAGTAAATTTCCCTATAGATCCTTCTTGAACCTTGCTGTCCAATTAAAATCCTCCTATGACTCCATAGCCCAATGGGTTAAAACTGTCTTCACCTTTTCTGTCAGCCGAATCATTCCTTCACTTGCAGACATCTTCACCCTTTATTTTGAACTGCCTTCACCTCCATTATGTCTTCGCCCAACCAAAAAAAAACAAAAAGATCCCATGCTCTTCATAACTAGCCTAAAATCACATTTCGGGCTTTGAAGATCACATCTTTAAACTCATTTATAGAGAGATCCCTCTCTGGATTCAGGAGGGCTAGATCCTTGAATCCCAAAGCGGTTTGATTTTCTCCCTGCAGTTGGAATTTTTCCAATCTTGCTAATTACAAGGTGCTAACATAATGGCGACTCCGCTGGGGACTTTTTGAGTTCATAGTTGCTTGGCCAACTTTTATAAACTCCTTAGTTTCCCATACAACCACAGAAACTCAGAGAACCCAAAATTTTGGTAGTCAATAAACATGGTAGTGGACCATAAACCTTTTACCTCCAAAAGAGCTAAAAAATTCCACTTAGCGACTCCACAATCCTGAACAAACCTTAAGACTCCACTGGGAAGAACTCTTATCATTGTAGTATCATTAAAACTCAGTTAGATGACTGTAGGATTAAAATCAGTGTAAACAAATTAGTTAACCTCTCAAAGACTGTCATACGTGGTTAAAATTTTCTTGTTTAGTTGGGTCTAAAAACACAGCATAGTGGCTCTTAGAAAGATTCACACTAGAGCCTATCTTGACCCTAACCCACCTGAGACAGTTGATGACCCTGAAAGATTACTTAGGAAGCCTCCTAAATTCTCAACTGTTTTCAAACCACCCTTGGGAGCTAACTCAGTTCCTGAAAACCTAGCAACTATACAACAGTTACAAGTAGACCGAAGAAATCCATTTAGAACATGGTCTCTTGATGATTTAGATCAGCTAGATTCACGATCTTCACTTTCATCCCCAGAACAAAGAAAACATCTTGGTAGTAAAGAAACCACACCACCTGATTTACATTTTCTTCTTAATTTAGGTGTCTCTCATCCAAGATCAGCTCAGCAATCAATCCCTAGTCTATCCACATCTCTTCGTCCAAAATCCATTGTCCAAACCACTCCACTCCAGTCCACTATCCCTTTTGTTAATCCACCTCTTGTGAATCCACCCCCACCTCCAATCATGGTAGCATGGTATGCTCCCTTGGTGTTGCCCCAACCTTTAGCTCCTTTACCCAATGAATATCATTCTAAAATCCCTCATTTCACCAGCAAAAAATCCTCCACCGCTCAACACCATGTAGTTACGATGGGAGATGCCTTTGACTACATGGAAATAGAGGATGAAACAATTAAGATGAGGATTTTCACTCAGAGTTTAGGAGGAGAAGTGAAGAAGTGGTTTAAATCTTTGCCTCCTAATAGCATTAATGATCTTCCCGCCTTACATCAAACTTTCATAAATAAATGGGAATTTAGAAGTAACCCTCTCCAAATCCTAGCTGAATATAAGAATCTTAAAAGGAATCCAGGAGAGAGTGTCCAAGACTATTCTACAAGATTTAACGGTATCTACAATGCTCTTCCACCACACATGAAACCTCTCCAAGGAATGGCCCTAGTAAAATACCCTAAAGGCTTTGATGCTGATATGGCTTACCAGCTTAGGGAGAGAGATTATAATACATTGGAAGACATGCAGAAAGGAGAAGTGAGTGTTGAGGCAAACTTGATTGAGAAAAAATCCAGGATGAGGGCTGAGAAAAAGGTAACCTATAGGGATGACATCATAGCTTCTCCATCTGATCCCAAATATGACAGTTTAGCCAAAACCATGGAGAGACTAGGAAAAATGCTAGAAAACTTCACTATCCAAGTCAGCAATCAAAACAGGAACCAAAATCAAAACCAAAACTTTAGGAGAAATAACACCCCAAATAGACAGAGACTCTGATCAAAAGGTCATCCCTCCATTTCAAGAGAACTTCCTTGATGAGGATGAAGGAATAATAGAAGAGTCAAAGGAAACCAACATGAATATGATGGATGTGGATGAACTGGACCACACCTTTCCCACAGAAGAAAACCAGACCTCATACTCATGTTGGAACGAGGAAGGGTTGGAAACTGAGGACTACAGGTTAGGTTTCGAAAATGCCATCATGCAGATCCGAGAACAATATGACCTCAGGAGGAAAAAGAAGATAGATGCTCCCAAACTAAAGGCTTCTGAAACCACCATTAAGAAAAAGCCTGGAAAGACTCCTAAAGTGACTGTTGAAAGCAATAAACCAGCACCTGAGAGTTTTGGTAAAATCAAAGATAAGGACGTCCTAACCAATGACAAATCAATTCAAGGACCTAGTAGCACTAGCATTGTAGCTAATGCTCCTTGTTGGTGTCCTGTGTTTTGATATTTTGGAAAATAAAAATACAAGGCAACATCAGAACCAATCTTTAGAGTTCCAGGATCTAGTCCTCCTGTTCTCAGAGAGGGATCTATCAAAATTTTTGTTTGCAAAGGTTTATCTTGTGTGCTTTTAGTATTGGTTTTTAGACTAGTTATTAAATGCAGGTGTTTGTTTGTTTGGTTGGTTGGATTGAATTGATACAACAGAACATGAAAGGTCTAGGAAAGATATATAGGCCACTAAAATATATGTTTCATTGGGAAATGGAGTCAAGAAAAGGTCATAGCAAACTCATCAAAGGATATGGGATATCAGAGGGCAAATCTAACTTGGTCACATGATCCTTTTGTTTTTGGAATGGGATGGACATTAATGATTTGGAAAGAGAGTTTTAATTCTCAACAAAGGGAACCTGAAAACATAATTTAAACAATAAAGAGATATTTGGTAGACAGGGCTAACCATAAATTCTACAAACATTCTTTAAGAAAATAATGGCTTCAAGACAACTTTCAAAATGAAATCTAAGATTCGGGGAACACCCTATTTCCTCAAAGATTTTATTCTAAAGGACTTAGAAAACATAAAAGATTTACTGATAATTACAGTCATAGAAGAGGGAACACCTAAAAAAATCTATGATCATAATTATAATGACCTTTAAGCCAATTGTTTAACTGAGGACAAAGGGCAAGATCAAAACAGACCTCTCTGATTCACTGTAAGCAAATAAATTCAAAGGGAGACTTCGATAACAGTTTTTAAGTGGCAGAAGACAAGCAGGGAGAACCATAAATCATGCTGAAACCAACTGTTCAAACTATTAAGGAAATAAACAAGCATGAAGACTAAAGAGAAAGATTAAAGCCTCTAAAATACTTCAGCAGAAGAAAACATGAAACAGTGAAGGATGAACAGGTCTAAGGTGCTTCCAAGAGTCATTTCTTAGCCTAAAACTTTCTATCCTACTGTAGTAAGAAATTATGGAACATAATGAAAACAAGGGGAAAACATAAGACAGTTCAGAATACTTCACCAACAGCCAAGCTCATGGATCCAATGATAGAGCCTTCTCAGGAACAAGCATGCAACAACATCATTAAGATCTCCAAGACTTCAATTTGTTCTTCAACTTCAACAGACGATGTATTTACTTCAAAGAGTTTCAGTATTACAACTTGTGATCAAACAATAACCAACACTTTCTTATCTTCTACAGAAGTATTTATAGAAGAAAAGAGGAGGTGGAATGAGACAAAATATCTTCTAAGTTCAATTAATACAGCTTACTGTCTCTCGGCCTTTGAGGGGCTCGATGGAGAACATTATGATATTCCTCCTGTATTAATTGGTTACATTAACTTTTCAAGCTCGCTGGGAAAGAAATGTTGACTTTTAAGGTTTTGTGCTCTGTCTGGAGTAACTCTGCGGATATTTTATATTAAAATCCTTTGGCAGAATTAACTTCTTGGTAGCGCTGGAGGCTGATATTTGTTTAATCAATAACTCGGCCTCTATTTTGAATGGTACGAGGCAACAGGTGGCTCTTGTAGTAGCTGAGGAATCAATTTGCCCCAAATGCGGCGGTGGAGGTCCTTTATTCCTGTCAAACACTTATGATTTCTCTTGACTGTGTTTAATTCAGGAAATTAATATTTTGATAATTATTTTTAAGCCGTAATTCCCTAAATCTGTCTTCAATCTTCATCTCTGCTGCGTTATGTTCTTCAACACTGATACTCTTTTTAAATGCGATTTTGAACGACAGTGTCTTGTCAATGTGTAGAGCCGCGTTGGGCTTTGAAGGTATCAATGCTCATAGAGCATTGACAAACAGTGAATCGAGCTTGGCGAACGGGCTCTTTTAAAGTAAGGCAGGCACGGGAAATGTGTTCCCCAGCCTTCGGCCTTTCTTCATTGTATAATTAAAAACCGTTAAAAACACCTGCAAAACACAGAAATAATTAAAAAATCCTGCGAAATGGGTCAAACTGCTTCAGAAGGCGGGAGAGGAGTGTAGCCATTGGATCTGGACACGTAGACAGTCCAGATCTAATCGAGAGATCACAATCGGCGGGAGGAAAAAACGGGTGCGATGGAAAAACTCCAATGCGATTGCGCGATCGGAGGGCTGATGCAATAAAGTGGTGGCCGTTGATCTAAGAACGAGATCAATGGTGGAGAATGAATTGGGGGAGAGGTCAATCGGCAGAACAAGAAAGTGGTCGCGATGTAAGTTTGCGATGCGATTGAAAGGGCCGAGTCGATTAAGCGATGGTCGTCGATCTGAGGATCGGATCGATGGTGGGAAACGAATCAGAGGACTGGCCGATCAGAGGGATAATCAAAATGTGTGCGATTGAACTTTGCGATGCGATTAAAAAACTCCAATGTGATGGAGCAATCGGAACATTGCAATTGGAAGTGTCAATCGGGCATAATCGGAGGAGCCTTTCAAAGATTTCCGATGTGATCAGAGGGGCGGGGCTTTATATATATAAAAGAATCAATCGCATCGAAAGTTCTGATGCGGTCTTTTTAATCAACCCATTTGTATATTTAACACGCGACTTTGGTTTTTTGACCAAAACCTTGGAAAAGCGGGTTTTATTATTTATAAAGAAAAAAAAAGGTAATCAGGATGGATTATTTATAAGGTTTTGAGTACGGAAGGCGGGCCACAGGATATTTATACAAAGGTTTTAATCGCATCGGAGTTTATATGACGCACTGTTAATTGCATCGGAACTTTTGAATATGGCATGGACTTGCATTCTTTGGATTAATGCGATGCGATAAGCACCCGGGACTATAACTCTTGGTCTTGGGCATAGAGCATATGAAACAAAAGGTGGCGGGGCGGAATTATAACACAAGGGCTCAATCACATCGGAAAATTTTGATGCGGTCTTTTTGATCAACCCATTTATGTTTCCCCCGATTGTTATTGCACGATCGGTCTTTCAATCTACCCATTTTATATTCAACATGTGGTTATAGTTTTTCAGTTTAAACCTTGGAAAAGTGGGTTTTGAGACTTTCACATAAGAAAAACAGATCGGAAATGGATTTATACATTGATTCAAGTGTCGGGTCAGGTTTTATGGTTTATATGAGAAATAATATAATCGGGAGCTTTAAACACATAAAAAGCCAATCGCAATCAGAACTTTCGGTCCATGGCACAAGACTTGCGCACTTTGAAAATGTGCGATGCGATTAGCGTCGAAAGGCTTTTGCGTTTGGTTTTAACACATGGGCATGTGGGGGGAAGTGGTTAGGACTTAGCCCAAGGGACTTAAGTCTATAGAAAAACTTGTATTTTCATGAATCCTTCATAGTTTTCAATGGAATTTAATGGGTTTGAAAATAGTTAAAAAATGAGTTTTTAACATATGGAAGGGGGTTTTCATCAAAGGAAAACATGAAAAATAGAAGAAATTTATGGGGAAACAGGGAGAGAAAATGAAGGTTAGTTAAGAGTGAGAGAAGGGGAAAATGATGGTTTTTGGTAGCAGTTTTTTCTCTTTGGTTTTTAGCAGAATTCTGAGAGTATAAAATGGAAACAACAAATGAAAATTTTTGATAGAGGCATGAGGCCTTTCAAGAGTCTTCAAGAGCCAACAATTTTTTAGCAATAAAATTGTTCCTTGAAGGCTCCGAAATCATTTAGCCACCATTAGGTATGACAAATTTTATAGGTGGCTAACAGTGGCTCCACTTGGGGATGGTGCCTTTTTTGAAGGCATCAAGAATTTTAGACCTGCATTCTCTGAGATGTTGATCAGTTGCCTCATCCATTGGGCTAATCTCTTTACTTGAATGATCTTCTTTTGTTCTGGAAATAAGTTAGCAGCCATGGAAAAACATTGGATCTTTTATCAACCAGCTTTCTACCTACCCAATCCTACAGGTCTAACATTTTTTCTTCATTAGAGTGCACTTGGATTGGAAAACTCTGTTACAACATTTTATTCTTTTTGAAAGCAAAAAATCTAATATGTTTCTACTCCTTATTTCTCCATGGATTCAGATTAAACAGTTGAATCCATATAATTCTCTACCTAATCTACTATCTATTGGGATTAATTTGTCCAACAGACTTTTATTCTCTAATTTTGCTAAAACAGAAATTTAAAAAGCATTCAAGTTAGGATTGATCAGTCTAATTTGATGCTAATCTATGGCATAAAAACAAGTTGCACATAGATTATTATTTGCAGAAAATTAAATCAAAATTTGAAGGCCTAAGATCTGAAAATTTAAGCATTTCCTTCACTCTTTTTACAGCTCTTTTTTGACTCTTATGTGAGTAGTTTCTTCCTTGCTCTCTGGTTCATATTTTGAGCTAATTATAACCAGATTCTCTTCTTCTTGACTCAGAAAAATAAAACAGATTTGAGTCATCTCTCTTTTGGAAACTTAGGTTCCGATCTTGAACATGTTTGAACCTTTCATTTCTATCCTAATCTATCTACTGATAAGTCAAGATTAAACAGTTTGGCCAATCGAATTCACTATCCTATCAGCAGAAAATTTAAAGGCTAATTAGTCAAGATTAGGCATTTTGACTAACTAGAAGTGTGTTTTTTAGTAGTGGCATTTAAGCTTGCACACTTTCAGATTGGTTTCTCTTTTTTGGTATGGGGCTGTACCTTTATTGTTTTTACCATATGCCCTCTTTTCTTTCTTTCTTTGTTTTTGTATTTTTGATTTTTCTAACTTTGAATGCAATGGTTAGACTATGGCATTTACAATGAAAAATAAATGCTTTAAAACTTAAGATTCTTGGCAGAAGTAATGCTTGAGCATCATGCCATTAACAAGACCTCCATATAGATCTTCCCCATTCAATTCTTTCAAGAAAAATGCATTGTGACCCATCTCATCATGGAGAATATATGGTCCTTTCCACAAGTTGTCAAACTTGCCATGTTTTCCCTTCTCTTCTCTTCTTGAATCCCATTTAAGAACAACATTTCCAATTTGGAAATTGTTTGCCTTAGTCCTCTTATCAAATAGTTTCTTCATTTTTACTTGGACTAACTGTGTTCTCTCATAAACTTCTTCTCTGGTCTGCTGTAAATGGATTGTTTGGTTAATCCTTCTCTGTATATAATTTTCTTCAATCTGCACTTCTTGAAGGAGTTTCATGACTGGAACTCCTAATGAGGTGGGAAAAACCGCATCCATGCCATAAACTAACTGATAGGGAGAAATATTTATTGACTTCTTGGTAGTTAATCTATCAGCCCATAAGGCATGAACCAGCTTACTATGCCATGATTTCTGATTTTGCTCCAACAGGTTTTTGATTATATTGAGGAGACTCTTGCTGGAGGATTCAGCTAATTCATTTCCTTGGGGATAGTAAGCAGTGGAATGGCCCAAGGTTATGTGGTATTTGTAACAGAAATCAACCATTTTCTTCGATTTAAAAGCAGCATCATTGTCTGTTATTATTTTTCTGGGACAATCAAATCTGGATAGGATATTTGTTTCAAGGAACTTGATAATGACAGAGTCATTAGCATTTCTGGAGGGTATAGCTTCTATCCACTTGGTAAAGAAGTCGGTGGCTATGAGGATCCACTTATGCTGAGCTGAGGAGGATCGATGAATTTCCCCAATGAAGTCTAGCCCCCATTGTTGAAAAGGTGCCTCAACTCTAATAGGATGTAAGGGTAAGGGAAGAAGTTTTCTTTTGCCATAAAAAAATTGACACTTATGGCAAGACATGACCAACTTTTGAGTGTCTGGGAAAAGGGTAGGCCAATAGTAACCAGATCTAAGAATTTTGTTGGCTGTGGCATTCCAGTAGAGGTGACCCCCACATTCTCCGTCATGCAATTCATGCATGATATTTCCCGCATCATCTTCAAGTAAACATTTAAGCAAAATTCCAATAGCATTTTTCCAATATAATATTCCATCTAAGATACAAAAACTCAAAGCCTTTTTTTTCAAGAATCTAGCTTTAGTTTTAGACAAAGAAGCAGGGGTATTTAAATATAAAAGCACATAAATAATGTCAGCATACCAAGGAGAATTTAGAAATGTTTCTTCAATAACAGGAGCATCAAATTCTTCTATTTCTTCCAACACATCTACCATATTGATGTCTAGTGCTTGGAAGTTAGACTCAGCCATAAGTTTTGCTAATCCCTGCCCTTTAACTAGTTTGGTGGGCCTAATTTCTAAGTCATATTCAAGAATAGTCGCAATCCATTTTCCCATTTTACCATCAGGGTCTTGACTTAGAATTTCCTTGACAACAGTATGTAGAACAAAAGAAATTATGTGAGAGTGTAAAATATAGACCCTAAAGTCTTTCAGTGCTTTCACCAATGCTAAGGCTTGCTTCTCCATGATATTATATTTGAGAGGAGCATATCTTAAGGCCCTAATAAAGAAATATATTGGTTGCTCTTTCCCCAAATCATTCTTTTGAAGTAAAAATGCAGCTATTGTATGTTCTGATGCAAAAGAAAAGATGTAAAAATCTTTGGTAAATTCTGGACTAATCAGGACCGGTGTTTGGGTAAGAGCTTGTTTGACCAGTTTGAATGATTGTTTAGCTGGTAAAGTCCATTTTACACCCACATATTTCTTAAGCATGTTTGTGATGTCTTTTAATAGCTCAACAAGGTTGGGGATAAAACTTCTCAAAAAATTAATCTTTCCGATGAAAGATTGCAACTCTTTGAGGCTTCTTGGATGGCTAATATACAATATGCCATCTATCCTTGTAGGGTATATTTTGATTCCCTCTTCCGAAATTATATGTCCAAGGAGCTTCCCTTCTTGGAGACTAAAGAGTGTCTTCTTGGGATTCAATGACAAGCCAAATTTCCTACATTTCTCAAAAACTTTTCGCAAGTGAGTCAAATGTTCTTCATCAGTTTTTTAAAAGACAATTATGTCATCAAGGTAGATAATTATGAAATAGCCAATATCTTCAGAGAAGGCTATGTCCATGGCCCTTTGGAAGGTGGCCCCTGCATTCATTAACCCGAAAGGCATTTTGACATACATAAAGGTTCCCCAAGCTGTGGTGAAATCAGTTTTGATTTGATCACTTGGGAGCACTAACACCTGGTTGTAACCTGAGAACCCATCTAAGAGTGATATCCTTTTTGACCCAACTACTCTCTGAAGTATATGATCCATCTTGGGCAATGGGTAGTTGTCCTTTAGGGATGCTCTGTTTAAGTTCCTGAAGTCAATACAAAGTCTGATCTCTCCTGTCTTTTTCCTAACAGAAACTAAGTTTGATACCCATTCTGAAAATCTAACAGGTGCTATAATGCCAGCATAATGCATCTTTTCAATTTCGGCTCTAACTAAAGGTAATAAAAGTGGGTTTATTATCCTCAGTTTTTTTTTGAAGGGCTTTTGATTTTCCTTCAAGGGAATCTTGTGCTGAATGATGCTGGTATCGTAGGACTTCAGATCTGTGTATGCCCAGGAAAAAACATATTTAAACTCTTTAAACAGATCAATGTATCGAAATTTTATGTGAGTTGGAAGAGTGTTGGACAATTTAATCATCTTGGGTTCCGTTAGGGAGCCTATGTTGTGTTCTTCTACATTTGTTTCTACAGGCTCCATTTTTGGTTCTTTGGCTACATCATTAAAGTCGAAAAGGTGTTCCAAAGGTGAGAGACCTCTTGGAATTGAACCGTTCTTACATTCTAAAACTTCCAGGTCTCTTTGGTCCACGTTGTCAATTGACTCTGCTTCAAACATATTCTCATAATGAATTATATCAGCAGAGTGTGTTATTTCAGCTTATGGGATTTCTTCAATATATGGACAGTTTTGATTATAACACGATTTTGATGTAGGTATGGCGAAATCATTTTCTGACCTCAAGAAATCATCTATGTGTTGGTCAGAATCAAAAACTTGCTAGTGATCTATGTTATCAGGCACTGCAGGCCTATGTTTTACTTTTACACTAAGTTGTTCATTTATCTTAGGTGTTTGACAGTTACTGGCATTAAAAGCGAGTTCATTCGCTAAATGGTTAAACGCTCTAGGAATGAAAACAAGTTCATATTTTTCGAAGGTTTTTAATAAATTGAGAGCAACGTTCTGATATTCCCTAAGCCTCAGATTTCTGGTTGAGTATTCTCCTTTGATTTGTTTTATGATAAGTTCAGAATCTCCTAAGATTGTTACCTTTTGGGCCTGTAACTGTTTGAGTAATTGTAAACCTAGGAGAAGTGCTTCGTACTCAACAATATTTTTAGTGCATGGGAAATCTAATTTATATGAGAAACTCTGATTCGTATTCTGTATCGATATGCCCGCACCTGCGCTTGCTTTATTATAGGATCCATCAAATTTTATTGTCCAAATCACATTTGATTCTTTTTCGTTTTCTTATTGCTGTTGATTGTCGATGTTTTGAAGTTGATTCGAGGGAAGATTCAATTTTTCTGGTGAATCGATGGGGTCTATGTTCTCTTTATCTTGTTGAGTAATTTCATCTTCATTACATAAGATAAAGGAATCTAAACTTGATCGAGTAGAATAGATTGGAGTATTGGTCGGTTTGTCTAGGTTGCTCACCATATACTTCATGTGAGATTCCCTGTATAGTCTTCTGTTTTGGTTAAAACTAGGGATAGTGGCATAAGACATGTCCATTTGAAGGCTTCCCTGAAGTTTGGCTCCCCAAGATCTTGATAAGAGCATGCCATATTTAGGGGGAATGTTAGCTACAACTATATCCATAACTAGATTTTTAGCAGGGATCTGAGCTAGATTAACACATAAATCTTTGATTAGACCCAAACATTTGACTCGGCTTGAGTCAAAAGAATAAAAATATTTGTATGGTTTAGTAATATCTAAGCCTAAGCTCTCCATTACCACCTTGGGCATTAGATTGTGTGAAGCTCCTGAGTCTAACATGGCATTGTGTAGAATTTTCTCGTGTATGTTCAAAATAACATAGAAGGGAGGAACAGCCCCTTCTTGATATTATCCTTCAACTTCAAGACCGAATAACAACTCAGGTTTATCATCTGTTAGGTTCAAAGTTTCAGTATCACTTCCTAAGTTCAAAGCTTTCAAAGCTTGGTTTTTGTACACCTCTTGGGTTACTCGTTCAGCCAGGGGAATGGTGATTTTTATCTTAGAAATCTCTCCCTCAAGGCTGAAAGGAATAATTGACTTGTTGATATTTACATCTCCCTTTTCAATTAAATTCTTTTCAAAAAATTTGATTTTTTGAACCTTATTTGGACTGGTAATTGGGACAGTTTTGTTAGGACCACTAGCTAAAGTGTTAGGGGTAATTTTTTCAACATTTGGCTGAATATTTTTTTCTTTGTTTAAGTCTATTTTTTTGGCCAAAATGTTAGTTTTCTCCGCTATATTTTTGGGCTGAGTTTCTGTGTTTTTCTTGACAGCGGTATTAGTGTTCTTTTCCTTTAAGTTATCTACATTCTCTTTGATCCTAAGATCGTATTTTTTATGCACTTCCATAATTGCATTTTCAAAACCCAATCTATAGTCATCAAATTCTTTATAGGTGTTTGTATTTTGATCATAAGAGAAGAATCCTTATTCTTCCTCAGTGAGGAAAACATCATCTCCACTGTCTGATCCAATCAAGTTTACATGATCTTCTTCCAACCTTTCCAACTCCCTATCTTCCTCATATTGATCTACATAGTTTTGTTGTAAGGGAGGTCTAATCTGTTGGTCATTCTCATTCTGTTTGTCTTGATTGTTTTCTCTTTTATAATTCTGATTTCTATTTCGAGGAGTAGTTTGATTTTTATTTGCTTGTGCTCTCTTAATTATGCTCATCTCTTTCATCATTTCTTCTAACATTCTCTCCATTTTTGAGCTTGAGGTAGAAGGAGTGGACTCTTCTTTAAAAGATACTCTCTTCTCAGTTTTCATTCTTTCTCTCTTCTCCATTAAGTTGACTTCCACAGAAAGAGCGCCCTTTTGCATATCTTCAAGAGTTACAAAATCTCTTTCTCTCAGCTGATAGGCCATCTCAGGGTCAAACCCTTCAGGAGATTTGTTTAACGCTGAGCCTTGTGGAGGTTTTAGTTCTGGGGAAAGCGCATTGTACACACTATTGAAACTAGTGCAGTAAGCTTGCACCCTTTCCCCAGTGTTTCTATGGAGGTTCTTCTAATCATAAAGGACTTGGAGAAGATTCTTCTTTACTTCCCATTTGTTTAAGAACGTTTGATGGAAGCCTTGGAGATCATTAATACTATGGGGGGCTAAACATTTAAACCATTTTCTTACTTCTCCCCCTAAGCTTTGAGAAAATAACCTAAGCTTGACAAAATCATCATCAATTTCATTTCTGTCAAAGTAGTCATTCATTTTATCCACATGTTGTGATGCGGTTGTAGCATTGTTAACATCATATAATGGAATTTTGGACTGATAGTCTTGTGGAAGATTAACTAATGGTACAGGAAGGACTAGGGGAGCATACCATGCTACCATGATAGGTGGTGGGGGTGGATTTATAAGGAGAGGATTTATAACAGGAGCAGTGGGCTGAGGTGTAGTGGTTTGAATAGTGGATGAAGGATGAGCAGAAGCAGATGGACCAGAAATAGATTGTTGAGTTGATCTTGGATGAGAGACACCTAAGTTGTGAAGGAAATGTAAGTCAGGAGGTGTTGTTTCTCTATTAGCAAAATGCTCACTTGTTTCATGGGATGAAAGTGAAAATTTAGAGTGTAGCTGAGTTATATCATCAAAAGACCTAGTTCTAAATGGATTTGCTAAGTTAGGTTGTGATTGTTTTAAAGCTGCAAGATTTTCGGGAATTGAATTAGCTCTCAAGGGTGATCTGAAAACAGTTGATAATTTAATCCTAGGAGACTTCCAAAGGATGCTTTCTGGGTCATCAAATATCTCAGGTGGATCTGGGTCGGGATGGGCTCTAGTGTGAATCTTTTTAGCAGCCACTATGCTATGTTTTTCAGACCTGGTTAGAAAGAGAGTTTAACCAAATATGACAATCTTCAAAAGGCTAACTGATCTTTTCAGAAGAAGGAAAATTTTAATCTTAAAGCCTTCTAGCTGAGCTTTTTATGATGCTATTAAGACTTGGGGTCTTCCCAGTGGAGTCTTAAGGTCTGTTTTTAGGATTGTGGAGTCGCCAGGTGGAATTTTTAAGCTCCCTTGTAGTAAAAGTTTTATAGTCCACCACCAGGTTTATTATGAAGCCAAAATGAAATGTTTTTGGGTTTTCTGAGTTATTTTGGTTTTATAGGTTATGAGAGTATCCTAAATCTGACTTAACACTTAGCTAGGGTGTCAAAACACATAGAGTTTACTCTTATGGCTTGGTAACCGAAACCTTCAAGGTTCGATAAGGCTTTATAAGAATCCTAAGGGTTACTTAGTTTTTCACTGATTCAAAAGGTCCTATCATGATTACCATTGCTTGGTAGTGCTTTAAGAGGGTTACTTATGTTATACTTAGACAGTGAGTGTTTTGTTTTGCAGATTTTACTCAAGGTCCCACCGTGATCGCCATTATGTTGGTGGAGATGAGGTGGATGATAATCACTGGATAGTCTTTGAAAATAAGGGATTTCTGGAGTCCTAAGGGGTACTTAGACTGTTACTGACTCAGAATGTCCCACTGTGATCACCATTATGTTGGTGTCCCGTGTTTTGATAGTTTGGCAAATCAAAAGACAAGGCAACATCAGAACCAATCTTTAGAGTTACAGGAACTAGTCCTCCTGTTCTCAGAGAGGGATCTCCCAAATGTTTTTTTTGCAAAAAATTATCTTGTGTGCTTATAGTATTGATTTTAGACTAGTTATTAAGTGTGGGTGTTTGTTTGTTTGGTTGGATTGAATTGATACAGCAGAACATGAAAGGTCTAGGAAAGATACATAGAATGGAGAAACATCTGGTTCATTGGGCAATGGAGTCAAGAAAAGGTCATAACAAACTCATCAAAGGATATGGGATATCAGAGGGAAAATCTAACTTAGCCACAGGATCCTTTTGTTTTTTGGAATGGGATGAACATTAATGATTTGGAAAGAGAAATTGAATCCTCAACAAAGGGAACCTGAAAACATAATTTAAACCATAAAGAGATATTTGATAGACAGGGCTAACCATAAATTCTACAAACATTCTTTAGGCAAATAATGATTTCAAGACAACTTTCAAAATGAAATCTAAGATTCGGGGAACACCCTATTTCCTCAAAGATTTTATTCTAAAGGACTTAGAAAACATAAAATATTTACTGATAATTATAGTCATAGAAGAGGGAACACCTAAAAACATCTATGATCATAATTATAATGACCTTTAAGCCAACTGTTTAATTGAGGACAAAGGGAAAGATCAAAACAGACCTCTCTGATTCACTGTAAGCAAAGAAATTCAAAGGGAGACTTCGATAACAGTTTTTAAGTGGCAACAGACAAGCAGGGAGAACCATAAATCATGCTGAAACCAACTGTTCAAACTATTAAGGAAATGAACAAGCATGAAGACTAAAGAGAAAGTTTAAAGCCTCTAAAATACTTCAGCAGAAGAAAACATGAAACAATGAAGGATGAACAGGTCTAAGGTGCTTCCAAGAGTCATTTCTTAGCCTAAAACTTTCTATCCTACTGTAGTAAGAAATTATGGAACATAATGAAAACAGGGGAAAAACATAAAACAATTCAGAATACTTCACCAACAGCCAAGCTCATGGATCCAATGATAGAGCCTTCTCAGGAACAAGCATGCAACAACATCATCAAGATCTCCAAGACTTCAATTTGTTCTTCAAATTCAACAGACTATGTATTTACTTCAAAGAGTTTCAGTATTACAACTTGTGATCAAACAATAACCAACAATTTCTTATCTTCTACAAAAGTATTTATAGAAGAAAAGAGGAGGTGGAATGAGACAAAATATCTTCTAAGTTCAATTAATACAACTTACTGTCTCTCGGCCTTTGAGGGGCTCGATGGAGAACATTCTGATATTCCTCCTGTATTAATTGGTTACATTAAATTTTCAAGCTCGCTGGGAAATAAATGTTGACTTTTAAGGTTTTGTGCTCTGTCTGGAGTAACTCTGCGGATATTTTCTATTAAACTCCTTTGGCAGAATTAACTTCTTGGTAGCGTTGGAGGCAGATATTTGTTTAATCAATAACTCGGCCTCTGTTTTGAATGGTTTGAGGCAACAGGTGTCTCTTGTAGTAGCTGAGGAATCAATTCACCCCAAATGAGGTGGTGGAGGTCCTTTCTTCCTGTCAAACACTTATGATTTCTCCTGACTGTGTTTAATTCAGGAAATTAAGCTTTTGATAATGATTTTTAAACCGTAATTCCCTAAATATTTCTTCAATCTTCATCTCTGTTGCGTTATGTTCTTCAACACTGATACTCTTTTTAAATGTGATTTTGAACCACAGTGTCTTGTCAATGTGTAGAGCCGCGCTGGGCTTTGAAGGTATCAATGCTCATAGAGCATTGACAAACATTGAATAGAGCTTGGCGGACAGGCTCTTTTAAAGTAAGACAGGCATGGGAAATGTGTTCCCCGACCTTCGGCCTTTCTTCATTGTATAATGAAAAACCATTAAAAACACCTGAAAAACACATAAATAATTAAAAAATCCTACGAAATGGGTAAAAATGCTTCAGAAGGCAGGAGAGGAGTGTAGCCGTTGGATCTGAACACGTGGACGGTCCAGATCTAATCGAGAGATCACAATCGGTGGGAGGAAAAAATGGGTGCGATGGAAAAAATCCGATGCGATTGCATGATCGGAGGGCTGATGCGATCAAGTGGTGGCCGTTGATCTAAGAACGAGATCAACGGTGGAGAATGAATCGGGGGAGAGGTCAATCGGCGGAACAAGAAAGTGGTCACGATGTAAGTTTGTGATGTGATTGAAAGGGCCAAGGTGATTAAGAGATGGTCGTCGATCTGAGGATCAGATCGATGGTGGGAAACGAATCGGAGGACTGGCCGGTCGGAGGGATAATCAAAATGCGTGTGATTGAACTTTGCGATGCGATTGAAAAACTCCGATGTGATGGAGCAATCGGAACATCGCAATCAGAAGTGTCAATCGAGCATAATCGGAGGAGCCTTTCAAATATTTCCGATGCGATCAGAGGGGCAGGGCTTTATATATATAAAATAATCAATCACATCAAAAGTTTTGATGCGGTCTTTTTAATCAACCCATTTGTATATTTAACACACGACTTTGGTTTTTTGACCAAAACCTTGGAAAAGCGGGTTTTATAATTTACAAAGAAAAAAAAAAGGTAATCGGGATGGATTATTTATAAGGTTTTGAGTACAGAAGGCAGGCCCACAGGATATTTATACAAAGGTTTTAATCACATCGGATTTTATATGATGCACTGTTAATCACATCGGAACATTTGAATATGGCATGGACTTGCGTTCTTTGGATTATTGCGATGTGATAAGCATCTGGGACTATAACTCTTGGTCTTGGGCATAGAGCATATGAAACAAAAAGTGGCGGGGTGGAACTATAACACAAGTGCTCAATCGCATCGAAAAATTTTGATGCGGTCTTTTTGATCAACCCATTTATGTTTCCCCCGATTGTGATTGCGCGATCGTTCTTTTAATCTACCCATTTTATATTCAACACGTGGTTATAGTTTTTCAGTTTAAACCTTGGAAAAGTGGGTTTTGAGACTTTCACATAAGAAAAACAGATTGGAAATGGATTTATAAATTGATTCAAGCGTCGGGTCGGGTTTTATGGTTTATATGAGAAATAATATAATCGGGAGCTTTAAACACATAAAAATTCAATCGCAATCGGAACTTTCGGTCCATGGCACAAGACTTGCGCACTTTGAAAATGTGTGATGCGATTAGCGCCGAAAGGCTTTGGCGTTTGGTTTTAACGGATGGGCATGTGGGGGGAAGTGGTTAGGACTTAGCCCAAGGGGCTTAAGTCTATAGAAAAACTTGTATTTTCATGAATCCTTCATATTTTTCAATGGAATTTGATGGGTTTGAAAATAGTTAAAAAATGAGTTTTTAACATATGGAAGGGGGTTTTCATCAAAGGAAAACATGAAAAATAGAGGAAATTTATGGGGAAAAAGGGAGAGCAAATGAAGGTTAGTTAAGAGTGAGAGAAGGGGAAAATGATGGTTTTTGGTAGCAGTTTTTTCTCTTTGGTTTTTAGCAGAATTCTCAGAGTATTAAATGGAAACAGCAAATGAAAATTTTGGATAGAGGCATGAGGCCTTTCAAGAGTCTTCAAGAGCCAACAATTTTTTAGCAATAAAATTGTTGAAGGCTCCAAAATCATTTAGCCACCATTAGGTATGACAAATTTTATAGGTGGCTAACAGTAGGAAACATTTTTTATGGTCTATGGATGGATCTTGAACGTTGCTTCGATAGGGGGAGGATCATATCTTATTGAATATAATTATTCCTTGTCTTATAACCTTACTCTTTTTTACACTTATGG
Organism: Pinus albicaulis; assembly: GCA_034641835.2. Classification (NCBI taxonomy): domain Eukaryota; kingdom Viridiplantae; phylum Streptophyta; class Pinopsida; order Pinales; family Pinaceae; genus Pinus; species Pinus albicaulis. The sequence goes on along the minus strand of CM076571.1, from coordinate 598,352,795 downwards.
ATTTGATTTCTATGATTATTGTTTCTAGTCGTTACTTCCTACATGTATATTTGAGCACCTGGGTATTTCTGACCTTCGTGATGAGACGTGATGAATGGATCTCTTTTGAGCATCTTTGGAAATGAAGGAAAGATGGCTAGATCTGGAAAAGGTAAATATGGTTAGATCTAGAAAAGGTAAATATGGCTAGATTTGGAAAAGGTAAAGATGGTTAGATCTGGAAAAGGTAAAGATGGCACTTGAGCACTATAAGCTGCCTATGTGAAGGTGCATAGGTAATAACATAAGGCATGCATGGTATATTATTTTAATATTATGATTCGAATACAACATTGGATGACTAAGTAAGCCCTATGGTATATTGAGAATGCTTCCTTCTCATATGGCTTATTCATGCATATAAGAGTGATTAAGATTTATGTTTCCTATGATGAAATGTTGCACCTGGTATTGAATGTTTTGATCATGATGATATGATTGATTTTGTAAGAGTACTTGATGTGATTGATCTGGGATATAGTGGCACAGATTGATGATTTTTTAACATCTATTATTTTTTAGATCCTGATTTTGACTCTAGTGTATGGTACTCTTGAATTTTTATACACATAAGATCTGTTGGATCTATTATAGAAGGTTACCTCATTTATATGGTGTTGATAATGAGTGTGATAAGCATGATGGAAGCTCATAGAAAAAGACTGATTGTACATTGTTGGTTTACCGATTAACCTAAATTGATCCTATAGATTATGATATGCATGGTCCTGGAAACCATGATGATAAAGGAATATCTATAAGATTGATGTTTTAGATCTTTGACTATCTGCGGTGAAATTAAATGCTCTAACTTGATGTACTGTTATTGGGATCATAAGATTGTGTTGTCACATCAACCTGATGCCCTGATCTTCCAAGTCCAATCCTTGATGAAATATTGATGACATGATATTGATGAACATGATAGATATTTTTTTATGATCTAATAGATCTGTTTTTGCATGAATCCATGAAAATCGGGTTGATGACATGAATGAAGTGGATTCTCATTCAAAGGGAGAACCTATATCCTAGTAAATTCTTTTTCATGTGCCAATATATGTTTTATTGAAATATGATTTATGAGTGTTTGACATTGATTAATACATAGAAGATATCTAAGCCTCATTCACACAAAGGAAGGCGCATAGATGTGACTCTGTCCGAGAGACACAAAATTGAAGTTCTGTACACTGAATTCGGTCTATACTCCGAATCCATTTTGTCTTGTCATTGTGAATTGATTTATGTAATTGATGGAATTGAGCATGAAATCAGATTGTCATTTGGAAGATTTCAGTTCTGCAAATGTATTGCAGATGCCAGTAAGATCTGTCAGCTGGTAAAGTTCGTATGTCTGAACCGAAATTGTGTTTACTGAGACATTCATATGGACATGTCATTATGTTGAAGGAGTGTGCTACATGTTTTTACTGATTGATTTTGATATTTTTGACATGTTTCTTAATGATTAAGATATGTCTAGTATTATATCACACATTTGGATTTGGCATGATTTGTTCTGGTGATAGTTGAGTTTCCCAGATGACTATGTTATGTCAACATAGTGACCTTGAGTGAAGTATGTGAGTATACAAATGTATAGTTCTATATCAGCCTTGTTATTCCTAGCACAATGGTTGTTGTGACTTAGTATGAACATGCATGACTTAACCGTGATGTGTATGCACTTACATCTAATGACGAAAATGTCCAATAATGACATGATTAAATAATAGACTTGAGAATTCGACATGAAATGAATTCAAGACTTGCTATGTGCACTACTTGTCTTTGGTTGAAATAATTGATACTATGAAATCAATATCTTTGATATTAGTTTTGACTGACTTCTAAACTTTGATGAGCTCAATTTGTTGACACAACATTGATTTGTGAAATGCCAAATATTGTTTAAATTTGCAACAAGAAATAGTGAAATTGGCATCAATAAAAAAAATCTAGAAAATGGCACCCAAAAATGGTTACCATGTGAGGCTTTTGATTTAATTATCCTTAATTAAATTAAAAGTAAATTGTAATATTATCTCATAACAACTTGTAATAGTTAAGTAAGTGTGATATACTTAGTTAACTCAATAATTTCGAGTTGAGGGTCAAAGGATAGGCATGTAGAGTGATTCTATTATTTACAGGGTCCAGTTGTAGTTGTAACACTAGTGTGGTGTGAGTGGGATCAGTTAACTGACATTATTTGAGTTAAAATCTGCTTAACTAGTTCTAACTGATTGATGAGCTAGTGGAAGATCAAGTGAATTAAAAGAGATTTAATTCAAAAGTAGTGATCTAACAAGTAACTGATGATTCACTATTAATATCTGCATGCATGTCAATTCTGATGGAGACCCTATTGAGACAAATATTTAAGACAAGTAAACTATCATTTGTATTTTTGACGAACTGCCCAGGTGCAGTTATAAAGTCAGAGGAAGGCTCCATAGGGATTCCGCAGTTAAGGAAGGATAATTATCCTAGTTAATAGGGATTAATTTCCTAGGGATTGTGTGAGCAAGGCTAGGCTAAGGAAGGGCTAAGAATTGGCCAAGTCTTGGTCAATTTTTCCTAAGAATTGTGTAATATCCCCAAAAGGGAAGATTCAACAATACCTGCTAGAGTAATGTAATTTTCAGAAGTATGTGCACTAAAATGAGTTTGTAGATCTTTGATCCCTTAGATTTGGAGGTCTAGCATCTAAATCCAAGAGGAGAGAAAAAACAAATCAAACTAGGTGAGGTAAACAGACCTCCCACACCTAGTATGGCTGGAAAACACCCAAGAATGGGGCTACAGCAATATGCAACAATATCGCAGGAAAATAACACAGTTTTTCTAAGAAACAACAGGAGACCAATAAGAAGGCTCAAAATTCATATATACAGCAATAAATCAGATCCATATTGAGGCCCATACAATGTATGACATAATGTAGAAGACAAGAATAGAAGAAATTCCTCAAAAAGAGGTGGTGCAACACATGTATTGACTGAAAAATAGCTTGACAACGTTATTTTTAAGAGCTGCAGTAGCTGTATATTACACTCCAGATTTATAGTATATCTATGTACAAAATATTAGATCCATTTCAGATCTGTACACTAGAATGGCTCCTTTACAAATTCCCCTTGGGGTTTTGAACAAAACATGAAACACAAAGAGTAGATCTGAGATCTAAAGTTGCATATCTATAGTAGTATCCAGAAATTTATAAAGATGAATAAAATAGAATAAGATTAGATCTGAACAGAACATGGATTAGAATTATAATCCATGGATCACCATAGTGAAGGGTAGAACCCAAACACCAGAGATCTCTACTCCAAATGTGTGTCAAAACACCTTGCAATTGTACACTTAAAAATAACATAGTACTGGAAGGGTAACTGAATTGTAGGCCCTAGCATAGGTTTTTGCCTATGCCAAGATCTGAAAATTTAGCTCCAAAGATCTAATATTCTCTCATCAAGGGGATAGAAGGCTTTCCCACTGAAAAGAGGCACTAGATTGACCTATATTTGAGTATATCTAGCCTCCACTTGCTACAAATTACAAGGAAAACCAAACCCTCAATAGGATCTGCGTTGTAGTTGGAAGATGAGCTTGGAAAAATGCCTAATAGTGGATAAAATCAACAAAACTCCTCCAATAGCTACTCAATGGAAGAGGTGGGATCCCCTATCAGGAACACCCTAGTGCTAAATAGCACTATCCTCAGCTAAACAACAGAGAATGATATATGTCTAAACAGAGAATATATTCAGAAATATACTCAATCAATAACCTCCTTCTGCCATCCTCCTCTTCCTTTTATAGGATGAAATTCTTGTCAAACGCTAAATCATCTCAATGATTTAGCTCCATTCACATGTGTAGCCTCCAACTAAAACTGCAATGTGCATCTAGGAGATTCACTGTATCTAGACAACGTTGTTGATTTGGTCCTGGCTGACATGGTCAAGTGATCCAGTCTCTTTCACACCTAAGTGTGCTCATGTCAATAGCCCAGATTTAGCTATGTTCACATGTGGCATTGATTTATTTTGCTGATTAGGAGTTTTATTGATCCTCCTTTACAATTTTATTCATGAAACAGAAAATTGAAACAAAATTGTATATTCCCATTAGCTTGGGCTAATTGGGAATATTACAGTCCTCCCCTCCAAAATTTTTCTTGTCCTCAAGCAACTGATAGGGTGAGTGCTGCAATATTTCTCCTCCTCCATTGGTGACACCATCAAAGATCAAGCTCTCCTCATAAGCTAGGTGTTCACCAATCCAAGCCTCCATGAATTGTTCCTCCAAAGTCATCATGAGATGTACATAATCCATCCCACAAGGAGTAAAAAAATCAACAGAAACAAACATGGTTGGAGAAATTCTCTCTCTAAAACATGTAGCATGAGGTACATAGATATTTTCCATCCCATGTGGTACATACAAACTCCCCATCCTCCCTCCATACAATTCCATAAAAAGCACAACTATATCATCCAAGTATGGAAGCATAATTACATATATACAAACATAAATTTGAGCATGACGAGGTGGGTCATAGTCCCACATATGATACCAGAATAGCGCATCTCCTGCCTGCATCAGATGAAGGTATGGTAAGTGGTTCCCCACCACTTACTTGCTGCACAAGTCATTTCGCCATGGCTGAAAATGTGAGATATGTTTGGTGCCTTTGGGAAGCACCCATCATGAAAGAAAATCTCCCTTTGCACAACAAGGGAGTGGCCAAATTCAGAATTTTTAGTGGCCCAATTTTTTCCATGAGACTTACATGATACAACACTCCTCTTTGGAATCATGGCCTGCATAAACATGGTGAAATAATATGTCAAATCAGAAAATGAAACTTGCATTACATGATCAGATTTTTCACCAACAATGTCTCTCCTACACATGGAATTGCACATATATTTTTATCCCCTTTCAAGAGAGGGAAGAAATGGCTGAAATGACTCTTGCATAGAGTTCTAGAAAATGTTGATGTAGCTCTCCTCCAAAGCCTTCCCATTCAAAGCGTCTCATGATAGTGTTGTAGATTTTCATAAAATAGGTAGGGCTGAAACAAAACTCTTTGTAGGCCCTTTGTAGCATCCTCTCCTTGAGCTTGGAGGCTCTAGGTAAGAATATCCTATCATGATGATAAATTTCTCCCTCATGGACTAGATAGCCCTCTTCATGCAACTGGTCATCAAGCATCATACAAGTGTGAAGATCTTTGGAATAATCCACCAACAGCTAGGATTTCAAATATAGATCTACACTCCCCAACAATGACAACGCTGATGATGCATCAATAGGAATTCCTGTCATGTTGTTGATCTCCTCTTTTACATCTCTTATGCCAAAGGTATAAGTAGGAAGGACATACCTTCCCTTCTTCTCCTCCAACAACGCAGAATCAGAAATGAAGGTGGGTGATGAAGATGAGAGAAAAATTCTCCCTCCTTCTTGTGCTTGCCCAAGCCTTCCAGTGGTGTATATTTGTCTTATAATGCTCCCATCCCTCCTGAATCTGATTTTGGAGTACCAGTTAGTGAGATATCTCTCACCAAAACTGAATCAGGTGGCCTCCTAGGTGGTTTACCACTAGATAAGAGTGTCCCTTGCAGAAATCTCATGAACGTAATAGAAGGGACAGTGAGGTCCTTGCTTCCACTACACAAATCCATCTTTCTTTTTTTTGTGGAAGTGTTGTGTGAGGGGTAAGTATGCATGCATTTGATCATTTGAGGTGCACCACTCTTCTTTTCCACCCATTCCATTTTCAAAGCCTCCCAATCAATGGTGACTTTTCCCAATGTAATCAACCATTGAACACCCAAAATAACATTGGTGTCTGGTATGTCAACTACAAAGAAGTGATCCACCAAAGCGTAGGACCCCATGGTGATTGAAAGTGATGGGACATAATGCATGCATTGCATTGTTCTATCTCCTGGGACCAAAATAGAGAATCCCTCAAAAGTATCAGTGGGTATTGCCCTCCTTTGCACAAGATCAGCATCAATGAAATTGTGGGTATCCCCACTGTCAATCAATATAGAAACCCTCTGATTCATGATTTACCCTTGAAATATTAAGGTCAAGTACTTAGGTACTCCCCTAAAGGATGCAAGAGTTCCTCCAATAGGAGCAAATGCTCCATTCCCATCTCCTGATGATGTTGCATCTCCTCCAACATTGTCAGCACTGTGACCCCTCCTTGGGTCCTCATCTTCATCTTCTTCAAGATCTGAGAAGACCTCTATATAATGTGCTTTACTAGCAGCACATATATGTACAGGTACCCATGGTTCTTGGAAAGTGAAGCATAGCTTCCTCTTTCTTAGATCTCTTTGGACTTCATCCTCGAGAGGCTTCTTGTATGAGCTCTCCTTTTAAGGAGAAACTTTCTCTTCCTTTCCTTTAGAAGGAAAAGAGGGCTTGTTCTTTAAGTTTTCCTTTGCTTTTGGCAAGGAATCTTGAAGGTCTCTAGCCCTCTAAATGGAATCATGCAACGTAGTGGGCTTGGTAGATTTAACCAACCCATGCAGAGGTTCATCTAAGCCATCGATGAACATGTACACCCTCCTTGCTCCAGACAAATCAGGAACCATAATAGATCATCTCAAGAATTCAGAGATATAAGACTTTCTATTGCCTGACTGCTTAAAATTTGCAAGGCTCATGAAAGGTGCTTCTAGATCCTTCCTGTCAAACCTCTCCACCAGTATTCTAGTGAATTTAGAATAGGCAGTCACATTGGCATGACCCAATGTAGACAACCCATGGAACCACCAATTGTGTGCTTCACCTTCAAAGTGCAGTGCTGCAATCTTGATAGCTTCCATCTCCGGGACTTTGTTCAACTGAAAGTAGATATCCAGTTTTTCTACCCATGCTTTAGCAGAACAAGTGGATAACCCATCAAACTTGGGTAAAAATAATATGCCCACAGAGTGAAGTGGATCATGATCATGAGTGAATCCACCATCTCTACGCTGATGCCTTGGTCTTCTTTTGTCCTTGAGGTGAAAACAATATTTAAAACTCAAGTGGTCCTTGAATCTCTGATTCTGAGACTCATATTGTTCAAATTAGTCTTCAAGGGATGCTTGTTCATTAGGCCCTTCATTTTCCACAGCCAAAAAGTAGGCGTGGTAGAGAATTGTGGAGCTTGTGGTTGGTTCATTGGTTGATCATTCCAGTGGTGAGACATGCCAGATCTTTCTACAGGATGAAATATCCTAGGATATTCCTTGATCCTGTCCAATCTCATCTCTTTGATCTCTCTAGCAAGATATTTCATGGCTTTTAGAAGGGTTTTTGCAAACTCCTTCCCATCTTCATCACTTCTAGATTCAGGGGCTTGTCCCTTGTCTTTATCATCATTGGTGTAATCAAATTTCTTCTATCTTATTCTCAGGTACCTCTTCTCTCTATCGGTGAGAGGATCATCTTATTTTGAAGACAAATTGGATCTTCAAGAAAGAAAATCACAAGTTGTGCCAAGATGATTGCTCCGATACCACTGCAATATCCCCAAAAGGGAAGATTCATCAATACCTGATAGAATAACGCAATTTTCAGAAGTATGTGCACTAAAATGAGTTTGTAGCTATTGGATCCCTTAGATATAGATATCTATCATCTAAATCCAAGAGGAGAGTAAAAAAAAATCAAAATAGGTGAGGAAAATAGACCTCCCACACCTAGTATGGCTGGAAAACACCCAAGAATGGGGCTGCAACAATATGCAACAATACTGTAGGAAAATAACGTAGTTTTTTTGAGAAAAAACAGGAGACCAATAAGAAGGCTCAACATTCATATATACAGCAATAAATCAGATCCATATTGAGGCCCATACAATGTATGACATAATGTAGAAGACAAGAATAGAAGAAATTCCTCAAAAAGAGGTGGTGCAACACATGTATTGACTGAAAAATAGCTTGAAAACGTTATTTTTAAGAGTTACAGTAGCTCTATATTACACTCCAGATTTAGATTAGATATATGTACAAAATATTAGATCCATTTCAGATTTGTACACTAGAATGGCTCCTTTACAAATTCCCCTTGGGGTTTTGAACAAAACATGAAACGCAAAGAGTAGACCTGAGATCTAAAGTTGCATATCTATAGTAGTATTTAGAAATTTCTGAAGATGAATATAATAGAATCATATTAGATCTGAACAGAACATGGATCATAAGTATAATCCATGGATCACCATAGTGAAGGGTAGAACCCCAACACCAGAGATCTCTCCTCCAAATGTGTGTCAAAACACCGTTGAACTGTACACTTGAAAATAATGCAGTCCTGGAAGGGAAACTGTGCTGTAGGCTCTAGCACTAGTTTGGCCTGATGCCAAGATCTGAAAATGTAGTTGCCAATATCTAATACTCTGTCATCAAGGGGATAGAAGGATTTCCCACTGAAAAGAGGCACTAGATTGGCGTAGATCTGAGTATATATAGCCTCCAATTGCTGCAACTTACAATGAAAAACAAACCCTCAATAGGATCTGCGTTGTAGTTGGAAGATGAACTTGGCCAAATTCCTGATAGTTGATAAAATCAGCAAGACTCCTCTAAGAGATACTTAATGGAAGAGTTGGGATCCTTGATCAGGAACACCCTAGTGCTAAACAACACTATCCTCAGCTAAACAACAGAGAATGATATATGTCTAAACAAACAATATATTCAGAAATATACTCGATCAATAACCTCCTTCTGTTGTCCTCCTCTTCCTTTTATAGGATGAAAGTTTTGTCAAACCCTAAACCATCTCAATGATTTAGCTCCATTGACATGTGTAGCCTCCAACTAAAACTGTGTTGTGCATCTAGGAGATTCACTGTATCTAGACAACGTTGTTGATTTGGTATTGGTTGACTTGGTCAAGTGATCTAGTCTCTTTCACACCTAAGTGTGCTTATGTAAATAGCCCAGATTTAGTTATGTTCACATGTGGCATTGATTTAGTTTACTGATTAGGAGTTTTATTGATTCACCTTTACAATCTTATTCATGAAACAGAAAATTGAAAAAAAATTGTATATTCCGATTAGCTTGGGCTAATTGGGAATATTATTAATTGGTGGAAAGTTTTGAGTAGGATCAAAGTGAGAGAGTCGGGATAGTGCAGGATTTTCTCGGTGTGAGAAAGCATTGTATTGTTTCATGATTATTTGAATATGTACAATATATGATAGAGGGGTTTTGAGCAGGTGATTTCCCCAAGAAAATCTTGTGTTGTGTGATTGATAATTTCCTTTCTCTTACTTGCATGCGATTGAGCGAGCGTGTTTTATATTCCACAAATATTGTACAAGGATTCAATATCTTTCTTTCGTACATTGCATGATCGGATTGAATCCATTGATATAATTTATAAATGGTATTATAATTGTGTTAGAGATTTTATACATGGTATCAGAGTGCCACAAATCACAATAGCGAAGAAAAAATTGAGTTTGTGTTGAACAATATTCAAATTTGCAGATAATTTCTTTGGAGCTAGAAGCAGATCAAGATTTCTTTCAATGGATTGAGACTCGAATATGCACTCGAGGGCAGTTTGAATTATATTTCATGGAAGGACAGGATGGAGTAAGTGATGGAGGAAAATGGGTTGAAGGAATTCAAGATAATGATATTCCCAAGCCCGCAACAGCAGATGCCCAACTTCTTGATGCATGGCAGAAGAAGGTAGAAAAGGCAAGGAGGATCTTATTAGAGGGAGCTCAAGATCATATTGTCTAGAGTCTCCATTGAAAGGAAAATCCATATGATATGTGGAAGGCCTTGACATATCTATTTCATAACATCAGTGACCAAAGGAAGTTGGCGCTGAAGGACAAGCTCAGAAAGATCAAGAAGGGGGAGGGTGAGACGGTACCAACATAATTGGAGAAGTTCACTCAATGTCGAGATGAGCTTGGAAGTGTTGGTGTGACCGTAGACAATGATGAATTAGTGAGCCTAGCACTTCTAGGCCTTCCCAAGAGCTGTCATAGTTACCAGGACTCTATGAACAGGAGGAATAAGTTACCAGATTGGGAGTGACTATGGTTAGATTTGGTAGTAGAAGAGATAAGGAGTATCACCAGAGACAGGACCTCGAACACCAACAAAGAGGAAGATTTTTCATTGAATGGAAAAAAAAGGAAGGCCAAGGGAAAGAAATCCCAAAGCAAAGAGGGAAAGAGAGACTTGTCTAAGGTCATATGTTTTCATTATCATGAGCATGAGCACTATGCTTCGAATTTTCCACAGAAGAAGGAAAGAAAGATGGAGCTTGTAGTTGCAGTGGGTGAAGCATTAGCTTCATAGTTTGAGCTTGATTTTACTCTCATTGCATGAATGGAAAACTCTGAAATAAGATGCATTTTGTATCTAGACAACGGCACCTCATTCCATGTGACGGGGAATAGAGATCCCTTTAGTGACTTGGAGGGGAAGGACCTCCAACATAACATAGAGTTTGGAGATGACAGGAGGTATAGCATGACTGACATAGGTACAATTACCTTTTAGAGGAAGTATGGCTCCCCTTTCAGACTAGCAGATGTTTTGTATGTTTCAGGCCTAAGGAATAATATTGTCTCCATAGCAGTATTAAAAGACCATGGTTATGAGGCAATGTTTAGAAAAGGAAAGGTGTTCCTTAAACACATAGCCATGAGACATGTGAAGAAAATTGATTCAAGAGTCAAGAACGTGTATGCTCTCGAGGTTGAGTATGCATGCAAGGCTTTGAGGAGCAAAGCAGTGGTTAATGACTTGATGGTTGAGAGGGAGAAATTTTCTCTCAACATGAAGCCTCAGAAGTAGTCTCAAAAGTTTGTGGAGCAGCCCCAATTGGAGAGGTAGAGAGGAGACCAAGTGGAATATTCCACTCAAGTAGAGACCTCCAGGAGGGGGAAATTTTGAGCCAAATGGGCAGAGGGAGTACATCTAGCTATACCTCCAGGTGTGAGGTGGGGTGATGAGAAGAATTAATCCCAAGAATAAATTTGGGTAGGGTCCATTGATATGGCGTGTCTCATGGATCGAACCTGGATACGAGGAGCCCACAGTATAGTAGTAGTAGGAAGGATCGGTTGGATTGATGCAGTCAGATGTCAGGAGGAAAAAATAAGAGTGAAAAATGTCAGATATTGGAGCAGAGATCAAAGTTGGAAAAAGTGTAGAGTGCATGGATGCAAATGTCAGTAGCAGCGCAAAGAGTCTAGTAGCTAGCAGTAGTCAAAAGACTCTGATGACAGATGTCTTGTATTGATTTAGTTGTTTGCAGGCTATTAAGTTTTAGGAGAGTTGCATGCGTGAACAACACTAGAGAAGTGTTGCATGCAATAACATTCCAAAGGTACCAGATCGGGACATATCGATTCCTTTCTTATTGAGAGGGAGTTTCAAAATTTTCAACAAGAAACAGTGAAATTGGCATCTAGAAACAAAATGAAGAAAAGGGCACCCATAAATAGTTACCATGTGAGGATTTTGATTTATATCCTTACTTAAATTAAAAGTAAATTGTAATCTTATCTCATAACAACTTGTAATATTTAATTAAGTGTGATAGAATTATTTAGCTCAATAATTTCGAGTTGAGGGTCAAAGGATAGGCATGTAGAGTGATTCTATTATTTATAGGGTCCAATTGCAGTTGTAGCACTAGTGTGGTGTGAGTGGGATCAATTAACTCACATTAATTGAGTTAAAATCTATTTAACTAGTTCTAACTGACTGATGAGCTAGGGGAAGATCAAGTGAATTAAAATAGATTTAATTCACATGTAATTATCTAATAAGTAACTGATGATTCACTATTAATAGATGCATGCATGTCATTTTTTATGGAGACCCAGTTGAGAAAAAGGTTTAAGACAAGTAAACTATCAGTTGTATTTTTAGCGAACTACCCAGGTATAGTTATAAAGTTAGAGGAAGGCTCCATAGGGATTGTGTAATAAAAAAAGTATAATTATCCTATTTAATAGGGATTAATTTCCTAGGGATTGCATGAGCAAGGCTGGGCTAAGGAAGGGCTGAGAATTGGCTGTGTTGGTCAATTTTGCGTAAGAATTGTGAGACAGTTTTGAGCAGGATCAAAGTGAGACAGTCAACATAGTGCAATATTTTATCGGTGTGAGAAAGCATTGTATTGTTTCATGATTCTTTGACTATGTATAATATATTATAGAGGGTTTTTGAGTAGGTTCTTTCCCCAAGAACATCTTGTGTTGTGTGATTGATAATTTCCTTTCTCTTACTTGCATGTGATTGAGCGATTGTGTTTTATATTCCGCAAATATTGTAGAAGGATTAAATATCTTTCTTTAGTACATTGCATGATCGGATTGAATCCATTGATATAGTTTATACATGGTATTATAGATGTGTTAGAAATTTTCTACAAATATTTTGGCATGATAAGGCATTATGCTTGTAGAGAGTGTTGCGGGATGCAAGCTCCTTGATTCAGATTTGTTTATGTTTGACTATTTTCTGGTGAAGTCAGGATAATGAGTTCCAAGGTATGACCTTGATATTGATTATGGATTTGATTATAATTACTGATAGTCTATCCTTGACAGGTGATGAGCCTCTAAAAATATAAGTAAGAGGGATATGACTTCTGAATATTGTAATGATGTATCATGGCACGATGAAACGATTTCTAGAATTTGGGAAATAAATTCCATATTGCAAGATCGTTGAAATGTTTTTTTGTAATCTAAACTCTTGGACACTCTGATTTAAAGTTAAAATGTGGATTGAATGTGCTATGGAATTTGTTATTTGGTTTAAGAATTCATGTTCCATTTTGAACATCCATCTGTATATGATATGTATAGAACATGATTGAATTCATGATTGAGATGCTTCACTTAGAATTTCCACCAAACATATTTTATTTGTTCTACTCTTTAAGGTTGAGATATTTCTCCCATGATATGTAGCTGCATAAATGAACTCATGATGTTTGGGATTATTATTGATGAGCACATTTGGATGCCAGCTTTGTATGAGATCTTCCATGATATCTTGGACGAGAGGTCCATAGCATGACTGAGGTTGTGTACAATGCTTCTAGCAAGGCTAGCTATGAGGAATGATGTAAAATCTCCTTAGAGAGCTGATTGAGCATGATCTGGATAAGACATGCCAATACACTATGATGACAAAGGATCCCAAATAAGTATAGTTGGGTCGATAATTTCTCTATTTATTGAGATATTGCAGCTATTCGAGACAAGCTTAGGCTTGTGATTAACACCTCTGTGATAGGGAGGATGATAATAGTATCCATGTGTGATTGACACCTTTGTGAGAGGGAGGATTATTATGGTATCTTGTTTTGATTTACATGATTATGTATGTTCTAACATAACACTTGATTTGATTTCCTACGGGAATAGGAATTAGCAGATACTGGAAGAGAGAAACGTTGATCGAGGAATCTGAGCCAACTCTTCCTCTCTGTTTGAGCTCCGAGAACGAGGAATTGAGATAGAGGGCTCCTAGGGTTGAGGGATATTTGGAAAATATGGAACTTTACTATCTATTACCCAGGGTTAAGAATGTTTCTCCCCTATCTTCATAAGTTTGGATAATGTTGCTCCCCTATCTGGTCTATGAAGAGTATACCCAGTTGGCATCATACCCATAAGTGGAATTTTTCAGGAATACTGCTCCTCATTTGGAAAAATATTTGAGATTGTACAACCCAAGTGGATTATGATGTAGGTGTTCTACCACATGACTATTCAAGGTCATCAATGAGAAGATCAGTAAGAAATAGGATGGGTTGAGATAACCCTATGGGGTTCCAGGTTGAGAGTGAGCTCTCCGATGAGATACAAAGGTCAAGATGATATACCTTGCATGGATGGGTATCCTATTGCTATATATGGGGTTGTAGTGGTATAACTCCCCCATGAGATTCCGGGTCGAGATGCACTCCCTGATGCGGTTACAGTTTGAGATGTAATCCCTGATGATACGCTCACCATTGATGATATTCAAGGTAGTAGCATGATGGCATAGATTTTAGGATGATAGATTGATGGATAAAGGGTGGTAGATCAAGCTCCCCTCAAGTGACAAAATATTCTTATAGATCCATGAATGTTCAACATACAAGAAGAAACAATCAAGGGATAAGCAGAAATAAGCATGAAGTGTACATTGATGATTTATAATGAGAAAGGTTCACAACATGATGAATACATGATAGAGATGTTTAGTGATGACACATGATGATTCATGAATATCAGAATGGAATATTAATCGATGAACAAATATTAGAATATTGAGCTTAGCCGTGATGACACCTTGATGCAAAGAACTACAAGCAGAGATTGCAATGTGGAATTCTTCCTAGTTGAGAGGGAGTGTTAATTTTTTCAACTAGGGTCAAATTCCACTATGGAAAACTTATATGAGTAAGATAATAATTTAATTAGATTTCTATTTTCGAGAGGATCAAAATCTACCTATAGATTGCCCCAATCGTTAAGGAGAAATTAAGTTATGAATTATTTTATTATTTTATGGGTTGACCTAACCACATGTTGATCCAGTAAAAGCCCCAAGCTGTCCCACACAAAGTTATAAATAGAGGTGACCTCAATCTCATTTTTAAACTTGCTCAAGCGATCTATGATTTGCATCCATTAGTTTGTTTCATCCATTTTTATGACTTGGCTCTCACAGGTACGTTAGGAGGAGCTTACACAAAGGGTCGAGATCACAGATGTGATTACGCATTAGATCTAGGTGACCTAAAGTAGAGTCTCAGGCAGGAAGAGCTGAAGTAGCGACTAAGGTAAGCGAAGATGCGGGGTGGGTGTGTTGTGCCCTTGGCCAAGGACCCCAAATCCACTAGCTCAACTTGCTAAGGGTGCGACCAAGTCTCAGAATTCAGAACCGGTTGATCTGAAGTAGAGCCACTAGAAAAAAGTGACGTGGTAGCCGCTTAGAGCCCCAAAGCTATGGGATAAGCATGCTAAGGCCGTGGCTCACATAATTACTAGGAAGATATAATTTGATTCACCTTCATTTGATTTCATAGTGCCTCCAGACTGTTAGTGTCCCGTGATTTGGCAGATTGGAAAACCAAATGACAGGGTAACACCAAACCAGTATTTGGAGTCCTAGGACCTAGCCTTCCTAGACTCAGAGAGGGCTCTCTCTATTCTGTGAAGGATGTGAACTTGTTCGCTTTGGATGATTGATTTTCGGCTAGTTTTTAAGTGTCTGCTTGTTGTTTTTTTGGTTGGGATAAGATGACTAAGTAGGATAGGTGGAGCGAGAGGTTATCAAATCAATTGGGAAATGGAGTTTATGAAGTCATTGATATCTTGATAATGAATTGGGGTACATCATAGGGAAAATATAGTGTAGTCAATGGATCTTTAAGTTTATTTGTGAGGTTAAATGGACATTAATTTTGGGAGCCAAGGTAGGGCAAAGGGCAGTTAAGAATCCTTTGTCAAATACCTATGAACAGAGAGATCTTAAATAATGATAAGCAAAAGATACTAGTTATGAGATAGGGCACACCATTTACTCAATAACAATACTTTTAAACAAATACACATTCAAGATATACAATCCAGTGGAGCAAATGAAGTAAGACAACTTATCTAAATTCAATGATTCTACTTTCAAGATTTGAAAACACATAAGAGACCAATAGCATCAATAAATGAAGAGGGAATGCCTAAAAATAATTCATTAAACTATAAATAACTTCGAAACAAATTGATAAGCATATTCAAAGGGCAATATCGAAACAAGACCTCTTTGACTTAACCTATCAATCAATACATCAAAGAGAGATTTCAAGATAGAGTTTAGATAGCATTAAACAAGTAGGGCTTACCATGAATCATGTTTATAAACTAGCATATTAATCCAAAAATGAAATAAACAAGCTTAGGTGGGCCTAAGGAGCAATGAAAAATTCTTTAAGCTAACCCAGTAGAAGAAAACATGAAAACAATAGCTAATAGGAGGAGTGAGGTGCCTCAAGCAACATTTATCATCCTATAATTTTCTGAGCTATTGCAAAATAGAAATATGGACATATGGAAAACAAGAAAAAACATCAACATATGAGAGATACATCACCATTAACTAAACTCAGGGATCCTGCAAGCAAGCCTTCATCACCATCAATCAAGGCAATCCATCCACAAACTCCACAACACTAAATTGTTCTTCAACTTTAAAAAACCATGTATTTCTCTTAACACATCAAGTTCCCCACTGTTTACAATGAATCCTCAGGCCTTATATAATAATCAAGGAAGAGGAAAGCCTACTAGAGCATCTAGAAGCATATTGGCCAACAAGAAATATCCTAACTTGTCCTTGAGGCCTTGCAAGGCCCAAGGCACAAAAATATCTAACAAATATATGTTCCGGCCATATATAGTAATTAAATTTACTTTTAGGCCCCTAAAATATGAAAACTTGCCAAACGCACATTCTTCCCAGTCACCACATTGTGTCAAAAATTGAAATTATGCTAGGAGCACAGCACAAAAATAGGCCTTTTTGCAGTAGTCTTTTGGAGGCCTTCCCGATGTTGGAAAAGGTTCCGATATGGCTCGTTGGAAAGCCCTTGAAGTATAATTTCCAGATCTACCTTTAGTTCTTCAATTTTACCTCTACAATTTTAACAAAATGTGAAAATTCCAAAACTTCCAGGAGTGCAGCACATGCTCAAAAAAGTGGGCAAAAAGGTGAAAAATTGAGTGTTTTTGACCCTTTCGAGGGGTCAAAACAACTCAAATTGAGCTGAAAATTGGTGAGAATACTCCTCTAATGATGGGGAATCCAAAAATTTAAGCCTCTCCTCTTGAATATTCTCTAGGAAAAAGTGCAGCACAGGGTGTGATGCGCTCCTAGCCTTAAAATTTGCAAAAAACAAAAAGTTGTTCAATTTCTCTCAAAATTCGTAGGTAGGTGCCTCATGGGTCCTTGGAGACTTGTAGAGAATCTTGGGCCAAAATACCAAGCCTAGCTTGGTAATTTTAATATTTTGGTGCTGGGCCCTCATTTCGGGCAATTTTGAGGTTTTTCCTTGCAACTCGGTTTCTTCGTTCATAGTGCTTAGTCATTCTCCTTTGCAAGTTCAAATCTTTGTTGGCCTTCTCCAGTTTGGCCTCAAGATGTATGTTGGCCCTTTCAAGCCATGATTCCCTGTTATGCTCAATTTCCATGGTAAGGAGTTCAGTGAGGGGAAATTATTGTGCTTGGGTTGATTCTTTCTCCCTCTCTCATGCCAAAGCCTTTCTTAGACCCATAGTTCTAGGCCTCCTTCTAGATGGACTCTCCTCATCCTCACTTTCTTCAGAGGTGCCCATGTACTCCTCCAACTTCACCTGTGCTCTTTGAGCCTCTTTCCAGTATTTGAGCACCCTGGCTTCATAGGTGGCCTACTAGCCACTCATTTATTTTTTTTGCATTTGCAAGAAATGAATGACATACTTAGCTCTCTCTAATTCAACTTCCAAATCCGTGATTTGTGCATTCCTGTCTTGTAGAGGGGACTTTTCACTTCTTGTTTCATTTTCATCATCACTGTCTATGTGGACGAGTTCAAATTCTCTTTCCTCCTCATGGTTGTCTACTTCCTCCATTTTTTTTTTACCTTTGTCAATCATTTGATTTGAGGAGGATGGCATGGCCCCTTGCCTTTTGGAGGCAGAAAACACATGCCTCTCTCCTTTTTGATAGGTAATGGAGAAAATTGCAACAAGTTTCATTTGCAAACTTTGATCATCAATGACCTTAGGAATATTTTTCTCCTCATGTATGATCTCTGTGTGTGCATATTTTTCACCTTTCTCTTGAGTGTCCTTTTGATAAGCATTCCCACTATCTCTTATGCCATCATCATTGTCAAGAACCTTAGGACTATTATCCTCTATTTTTGCAATGCTAGAAGTGTCTTCTCTTCTTCATCCTTTGACCCATTGTTTTCAATATCAAACTCGGTCTTTGTATCATTATTTTCACTCTCTTTGGGGTCGCTGTCATAGGAAATCTCATTAGTCCTTCTTATACTTTGATGGTCACTTTCTTCCTCACTAGGTGAGTTTTCCTCACTTCTCTGCCCACTGTCTTCTTTGTCTTGCCTATGGTCTTCACCTTCAATCTCAATCTCTGTTTCATAACTTGTATTATTTGCATTTTTTCTATGCTCACTATCCTTGTCTTCAGAATTTGTCCCTTCATTATCATGTGTACTGTCTTCTGGCTGATTCTTCTTCACTGTTTGGTTCATTACCCTCATTATTTGGCTCATGATCTTCATTTTTTTGCCCACTGAAATCACTTTCAAACTTTGTTTCTTGGTTGGTCTTGCCATCTTGGTCATGGTATTCTTTGTCCTCTTTGCTGCTTTCATATGCCTCCTCTCCACCATACTTTGTATTTTTAGTGTCATCCTCTCCATTGTTTACTTCTTCTTCTTGATTGTCATTTGTTTTTTTATTGTCATTAGGCTCACTATTTTCCTCTTTTTCTAGCTCACTGTTTTCCTCTTGATAAGCTTCCTCTGTCCCTGTATCCTTGGAGTCATCTTCTTCATCATTTGACCCAATGTTTTGGTTTTTTTTCTCATCATTGGGCTCACTACTTTCATCTTTGTTTTCTTCTTCATCAACACTTTCTTCTTGGTCACTGCCTTTATCACTTTCCCTTTCCTCTCCTTCACTACTTTCTTCATTTTAATCTTCCTCTCCTTCACTGCTCTCTTCATTTGCATCATCCTCTCCTTCACTGCTTTCTTCTTGGTCATCTTCCTCTCCTTCACTGCTTTCTTCATGTTCTGATTTCTTAGGGGAAGGTGAATGAGGAAGGTATATTTGAGGAAATGATTCCCTTCACTGCTTTCTTCATGTTCTGATTTCTTAGGGGAAGGTGAATGAGGAAGGTCTATTTGAGGAAATGATTCATGTGAAGAGGATGAACCAAGGTTAATGGAGGGTGGTGGAGGTGTGTGGGGAGGAATTTGAGATGATGATGGAAGAATTTATAGAGGGATAGGCTGTGGAGTTGTGAAATCATCAAGGGTGATGAAAACCTCCCATGGGATGCCTTGTTGTTCTAGTTGGTGTGAGACAATCACTTTGATGAGGGAATGATGAAAAAGGCTTGAAATTTGTTGGGATGGAGGCCTCTTTTGCATGATAGAAGAATTTTTCTCAATAATTTTACAAAGGTAGTAGGGAAAATATAGCATCTTGGTTTTGGTGAAATGCATGAGGAGTCTTATGTGGTAGGAATAGACTCTAGAGAACCTACCCTCACAGGTGAAGTATTTCATAATGATCTTCATCAGGAGGGCATATATGTCCAATAGATGAGAGAAGGGGAACATGGTTTTGAAAATAGCTTGAAAACTTGGTTTCAAGAATGGGTGATAGTGGCTTAGGTCCAGATGCATTTGTTTGAACCACCTTTCTCCTATTCAAGGTATTCTAGTGGCCATATATATGGCATTGGTGGTCAGATCAAACTTCACCCCAGCTAGGTGTACTTGGTGGTCATGAAGGTTTAGGGAAAAGAGCTTGGTCAACTGAGGGTGACTATGGATCTTTTGTACCTTTTCACAGAACTCATAGCATCCTAATTCTTGAAAACATGAAACTATAGTAGCAGAGGTCATTATTTCTTCAGTGCTTATAGGTTAAAACCTATTTGGTTTCCCACCCTTCGTCTACTGCCCTTTAGGCCTTTGGTTTGCCTCACCATTGTTAACATTCCCTTCTTTAGACATTTTGTTTTTCACCCCTGCCTCAAGATCTTTAACAAGAATTGAAACTGCTTGTGGAATGATGTGACAATGGTGAATAAGATGGTGAGGTTCTAATTAGGTCAAGGCTCATCAGTGTATAGGCCAAGTGTTTTCTTTAGGATTTCATTGCCTTCTCTAAAATCAACTTTAAATTTTCTTTGTAATATCATCTTTAGACAAATAGGGACATGTGAGAAAATCTCAAAATACCTCTCAAAATATCTCCACAGCTGAAAAAACTGGCTCAAAACACTTTGTGGGCAGGTCAGGCACCTCTTGAACATGTTTGGGCAGCTCCTGAACGTGTTCATGCAGCTCCTGAACGTGTTTGGGTCACCCCTTAACGGAATCGGGTCATCTCCTAGGCAGCCCTTGTTAGTATGAATCCTTTGTCGAAGTGTATGAAAAAGGACCACTTTAGCTACGCATAACTAATAGCCCTAACAACAAAAGTGGCTGCCAATATCTTCAGATCTGCGGTTAGTAGAACAAGAAAAGAGCTGCAAACAACCAGATCTATGCATGAAAAGACATTAAGCAGTAAAAACAAGGGTTTTCTCCATATACCAATAGACAAGACAAGAACGATTTTTGAAAGAATTTTTGTATTAATGGGGCACCTGGGAGGAAAACAAGAAGGAGTATCCAATTCCCCTCAGTGGGATGAGTTCTTGGAAGTCCTCAGCACTTCAGATCTAAGATTTCTCTCTCTAGTTGGTGTAGAAAACCCAATGCAAATAATAGAGCTCAATGGGAGCAAATGATGGAGATATGTGACCAAGTGTATAGATCCAGAGTGATCTAATAGGCAACAAAAGTTGAAGAATGGTAGGAAAAACCCTCCTATTTATAACAAAATATTGGATCATTCTAGATCTTGGTGCATGGGTTAACCAGATCTAGATCCACTTTTTATGGAATATTTTATTATATTTGTTGGAGCGAAAAGGTATTTGACTTGGGTCAAATCCATTAATTTGTCAAAAATAAATAAATAAATGATTTATTTATCTTTTTAAGGAAGCGGTTAGAAGATAATCAAATAAATAATGATTTATTTAATTATTTAAGGAAGTGGTTGAAAGATAATTAAATAAATAATGATTTATTTAATTATTTGTGAGTGATTTGGTCATATTTAACAAGGAATATTATCTAAATAAGATTTAAATAATTATTCCTAGAAAATAATAAGATAAATAAAGGTTTATCTAATTAATTTCTTTGTTTTTGGGTTCAACATGACTGGGAATAATAATTAAATTATGGTTTAATTAATTATTCCATGAGGAAAATAAAAAAAATATAGGTTTGTTTAATATTTCCTTTTGGGGTTTCCTGTTTGGACCATAAATAACCTAATAAATGTGGTTTATTAAGTTATTTAACATAGTGAAGGCAATTTTACTTAGGGTCAAATTGGTCTTACATGGTCTACTTGGGTTCATCTAATGATAATAGGTTAGATGACCAAAAAATGGTGTAACCAGTTGCCCCCCCAGCGTGTGAGTGTCGGGAGCAAATCGTATGGCCAGGAAGTACGTTGTAAGAACTCAATCCTTTAGACAACATCAAAAGGGAAGTCGGGGAGAGAAATGCAGGTAGATAGTGAATTGAAGAACTAGACTGAGGAGACGGGGCACAAATGGGGTACAACAGTCTGTTTTATGAGAGATTTTTGCTATAGGTGGCGGGAGGCATACCTATACACTTGAGAGGAGCTACAAAAGAATAAAGTATGTCTAGTAAACAAGGGGCCAAGACAGGAGTATCTGGTGGCACAATCATGGGCAGGATAAAAATACAATAGGGAATCCATATACATATTTGTGCAGGATAACGGCCCGGGACTTGTCTGATAATATACGAGTACATGAGATCTAAAATACAAGCCCAAATGCCCCTGTAAATGGGGAAGGGCTCTAAAAATCTGACTGATACATGCAAATCAAAGAGGCACTGCAAGTGGCTAAGGCCAACATCATCAAATATCTGGAGCTGCATCGAAGGCTGCAAGGAAGAGGTCATCCGGGCATGTGGAAGGCTACCTGCAGGGCCACCCCCTCATGAGGGTTGAGACATCTCACACACACCCGGGAATCATCAAGAGCTGCTACTGGATCACTGGACCATCAAGTATATGAATCTCGATCATGCTAAAAGGAGCTGGAGAAACAATCAATTCAAAGGGAAATGAGAGATCCCTTTGCCTGATCTGAGGCACCGAACAAGAGTGAAAGTTGGAAGCAAGGTACACTGCCCTCTAGACCTAGCTTCTGGAAGGAATGAGCTGATGTCAATAGAAGGAGGTCCGCCATAGGTGAGGCAATGAGACATCCTCAACTAAGGCACGAGAGAAAATAGTGGAGCGACGGACAGACTGACACTAATGATGATAGGGAAATGGAAAGGACTGAGTAGCGAATGGACGACTTCCCTTGGTAGAGCATAAAGGGCATGAATGACGTGGCAGCGACTGACAGAAGATCATAAGGGATAGGGGACAGTGGGACTGAAGGTCATAATGTGCGACACAAGAGAGAGACCAAGCGAGGAAGGATGGAGGGCTATAGCGGGGTACCAAGGGACTCGGGATAGGCTCCATGAAGGCGATGATGACTCAACTTGGATGCTCTAAACAAGGGCGACTCGATGATGCTGCCACACAGTAAAGGCCCAATGGGGAACCATGAAAACATGAGTACAAGATGGGAACTCATGACGAAAATTGATACGAACAAAGACGAGTAAGGAGGAAAAGTGGTACCCCGAGTACAAGTGTCGTAAGTGAGGAAATTCGATTTTAATGAGAGGTGAAGTGACCCTTCGTGGACAAAATGTGTCCTGGTGAAGTATCAAATTATAGAAAACTAACAGATACCCATTTGAGGGCTCGGTGAGAGATTTCCAACGGTGCAGACGGTTTGTCAAACGGGGCTACAGTGTGGTCGCAGCGGTCAAAAGAAGAAACAGGAATTCTCTTTTAATAAGGCAGTTTTCCCTCCAAATTCACTCATTTGCTATTGTTGCTGTGGTGACTGTAGAGAGGAGAGAAGGCCCTAAATCTTGTGGCGAGCGTAGCAGACAAACCGACCGTTGGAATCGAGATCCGTCAGTTGCAGGTAAGAGGTCTAACCTTCCTCTTTCATTTTGATGGATTGAAAGTTCAGTTTAGGGCCCAAAATCCCAGAAACAGACCCTCCTGCTTCTCTATGGCCGGGTCACACTTTTTGGGCCAAAAAGTGCGACCTGGGATGCAGGTTTCAAGGCAAAACCTGCGACCTGGTCTAGAACTGGGCAGAAAACTGCGACCTGGGAGATGAGGGGGTTTTGGTGATGTTTTATGGCTGGGAGTTGGGTTTTTGTGTTTGGTTATGGTATTCCCGATCTGTATGATGACAAAGATGATGTTTTTGTGCAGGTATGGCAAATTTACGAGTTAACTAGAGAGAGAGAGACCTGGGTACATTACGGGCAGAGATCCAGGCGGATCAGGGTGTCTGTCGTGTGTTGGCCAGGTGTGGGGTTCTAAAGTTTTTGGAGAACCCGTTGATGAGAGCAGGAGAGCCCTTGTTGGCCCGGATTATCAGTTATTGGGATCCAGAGCATGAGGTCTTTATAGTGCAGGGGCACGGGATCGAACTGACAGTCCAGGATGTGTATTTCCTGACGGGGCTCCCACCACTGGGGATGGTGGGAAACACGCAGCCAGTATTACCACGGAGGCGGCATATTATGGAGTTTGTGGAATGACATTGTCGACCGGGTCTCCAAGTCAAGGGGACTCAGATACTGATTGGGGATCTAGAGAGGCTAGAAACCCGTGCAGTGGCCGCAGCGGTGCTACGTATCCTGGGCAACCAGGCGTTCCATCACATCACCGGGGGACAGATGATGCTTGTGGAAAGTGTGTTGAGTGGGACCTACTATGGGTGGGCCCAAATGATGCTGGTGTCGTTAAAACGACAGTTGTCGCTCTGTAAGCGGCAAGTGAACCACGATTGCTCGTATGGGACTTTAGTGTGCGCCTTCTTCTTTGAGAAGATCCCGACCTTGCGGCCTCGTATACAGCTCCCAGATGGGGGCCCGAGAGAGCCCAGGATGCGCCGGTGGGGGCAGCTACTGTGCAGAGGAGGAGGAGGGGTGGTCGAGCGAGTGTTTCGACTTGAGTTCTTTGCCCATTGGGATCGGATGTCGTTATACATAGACGACTATCCCTATAGTGGGATGAGTTATTGTGGAGGGTCCGGACATATACACTAGTCGAGTACAGGGGGATGGATGGTAAGTGATTGCTATTCTGCTTGCATATGGGCATGTTATAGTTTTTGAATAGTAGTAGATGCCGATTCATTACTATTGGCATGCGAGATATGCCATTAAATGGCCGGATATATGGGACGACAGGCGACATCTGCGGAGCCCAGGTCCAAGTGGGTCGAAAGCGGCGCATAATGAGGATGCGGACGCCATACGGAGGACATGCGCGTAGTCTGCCGAAAGGTTGTTGACGAAGATATCGGAGCGCGGGTGGTAGGACTTAGACGACCAATACATAGAGCCATGTGTTGGTCTACCCTCGGAATGGCGAGGTGTCATGTGGCGCATGGCGATGGTCGGTCAAGCAGTGCGTGATCTACAGGCTGCAAGGGCAGAGCCATTGGCTCGGGATCCGCCAGATAGTGATTAGATGTGGGGCATGTGGTGCCCCCTAGTGTGTATGTAGGGGCAGGTGGTGCCCCCAGTTTTGAGTTTTTTGTAACATGCTATGGGCATGTCATATGTATCAGAGTAGATGGACTCTAAACACATGTTTTTGCGACACATATTATGGATATGCATTGTTTTTAATGATTATGAATGTTATTGTCTTGTATGAAATGCGTGTGATAAATGCCAATCTAGAACATGGTTTGCAATACTATCTACATAGTGATTCTGTTCTCGAGGTACATGGTTGAAAGTTGTGGTTTCAAATGCACGTATCAAGAGTTTCACTCGTAAATAGCGTCTAAACAGCACAGAGTTATGCACATGATAAACACCATTTAGTTGCATGACAAGAAGTAGGGAATCCAAACGAATGTGCAGATGGAGGATGCGATGGAAGAGGGCATCAGCTAAGATACCATGCACTACATCATATTCGGCCCGATTGTTGGTGGCAGAACCAATGCAGACCCTGTTAGAGAGAACAAGGGCATGCAAGGGGGTGAAGATGGCCCAACCTGCCGAGGCTAGATTCCGGGAGTAATGACTTGCACCATCGGTGTAATCGATAAAGGGTGTGGAAGGGGGGTCCTGCAGAATGGTGTTACAAGACACAAATGAGGGGAGGAGAGGCAATGACGGCAGCGTGAGTGCACATAAGACATCGGGCGGCAACTGCGGGAGGGAGTGCAAGGAGCAGGATGACTATGACTCATATACAAACTAGAGGGTGGTATATGAGGGCTATCGGAAGTATGGTGAGGACTTGGGGTTCTTTGGTGCGGAGAGTCTTGGGGTTCTTGGTTACGGACGAAGAAGGAATGGAGGCTTCAGGGACCGTAGCTTCAGGGAACGCGACTTTAACCATGGGCTGAATACGGGGCAACTCGGGAAAAGCATGGGTGGCATGACCGGCAACATCACACAAGGCACAAGATTTCGTAGGCGGAGGAGGGGATAGGTCAGTCGTGGTGGTCTTGTCTTTGGGTGCCCCCTTGCGAGGTTTTCCTTTCTTCCCGGGAGCCGTCACGATAGGAGAGGGGTCCTGTAGAGGTGCTGGGGGCACAGGGGCAATAGAGGAAGCAAGGGGGACTGGTTGAACTGGTGTCAAAGCCATGTAGGGTTTGGGGTGACCAGGAGGGGTAGTTGCTGGACGATCAAGGTACCAGACCGGTATGCCCAAGGTCAGGTTAGGGAGAGAGAGGGTGGCCATGACGGGGACAGAATATACTCTGGGAGGGGGAGCCAGGAAAGGGATTTGCCCAGGAGGGAAATGACCAGGAGGGATGGCTCTGAGATGGTTAAGGCCTGGGGGAACCGATCCAGGAGGATAAAGGGGTTAAGGGATACCAGCTGTAGGGGGAGGGCCAGAAGGAGGAGGTTCGGCTGGTTGAGATGAATGGCTATGAGCGAGTTTCGGAGGGCGAGGGGGAGGTTGCTAACTAGCTGAGGCAGGCCGCTTACGGGTAGCCTGAGACGATTGCATCATGCAAACATTCGATAAGCTGGGATTAGTGATGGGAGGAGGAGGGAGATTAGGAAAATTTCCAAGCAGGGAGGAATCTTTGTAGACACCGGGGGAGACACTGGTCAAGGAGTCGACGGTTTGCTTGTTGGCTACAGAAGAGATGGTCGTCTCAGGTGAGGTCTGAGATTTTGGCTCATGATATGTCAACTGGTCAATGGTGACTATCTTCCAATTATGGGGGAAAGACATCTTGCGAAAGACCGCGGATGGGACAGCGGACATAGCATAGGTGTAGCTTCGCCCCAATGGAATAAAGCCTCGCTTCTGCAGACGGTCCCATGTAAGCGGGCGTCTATGACTTGACGTCACGCAAAAACGGTCTTACGGGCGAGGTGATAGGACAATTACGGAAGGAGCCGCTTGGGCTGGGGAGCGCGGCCGTCCCCGGCCTCGAAGGTGGTCGTGGGAGTGGGGACGGCTGGGATGCAGAAAGTGCTCGCCAGCGGACATGCACGGTGGATGTCCCCTCATGATGTGCAGGTAAACGTTGGCGTTAGGATTGCAGGCGGATTTTGAGAGCGTGGAAGAGAGGAAAGAGGGGATGGTCGCGATTGAGTGGTGTAAAACAATCATTTGGTCATCAGCAGGATCTACAGCGCCCACGGCAGATAGTAGAGCCTTCTTTTGGGAAGGGCACGACTGGAGGAGTTCCAGTGTGGAAATGGCAGCAGGAGATTGCGCCAAATCATCTACTATACTATATGAATGAGCAGCTCAATCGGAAGCAACGTTTCGATGTAGGGGTCCCTTAGGAATCTTGGTATGAACCTCAACTTTGGGTTGAGGGATATGTAAGGGGCCATTGGATGTCAAAAGAGGATCTGTAAAACCTGAAGAAGGAGGCTCATGGGTAGACTGAGCAGGAGGCTTGGGGTACGGGCGAGACCGAGTTTGAAGGTGAAGGTCGACGGTTGGGGAAGGATCGGAGTGCATCATGAGGATCTGGTAATCAGAGGAACTAGAAAGGGAAGAGGGAGTGGAAATCTGGCTGTCAGGCGGTTGGGTAGCCACGAATCCTTGCTGAGGGAAAGGATCAGTAAACACAGCTGGTTAGGTAGTGGCCACATTAGGAGGAGCATGAGGGGAGG
Organism: Pinus albicaulis; assembly: GCA_034641835.2. Classification (NCBI taxonomy): domain Eukaryota; kingdom Viridiplantae; phylum Streptophyta; class Pinopsida; order Pinales; family Pinaceae; genus Pinus; species Pinus albicaulis. The sequence continues at coordinate 598,325,585 of CM076571.1, read as the reverse complement.
CGTGTTGTCCACGCAATGTGGCTTGAGACTCCCACATCTGCCGCATCTGGGGTAAGAGGGGACAATCGTGGGTGTAATGACCATAAACACCGCAACACGAACAAGGCTTATTTGTGCGAAGCGGCCTATCCAGCTTGGGCTGAGTGCCCTGTTGCTAGTTGGCAGTGTTAGGGTCCACACTAGGTTTGGGTCCACGGGTACCAGGGGCAGATTGGTTTTGATTGCCTCTCCGCCTTCTTTGAGAAGAAGGGGGATTACTCGCGCCCTGCTGTGCAAATACTTGCCCTGGAGGGGGCTGTAAGTGCTGTTGCGGGTTTTGAGGAGGCAAGGGAGATGGAAGCGCATATGTTGGAGGAGCTGGCGCACCAGGCTGCAGATAAGCGTAATGGTTGGGTTGGGCAACATTGAGGTAAGAAGGAGGTTGGGAAAAAGGAGGAGGCATATCGTATCTTGGATACATGCTACCTGGAGGAGGAAGAGTGCTAGAGGTGCTGGCCCCTCCCTAAGGGAGACCATAGCCCATAGGAGGTTGAGCGTACAGATGGGAAAGGGCTCCAACGATACCATCGGCGGAATGAGATGCCCCCGGGGCATTAGAGCCGCCGGGCCTGGGGAGGTCAGGAAGAACGGTATAAACATAACCAGATTGAGCGTAGATCAGGTCATATTTCAAGGCTATTTGGAGGGCGGCTTCTTCAGTTTGAGGAAAGTGAGAGGCGACATCTTTGCCGATAGGAGCTAAGAGGGTGTGAAGGAACCAGTCCATGTAAACCCGATCTTCGAAGGGGGGGGCTGGACATAAGCTCCGTCTTCGTCGCCATTCCTGAACATGGGCGGAAAGGTGGGTCGAAGAGGTTTGCTTGAATGAAGTCAAGAGCTCCGTGCCAGTATCATATCGGAGAGGGAGCTGGAAATAAGATAAAAAGGCTTGGGCAAGGGTCGCAAAGGTGGTATGGGAAGAGGTGGCTTGTTCAACATACCATTTAGAAGCTTCACCGGTAAGCGTGCATTGGAACAAACGAAGACGGATGGAGTCATCGGTAATGGAATTGGAGGAACACCACATGTGGAAAGATCGGACATGATTGGTTGGATCTTCTTCAGCAAGGCCTTCGAACTTAGGGATGTCGGAGGGGAGCTTGGTTGGCATAGCAGGTGAACCAAAATCATGGCAGATAGGGTCGTTGATCAACTGATTGAAATCGGGGAGGCTGAGGCCTGCAATGTACGGCATCAAGGGTATGGCTGAGGTAGTTCCCGTGGGGGTTCTGCTAGTAGTAGGTCCGGCATTAGGGCCTGGAGCACCACCAGCGTTAGGCCCTGGACCAGACATGGTGAAGGTGACAGGGGGAGAACCAGGAAGAGAAGGAGAACCCGATGAGTCAGGAGAGGAGTCGGAGTGCAGACTTGGAGGGGGACTGGCTCGACGACGGCAGGACAGAGTAGGTCAATCGACCGGAAACTGAGGGTGAAGGCCAAGAAGTCTCCGGGAAAGGCGCCTTGGGGGCGTAATGATGAAGAAGGAAACCGACAAGGGCAGAAAGGGACAGAATCAAGTGAGGTCAAGGGCAGAAAAGGTTTAGTGACAATTGATTTTAGAGTCTTTTCCAGGCGCTGTTAACCAGGCGCTTCTTCACTTAGTATTAATGTGTGGCGTGTGTTAATTTTAATTTTTAAACCCTTCCCATTTTGAGAGCAAGAAAAAAGTGTGCTACGTAACTGAAAATAAATCTGCAGAGAACAGTATATAATGCTGAAATAACAGAAAAATAACAGCTACTTGTACATCTATCTAACCCAAGAAGGCGGGTCTCTAGAAACTAATCTAAAAAATGGGAAAAATCTAGGAAAAACACATGGAAAAGAGGCCAATAGATCTAGGGTCAAAAGGGACAGGGATCTAAAGGATAAAGCTGCTGAAAAGAGGTGCAGATCACAGCCAAGAGACAGAGGCAAGGTGGCTGAAAAAAGGGGAAGAAATCAGAAAAAAGCGGAAAGGACAGGGAGGAGGTCCTAAAGAGAGGTCCAAACAAAACGACAAGAGGTGATTTGAAAGGAAGGAAGACTGATTTAAAGGGATCTGAAAAGGAGGTATCAGATCTGGACAAGGGGGGAGATGAAACTCAGAAAAACAGAGGCTGAAACAACTAAAAACTCTTCCACAAAAAGTGGAGGGTACTGAAGCCCTAGGGGGCTAGGTTCCCACTTAGATGAGCTAAAACAGATCAAAACCAGGTCAAAGCGGGCTGAAATAGCGGCTAGAAAACCCTGACAGAAGCTTCAGCAGAACCCAGAAAAATTGTAGAAAAAGAGCTGAAAAAAGGGCAGGTCGCAGTTTCTGACCTGTTTTCAGTGCAGGTCACAGAAAAGGGGCTGAAAAGTGTGACCTGGAGGTCCAGGTCGTAGGTTTTGGGCCGAAAAGTGCGACCTCCCATTCCGGTTGTCTCGGCGGTAGATTTTCAGAAAAGTTTCCATCTCAGTTGCGGCTGGTGTCGCTTACCTGCGCAATAGGGCCAGAAACACACGGAAGTTAGAAATTTTAATGTTTTAGGGTTTTATGTGAGAAAAAAAACATAAAAATATGGAAAATATTCAGCTGAAAAGAAACAGTAAGGTATGAAGTAGCTGGATATGCAGGAATATGAAAAACGACAGTGGTCGTAATTTAAAACCCGTGTGGAGTCGCATTTTGTTAGTATGAACCCTTTGTCAAAGTGTACGAAGAAGGACCACTTTAGCTACGCATAACTAATAGCCCTAACAACAAAAGTGGCTGCCAATATCTTCAGATCTGCGGTTAGTTAAACAAGAAAAGAGCTGCAAAGAACCAGATCTATGCATGAAAAGACATTAAGCTATAAAAACAAGGGTTTCCTCCATATACCAATAGACAAGACAAGAACAATTTTTTGAAAGAATTTTTGTATTAATTGGGCACCTGGGAGGAAAACAAGAAGGCGTATCCAATTCTCCTCAGTGGGATGGGTTCTTGGAAGTCCTCAGCACTTCAGATCTAAGATTTATCTCTCTTGTTGGTGTAGAAAACCCAATGTAAAGAAAGGAGCTCAATGGGAGCTCACACAGCAAATGATGGAAAAATGTGACCAAGTGTATAGATCCAGAGTGATCTAATAGGCAACAAAAGGTGAAGAATGGTAGGAGAAACCCTCCTGTTTATAACAAAATATTGGGTCATTCTAGATCTTGGTGCATGATTAAAATAACATTAACCAAATCTAGATCCACCTTTTATGGAATATTTTATTATATTTGTTGGAGGGAAAAAGTATTTGACTTGGGTCAAATCCCTTTATTTGTTAATAATAAATAAATAAATGATTTATTTATCTTTTTAGGGAAGTGGTTGAAGGATAATTAAATAAATAATGATTTATTTAATTATTTGTGGGTGATTTGGTCATATTTAACAAGGAATATTATCTAAATAAGATTTAAATCATTATTCCTAGAAAATAATAAGATAAATAAAGGTTTATCTAATTAATTTCTTTGTTTTTGGGTTAAACATGACTGGGAATAATAATTAAATTGTGGTTTAATTAATTATTCCATGAGGAAAATCAAACAAATATAGGTTTGTTTAATATTTCCTTTTGGGGTTTCCTGTTTGGACCATAAACAACCTAATAAATATGGTTTATTAAGTTATTTAACATAGTGAAGGAAATTTTACTTAGGGTAAAATTGGTCTTACATGGTGTACTTGGGTCCATCTAATGATAATAGGTTAGATGACCAAAAAATGGTGTAACAGATTGCCCCCCAGCGTGCGAGTGTCAGGAGAAAATCGTATGACCGAAGTAAGTTGTAAGAACTCAATCACTAGACAACAAAAAGGGAAGTTAGAGAGAGAAATGCAAGGTAGATAGTGTGTTGAAGAACTAGAACCTGAGGAGACGAGACTCGTAGGTGCAACAAGTCTCTTTTTATGAGAGGGTACCTGTGCTGAAGGCGGTGGGGGAGGCATACTGATGCCCTCCGAGACAAAGTACAAAAGAATAGTGTGTCCAGTAAACAAGGGACCGAACCATAAAGTATAGCTGGCATAGTCATGAGCCAGATAAAAATACGATGAGGAATCCCATATACATGCTGTGCCTGGAATAACAGCCAGGACTTGTACAATAATATCTGAGTACATGAGACACAAATACAACCCAAATGCCCCCTGTAAATGGGGAAGGGCTCAAAAAATCTGACTGATACATGCAAATCAAAGAGGCGCTGCAAGTGGCTAAGGTCAACATCATCAAATATCTAGAGCTGCATCGAAGGCTGCAAGGAAGAGGTCATCCGGGCATGTGGGGGGCTACCTGCAGGGCCACCCCCTCATGAGGGTTGAGACATCTCACACACACCGGGGAATCATCAAGAGCTGCTGCTGGATCACTGGACCATCAAGTATACTGATCTCAATCATGCTAAAAGGAGCTGGAGAAACAATCAAGTCAAAGGGAAACGAGAGATCCCTTTGCCTGATCCAAGGCACCGAACAAGAGTGGAAGCTGGAACCAAGGTACACTGCCCTCTAGACCTAGCTTCTGGAAGGAATTAGCTGATGTCGACAGAAGGAGGTCCGCCATAGGTGAGGCAATGAGACATCCTCAACTAAGGCACGAGAGAAAATAGTGGAGCGACAGACAGACTGACACTAATAATGATAGGGAAAGGGAAAGGACTGAGTAGCGAATGGACGACTTCCCTTGTTAGAGCATAAAGGGCATGAATGACATGGCAGCGATTGACACAAGATCATAAGGGATAGGGGATAGTGGGACTGAAGGTCATAATGTGCGACACAAGAGAGAGACCAAGCGATGAAGGCTAGAGGGCTATAGCGGGGTACCAAGGGACTCGGGATAGGCTCCATGAAGGCGATGATGACTCAACTTGGATGCTCTAAACAAGGGCGACTCGATGATGCCGCCACACAGTAAAGGCCCAATGGGGGACCATGAAAACATGAGTACAAGATGGGAACTCATGACGAAAATCGATACAAACAAAGACAAGTAAGGAGGAAAAGTGGTGCCCCGAGTACAAGTGTCGTAAGTGAGGAAATTCAATTTTAATGAGAGGTGAAGTGACCCTTCTTGGACAAAATTTTTCCTGGTGAAGTATCAAATCATAAAAAACTAATGGATACCCATTTGAGTGCTCGGTGAGAGCTTTCCAACGGTATAGACGGTTTGTCAAACGGGGCTACGGTGTGGTCGCAGTGGTCGAAAGAATAAACGGGAGTTCTCTTTTAATAAGGCAGTTTTCCCTCCAAATTCACTCATTTGCTATTGTTGCTGTGGTGAATGTAGAGAGGAGAGAAGGCCGTAAATCTTGCGGCGAGCGTAGTGGACAAACCGATCGTTGGAATCGAGATCCGTCAGTTGCAAGTGAGAGGCCTAACCTTACTCTTTAATTTTTATGGATTGAAAGTTCAGTTTAGGGCCCAAAATCCCAGAAACAGACCCTCCTTCTTCTCTACGGCCGGGTCGCACTTTTTGGGCCAAAAAGTGCGACCTGGGACGCAGGTTTCAGGGAAAAACCTGCGACCTGGTCCAGAACTGGGCAGAAAACTTCGACCTGGGAGATGAGGGGTTTTTGGTGCTGTTTTATGGCCGGGAGTTGGGTTTTTGTGTTTGGTTATGGTATTCCTGATCTGTATGCTGACAAAGATGATGTTTTTGTGCAGTTATGGCAGATTTATGGGCTAACTGGAGGGAGAGAGACCTGGGTACATTACGGGCAGAGATCCAAGCGGATCAGGGTGTCCGTCGTGTGTTGGCCAGGTTTGGGGTTCTAAAGTTTTTGGAGAACCTATTGATGAGAGCAGGAGAGCCCTTGTTGGCCCAAATTATCAGTTATTGGGATCCAGAGCATGAGGTTTTTGTAGTGCAGGGGCACAAGATCGAACTGACAGTCCAGGATGTGTATTTCCTGATGGGTCTCCCACCACTGGGGATGGTGGGAAACACGCAGCAAATATTACCGCGGGGGCGGCATATCATGGAGTTTGTGGAACGCCATTGTCGACCGGGTCTCTAAGTCAAGGGGACTCGGATACCGATCGGGGATCTAGAGAGGTTAGAAACCTGTGCAGTGGCCACAGCTGTGTTGCGTATCCTGGGCAAACATGCATTGTAGAGAGTGTGTTGAGTGGGACCTACTATGGGTGGGCCCAAATGATGCTGGTGTCGTTAAAACGACAGTTGTCGCTCTGCAAGTGGCAAGTGAACCACAATTGCTTGTATGGGACTTTATTGTGCGCCTTCTTCTTTTAGAAGATCCCGACCTTGCGGCCTCATATACAGCTTCCAGATGGGGGCCCGAGGGAGCCCAGGATGCGCCGGTGGGGGCGGCCACTGTGCAGAGGAGGAGGAGGGGCGGTCGGGCGAGTGTTTTGACCTGAGTTCTTTGCCCATTGGGATCAAATGCCGTTATACATAGATGACTATCCCTATAGTGGGATGAGTTATTGTGGAGATCCGGACCTGCCACTTCCGCCTGGTCGAGTCTGGGGGCCCGATGGTAAGTGACAGATTGCTATTCTTGTATGGGCATGTTACAATTTTTTGAATAGTAGTTAGGGTACTGATTCATGTACTGTTGGTATGCAGATAAAGCGCCAGTAAAACCGGCCGGATATATGGGACGACCCGCAGCATCTGGAGCTACAGGTCCGAGTGGGTCAAGAGCAGTGCATAATGAGGATGTGGCCGCCCTTCTGGAGGACATCCACCGTAGATGCGAAAGGTTGTTGACCGGAGTATCAGAGCGCGGGTGGCAGGACTTAGACGACCAATACATAGAGCCATGTGTTGGTCTACCGTCAAAATGGCGAGGTGTCATGCAGCGCATGGCGATGGCCAGTCAAGTAGTGCATGATCTACAGGCTGTAGGGGCAGAGCCATTGGCTCGGGATCCGCCAGATAGTGATTGTGGGGCATGTGGTGCCCCCTAGTGTGTATGTAGGGGCAGGTGGTGCCCCCAGTTTTGAGTTTTTTGTAACATGATATGGGCATGTCATATGTATCAGAGTGGATGGACTCTAAACACATGTTTTTGCGACACATATTATGGATATGCATCGTTTTTAATGATTATGAATGTTATTGTCTTGTATGAAATGCGTGTGATAAATGCCAATCTAGAACATGGTTTGCAATACTATCTACATAGTGATTCTGTTCTCGAGGTACATGGTTGAAAGTTATGGTTTCAAATACACGTATCAAGAGTTTCACTCGTAAATAGCGTATAAACAGCACAGGGTTATGCACACGATAAACACCATTTAGTTGCATTACAAGAAGTAGGGAATCCAAACGAATGTGCAGATAGAGGATGCGATGAAAGAGGGCATCGGCTAAGAGACCACGCACTGCATCATATTCGGCTTGATTGTTGGTTGCAAAACCAATGTAGACCCCATTAGAGATAATAGGGGCATGCAAGGGGGTGAAGATGGCCCAACCTGCCGAGGCTAGATTCCGAGAGTAACGACTTGCACCATCGACGTAACCGATAAAGGGTGTGGACGGGGAGTACTGCGGAATGGTGTTACAAGACAACAAATGAGGGGAGGAGAGGCAATGACGGTAGCGTGAGTGCACAGAAGACATCGGGCGGCAACTGCGGGAGGGAGTGCAAGGAGCAGGATGACTATGACTCATATACAAACTAGAGGGTGGTATATGAGGGCTATCGGAAGTATGGTGAGGACTCAGGCTGCGGAGGTCAACAGAGACACGGGTGGCATGATCTCGTGTATGGGTAGAAAATGGGTGGTCAGGTGACACAACAGGGGAGGATGCAGGGGGGCTAGGCTCCGAGTGTCTCGCAGAGGAGGATAGGTAAAGAATGGTTATAGTAGACTCTGTCATCTGAACATCAGGGGGGGGAATGTCGATGGGAGCGGGAGGATCCTCAAGCTGACCTGAAGCGTACTGCGCGAGGATGGGAGAGGCGGATTGATTTTGTTCAACCTCATACTCTCGGACCACCTCTAAAGAGGCGCGGTAATGCGTCAGGTGAGGAAAATGGTGGGAGTAATGGCCATGAACGTCGCACAAAGCACAGGGTTTGTTGGTGCGGAGAGTCTTGGGGTTCTTGGTTATGGACGAAGAAGGGATGGAGGCTTCAGGGACCATAGACTCGGGGAACGCGACTTTAACCATGGGATGAATACGGGGCAACTCGGGACAAGCATGGGTGGCATGACCAGCAACATCACACAAGGCACAAGGTTTTGGAGGCGGAGGAGGGGCCGGGTCAGTCGTGGTGGTCTTGTCTTTGGGTGCCCCCTTGCGAGCTTTGCCTTTCTTCCCGAGAGCCGTCACGACAGGAGAGGGGTCCTGTAGAGGTGCTGGGGGCACAGGGGCAACGGAGGAAGCAAGGGGGACCGGTTGAACTGGTGTCAAAGCCATGTAGGGTTTGGGGTGACCAGGAGGGGTAGCTGCTGGAGGATCAAGGTACCAAACCAGTATGCCCAAGGTAAGGTTAGGGAGAGAGAGGGTGGCCATGACGGGGACAGAATATACTCCGGGAGGGGGAGCCAGGAAAGGGATCTGCCCAGCAGGGAAATTACCAGGAGAGACAGCTCCGAGATGGTTAAGTCCTGGAGGAACTGATCCAAGAGGATAAAGGGGTTCAGGGATACCAGCTATAGGGGGAGGGCCAGAAGGAGGAGGTCCGGCTGGCTGAGATGAATGGCTAGGAGCGGGTTGTGGAGGGCGAGGGGGAGGTTGCTGACTAGCCGAGGCAGGTCGGTTACGGGCAGCCTGAGACGATTGCATCATGCAAACATTCGATAAGCTGGGATCAGTGATGGGAGGAGGAGGGAGATTAGGAAAAGTTCCAAGCAGGGAGGAATCTTTGTAAACGCCGGGGGAGACACTGGTCAAGGAATCGACGGTTTTCTTGTTGGCTACAGAAGAGATGGTCGTCTCAGGTGAGGTCTGAGATTTTGGCTCATGATATGTCAACTGGTCAATGGTGACTATCTTTCCATTATGGGGGAAAGACATCTTGCGGAAAACCATGGATGGGACAGCAGACATAGCATAGGTGTAGCTTCACCCCAATAGAATTTTGTAGTCTAGTGGGGCGTCTATGACTTCGACGTCAACGCAAACAGTCTTACCAGCGAGGGTGATAGGAAAATTACGGAAAAGGCCAATGGGCTAGGAGGCGTGGCCGTCCCACGCTTGAAGGGTGATCGTGGAAGGGGCTAGCTCAGGGGATTCGAGTTGCTTCCAAACCGAAGTGGACATCACACAGGTGGATGCCCCCTCATCAATTATGCACCGTGAAACGTTGGCGTTTCGTATTTTGAATGGGATTTGGAAGGCAACGGAAGCAGGAAGAGGGGGATGGTCCGATTGAGTGGCGTCGAAAACAATCATTTGGTCATCAGCAGGATCTACAATGCCCACGGCAGATAGTAGAGCCTTCTTTTGGGAAGGGCATGACTGGAGGAGTTCTAGTGTGGAAATGGAAGCAAGAGATTGTGCCAAATCATCTACTATACTATACGAATGAGCAGCTCGACCAGAAGCAGCGTTTCGATGTAGGGGCCCCTTAGGAATCTTGGTATGAACCTCAACTTTGGGTTGAGGGATATGTAAGGGGCCACTGGATGTCGAAAGAGGCTTTTTAGAACCTGAAGAAGGAGGCTCGGGGGCAGACTGAGCAAGAGGCTTGGGGTACGGGCGAGACTGAGTTTGAAGGTTAAGGTCGACGGTCGGGGAAGGATCGGAGTCAATCATGAGGATCTGGTAATTAGAGGAACCAGAAAGGGAAGAGGGAGTGGCGACCTGGCTGTCAGGCGGTTGGGTAGCCACGAATCCTTGCTGAGGGAAAGGATCAGTAAACACAGCTGGTTGGGTAGTGGCCACATTAGGAGGAGCATGAGGGGAGGCGTGTTGTCCGCGCAATGTGGCTTGAGACACCCACATCTGCCGCATCTAGGGTAAGAGGGGACAATCGTGGGTGTAATGACCATAAACACCGCAACACGAACAAGGCTTATTTGTGCGAAGCGGCCTGTCCGGCTTGGGCTGAGTGCCCTGTTGCTGGTTGGTAGTGTTAGGGTCCACACCAGGATTGCATCCACGGGTACCAGGGGCAGATTGGTTTTGATTGCCTCTCCGCCTTCGTTGAGAAGAAGGGGGATTATTCGCGCCCTGCTGTGCAAATACTTGCCCTGGAGGGGGCTGTAAGTGCTGTTGCGGGTTTTGAGGAGGAAAGGGAGATGGAAGCACATATGCTGGAGGAGCTGGCGCACCAGGCTGCGGATAAGGGTAATGGTGGGGTTGGGCAACATTGAGGTAAGCAGGAGGTTGGGCAAAAGGAGGAGGCATGCCGTATCCTGGATACATGCTACAGGGAGGGGGAAGAGTGCTAGAGGTGTTGGCCCCTCCCTGAGGGAGACCATAGCCCATAGGAGGTTGAGCGTACGAATGGGAAAGGGCTCCAACAATACCGTCGGCGGAATGAGATGCCCCCGAGGCATTAGCGCCGCCGGGCTTGGGGAGGTCAGGAAGAACGGTATAAACATAACCATATTGAGCGTAGATCATGTCATATTTCAAGGCTATTTGGAGGGCGGCTTCTTCAGTATGAGGAAAGTGAGAGGCGACATCTTTTCCGATAGGAGCTAAGAGGGTGTGAAGGAACCAGTCCATGTAAACCCGATATTCGAAGGGGGGGCTCGACATAAGCTCCATCTTCATCGCCATTCCTGAACATGGGCGGAAAGGCGGGTTGAAGAGGTTTTCTTGAATGAAGTCAAGAGCTCCTTGCCAGTATCATATCGGAGAGGGAGCTGGAAATAAGATAAAAAGGCTTGGGCAAGGGTCGCAAAGGTGGTATGGGAAGAGGTGGCTTGTTCAACATACCATTTAAAAGCTTCGCCGGTAAGCATGCATTGGAACAAACGAAGATGGATGGAGTCATCGGTAATGGAATTGGAGGAACACCACATGTGGAAAGATCGGACATGATTGGTTGGATCTTGTCCAGCAAGGACTTCAAACTTAGGGATGTCGAAAGGGAGCTTGGTTGGCATAGCAGGGCAACCAACATCATGGTGGATAGGGTCGTTGATCAACTGATTGAAATCGGGGAGGCTGAGGCCTGCAATGTACAGCAGCAAGGGTATGGCCGAGGTAGTTCCCGTGGGGGTTCCGCTAGAAGTAGGTCTGGCATTAAGGCCTGGAGCACCACCAACGTTAGGCCCTGGACCAGACATGGTGAAGGTGATAGGGGGAGAACCAGGAGGAGAAGGAGAACCCGATGAATCAGGAGAGGAGTCAGAGTGTGGACTTGGAGGGGGACTGGCTCGACGACGGCGGGGCGGAGCAGGTCGATCGACCAGAAACTGAGGGTGAAGGTCAAGAAGTCTCCGGAAAAGGTGCCTTGGGGGCGCAATGATGAAGAAGGAAACCGACAAGGGTAGAAAGGGAAAGAATCAAGTGAGGTCAAGGGCAGAAAAGGTGCAGTGACAATTGATTGTAGAGTCTTTGCCAGGCGGTGTTAACCAGGCGCTTCTTCACTTAGGGTCAGTGTGTGGCATGCGTTAATTTTAATTTTTAAACCCTTTCCGTTTTGAGAGCAAGAAAAAAGTGTGCTGTGTAACTGAAAATAAATTTGCAGAGAACAATATATAATGCTGAAATAACAGAAAAATAACAGCTACTTGTGCATCTATCTAACCCAAGAAGGCGGGTCTCTCAAAACTAATCTAAAAAAGGGGAAAAATCTAGGAAAAACACACGGAAAAGAGGCCAATAGATCTAGGGTCAAAAGGGACAGGGATCCAAAGGATAAAGCTGCTGAAAAGAGGTGCAGATCACAGCCAAGAGACAAAGGCAAGGTGGCTGGAAAAAAGGGAAGAAATCAACAAAAAGCGGAAAGGACAGGGAGGAGGTCCTAAAGAGAGGTCCAAACAAAATGACAAGAGGTGATTTGAAAGGAAGGAAGGCTGATTTAAAGGGATCTGAAAAGGAGGTATCAGATCTGGACAAGGGGGGAGCTGAAACTCAGAAAAACAGAGGCTGAAACAGCTAAAAACTCTTCCAAAAAAATTGGAGGGTACTGAAGCCCTAGGGGGCTAGGTTCGCACTTAGATGAGCTAAAATAGATCAAAACTAGGTCAAAGAGGGCTGAAAAAGAGGCTGGAAAACCCTGACAGAAGCTTCAGTAGAACCCAGAAAAATTGCAAAAAAAGAGCTGAAAAAAGGGCAGGTCGCAGTTTCTGACCTATTTTCAGTGCAGGTCGCAGAAAAGGGGCTGAAAAGTGCGACCTGGAGGTCCAGGTCGTAGGTTTTGGGCCGAAAAGTGCGACCTCTCGTTCCGGTTGTCTAGACGGCAGATTTTCAGAAAAGTTGTCATCTCAGTTGCGGCTGGTGTCGCTTACTTGCGCAATAGGGCCAGAAACACACGGAAGTTAGAAATTTTAATGTTTTAGGGTTTTATGTGAGAAAAACAACATAAAAATAGGGAAAATATTTTGTTGAAAAGAAACCGTAAGGTCTAAAGTAGCTGGATATGCAGGAATATGAAAAATGACAGCGGTCGTAATTTAAAACTTGTGTGGAGTCGCCATTTGTTAGTATGAACCCTTTGTCGAAGTGTACGAAAAAGGACCACTTTAGCTACGCATAACTAATATCCCTAACAACAAAAGTGGCTGCCAATATCTTCAGATCTGCGGTTAGTTAAACAAGAAAAGAGCTGCAAACAACCAGATCTATGCATGAAAAGACATTAAACAGTAAAAACAAGGGTTTGCTCCATATACCAATAAACAAGACAAGAAATTTTTTTTGAAAGAATTTTTGTATTAATTGGGCACCTGGGAGGAAAACAAGAAGGCGTATCCAATTCTCCTAAGTGGGATGGGTTCTTGGAAGTCCTCAGCACTTCAGATCTAAGATTTATCTCTCTTGTTGGTGTAGAAAACCCAATGCAAAGAAAGGAGCTCAATGGGAGCTCACACAGCAAATGATGGAAAAATGTGACCAAGTGTATAGATCGAGAGTGATCTAATAGGCAACAAAAGGTGAAGAATGGTAGGAAAAACCCTCCTATTTATAACAAAATATTGGGTCATTCTAGATCTTGGTGCATGGGTTAACCAGATCTAGATCCACTTTTTATGCAATATTTTATTATATTTGTTGGAGGGAAAATGTATTTGACTTGGGTCAAATCCCTTAATTTGTCAAAAATAAATAAATAAATGATTTATTTATCTTTTTAAGGAAGCGGTTGAAAGATAACTAAATAAATAATGATTTATTTAATTATTTGTGGGTGATTTGGTCATATTTAACAAGGAATATTATCTAAATAAGGTTTAAATAATTATTCCTGGAAAATAATAAGATAAACAAAGGTTTATCTAATTAATTTATTTGTTTGGGTTAAACATGACTAGGAATAATAATTAAATTATGGTTTAATTAATTATTCCATGAGGAAAATCAAACAAAATAGGTTTGTTTAATATTTCCTTTTGGGGTTTCCTGTTTAGACCATAAATAACCTAATAAATGTGGTTTATTAAGTTATTTTACATAGTGAAAGCAATTTTACTTAGGGTAAAATTGGTCTTACATGGTGTACTTGGGTCCATCTAATGACAATAGGTTAGATGACCAAAAAATGGTGTAACAGATTGCCCCCCAGCGTGCGAGTGTTAGGAGCAAATCGTATGACCGAAGTACGTTGTAAGAACACAATCACTAGAAAACAAAAGGGGTGTCAGAGAGAGAAATGTGAGGTAGATAGTGTGCTGAAGGACTAGACCCTGAGGAGACGAGACTCGCAGGTGCAACAAGTCTTTTTATGAGAGGGTACCTGTGCTGAAGGCGGCGGGGGAGGCATACCTATGCCCGCCGAGACAAAGTACAAAAGAATAGTGTGTCCAGTAAACAAGGGACCGAACCATAAAGTACAGCTGGCATAGTCATGAGCCAGATAAAAATACAATGAGGAATCCCATATACATGCTGTGCTTGGGATAACAGCCAGGACTTGTACAATAATATCTGAGTACATAAGACACAAATACAACCCAAATGTCCCTCGCGTAGACGCAGAAGGGCTCACAAAATTTGACCGATACATGCAAATAAAAGAGGCACCGCAAGTGGCTAAGGTCAACATCATCAAATATCTGGAGCTGCATCTAAGGCTGCAAGGAAGAGGTCATCCGGGCATGTGGGGGGCTACCTGCAGGGCCACCCCCTCATGAGGGTTGAGACATCTCACACACACCCGGGAATCATCAAGAGCTGCTACTGGATCACTGGATCATCAAGTATACAGATCTCGATCATGCTGAAAGGAGCTGGAGAAACAATCAAGTCAAAGGGAAACGAGAGATCCCTTTGCCTGATCCGAGGCACCAAACAAGAGTGGAAGCTGGAACCAAGGTACACTACCCTCTAGACCTGGCTTGTGGAAGGAATGAGCTGATGTCAACAGAAGGAGGTCCGCCATAGGTGAGGCAATCAGAAATCCTCAACTAAGGCACGAGAGAAAATAGTGGAGCGGCGGACAGACTGACACTAATGATGATAGGGAAATGGAAAGGACTGAGTAGTGAATGGACGACTTCCCTTGTTAGAGCATAAAGGGCATGAATGACATGGCAGCGACTGACACAAGATCATAAGGGATAGGGGACAGTGGGACTGAAGGTCATAATGTGTGACACAAGAGAGAGACCAAGCGATGAAGGATGGAGGGCTATAGCAGGGTACCAAGGGACTCGGGATAGGCTCCATGAAGGCGATGATGACTCAACTTGGATGCTCTAAACAAGGGCGACTTGATGATGCTGCCACACAGTAAAGGCCCAATGGGGGACCATGAACACATGAGTACAAGATGGGAACTCATGACGAAAATCGATACGAACAAATACAAGTAAGGATGCAAAGTGGTGCCCCGAGTACAAGTGTCGTAAGTGAGGAAATTTGATTTTAATGAGAGGTGAAGTGACCCTTCTTGGACAAAATGTGTCCTGGTGAAGTATAAAATCATAAAAAACTAATAGATACCCATTTTAGGGCTCGGTGAGAGCTTTCCAACGGTGCAGACGGTTTGTCAAACGGGGCTACGGTGTGGTCGCAGCGGTCGAAAGAAGAAACATGAGTTCTCTTTTAATAAGGCAGTTTCCCCCCCAAATTAACTCATTTGCTATTGTTGCTGTGGTGAATGTAGAGAGGAGAGAAGGCCCTAAATCTTGCGGCGAGCGTAGCGGAAAAACCGACCGTTGGAATCGAAATCCGTCAGTTGCAGGTAAGAGGCCTAACCTTACTCTTTCATTTTGATGGATTGAAAGTTCAGTTTAGGGCCCAAAATCCCAGACACAAACCCTCCTTCTTCTCTACGGTCGGGTCGCACCTTTTGGGCCAAAAAGTGTGACCTGGGATGCAGGTTTCAGGGCAAAACCTGCGACCTGGTCCAGAACTGGGAAGAAAAATGCGACCTGGGAGATGAGGGGGTTTTGGTGCTGTTTTATGGCTGGGAGTTGGGTTTTTCTGTTTGGTTATGGTATTCCCGATCTGTATGCTTGAAAAAGATGATGTTTCTGTGCAGGTATGGTAGATTTACGGGTTAACTGGAGAGAGAGGGACCTGGGTACATTACGGGCAGAGATCCAGGCGGATCAGGGTGTCCATCGTTTGTTGGCCAGGTGTGGGGTTCTAAAGTTTTTGGAGAACCCGTTGATGAGAGCAGGAGAGCCCTTGTTGGCCCAAATTATCAGTTATTGGGATCCAGAGCATGAGGTCTTTGTAGTGCAGGGGCACAGGATCGAACTGACAGTCTAGGATGTGTATTTCCTGATGGGTCTCCCACCACTGGGGATGGTGGGAAACTCGCAGCCAGTATTACTGCGGGGGCGACATATCATGGAGTTTGTGGAACGCCATTGTCGACCGGGTCTCCAAGTCAAGGGGACTCGGATACCGATCGGGGATCTAGAAAGGCTAGAAACCCGTGCAGTGGCTGCAGTTGTGCGGCGTATCCTGGGAAACCAAGCATTCCATCACATCACTGGGGGGCAGATGATGCTTGTAGAGAGTGTGTTGAGTGGCTCATACTATGGGTGGGCCCAAATGATGTTGGTGTCATTAAAACGACAGTTGTCGCTCTGCAAGCGGCAAGTGAACCACGATTGCTCGTATGGGACTTTATTGTGCGCCTTCTTCTTTTAGAAGATACCGACCTTGTGGCCTCGTATACAACTTCCAGATGGGGGCCCGAGAGAGCCCAGGATGCGCCGGTGGGGGCGGCTACTGTGCAGAGGAGGAGGAGGGGCGGTCGGGCGAGTGTTTCAACCTGAGTTCTTTGCCCATTGGGATCAGATGCCGTTATACATAGACGACTATCCCTATAGTGGGATGAGTTATTGTGGAGATCCAGACCTGCCACTTCCGCCTGGTCGAGTCTGGGGGCCCGATGGTAAGTGACAGATTGCTATTCTTGTATGGGCATGTTACAGTTTTTTGAATAGTAGTTAGGGTACTGATTCATGTACTGTTGGTATGCAGATATAGCGCCGGTAAAACTGGCCGGATATATGGGACGACCCGCAGCATCTGGAGCTACAGGTCCGAGTGGGTCGAGAGCAGCGCATAATGAGGATGCGGTCGCCCTTCTGGAGGATATCCGTCGTAGATGCGAAAGTTTGTTGACCGGAGTATCAGAGCGTGGGTGGCAGGACTTAGATGACCAATACATAGAGCCATGTGTTGGTCTACCCTCGGAATGGTGAGGTGTCATGCGGCGCATGGCGATGGCTGGTCAAGCGGTGCATGATCTACAGGCTGCAGGGGCAGAGCCATTGGCTCGGGATCCGCCAGATAGTGATTGTGGGGCATGTGGTGCCCCCTAGTGTGTATGTAGGGGCAGGTGGTGCCCCCAGTTTTGAGTTTTTTGTAACATGCTATGGGCATGTCATATGTATCAGAGTAGATGGACTCTAAACACATTTTTTTGCGACACATATTATGGATATGCATCATTTTTAATGATTATGAGTGTTATCGTCTTGTATGAAATGCGTGTGATAAATTGCAATCTAGAACATGGTTTGCAATACTATCTACATTGTGATTCTGTTCTCGAGGTACATGGTTGAAAGTTATGGTTTCAAATGCACGTATGAAGAGTTTCACTCGTAAATAGCGTCTAAATAGCACAGGATTATGCACACGATAAACACCATTTAGTTGCATGACAAGAAGTAGGGAATCCAAACGAACGTGCAGATGGAGGATGCGATGGAAGAGGACATCGGCTAAGAGACCACGCACTGCATCATATTCGGCCTGATTGTTGGTGGCAGAACCAATGCAGACGCCGTTAGAGAGAACAAGGGCATGCAAGGGGGTGAAGATGGCCCAACCTGCCGAGGCTAGATTCCGGGAGTACCGACTTGCACCATCGGCGTAACCGATAAAGGGTGTGGACGGGGGGTCCTGCGGAATGGTGTTACAAGACAACAAATGAGGGGAGGAGAGGCAATGACGGCAGCGTGAGTGCACAGAAGACATCAGGCGGCAACTGCGGGAGGGAGTGCAAGGAGCAGGATGACTATGACTCATATACAAACTAGAGGGTGGTATATGAGGGCTATCGGAAGTATGGTGAGGACTCGGGTTGCGGAGGTCAACAGATACACGGGTGGAGTGATCTCATGTGTGGGTAGAAAAGGGGTGGTCAGGTGACACAATAGGGGAGGATGCAGGGAGGCTAGGCTCCAAGTGTCTCGCAGAGGAGGATAGGTAAAGAATGGTTACAGTAGACTCCGTCATCTGAACATCAGGGGGGGGAATGTCGATGGGAATGGGGGGATCCTCAGGCTGCCATGAAGCATACTGCGCGAGGATGGGAGAGGCGGATTGATTTTGTTCAACTTCATACTCTCGAACTACCTCTAAAGAGGCATGGTAATGCGTCAGGTGAGGACAATGGTGGGAGTAATGGCCATGAACACCACACAAGGCACAGGGTTTGTTGGTGCGGAGAGTCTTGGGGTTCTTGGTTACAGACGAAGAAGGAATGGAGGCTTTAGGGACCGTAGCTTTAGGGAATGTGACTTTAACCATGGGCTGAATACGGGGAAACTCGAGACAATCATGGGTGGCATGACCGGCAACATCACACAAGGCACAAGGTTTTGCAGGCGGAGGAGGGACCGGGTCAATCGTGGTGGTCTTGTCTTTGGGTGCCCCTTTGCGAGCTTTTCCTTTCTTCCCGAGAGCCGTCACGACAGGAGAGGGGTCCTGTAGAGGTGCTGGGGTCACAGGGGCAACGAAGGAAGCAAGGGGGACCGGTTTAACTGGTGTCAAAGCCATGTAGGGTTTGGGGTGACCAGGAGGGGTAGCTACTGGAGGATCAAGGTACTAGACCGGTATGCCCAAGGTCAGGTTAGGGAGAGAGAGGGTGGCCATGACGGGGACAGAATATACTCCGGGAGGGGGAGCCAGGAAAGGAATCTTCCCAACAGGGAAATGACCAGGAGGGACGGCTCTGAGATGGTAAGGCCTGGGGGAACCGATCCAGGAGGATAAATGGGTTCAGGGATACCAGCTGTAGGGGGAGGGCCAGAAGGAGGAGGTCCGGCTGGCTGAGATGAATGGCTAGGAGCGGGTTACGGAGGGCGAGGGGAGGTTGCTGACTAGCCGAGGCAGGCCGCTTACGGGCAGCCTGAGACGATTGCATCATGCAAACATTCGATAAGCTTGGATCAGTGATGGGAGGAGGAGGGAGATTAGGAAAAGTTCCAAGCAGGGAGGAATCTTTGTAGATGCCAGCGGAGACACTGGTCAAGGAGTCGACGGTTTTCTTGTTGGCTACAAAAGAGATGGTCGTCTCAGGTGAGGTTTGAGATTTTGGCTCATGATATGTCAACCGGTCAATGGTGACTATATTTCCATTATGGGGGAAATACATATTGCGGAAAATCGCGGATGGGACAACAGACATAGCATAGGTGTAGCTTCGCCCCAATAGAATTTTGTAGTCTAGTGGGGCGTCTATGACTTCGACATCAACGCAAACAGTCTTACCGGAGAGGGTGATAGGACAATTACGGAAAAGGCTAATGGGCTGGGAGGCGTGGCCGTCCCACGCTCGAAGGGTGATCGTGGAAGGGGCCAGCTCAGGGGATCCGAGTCGCTTCCAAACCGAAGCGGACATCACACAGGTGGATGCCCCCTCATCAATTATGCACCGTGAAACGTTGGCGTTTCGGATTTTGACTGGGATTTGGAAGGTGACGGAAGCAGGAAGTGGGGGATGGTCCGATTGAGTGGCGTCGAAAACAATCATTTGGTCATCAGCATGATCTACAGCGCCCACGACAGATATTAGAGCCTTCTTTTGGGAAGGGCACGACTAGAGGAGTTCCAGTGTGGAAATGGCAGCAGGAGATTGCGCCAAATCATCTACTATACTATATGAATGAGCAGCTCGACCGGAAGCAGCGTTTCGACGTAGGGGTCCCTTAGGAATCTTGGTATGAACCTCAATTTTGGGTTGAGGGATATGTAAGGGGCCACTGGATGTTGAAAGAGGCTCTATAAAACCTGAAGAAGGAGGCTCGGGGGCAGACTGAGTAGGAGGCTTGGGGTACGGGCAAGACCGAGTTTGAAGGTGAAGGTCAACGGTCGGTGAAGGATCGGAGTGCATCATGAGGATCTGGTAATTAGAGGAACCAGAAAGGGAAGAGGGAGTGGCAACCTGGCTGTTATGCGGTTGGGTAGCCACGAATCCTTGCTGAGGGAAAGGATCAGTAAACACAGCTGGTTGGGTAGTGGCCACATTAGGAGGAGCATGAGGGGAGGTGCATTGTCCACGCAATGTGGCTTGAGACTCCCACATCTGCCGCATCTGGGGTAAGAAGGGACAATCATGGGTGTAATGACCATAAACACCGCAACACGAACAAAGCTTATTTGTGCGAAGCGTCCTGTCTGGCTTGGGTTGAGTGCCCTGTTGCTGGTTGGCAGTGTTAGGGTCCACACTAGGATTGGGTCCACGGGTACCAGGGGCAGATTGGTTTTGATTGCCTCTCCGCCTTCTTTGAGAAGAAGGGGGATTATTTCCGCCCTGTTGTGCAAATACTTGCCCTGGAGGGGGCTGTAAGTGATGTTGCGGGTTTTGAGGAGGCAAGGGAGATGGAAGCACATATGCTGGAGGAGCTGGCGCACCAGGCTGCGGATAAGGGTAATGGTGGGGTTGGGCAACATTGAGGTAAGCAGGAGGTTGGGCAAAAGGAGGAGGCATGCCGTATCCTGGATACATTCTACCGGGAGGGGGAAGAGTGCTAGAGGTGTTGGCCCCTCCCCGAGGGAGACCATATCCCATAGGAGGTTGAGCGTACGGATGGGAAAGGGCTCCAATGATACCGTTAGCAGAATGAGATGCCCCTGGGGCATTAGCGCCGCCGGGCCTAGGGAGGTCAGGAAGAACGGTATAAAAATAACCAGATTGAGCGTAGATCAGGTCATATTTCAAGGCTATTTGGAGGGTGGCTTCTTTAGTTTGAGGAAAGTGAGAGGCGACATCTTTGCCGATAGGAGCTAAGAGGGTGCGAAGGAACCAGTCCATGTAAACCCGATCTTCGAAGGGGGGGGCTCGACATAAGCTCCGTCTTCGTCGCCATAAGGGGTTCAAACTTTCCATATTTACCTTTGTCAGCTCTCTTGATGTCCCACCTTAGTACTAAATCCCCTGTCAGCATTTCTTTGTCTTTGGCATGTTGGTCAAACAGATTTTTCATTTTCTCTTGATACTCTACCAAAAAGTCATTTACTTGATTGCGAGTCTCTTCCAACTCGACCAATTGATTTTTTCTTCTGGTAAGATCATTGGGTTCTTCCTGATTTTCTTTAAGGAACCTGGCCACAAGAAAGGTAAGTTGTATTGGAAAAACTGCTGGTCTACCGTAGAGTAGTTCATACAGAGACTTGCCTGTAGATTGTTTATTTGTGATCCTATTCGTTGACAGTGTGAATTTTAACTGGGAATCCCAGTTTTTTTGACTTTCATGTGTAGTTTTCTTCAATACCCTTACCAATGTTTTATTTAAAGACTTAGCCAATCCATTTCCTTGAGGATAATAGGCTGTGGAATGCCCCAGGGTGATATGGTATTGCTGACAGAAATTGGTGAATTTTACAGACTTGAAAGCCTGTGCATTATCTGTCACAATATTAGTCGGGCAACCAAATCTGGATAATATTTTCCTCTAAGAACTTGATCACCACTACATCAGTTGCGTTTCTGGCAGGTATTGCCTCTACCCACTTGCTGAAGTAGTCAGTGGCGGTTAATATCCACTTATGTTGGCCACTGGATTGTGGATGAATTTCCTCGATGAAATCTATTCCCCATTGCTGAAAATGCTCTTCTATGTGTATTGGGATCATAGGTAGGGGAGCGAACTTCTGCTTTTCAATGAACCTATGAAATTTTTCATAGGCCCTAACTTGAGCATGTACATCCCCAAACAATTTGGGCCATTAGAAGCCTGCCTTCAATATCTTATGGGCTGTAGACCTCCAACTGTAATGCCCTCCATAAATGCCTTCATGGAATTCAGTTATAAATTCCTCCACTTCCATTTATTTCAGGTGCAAGAGCAAGATTCCCGAAGGGTCCTTCCAATATACTCAGCCATTTGCAATGATATACTTCTACGACTTCAGCCTCAACTTTCGATATTTAGCCTTATCAAAGTTCGGAGGACACCTAAGAGTTAAAAGATATTCCACAATATCTTTATACCAAACACTGATCAGATACTTCAAGTGGGTCTTCTGCACAGTTGTTTCTATCTTGGGTTGTTCCTCCGTGTCTCTAGAAAATTCCCCAATTCCCATGGATAGGTTTATTCCTAGGGCCTGACAGTTGGACTCAGACAAAATCTTGGCTAGACCTTGTCCCTTGATGAGCTTTGTGGGACGGATGTCTAATTCATATTCTTGGATTTTAGCAATCCATTTTCCCCTTTTTCCCTCACTATCCCCTTGAATCAAAATATATTTAACTACGGCCGTAGGTATGAAAGCAGTGATGGCTGACTGTAGGACATACATTCGAAATGCCTTTAAAGACTTCACCAAAGCGTATGTCTGCTTCTCTAGAATATTGTATTTTATCTCAACATCTCGAAGTATCTAACTAAAAAAGGTGATGGGATGTTCATACCCTTCCTCATTTTTCTATAAAAGTACTACGGCAACAGTATGTGGGGAGGCAAATGAGAAGATCATGAATGGTTTGTTGTAATCTGGTCTTACTAATACCGGAGCTTTTGAAAAATCACTCTTAATCCTATTAAATGCTTCTCTAGACTCATTCGTCCACTTCACCTCATTTCTTTTCTTATGCATTTCGGTGATATGCCGAACTATTTCTGCATAGTTTGGGATGAACCTTCTCAAAAGGTTTATGTGCCCAAGGAAAACCTGAACTTATTTCCTATTATGAGGTAAGGATATGCCATTGATCACTTCCACCCTTTTTGGGTCAATATTTACTCCTAATTTGGTAACGATATGCCCCAATAATTTTCCTTCTTCTAAAGCAAAAGTGGATTTTTGAGGATTTAGGGACAGACCATACCTACAACATTTTTCAAAAGTCCATCGTAAATGTTCCACATGTTCGTTATAATCCTTTGAGAAGACTATGATATCGTCCAAATATACCACTACAAACTTTTATTTCTCTCCCACTAAAGCGACATCCATTACTCTCTGAAAGGTAGCCCTGACGTTTATTATACCAAAAGGCATACAAGCATACATGAAGGTACCCCATGGTGTGGTAAATGCCATTTTCCTCTGATCTTCTGGGAGGACTGCCACCTGGTTGTATCCTGAGAATCCATCCATCATGGACATTTGAGAAGACCCAACCACCTTTTGCAGTATGTGGTCCATTTTAGGGAGGGGATGATTATCTTTAAGGGAAGCCTTGTTCAAGTTCCGAAATTCTACACACAGCCTTATTTCTCCATTTTTCCTTTGGACTGGCACCAAGTTAGCCACCCATTCTGAATACCTCAGAGGTACAATAATCTTAGTCTTCAGCAGCTTTTTTATTTCCTTCTCTATAGTGGGGAGCAAAAAAGGGTTAATCTACCTTAGTTTCTGCTTATGCGGCTTGGCCTCATCCCTCAGTGGGGTCTTGTGCTGGATGATGCTTATGTCAAATTTTTTAAGATCTTGGTAAGACCAAGAGAAAAAATCCTTATAGGAATGAAGCAACTGCACATACCTTTCTCTGTGTTCTTCTGGGACTCCTTTAGATAATCTGATTATCTTAGGTTCTTCTTTTGTCCCAACATTAATATCTTCCACCCGGGATTCTAGTGTAAGGGTGTTGGGGCTAACGGGAATGTTGTTCTTATCAAACAAACTCTCCAAGGGTACTATCCCTCTGAGGATCACATTTCCTTTCAACTCTAGCACTTTGTGACCAACCACCATCTCTTGCCATTTATTTTGGGGTTTTTCTTCAGTTTCCTCCTCCTCCCCAATATCAATAACCAAGTTAGAGAATTCCCTAATAGTCTCCATGAAACGTTTCATCTATTATTCGTCTTAAAATACTTGCCAATGTTTGACATTGTCTGGAATGGAAGGACGATAACGCACCTCCACTTCATATCTCAGAAGTGGATTCTGAGGTGGATGGAAATTTCTTGTTGCCACAGCCAATGAATCTACTATCCTGTTCTAATCTCTCGGCATAAACTGTATCTTAAATTCTAAGAAATTTTTTTTCACCAGGTCCTACACTTCATTTCTGTACGCCCTCAGCCGAGGATATTTTACTTGGCACTGGTTCTTTATCTGCCTCACCACCAACTCCGAATCTCCAAAAAATTTAAGGCTCTGAATGTTCATACTCTTGGTGGTTTGCAAGCCTAGAAGCATAAATTCATACTCTGTCATGTTGTTAGTGGCCTCATACTCCAATTTGAAAGAGAAAGGCATTAATTGTCCATTAGGGGAAATCAGGAGGACCCCTGCTCCATTTCCTTCTCTAGAGTTTGCTCCATCAAAGTGTAAGGTCCAAATTCCCCTTTCATAATTGCTTGAGGAATGTTGGGGTTTTAGTAATTTGAATGATGGTTCTTGCAAAAACTCCTGGTCTTCCTTCAACATTAGACAAGATAACTCCCCTTCCTTGCTGTACACCAGGGAGTTTACTGAGCCATCGGATTTGGTCACTATTTTTACAAATCTTGATTCCCTATACAACCTTCTTTCTTTTCCTCCGAACACTGGAATAGTTGCATAAGTAAGATCTAGCTTGATCAACCTCCAATATTTGTACCCCATGATCTGGATAGAAGCATTCCAATACAGGCTGGGATATCGGCAACTACTATGTCCATGTCGACACTCTTGCCCGGGATCTGAGCCAAATTTACCACCAGATCTTTAATCATCCCAAGAGATTTGACCCGTTTGGATTCAAACGAATAGAGGTCTTTGTAGGGTCGGGTGATCTGTAGACCTAGTTGTTCCATGACCGAAAGCGGTAACAGATTATGTGAAGCTCCCGAATCCAACATACAATTATGTAAAAACAAATCATGGATGACTAAAGAAACATAAAAGGGCGGTGTTGCAGAGTCTAATTCTTCTACATGGGGGCCAAAAACTACCATGGGCCTTTCTTCTTGAAGGTTAAGGGAGTCTGCGGGTGAAGTTACTCCGTGAGGGAGCATGAATTGGGAGACTTGAGCTTTATAGGAGGGTTGTTTTAGGAGTTCAACCAAAGGAATAGGGAGTTTGACTTTTTCTAGCTCTTTTTGGAGATTGAAAACATTGGGCCATTTTTCTAGAGAGGTCTCTTTTGGTTCCTTGATGAAGATAGGAGGCTTTTCGAAAGTGGACATACCTTTAGCATGAGTAAGAGGGTTGGGTGTGGACTTAGATGATGATGCAAGAGAACCTTTCTGTCTGGAAGGTTCTTCGACGAGTTTCTTGCCTTTGTTATCAATCTTTGGGAGGGCTGATTCCTTGGAAGGTGACTCTTCCTATTGATCTTGAGTATGTGTCCACTTCTTGGAAGACCGAAGGTCATAATTCTTATGGAATTGGGCTTGCCTAAAATCAAAAAACTGTCTGTAGTAATCATCTATGTCAGGTTCTTCAGTAGAGTTTACCTTTCCTCCCTCTTCTTCTTCTTCTCGTAGGGAAAGTTCTACCTCTTCTCCTTTTGAATAAGTGAAGCACTGATCATCTTGCCCGTCTGGAGCATCTTCAGCAGGGCCCTCCATTTTTCCTTCCAAATATAAGGGGGCATGCATGTGATCTTGTTTCTCTTTTATGTCCCTTTGCAAGATCTGTAGAGACAGTTTCCTATGCTGCTGGTTATAACCTCTGTTAAAAGCAGGCTGCGGCAACCGAGAGGAGGCATTATTTGCTTCAAGTTCCAGTTTCACCAGCTTGTTAGAAATATTTTTAATCATTTTTTTCATCTCCTCGATTTTATAATCTGAGAATTCCTTTTCTTGACTCGAAGAAGAGGCTTCTTCTTTACCCTTTCACCTAAAATTGTGGTCCAATCTGCCTTTCGACTTTCCTGTAGAAGAAAAGTTAGCCTCCACTTCTAAATCATCTATCTGAGCTTGGTCGAGAGAAGTAGATTTTATCTCCCTTAGAGTGAAGTCGAATTTAGATTCAAAAGCTCCCATGAACACTACCTTAGGAACAGCTTGAGGGGGATTTATATCAGCTGGCAGGTTGGTGTACATTTTATTAAATCTCTTTATAAACTCTACTACGTCTTCGTTGTGTCTTTTCTTCGATGTATTGAAATCTATGAGACAGTAGCCATGGTCTCTTTTCTCTCCTCACTTCCGGGTGAAAGCATTTTCCATCTCTTCCCAGTTAGTGATGGAGTTGTCCCTAAGAGATTTGAACCAATTTCTTGCTTCTCCATCCAGAGATTGGACGAATAACCTCAGAACCAGATCCAACTTTTCTACATTGAAATCCTCTGCAAAAGAATATAAATATTCGAAGTGCTTTTGCGTATCACTGATGTCTTCCCCGATAAACCGGGGTAAGTGCTTCATGTAGTCTTGGGGCATGTCATTAAAAATCTACATTAATACCAGAGGGGCATATTTATTTAACAAGAAGTCGGGATCTACCATGAGAGGTTGAGGATCTAGAGGTGGGTTTTGCTTAGTGACATCAGAAATATGTTGGACAATGGTCTGTAAATTTGCTTGACCAAGTAGGATTTGAGGGATAGTCACTTGCTTTATTTCTTTGGCTTCTGGGGTAGGATTTAAGACAAATTTTGATGTATCTACAGACTCTGCCTCATCTTTTATATCTAATTGTTCATGGAAAAGGTTATCTAGTGGGCATTCAAGCACTCTAGCAGTAGATCCAGGACCTTGAACTTGAGCTTGATGGGAGGAAGACATGGAATCTTCTAGGGAGAATCTTGGTATGTCTATATGTGTGGGCTACTTCTCCTTCCAAATTCTCTTAAATAGAATTATTTCTAGATCAGATACAGAGGGTGTTCTTAACTGAGAAGTATCTGACCTTAGGTGAGGCTTTTGATAAGACAAGACTGCAAATATATTTAAAACTTTGAAAGAATATGGAGTTGCCAAGGTGAGTGATATACAACTCTCAACCCTTCATGCTCACTTGATCTTGATGGGTGAATATGATTTTGTCATACCCAGGGATAATATATTCAAATTCATTCCCCGGCAGTGGTGCCAAAAAGATGTTGTAGCTCCTAGAGACAAACCTGAGTTGTGAAGGACCAGTGCCTAGGTCATCTTAAAGCCAAGAAGATTCAGAAAAAATTTCCATGGTCAGCGGTATAAATCCTCTTGTTTATAAATGATTTTTAAAACTTCATAAAGTGGGACCGAGACCTCAAGAACAGAGATATACCAGCAGTAATACCCAAGAGTAAAACTATAAGGGTCTTATGAGTACATTATTGAAGATGAATCTAGATTTTAAAAGCTATAAGGAGGGCCAGATCATGAAATGTAGTGCATAGTTATCAAAATATGAAAGTGTGGAAACAATGGCAGCAAATGGAGAAAATATTAACTAAAGATAGGATTATTATCATATAAGAATCTATCACCAGCTAATATCAGAAGAAAGGCGAGTAAATGAAGTGTAACATATGAACACAATATCAAAGCTCCAAGCCATATTTAAAGCACAATATACTAATAGACATGAGTATCTGGGACATATAAATTCATTTCCAGTTAATCAAGCACTCGTATTTTGATAGCTTATAATATAAAAAGAGTGATGAAGTGCCAAAACATTTGTATTAGAATATAACATAGGGAATACAAACTATGACCAATCTCACCAGGAATCCATCTTACAACAAAATAATTTCATTTGGTCTCCCAATGGGATTATTCAAACGTAAAACACAAGAAGGCCTCAAAAATTTACAAAAAGGGGGATTTAAAATTAACAGTCTCTGTTCTGGAAATTTTGGAACCTTTCTATAAACTCAGGTTCTTTATTTTATAATCCCTTATTTACTGTTAGCAGAAGATATTTTGGACCAACTTTTCTTCATAGAAATATCTTTTTCTGTTTCTTGTCTCTATCAGAATAAAAACTTTTGATAAGGAAAAATGCCTCTCATCATCTCTGTAGTGGCCTTAACATAGGCGCCGATTGAAAAAAAACAACTTAAATAGAAAATAAAAATGCATAGGGTGAAATGACGATTTCACCCAATATTACAAAGTAAAAATAGGAAGTAAAAAGGCCACTAGGGCTAAATCATGATCATCATTTTTTAGAGGAACAGGGTATAGCAGCTGCCGACTGAGTTGGAAGCACCGATGACGTGGATGAACCAACATTATGCCTCTGAGAAGGTAGGGACTGGAGGGACGGTGTGATGACTATTACATTTACATAATCACTGCATTTCTGCCATATGGTAACCCCTGGCGGGGGCATAGTAGCAAAAATATCCACTAGGGAATGTATATTAGTTAATTCAGAGTAATCCACATGTACGACCAAGAACTATTTGATTTGACAGAGAAGGGAAATCTCCTTGCCTAGGGCAGCGATTATAGTCTCAGCTTTTAGGTGAGTTGTTTTCTCATAGGGGAGATTTGTCTGATTCATAACCGTTATCAACTTCTCTTCGTAATCAATTAGGCCTGAAAACATGACAGTCGTAGGATCCTAGCACAATGGGAGGCATGCTTTCACCAGCTCATCCCAATCTTGCTCAAACTTCCCCACTCCCTTGGCAACCTACTCCAAACCACTCAATGCATTTACCCACGCAGTCTCTTTCTCAATTAACCTTCTGATTTCCATCACTCCCCTAAAACGGTCTTCAATCCCTTGGACAACCAATGCTTCAGAGCCCAATCCATTTAGGTAAGTGATATATTTCTTAGCTATGACCACCTTTGCCTCGGCGTTAGCTTGTCCTTATTGCAACTTCCCTTTGAACAATCAGACAACAACCTTCTTCTCATTCATTAACATAATGTAATTCCAACGCTTCCTTACCTCCGATATGATGTCAGTCCAGATGAGGCGCCTGGCTTCCAGGAGGGTTGCGTTTCCTTTCATCGGATTGTTTAGATCTTTGATGAATTTATCCTGCTGCAACTTATCTCTCTTTGCTTCGTCCACCTCTTCTGTCAGTGCCGCTATTGCTTTATCGTTTTGTTCCAACCTAGCCATGAGCTCCTGAAATCTCTGTTGTGCTGTATGGGCTTACTTTTCCGAGACCTGTAGGTCTGACAGAGCCTTGGTTAATTGTGCTGGATTAGCACCTGCTATATTGGAAACTGGCATCACGCAGACATGAGTATCCCATTTGGCTTGCAATTCGGCCAATATCTGTCTGAGGGTAGCCATTTATGTGACCGTTTTAGCATTCTCATCCCTTTCCCGAGCAATGGTATCTGTGAGGGCCGATCTTTTTTTTTTTTTTCTGCTTGGGCTAATTCCTCAGGTTGTATGTATTCCCCACGGGGAATTTTTAGTCTCCTCCTTAAATCTGAGTTTTCAAACTCTAAATCTGATCCAGGTGCATATCGGTGGCCTCCCACCTATTCCATTTGGACCCGCAGCATCAATTCTTTCAGTTTTTTAGCTTCAGCATAGCTTACTATTTTTAGCAGGTTTTCGGGTCCTGCACACCCGGAGCCATTTTGGGGACTTAATGATCCAAGTGGATATTGGTGGCCACCCACTGAGTCTATTTGAACCTCCACCATCAGTTATTTCAGTTTGTAAGTTTCCGCACAACTTACTATTTTTAGCAGTTTTTAGGGTCCTAAACTTCTGAAGCCGTTTTGAGGCCCTAAATGACGTTTTTTGGGAAAATGGAGAGCCCTCCTCGGACATATCTTTCTAACGAGCTATTGAGCGTGTCAAATGGAGATCGGATGCCAAAGTTACGTCCCCGGGAAATTGAACCACCAATTTACCCAAACGGGGCCCACAGTTTTGGCGCTCCATCTCCTAGGGTTAGGTTTTTGGATGTTTCAGATTCTACATTGTTTCTCAACAATAAATAGGCCCTTGAGCCTCATTTTAATATAGTTTAGGGGGCCGGGAGCCGACACATCTCTTCTCAGAGATAAGCGCTACTAGTGCCCTAGCTCGCCACATCTCCATTATGTCTGCATTTTAACACAGTTCAGGGGGCTGGGAGCCACCACATCTCTTCTTAGGGATACGCTGCCAGTACCCTAGCTCATCTATTTCCATCATGTCTGTAATAGGCCTGCGAGCCTCAATGTAATATAGTTTAGAGGCCTGCGTACGCCACATCTCTTCTTAGAGATACGCTACCAGTGCCCTAGCTTGTTTCCATTATGTTTGTAAGCTTATTTCGGTCATTCTTTTATTAATAATATGAAGCACTATTTCCAATGCATCTATGTATCTATGGCTATATGTGTATTTTGTTGCATTCCTGCATAAAATCCGGATCAGTGGTATCAGAGCGGGTCTGCTCTTTCTCTGTTTTTCTTTGCATTTCCCCAACACAGCCAGGGTATAAGGATTTCAACCTCGCAACCCCGACGACCCCCCATGGCGGAAGGAAAGAAAGACGAGGGAGCAGGAGATCCTATCAAAATGTTGCTCGAGGAGGCCCTCGAGAAACATAGGAACGCAATGATGGACAAATTTTTCCAGATCGTTCAACGACTGTCCATCGACGACACATCTACATCTAGCACGTGTGCCAATAGGTCTGCGACATATTGGAAAAATATAATACCAAGTTCAGAAAAATCCCCCCCCCCCCATGGAGTAACTTAACGCAATGGAGACCATTGCTTCCTAAGGAGGGAGGAATGATCCAGGTGGATATCGGTGGCCTCCCACCTATTCCATTTGGACCCGTAGCATCAATTTTTTTAGTTTTTCAGCTTCAGCACAACTTACTATTTTTAGTAGGTTTTCAGGTCCTGCACACTCAGAGCCATTTTGGGGACTTAATGATCCAGGTGGATATTGGTGGCCACCTACCGAGTCCATTTGAACCCCCACCATCAGTTATTTCAGTTTGTAAGTTTCAGCACAACTTATTATTTTTAGCAGTTTTTCGGGTCTTGAACTTTCCAAGCCGTTTTGAGGCCCTAAACGACGTTTTACCAATGTTTCTCATTCAAAAGTTGTACTCCTCGGACATATCTTTCTAACTATCTTTTGAGCATTTCAAACAGAGTTCGGATGCCAAAGTTACATCCTCGGGAAGTTGAACCACCAATTTACCCAAACGAGGCCCACAGTTTTGGCGCTTCATCTCCTAGGGTTAGGTTTTTGGACGTTTAAGATTATACATTGTTTCTCAACAATAAATATGCCCCTGAGAATCATTTTAATATAGTTCAGGGGGCTGGGATCCCACACATATCTTCTCAGAGATAAGCGCTACCAGTGCCCTAGCTTGCCACA
The DNA here is from genome assembly GCA_034641835.2 of Pinus albicaulis. NCBI lineage: Eukaryota > Viridiplantae > Streptophyta > Pinopsida > Pinales > Pinaceae > Pinus > Pinus albicaulis. The sequence continues at coordinate 598,294,563 of CM076571.1, read as the reverse complement.
TCTCCCCCCGTATATACGCATTGCTTAACCACAGTTCGGGGAAATTTGGGGTACATACATCTCTTCTGGGGGATATTTGCTAGTACCCCCAGCTCATCGGCTTCCATTATTTCTATAATGGGCATATGTGAAGGCACATTTGAAGCCTCGAAAATCGTTGCTACAACATTGGGGGATAACTCACCGGTTGGATGTATCTGACTCCTTTTCCGTTTATGATAGTGGCTCCGACTGGTTTAATTAGGTACAGTTACCTTTTCCCTATCGCTATTGGTTTACGATGTATCGTTAACTACCAATAGACAGGGATATCAGATCAATTCTTCTTGCTGATCAGGCAAGAGAATGACCCTTAAGCTGATTTGGGTTCAGCCAAACCACAACTAAGATTTTTCCTCTTTGAGAAGAGGACTTAAAAGAATGTAAATTAACTCTAAATACAAACTTATTCTACAATGCAAGAAAAAGAAACTAATCTAAATCCTATCTCAATTAGGTAGATATAAATCTATCCCAACTAAGAGCAAGATAATTAAGTAGTGAGGATTAAAATATGTCTGGCATTTAATTAATGTCAAACCAACGAAGAAATTCAATTTAGCTCACATTTGTGAGTAAAAAAACATATTCTATTGAGACCATTTGACTGAAATAATAAATTAACAACACTCCGGAAGAAATTCACAAAAATGATATTGATTATCAAATCAATCAAGCCAATAATTAAACAATAACATGTGGAAGAAATTCACAACATATTATTATTTAAAAAATCAGTTTTGTAAGACAGATTTCTGAGAAAATCGTTACTCAGAAATCAGAGTTAAATCCATAAGAACAGAGATACATAACAATTTGAGACAAATTATCCATATCAACAGAAATGCATAAACATGAATAAAATGAAACAACAATTTTATTAACATAAAAATGAAACTAGTATTTGATACAGAAATGCCAAAAATACCAGTTAATTGAATCTGCTTCTCTGATCCTGGTCTCTAACAGTACTTTACATTACTTGAATTTCTGCTTTCAAGACTAGAGCTGCAGAAATGCAAACTCTGCCCATCATGCATAATTCAAGACATAAAGAATAAACCCTCAATAATGTTCAGATCTGAAATTTTTCTCTCCTCCCCATCTACAACTCTAAATTCCTATAACAGAAATGCTTTTAGAAGTCTGGAATTGCAGAGGAGAGCAGCCCTTTTTACATTTTTCAATCTGCAATTTATAACTCTCCCAAAAGTATTTTTAGAAGAGAGTTTGTTGAAGAAAAATCTGCCCAATCCAACTTTAATTGCTCAAAAATTCCAATCTTTAATTGCTGGAGTCTTCTCATTGATTGAAATCTTTTTCCTCAATATCCCTTCTATTGTTTTTTCCTGCAAAAAGAAATTAAAATGAATTAAGATGCAACAATAAAATCCAAATATTATTTCTAATATTTAAAACAAATCCAATCAAATTCTATTTAAATAAATAAAAAGGAAATTTGAGCTTCTTATTGATATTCATAACGATCTTAATTAACCAAGGATAATATTGATGCATGAATCTGCAATTAGAAGACGCTGGGCAAATGAAAATGAAGAAAACAAAACTCAGAAAATTGATTTTATTTTTAGAAATTCGGAGCTTGATCTTCTGCCTTATTTTTGACCCAATAAATCATCAAATCTGTTAGTAAAACCTCTTCAGAAATGTTCTCCTTGATTTTATCTTTCCAATGAGCCGTCCTGGGCCTCATTTGGTCAAGTATAACTCAATCTATGAGCTTCCAAAGTTGATGAGTCAAATCTGGCATAAATCTGGAAATTCTATTTGCTGGGCTAAAAATCAGAATTTTTAATTAGAAATTTAATCCTAAATTAGATTCTAATTATCTAATAATTAATTCTAAATTAATTATTAACTAACTAATAATTAATTCAGTTACAAAATTAAATTAATATACAAATGATTTGAAAACGTTAATTTAAATATGATTAATATTATAATTCAAATTATATTAAAATTATAATAAACATTATAATTATAATATAATTATTATAATATAAAAATATAAAAAATTAATTTACAAACCATTGAAATCAATCCAAACCTAAAACCCATAAAACAAACCATTGAAATCAATCTAAACCCATTAATTCATCCACGTGAGATTATGGAGGGATATGGTGAGGGTGACGTGAGGGTGAGTGAGGTGGAGATACGGGAAGCATAAGGAATGAAACAAAAAAAAGAAAAAAAAGAAACTTTATATTAAAAAATTTTAACACATCGCATATCGCAAGAACCTTGGATGGGGGTTTTTTAAATGTGCATGTTCTAAAAATTGCGACGGATCCAAAATTGTGATATTGCGATATGCGATGGATCCAAAATTGCAAAATTGCGATATTGCGATATGCGATGGATCCAAAATTGCAAAATTGCGATCTTGCGATATTGCGATATTGCGATCTGCGACGAATCTAAAATTTGCGATCTGCGATCTGCGACGAATCTGAAATTTGTGATCTGCGATCTGCAACGGATTCTGAAATTTGCGATCTGCGATCTGCGATGGATTCTGAAATTTGCGATTTGCGATCTGCGACGAATCTAAAATTTGCGATCTGCGATCTGCGACGGATCCGAAATTTTTTTTTATAAATTTTTTTAAATTTTTTAATAATATATATTTTTTAATATTAAGTTTTTCTAAACTACAGCTACTCTAAAAATAAATAAAAAGAATAAAAATAGCATTTTTAACCCAGACTTAGATAAATGATGGGACTTCAAAAGAGTACCATTTTTAAACCAGTTGACCAAATGAGGCGAAACAAGCGTCAATGGGAGGCTTATAAAAAATTAATTCTAACAAAGCAATCAAAACAAGAATTCAAAGAAAATGAAAAATTAACAATCGCGTAGGATAATCAAATAAAATACAAATCTGAAAAGGTGTTTAGTCAAAAATTTACAGAAAGGGTCCCCATTATTTGAAGTGAAAAAGTCAAAAATGGGGGGTTGTGTTTTACCACAACAGAACCTCAATGTAACATAGTTCAGAGGCCTTTGTACGCCACATCTCTTCTTAGAGATACGCTACCAACACCCTAGCTTGTTTCCATTATGTTTGTAAGCTTATTTCAGTTATTCTTTTATTAATAAAATGAAGCACTATTTCTGCTGCATCTCTGTATCTATGGCTATATGTGTATTATGTTGCATTCCTGCATAAAATCCGGATCAAAATCTAGCATGATTTTCCTCCGGATTCCTTCCTTATCGCTTCCTTTTTCGCTCATTATCCTTTTGAGATGGTGCATGTTATTACTAACCCCCCTAGCACTTGCCCTTTATTTTTTCTGATTCTCTAGCACTTCTTTGTATTTATCTTCCAGCTTCCTTAACGCGAGTGTGAGCTTCATAACCTCATCCCTTAGCATGTCCCCGATGCATTGATGAAGGCCGAGTTTGTTGGTTAAGGGGACCTTTGATAGATTCACAGCAACCTCCAGAGCTTTGTAGATGACTTCATCAGTAGTAGGGTCTAGCATTACCTCCGTGATAGCTATTATCAGCTCTTCTTTATCCATATCCAACTCTGAGGTGAGGTGGGTATGATAATTATCTACGAACCCGACCAGTTCTGCTCGAAGTTTCTCCCTTAGTGTCTTGTTCCTGTTTTTGATTTCTTCCCTTACTTCGGCTCTGTTTACCGAAACGGATTGTGATATCACAGAGGGTTCTAAAGAGGAAGTGCCAACATAATTAACTCTAAAACTGACCTTTCTCTTGTTAGGTTCCCCATAACTAATTAAATCCTCTTGAGGTGGCTCATCCCAGATGATATCCACATCATCACTTCTATGCTTTTTGGAGGGATGGGACCCTTCCCCTCTATCCAAACCTTCTGGCTCCTCTGAAAAATCTGCCTCATCAGTCTACCCTTTCCTCCCTGTACTCGCTGAAGCGGTGTCACCCCTTCCTTCTGCAGCCGAAGATTCAATCTCCATCTATGAATCCAAAGGCCATGTGTCGAGGTTAGCTCTCCATTCAATGAAGGGCCTAGTTTCATGCACATATGCGGTGGACCTAATATTTCTTTTCCTATTAGAGAGAATTCCTTTTGGGTCATACAGCCAGAGTTTTCCCAGCACTAAATCCATCCCTTGAAGAAGCATCTCCACTATGGAGAGGGCATGTCTTGAGTTTACGTAAAAGGGCCGATGGTGGTAGGGAGCTTGAGGATATAGCCCTTCTTAGCGGGAACGAAGTGGAGCTGGTCCGTTTTCATGGTTTGGTGAATGTATTCAAGGGAAAAAACCCGCATAGTAGGGAACAATGACAGGCGGTAGGGGGGTACATCTGCACCATAGACTCTGATCTCGGTGTAATCATCAAAAAAATACCAATCCCTTGTGCTTTCCTCATTTCCAAACTGCAGTCAGTATTTCTGCTTGGGAAAAATACTGGGCGGGGGGCTATCGTGAAGTATGGTGTAGGTGATGGTCATGAATTCATTCAAAAACCTTGAGTAACCCCTCCCATTAGGTTGCTGACATACTGAGATGTTCCACTCAAAGATGGTTCTTGGCTGGTCGTTCATTCTTAAGAGTTTTTCAAGGCCCAAAGTTTCAAACTTGTCAGCGTGCTCGAATAGAAAAGATTAAAACACCAGTGAACAGAAATGAAAAGCCCTCGTAGAGGGTAGTTCTTGAAACTAGGTTTGAATGGCCAAATCCAAGAAAGTGGGGATATCCAGAATGACACCCGGTTGGGACATGAGCCAGAGGAGGGCTATGCACTCTTTCGACACCCTCTCGACCTCTCTGAGACCTAGCAACCTTGAGATGAAAGCGAGAACATGCTGGAGGCCTTCTATAAATGCAGTAAAGGGCACCATGAAAGAAGACGGGATGGACATGAGGCGGGAATATGAGATGGAGGAGAGGAATTTGCTCTGTTGTTTCCAGGGTAATTTGGAAAACTGACGAGACAAGGACAACTCTATGAACTCGACATATTCCTGGCTGTGTGGGAAATGGAGGGCATTTTTAATGAGCTCAGAGGGTATACAGAAAACATTTTTTCCCTAAGCTAAAAGGAATACATCCCTACGTTCATCACAGGCCTCTCTAAGCCAACATATGAACTTGGTGACAGGAAAGGTGGCAGAACAATTTGGTAATATAGGCTAAACCGAATGACTCTGAATCGGTCTTGGCCTTTTACATGGATTTCTAACAGGTTGGGCCTGATATGAGAGACACTGAAAGGGTGCTGTGGGTTGCAAATACAAGCCTGTGTGTCAATGAGGGGCTCAAGTCCAGGGATGGCCCTAACTTTGTGGGCTTGAGGGGTTTCAGGTTCAAACTTTTTGGACTTGATTCTCCCAACGACCATTTTGAGTGAGTAAAGTGGAAGGAAAATTGTAAGGAGTAGGAATGGCTGAATACCTGTGACCAGTGCAGAAAACCAAAGAGGGAAAGCGACGTGGGGGCTGAAAGAAACCTGGTACTATAATCCAAGCTTAATTGTGAGGCGAGTTTGTAAAAAAAGTAATTTACCACAAATAGGCATCAAGCAGGGTTAAACAGGCCATAAATTTACGAAAAATGAGGCTCGGGTAACAACTTAGAGGGCTAACGTCATAAGGACGTCGACACTAAGGCATGTGGTATTTGGATGTTAGCTATTAGGAGCTGAGTAGGTGTGAGCCACGAGCCGGGTTAATACCAGTACTGGTCATGTACCAGATTTCTTGACTTACCTTACCTTTTCTTTTGCATGTGCCACCTGTTAGTCTCAAGGGGTCCACTGCAGAGTTCCAGCGGGGACTTGTGAAGTCTCTTTGCACTGCACCACTACCCCACGGAACTGTCAAAACCTGCCCCACTAACTAGTGACGTCATGGGTTTCTGGGGGTCAAAGCTCCGTTCCCCGTAAGCATTCCTTGGTGCCCCCAGAATCCATCCATGTGGCAGTGTTACTCGGGCTGTCCCATTGTATGGCCCGCGGATTCTTTGCTCAGCTAAAATGCACTATTTACTTCTTTCTCCATGCTTTCTCTATAAGGGGAGGGCATTGCATATTTCCCTCATACCTATTGGTCCGCTCACACTTCCCAATACTATATCTTTTCTTATCTCAAGTTATCTTTTTTCCAAACCTTGTGAGATGAGGGTTATCATAACAACAACAGCAAAAGAGTCCAAGATGGGAAAGAATAAATTGAAAGAAGAAGATAAGCCTTCCACCTCAGATGAAAAATTTGATTCTATGATGAAAACAATGGAAAAAATGATGGATAGGATTTCCCTTGGGAATGCCTCTGCTCCTCCTGCACAACATGAACCTTAGTTTAGAAATCTTCAATTCAGAAGACCTCAAAACCAGCAAAGACCAAGGGAAAATAGAAATCAGCCACCTGACCCTCAAGTAAGGCCTCCTTTTCAGAAGAACTTAGTTGATGAAGAAGATCAACCTGAAATAAAAGAAGACTCAATTCATTTCTTAGATGAAAACATGCCAGAGATGTTTTTAACTAAGGAGGAACATGATGAGTCAGATCATGATGTAAAAAATGGTGAGGAACCATCTGATTATCTTAAAGGGTATCAACATGAAATATGTAATATTCCTACTTTAGCAAGCAGCTAAGGGGAATATTAAATTTTTTATTTTTGCACTTAGTAGTGGGATAAATGGGTAAGGAGGCCCATGCTTAATAAAAACATGAATAAAACCCATTATAATGTGAAAGGGGATCATCACAATAGCTGGATTTTACACTTATGGGTGTGAACAAGGGCAAATGGATAAGAACATAGTCAAGTTTGACTAAGTCAACATGCATGCATGAAGAAGAAGAGATCATCAATAAAAACAGTTCAGTGTGAACAAGGATTAGCACAGACAGAAATTTGTGAGCTGGATTGATTCCACTTGAGTGTGAAAAGGAATGAGGTAGATTGAAGAGGTCAACCTTGACCAAATCACAACACTATCCAGATGCATTGAACCTCCTTGTTGATCATCGTAGTTTTAGATGGAGGATATTCATGTGAAAGGAGCTAGAGTTTTGAAGGTGGTTTAGGGTTTCTCAAGATCTCATATTATAAAAGGAAGGGGAAGGCTCAAGAGAAGTTTTTCATGACATTTTATTTTGATGTCTGTTTAGACAATTCGAGTTCTCTTAGCTGTTTAGCAGAGACTTGTGAGGATTTTCTGTTTAGGGATTCTCTCTCCTTCCATTAAGTAGCTCTTGGAGGGAATTGTACTTCTATTCCACTATCAGGAATATGTCCAAGCTCCATCTCCCTTAGACAATGTAAATCCTATTGAGGTTTACTTGTTTCAGTGAGCTACAGCAAGTGGAGACTAGATCTGCTCAGATGTAGATTATACTAGTGCCTCTTCTAAGTGAGTGAGTCTTTTGTCCTCCTGGAAGAGTGTATTAGTTGTTTGAGTTGAGTTTCAGATCTTGGCATGTGGCCAAAGCATTCTATATCATCAATTGCACAGTTTCTTGCAGAAACTATGTCCTTTTTCAGAGAGTTGCAGTAGCAGGGTTTGAACCCTTGCTTATGAGCTTATTCCTTGGAGGAAGGGCCAACCCTTCTCTTGAAAAAGCCTTGTATTGTATTATTCTTCTGTACTTGTACATACCAGCCATATTTATTTAGTGCTGCAGTAAAACTGCATTTTCCAGATCTAGATTTGCAGATCTGCACTTTTATACATTGTATCTCATGAAACCCTTGCCAGGTTATTCTCTTTGATGTATAAAGGAGGTGAATCTCCATTTTTCTCCATGATTTCATGTAATAAACTCCAGATCTGATATTCATGCCATATTATAACTATAACCTTCAAAAAATCAGGCTGTATATGCTTTAGTAAATTTATGTTGAGTTAAGTCTTGGGGATTGGGCCTTTTTGAGCTATATCGAGACCGAAAGATCTGTTTAACTTAGCTATAGTAATTTTTTTTTTGCTGAAATTTGGTATGTGAGTCCCACATGACCTAAGAGAAAGGATACCACTGTCACTTTCCCTTATTTTTATGCAAATATCAGAAAATACATTTTTTTGGGCTAAAATAGTTGTTTTTCCCCAACTTTTGGATCTTAAAATGAAGAAGAAGTTGCTGCTGTAACATAAACTGATGATAATGTGTTTCTTGACACATTTAATGAGTGAATAGCTTTCTTTTTCTCTAGTATTGTGTTCACATCTTGCTGCAGTCACATTATTGGTCATTTTCCCATCCATTCTAGGTGTGAGAGGCTTGTTTACCTCACCTAGTTTGCTTGGTTTCTTATTTCATCTTTTATTTAGGACTTAGATACTTAGATATAAAGGATCCAAAGGATAATCTTGTTTTTTGAAGCATACATTCCTGGAAAATGCGTTTTTCAGGCATGCCTTGCTAGCAATCCCAATTTGGGGACATTACAAAATATTTGAGATGCAGAAAGAGTACAACCTCAAAAATATAAATGTGCAAATTATTGAAAACAAAAAAAATCCCAATAAAGATGCCCCAAAGGCTGTTGAAGTTAGGAAAGATACACCACCTCCTCCTCTTGCTAAAGGGACTGAAAAATCTACTTCTATTTTTAGTTTGGAAAGTGAAATCTCTAAGATCAGAATCCCAATAGCTTTTGGAGAAATTATTAAGGTAAATGAATATAGAAGTAAGATTGTGAAAATGATCAATTCCCAACTAGGAGCTTCTGATATCCTAAATGTTCAAGAAGATCATCCAACCATATACTTGGGTCCAAGATTAGAAGATGAGTAGAATGAGGAAGTGCCACCTTTTTATGTTAGCCTTAGTATTCATGACATGACATTGCATAATGCCATGCTGGATTTAGGAACCTCTCATAATATTATGCCCAAATTTATCATGGAAAGGATGGGATTGGAAATTACTAGACCATATAAGGATTTTTTTTCGTTTAATTCAAAAAGAGTTCAATGCATTGGTTTAATAAAGGATGTTGTTGTTGGTCTTACAAAAGACCCTACCAAAACAATGGTCATGGACATTGTGGTAGCAGAAACTCCACCTAAGTTTGGCATGCTGGTATCAAGGTCAGGGGCAACAAAGATCAAAGGTACAATGAAAATGGGCCTAACTTATGCCACCATTCCTATTTTTGGTGAGCAAATTAGACTTTATAGAGAAATAAGGATGGCTTACATGGTAAGTAGTAAAGATAAACCTCATAACTTTCCAATATATGTTGTTGGTACTAAACTTGGATCTGCTATTATTTTCAATGAATTAACTGATGAATCAGGGGATGAAAAGACGACAAAAAATTAGCAAACTTTAAATCAGTAGACAAAAAATCAGCAGACAACAAATCATCAAATCAGTGAGGAGAAGGCATACGGTTGGTGGTTGTTACACTTTGATGGATTAGCAGGAAGAGAGGGGGTAGGAGAAGGAATTTGGATCACCACTTTAGAAGATGAAAGTAATTTATTTTCTTACAAACTAAATTTTGATTGCAAAAATAACATGGCTAAGTATGAATTTTTAATTTTGGGCTTAGAAATTTTGAAAAGAATGGGTGCCCAAAAGATTTTTGTTTGTGGAGATTCTGAATTAGGTATTAAGAAAGTTGAGGGTGTGTATCAAACTAAGGATGTGAGAATGAGGGCATACAGAAATTTGGTCATGGACATGTTGGAGAATTTCCATGAACATTCATTTATTGTGAAGACTAGGGACCAAAACAATAGCTGATTCCCTAGTTTTCTCTACAAGTCTATTTATCATTCCTATTCATTCCAATGAAATATATGAGGTTGAAGTTCACCATAGACCTACTATCCCTGATAACAGTATCCATTGGAAATTTTTTGAGGATGACCAACAAAACAAAAAATTTATAGACCTGAAAGAAGAGTTTGAAAGTACACAAGTAGATCAGTGAAACATGCTTGCTGAATCAAAGGGAAATTACAAAGTGTTATAGATGAAGAATAACTATATACCCAAAGGTCTCATACCCCTTGAGAAGCTTTTTGATTAAAATGATGTGTTCAAGTTTCCTAGGATACAAGCTGATGAGGAGGAGGTAGAGAGTTGTAACCTTGGTAGAGTAGCTATGCCAAAAATGATTAAGCTTTCAAAGTTTCTTTCAGTTGATATGAGACAGAGATATATTTAAATGATGAAAAGGTTCATAGGTGTTTTTTCTTGGAGTTATGCTGATTTGAAAAAGTATGATCCCACTATTATTCAACATACCATTCCTATAAAAGAAAATGAAATTCCTTTCAAGTAGAAGTTGAGGAGGATTAATCCACTTCTCATGCCTTTGATTGAGAAGGAAATTAAGAAACTCTTTGATGCTAAAATCATTGTTCCAATCAAATTCTCAAGGTGGCTTGCAAACTTTGTTCCAGTCAGAAAAAAGAGTGGAGAAATCATAATACACATTGACTTCAAAAACTTGAATAAAGCCTCTCTGAAGGACAACTACCTTCTCCCAAAGATGGGCCAAATTTTGCAGAACATTGTTGGTTCCCAAAGGATGTCTGTGCTTGATGGTTTTTTAGGGTAAAATCATATACTTGTGCATCCAGAAGATCAGGAGAAAACGACCTTTACCACACCATGGGGCACATTCATGTATGCCAAAATTCCCTTTGGTCTGATGAATGGAGGAGCTACCTTTCAAAGAGAAATTGACATTGATTTTACTGAGGAGAAGGACAAGATGGTGGTTTTCTATCTATATTACATAACCTTTTTCTTAAGGAGAGAAGAAGATCACTTGAAGCACCTAGAAAATATTCTGCTGAAGTGTAGAAGGTTTGGCATTTCTCGGAATCCCACCAAAATCATTTTTTCTCTAACTTCAGGGAATTTACTTGGGAATATTATTTCTAAATATGGGATTAAGATTGATCCAAACAAGGTCAATGCAATTCAGAAAGTGGATCTTCCTAGAAGCAGAACGGAAATTTAGTCTTTCCTTGGAAAGTTAATTTTTTTGAGGAGGTTTATTACTAATTTTGCTGAGATTGTAAAAGACATAACAAAGATGATGAAGAAAGAAGTTGAAATAAAGTGGAAAGTAGAAGGAAAGCACTCATTTGAGGAGATTAATAAGTCACTCACTCAAGCACCAATGTTTATCAGCTCAGACTTTTCAAAAGAATTTTTGGTTTTTACATTTGCATCAGAAAATGAAATTGCTAGAGTTTTGTTGCAGAAAGGACAACAAGGTACTGAGCAACCCATTTAATTTTTTAGTAGGAAATTAGCTAACTTAGAGCTGAAGTATAAAATCTTAGAGAAGCAAGATTATGCCTTGGTCAAGGCCAACAAATATTTCAGAATTTACATTCTGCATTCTCATGTTAAAGCTTTTGTTCCTAATGTTGTTGTGAAAGACATTCTAACTCAAGCAGATAATGATGGTAGGAGGGGGAAATGGATTGCTAACTTTCTGGAATATGATATGGAGATCAAGACAAAAAAATTGGTCAAAGGTCAAGGCCTAGCAAAGCCAATGGCACAGTCAAACTTTTACTGTCTTGACAAGAATTTAATTGCAGAAATTTCAGAAATTTCAGATGAAGATGAAGAGCTGATTCCCATTGAAGAAAAGTACATCAGTTTAGATTGGTACAAAGACGTTGTTTTTGTCTTACATCATAATAGAGCACCTACTTATTTGACAAAGTCCAAGGCAATATTTGTGAAGCTAAAGTATTTGAGATACTGCATCATTAACAAAAATATGTATTGGAAAGATACCAGTGGTATTCTCTTGAATTGTTTGCTGGAAGAGGAGGTTGAAAAAGTGATTGAGGAGTTTCACAAAGGATATTGTGGAGGTCATCATTATTGGAAGGCTACAACAAATAAGATTCTCAGAGAAGGGTATTATTGGCCTACAATGTTTAGGATGTTTACAAAAATATTGCTGCCTGCCATGAATTCCAGATTTTTGATGGTAAGAAGAAGCTTGTACCTTTACCCTTGATGCCTATCTATGTTGAGGTGCTATTTCAACAATGGGGGTTAGATTTTAATGGTGAGATTAATCCATCATATTCAGGTCAGCATCATTGGATTCTCACAGCCACTGATTATTTCACCAAGTGGATTGAAGTAATCCCAACTAGGCAAGAAAATGATTCTATTATCATTTCATTTTTGGAAAATAATATATTGTCTAGGTTTGGCTGCCCTATGAAGATCATCATTGATAATGCACAAGAATTCAATTCTACTAATCTGATTAGTTTTTTTACCTTATAGAGTGTGCACAAAGAGGTCAATTATAACTTCACCTTATGAGTTGGTTTACGGAGCTGAAGCCATCTTTCCTACATCCTTAGGAGTTCCTATCATGAAACTACTGCAAGGATTGGAGGAGGAGCCAAATGTAATTCAGAGGAGGATTAATCAGTTGATGCTTTGTACGAGAAAAGGGAGGAAGTCTATAACAGTAATCATCAATCTAAAAATAGAATCAACAAGAAATTTGACAAGAAGGTCAAGGAAGAAAACTTTCATATCCAAGATGTGGTTTTGAAATGGGAGGCCAGGATTGAAGAGAAGGGGAAACATGGTAAGTTTGAGAACATTTGGAAAGGGAGATGTCTTGAATTAATATTTAAAAAAAAAAAATCAAAATCCATACGTGACTCTTACCACTACAAAAACATGTACATGTGTGGGTCCTATGAACTATATCCACATACAACATTTTAAAATTTGAAAAAATAAATAAAAATCTCTTTTTTGTGTAGGGTTTAAGGGTTTTACTGAAAGCCCACCTACAGGATCTCGTGGCTTAACTGAAACAATTTTTTTATGTGGTATATATACACCCCTTGGGTATGCCTAAGATAATCATATGATAGGTATCAATATTATACCCAAGTTCCACCAAATCAAGTCTGCTTTCCTCTTGCACTCCTAGTCTATAGGAAACCCTTCTTTCCTTGCAGAGATGTTCATATCTTCTATCTAGCATCTCCTTTGCATTTATTATAGAGGAAGTCTATGTTGGCTCAGGGGGGATGGATCTAGAGGAAGTTTTCATCAGTACCTTCGGCTTGGATTAGGTTGTAACTTTCTTGTACTTCTATTTATTAATGAAGAAGCTGATGTCTTGTTCCTGAAATATGTTGTCACCTTATGAATGTTAACTTATCATGTTGCTTATGATGATATAACATATTTATATTCATATGATTTAAATTAGGCTATGTTTCTATTCTTCTATACATATGTGCCTCCTATGAACTATATCCATGTACAAAATTTAAAATTTAAAAAAATAGATAAAACTATATTTTTTGGGCAAGGTTTACGGGTTTTACCAAAAGACTGCCTACAGAAGCCCGTGGCCTAGCTAAAATAATAAATTTTATTTGGTATATATACACACCTTGGGTAGGCCTAAGATATATCATATGAGAGGTATAAATATTATACCCAATTTCCCCCAGATCAAGTCTGCATTTTTCCTATGCCTCATGCACTCCCAGACTATAGGAAAACCTTGATTTCCTTGCAGAGATTTTAAGATAACCTATCTAGCATCTCCTTTGCATTTATTATATAGGAAGTCAATGTTGGATTAGGGTGGATGTATTTGGAGGAATTTCTAGTTAGTACCTTTGGCTTGTATCAGGTTGTAGCTTTCATTCACTTGCCACTATTTATTAATAAAGAAGCTTATGTCTTGTTCCTGAAATATGTTGTCATATTATGAATGTTAACTTGTCATGTTTCTTATAATTTTATAACATATCTATATGCATATGATTTGAATTATACTATCTGTCTATGCTTCTGTAAATGATTTTTAGTTCTATATTATGATCACTTGGAAGTAGTCTCCTATCCAAAATTTATGAATTTGAATGTTTTCCATGCTTGCATGAATGTTCTTTGTTGTTTTTCTATTTCACTATGTTGGAGCTTTCAACCCTGGCTCTCAGGAATATTTCCCACCAAAAAATAGGCGACTCCACTGGGGAATAATTTTGAAGTATTTCCTAACAGGGTTGTTTTTATTTATCTGGGTCATTGGTCTATTACTTTACTATTTTTCAGTCTTCTGTAATCTTGCATGACTTGATCTCTCTTCTTGATCTTTTAGATTTGGGATGTTCCTTTAATTTATCTCAGTTTACCCTCTATAGACAATTTTTTTTACTAAAAAATCGTGTACATATGTAGTTTATTCTGTTGCAACTCGTGTATATGAAGGTTGCTTCACTCATAGTCACATATATACGTAGAATTTCTTCTCAACAGTCGTGTATATATCTGAAAAATGAAAAATTTTCATTTCTAGAGTCTTTTGGAATTATAATAAAGTATCTATATTCTTTTTGTGTCTTGTTGAAGTCTGAAATATTGTGGTTAGCAATCATTTTGTTGGGTATGTGTTATATTCTTTTCATGACTAGTTGCACGTGTGTGGGGGTTACAGGGGGGTCGATACCGCCTTGTTCGTTCGGTCAGGCGCAACAAGGGGGGCACAACCCCTCTTGTTGGGGGGTTTTCAAGGGGGTGTTAGCCCCCTTGCACAGAGTCCGGGTCAGCACACCAAGATTTTTTTTTGTAGGTGGGTAGACCTACCTATGGTTTTTTGCATGGATTTTTCACATGGTTTTGGGCAAGATGGTTTTTTTTCCATGGTATTTTTTAGATCTGGTCAAGGGAACTACGGTTACATTCTATTCCAGGGTTAATGGATTGGGTTTTATGAATGCTTCGACATGTATATATATTTATTGTAACATTGAAAGAAATATAATGAAAAATCAATCTGGTAGTCCTAGTTTTGGGATACAAGGGAAAATATTTGTGTATATGTGTTTTATGTTTATGTTCTCACCATTGTTTATGTTATCACTAAGTTGGAACTAGTTGGGCTGTTCAACTGAAAACCTAGCACAATTATTTCAAACCACTTTGGATTGGAAGTTAGCCCTTCCAACCAGAGAGGGCTCTCTCAAAAGAAAAATGAAATACTCAAGATAAAATTTATATTGCAGATGGCTAGATATTTTTATGGTTTATGTGAGTTTGTAGGTGGAAGAGTGTATGAAGGCTACCATTGGGCATGGATTCAGCTAAAGGAATTGAATTACCAATAGATGTATTCATGGAAGCTGAAGAAAATTGGCTTAAAAAAAGCATAACTTTTACAACGAAACATAGCATATGAAGGAAATTGGAGCATAATATTATGAATTCCAAGTGATCATAATACCATGAAGCTGATGACAATATACAAACTAGAAAGAAAAAAATACATAAGCCAACGAGAAATTTCAGGTTTTGAAAGACAACTACTATAAATTGTATATTAGCTTGATAGAGAAAAATTACAGAATAGCCTCCTTATAACATTCATCAACCTATTCAAACTCAAAAACTCCCTCGTTTATAGAGTGAGGTCCCATTTACAATGGTCTGCCACCTAGGATAAACTTCGATACCTTGACCTAGAGACCTAATTCAAGTAGGATTACATCACATTGAGTTTTAATAGGGATATTTTCTGTTTTGATAGAGTTGGCATTCAAAAAGGATTCTATGACCTTTAATAACTCCAAAAAAAACTTAACAAACTATGCTTGTCATCTTTATCAAACCAAACTGACATGTTGAGGTGTTGGCTAGTTGAAAAAATAGAGTTAAACCTTCGTGAAATTGAATTTAGATGTTGAGCTGTATTGATAATATGTCATCATTTTTTGGCTTAATGAGTTGTCAACCACATGAAGGTTGACTGTTGAGTTTTCTCCTTGAACAAGTGGCATAATAATATGTATGTTTTTATCCTATGATTTATCCACTTCCTTACTGCACTAATTGCCCAAAATCATCAAAAAATCCTAACGTTGGACAAAAATAGAGTACAGGTACTATTATCACTCATAAAATGTGAAACATTACTTGATATGGTCATACAATTCATTTATCAAAGGTCTCCTTAAGCCTTTCAAGTTGGTATAGGAAAAATTATTTTTTTACATATTTAACCTATCCTAACGTTCAAGGCCACCTCCATTTAGGTCATGTCATGTCCCATCAGTCATCATAAGGTATCAGTTTTCATTTCCAAAGAATTTAAATTTAAAAAGGAAACTTAAGCTAGTTTTACTTCTTTTCGTAGCGTTTTATGTAGTGAAATAACAGGTTTCACTTCGAAACTACCGAATAGTTTCATAGCGAAACTGTCAAAAGTTAAACTAATCATGCTATGAAAAACTGTTTTCTTTTCTATCTTGTCAAACTTGATGTGATGATTGGAGGAGTTAGGATAGATGGAATTCGAGTCTGTTATGGTTAATTCAAAGGTACAAAGCCATGTCTGAGGTCATCATTACCATTTTCAGCATGCATGTGCCATGATTAATGCATGAGCTGTCATTTAAACCATAAAACCTTACCCAATTAGTTTTTTTTTCATACTCCACTTTATCTTTGTATGTAATTGGATTTCTGGAGAGCTACTTCATCGAGCCAACTAGGTTGTTGGTAGATTCAAAGGTTGCAGGTTTCATCAAGCAAGCGAGGTTGAGAAGATATAAGGCCACCATGGATGCAAGGAAGAAAACAAACAAAGGTGGTAATTGCCACATGTATGAGCCCATGGACATGAATTTTCTCAATGAAGACCCAACGACCATGGATATTTTTAGAAGAACGGGTTGCTTGCAATTCTGTCAGTACTGCAGGGTTGCCATCTATAGGTTTCAAAGGATTTTTCTAACAGTTTCACTAGAACAACTTCAAAAGTGGGAATATTGAACCTTACAGTGACACCAGACAACATTTCAACACAACAGGAATCCCTAGAGGAGGGTAACAATGGTTTAAAGGCATCAAGTTCACCATGCAGGATTGCAAAGACTTCATCAAACTAGAGCATAGTGAAATTGATCTAACAAATTCTAACCCTAGGAGTTTCATGAAGGACAACTATTTTACGTGTGAAGGAAGGTTTCACATGGTCTACTCCTACCACCTTAGGTTTATTCTACATTTTTTACGTAAGAGGTCACTTGAATTGCCCTTTTATTTATACAGAACCTTAGGTAAAATGTCAAATAAGGTTCAATTTAAAACAAAAGGAAATGAAACTGATCTCTTTCACCTTGGTTTGATTAAGTTGTTGGTGTTAGAGGAGTTGAAGAGACTAGATAGATATTGGACTTCCTTTCTATTCATGAGTGGTTTTGAAGTTGATGCTGTCACTCCTAAAAGAGTTTCCAAACCTAGAAATATTTCATCACCAACAGTGGAAGAGGAAGTTGAAGAAGGGAATATATCATCCCCACTAGAACCAGTGCACATGGAGACAGAGCCTGTGCAGAAGATTCACACACCTAAAACAACACCTGAAAAAAAAAGCCAACAGTTAGAAAACAAAGCAACAAGAGAGTTACTAGAAGCCAAACAGTGGCTAAAGGAAACTTAGAAGACATATTGCATGCAGTTGACATTGAAGAAACTCCCATTTTCCAAGTTGAAGATGTTGAAGGTGGAGGAAGAAAGCTAAAGAAAGGCAAGACAACTAAAAAATTAGAGTTTGTAGATAATGATGTTGGTTTCATGTTTCAACCTAGAAAGCCAATAACCAAACATGCAAGGAAGGTTATGGAAAGTAGGAAAGAGAATAAAAATATCATTGAAACTTCCCAGCCACCAAGCATCATAGATCTCTCTTCACCTGCAAAAGAAGAGTTGGTTATCAAACAAAGGAAGGGTAAAGATAAAATTAGTGAAAAGTTAGAAATTTAAACTCTTAAGGAGTAGTTGAATGAGGCAGGTGAGGATATATCAATGTTGAAGAAAAAGTCAAAGAAGCATAAAGCTGAGATGGTTCAGTTTGAACAAATGAGGAAAATCTGGGAAGATCAAGTCACAAGTGTCTCAAAGACCTTGGAAAATACAGAAAAGTTGATAAAGTAGACTCAGCCACTAAGAGGAGAGGTAAAGCACATCAAAAGGGTCAACTTTTACTTGCAATCAAAGAACAGGGCATTAAAAGGGTAAAGTGCAAGATCTTCTGGAGCAATTAGACTTGATTCATGAAGAATTGGAAAATAAAGGTTTAAAGATGACAGTGGTAGAAGAGCCTATTAGCCAACTGATTGTAAATGAGGAAGAAACACCACAGGAGTAATAATTTGAGATGGAATATGCCTTAGGAGGTTCATTACATGCAGAGAACCCAAATTTTTCAGTTGGAGGTCAGTTTTTGAAGATAATTTTGAAAGGATCAATTTCTATTTTTTTACACAGTTTCGTAGCGTACCTCAGGCTTGAAGCCAGAAATACGCTACGAAAAATCATATAGGTGCCTTTTTTCATTTAAAGTTATTTTTTTCATGTTTCAAGGGGATGGATCCATGGTGGTAAGGTGTCATGACATGATTAACATGATGGAACAACAAATAAGTGAAGAAGATGGATGGAAAAGCCACTTTTCCCATGCTACTAAAAATCACTATGGAACTGTCATGTTTTTTTAGTGAGAAATTGTTGAAGGAATTTTAGCATCTTTAAAAGTAGTTTTTGCCAGCTAGAGACCTCCAACATGTCAATGGGGATTATTATAAGATATTTATGACTCAAAGGGAGTGCCATGAAGATCGGTCATCAGTCAAAACAACGTTGAAGATGAAGGTCATCCATTCCTAAAAAGCAAGGTTATGCTCCTCAAATATAGGAGTGTTTTAAATTTGTAAAGTGGTGGTGAACTTGGTCATGTGTCCTTCGAGCATGTGATATTCATTGTGTAACCATCATGTAAGTGTTTCATAGATAGGATAGAGGAATGTAATAAATAGGAGATAAAGTCCTATTAGGTGTTGGTTTCTTTAAAAGGTAGCTGTCAATTTTCTGTTGTAAGTTATTGATTTTAGTTATGAAAGGTGTCATAGGAGAATTCAAGGATCTAGCCACTAGGAAGATCATCCTTATTGTAAAGAATGTCTATTTATAGATAAAACATTGAAGTAGTAAAGGGTTGGAGAACATTTTCACCAAATTGCTTCTTGTATGTTTTGGACCATTATCAATAATACAAAGTGACATTCTTTTTTACAGACTTGGTATTCTCATGAGGTTTTTGATATCTTATTTATCTTTATCTTATGTTTTATCACTTGCAGCAGATTTCATCTCTAATTACTCAAAATTCATATTATTATGCTCTAAATTCCTTTAGTGGTGAAATGCCCATGTTTTCCTATGTTGTTTGTGTGAGTTGCCCCTTTTAAAAACCTCTATCTGCCTCAACTTCCATGTGAAGAATCACTATCACTGAAACTACTGATTTTTGACTCTATAAGCCAAATGGTAGCAAGCCTGCATTTTTCAACCTACAATCATACAAAACAAGTTACAATTTCTATAAAGTTAGCCATCTAGTACTATCATTATTCAAAATCATAAACCCCCTTGAGAGAGCCCTCTCAAAATGAAGAGGCTAATATTCAGTTAGAAGTGGTTTGAAACAGTTACCCTGAGTTTTTTGATGAGCAACCAATCAGGTTCAATTTGGTGATAACAGGTACTTTAGTAGCAAACTTTCATAGCAAGTGCCAAAATCCAAATTTTGCATAATCTTTAACCTTTCTGACTATTCTAGGCTCTTCCTTGAGGCTAATGGGATAAACATATTCCTTGAGCCATATTTTTTCTGAAATAATTTTTTTCTAATGCTTAACCTCATGGAAAACTACAACACTTTTGTAGCAAATTTCTGTCTTTAAGCTTGGGAGTTGCTACGAAAGTGCCTAGTTTCCTGAGATTTTTCACTTTCTTCCTTCTATCACCTTCAAAACACTTGTATCACCTACAAAAACTTGTAAAATCCTATACATACCCATGTAATAACATAAGGCATAAAATAGCCCAAATATGTGTAATATTACCATGTTTATGGAGTAGCATCATCATTAACAGTGATGGATTTTAGGCCTCTCTTCAAAACTTCAACTCCTATCATCTGCATTTGTGCTGCTAAGTCTTTGGTTTGATCTTGTAACCTTATCCTCTTTGCCTGCAACCTGATATTTCTTTTGCATAGATGATTCATCGTCATGTGTAGAGGCAATGTCCTCTTTAGCACCTTTTCTGATCTATCTGCCACTTCATTGCAATAATCGAGTTTCTTAGATATGTCTTTCTTGAATTCCTAAAAAATAAATTTTGACTCTATTACATCATTTATTTCATCCATTGATATTTCTTGTAGAAGCTCTACCTTAGTCTTTTATTTTACTTGTTCTCTACCTTTACTCCTCTTCACTGATTCTACCTTTGCTAGAGTCTCCTCTGGCAATTTTTCTTTTGATGGAAACTTCTTCCTTAATGACTTTTCAAGCATCAATGGTTGCTCAAGAATCTTATGATTTTAATTTTGTGATCTTGTGAATGGTTTTCCAGGATTTAAGATAAACTGTGAGTCTTCTTGTGCAAATTCAAATTTCTTGGCTCTTTTGTTTATATTTTTATCCTCTTCCTCCTTGATCTCAACATGTTGTACAATAGGAATTTATTCAATTTCAATTACCTCTAGTATGTTTGCTAATTTTCCTCTTCCCTCAGTTTTACTTCTTATAACCCTCCCATGTGTCCTTATATTTTTTCATTTGACTGCTTATAGAGGTATTCTTTAGCATTGTAGTCTTCTGCACTTGTTCAACCTCCAACTCCATAGGCTCTGCCATGGGTTGCATCTCCGCCTCATGGTCAACCACTGGTTCTGCTTTATATTTTTTGTCTTTCCCTAGTGTACTGGACTTAGATATTAATGTTTCTTAGGAGTAAGAACATCAACATCATATCCACTCAAAAACAAGAATGTATACAAATATCTGTTCAAATTTTCTAATTATTCAACCACCACCAACTTGATTAGAGCATGGTGAAAAGTTTAGGTATCACTGGTTTTAGGTTTGGCCTAAACCTTGCCTACCATTTTTCCTAAGCTCCTAAACAAATAAAAGGGCATATTTAGGCGTTGCTTACTTGTAAAGTGTAGCAATAATTTGAAGTGGCATTGATATACCATATGGAATCTACCCTCATAGGTGAAATACTTCTGAATCACCATGAAAAAATTAGAAAAATATTCCTTAAGACATGTTCTAAGGATGCCTTAAGTCATATCTATGTCTTTATGCTCTTCTTTCAAGAATTCATCACAAATTTTCAATTTGAATTTATTTACCTTGAATCAGGACTCTCCTAACTTTGGGATCTCAGTGGCCTGTGCAGTTGTGTTAGGAGACACAAAAGAATTCAATATTGCCTACTTTCACTCCCATGCCTATAAAATTGATAGAAAATTCCTTTGAAACTTGTCCATGATTTCCTTGTAACTTTTGACAAAATCGAAGGCAACCCACATTTTCAAATGCTTGTGGGAAGGTGGGGTCTTCTTCAAAAAACTTCATGTCCATGGGATAATACCTAATAATATATCCTCATTTATACTACTTCTTTTGTGATGCCATGGCTTGAATATGCATTGAACAACTCCTTCCTTGACACCTGATTTTTTTTTTTGAGAGAGCACACAGAGCAGTGACACTAATAAAATTTAACCTGATATAGCTAGACAAGCTCCTAGACCTCTAGAATGATACTAAGATACTCAAAGTAGCTCAATAAGCTCAATTAGATCATAATAATGAGAAGGAGCATATTTGAAACAAGAAATTTAAATGAAATCATGAAAATGGAATATGATTACCGAGCACTTATGTACTGTTACAAATCTGGAAATTTCTGAAATGTGGGTCCTCAAGGACGCTGTATAAGAGAGGCAGTGTAAAAATAAGCTGAAAGGGGGCTGATATCCCCTTTTTAACTCATAAAACACTTCTCTTCCAGAAGTGGAGCTCAAAAAAATAAGCCTAGAGGGCTTCTACAGATCTCCCCAAAATAGATCTCTCAGAAAAATGCTCAAAGAGAGAGCTTACATCAATACATGAAAATAACCGTGAACTTTGAAAATATGAATGCAACATAAGATGAAATATATTACAGCCATCATGTACATAAACTCCTCATGCAATTAGAATCCAACTCTAATGAGTAAGCAAAGAAATACAAGAGATGCAGCAACTGCATAAAATGTCGGAGAGCAGTGACAACGCTGTCTCTAGGAGTGTAGCTTTTGCTATAGATATGAATACATGAAATATGACTGAAATATATAAAGAAATTCCCAAGAATATAATAATGGGCTCCAATACAAGATTTCTAGCCAATCTAGGAGAGATTTCTATAAATTCCAGAAAATGTACAATGTGACAGTTTGACTTGTCACTGCAACTAAATAAAAAATATACAATGAGGCTATGGAAGATATGAAAAGTGATGCCCCCCTTTGATAATGCCTCTTCAGTAGAAGGCTGATCCCTCTACTCAAGAACAATCCTCCTGATGAGCCCAAATGGCTCTCCCAGCAACTGCCTTTGGAAATAACGCAGTTTCTGCTCTAGACTGCACTGTGAGAGATGGTGAGTGATTGGCCTAGTGCCAAAGATCAGAAATAATGCCCGGGAGTCTCCCCTGCTGCTCCTCCAAAGAAAATACAAGATCTCCTTTGAATAATAAGCCAAAGAATGACTTTATGAGTTCCTCTGTTGCTGCACCCAGCAACACAACATTAATCTGCTGTAGAAATAACGTTGTAGCTGTAGAGAGAAGCTTGGCCAAATGTCGGAATGAGGAAATGAAGCTCAAACCCTCTCCTTCCTTGAGGATGAGGTAGGGATTCCCGATTGGGAACACCCTTGGGTTCAAGAACCCTACAAACCCTGCTAAACAACCCAGGGATGCAAGTCTTTTCAGACCCAACGAAAATAATAGGCCAATGCATAATCCAAATGGGCTTCCATCTCCTCTTTATAAAGAAAAGGAACCTTTCTCACCATGGATCCCATTCACACTTGCTTCTAGCTCAAGCAAGTGAAGCCTCCACTAAAACTGTGCTGTCCAAGTAGGTGCAATGTATCTGGATAGTTTTAGTTGACTTGGTCAAAATGACTAGATCAAGCTTGATCTAATCCTGTTCACACCATGTGGTGCTCAATACAGCTACTTTTTTATTCCTCCTTTAACACAAGGAGCGTTATTTCTTCATCAAAAGGGGTTAAGGTGTCTCCTTACCCATTTTATTTAACCAAATAAAAATATGCTAACTATAATGTTCCTTTTAGCTTAAAGCTAAAAATTGGGAACATTATAGTCCTCCCCTCCCACATGTTGCTTGTCCTCAAGCAACTGCATAGAGAGAACAAAATTTCTCCCCCTTCTTATTTTGTGACCTTCTCATCAACAATATCCAACACTGCTCAAGATATCCTGCAACAAATCTATCCTCCAATGCTTCCTCCCAAGTATGCAAACCAGAATGATGCACATCATGGAAAGATAGAAGGTGTAGGTGGAAACATACTTGTTGTGCTATGGCCTCCTCAAGGTAGGAGTAATGACATGCATTGGAAAAATATATCCCCAATGATGATCCTCTCATCCATGCTATCATCCAAATGAAAGTCTCAACCCCTGTTATATGCAATGTGTTGGGGCTGAATGGAGAGTTGGGCTTTCGATTCCCATGGTGTTTCTCTCTCCATTTGTGGTACACATGGGGCTGCCTTTGTCCTTGGGCTGAAATGGTATGGCCTCCAAGAATGACCCAAGCTTCCCAATCAATAAAATCAGCCATGAAGTGCCCCCTCAAGTTCTCCAAGTGGTTTTTCCCACAAGAAGAGAAAAGTAGCAATGTGGCAATCATGGTTTGCCCATGGTGTCTCCTACAATATAAAACTTATACAATGGGGAGAATCATGCTCCCAATGGGCTGTCCCAAAATATACAACACTCTCACAATAGTGCTCCTTGTGAATGTATAAACATCAGCAATACAAGGAGGCAACATGTAATGGAAACAAGCTGTTACAAGACAACTAGAGAGTGGGTCACTGCTCCATTCATGGGACCAACGCAGTGCACCTCTTTCCTGCATCAAAAATAAAAACAAAAAGTTCTTTTCCAGCCACTTGTTTTCTGTCACAAACATCTCATAAGATGAAAATATGAAAGTACAAATTGGTGCCAATGGTGCACACCAAGAAATATGTGGCTTCCCCCACAAACCATCATAAAAATAGCCACTCCCATTGCTGCAATGGGCCACAAGTACATCATAATAAGGAGCATAAGGAGATGTGATCATCCTTAGCTTATCAAGCTGCTCATATAATGTAAAGAAAGGTAAACCAAAATGAAAACATATACCTCCTTTACCATGTACTCTGGTCCTTGAGCTGAAATGGCTCTTCTGAATGCTGTCCCTCACCTCAAATGAGTAGGGAAATGGCTGTGCCAACCTCTCCAAAAACATCCAAGCTATGAATCTATCCATATGATGATATATATCATGCTGATTTCCCTCCCAAATGAACTCCTCTAGCAAGGCAGAATATGCATCCAAGTGCTTAGCTAGGAAGTCCTCATGTGCTGCATGCAATAGTTTCTCCTTGAGACTAAGAACTCTAGCCAAGAAGATTCTACCATAAAAATATATGACCATATCATCCACCATGTATTTATCATTTCCCTCCTGGTCATCAAGAATCATGCATGCACCAAGATCCTGGGAATACTCAACCAAAAGCTGAGTCCTCCAACCTGGATCCATCCTCCTCATAGACAACGCTGGTGATCTACAATGTGATGCTCCCCTCAAGCTGTTGCCTTCTAATTTGACATCCCCTATGCCAAATTCATCCTCTAAAATGCTGCCATGCCAATGATGCAGCTGCTCATGCTCAAATAATAATGGTGATCCTGGGAAGTTGGCCTCCCACGAGAAGCTGTCATCCAATAGGAATCTCCCAAGCTGGGTCAAGGTAAGCATGAGTGGCCTCCATCCACTTCTATGTATGAAAGAGTTCTCCCTCAAAGGAAGTATCCTCCTCCTCATCAAATATGTGGAGCAGTCATCCTGCATCATGAAGATGCAATCCTCCATCCTTGCAGCAAACTTTGTCAACACAGTATGACTTATGAGAGTGGGTAATGCTGAAAATGAGAGAGTGTCTCTCTCCTCCTTGGATCTGTCCCAAACTCTCTATGCTGTGCTGGAATCCTCCAAAGTCTTCACCTCTCCAGAATCCAAGAGTGGTGAACTGTATGACAAGATGCCCCTCATCAATGCTAGGTCATGTGGCCTTCCAGGTGGAATGTCTCCATATAGTGAGACATCAAGGTTAGAAGTGGACTGTATATATAAGAGGACTGACTTGTCCCTCTCTTCACTGCATTGTACAGTCTCCTTATTTTGTGCAAAGACTCTCCAGAATAGATAAGGGTGTATCAACCCTTGATGCTGATCCTTCTCTTCCTCCTCCATCTCACAATCCTCACAAGTTGCTGCAAGTGATTCCGGAATTGTGCCATGGTTCCCACATGTTAAAATACTTGGAATCCCTTACATAGAAACAAGGACTCCTCCCACAGAAGCAATGGCTCCTCTCTAATCTCCATGTGATGATGGATCTTCCTCCAATATGACAGCGCTGTGGATTCTTTCATGTACATTCTCTTCATCAATATGTGAGTATGTCTCACTTTCAATGAGAGACCATGGATTTTGGTCTTCTTTTGAAAGAGGGATCTCAAAAATAGAAGAGTTCCCTTCATATAATAGGGATCTTTCATTTAGCAAGTCATCATACACATTTTCATCCCCTTCAGAAATACGGAATGGAGTTGGTTTCATGGTTCTCTCTTAGCCATGCAAAGTGTTTGATGTTTTGTTACGAAGAGATTCACAGTGATTTTCATCAAATTATCTCACAAACCCTTTAGTGAATCCATTAAGTGATTCTACATTTGCATGATAGTATGAAATATAATTTCCAAACCATAAACCATGATCCATACCTTTGAGTTGCAGCGGTGCTCCTCCAATGGCCTCATCTCCTTTCTCCATCCTTCCGGCAGTGCAAGTGGGCAATGGACTGCGCTGTGGATCTGCATTTGTTGCTGAATGGTCACACCTATCATAACAATAGCTAGGGATTTCTTCATCCACAAACCCTCTTAGAAAATATGTCCAACTTTCCCTTTCTTTCTCCTCAAGGTCTTCAATGATACCTTCCAGGGTCTGGAAAAGAAGAAGGGAAACCTCCTATTCCGTCATTCCTCTTTTTTTGTTTCCTCTGTACATATACTCTTAAAAATGAGGAGCTTCTCCTTCTAATGGAATTTTAACTTGGGTTGGAAAGCTATAAAGTTCCCTTCTTAGGAATATCAAAATTCTATTCCAAAGATTGACTGCAGGGGAATTTCTTGGATATGTCACCTTTGAACAAAGGATGAGATCCAGAGGCTACCTGGCCATCTGAAGACTTTGTCTATAGAGTTTTAAATCTTCCTCCTTCATGGATTCAGAACTTTGGCTTGAACCTAGAGGCTGAGCCAAAGATCATGCTCCGATACCACTGTAATGTTCCAAATCTGGAAATTTCTGAAATGTGGGTCCTCAAGGACGCTGTATAAGAGAGGCAGTGTAAAAATAAGCTGAAAGAGGGCTGAGATCCCATTTTTAACTCATAAAAAACTTCTCTTCCAGAAGTGGAGCTCAAAGAAATAAGCCTATAGGGCTTATACAGATCTCCCCAAAATAGATCTCTCAGAAAAATGCTCAAAGAGAGAGCTTACATCAATACATGAAAATAACCATGAAATTTGCAAATTTTGATGCAACATAAGATGAAATATATTACATCCATCATGTACATTAATATATCAGCAACAATATATAGAAATTTCATGAGGAATGAACTCCTCATGCAATGAGAATCCACTTCCAATGATTAAGCAACGAAATACAAGAGATGCAGCAACTGCATAAAATGCCGGCGAGTAGTGACAGAGCTGTCTCTAGGATTTTAGCTACTGATATAGATATGAATACATGAAATATTACTGAAATATATAAATAAATTCCCAAGAATAGAAGAATGGGCTCCAATACAAGTTTCTAGCCAATCTAGGAGAGATTGCTAGAAATGCCGGAAAATGTACAATGTGACAATATGACTTGTCACTGCAACTGAATCAAAAATATACAATGAGGCTATGGTAGATCTGAAATAGTGATGCCCTCCTCTGATAATTCTCTTCAGTAGAAGGCCGATCCCTCTACTCAAGAAAAATCCTCCTGATGAGCCCAAATGGCTCTCCCAACAACTGCCTCTGGAAATAATGCAGTTTCTGCTCTCGACTGCATTGTGAGAGACGGTGATTGATTGGCCTAGTGCCAAAGATCATAAATAATGCCTAGGAGTCTCCCCTGCTTCTCCTCCAAAGAAAATACAAGATCTCTGCTGAAGAATAAGCCAAAGAATGACTCTATTAGTTCCTCTGTTGCTACACCCAACAACACAACGTTAATCTACTACAGAAATAACATTGTAGCTGCAGAGAGAAGCTTGGCCAAATGTAAAAATGAGGAAATGAAGCTCAAACCCTCTCCTTCCTTGAGGATGAGGTAGGGATTCCCAACCGGGAACACCCTTGGGTTCAAGAACCATACAAACCCTGCTAAACAGCTCGGGGATGCCAGTCTTTCTAGACCCAACAAAAATAATAAGCCAGTGCATAATCCAAATGGGCTGCCATATCCTCCTTATAAAGCAAAGGAACCTTTCTCACCATGGGTCCCATTCACACTGCTTCTAGATCAGGCAAGTGAAGCCTCCACTAAAACTGCATTGTCCAAGTAGGTGTAATGTATCTGGACAATTTTAGTTGAATTGGTCAAAATGACTAGATCAAGCTTGATCTAATCCTATTCACACCATGTGATGCTCAATCCAGCTGCTTTATTATTCCTCCTTTCACACAAGGAGCGTTATTTCTTCATCGAAAGGGGTTAAGGTGTCTCCTTACCCATTTTATTTAACCAAATAAAATTATGCTAACTATAATGTTCCTTTTAGCTTGAAGCTAAAAGTTGGAAACATTACAACTTATGATGCATGTGTTTACAAATGATGACAAGAGGGTGCAATGTTGGGCCAATATGCTTTGACAATATTCTGACTAAAATTTTTATGACACTTGGTACCCTTTTTCCCACCATTAGGAAAAAAAAAAAAATTCATAGCGAATCTTGTGTACATGAGGGTGAATTTTCTACGGAAGTGCCTAGAACTTCCGTAGCAAAACATGACTTGTTTAAAATTAATTTTCTATGGAAGTTTGTAAAAGTTTTAAAATTCACCATAATGAAAAAATCAACTCAAGCACATCGAAATTTTGTATTTTTCTATGACAATGACATCTGTAACCACTAATGATGACCTTGCAACATCACTAAAGGAAATTGATACATATTAAATTTTGAAAATCATACGTTTAAAAATCCTATTAAAACCTAAGACACTTAACCTAATGACTCAAGAAAAACCTAATGGTTATACTGGATAACAATTTATTTTCTATTTTTAAGAATTCGTTTGCAGGTAATTTCTGTACAGGGTTAAAACATACATTTGGTATCAAAGTTGTTTTGGATTCAAGGGGACGCCTTTGTAGCAGAGGGGTTTTTATCGGGCCTATGGTAGAGCTTGTTTTGTGGGAGATTTACGGGATCAATTCTTGTGGTCAAAGAAGATGACCAACAGTGGAAAGATAGAGATCGAGAAATTTACTGGTCAGATTTTTGAGTTGTGAAAGCTTAAGATGAAGACTAGGCGAAGTTGGATAAAAAAAGAAAAGAGAAAAAGACAGTTATTTATCTCAGATTCAGTATTGTTGAATGTATCAGGGGAATCTACGATGAAGGCTTTGTGGGACAAGTTAGGGAAATTTTACCAATCTAAGTCTCTGGTCAAGAAACTGTTTGTACAAAAAAATTTGTATAACCTTAGGATGAAGGATGGAGAATCGGTGACAGAGCATATGAAAGCCTTTAATACCGTAGTAAGCCAATTGTTATTTTTTGACATTAAAATCTCAAATGAATATAAGTGCATTTGTTTGCTGTGTTCTCTACCAGATTCGTGGGATAGTCTGGTTGTTGCAATAGGTAGAAATGAAACTACCTTGAAGTTTGATGAAATAGTCTCATCCCTGCTGTAAGAGGAGATGAGAGGGAAAAATATGGAGGGCCAGAACGGAGATGCCTTGTCTGTACGAGGATGGTCCCAAAACAAAAACAAAAATGAGTCCTCAAGTGGGAGATCTAAATCTAGAGGGAGATCTAAATATCCAGGAAAACCTGTAAAGGTGTGCTGGAAATGTGGAAATGAAGGGAACTTCAAAAAGGATTGTAGATATAAAGCTCCTGAGAATGGAAATGGATCTTATGATGCTCCTTGTGCAAAGGAAAAAACCACCTTAGATGAAGGGGGGATGTGTACTTGGCTTCTTCTTTAAGTACACATGTATATCATGAGGCATGGTTGATTGACTCAGGTGCCTCCTTTCACTTCACTCCCCTTAGGGAGTGGTTCTGCGAGTATGAGAAATATGATGGTGGTAATGTATTCCTAGGGGATGATAAGAAGGCCAGAATCGTCGGACATGGAAAAGTCAAGCTGAATTTGCAAGGTGGAAGGATTAGAACACTTCCTGGTGTTTTTCCTATTCCTTCATTGACTAGAAATCTGATTTTTGTAAGCAAGATAGATGATGTAGGTGTAATTTTTTTTTCAACAAGGATACCTACAAGATGGTTCAGGGAGAACTGGTATTGATGCGGGGAGTTTGGATTGGAACTTTATACAATCTTCTAGGTATCACTGTTATTGATGGGTGAAAAAGTTATGTGGTTCCTGAAAGTGGAGCAGAAAAATTAATGGTCTCTGGAGAAAATACCATGATGTTGTATCAAAGGCTTGGAAATATTGGAGAGAAGGGCCTTCGAATATTACATGATAATGGTATGGTAGAAGGTATGTCTAATTTCTCTCTAGATTTTGACTCCTGTGAACATTGTGTATATGGGAAGCAGAATCGGGTGAGTTTCCCCTCTGGTGCTAAAAGGGTGAAAGGGATATTAGATCTTGTGCACAATGATGTGTTTGGACCTATATCATTTCCATCATTGGGTAAGTCTGTGTAGTATGTGTCATTTATATATGAATTATTAAGGAATACATAGATATATTTACTCAAGAAGAAATCTGAAGTCTTTGATAAATTTAAAGAATTTACAGCTTTGGTGGAAAACTAGATAGATAAGAAGATAAAGGTGTTGAGGACAGATAATGGTGGAGAGTTCTATAAGGAGGAATTTGAAGAGTTCTGTAAGAAGTGTGTTATAACACAACATAGGACTAATCCATACACAACTCGAAAAAATGGAGTTGCAGAAATGATGAACGCGACATTGATGGAAACGGTAAAAATAATGCTCAGTGGTATAGGGTTAGGACATAAATTATTGGCAGAGGTAGTGGAGATTGCATGTAATTACCTGGTTAATAGACCTTCATCAACGTTGGAAAATATGAGTCCACATGAGGTATGGACTAGTAAGAAACCCTCTCTTTCACATCTGAGGGTATTTGGCTGTGATGCATATGTACATGTTCCAAAGGAGAAAAGAACCAAGCTGGATAGTAAATCTAAAAGGTGCATCTTTATTGGGTATAAGGATGGTTTAAAAGGTTATAATATTTGGAACCCAAAAACAAGGAAGGTTGTGTACAACCGAGATGTGGTATTTAGAGAGGTGAAAGATGTTATTAAACATGAATTCCTACTAAAGAAACCTGATAAGATAGAGTTTTAACTAAAGGAGGAAGAATCAGACTCTACAATAGAACATGAATCAAAAGAGGAAGAGCCTCAAAATCTAGCTTTGAGGAGATCAGTTTGAAAAATAAGGAAACTAGACAGGTATAATCCATCAACGTTCTGTTCAAATTCTTCTTCATCTATCATTAATGATGTTCCCAGAACTATCAAGGAGGCAATGGATTTAGAGGATGGAAAACTTTGGAAGGAGGTCATGGTTGATGAAGTGGCATCCTTTCACAAAAAAGAGGCATCATATCTGGTGGAATTACTGGATGGAAGGAAACCCATTGGTAGAAAATGGGTGTTTAAGAATAATATGAATGAAGAAGGAAAGGTGGAGAAATAAAAATCTCATTTGTTAGAAAAAGGTTATTCCTAGTTGCCGGGATTTGATTTTGGTGATATTTTTTCTCTTGTTGCCAAGGTAGCTTATATTATATTACTTTTATCTGTTGCTGTTGGATTTGATTTTGAGGTAGAAAATTTGGATTTGAAAAAAAAAATTCTGCTTGGGGATCTGGAAGAGGAGATCTACATGAAGAAACCTGAAGGCTTTGCGGTGAAGGGTAAGAAATAAATGGTATGCAGGTTAAAAAAGTCTCTGTATGGGTTAAAAAAATCATCAAGGATGTGGTATCAGAAATTTGATACATAAATATGGGGACTTGTCTTCACCAAAAGTAGAGGGAATCACTGGTTGTATTTTAAATTAATTTGTGACCATGTTATTTATTTGGTATTGTATGTGGATGATATGTTGTTGATTGGAAATGAAAAAGAAATTATCCAGGATTTGAATACCCAATTGTCCTCCAAATTTGACATGAAGGATCTTGGTGCTGCAAACTATATTTTGGGCATGGAAATTAAATGTGATTTGACAAAGAGGAAGTACATTGAGACGATATTTCAGAGCTTTAATATGTAGGATAGTAAATTGGTGAAGGTTCCTATTCCTGTAGGTGTAAATTTATCTACTAAATAGTGTTTGAGGGCACAAGAAAAGGAAGAGGACATGTCTCGTGTTCCATATGAAAGTGAAATGGGTAGGTTGATGTATGCAATGGTATGTACTAGACCCAAAATTGCACATGTAGTGGGAGCATTGAGCAGATTTATGTCTAAACTAGGGAAGGAGCATTGGACAACGGTGAAGCGGTTTTTTAGATATTTGCATGGCACTAGTGATTATGGTCTTTGCTACCAATGAATACCAGGATTGGACAGAGTTTTGGACATCCATGGCTTTGTTGATGCACACTAGGCTATATATATAGATCAAATAATATTTACAAGTGGGTATGTGTTTAACTTATTTGGAGGAGAAGTTAGTTGGATGAGTAGTAAGTTGGATGAGCAAAAGACAATATATAATGGCTCTTTCAACTACAGAGGCTGAATACATGGAAGCCACTCGTGCAAGCAAGGAAGCAGTTTATTTGTAGAGATTGTGTTCAAGTTTTGGGGCTGGTACATTGAGATATAAGGATAGACTGTGACAGGAAAAGTTCAATATTCTTGGAAAATGACCCTAATTATCATTCAAAGACAAAGAACATTGATGTTAATTATCACTTTGTGAGGGATACGGTTGAGGAAAAAAAGGTGTTTTTGGTCAAGGTGGACACTTTGAAGAATGTTTCAGATGCATTGAAAAAGTTTGTGAGCATTGAGAAGTTTTATTAGTGTAGAGAAATAAAGGGAGTTGCAGGGTTGGACGAATGATTGAGATCTCCTGTGACCCCTTGTGTGGAAAAGAAAACAACAAGTGGGAGAATGTTGGGTTTTTTTATATTATTTCCACTACCAAATATGACTGAATATTACAATTATAACAACATATGTATTTACACAACCTGTACATCAAGAGACAAATATGAAATTTATAACCGAGACCAAAGACCTCAATAGTGAGGTAGCAAAATCATGAGAATATTCAACAACCATCATATACCATATAGGATCATGTATCGTCATCATGTATCACAAACATATGGGAGAACCAAGGACATCACCATAGAAAATTTTGCACATGTAGTTCATGTGAAAATTCCTAACTCCCAGAATCCTATTACAGAAAACTGATATTAATTCTCCTACTTGATAAATTATACAAGTTATTTACTGTGTTCTACAAGTAAATACTAAATAAAATACACTGCAACCTTCACTAAATAAACTGCGGAAATTAAATGTGTAAACAAGATCTGAGCAAGAAAATAAACGCACATGAAACTGTTATTTTTGGACTAATTCCCTGAAAAAACCCAATGCGAGAAAACTAGTGCAGCAACTAATGGTTTATATTATTAAGCCGAAGTTTATTAATACAATAGGATGCCCAAGTTTGGCTACCCATAGAGAATATGACTGAAAGAGAATTAGTGAGGATTACCTCATAGTACCACTGGAGATACGACATTGACCCAACACTGAACTGGACAGCCCCACGCTACCTCTATGTTGTCTCTACACAACCTCTGCACAGATCTGCGTCACTCTGGATGGGTATTGCGTCACCTCCTTCTGTTGGTCATTTTTCTAGTTGGATATTGATCTTCTTTCCCTCTAGTATCACACCCCGATACTCCAGAACTGGATTTGACTAATCCTCAGCAAAATTGCAGATCTCTTCATGGGTTTAGTGCTTCCTCTGCATGTATCTATGCTTCCCACCATAGACCCTACGCTACCTCTTCCAATACCTCTTCCCTACCTTCGTTGAAATGTATTCCTCGCTCAGGATAATATCTTCCAATCGGAACTATCACTTCCCCTCACTGCAATCGAATCAGCTCGATGATCTCTTAGGTTACTCAAATATATAATTTCTTCTAGAGTCTATGCTAACCCTCTGAATTTTTTGCGCTGCTGCTAAAGTATATGCTGACCCTCTGAAGCTGTTGCTAACTCTGTGTTGTGCCTTGTTGCACTGATACCAACTTTTCTTTGCTCCACTAATAATATGGCGTTCTCTAGCCAATGTGTTGTCACTCAACACTCCTCTGCACCAACTAACACTGGTATATCTCGCTACTTCTGATATGGGCTCCTGTAGAAAGATATTGATCCAAGAGGCGGACTCATCAGGGAGCATGCCTGACTATAGCTATTTCAAACTACAACTTTAGATCACCCCAATTATCCTCTGGAGATATGTGGGAAATTATGATGAACTCCTCATCCTCGATCCTTTCAGTTGAAGCCTCTGGATCATGTTTCTCATCCTTTTCCTTCTTCTTGAGAGGACATTGTGTAGCGTAGTGACCCATTTTACCACACCGAAAACAATTGATCTTTGAGATGTCTTTTTTCCGCCTCCACTGCTCTTGCCATTTAGATGCAAGGGATGCATCCTCTTCCTCCTCCTTGGGCTTTGACCCACTGTTGTTGTTTTCATCAAGTTTTGACTTGATCATTATCACCTCATCTCTTCCTACTGAAGAGTGACCGACATCCAATCCCAATCAGACAGCCTTTCTCTACCACGGATGCTGTGGACAAAGACTTGCCATTCATCTGATATAGAGTTCAAAGGAAATATAACCATCTCCATGGCTTGAGATGTTGATCTAACAATTTCCAACCAATCTATGGTTTCCTAAAGCTTTAAAAGGAATGGATCAATGTGTTCTCCCTTCTGTCTCATAATAGATCACATCTTCTCCTTCAAGGACATCTTCCGCTGCTCGAAAAATACTTGATACAATTTTGCTAAGGAATCCCACCTCTCCTTGGAAGTACCTTTTCCAATGATGTTACATACTACATGATCCCTCACTCCATCTAGGATCAAACACTTAGCCTTCATCGTATTCTTGTTGTATGATTTCAATGGATCTGCATCTACGTGGACACCTACCACACTCTCGATAAAGGCCTTGAGATCATGCTGTTAGGTTCTTATAATACTAGTGTATCCCCTTATTGTTATTGTTAGTGCAGCCCCCTTATTGTTATTGTTGTGCCCATTTAGTCCCCATATTTTGATTATTATTCCCCATAGAAGCCTACTATTGTTATTTTTGTTCCCTTACATTATTATTGTTATGTCATCTAGGATTATATTGTGACCCCTTGGACTCCTATATATAGAAAGGAGGTTTTTCATTTGAATCATCTATGATTTTTTCATTTATGTAATGTAAAGGAGTTTTACCCCTCAAAGAGGATATTTTATAAGTCATTGGTCTATTATTTATATTATTTTGTGAGTTGGTTACATAAGATTTGGTATAAGAGCTTGGGATTCTAGGGTTTCGCTTCTTCAAGTGGGTCATCTTGGAATTTTCTCTATAATTTTTTTTTTATATGAGGAATTAGAAGCTAAAAATTTTACCACGTGGATTAGAAATCATCGTGAACTTGGTGTAAAAATTTCAGATCTTGGTTTTCTATATTTTTATATATATGATCCGAGGAAGTTAGGGTTTTTGCAGGATCCAAAATTCAGTCTCAAACAAGTGACCTAGGGAAAATAATCATATGTTTCGTTTCAGACATCGGATTTGAATTTTTTAAAAAGTGGAAAAATTTACATAGACTTTAGTTTTTCTTGTAGAAAATTTAGGGCCTAAGGTAAAAAAAATGACATGTGAAACTCCATACAAGTTCACTCTATTGAACCAGTCTATAATCAGGACATTGTGGGAGAATGGGCATAAATTTACCTTGAAGAATCAAAATTAGCTCTAACTTGTGGCATTGGAAAGAAGAATCAAAGGGATAGTGCAGGACAAAATTTCAAATCTTGGGGATCCAAAATTAGAGAGATACATTATGTTCAATATTGATCTCCTCAAAAGCAAGAAAAATGTGTGTATTTGTTTTTTAAATTGAATAACTTTTGTTTGAAAAATCAGTTTGAAGTGATACCAAGGGAATATTGAAGCATAGATATCAATATTTGGTTCTAAAATTCCTCACAAAAATAATTACACACCCATTAAGGCCTCAGAAATCTCTACTAGGACACATGAAGAGGAAGAATTGCAGCATGCTATCTCAAAATTATAGGACCAAGTGGAACAAATTTCGCTCTCACATAGAAGAACGAAAAATGAACTAAAAGGTGACATGGATGGTTTAAAAGTGGACATGAAAGCTAAGATGGATGGTTTGAAGGATGGCATGAATGATTTGAAGAAAGACATGGAAGGTTTGAATGAAGTTTTGACAAAGTTGTTGCAATTAAAGCTTCCTAATGGCGAAAAGGCAGTAGAGGAAAATCATGATGAGAAAAAAAGAAAAGTCAATCATGATTTCATAGAATATAACGTTGGAATGAAGAACCACCTTATTTCAAAGAACCATATGAGGAAGTTTTATGGTGAATATCCCGTAACATGGATGCTACAGATGGAGGAATGTTTTGATCTCCAATATTTTGGAGGTAGTAATGATGTCTCGAATAAGAAGTAAACGAATGCTACAGGAAGAGGATTCCTCTTGTAGCATCATGTATAGTCACATAAAAACTCAACATCAATTCTTTTTTCACCCACAAAGCAGAAGATCCAACATCCTTGAGCATCATGAAGCCATTTCTGAAGTTGAGAAGAGAACACCCTCCTTAGGAAGCAGTCCATCCACTCCACCAGAAGAAGATTGAATGCGGGGAAGAAGACAACACACAATTTTTTTTTATTAGTCAAAGTATCATCATGCTATGAAGACTTGTACAAAATAAAAATCATCAACTATAAAAATCACATCATGAGAATCTCAACAACAAAATTTTAGCAAGGGATGTGAAGCAACAACAAAAACAACAAAAAACCCTATAAGACCTCCATATTCAAGGCTATCAACAATAGGACCTCCAATAGATTATCACATCCAAGTTCTGGATAATTAGTAGAAGCTTCAAAACCACCAAAGGTAGCTTCAACAGTCATATGAGTAGCCTCAATATCACCTACAAAAACACATCAAGGGTAACGCTCAGGTATGCAACTCTCTAACCTAACCCTTTGAATCTATTCTAGCTTAATAAAATATTAGAAGTGTGAGAAGGAAAGTTTTTTTATAGCCAAAATCGGTAGCAGAGTAACCTTGGCCTTATCTAGTAGTTAGCTTCACTTTTTCACTAAGACACACACACACACACACACACATGGGAGAGGAGAAATACAAAAGTGAAGAGGACTTCAGAAAGTGGGTGATAAGAATTTAGTTGTGATGGAAGAAAATGAGTGCCAAGGTGTAATTGAGGGCCAACTTAGCTAACAAAAATACACTGTAAGTTTATTTTGCATGTAATGAAAACAAATATTTTTTTTTGAAAAAAGAGGAAAAATAAAAAAATAAAAATAAAAATAAAAGGTTGGCCCAACACCTATTGGCATGCAAATATTGGTTTCTATGGGAGAGATAGAGCCGCTACAAGAAACAAAGCTGCTATAGGAAGTTTCTATAGGAAAAATATATTTTCTACAGGAAGAACAAATTTTCTATAGGAAAGAAAAAGTTGCTACAGGAAGCTAAGATAGGGATGCAAGAGAAATATTTTGCTACTAGGGTTTTGGACAGTGATTAATTAATAGCTACAAGGTACAAATAAACACAACAGAGCCTCAAAAGATTTGATATAGACATGGTAAATTCTCCAATGGTGAAAGGTACCAAAGTCACTAATTTGGTCATCACATCGTTCCTTTATTTTTCTTCAGTTTATTAACAACCATTTCTCCTTTTATGAAGAAAGATATTTTTGTTAAGTGATTTCAATTCCATAAATTAATGAGAAAAGAGAATTTACATTACTAGTTAAGGATGTTCATAAGAATTTGATGGATAATATTATGTGTCATGGCCAAGAGTTTGCATCAAAATTAAGAGGTTTGGAATTCAATTATAATGATAATACTAATGAGGTAATGGATGCCAAGAAATCCTTATTTTCACAAGGAGAAGTTCTAGAGAAATACGAAGAAGACAAACCAAAATAAATGTGTTTCCCTCACAAATAGAAACCAATAAAATTGAAGAATCACCGAAGATAAAGAAGCATACTAAACCTACATTAGAAGTTCCATGGGAAACTGAGATAGGGGAAGAAATGCAAATAAAAGAGTAGCAAGAAGAACAACGGGAGGAGTGACATATGGAACAACAAACAGAAAATGACTAGCCATCATACATAAAGAACCATAGGTCAAGGAGGATGAATAGGTTTCTCAGATGATGAGAAACAATTTCAGTAGGGGCTATGACGGGCCTCTAAATTAGACATAAATTAAGGCCCATATAAACTTTATTAGCCATATAAAGGCTATATTAAATCTCTGCTTCTACACTTAATAATATTTTTCAATCTTTAATATGTTCTTATGAAAGTTTAGAGATGATTGCATATTTGTTCCTAATATTATTTATTTTTGAAGAATATTGTGAGAATATTGGACATATTGCGAATATTTGGAGAAGGAGATAATTTAGGGACTTTATATCTACTATAGGAGGATAAATATTTGATAATAAATGAAAAAAATATCATGAAATTATTGATATATTCTGGAACTCCAATGATTGAGAAAATCTAGGAATGTGTTCCCTGTCATTTAATGTAAATTCTTAGTGTTGGGAACTAGATCCACTATTTGAGGTATTTTGGAGGGGAAAGCTTCCTCCTTTCAAGGATAATTCTTACCCATCAGTTTTTGTAAGTACCAATTTGAATTTTCCTCTAGGGGCATGTATTTTTTAGTCTTCTTGCGAAGAAAACTTGTTGTTTAGCAACTCCATTTTCATTTCTTGCATGGATGTACTTGGATTGATTCAAATAATGAAGATTGGTGACATTTTTAGCTTCTAAGGCTTGGTTTCTTCCATAGGAATCTGAGTCTCCTTGGGCTCGGCCATCCAAGGAGCCTCATATCCATATTTCATAATTTATATATGTTCTTTTCACTTCTTATTCACATGCATCTCTTATTCTTGTTTTGCTTATTTGTATTTAGTATTGATTCTTTTATTGCTGTAGGATTGATTTGAATGATTGAAGTGAGTTATTTTTAAGTTTATTTATAGTTTCATAAGAATTATTAATCTTTATAATAACTTTGGAAGGTCATCTTCATCTCTAGCTACTTGGATTTGGTTACTAGTTCACGAGTATAGGATTTATAGAAATGCCTTGTAGCGAAATAGAAGTAATTTTCTTCTATTTTTTAGAATGGGTTAATGAAATTCACTTGAGTTTATTCCACTTGGATTAGGTCATAAAAAAATTCCATTTAATAACAAAATTTACCTCATTTAATTTTTACTTGATTAGGTTAGGCATTTGATAGATTAACTAGCTCACTAGTTCTTGAATTTCCAGTTTTTAGAGTAGTAATTTTCTGTTATTTTTTAGCACATGTGAATAGGGGTATTTTAGAGTTATTGTATTTGGAATGGAGACCTAAGAAATCATAATTAATAATAAAAATATCCCATCCCATTTAAATTTGACTTACTTAGTCATTCGGTGAGTTATCTCCAAAACCAAACTTCCTGTAGCAAAAACAGAACTTCCTGTAGCACTCTTGTAGCATGTGTAAACGCAACTATATTTTCTCCCAAAGCTTGGTTTTTTTCTCTTAGGCTTGAATCATGAACCATAGAATATAGATCCATTATTAAGGAAGAATAAAAACCACTTAGGACATGCATTTTTACAAAGTATATTAGGCATATTTATTTGAATTCATGCTCTTAGGATTTCAATTACAATTTGTTGTTCTTTCCTAGGATTAATTTCTTTTCAAAGAAATACTTCTATTGATGCAATTAGTTTATGATTTTATTTCAAGAAACTAACTCCATTACAACATATCAAAAAAATAAGGACACGTTATATCCTACACATATAGTTATGATACCTCTTAAGTTTGTACGAACCCCAGGTTGATAATTAAAGTTGGTAGCCTTGGGAGTTGCCGCATTCTTGTTGCAATACTGAGGCTCATCACGTTATGGTGTTTTTTTCAAGGAGGTGTAAAATTATGTGTTGTTTTATTCCCTATTTGATTCATTTCTTTTCTTTCTGCAAAAATAAAAAATATTTGCATTAGGCATATTTCATTTCAAAAATAGAAAATTGCATTGCATTAGCATGCTTATTAAAAAAAAATTAAAAAAAATTATCCAACACTAGTCCCCCCATTTAATCATGTGGTGTAGTAAGAACCACATCACCATCCACTTTTACAGGTAAAATAAGAAGAGGAGGCAGAAAAGGTAGAAGAAATAGATGGAGATGATGACAACGAAGAAGATCTTCTTGGATTTCCCATTCAAGATACTGATGTCAATGTGCATATGAAGAACATACCTCTATATTTCCTTCCCAACTTCAATGGTATGAGGTCATAGGATCCAGAAACATTTCTATTTGAATTTGAAATACTTTTAGTTGGGTGTGGAGCCTGATTATCTTGTTTACTTTGTATCACAACATTGGACCCCTGTACCTTAAAAGGGGTGGCAACGCTGCCCGTAATTAATCGCTGCCATGGGAGGTCCAGGGGGGGCGGCAACACTTTTCGGAGCCCCCCCCCTGGCGGGGGTTTTCGGGGTTATTTCCCCCGAAGTTAAAAAGAAATGTAAAATTTCCTTGTAAAAGTAAAGTAATTTCTAGTCAATCTGGGTCGTTCATTAGGCAAATGATCTGACAGTAGAAGTTATGTTTAGATTAGGGTTTTTTGCCCTATAAGGCAACCCCCTTGTATATATGAGGGTCTTGTATTGTGGCTGTGTATTATGTGTGTATTCTCAGAGCGAGAAATAGAGAGGGAGACTGTGAGAGAAAACAGAGGATATTACAGCAGATCTGCTGTAGGTTTTGTCTCTTCATTTTTGCTGGATAATAGAAAGGAAGGACTGGCTGTTTGGGGTGGACGTAGCCCAAATTGGGTGAACCACGTATATCTGTGTCTCTCTGGTTTTATGTGTTTTGTGTGCTTGTATTTTTCCGCATATTTTATGTGTTGCATTGCTCCATAATATATAATTTTCTAACACTTTTTAGATCTTATGGTTACTTAATAAACACTCAAATTTGATATTTTTTTCAGGAACATTGAAGGATATATATCTTAAATGGTTCATGAGTTTAGGGAATAATTCAATAATATCATTGAATGATATGAAAATGATATTTCTAGAAAAATATAAAGATCATGACCTTAAAGAAGAAATTTTTAGAAAGCATAAAGGAAGATGAGAGCCTTGAGGATCTATTGTAGCTGCTACAACACCACCCAAAATTTTGGGTATATTCAAAATTTCGGGCCCCCTTCTACTCGCCCACCCCATTAAGGCTCTGACCCGGCCTTCGGTTGGTTAATATCCCCATGAAACATACCTACCAAACCCTGTCACTGCGCCCATTCATACGATGCATGCCACATCCACTTTTCTTTTTGTCTCATGATTTTGCTAAGGTTTGGGGGTTTTGCTATTGCAAAGAGAAATGAGAGTTCCTCCATGGATTCAGAGCTAGGTTGACCATAGTATCCATCACCAATAAATGGGGGGCACTGAGACATGATTGATAGGGCCTCAATTTGGTTTGCGTTGTGCGGATCATGTTAGGGTTTGGGAGCAAACCCTAGTTTCTCAAAACAATCTTCCTCTTTCCTGTGTTAACCTAATTCACACTCCCCTAGGGTTGCATTCCATTGGCATCACATGAAATCATAGTGAGAGTCAATGCCTAGCATATTACCCTAATTTATTAGCAGGTTATACCCCTCAACATGTGAATTAGGGTTTGTGTCAATTGTATGCCCCTTTGGGTCCTTGTATCCCTAGATACGTGTGATTAGTAATCCAACCTTGCTTTTCATTTAACCCCCACCCTCCAAACGCATGGTCCCACTTATTTCAAGGAGCGATATGTGTGAATGCATCATCACCTTGTGGCATCATGAAGTATCAAGGTCCACTGCAATCAATAGATACATGAAAAATCATGAGTTTTAAGCCGATCCCCAAGCTTAAGTATGCTCAAAAAATTAATTTAATTGGTAACATATTAGTTTGGATAATTCAACGTTGATGATCCTCAAGTGAATTATTTTATCCATTCAATTTTTTTTTCTCATCGCCACTGAGAGCTAACTTGTTCTCAACCCACTACTTTCAGGAAATTTGTAATATCCCCAAAGTGGGATTGCTCAGCAATGCATTCATAAAAAACACATTTTCAGAAATATATTCTACAGAAAATCAAATCAAAAATTGATCCCTTAGATATGACAACATACTACCTATATCCAATAATAGATCAAAAACAAATCAAACTAGGTGCGGTAAAGAGACCTCCCACACCTAGGATAACTAGAAAATGCTAAAACCCCAAAACTACTGCAACATGAAATTAATGCATAAAGAGACAACATAGTCTAATGAGATTCTATCCACAGAAATATCTAAGACAAATAGATCTGATATTATATTAAACAATATGGCTCAAGAACTGAGATCTAGTCTCCTTTATACAAAATCTAGAGAACCTAAGAAGGGTTTCTAGGACTACACCCAAATAAGAATGGTGACCTTCAGCACTAAGACTGAATAATCACTCCAAACTGAAGCACATGAGTATAGAAGGCTGAAATAATATAGATCTAATGCATATCTTATCAAAGGTCTTCCCCCATGGAAGGATAAACCCTCCAATCACAGGAAAACTACCGAAAAGAGCCACAAGAGACACTGCTGAAACTGCCCTCCAGAAATAACGCAATTCCAGACTCGAATAATGCTGTAAGTGATGGAAATATGCTCGCCTACTGCCAAATATTTGAAATCAGCCCAAGAACCCTCCAAAATGATCTCCCAATAGAAGGAATCCTTCCTCCTATGCAAAACCAACTCAGAAAGTGGGGTTCTCAACCCTCCACTCCAACACCATGCAACAACGTTATAATTCTATAGAAATAACACTGTAACTGAAGACTGAAGCTTGGCACCAATGCTAGATGTGTGGAATGATAGATCAGGTATCTCCCAAGAGCTACTCAAAGGGAAGAGATGGAAATTCCTAAACAAGAATACCTTAGTGTTAAACAACACCAACAATCTTAGCTAAACAGCTGAAGAGAGCAAAGTCTAAGAAGACACATCAAAATATAATTCATAAGATAACCTAAAATGGCTACCATCCTCTTCCTTATAAACTAAGTTAGCCTTCTCACCTTGGGTCCCACTCATTAGGGTTTCCACCATCACACAATCAATCTCCCTCCAAAACTGTGTCGTACCTTCATCAATGCCACTCCTTCATAACAACGTTGTTTGATTTGGTCAAGGTTAACCTCTTCAACCTGCTTTAGCCCTTTTCACACCTAAGGGTATTTAATCCAACTCACATATAGTTGTATAGACTAATTCTTATTCACATGGAGCTATGTTTATTGATGATCCACTCCTCCTCCATTAATGCCATTGACTTGGTCAAACTTAACTTTGTCCACATCCATTATGCCTTGTTCACACATGAGAGAGCTAGATCCAGTTATTTATGATCCCTTTTCACATCAAGAGGGATTTTATGTTTATTCAAGATAATTATGGGTCTCTATCCCCATTAATTCATCTACTAAGTGTTAGGAGAAAAATTCAATATTCCAATTAGCTGCATGCTAATTTTGGAATATTACAGTCCTCCCCTCCCAAATGTTGCTTGTCCCCAAGAAAATACAAGGATAGAACTGAAGAGTCTCCCCTCCCCCTACTATAAGATCCACATAAGATAAACTCCTCCAAATAATGAGATTTTGTCTCATCAATAAATATCCATATTGCCCCTCCCAAGCATGCAAGCTAGCTAAAGAGATATCATCATGAAGAAGTAAATTACTCAAGGAGGAAATAAGGTGCTGTCTAGAGGTCCATTTGAGAAATGGGATCTGAAATGTAGTGGGTACCATCATTCCCATGTGGATCCTCCATCCCCAAGCAATTATCCATACCAAATGAGTTACCTCCCAACATGGAAACTTCTGAAAATCCCCCTCCACCTATGGCTCTTGCAAAGTAGGTAGGCTGAAAATCTAATCATGGTAGACAATGTAGCCTACCCCATGCTGTCCTCCTCTCCACTTATGATAAGTGTAGATATTTTTCTGATATTGGGCTGCAATAATGTTGCCCTCAAGTGGCAAGAAGAAAACTATATCTCCAAATATCCTTTTTCCAACGTTGTGAATCAAGCTGGCCCAAACCATCCCATATATGATGAATAGAACATGATCATCATATGGCATACAAATGAGAAAATTTCTTAAGGTTTCATATAGTGCTGAAGGGTACCAATAGTTTCCCAAGTGGTCACAGCGCAATTTTCCTGGTTGCTACTTCAAAAAATAATATGGCAAGTTGTTTCTTGACAAATGGCTAGTTGTACATGTCATAACATCTACTAGTAAATAGTAAATGGCTTGGTGAATCAACTGAGCATACATAGAAGAATAATGAAACATTTTCCCTGGGCCACATAAAAGATGGCTATCTCCATCATATAATTTGGCCCAAAATTTACCATGGAGCCCAAAAAGAAGCTTGCCCTCTTGTGGAGCAATGCACTGAATAGATATGGTAAGAGTATGCAAATATTATGTTAGAT
The DNA here is from genome assembly GCA_034641835.2 of Pinus albicaulis. Lineage (NCBI taxonomy): Eukaryota > Viridiplantae > Streptophyta > Pinopsida > Pinales > Pinaceae > Pinus > Pinus albicaulis. The sequence goes on along the minus strand of CM076571.1, from coordinate 598,250,086 downwards.
AATCAAATAATGAAAAAACAAAATTATTACCGTGTATTGGAAGTAAGATGATGTATGGATCCATTAATAAGACCTCCATAGTGGTATGACATACTCCCATGAAGAGGAATAAATCATATGTTGCATGAAGATCACCCTTCTTATGCTTGGAAATCCAAGTTAAGAAGACCATATTTCTATAATAGATGTGTCCATCCACTACTCCATCTCTCTCACCTCTTCCTTGTTCACCAAGTGCATCATATGTGAAGTGATCCTGGGGATACTCCATAAATAAACCCGAACTCCCAAGTGACAGCACTGTTGGCCTATGCATATAGGCTCCTACCAACTCATAGCTCCATTCTTTGACATGCTCATTGTCAAAGACATCTCCCATAATGCTGCTATATATAAGAAGTTCCTTACAAAGTGGAAGTACCTCCTGATATTCCAAGGCTAATGATTAGCCCCTTTGCACCATGATATTTCCATCTCCTACTCCTGCAACATCATGCAAAGTTTGAGAGAAAATATGCCCATGCTCTCCCAAGAACAGCCAAAGCAACAATAGTTTTTACTGCCTCCTCATACCCCCATCATACAGATCATGTGGTGAAAACATAATGATTGATATGAAGAATGTCATATCAACATAATGCATCCATAATCCTTGCTGCCCTATGATGCAAGTATCCTGCCAAACTTCCTCCACTCACATACCCTTTGAAAGAGGATATGTCACATGATGGCCAAAATCTTTCAAGAGTGGCCAATGCAGCCAAGCCTCCTGCTCCCCAGTGTCATATATTTGCAAGTATATTTCCAACCTCTTGCTCACCATCCACACCCATTCATCCAAATGTGGTTGCCTCCCATTATGCTCTACCTTGGTACCCTTCCAATGAAGACTACCATCCTCCCAAAGAAAATTTTTCTTCTTGCATTTCATGGGATGTTGAAATGCAACTCCTTGAAGATCTCCTAGAAAAGATCTCACACCCATGACCATCTTGAATCCATAAGTATCCAAGGGTTCTGGAGGCAAAACCTCCTCACTGCTACTTTTTGACAACACTGTTAATCTCCTCCGTGGTGTTTTGGCTGTCTCATGCTCCAACTCAAGGATGAACATATAGTTTTGTATAGGACTGTTTTGGACTAGGTTCATCCTATCCTCCAAGAATTCACACCTCAACCTCAAGGGTTGTGTGTAACTCAACAATGGCACATGAGGACGATGGTTCATCCCTTCCTTGAACAGTTCAAGGTTGCACATCGCAGTTCAATCCTGCTCCTCCAAATCAACAGTATGTGTTGACCCTTGGTCATGCAAAGGCAGATTTCCACAACCCTCTAAAATATTTTCTACAATAATAGAAAGTGGAAATTTAATCATACCTTGATGGAACTTGGGAACACCTTGTATGGCTGCAAGAGTTCCTCCCTCTAATGTGTTGGCTCCCCCAACTGCTGATATTGAACGCTACTCCTCCATAGTTATGAAAATGCTAGTACAAGTCTCCTCCAATGGTGGTGAGGGATTCTCCTCCTCTGGTTTCTCTTTTCCAAACCTTCCAATCAACCTTTGAGTAAATTGAGGAAAATTAGTCACTCTTGCATGACTCAAATGGCTAAACCACCAAATGTTTACTTCACCCTCAAGGTGTAGTGCTACAATTTGTACAACCTCTCTTTCTACCACTAGATGTAGTAGGAAGAATGCATCTAGTTTCCTTGTCCAAGCCCTTGCTGTAGATGACCCATCAAAAGTAGACAATAGAAACCTATTTCCCTTGATTCCCCCCTTGATACAAGGTCTCCTTTCTTCCTCCAAATGAATGAACTGTGGGAAAGCTAGAGTCTCCTTGAAGGCTCTAGGTTGAGATTTATACTCAATAAGGTACTCATTTAGAATCTTGTTGTAATATTCCTAATTAGCCCAAGCTAATAGGGATATTCAATTTTGTTTTTTTTTTTCATGCTTATGAATAAAATTATAAAGGAGGACCAATAATGACTCCTAAACATCAAAATAAATCAATGATCAATGTGAAACAAGCTAAATCTGAGCTACTTTCATAAACACACTTAAGTGTGAACGAGGCTGGAACAATTGAATGGGTCAACATGACCAAATCAACAGTGTTTTCTAAGTGCAATGTATCTCCAAAAGGCACATCGCAGTCCATGCTGGAAGCCACTCATGTGAATGAGGCTAATTCATCAAGATGGTTTAGGGTTTGGTAAGGCTCCCACATTATAAAAGAAGGATGAGGACACCAAGAGAGGGGTTGATCATTTGATATTTTTGAAGGTATTGTCTGTTTAGACAAACACCATTCTCTAGTTGTTTAGCTGAGAATAGTGTTGTTTAGCACTAGGGTGTTCCTGGTCGGGAATCCCACCTCATTTATTGAGTAGCTCTTGGAGGAGACTTGTTCTATCTTTTCCACTATAATTCTTGGGCAAAGCTTCATCTTCCAACCGCAATTCATATCCTATTGAGGGTTTAATTTTTTTTGTAAGCTGCAATAGTGGAAGCTAGATCTATTCAGATCTAGGAAAATCTAGTGCCTCTTCTTAGTGAGTGTGTCTTTTAACCTCCTAGAAGAGTGTATTAGATCATCAGGGCTGCATTTTCAGATCAAGGAATTAGGCCTAATCACTACTGAAGCTAACAGCGTAGTTTTCCTTTCCATACCATGTTACCTACAAGAGGAAATTTGCAGGGTGTTTTGACTGCTATTTGGAGGAGAGATCTCCGGTGATAGGATACTCCCTTTCACTGTGGTGATCCATGGATTTGCCAACAAATCCATGTTTGTTTTAGATATGATTTAATTTTGTATTTTTTTACTAAATAATTTCTGAGTATTGTTGCATACTTGTAATTCTAGATCTCAGATCTACTCCTGTACCTTCATGTTTTGATCAAAACCCCAAGGGGAAATTGTAGAGGAACTCATCTAGTGTAAAGATCTGATATATATCTATATTTTTGTACACATATATGTTCTAGATCTGAAATGTATATTCATCTGCTTCAGCCTATAAAATAATGTTCTCAAGCTTTGCAGTATCATCTTGTTGTTGCAACACCTCAATCTTGAGGGTTTCTTCATGTGATTCTTTTGTTTACCTATTGTAAATTGTATAAACCATGCTTTAGATATGATTTACTGAAGCCCATAACATATTTCATCCATCACCTTCAGAAAATCATGCTGCCTTTGCTTTAGTAATTTCTACATACCACAAGTCATGGGGATTGGGCATTTTAAGCTATATCGGGAGTGGTAGATATGTTTAACATAGATAGAGTCATTTTTTTGGGATGAAATTTGGTATGTAAGTCTCTTATGACCCAATATACGAGTTCCAACCCTCACTTGCCCTTATTTTTACTCTCATCTCCGAAATTAACCATTTTAGGGCATAAATTGTTGCTTTTCCCCAAATTTTGGCTCATAAAATGAAGTACAGTTTTCTGCTGTAGCTTGGATTGATTGCTATGTGTTTTTAAAATGTCCTATGAGTTTATTTTATGCTGCATATGCATTACTGAGTTTATATATTGCTGCAGTCCCTCTTTGGGGCATCTTTTCAAGGAAACTAGGTGTGGGAGATCTGTTTAACCCACCTAGAAGGATTCCTTTTTGATACCTTCTTGGATTTAGGAATTATATGCTTAGATATAAGGGATCCAAGTGTTATTTCTCATTTATGTACCAACCGTTACTGGAAAATGCATTTTTCAATCATGCCTTGCTAGCTGTTCCAGATTTGGAATATTACAGTGGTATCAAAGCATGATCTCTGGCTCAGCCTGTGAGATCTAGCCATAAGAAGAATAAAGAAGAAGATAGAAGAAATATTACATGGAGGACAAAGAGAAGAATGGTGAAACCCCTTTACTTGGAAGGATTGGAAGAGAAGAGTTTTTCTAACACTCTCTCTTATTCCATGCATGAATTGAAGGAAGAAATCAGGGGAATGAGGAGGGGAAGACATGAAGATCCCTCAAGGAGTTCTTCTCATGAAGAAATCCCAAGTACTTCTTATGTTGTGTGTGAGAATTCAACCACACAATCTGATATACAATGCTGTAACATGCCTACTTTCTTGTTGAGAGAAAGAGGAAAAGGAGGAATGACGGAAGAGGAGATCTCCCTGCTTCTTTTCCAAACCTTGAAAGGTATTAAAGAAGATCTCAAGGAGATAGAAGGGGAGGAGTGTAGAAGATTTCTCAAAGGGTTTGAAACAAGCCCTAGCTATTCACTTGATGGGTGTGACCATTCAACCACACATGCAGATCCACAATGCAGTCTATTACCCACATCTACTGCAAGAAGAATGGAGGAAGAAGGTGCATCAACTTGAGTGACTTTCTTTAGGAGTATGAATCTCAATCATGGAGATTCAGAGAACACTTATACTTCCAAGGTTTTTCAAACTCAAGGAGGCAAGATCTAGCATCCACAAAAGAAGTAAGAGAGGTAGAATCTTCCTATCTCACTTTGATGGATCAACAGAGTGCACAACAAAAGCTTCGGTAGAAGAACTAGATTCCTATTTTCAGCTACACCAAGTTTCAGAGAAGGGGGCCATCAGAGTAGCAACGCTGCACCTCAAAGGTATGGCCCATGATTGGTGGTTTAATGATTCTACTTCATTTTGTCATGCAAATGTAGAAACTTATGTTTAGTTCATTAAAGGATTGATGAGAAGATTTGATAAAGAACATTATGAACCGTCATTTGTTAAAAGAAAAGACTCAAACACTTTGCATGAGTTGGAGAGACCTATTGAACCAACTCCACTCCATAATTTTAAAGGGGATAAAAGCATGCATGATAGTTTTCCAAGGGCAAGATCCCCATTTCTTGAAGAGCCCTCTTCTATTTTTGAAGACATGGAGTCTTTTTCTTCAAGGGATGATCGAGATCAAGGGTCTCTCATTGAGGATGAGGCATCCTCACACATGGAAGAAGAGGGGAAGGACAAGCATCAACAAATGATGAGAATTTACCCTTATCTATTACGGGAGGTTTCTGCACATAAGGAGGGGACTGCACTATGCAGTGAAGAGAGGGGAAACTCAGTCCACTCATATACACAGTCCACTTTAGATTTTGATGTCTCACTGCATGGAGGCATTCCACCTGGAAGGCCACCAGATCTAGAATTGGTGAGAGAAATCTTGCCTCTTGGCTCACCATTCTTGGATTCTAGGGAGGTGAGGAGTTTGGAGGATGACTTTGGCATGAGGGATGTCAAAGTAGCAAGCAGTAGCATGAGGAGAGCTTCATATGCTAGATCACCAACGCTGTCTCTTAGGAGGATTGATCCTTATTGGAAGTCTCAACTTTTGGTAGATTACTCCAAGGATCTTGGTGCATGCATGATTCTTGATGACTTGGATGGAGATGATAGATACATGGAGGATGATGTGGTCATCTATTCCTATGGCAGGATCTTCTTGACTAGATCTTCTAGTCTCAAGGAGAAGCTGCTACATGCAACACATGAGGGCTTCTCTTCTATGCACTTTGATGCATATTTCCAATTGATGGAGTTCACTTGGGAGGGAATCCAACATGATATATTTCAGCATATGGAAGGATGCATAGCCCAGATGGTAATGAAGAGGAGGTCACAGCCACTTCCCTACTCATTGGAGGTGAGGGAGAAATTCCAGTTGAGCCATTTCAGCTCAAGATCTCAAGTACATGATGGAGGAGGTATAATTTCACATTTTGTATTGTACTTCTTTCCCTTGTTTGAGTAGCATGATGTATCAAGAAGAGTTGTTCCTTCTTGCATATTGTATGATGATGTACTTGCAGCCTTTTGTAGCACTGAGATTCGCTATCTCATTGGTGGTTTGTGGGGGAAGACACATGACTTTTCGTGTGCACCATTGACATCACTTTGTACTTTCATGATGCTATCTTGTAAAATTATTGTGGCAAAAAACAAGTGGCTGTAAAAGAACTTGTTATTGTCTGGTTTTATTCAAGCAAATGATGCACTGTGTTGGTTCCATAAGAGGAACTATGATCCACTTTCTGGTTGTCATGTGACATCTTGTTTCCAATTGTTTTTGCTTCCATATATTGCTGATGTTTCTATGTTTATGGGAAGCTATGTTTGGAGAGTGGGATATGAGATGGAGATGCCCAATGGGAGTATGATTTTCCCTACCATTCATGTTTTATGTCACAGGGGGAGTAGTGGGAAAACCATGATTGCCACATCACATCTCTTTTATTCACATGGGGTGAGCCATTTGAAGAACTTGAGTGCTTGGAGGAGGCTCTTCATGGTTGAATTGTTTGATGGGGTAGCTTGGGCCATTCTTGAAGGCCATATCATTTCAGCCCAAGGGCATAAACAGCCCCATACTTACCATAAATGGAGAGAGAAACAATTTGAATGGGAAAATCTAAACTCTCCATTCAACCCCAACACATTGCATAGATCCGGGAATGAAGTTTTCTTTAATGAGCTACCTAAAATGGCTCATTTCATTTGGATGATTGCATGGGTGAGGGAGTCACTCATTGGGAACAATACTTCCCATGTTTTCATCACTCCTACCTTGAGGAGGCCATTGAACATTAAGGAGATCACCACTTGTACCTTTCATTTCTTCATGATGTACACTTTGTTATCTTACACTTGGAAGGAATCATTGGAGGACAGATTCATTGCCTATCATTTTCAGCCATGGTGGGATCCACTGATGAGGCCACAAGAAGAGGGAGGGAGAAATTTTTCTCTACCTTGCAGTTGTTTGAGGATAGGCAAAATTTTGAAGGGGTGCACTGTAATATTCCTAATTAGCCCAAGCTAATAGGGATTTTCAATTTTTTTTGTTTTTCATGCTTATGAATAAAATTGTAAAGGAGGACCAATAATGACTCCTAAACATCAAAATAAATCAATGCTCAATGTGAAACAAGCTAAATCTGAGCTACTTTCATAAACACACTTAAGTGTGAACGAGGTTGGAAAAATTGACTGGGTCAACAAGACCAAATCAACAACGTTTTCGAGGTGCAATGTATCTCCAAAAGGCACAACACAGTCCATGTTGGAAGCCACTCATGTGAATGAGGCTAATTCATCAAGATTGTTTAGGGTTTGGCAAGGCTCCAAAATTATAAAAGAAGGATGAGGACACCAAGAGAGGGGTTGATCATTTGATATTGCTGAAGGTATTGTATGTTTAGAAAAACCCCATTCTCTAGTTGTTTAGCTAAGAATAGTGTTGTTTAGGACTCGGGTGTTCCTGGTTGGGAATCCCACCTCCTTTCTTGAGTATCTCTTGGAGGAGACTTGTTATATCTTTTCCACTATTAGGCTTGGGCAAAGATTCATATTTTAACCACAAATCATATCCTTTTGAGGGTTTGATTGTTTTTGTAAGCTGCAGCAGTGGAAGCTAGATCTTTTCAGATCTAGGAAAATCTAATGCCTCTTCTTAGTGAGTGTGTCTTTTAACCTCCTGGAAGAGTGTATTGGATCATCAGGGTTGCATTTTTAGATCAAGGCATTAGGCCTAATCACTACTGAAGCTAACATTGTATTTTTTGCTTCCATACTGCATTATCTACAAGAGGAAAGTTGCAGGGTGTTTTGACTGCTATTTGGAGGAGAGATCTCCACTGATAGGATCCTCCCTTTCACTGTGGTGATCCATGGATTGGAAAACCAATCCATGTTTGTTTCAAATATAATTTAATTTTGTATTTATTTACTGCATAATTTTTGAATATTGTATCAGACTTGTAATTCGAGATCTCAGATCTACTCCTGTACCTTCATGTTTTGATCAAAACCCCAAGGGGAAATTGTAGAGGAACTCATCTAGTGTACAGATCTGATATAGATCTATATTTTTGTACACATATATGTTCTAGATCTGAAATGTAATAGTCAGCTGCTTCAACCTATAAAATAATGCTGTCAAGCTTTGCAGTCTCATCTTGTTGTTCCAACACCTCAATCTTGAGGGTTTCTTCATGTGATTCTTCTGTTTACCTATTGTAAATTATATAAACCATGCCATATATTTAATGAAGCCCATACCATATTAAATCCATCACCTTCATAAAATCATGCTTCCTGTGCTTCAATAATTTCTGCATACCACAAGTCATGGGGATTGGGCATTTTTAAGCTATATCGGGAGTGGTAAATCTGTTTAACATAGCTAGAGTCATTTTTTTGGGCTGAAATTTGGTATGTAAGTCTCTTATGACCCAAGCTACGATATCCCACCGTAACTTTCCCTTATTGTTATGCTCATATTTGAAATTAACCATTTTAGGGTATAAATTACTGCTTTTCCCCAACTTTTGGCTCTTAAAATGAAGTACAGTTTGATGTTGTAGCTTGGATTGATGGATATGTGTTTTTAAAATTTCATATGAGTTTATTTTATGCTTCATATCCATTAATGAGTTTATATATTGTTGCAGTCCCTCTTTGGGGCGTCTTTTCAAGGAAACTAGGTGTGGGAGATTTGTTTAACCCGCATAGAAGGATTCATTTTTGATACCCTCTTGGATTTAGGACTTAGATACTTAGATATAAGGGATACAAGTCCTGGTTTTCATTTCTATAGCATCCATTACTGGAAAATGCATTTTCCAGACATGCCTTGCTAGTTGTTCCAGATTTGGAATATTACACTTGTGATCCAAGTGTCCTCCATCTTTCTACAATTTGTCCTCCTTTTCAAAAGGAAAGGGTATATTCCAATGCTTTTAAGTTCTCTGCAACACTGTTTTCCTTTTCTGATCATAGGAAGTGCATGGGTCTTCCTCCTCTTGAAACCCTCTAGAAGTTTCACTGCTCCTCTTTTCTTCTTTCTGCTTAACCTCCTTGGAGAGGTTCTTCATAGATATGAAAAATGATGAGAAAAATTTCATTCTCTCCATCATTATAATCTTTCCTTCTTCTTATAGAATTTTGGATTGAAGTCCATGGGCTAAGCCAAAGATCTTGCTCTGATAACACTATAATATCCCGAAAATGGGACTGATCAGCAATGCATGCATAAAAAATGTATTTTTAGAAATATTTATTACAGAAAATAAAATAAACAATTGGATCCCTTAGATCTGACAATATACAACCTGAATCCAATAATAGATCAGAAACAAATCAAACTAGGTGAGGTAAACAAACCTGCCACACCTAGGATAGCTAGAAAATGTTAAAACCCCAAAAATAATGCAACATGAAATTACTGCATAAAGAGACAACGCAGTCTAATGAGATTTTATTCAAAGAAATAGCTGAGATATATATATCTGATATCATATTAAACAATATGGCTCAAGAACTGAGATTTAGTCTCCTTTATACAAAATCTAGAGAACCCGAGAAGGGTTTCTAGGAATACACCCAAATACAAATGGTGACCTTAAGCACTAAGACTGAATAATCATTGAAAAATGAAGCACAAGAGTATATAAGGCTGAAATAATATATATCTGATGCAGATCTGATCAAAGGTCTTCCCCCATGGAAGGATCAATCCTCCAATCACAGGAAATCTCCCGAAAAGAGCCACAAGAGACACTGTTGAAACTGCCCTCCAGAAATAACGCAATTCCTGACTGGAATAATTCCGTAAGTGGTGGAAATATTTTGGCCTACTGCAAAAAATCTAAAATCAGTGCAATAACCCTCCAAAATTATCTCCCAATAGAAGGAATCCTTCCTCCTATGAAAAACCAACTTAGAAAGTGGGGTTCTCAACCCTCCACTGCAACACCCTGCAACACAACGTTATACTTCTGCAGAAATAACACTGTAGATGAAGACTGAAGCTTGGCACCAATCCAGATGCGTGGAATGATAGATCAGGTCTCTCCCAAGAGCTACTCAAAGTGAAGAGATGTGAATTCCTAAACAGGAATACCTTAGTGCTAAACAACACTAGAAATCTTAGCTAAACAACTGAAGAGAGCAAAGCCTAAGCAGACACATCAAAATATCATCCATAAGCTAACCTAAAATGGATGCCATCCTCTTCCTTATAAAATAAGTGAGCCTTCTCACCTTGGGTCCCACTCATTAGGGTTTCCACCATCACACAATCAATCTCCCTCCAAAACTGCGATGTACCTTCATCAATGCCACTCCTTCATAACAACGTTGTTTGATTTGGTCAAGGTTGACCTCTTCAACCTGCTTCAGCCCTTTTCACACCTAAGGGTCTTTAATCCAACTCACATATAGTTCTCTAAACTGATTCTTATTCACATGGAGCTATGTTTATTGATGATCCACTCCTCCTCCATTAATGTTGTTTACTTGGTCAAACTTGACTTTGTCCATATCCATTATGCCTTGTTCACACATGAGAGGGCTAGATCCAATTATTTTATGATCCCTTTTCACATCAAGAGGGATTTTATGTTTATTCAAGATAATTATGGGTCTCTTTCCACCTTTATTCATCTACTAAGTGTTAGCAGCAAAATTCAATATTCCAATTAGCTGCATGCTAATTTTGGAATATTACTAAATTGGTCGAATATGCCATTAGTATACATTGAACAATGTAACAATTTAATTAAGGATCCCTTCACATGATATCATTAAGATACTCTACATATGAGGTTCTAATTGTCCATATGAACTACACAAACTCTTCAAGGGATTTTTGAATATGACACGAAGATACCCTCTCCAACGCGTGGCGATTCTTCAACATATGGCGTAGTGGGTGTTCAACATGGATATAGGATTAATTTTACTAAGTTTAAACCATCGTAGCACACTCAAAAGCCTTAAAATTTGTATGGTTAGCCACCATAAAGGCTAGTGAACTTCAAAGAAATGCATAGGTGCGTAAATGATGAAGGGGGCGAAAGGCATATTTATGTTTTACGATTGGCATCAGAGGTGCATGTCAGGTAGGATGTTTTGAGCGCAACTAAGATATTAAGAGGTTGAATGGTAAATTCCTCTTTAACACAAATAAAGGTGCCATGTATGATGGGTTTTTTGTCTCTTTTCAATAGACACTATGGAAGAGGGCCCTCAAATGATCAATATTAATGAGGGCATGTTGTGAAAATGTAGTCGGTACCGCATAGGAGCATTAGCACTGAACGTGAGGATTTAACATTATATGTCATGTCCATTCATTGAGTGGAATTTGAAAACAAAAACACATGCATACCAAGAAAATAACATATACATATGCATTCAGCAGAATACGAGGAGAAGTGGTGTCTAATTTTTCCGCGTCATAGGATGATGGAATATGCATGCTAACACCTAGAGTTTGGGTGATTATAGATTGGTGGAGAGGGTTGAATCCTCTATGCCACACCACCGCTAGGCGAACCATTTTTTTTTAAATCACATTTTCCGAATAGTGCTAGTGATGCAGCTTCATCCTACGCTCTAACGCTTCCTTTTGACCGATAACCAGCATGAGTATGATGGGTAGGGAGGGACTTGAGAGATTCAACCCCATTGATCGATGCGCCACTACCATAATGAAAACAAACATTGTTGCACCTGGTAAAATACCCAAGTCTGTTCGAGATGCATTGAAGACTATGTGAGGGTTGGGGGTAGTCACTCATCCACGAAGCTAAGTAAGGTATGCGCAGGAAGGGCTGTCATGGAAGAATTGTCTTTTGTGCCAAAAACTTGGTTGGAAGGTTAAAATTTCTGTCAACACTCTCACACCAAGCTCCCTCGGTCGATCGATGGCATCTCAAATAGGCCCAACGGTGGTGTTTTGGTAAAAAGGATCGCACCCAAAAAAGAGATAAATGTCTAAGCTTACCATGGTTCAGCAAGGGTCGCTAGAGGGCATTATGCGATCAAGTCACATAGTCACAGTTTTGTAGTAGCAGTGGCGAGTGCGACCTGACCCCTAATGGGACCTTGCGACCTCATTTCAAGTCTCAAGCTTGAGGCACGAACAAAAGGTGTGACCCTTTGGGAGATGTGACTATGCGACTTCCATAGGTCATTATCCTTGCCCAAGTCACAAAGTGGCACTCCTCAAATGAAGGTAGAAAACGCTGAGTTGCAACCCTGCAACTGCCACAAGTCGAAATATTCACCAAGTCGCACCGTTTACCCCCGACATATATCTGAAAGCGTGACTGCCAGTATGGGCTCAAAATGTGGTTGGAAGGAGGCACGAATTGTGTGCTCGATCCCTAGCATTTTTGTTTAATAAGTATCACAACCAGATGCAATTTTTCATTCATGCCAAAACCGAGAAGGGTGGATAGTATGTCAAACCTAAGGCCTGTGTCATACAGTAAAGACCTATTCCAAATAGGTCTTATCCTTACCCTTATCTCAATGAAAACATTAGGAAAATGTGGAGGAATACCATTGGCATAGATTTTAATGGTTGCTTATGTGGAAAAATTAAGGAAAATTTTGCCCCAGTTAAATACTCCAGTTCCAACAGAATGTGCATCAACTATGCATATGTGTGGAACCCTTAGATTTTACTAGTGATGTGAAAGTTTCAGATAAGGACATCTATCATAAAGGACTAGGCTGAAGTTGGGTATTGCGACCTCGCTAATCGACAACATTTTCTTGGAACAATTAACTAACCAAATCAAGATTACGGTTGAAGAGGGAGGAAAGGAAATAGAGATTTTCCCTCATCCTGGTGGTTTCCTCGGCTTGTTAAGCATGACCTATGAGATCCTCTGCATCTTTCTTGGAGGGTCATACAAACAGTTTCAATTCCTGACGAGTGGTGGAAAAATAATAACTTCTCACAAGACATACCAACCCTACAAAGACCACATACAAAAGGATAGGGTTCCCTACGGAGGTTGTGCAACTAGGGTTTTGGACCAATAAGAAATATGGGTCAATAATAGTAGGCCAAAGCTTTGGGCCAACCTTCAAGGTAGATGGCTATGATAATGGGAATACCTAGGCTGAAAGAAAGGAATTGCTATTGATGTTTTTGACAGGGTCAACTGTGAACATGTTAGATCCTAGGAAAACTCTATGGAGTCCACGTTGTGTCATAGAAAAAGACTATGCAGGGATCCAAATTTATTATTTGTTAAATCACTCTTTCAGTTAATTAATTTTTTTTTTCACCATTAATTTTTATTATAAAGACATGTGACCCATCTTATTTGTTTGCAGAAAGAAGTCATTGACTTCATGGAGAAAGCTAGGGTCTCCTCTGGAAAGCAATATGGTCCCTCACAAAACTCCAATAACCTTGGAACAAGATCAAAAGGCACATCACTGAAATATGGATGACTGCGAATGGAGCATAATTCCAGGAGGATAGGCTAGTTGCAATACTTAGCAACCACATCATTGAAACATACAGGAAATCAACGCCCGAGGGTTTCAAGAACCTTTGACAACACCTCTTCTCTATTCTAATGTAAATATTTCTACCCATAATATATAAGTTGTTAATTTTCACAGCAGAAGCTAGGGTTTTATCCGGCGAGCAAGGTGGATCCTTACAAAACTCGAAGAACCTCACTATAAGCTCGAAGGCACATCTATCACCCATTCAATCACACAAGAATAATGTGCAGGAAAATACATCATGTGTTTCAAGGTCTGAGCTCTCCAAAAGAGAAGTGTAAAAGTAAAATCCCTCGGTCATGACCTCCTCAGGTCATAAGTTGAAAATAGCCTCAAGTCACAGATGACCTCGAGTCATAGGCCTCCCTAGGTTGTAGGTCACAAGTGGCCCTAATCACAAGCCATCCCAACATTCGGGGAGATCAAGTGTCAAGGGCAACTCAAGAGACACTTCGGCCTATATGTACGACTTCGATAAATCAGTAAAGGAATTTTAGCGCTTGAGTTGAAGCTAGGATGATAGAGCGAATTTGTGCTTGAGAGCTAAAGGGACTCAACTATTGGTATCTAGTAGAGGGAGTTGTAGTGAGGCTAGAATTTTTGGTATCATGCATTGAGATGAATAGCCCATGTTCCACTATTGGGTTATTTGTTATGATGAATTATGAATTATGGATAAAACACATTCCCTAAATGTGGTGCTATGCATTTAGAACAACAGATCAAAGACTTTGCAGACACTTTTCCTAAGAGTAAATAGACACAAAAAGATGGAGAAACTTACTTGGGGTCCAAGCGCTTCCTATTCTCCTTCTATTGCTCTTGTTGTAGCTTCCAATCCAAATTTAATCACTAGACTAGTTCCTGCAAGTATGAACACTAAACAATAAAGAGATTGCAATATACAAATGGCTATTTATCTTAATCAATTAAATCAATGAAACATGAAACATATACATCAGCTAAGAATCCATGATATGAAATATAGAAACATATACAAATACATATGTGGGAAAATGAGCAGCAATCTTTATTAATGGATAGAAGGGGGAGGTTAAAAACCATAATTGATTTGATGTCACCAACTCTAGCATCATCCCAGCCTCATCAAAATGAACATCTCTGCAGCAGCATATCACTCAAATTAAATATTCAATTAAGAATTCAACAACATTTCTTTACCAAATTTCTTCCTTTTCAAGCACTAGGATATGTGCTCAATTTATAGAACAACTGAAGGTAGTTTCTCAATCAATGAATTTCTAATAATGGGCAAGACATGTTCCCAAGCTCAGGGGTGTTATATGGACACATGGATTCAAAGTTTGACACATATGGACTCTTCTAGAAGGCACTGGCCATGTGGAGATTCTGAAACAATGAGAATTCCAAATTGACCAACACACTCTTGAATGTCAGGAAGTGATTTGCAGAGCACCCTTGAATGGAGGTAATTGCATATGAAAAATAGTTATTCCCTTGAGAGGCTGCATTGGTGAGCTCATAGGTGATATAACATGTACTTCAAATCTTGGAAACCCTGCAATGGAAGTCATGGATGTTTTTTTCTTGTTCTTTGTCTCAAGGCATGTAGCAACTGAAATGATAGGGGACGATAGACCCTACTTCATTGGTTCTAGGGATGATTTCTAGTTTAGCCAGGTCATTGGGAATGGTTCCCAAGTCAACCTATAACAATTGCCCCTAAAGAATGAAGTCAGAATAATAATAAAAATATTTTTTGAATGAGATTCTTTACACTTTGATGGGCTAGAACTGAAGCGGAGTGCATGGAGCCAACAATCTTCAACTGGTCTGAAGTTTTACTTTCTCAAATAAAAGAAAAAATGAACAAGGAAAAGGGAGAAAGGAAGAAAAAATTTAGTTATGGTTCGATCCTCATTTCATTCGCCTTAGAGTAGATTCCATTGATGCAACCTCAGCGTGTGACACTGGGTGTGTCTAACCCTAGAGATCTGAGGATGCAGAGATGGGTATAACTAATAGCTATGAATGCAGGCCAATTGTCCATTATGTTCACGACTGCATTCTTCGCTTGGTTCATGTGACTGGTTATCACCATTGTTGAGTATGCATATGTAGGCGTCGATTTCTGAGGAGATCCAAAGTTAGCTTTACCAAAAGGCGCTCAGTGGGGTGCAATAGGTAAGAATGTTTTGAGCGTGTTTTTTTATTTTTCTAAGGTTTATACAATGTTTTTGTATTTTTATGTTTTCCCAAGACTAAATTTTTAATGTAATGCAGATGTTGGTCTAGTGCAACCGGTGGAGGAACCAGAGCATGGAGCAGATGAGCCATTAGAGAGGGTTGCTGAGAGAGCAGTCCTTCAAGATTTAGACATGGCTGAGACTTTGTATGAGCTTCAGAATCACATAGAGGGGTTGAAATTTGGGATTCCATATTTCCATATCGAAGATTTACCCATGCGACTGCAACGCCACACTATAGGATTTCCTAACCACTAGATGTGGTTATTGCATAGGATAGATCAATCTATAGCATGTTACCATGAGCATCACTAGTTTAATTTTGACATGTTGCATACATTTTGAGGTTAGATGATCAATGTGCCTTGGGCACAAACTTTTGTAAAAACCTGTAACTATCTATCTATTTAATTTCAGTGTTTTCCTATGTTTATTGCAATCCTATTTAATTATGTGAATGTATCTTTACATGTGTTGAAAATGTCTGTCTATAAGATGATTAGCTAAAGAATCAGTCAATGTGTTCAACTTTATGGAAATGTGTTGATATTAAATAAAATCAAATGTCTTTCCAAAAGTCGAACTCTTAGGAACAAATGATGCAGTGTTGGATTTATAACAGTATAAACACTAGTAAGTTGTAATACCACAAGTTATGAGTCTAACCTTGTGATGATGTGGTTAATACCAAATGAAATGGCATCAAAGATAAGTTCGATCAATGAGCTATACTCAGCGATATTGTTTGTCAATCGACCGATACAAATCCCTTGAAAACTCACTAACTCGCCTTTTAGAGTGAAAATGGCCCACGTTGCAAAGGATAGATTATGCGTACTATGACTAGCACCATTAGCATATCTAACAAATGGTTCCAAAGATTCAGACGTCTACGATTAAATGTAAAGCGGATTACTAAAATCAAGAAAACTCTAAAAAACAAACTAAGACAATGAATGCAAATCAATAACATATATATATATATATATATATATATATATACAATATAATACAAAAAATTACTATGCTCATGATTAAGCATAGTAACATTTCAGATACAACCCATTTTGGGGCTGAGCCAACGGAATTCCATCTTAATATACTAACTCGTAGGCACCCTTAGAAAGAACTCTTTTAACAATATAGGGGCCATGCCATAATGGCTCAAATTTCCCTGTACCTATTACATCGGCTTCTTGATCATAAATAAGGACCAAGTCGCCCTATGAGAAAATGCGAGGCTAGACATTTTTGTCATATTTCACCTTTAGACGTATCTTATGCACTTCATTTGCCAATTAGGCTTCACAATGCATTTCATCAAGATGGATGAGGTTAAAAAGACATTCTTCTTCATTTGAGGTGTCAGGTAACAAGTCAATTGCAAGTTTTAACGATGGTATTTCAAATTGGATTGGCAAGATAGCTTCCAGACCATATACCAATTGAAAGGGAGTAAATATGGTTGTGTTTCTCACGGAGGTTCGGTGCACCCACAAGTCCAAGTATAGGATCAAACTCCTGTTTCTTTTATGAACTCCTATCATTCATTGAAGCATACGTTTAAGAATCTTGTTTATAACCTTAAGTTGTCCATTTTATTGTGGATAATAAGGAGTAGAATTATCATGTGACAATCCTAACCTGGCAGTTAATTCAGTCATCATGTGCTTGTGAAAATGCTTCCCATGATCTGTGACTATAGCCTGTGGGACCCCAAACCGTGCAATGACATGATTAAAGAAAAAAAATGCAGTTTTCTGTCCCGTGTTGTTGAATGTAGGCATCACTTCGAACCACTTGTTAAAGTATTATACTACGATAATAATATAACCATGCCCCCCAGACGAACGAGGGTTACAGGTCATGAAGTCAATGACCCATTTCAAAAATGGTCCCACAGAGACAACAATATGCATTGGTGCTGGAGGTTTTCAGATTTTACGATCAAATATCTGGCATGTATGACAACTTCTGAGTGCGAGGATGCAATCACGAAATATGGTAGGCATAAAGTAACCGACCCAGAGTATCTTCTGCACAGTAGTGTTTCCAGACAAGTTTCCACCTCAAGCCCTAGCATGAAAATCATTTAAAACCTTTTCAACCTCCTCATGAGTGAGGCACCTTCTTAAGATGGTATCAAAACCACGAAGATAAAGTGTATCGCTGACGATCAAATAATATTCTGCTTTGTATCAAATATGTCATTGGTCAGAGCAAGAGGTATCAGGCCAAAAGTCTGGGTCTGGAGATAAATGATAAAATCCCTATACCAAGGATTAGATGATCAGATCAGAAATAGAGACTCATCGGGAATGGATGGTTCCGATGTAGTATTAGTACTATGAGAGGGAAGGTCACAAAGAATTTCAGCCAAAACTAAATAATTCTTTGACTTGGATTTGATGAATTCCAAATCAAATTCCTGCAAAATGAAAACCCATTTTGATAATTTCCCCCTAGAAATTAACATGATAAGATATAAGTCATGGGGTTGCAATCCGAAATGACAATGGTCTTCCGAAAGAGGATATAGTGATGAAATCTTTGGATAGCTTGAACAACCGCCAAGGCAAGATTTTCTACGTACGAATACTTCACTTCCATATCATTGAGATTACGACTCAAGTAATAGATTGGATGTTCTATCCCATTTTCTACTTGGACCAATACCATAGAATGGTCATATCAGCTGCGATGATATATAAGAAATAATCACTTTGATAATTGGGCGGATACATTAATGAAACCCGGGCAAGAGTATCCTTGACAACATCAAAATAAGCTTGCACAACTTGATTCCAATGGAAGGGAATCCCCTTTTTTAAGATTTGAGTAAATCCTTTAGCCATTTTGGTGTAGTTGGGTATGAACCTCCTTAGGAAGTTAGCCTTTCCTTGAATTTTCTATATCTGAAGTAAATTTGATGGCGTGGGAAAATCAAGGATGGCTTGAACCTTCAATGGGTTGATTCGAATTCCTTCTTTTGAGATGACGAATCCAAGCAAACGACCAGAACCAACACAAAACAAAAATTTATGTGGATTGAGGTATATTTTTTGGTGTTGGAAGTGTAAAAAGATGGCTCTCAAATGCATTGGGTGATCAGTCTAATTTCGTGAATGCACAGGTAAATAATTTAGATAGGGTTGAACAATGTGCTTGATGCCATTGAAAGCATAATTCATTGCTCTCTGAAAAGTGGTCCCAACATTCTTTAAAACAAACGAAAGTTTATGATAAGAGAATGTGCCCAGGGATAGATGAATGTTGTCTTATATTGATCCTCTAGGCGGATATTAATTTGATTGCAGTCGGAAAATCCATCCATGAAAGAAAATATTTCACATCCAGCAAAATTGTTAATAATCTAGTTGATAAAGGGAGTAGGATAATTGTCTTTTGGACAAGCAAGATTGAAATCTTGATAATCAACGCACACTCTGATGGTTACTTCTTTTTTCATTATAGGAACGATGTTGGAAACCCACTTAGTTAGTAGAATAGGGTAAATGAAACCAGCATGAAAAATATTTTCAAATTCTGCTTTAACGGTGGCAACGACCTTCTTTGGATGAACATGACGAAGGCATTGACGTACTCGCTTGACATAAGGATAAATATTAATAGTGTGTTCAACGATGCTAGTATTTATGCCTAGAATTTCCTCCTAAGACCAAGAAAATACATCACGGAATTCATGAAAGAGAGAGCGATATATTTTGAGTTCTGATGGAGAACAAGATATGCTGACATGAATGTTTTATCCAACATCGGGTTTGGTCGAAATATCGATTGAAACGGTTTCTTCAACATTTGAAAAATATTGCTTGGAATTGATTGCATTAATAGGAAAATAATTCAATTTTTTTTTTTTTATCGATGGGTGATATAGTTCACTAAGATTATTTTCTTCATAATCAAGAATATGGGAATGATGATGATAATATTCCCATGCTTCTCCTTCCAAAATTATGGTTTCCAAAATATTCTCATCTGTCACGAAAGTTGAGGAAAAAGGATCAGATGGAGTACCAAAATCTAAGGAATGATCAACCCAAACAATCGGCAACGATGATTTCAGATTCGCCGCCCAAGCCAGATGGATTGATTGCTATTCCAGCTCAATAGGGCTGGGTAGAAGAAGCTCATCCAACGTAAAAACTTCAGAAGCACTCGTGTTCTTCCTTAAGCCAGATGGAGTGGAAGAGATCATGTAGCAAGTCTCTATACTTGCATTTTTTGCCGATGTCGCAGGTAGCAGTAATGCAAAGGTTCCCATGAGAGTGGAATCCTTTAAAAGTCCTACACCAATGTTCTGAAGTGCGATTTGGGGTGCATGAAAAAACGAAAAACTTCCAATTACCTGGGAACTGGATGCAAAGAAGGATAGTTGATTTATGACTGTGATAACACCTTTATATAGAAAGGCGATCATTCTAAAATATGTAGCAACAATTGTAGTCATAGCATATACACATGGCCTTCCAAGTAGAATATTGTAGTCAAGGAGTCTGTCAATGACCTCAACATCAACATTCACTATTCCCCCCCCTATTTCTACATGCAGGTTATTGATAATACCACAAGGCTTATATGTACATCCGTCGAAAGCCTTCAACGTCATTGATGATTGAGATAAGCACGACGAGCCAAGTGAATTCCAACAGTTTAGAGACATAATGCATGTAGATTCTCCATCATCAATAATAGTATGATGAACAAGGTGATTGATAACATTTATTTGGATGGAGAATTCCAATTCTGCTATTAATTGCGGCACATAGCCCGTATGATTAAAGACTACGAGATTAGAATCAGTCAGGTCAATTCTACCAATTTCCGACAACAAAGCCTATTTCTAGGAGGGAAAATTTTGTAATACCTCAAGAGATGACATAATTGAAAGGGATTGAGACAAATCTTCAATTATATTAAAATTTTGAGCTACTCTTTCTCAAGGATTATATGTCAATTTATGAACGACTCCCTTCGGTGGCTTGATTGTCAATTCAGGAATAGCAGGTGGTGGTACCGATTCTGTAGACGAATTTGTGGTTGAGGCAGTAGGTTGATCAGTGGCCTGACTACCATGATATTTATTATGCATTGACACCAAAATATCTTTCAATGGCTTTGTGACAGATATCATAATCACTTAGGAACTAGAAGTTGGATCCGAAGCAACAAATTTTTTTTCCGTATTCAGAAACAGATCTGTCAACACAGCTGATGCATGTGAAGTTTTAACCATTTTTGAGACTTCAGCACAGTGGGGACAGTCTTGAAAAAAGTGTTCCTCATTATAGATTATTCATGGATACAAGTTTTCCAATTTCCAGAAGATTTATTAGATGATCTTTCGTGTGGGTTAGAAGTTTGCTTTTTCTTTGATTTCCCTTTTTCCTTACTTCTAGGTTGCTTGTCACTTTTGCCTTTGTCAAATGACACAAAATTAATTTTGGAAGAAAGCACAGGATCAGATTTAGTAGTATGATGTGTTCCTATAGTACCAATCATACCGTCTCCGGCATGAGAGTCCTTTGATGGAGGAGGAACAATTAAATTAGATCGCGGTGCGTTAGGAATTTTCTCGTAGAGAGTGCCAAACTGAGTATAAATCAAGTCTAAATATTGGGCACAAGAAATGACCTACTCTTCAGTGACAATGCCACCCTTAGACACATCCTCAGTTATAGATGGTAGCAGGGACTTAATGAACCACACAGCAAGGAGCCGATTAGGAACAAATGTCTTAACCATTCTACGAGAATGACGCCACTCATGAATATGATCAGAAATGTGAGTAGCATTAGTCTGCTTAAAATTAGTCAAGAGTTCTGTTCCAGTTTCATATTGTATGGGTAATTGGAAGTGAGTCAAAAATATAGTAGCTAGGGCAGTGAAATTATCAAAAGAAGCTCTAGGTAATTCAATGTACCATTTTGCAGCCAAACCAATGAATGTACACTGGAAAAGACATAGTCGAACAGAGTCATCATTTAGGGAGTATGATGAACACCAAAAATGATAAGTCATAACATGAGTCGATGAGTCTTCTCCATGGTTTCCATTGAACTTAGGAATATCTGAGGGTAATTTATGAGGTATCACTGGCCACCAAGGAGCATAGTTGATTGGATAATTGGTGAGCCGATTTAAATCTGGTAACTCTAAAGTTGCAACAAAGGGAAATTGTCGATTGAGGTCGGGTTGAGAATAGCCAGGGTATGATGGAATTGCTTGGGAAATAGGCCTTTGAGCACCAGCATAAGGAATTTGTTGGTGGTAACCCAGATATGGGTTGTTTTGATAGGAAAACACTTGAGGATTCTGTTGACCAGAACCAGGGTATGATACTTATTGAAATTAAGGTTGAGGCATTTTTGCCTATGGCTACCAAGGGGTCTGTCCAGTAATGTTATAACCCAAATTAGAATAACGTGGATTCGGTTGAGAATAGGTATAACCTAGTTGTGGTTGTGGCATCCCATAATATGGTAGTCTAACTTGTGAATAAATGATTTCAGGTACAGGTTGTTGTAAATTAGCCGAAGGAGTTGGAGTTTGAGGGCCTAATACTTGAGGGTATTAAGTAGAAATACTCGCCTGAAATGGTTGTTGTAAAACAATTTGAGTTTGTAACATGGGTAAAGATTTATTCACAAGTGGAAATTATGTGGGCGCAACAGATTGAACCGGTTGATACGAGTGTACAAACATTTGTGGTTGGATAGGCAGAGTGGGTTGTCATTGAAAAACATTCATTTCAACATTAGGTTGACCAAAAAATGATGGAGTACTGTCAAAGTGGGTGACCATAGGTTGCCCCCCAACATGAGGAGCATAATAAGGCATAAAATATTATTCTCCAAATGCAGCGAGTCCAGTTGAGATGGTACTGGATGGAATAGACCCAGATGGACCAACTTTATATTTCCCTGATGATGGATATAAGGATCAAGTCGTTCGATACCCATTATAGGCTTACCAGTTAGAATACTAGAAGATGAAATTGGTGAAGTCCATGGGTTTGAAGATGCACTAGAGAAAATTCCAGATAACGATTTATAACTTGATGGGACCATAGGGCCACCATGTAAATATGACTTTGGTGAAGTTGCAAACATCGACGGGGTAGTGAGAGTAGGTGTTGACACAATCAAAATAGATGGTCCAACCAAAGATGTTTGTTCAGGCATCGTTACTTGACCAAACGTATACCCTTTTGAATCGACAGGAACTTGAATAGGTACAAGATCAACAAAAGAAGAGGATGGTGATTGAGGAAAAGACTCATACAGGTAAAGATCCTCCCCAAAATGGGTTGGAGTTAAAGGTGTTTCATCTTGTGGGATTTCTTCAATCGAAATTGAACTAGGTGGAAGGATTTCACAGTCAGGCCCAAAGTATATTTTAGGAGATTGAATGCATGATATGGGAGACTCAATGGCTACAATAGATTGCGGGGTGACCAATACAGGAACAACTTCTGGTCGTTTGATTTTAGGATGTAGATTTTTTGGAAAAAAAGAGATAGGATCTGGATCAACTTCAGGTTGAACAACGTCGGGTTCGGGAGGTATGGTCTCACTGATTGGATGGATCGTGACCACCGGTAGCTGTGAGGACTCCATCTCAACAACAGTAGACAAAACAAGATTTGTAGAAACAACTTGTGCCAACTCTGGTATATGGGAAGATGATGCTTCACCAGGAGGTATTGATGGTATTGGTTTCGGTAGCGCGATGTCGCCTTTGCCGACCATAAGTGACTTCCGGTGGTAAAGGTGGTTTCAATGAAAGTCTACGCGAATGACGGGGAAAGGGATTTTATTTTTCCATGATGAATTATTTATTTTATGACCAAAAAAAAATAAACAAAATAAAAGGGTAATGCTAGGAAAAAGGTTTACCAAGAAACTATGAACTACAAAATACCTCCTGGAAAACCAAGAATTACAACTAGGAAATCTCCCCGAATGTTGTGTTCAGTGTATCACAATTTAAAAGGCGGATGACTCAGTTCACTCTGGATGGATAGCAACCTAAAGTTGTCCTCCCAAATATACCCTAAGGTACATGGAGGCCCAAGTCCGTATTAGCACTGTTTAATGCGAAACCACACAGTGAGAGCACCCCCTTTATACTTTTCGTACTATAACACTGCCCGATATACCCGAAGGTACATGGACGAGATACAATATACTTACATACATGGAGTGAGGTATCACACTCAGAATTTATCGTAGAAATTTAACGACAACTGCTATGTTTTACGATGCTAGAACATGTCTCTAGCCTATACCTTCTAAATGTTATCGTTATGGTTCCAATGCTTTTTTAAGTAAATTGATGTAAATTTTAAGTTGATCTTGTATATCAATTTTCATTTCAAGGTTCACTGCAATGATGTGATGGGAATTCCTAAAATGCAAACTAAAATGATAAGAAAAATTTTCAATTTTAGCTTTTTCAATGAAAATCTTAGCTACTAAAGGGAAAGAGAAATCAGTTTTGAGAGCAAAAAACAAATAACACAAACTAATATGCAGCTTTCCTAAGTTGTTCCTATGCAAAACACATAACACACTATATGCAAATGCAGGTTTTTCTTTTCAGTCCCCTTAATGTGAATGCAAAAAGGAAACTATATGCATCAAATCAACAAAACCAAATGCTTTCTTCTTTGAGAAACGATGAAGTTAACAACAATTTCTCTTTTACGAAAAATGAAGAATGGAACTACAATTTTTCCTACGGGAAACGAGGAATTTAACGACAATTTCCTTTACGAAAAAAAATGGATCTAATGCAGAAATTAAAATACTTTGAATTTAATTTTTCAATGATAAAGAAAAACACTTAAAGAGACATTGAACAAACTTACTTTTCAAAGGAGGGAGATTTAGGAAAATTCATTGGTCTCTATGAGGTATTAGACAATTTAAAACACAACAAAAAAAAGGCTGAATGTGCTGGAAATGAAAAATTCAAAGGGAATTTGATTGGCTTAGGGGGTGACACAGTCTCTAAAGGGAGACAGTGCACTGCAAAGCACCCCTTTGTGGGAGACAGTGCTATGCAAAACATTGTGTCTTGACCAATAATGCATTGGGCGTAGCAGAGAACAAAATTCAAGCTACTTAAACACACTTATAATGCAATTCTTTGTTTCAAAAGCCTAAAAATCAAGAGTATATGCTATTGGGTGGATAAGCATAGGTAAACACACCAAGGATGAAGGTAAATTCCCCAACGCAGTCACCAATTTGTTATGTGAAATTATGAATTACGGATAAAGCACATTCCCTAAATGTGGTTCTATGAATTTAGAACAATAGATCAAAGACTTTACAGACACTTTTCCTAAGAGTAAATAGACACACAAAAAGATGGAAAAACTTACTTGGGGTCCAAGCGCTTCCTATTCTCCTTTTGTCGCTCTTGTTGTAGCTTCCAATCCAACTTTGATTGCTATACTAGTTCCTGCAAGTATGAACACTAAACAACAAAGAGATTGCAATATATAGATGGCTATTTACCTTAATCAGTTAAATCAGTGAAACATGAAACAAATACATCGGCTAAGAATCCAGTATATGAAGCATAGAAACATATACAGATACATATGTGGGAAAATTCGTAGCAATATTTATTAATGGATGGAAGGGGGAGGTTACAACCAGTGATTAATTTGATGTCACCAACTCCAGCATCATCTAAGCCTCATCAAAATGAACATCTCTCTAGCAACATATCACTCAAATCAAATAATCAATGGAGAATTCAACAAAATTTCTTCACTAAATGTTTTCCTTCTCAAGCACTAGGATCTTTGCTCAATTTATAGAACAACTGAAGGTATTTTCTCAATCAATGAATTTCTAATAATACGAAAGACATGTTCCCAAGCTCAGAGGTGTTATATGGACACATGGATTCAAATTTCAACACATATGGACTCTTCTAGAAGGCACTAGCCATGTGAAGATTCTAGAACAATTAGAATTTCACTCCTAATCGACTAACACAATCTTGAATGTCGGGAAGTGTTTTGTAGAGCACCCTTGAATGGAGGTAACTCCATATGCAAAGCAGTTAGTCCCTTGAGAGGCTGCATTGGTGAGCTAGTAGGTGATATAGCATGTACTTAAAATCTTGGAAACCTTGAAATGGAAGTCATGGATGATTTTTTCTTGTTCTTTGTCTTAGGGCATCTAGAAACTGAAATGATAGGGGATGATAGACCCTAATTCATTGGTTCTGGGGATGATTTCCAGTTTAACCAGGTCATTGGGAATGGTGCCCAAATTGACCTATAGCAGATGAGTTGCAAAATATGTATTTGAAGTTGCAACATAATTAATAATATATTCTCTTTTTTTGGCACCGATTCACATGCTTGCTCATGGTGTTAGTACTAGATGTCTAATATTTCACTATATTTGTATGCATGATTTCATACACGCAATTTGTTATGGAATGATTCATAGTGGTTTCATGTACTTTTTGCTTTTGAATTGGTGTTTACTTGTTTCTTGAAATGTCAGTGATATATTGTGAACTACTTTGCAGTTAACTTCTGGCATGTTCTCTTTCATGTACATCTGACTGGGTCTTCGCTCACTGATCCCTCTCATGGTATGCCCCCTTTTATTGCTGCTTAGACTTTCTTATATATTTTTTCGTGGTTTTTCAATCTTGGGTTGATTTTGCTTCACTGATTGGTCATTTCACCCTTATCTCCACTTCGTCACCTTCTCATCTAACAGCCAAGAGAGAAAAAACTTATGATGCCAGCCGGGCCCACATACCGGATGGGGCTCCTATCCCAAATGGTGTGAGGTCTAATTGGGACCTCTCACCTAGGAGACCCCCATGTTGTTGTTGGTACAATTTTTCCTGTCAACAGAATTAGTGCTAGAAGGAGGGCCAGATGACAAGATGAGCCCTTGGAGCCTGCATTTAGTCTCATTTCTATAAATGGATCATCCCCAAATCATTCTTTCGAGATTTTTATCATACATATCTGTTTCTCGATGCTCAATCCTTGATTCACCTCTATATCACTTGTCTCTGTTAAAGTTCGATGGCGAGAATGGAATTTACAGAACCGAGCACCTTTCTGTTTTTCTTGAGTTTTCTAGATATCATAAAGTTGATGATGAGGAAATTTCTTGTGTTTTCTTCTCCCTCACTCTTGAAGGTGGCGTTAAGAAATGGTGCTGCACGTTGCCAGCAGCTTCCATCCATTCGTTCGAGAAACTCATCGACGAATTTCAACAAGATTTTCACATGTACAATTTTCAAAATTTATTAATAAGGATAAATGAGACTAGGATGAAACCTCAAGAATCTCTAGAGTATTTTTCTATTATATTTTTCCATCCTTTTTTTGAGTTCCCTGAAAGAGAGGTCGATTGGGAATATTTTATTGAATAGTTTCAACAAGTGGTTTTCATTTCTCTAGACCACCTTCAATCTGTAACAAATCCTAATTCTTATGTCTGTCATGATAATATTCAAGCTACTAATTATCCAGATTCTATTCCTAATATTGTCTTTCCCATATATACATGCCTGGAAGAAATTCAAGCGTCCAAGGAGGTAAGTAATATTTGCGACATTTCTCATCCTCCTTCTGATTTACTACCTAATGGAGTTTTGTTTGCAAATAGTATAAGTGATGAAATATGCTTACAGGGAAATGAAACATGTTGTATCTCCTATGAATATTTTACACACCCTGACAAATCAGTATTCAAAAACCAAGTTGATTAAACAACTCTCCTTGTTAATGAAACCAATCTCGAGTCTGTTAAACATATGCCTAGGTCGAGTCCTGAATCTCATGCACTTGTTAACAATAATTTTTTTCACTGGAGGGAGGAAACCAAACATTTTCTAATATATTTTTGATTTTTTCCCAGCTGGTATAGATTGTAGTTAGGTACAAACAAATTATGTGTTACAGTCCAATCACTCCACCTCTTGGTTGCCTGAGAATCTTATGGTCAATTCGTGTCATCCTTGGGAATTTAAAGAATCTGATATGTTCAATTGTCAATCTATCAGTTTGTGAACATATGACCAAGTTAGTAATACGCTCGCTAACGGTTGTCCAATCCCCACAAATAATGACTAAATTCATTTGCCAGTCGATCTCACGAAACCACCGAAGTTTGATAGATCGTCGTTTGAAGGTTCAAAGTTTTTCCAAGATCATGAGGCTCTTTAGCTCCCGCTGATGGTTACATTAGGTCCTCATGTCCCAAAAAAAACCCATGGAAAACTTCAAACCAAAGTTTCCAAAATTAGGGTTTCTACACTTGAATTTTCAAGCATCTCAACTTCACCTGGCAGACGAGTATTTTCTCAATGCCATCAAATTGATCGCCCTCAACATCATGATGATATTGCTGGTCGGCTTGATGAATCCTATCCGACAAGCATATCTGTAAGTAGGCAGTGTCCTACCTCACTTTCATTGAATCTAGGCTTGTCCATGAATGGATATGTGTCATGGCTAGATGATTATAGGTTGTAAGTACATATTCCTATTTATGTAATATTCTTAATTAGCTTTGAGCTAGTAGGAATATTAAAATTTTCTTTTGTCATTTAGATAGATGAATAAGAGGGTAGGGAGATCCATAAATCTCCTTATTAGGAATAAAACCACTTCTAATGTGAATGTGGATCATCTTATCAGTTGGATAAAGCACTCTTAGGTGTGAATAGATTTTGAAGCATGTGGATGGGGTCAAGTTTGACCAAATAAACAATGCTGGTATGGAGGTAGTGGAGAGTTATTGAGGGACAATGAAATGTTAGTGGGAGGGAGTCTCCATGAGAGTAGCATATTTAATGTGTGGGATCCAGGGTGAGGAGGCTCACAAATCATATAAGGAAGGAGATGGCAACCATAGAAGTTATTTTGAATATTTTTTATATCTTGGTATTGTACGACTTTCTGCATGCTTCAGCTATTTAGCAAAGTCTATTGTGTTGTTTAGCACAAGGGTGTTTCCGAGCGGAAATCCTAGCCTCATCCTCGAGGGACTTCGAGTGCCCACCTAGGAGAGCTTCATTGAGCTTCATTTCCACCATCCAAAATTAGGCCAAGATTTACCCATTATCCACAACGTAGCCTCCTTCAATATTGTGTGGTTTTGCAGGGTAGTAGTAGTGGAGGGTTGATAGACCCAAATTCTAAGCTTGTTTTTCAGTGAGGGGAGAAAACCTTCACCTGGAAGGCTAGAAAGGATGTTCCTTGAGAATTATTTCACCATTCAAAATCAGGCCAAGTTTCTTCCATCATCTACAGTGTAGTCTCCTTCAAAAACTGCATTATTTTGCAGCGCAGTTGTAGTGGAGGGTTTAGTGCCCATATTTGTGAGTTAGATTTCTAGTGAGGGGAGCAACCCTTCATACAGAAGATATATTGGAGGATTATAAAAAATTTCTATATCATATCAGTCACCTCCTACCAATTACACAGTTTCAGTGTGTTATTCGGCCCTAGGGCTGCAACTTTCATTTTTTGTATTTTTGGAAACCCCATCTGGGTTGTCTTGGAAAAGTGTTAGAAAGCCTAGATATTTGATCCCGAAATTTTCTAAGCATTATATCAGATGATACTTGTGTTTTCACTTTGGCCCTGAAGTTATTCTTCATAGGATTTTACAGGCATATGTCCTCCAACATTTTATGTAGCAGCAAAATTTCATGTTTTATGTACTGGGTCATTTGAGGCTTGTTTTCTCTAGCTTGAGTGTCTTTTTCCTCAAAATATTGTACTCATTTCTATGCTATAATATGAAAAAATATGGCTCTATGATCTAAGCCTATTGATGTGTTGATATTTTTACTTCTTTTTCCAATTTATGTGTTATATTCCTGTTTTTCCTAATTTGGAATATTACAGTGGAATCAAATCATAATCTTGGATCGGCCTGTGTAGTACAACAGTTATGCCATCAGAAGAAGGAGAGCCTCTCACAGAAAGGGAGAAGCGGTATCTTAATAGAAACTGAGGATATGATTACACGAAAAATAAAGGAGACAAAGGAAAAACTCCAATATCAGGAGAGATGGATGAAAAGGAGTTTCCCAATATTCTTCTACAAACCATGCAGGATATTGCTCAAGAAATCAAGGAGATGAGGATGGAGAAACATAAAGAATCCCCTAGAGGGGTTCTACATGGAGAAATCTCCAACATTTCACATCACTGGTATGAACAACGAGTAAGCCAGAAATTTCCCAACACTCCACTATGCCTACATTCGTAGCAGTGGGAAATGGAGGTGGAGGACCCCAAGAACAAGAGACTCTTAAAGACTATTTTCTAGAGTATGAGTCTGAATCTCAGAGATTCAAAGATAATCTGAAATTTCAAGAGTTTTGTAAGATCAAGGACAATAGGAGACCCTGAAACAACAATAGAAGTGGAGGGTATAGACAGAATAATGATCTGCAACATACTATGGGTAGTTTTTTTCTGCCTGCTTTTTACGAGTCATCCAAGTGCACAACCAAGTCTTGGGTAGAGAAACTAGACATACATTTTCAATTGGACCAAGTACGGAAGATTGAAGACATTAAGATAGCACTGCTGGACTTTGAAGGTGAGGCACATGATTGGTGGTTTCATGGTATTTCTACATTGGGGCATGCTAATGTGATTGCATATTCAGAGTTCACCTAGAGGTTAGTAGAGAGGTTTGATTGAAGATATCCAGAGGCACCTTTTATTGAGCTAGCCAAGCTCAAGTAGTCAGGTAATCCAGAGACCTATATCAATGAATTTATAAAACTTTCTATCATGGTTCTAGATTTATCTACAGCTAGGAGGATTTATATGTTCATATATGGGCTACCAAAGCCCCTACATAGGTTGGTAAAATATACTAAACCAACTACACTCCAAGATGCTATTGAGAGGGCTAGGGATTTACTGGATGCTTTGCCAAGAGAAAGAGCTCCATTTTAGCAAAGGCCACCCTTTCAGTCAAAGGGGAAATATGTGAAGGTTCTTCCTCCAAAGGAGAACCAAAAAAAAGGGCCTCTTAGTGATGATGTTCAAAAAGAGTTGAGGAGAAGGAATCTTTTCTTCACATGCCAAGAACCATGGGCACTGGGGCATCGGTGTGATACAAGGAAGGCACACTATATATAGGTATTCTCTTATAGTGAGGAGGATGAAGAAGAGGAGACAGAAGGAGATAACAACACTGTGATAGAAAGGGAGGATCTACTAGCACCAAGAGGTGGGAATGGGGAATTTTATCTAGTTTGAGGGGCCCTTGCATATTTGCGGGGAGTACCCAAGTATCTGACTTTGAGAGTCTGAGGTTGTAATGTTCCCACTTAGCCTTAGCTAAGAGGAACATTCAATTTTGTTTTTAATTTCTTCTTCATGAATAAATGAATAAAGGAGGACACGTAAAAATCCTAAAATTTTTGAATAAATCAACGACCATGTGAACAAAGATAAATCAGGGCTATGTAAATAATCACTTGTAGGTGTGAAAGAGGTTTGAGCTAAAGACTGGGTAAACCTTGACCAAATCAATAGCGCTGTCTAGGTTCATTGCATCTCCAAAAGGGACAGCGCAGTTCTAGAAGGGAGCCTCTAATTTGAAAAGGGCTAACTCATCAAGATGGTTTAGGGTTTGCAAGAGCTTTCTCATCTTATAAAAGGAAAAGGAGGGCGCAAGAGAAGGTTTTTGATAGATCATATTTCTGAGTATTTTTCTTCTTAGACAAATACCATTCTCTATTGTTGAGTGGAGGATTGTATCTGGAATTCCTATGTAGGAGTTTCACCTCTTCCTTTGATGATTCAAGGAGGAAATTTTTCTGAATTGAACCACTATCAGGCTTGAGGCCAAGCTCCTACTTACATTAGTAGTGCTGATCCATTGAGGGTTTTGCTGTCTCTACAAACTGCAACAAGTGGTGATCTAGATCTACAGAGATCTAGTGTATTTTGAGAGACTCTCTCCATGGAGTGGGTCCTTTGACCTCCTAGAAGAGTGTATCATTTATTGTACTTCAAATCTGTAATTATTCAGTAGTTTTCTGTGTCATTTGAGCTACAACGTTGTCCCACTGAGTAAACTGCATTATTTATGTATGAGGGTTTGCAAGGTGTCTTGCTCATAGTTTAGATCAAAGATCTCTTGTGCTGGGCTTTGCCTTCCACTTGGTGATCCATGGATTGGCTTGCTGATCTATGTTATGTTCAGATCTGATCCATTGTAATAAAATTTTATATTCAAAAATTTACTGCAGCAGTTTCCAGATCTGCAATTTGTTTCTTAGATCTACTCTTATTCATGCATGCTTTTGTCAAAATTCCAAGTGGATCTTGTAGAGAAAACTATAGAGTTTCCAGATCTGATATAGATCTGATATTTTGTCCATATATCTACTCTAGATATAAGTTTTAACTTCCAGCTGCTGAACCTCCTGAAAAATAACACTGTTGAAGCATTTCTGCAAATATACATGTGCTCCTACTCTCTTTTCTAAAGATTTATTGTTGTATTGGCTCATGATTTCTACTGTAAAATGAAAGGGCTTTATCTTAATGCTTATTTTCTGTTGTATTACTGAAATATCAATTTACTTGCTGATCTCTACTAAAAATTAGCTAAAACTACACAATTCCTGAAGCAATGCTTGCATTTGACTACAACCTTCCCCTTTGGGTGCTTTTTAGCTAGTCTACTTTTTGGGAGATCTGTTTAATGTGCTTAAACTGATTTTTTTCTGATGAAATTCCATATATAAGTCACATAAAGCATAAAAAAGAGGAACCAAGTTCTGATCTACATTATGTTTGCACAGTTTTACTTATACAACGTTTTCCTTGAGCACCTTGTTGAAATTCTTGAAAAAGGAATTATTCCAAGTTCTATAGATAGAGTCTACAGTTGGCTAGGTAGCCTCTGGGTCTCATCCTTTCTTTGAAAGGTGACATATCCAATAAATTACTCTGTATTCCATCTCTGAAATAGAATCTTGATATTCTTGAAAAAGGGATATTACAGTGGTATCAGAGCTCCACTCTTGGCACAGCCTGTGCTTACCATTGCAGCACCAGTCATGCTACATTCTAAAGATGAGGATCCTCCCACTGAGAAGGAGAGGAGGTATCAAAATATAATTCATATAAATTATGACTACACCATTGTTGATCTTGACAAGGGTCAAGACAAGGGGAAAGCCCCTGAATCTGTGAGTGATAAAGATAAGGAAGCTTAGGAGTTTGCGAAAACTCTCTTGGAGGCTATGAAAGATCTGTACAAGGAAGTAAAGGATATGAGGGTGGATAGAATGAGGGAATCCCTTGGGATATTCCATCAAGGAGAAAGTTCTGATATGTCTCATTTTGGAACTGGTCAACCTGTGAGCTTGCCACAAGCTCCACATGCCTCACAATGCTCTACAATGCCTACCTTCTTGGCTGTAGAGAATGAAGGATTGCAAGAGCCAACCTCCCAGGAAGTGTACTTTGTCGAATATGACTCACAAAGTCAAATGTTCAAGGATAAATTTAGCTTTCAAAACTTTTTCCATCTCAAGGACTGAAGGAGATCATGGCAGCAGTACAGAGATAGTGGTTTCTTCTAGGGGAGACACCATACTATGGGTAGGTTATTTTTGCCCAATTTCGATGGAACATACTCTTGTTCGGCCAAAGCATTGGTGGAAAAGTTGGACATCTATTTCCAGTTAAATAAAGTTCCTGAAGTAGAAGCCATCAAGATTACTGCACTACATTTTGAGGGAGAAGCTCACAACTGGTGGTTTCATGGACTATCTACATTGGGACATAGCAATGTGTCTACATATGTTGAGTTCACTAGGAGACTAGTGGAGAGATTTGATCGGAAAGACCTAGAGGCCCCTTTTATAAGCTTGGAAAAGCTGAAGTAGACAGGAGATGCAGAGGACTATATCTCTAAATTCTTGAGATTGTCAATAATGGTCCCTGATCTATCCGTAGCAATGAGATTCTACATGTTCATTGATGGCCTGGAGGAACCTTTGCATGGGTTGGTTAATTATACCAAGCCCATCACTTTGCATGATGCCATTGAGAGAGATAGAGATCTCCAAGATGCCTTGCCAAGGGCAAAGGAAACCTTCCAAAGAAAAGCCCCTCATTCCTCTAAGGGGAAGGAAGGGAAATCTGCTCCACCCAAGGAGATCTCACTAAATAAGCCTCTTGACCTTGATCTCTGGAGGGAGTTGAGGAAAAAGAGATTGTGTTTCACTTGTCACAAGCCATGGGTACCGGGACATAGATGTGCTGCTGGAAGAGCACACTATATTGATTTATTCTCAGATTTTGAGGAGGAAGATGGGAATGAAGGACCTAGGAGGGGTCATAGCACTGGTGATGATGAGGAGGAAGATCAATCACTATCCAGAGGTGAAGAAGGAGCCTTTGCTCCAACAAGTGGGACTCTTGCTTCTTTGAGAGGAGTGCCCAAATAATTGACCCTGAGAGTACAAGGTTCAGTCATGAACCATCTATTTTGATTGAAAGTGGGGCAAACCACAACTTTATTGATGCTCACTTTGTGCAGAGGAGAGGGATCCCCACTGATACTTTTTATGGGTTCTCTGTTTTGGTCCCAGGAGATAAAACTATGCAGTGCATGCGATATGTTCCATCACTTTCTGTCACTATGGGGTCCTACACCTTGGTGGATCACTTCTTTGTAGTTGACATACCAGACACCAAGATCATCTTGGGTGTCCAGTGGTTGATTACCTTGGGAAAATTCACCACTGATTGGAAGGCCTTGCAGATGGATTGGGTGGACTTGAAGAGTGGGAAACAAAAAATCATTCAAGGCCTGCACACCTATCCTACACCTGATGTTTCCACCTAAAAAATAGAGAGGACCTCATAGTTCCTTCTCTCATTTTTATGAGAATGTTGTGAGGAACATTCCTACCTCATGGCAAGCCACTTGGAATGCCATTGGGTTCTAATCATGTGGGGGAAGTCTTAAAAGGGGATGGAGCAATGGAAGAGAAAGCCACAACGCTGTGGGAGGAAGAAAAGGGGAGGATCAACCTTCCCACAAATAATTTTGGCATGTGTAATGTCAAAGAAACAATCAACAACAAGGCAAGAACCACCATAGATGCATCAACAACATTGTCCTTGTTGAGTTGTGTAGATCCATATTGGAGGTCTCAACTCCTTGTGGAGTACTCCAAAGATCTGCACACTGGGATGATATTAGCTGGCATGAAGCAAGGAGGAGGCTATTTGGTCCATGAAGGAGTCTTCTATCATCTTGGTAAAGTATTCTTGTCTCAAGCCTCCAAGCTTAAGCAAGAGATCATACAAAGAGCACACAAAGAGTTCCTTTCTAGCTATATGCAGTCGGCCAAGACCTACTCCCTAATCATGAGGAGTTTTGATTGGGAGGGTATGAAGGAAGAACTACATCAGCAATATGATTGGGAGGAACTACATCAGCACTTACAAGAGTGCAATAGTTATGAGGAGATGGGGCAGCCAAAGGATTCTATGCAGGAAACATTTCAGCCATCTCTTCCTTCTCTTAAAAGAGGAGAAATGCCCATGCCTAACTCCATGTATGTGGGAAACTTGAGTGGTAAAGAATTTGATCTTATGGAGCATGTTTATTTTTCTGATTTGACACAATCTCTTACCATATGTATGCAGGCCGTGGCTCCTACAAGGAGTGATATTACATGCAGATCTCATGGCAGCGAAGAGGCCAATAACAATTCTAAATTTGGCCACTCCCTTGAGGTGCAAAGGGAGATTATCTATCATGATGGGTGCTTCCCAAAGGCACCTAACTTGGGTGTCACTTTCAGCCATGTCAAAATGACCCATGCAGCAAATATGTGGTGGGAATATCACTTGCCACACTTAGATTTACTCAAGACAAGGAGTGCATTGTATTGGTATCTTATGTAGGATTGTGACCCACCTCCTCAAGTGCACATTTCAGTTTGAATTTTGCTTCCATACATAGATGATATATTGGTATTATATATGGGTTTGTATGGGAAAAAAGTGGGTAGTGTATATGTACCACATGGGATGGAACTTTATCTTGTACTTCATGATACATGTTTTAGATGTGACATTGCTTCACCCATGTTTATTTCTGTTGAGTTTTACACTCCTAAAGGGATAGACTATGCACCTATCATGTTAGCATTGGAGGAGAAATTTCTGATGTATTGGCTTGATGAGCACTTGGTCCATGATGAAAAATTGATCCTTGATGGTGCCATCAATGGAGAAGGAGAAGAACTACAGCTCTTACCCTGTCAGTTGCTTGAGGACAAGCAACATTTTGGATGGGAGGACTGTAATGTTCCCACTTATCCTTAGCTAAGAGGAACATTCAATTTTGTTTTTAATTTCTGCTTCATGAATAAATGAATAAAGGAGGACATGTAAAACTCATAAAAAGTATGAATAAATCAATGCTCATGTGAACAAAGATAAATCAGGGATATGTAAATAATCACTTGCAGGTGTGAAAGAGGTTTGAGCTAAAGACTGGGTCAACCTTGAACAAATCAACAACGTTGTCTAGGCTCATTGCATCTCCAAAAGGGACAACGCAGTTCTAGAAGGGAGCCTCTAATGTGAAAAGGGCTAACTCATCAAGATGGTTTAGGGTTTGCAAGAGCTTTCTCATCTTATAAAAGGAAAAGGAGGGCAGAAAGAGAAGTTTGTTGATAGATCATATTTCTAAGTATTTGTCTGCTTAGACAAATACCATTCTCTACTATTGAGTGGAGGATTGTATCTGGAATTCCTATGCAGGAGTTTCAACTCTTCCTTTGATGAATCAAGGAGGAAATTTTTCTGAATTGAACCACTATCAGGCTTGAGGCCACACTCCTACTTACATTGGCAGCGCTGATCCATTGAGGTTTTTGCTGTCTTTGCAAGCTGCAGCAAGTGGTGATCTAGATCTACAGAGATCTAGTGTATTTTGAGAGCCTCTCTCCATGGAGTGGGTCCTTTGACCTCATAGAAGAGTGTATCATTTCTTGTACCTCAGATCTGTAATTATTAAGTATTTTTCTATGTCATTTGAGCTACAACTTTGTCCCATTGAGTAAACTGTGTTATTTATGTATGAGGGTTTGCAGGGTGTCTTGCTCATAGTTTAGATCAGAGATCTCTTGTGTTGGGCTTTGCCTTCCACTTGGTGATCCATGGATTGGCTTGCTGATATATGTTATATTCAGATTTGATCCATTGTAATCAAATTTTATATTCAGAAATTTATTGTAGCAGTTTCTAGATCTGCAACTTGTTTCTTAGATCTACTCTTATTCATGCATGTTTTTGTCAAAATTCCAAGTGGATCTTGTAGAGAAAAATATAGAGTTTCTAGATCTGATATAGATATGATATTTTGTCCATAGATCTGCTCTAGATCTAAGTTTTAACTTCCAGCTACTGAACCTCTTGAAAAATAATGTTGTTGAAGTATTTCTGCAAATATACATGTGCTCCTGCTCTCTTTTCTGAAGATTTATTGTTGTATTGGCTCATGATTTCTACTGTAAAATGAAAGGGCTTTATATTAATGCTTATTTACTAATTTATTACTGAAATATTAGTTTCCTTGCTGATATCCACTAAAAATTAGCTAAAACTGTGCAATTCCTGAAGCAATGCTTGCATTTGATTGCAACCTTCCCCTTTGGGTGCTTTTTAGCTAGTCTAATTTTTGGGAGATATTTTTAATGTGCTTAAACTGATTTTTTTCTGACTAAATTACATATTTAAGTCACATACAACATAAAAAAGAGGAACCAAGTCTTGATCCATGTTATTTTTTCACAGTTTTACTTATACAGTGTTTTCCTTGAGCACCTTGTTGAAATTCCTGAAAAGGGAATTATTCCAAGTTCTATAGACAGAGTTTGCAGTTGGCTAGGTAGTGTATAGGTCTCATCCTTTCTTTGAAAGGTGAAATATCTAGTAAATTCCTTTGCAGTCCATCTCTAAAATAGAATCTTGATATTCCTGAAAAAGGGATATTACAGAGGTGCAATTTAGGATCATAGAGTATCAATGTTGATTCTCAATGTGGCTACCCACAAATTTATTGATGCTCAGTTAGTATAGTGGAGAGAAATACCCACTGACGATTTTGAGGGATTCTCAGTTTTGGTCTCAGGAGCTAGAACCATGGAGTGTATGAAGTATGTTCCAGCATTGTCAGTAACCTTAGTGACATAAAATTTGAATGATCACTTCTTTGTGGTTGACATTCCTGACACCAATGTGATATTGGGTGTGCAATGGTTGATTACATTCGGGAAATTCACCACTGATTGGGAGACTTTGTAGATGGAATAGGTAGATAAGAAGAGTGGTAAGCATCATATGATCAGGGGTATGCGTGCTTATCCACCTCAGATAGCCTCTGCACATAAGATGGAGCTTGATTTGCGTAGTGGGAGCAAGGAAAAATCAATCCACTAAGATATGCATTTAACTCTAAACAATGATGTTGTATTATTTGGAGGCATTCCACCAAGAAGGCCCCCATACTAGGAGTTGGTTAAAGAGTTCTCACAACAAGTTTCACCATTCATAGATCTAGCTGAGATGGGAGCCTTGAGTGAGTCTAGCAAAACGAAGAGAGTCTTTGGTAGGCTCAAGGAGGAGATGGATATTTTCAGGAGTGGATGATGGCACAATCATGGTTCAAAAGGGCTACTCCATAGCCTTTGAGGATCAGAATATACTTCCCCATAGGAAGGAGTCTTCCATATATGGCAAGGGGTTGTTGGCATTCATGCATACATTGGCCAAACTCAGGAAGTTTTGGATGAGAAATAGCTTCCAAGTGAAGACTAACATCCATAAACTTCAACCCTTACTTGAGGAGAAGCAGCTGCAAGGGAGGAAACAAAGGTGGGATATCAATATTCCGACATGTGGCTTTGATATTGAGCATGTCAAATAGGGAAGCAGTGAGGTGATAGGTTCCTTATCACAAAGTCTACCAGCATTGTCATGATTGAGTATGGATCTAGATTGGGAGTCTCAAATATTTGTAGAGTATTCAAAGAACCACTTCACATGTGAATTTATTGATGGGCAGGTGACTGATGCGAGGTATATAGTGATTGATGGAGTCATATATTACCAGGATAAGATATTCTTAACTAGAGATTCTAAGCTCAAGAAGATTATTATACATGCAGCATATGACTCACTCCTTTCGGGTCACCAATATTTTATTGGGACCTATTAGGCCATTGAGGAGAGATTCTCGTGGGAGGATCTCAAGGAGGATGTGCTCCAGCATATTGGGAGGTGTATGGTTTTCTTGAAGCATGAGGAGGAAAACAACCACCCTGCAAGGTTGTTACAACCACTTACCTTTCTGATAGAGAGATGTGAGAGCTCATCTATGGACCTCATCACCATCTTGCCAAAAATATAGGGTAAGGGTTATGTCTTTGTACTTATTGATCAACTAACAAAGTATTTGCACTCATTTTCTGTTCATTTATAGTGCATTTCTCCAGAAGAGGGCAAGACTCTCTTTAGACGTCATGGCCTTCTTGGGTCCACAATTAGTGATGGGAATGGCCACTTCCTAGGAGGCTTTGGGGAGATCATATCTTATTTGGGGTGTACTCAGTTGACACCAAACATCAATTACTACCCCAAGAAGATGAGCAGGTAGGGGAAGCAAGAAAGTGGCTGGGAAGCTACTTTCCACATTGTGTTTCGGGGCAGCAAGGAGTAGAACTGTGCTGGTTCCACTTGAGGAACTATTGTCACCCTCCGATATTTCATATGGCAGTCAATGTACCTCTAATTTTGATTCCATATGTTGACTATTTTTTAATCATTGTTGTTGGAATGGTTGGAGGAATGGCATATGGATTGGAGATGTTCATTGGGAGTAAGATCTCCAACATTTTTCATGTTCCATGCTTCAATGAGGAAATTAGACAACATATAGTTGCCACCATGGATATCCTACATCCTTATGATGTAAGCCATTTTGTTGTATCATCAAAGTATAACTTGGACACTTGGTAGGAGCAGCTAAGGGGCAGATTGATTGGAGAACATTTGATTCAGTGGAGGAGCTTATCGGATGTGGGTGCCACTGGGGAAGGAGAAGAGATTTTGTAGCATTCATCCTTACATTTTCTTAAGGAGAAGAAAAATTTGGGAGGGAAGGATTGTAATATTCCTAATTAGCTTTAAGCTAGTTGGAATATTAATTTTTTCTTTTGTCATTTAGATAGATGAATAAGAGTGTAGGGAGACCCATAAATCTCCTTAGTAGGAATAAAACCACTTCTAATGTGAATGCGGATCATCTTATCAGCTGGATAAATCACTCTTATGTGTGAATAGAGGTCGAAGCATGTGGATGGGGTCAATTTTGACCAAATCAACAACACTGGTATGGAGGTAGTGGAGAGTTATTGAGGGACAACGCAGTGTTAGTGGGAGGGAGTCTCCATGAGAGTAACATCTTTAATATGTGGGACCCAGGGTAAGGAGGCTCACAAAGCTTATAAGGAAGGGGATGGCAGCCATAGAAGGTATTATGAATATTTTTTATGTCTTGGTATTTTATGACATTTTGCATGCTTCAACTGTTTAGCAGAGTCTATTGTGCTGTTTAGCACAAGGGTGTTTCTAAGCTGAAATACCACCCTCATCCTTGGGGGACTTCGAGTGCCCACTCAGGAGAGGTTCATTGAGCTTCGTTTTCACCATTTGGAATTAGGCCAAGCTTCATCCATTATCCATAGCGCAGTCTCCTTCAGGATTTTGTTGTTTTGTAGGGCAGTAGTAGTGGAGGGTTGATAGACCCAATTTCTGAGCTTGTTTTCCAGTGAGGGGAGAAGCCATTCATCTGGGAGGTTCCTTGAGGATTATTTCACCATCTAGAATCAAGACAAGTTTCTTCCATCATATACAACATATTCTCCTTCAAAAACTACGTTATTTTGCAGGGCAGTTGCAGTCGAGGGCTTAGTGCCAAAGTTTGTGGGTTATATTTCCACTGAGGGGAGAAATCCTTCATCCGAAAGATATATTAGAAGAGTATAAACCATTTCTATATCAGATCAGCCACCTCCTATCAGTTACACAGTTGCAGTGCATTATTCCGCCCTATGGCTGCAACTTTCATTTTGTGTATTTCCGAAAGCCCCTTCTAGGTTGTCTTGGAAAAGTGCTAGAAAGACTAGATCTTTGATCCCGGCATTTTCTAAGCATTATATTAGCTGATCCTTGTGTTTTCAGTTTTTCCCTGTAGTTATTCTTCATAGGAATGTGCAATCATATGTCCTCTGGCATTTTATGTAGTAGCAACATTTCATGTTTTATGTATTGTGTCATTTGAGTCTTGTTTTGCCTAGCTTGAGTGTCTTTTTCCTCAAGATCTTATACTCATTTCTTTGCTATAATATGAAATAAGATGGCTCTTTGATCTGCTCCTATTGATGTGTTGATAATTTTACTTCATTTTCCAATTTATGTGCTATATTTCTATTTTTCCTAATTTGGAATATTACAATTTAATAGGATGATATTGCAGTTCATCTTGAACTATCTATTCTGGCACGTTCTTCGGTAAGTAGCCATGATCTTGTTGTTGTTGCGCATGCTTTACAGGTGATTTTTTTTTTTGGTTCACAATTTTTTAAGCTGGTTATGATTGCGGAAATTTGTGTTCTTGCAAGTCAAGAACTAATGTGATGGTTGCACTGGAAATTTGATTTCACATAACTCGACCGCCTCTCCAGTTAAATTAGGGTTTTAGGTTTAGGCTCGCTAGGGTCTATTAATAAAATTTTACTGGTTGAAGTTGTTAATTAGGTTTTACTTGCTAGGGTTTTCTTTATGGTTTAAAATTATGTTTTTTGTCTTTCCTTACGGTAAGTAGCTTTATGCATTGTAATTTTCCATTAGTTTGCACTCATGCTCTTGCATTTTCTCATTGTTGCATGACATTCATATAATCACTGCATGAAATTTTCCTTTTTCTTCACCTGAAATTAGCTGATTTATCTCACACGTGGCATCACATTGCATCATAAACCTTGTTTTTTGCATCACATTGTATATTTTCCTTGTTGCATTATATACACTGGTTGTTGACCTAGCCTGGCAATTTTCTATGTATTGCATGCCACTGCATAAGCCTTCATTGGACCTAGAGTATTCAAACCTTTGATGCCCTGACTAGCCTTCTTACCCCTGCTTGCACATTTTTGAAGCCATATGGATTGTTTTTAGCATCGAAACCCTAAAGTTATTGCTTGCTTTCCTTGTCATAATTCTAAAAACCTAACCCTAATGATTGTGTGAGGTTGTGGTGGTTACCCCAAGAGGCAACATCTCTCAGAACCGGTCATCAAAGTCATGCCTTGGGAATCATTCCTACGAGTCTAATTCATTAGCCAAGGAGATACGAGCAAGTTTTTTGTGGGGAACCCTAATCAGTTTAAATGACCTGTACCATAACCTGAACCTTGTGCCTAGGATAGTCTTGAATATCTCAAGAATTTGTTTACTTGTTTTAGCTGTTAGCTGGATATGGGTAGTAAAGGGTTGGAAATGAAGGCAAACCCAAATCATAATATTTTTCAGTTTCTTTCAAACAAGAAACAACCTCTCTTGCAAGGTAAAATAAGTTGGGATCCCTTGTTCGCCCTAGGTAAATAATTCTCACAAAGAATAAGTGCCATGAGCACATAAAAATAAGTGCTATAAGAACATGAAACACATAAGGGTAAAGGATTGAGAAAGGTTTCCTATGTAGAGAGGTAATGCAATGAATCCTTCGGTATAATCAGCAGGCTCGTTGGCAGCAGAGCAACGTTTGTGATTTTTTGAAGTGTCTCCGCTAGGGTACTGTTCAGGCCTGCTGGCAGCAGAGCAACACAAAAAACACATTTTAAAAAATTCTGAATATAATAATCCCTTTGCCTTGTACTTCACATCATCATCAATTCCTAACATGCGTGAGTTCCTACTTGGGTTTTTACTAATTAACAAGAACTAGGTGAGGCACTAAGCAACGACATATATGTAAAGGTCAAAGAAACATAGGAGGTACCCATAGTGCCTGTCCAATATTCCCTTGCATCACCATCTAGACTCGAGCAGGTGTAGGGATGCTGACAAAGAAGCTATTTTCTACTAGTGGTTTGCCAATTGTTGTAGTTACTACAACACCACCCAAAATTTTGGGTATATTCAATATTTCGAGTCTCCTTCTACTCGTTCATCCCATTAAGGATCAAGCCCGACCTTCAGTCAGTTAATATCCCCATGATCCATTCCTACCAAACCCTGTTACTGCAGCCATTCCTATGATGCACGCCACATCCACTTTTCTTGTTTTCTCATGATTGCGCTAAGGTTTGGGAGTTTTGATGCTGCAAAGAGAAATGAGAGTTCCTTCGTGGATTCAAATCTAGGCTGACCATAATAGTCATCACTAATAAAAGGGGGGCACTGAGCCTAGATGGATAAGGCCTTAATTTGGCTTGAATTGTGCTGATCATGCTAGGGTTTGGGAGAAACCCTATTTTTTCAAAATAATGATCCTCTATCCCATTTTAACCTAATTCACACTCCCTTGGGGTGTCATTCCCATCGGCATCACACGACATCATAGTGAGAATAAATGCCTAGCATATTCCCCTAATTGCTTGGAAGATCCTACCCCTCAACATGTGCATTAGGGTTTGCTTGAACTATATGCACATTTGCATCCTTGTAGCCCTAGATGCACGTGATTAGTAATCCGGCCTTGATTTTCATTTAATCCCCACACTCCAAACACATGGTCCCATTTATTTTAAGGATCCTTCTCTACGAATGTGTCGTCACCTTGTGGCATCATGAAGTATCAAGGTACAGTGCAATCAATAGATAGATGAAAAATCACAAGTTTTAAGCCTGTCCAAAAACTTATTTTATTCATTCATTTGTTTTTTCTCTTCACTACTGATGGCTAACTTGTTCTCAACCCACCACTTTTAGGAAATTGTTCCAATATGCCATCAGTATACATTGAACGATGTAACAGTGTCATTAAGGATCCCTTAACACGACACCATTATGATACTCTAAAGATGAGTTTATAATTGTCCATATGTGCTACACAAACTCTTTAAGGGAGTTTTGAATATGACATGAATATACCCTCTCCAACACGCGGTGATTCTATAATATCCCAAAATAGGGATTTTCTACACTATTGGGAATATCTTAAGATATTCCAATGTGGAGCTACAACAATATGTAAAACACACCAATGGAGCAGAAGTGATAGATTAACACATAAAATACCGGAGAATCCAAATAGCCATCATATTATATCATAGCAGCATAAGATATACAAATCCTTGAGGAAATGATCACTCAAGCAAGGCACTACAAGCCTCAAGAGACATGTACATGAAAATATGAAGAACACTTCTACATGAACAAAGCCCTAGGCTATAACTGCACATTTTTATATGGAACAACTGTTGAAACATATTTCAATACACATATATGCAAATATATGGTTTATACAATCATTGGGAGAGAAGACCTAAGCTCCCAATCACTACCTCAAGTCAATCCTAGAAGGATTGGCCGAAATAGGAAAAATTGCAAAATGCCAGAGTTGCAGGGTAGAAGCTGCAACTCAATAACTGGAAATAAATTGATAAGATGGAAATGGTTGCATTTAATGAATAACCCTCCTCCAATGGATCTCTCAGGTGTAAGGCTAATCCTAACACCAAAGATCCCACCCTCCAAACTATCTACTAATCCCTCACTGCAAATGCTCTCCAAGAATAACGTTGTCTAAGAGAGGGACTGTGCTGCTAATGATGGTAAGTGGGTTGGCCTGGTTCCAAATATGGTGGAATTTTCTCATAAACCTCCCCTACTAATCTCCCAAGGGAATGGAAGCCCCCTCCTTTGGAAAACTAGCCAAGGATGGTGTTGTAGAAAACCTCCCCTGCAACACCCAGCAACACTGCACAATCTCCAGCTGAAGCTGCGCTGATGAAGAAGGCCGATGCTTGACCTCAATTCCTAAATATGGGGAATGGAGTTCAATACTCCAAG
This sequence comes from Pinus albicaulis, assembly GCA_034641835.2. Lineage (NCBI taxonomy): Eukaryota > Viridiplantae > Streptophyta > Pinopsida > Pinales > Pinaceae > Pinus > Pinus albicaulis. The sequence continues at coordinate 598,205,356 of CM076571.1, read as the reverse complement.
AGGCCTCTCAATAAGGAGAGGAAATCCTAAACAGGAATTCCCCGGCAATTCTTACTAAACAACAAGAGACTGCAACAAGTCTAAAATAACAAAGATGAATAATACTTGACATGAATCACAATGGCTACCTTTCCCTCCTTTTAAACAATGTGAGCCCCCTCTCCATGGGTCCCACTCATGATGGCTTCCCCTTCAAGGAACCTTCCCTCCTCTTTCACTATGATGTCCCACAAGATGCCTTCCACCTCTTACCACTGCATTATTTGACATGGTCAAACTTGACCTAGTCCTCCTGCAAAAAGTCTCTTTTCACACATGGGGGTGTGAAATCCATCTCTATAAGTGATCCTCTTTCACACTAAGAGAATTTTTATTCTCTACTCATGAAATTAATGGGTCTCCTACCCATATTATTCATCTCCTATGTGAAAATGGCAAAAATTAATATTCCATAAAAATTTGAAATATTATAGATTCTTCGACATGTGGCATAGTGGGTGTTCAAGATGGATAGAGGATTAATGAGTTTGAGTGTACCGTCTTAGAGCACTCAAAAGCCTTAAAATTTGTATGTTTATCCAACATAAAGGCGAACGCATTTCAAAGATATTCATAGGGGTATAAATGATGAAGGGGGTGAAAGGCATATTTCTGTTTTACAATTGACATCAAAGGTGCATGTCAGAGAGGATTTTTTGAGCACAAATAAGGTATTAAGAGGCTGAGTGGGAAATGAAACTTTAACACAAATAAAGGGGCCATGTACGATGACTATGTTGTCTCTTTTCAATACACACTATGGAAGAGGTGTAATATTCTTTTTTCAGGAATTTCTGCAATATGGTCCAAAGGGACGATGTATAAGAAAGATAATGAAAAAATACGATATAAGGGGACTTGGATCCCTTATTTAACACATCATACATTAAATTTCCAGAATTTGAGCTCAAATAAATCCCTCTAGGTGGGTTAAACAGATCTCCCTCACCTAAGTATCTCAAAAAAGTGCTCAAAGAGTGAGCTACAGCAATATATGAACATAATCATTAAAATATGCAAATATGAACATGTCAATAGAGGGAATATAATGCATCGATCATGTTCATTAATATATCAGAAACAATATATAGAAATATCTTGAGGGACAAGCCACTCAAGCAATGGGAATCAACCTCCAATGATTAGAACATGGAATACATGAGATGCTACAGTTATTAAAAATGCCAGAGAGCAGTGACTGCGCAGTCTATAGAAGTGGAGCTGCTTCTGTAGATTTACATACATGAAATATGGCTGAAATATACAAATAAATTCCCAATTATAGAGGAATGGGCTTCAATACAAGATTTCTAGCCAATCTGGGAGAGATTGCTAGAAATGCCGGAGAATGTACAATGTGACAATTAAATTTTCACTGTAACTGAATCAAAATATGAAATGAGGCTGTAGCAGATCTGAAATAATGATGCCCTCCTCTGATAGTGTCTCTAAGCAAAAGGCTGATCAAAATGACATTGTATCTAGACAGTGCATATGGATTTGGTCAAAATGACTAGATCAAACATGATCCAATCCTGTTCACACCATGTGGTGCTCAAATCAGCTTCTTTATTCTTCCTCCTTTCACATGAGGAGTTTTATTCTTCCTCCTTAAGGATTATGGGGCCTTCTTACCCCTTTATTTACCTATCTAGGATAAAATCAACTATAATATTCAATTTAGATAAAATCTAAATTTTGGGAATATTATAGTCCCCCCCCTTCGAAACGTTGCTTGTCCTCAAGCAGCTGCAAGGTAGAGAAAAATCCCCCCCTTTTTCTTCTTGTGGCCTCCTCATCGATAGACTCCATCATGGTTCATCATAAAATGCAATAAATCTTTCCTCCATGAATCCCTCCAAGTATATCAAATAGAAGTTTGCATCATGAGGCAAAGAGAGATGTAAGTAGGAATCTTATTTTTGTTCAGTGGCCTCCTAAAGGTAGGAGTGATGAGAAAAATGGGGATTCTTATTCTCAATGAGTGACTCCTTCACCCATGCAATCATCGAAATGAAATGAGCCATCCTAGGTAGCTCATCCAAGCAATCCTCAACCCCAGATCTATGCAATGTGTTGGGGCTGAATGGAGAGTTTAGATTTTTCCATCCAAGTGGTTTCTCCCTCCATTTATGATAAGTGTAAGGGGGTTTTTGATATTGGGCTGAAATTTCATGGCCTCCAAAATTGGCCCAAGCCTCCCCAAAAAATGAATCAACCATGAAGTGCCTCCTCCAACAACGCATCTTCTCCCAATGGCTCCTCCTACATGAAGGAAAAAGGAGTGATGTGGCAATCATGGTGTGCCCATTGTTTCTCCTGAAACATACAACATGTGAAAAGGGGAGAATCACACTCCCAATGGGCATCCTCAGCTTCAATCCCACTCTCCAAGAAAAGCTTCCCATGAGCATAAACACATCAACAATATATGGAAGCAAAAGACAATGAAAACAAGATGTCAAATGACAACCGAAGAGTGAATCATAGTTCCACCAATGGAACCAGCGCAATGCACTCCTTGCCTGCATCAAAGAAAGTAATAACAAGTGCTTCACCAACCACTTGTTTGCTACCACAATCATCCCATAATATGTGAACATGAATGTACAATGTGGTGTCAATGGTGCACACCAAGAGTCATGTGGCTTCCCCCATAAACCACCATTAAGGTAGCCAAATTCAATGTTACAAGTAGCTGCAAGTACATCCTACAATATGCAAGAAGGGATGTTCCTCCTTGTTACAATATGCTACTCATATAAAGTAAAGAAGGACAAAGAACAATGTGAAATTATACCTTCTCTACTATGTACTTGAGGCCTTGAGCTGAAATGGCTCAACTGAAAAATCTCCCTCACTTCCAATGAGTAGGAAGGTGGCTGTGATATCCTCTCTATCACCATCTAGGCTATGCATCTCTCCATATGCTGATATATGTCCTGCTAGATGCCCTCCCAAGTGAAATCCTCTAACACAAAAATGTATGCATCAAGGTGCATAGCTAGGAAGTCCTCATGTGATGTATGTAATAGTTTCTCCTTGAGACTAGAAGCCTTCGTAAAGAAGATTCTTCCATACAATAGATGACCACATCATCCACCATGTATTTTTCCTCTCCACTCGAGTCATCAAGAATCATGCATGCACCAAGATCCTTGGAGTACTCTACCAAGAGCTGAGATCTCCAATACGGATCAATCCTCCTCAGAGACAACGTTGGTGATCTAGCATGTGAACCTCCCCTCACACTGATGCCTGGTACTTTGACATCCCTCATGCCAAATTTATCCTCCAAAATGTTTCCATGCCCATCATGCAGCTGCTCATGCTCCAATAGTAATGGTGACCTTTAGAAGTTGGCCTCCCATGAGAAGCTGCCATCCAAATGGAGTCTCCCAAGCTGGGCCAAAGTAGGCATGAGTGGCCTCCATCCACTCCCATGTGTGAAAGAGTCCTTCCTCAAAGGAAGTATCCTCTGTCTCTCCAAATCTGTGGAGCAGTCATCCTGCATCCTGAAGATGCTATCCTTCATCTCTACAACAATCTCTGTTAGCGCAGTATGGGTAATGAGAGTGGGTGATGTTGAAAATGAGAGAGTGTCTCCCTCCTCCTTGAGTCTATCCCAAACTCTCTATGTTGTGTTGGACTCCTCCAAAGTCTTCACCTATTTGGAATCCAAGAGTGGTGAACTACATGAAAAGATGTCCCTCATCAACTCTAGATCAGGGGGCCTCCCAGGTGGAATGCCTCCATATAGTGAGACATCTAGTTTAGAAGTGCACTGTATATCTGAGTGGACTGATTTGGCCCCCTCTTCACTGTGTAGTAAAGTATTCTTCTCTTGTGAAAAAACTCCCCGGAATAGATAAGGGTGTATCATCCCTTGATGCTGATCCTTCTCTTCCTCCTCCATCTCACAATCCCCAAAAACTACTGCATATGGCTCCGGAATTGTGCCTTGGTTCCCACATGTTGAATCATTTGGAACTCCTTGTAAAGATGCAAGGGCTCCTCTAATGGAAGAAATGGCTCCCCTTTCACCTCCATGTGGTGATGAATCTCCTCCCAATGGGAAATAACTGTTAGATCTCTTATGATCATCCTCCCCATCAATAATTGAGAATACCTCATCATCAAGGAGAGACCCTAGATCTTGGTCATCTCTTGAAGGAAGTACCTCCATATCTTCACAAATGGAAGAGGGCATTTCACACAATGGGGATGTTTCCCTTAGCAAGCCATCATACATGTTTTCATCCCCTTCAGAAATATGGAATGGAGTTTGTTTCATGGTTCCTTCCAATGCATGAAAAGTGTTTGAGGTTTTGATACATGATGTTTCACAGTGATTTTTATCAAATTTCCTCACCAATCCCTTAGTGAATTCATCATATGTTTTTACATTTACATGGTAATATGAAACATAATTTTTAAACCACCAACCATGAGCCATACCTTTGATTTGCAGCGCTGCTCCTCCAATGGCCTCATCTTCTTCCTCCATTCTCCTTGCAGGGCAAGTGGGAAATGAGATGTGTTGTGGATCTGCATGTGTGGCTGAATGCCCACACCCATAAGGATAATATATAGGGCTTGCTTCATCTTCAAACCCTCTCAGAAACTTTCTGTAGTTCTCCCTTTCTATCTCCTTGAGATTTTCTATGATAGCTTCCATAGTTTGGAAAAGAGGCAGGGAGATATCCTCTTTCGTCATTCCTCTTTTCATGTTTCCTTTGTACAAATCCTCTTCTATGTGAGGATCTTCTCCTTCTAATGGCATATTATCTTGGATTCACAAGCTGAGCCAAGATTGATGCTTTGATACCACTGTAATATTCATTTTTTTCAGGAATTTCTGCAATATGGTCCAAAGGGACGTTGTATAAGGAAGATAATGCAAAAATAAGATAGAAGGGGACTTGGATCCATTATTTAACACATCTTACATTACACTTCCAGAATTTGAGCTCAAATAAATCCCTCTAGGTGGGTTAAACAGATCTCCCTCACCTAGGTATCTCAGAAAAGTGCTCAAAGAGTGAGCTACAACAATATATGAACATAATCATTAAACTCTGCAAATATGAACATGTCAATAGAGGGAATATAATTCAGCCATCATGTTCATTAATATATCAGCAAAAATATACAGAAATATTTTCAGGGACAAGCCACTCAAGCAGTGGGAATCAATCTCCGATGATTAGAACATGGAATACATGAGATGCTACAATTATACAAAATGCCAGAGAGCAGTGACTGTGCAGTCTATAGAAATGGATCTTCTATTTTAGATGTGCATATATGATATATGTCTGAAATATACAAAGAAATTCCCAATAATAGAGGAATGGGCTCCAATACAAGATTTCTAGCCAATCTGGGAGAGATTGCTAGAAATGTCGGAGAATGTACAATGTGACAACTACAATTGAATAAAAATATGAAATGAGGCTGTAGAAGATATGAAATAATTATTCCCTCCTCTGATAGTGTCTCTAAGCAAAAGGCTAATCCCTTTACTCAGAAACAACCCCTCTTGATGAGCTCAAATGACCCTCCCGGAAACTGCCTGCAAAAATAATGCAGATCTAGCTGGAGACTTCGTTGTGAGGGAAGATGGATGGTTGGCATGATTCCAATGATATGAAAATATTCCCAGGAGTCCTCCTCACTGATCCTCCAATGGATATCCAAGACCTCCACTGAAAACAAGCCAAGGAATGACTCAAGAGATCCTCTGTTGTTGCACCTTGCAACACAAAGTTATCCTGCTTCAGGAATAACGCTATGATTGAAGGAGGTAGCTTTGGCCAAAAGCCAGAATGAGGAAATGTAGCTCTAGAACCTCTCCTTTCCTAAGGATGAGGTAGGGGTTCCTGACCGGGAACACCCTTGTGCTATGCAGCACTTCACCCTTGCTAAACAACAAGAGGAGCGTAGTCTCAACAGACCCAAGAAAATAATAATCAAGCATGAATAACAATGGCTCTCCTCCTCTTCATATATAGCAAGTGCTCCTATCCACCATGGGTCCCATCCACATGTGCCTCCCAACTCATGCAAGTGATCCTCCTCTAAAACTACGCAGTCCATCAAGGAGATACATTGTATCTAGACAATGGATGTGGACTTGGTCAAAATGACTAGATCAAACATGATCCAATCATGTTCACACCATGTGGCGCTCAAATCAGCTGCTTTATTCTTCCTCCTTTCACATGAGGAGTTTTATTCTTCGTCCTTAAGGATTATGGGCCTTCTTACCCATTTATTTACCTATCTAGGATAAAATCAACTATAATATTCAATTTAGATAAAATCTAAATTTTGGGAATATTAAAAGAGGGCCCTCAAATGATCAGTATTAATGAGGGTACATTGAGAAAATGTAATGGGTACCTGTAGTAGAATTAGAATTGTGTGCGAGGATTTAAAATTATATGTCATTTCCATTCTTCGAGTGGCATTTAAACACAACAACACATGCATACCAAGAAAAGTGCATATACATATGCCTTCAAAAAAATACGAGGAGAAGTGGTGCCTAATTTCCATGTCAGAGGATGATGGAATACGCATGCTAACACCCAAATTTTGGGTGATTACAAATTAGTGGAGAGGGTTGAATCTTCTATGCCACACCACCGCTGGGCCAACCACTTTGTTTTGAAATCAAATTTTTCGACTGGTGCTACTATTGCAGCGTTAGCCTATTCTCTAACACTTCCTTTTTATCGATAACCAACATGAGTATGATGGGTAGGGAGGGACCCAAGATATTCAAGCCCATTTATCGATGCACCACTTCCATTACAAAAACAAACACTGTTGCACCTGGTAAAATACCTGAGGCCATTCGAGATGCATTGATGACTTCATGAGGGTTGGGGGGTAGTCGCTCATCCACGAAGATAAGGAAGGTACACGCATGAAGGGCTATCGTAGTAGTGCTATCTTCTGTGCCGAGCACTTGGTTGAAAGGTTAACATTTTTGTCATCAATCTCACACCAAGTTCCCTTGGTCGATCGATGGCATCTCAACTAGCCTAGTTCAGTGTTTTGGAATAGAGGATCGCACCTGAGAATATATAAATTTCTAAGTTTACCATGGTTCAGCAAGGGTCACCAAAAGGCATTGTGTGATCAATTTGCACAGTCACAGTTTTTTTATAGTAGTGGCGAGTGTGACCCAATGCCTAATGCGACCATGTGACCTACTTTCAAGTCGTAGATCTCCCACGAGTTGCAAAGTTGCAAGCTTGAGTCTCGAATCGAAGGTGCAACCTTTTGGGAGATGTGAATATGCGACTTCCATAGGTTTCTATCCTCGCACAGGTCGCCAAGTCTCACTCCTCAAATGAAGGCAAAAAACATTGAGCTGCAACCCTGTGACTGTCACAAGTCGCAATCTTCGCCAAGTTGCACCCCATAGCCCCAGCATATATCTAAAAGCATGACTGCCAATATGGGCTGAAAATGAGGTTGGACGGAGGCATGGATTGTGTGCTTGATCACTAGTTTTTTCCTTTAATAAGTATCCAGCCCATATGTGATTTTTCATTCATGCCAAAATCATAAGCGATCTTCCCTGACATTGTGAAGAAAGGGTGTGAAATGGCAACCGAGAAAGGTGGAAAGTATGTCAAACATAAGGCGTGTGTTATACACTAAAGTGAAATTCCAAAGTGGTCTTATCCTTACCCTTATCTCGATGCAAACATTAGGAAAATGTGAAGGAATATCGTTGGAAGATTTTAATGGTTTCCTATGTGGAAAAATTAAGGAAAATGTTGCCCCATTTAAATACTTCAGTTCCAGCCAAATGTGCATCAACTATGCATATGTGTGGCACCCTCAGATTTTACTAGTGATGTGAAAGTTGGAGATAAGGAAATCTATCATAAAGGACTGAGCTCAAGTTGGGTATTGCGACCTCGCTGATTGAAAAAATTTTCTCGGAACAAGTAACTAAACAAATCAAGATTATGGTTGAAGAGGGAGGAAAGGAAATAGATATTTTCCCTCATCCTGGTGGTTTCCTCATCTTGTTAAGCATGACCTCCGAGATCCTTTGAATCTTTCTTGGGGGGTCATACAAATGGTTTCAATTCTTGATGAATCGTGGAAAAATAATGACTTCTCACAAACCATACCAACCTTGAAAAGGCCATGTACAAAAGGATATGGTTCCCTACAAAGTTTGTGCAACTACGATTTTGTACCAATAAGAAATATGGGTCAATAATAGCAGGCCAAATCTTTGGGCCAAACTTCAATGTTGATGGCTCTGATAATGGGAATACCTCGGCTGAAATAAAGGAAATTATATTGATGTTTTTGATGGGGTCAGCTGTGAACATTTTAGATCCTGGGAAAAATCAGTGGGATCCAAATTTATGCACTATGCAGGGATCCAAATTTACTAATCAACATGGATCATAGAAAAGGACTATGCAGTGATCCAAATTTATTATTTGTTAAATCACTCTTTCAGTTAATTAAATGTGCTTCTAGCATTAATTTTTATTATAAAGACATGTGACCAATGTTATTTGTTTGCAAGTAGAAGTTGTTGACTTGCATGGTGAAATCTAGGGTCTCCTCTGGCAAGCAAGATGGTCCCTCACAAAACTCCAATAACCTCGTAACAATATCAAAAGGCACATCACTGAAAGATGGATGATTAAAAATGGAGCACAGTGGAAGGAGGATAGGTTGGTTGCAAGACTTAGGAACCACATCATTGCGACATACAAGAAACCAGCACCCGAGAGTTTCAAGAACCTTCGACAACACCTCTTTTGTGTTATAATGTAAATATTTCTCCCTAGAATATAGAAGTTTTTGATTTGCACGATAGAAGGTAGGTTTTTCTCTGGCGAGCAAGGTAGATCCTTAAAAAGCTCGAAGAACCTCACTATAAGCTCGAAGGCACATCTATCACCCATTCATTCACTCGAGACTAATGCACAGGAAAATACATCATGTGTTGCAAGGTCTGAGCTCTCCAAAAGAGAAGTGTAAAAGGAAAAACCATAGGTTACGACCTCTCAGATCGCAGATCTCCCCAAGTCGCAAGTTGAAAATGACCTTGAGTCGTAGGCATCCCCAGGTCATAGGTCAAAAATGACCTTAGGTGGGAAATTACCTCGGGTCGCAAGTGGCCCTAGTCGCAAGCCAACCCAACAATCAGGGAGATCAAGAGTCAAGGGAAACTCAAGAGTCACTTTAGCTTATATGTGCGGCTTCGGGAAACCAATAAAGGACTTTTAGAACTTGAGTTGAAGCTAGGATGATATATAGAATTTGGGCTTTAGAGCTAAAGGGAATCAACTCTTGGTATCTAGTATAAGGAGCTGTAGTGAGGCTAGGGTTTTCGGTATCATGCATTGAGATGAATAGCCCATGTTCCACTATTGCATTTTGACGAGTTGCAAAATATGTATTTGAAGTTGAAGTTGCATTAATAATATATTCTCTTTTTTCGGCACCAATTCACATGCTTGCTCATGGTGGTAGTACTAACTGTCTGATATTTCACGATATTTATATGTGTACTTTCATACACACAATTTTTTATGGACCGATTCATAGTGGTTGCATGTATGTTTTTCTTTCGAATCGGTGTTTACTTGTTTCTTTCCATGTCAATGATATATTGTGAACTACTTTACAGATAAATTCTGGCATGTTCTCTTTCATGTATGTATGACTGGGTCTTGGCTCACTGATCCCTCTCGTGGCATACCCCCTTTTATTGATGCTTAGACTTGCCTATATCTCCGTCTGTGGTTTGTCAATCTTGGGCTGATTTTTCTTCACCGATTGGTCATTTCTCCCTTGTCTCTGCTTTTTCACCTTCTCAGCTAACAAGCAAGAGCGGAAACACTTATGGCGGCAACAGGTCCCACAATACGGATGGGGCTCCTATCCCAAATGGTGTGAGGTCTAATTGGTACCTCTCACCGGGGAGACCCCCTTGTTGTTGATAGTACAATTTTTCCTGTTAACTGGTTCATGTATAATTTTAGGAGAGAGAAATTACATCATTTAGGATTTGACACACTAAGAATCCTCTTACTTAGAAAAATTATGGATGAGTGGATTGATCTCCTTGATATCATGAGTAGAGGAGAAGTATACCAATTAACATTTGAAGAATTTTGTGAAACATGCAAGCACATATCAGGAGGAAGGGAAAGAGTAAGTAAATCAACATCAACATTGGTAATTCAATCTAAACTTAGAAATTTTCTTGATAACCTTAAAACATAATTTATTAGAAATCTAAGTGAACAAGTAGAAATATTAGGAATGAAAAACGAGAAAAAAAAAACGATGCTGATATTTGTGTTATCCATGTAGTACCATATTCTACTAAAAATTTTCCATCATTACCAAGGTTGAAGGAATTTCACCAAGAAGATAATGGAGAATGTCAATCACCAAAACAACTCTATTATGTAGTTCCAAGAGGACCATGGAAACCTAGTCAACCTGGTATAGTTCAAGAACCCGATTCACAATTTCAATACTATGAAAATCTATCTCAATGTAATTGGGACACACTCCCTCCTTAGCAACCTTGGCGATTTCAACCCCAAAACCAATCTTGGCAGCAAGGTTAGTAAGGATCCTATGGGAAATATCAACAATATCCTCAATATTTTCGTAATATTCCAAATTAGGAAAAATAGGAATATTGAACATAAAAACGGAAATTGTAGTAAAATATCAATACATCAACATGAGTAGATAATAGGGTCACTTTATTAGATATTATAGCAGAAAAATGAGTACAATATCTTGAGGCAAAATACACTCAAGCGAGGCAAAACAAGCCTCAGATGACCCAGGACATAAAATATGAAATACTGCTGCTATACAAAATACCGGAAGGCCATGACTGTACAGTCTTATGGAGAACAACTGCAGGGTAAAACTAAAAAGACACATAAATTTCGATATAGTGCTTAGAAAATGTCGGGATCAGATATCTAGGCTTTCTAGCACAATTCCAAGACAACCTAGAAGGGGTTTCCAAAAATACACAATATGAAAGTTGCAACCCTAGGGATGAATTACGCACTGCAACTGAATAAATACTGGGAGGTGGCTAATATGATGTGAAAATTTTTGATACTCCTCCCTATTGATCCTCCAGATGAAGGGGTTGTCCCCTCACTCGAAAACAAGCTCAAAAAATTGGGTACTTGACCCTCCACTGCAACTTCCCTGCAAAATAATGCAGTTCCTGAAGAAGTCTACAATGCTAAAGATGGCTGAATATTGGCCTAACGTTAGATGGTAGAAATGAATCTCAATGAACCTATCCTGAGTGGGCACTCGAAGTCCCCCGAGGAAGAGTGTGGGATTTCCACTCAGAAACACCCTTGTGCTAAACAACACAGCAGACTTCGCTAAATAGCTGAAGCGTGAAGAAGTCATAAAAGGCCAAACACAAAAAGATATTCAGAATGCCTTATATGGCTGCCATCCCCTTCCTTATATGATTTGTGAGGTTCCTCACCCATGGTCCCACTCATTAAAGACACTACTCTCATGGATACTTCCTCCCATTATGACTGTGCTATCCTCCAATAACTCTTCACTACCTCCATGACAACATTGTTGATTTGGTCAACCTTGACCCCGTCCACATGCTTTAACCCCAATTCACACCCAAGAGTGATCTATTCAACTGATAAAATGATCCAAATTCACATTAAAAGTGGTTTTATTCCTACTAAAGAGATTTATGTGTCTCTCTACCCTGTTATTAATCTATCTTAATGACAAAAGCAAAAATTAATATCCCAACTAGCTGAAAGCTAATTAGGAATATTACAGTTCTCCCCTCCCAAATTTTGCTTGTTATCAAGAAACTACAAGGATGGATGTTGAAAAACCTCTTCTCCTTCCCCTATGGCATCCTCATCCGATAAATTCCTCCACTGAATCATATGTTCTCCAATCAACCTACCCCTTAGCTTCCCCTCCCAAGTGTCCAAGTTAGCCCTTGGTGATAAAACCAAATGGCTCACAATGGAAGGAAGTGGGAGATCCGTGGTGGAAACTACATGATATCTAATGGCCTCATTGAGGCATGGGATATGAAATTTTTTTGGGATATTACTCCCAATGAGAAGCTCCAACACATTTTCTACTCCCCCAACAAGATGGATCACCCTGTGTGGGACATAAAAAATATTCTCAGTACCCTTCTTCTGCAATGTAAGTGGTATGTATGGTTGAAAATGGAGATAGACCAAATTTTCCACCCCATGTTGTCCCTCTTCTCATACATGATCTGTGTAGAACTCTTTTTGACCTTGGGTTGTAGCAATGTTCTCCTTAAGACACCGGAATACATATTGACTCTCTAGGATCCAATATTTGGTTCTAAAAACCTTGCTTGCCCCAACCATTCTAAAAACAAAGAACATAACATCATCACCATATGGAACCAAAAATAGAGATGCACTGATTGCCATATCATATTCTGGATGGTGACAATATTTCCCCAAGTGGAATCAGTGCAATTCTACTACTTGTTGTCTCGGAACACATTGTATTAAGTAGCTTCCCAGCCACTTCCTTGCTGACTCTATCTTCTCATCTGCCCGAGGGTAGTAACTGATGTTTGGTGTAAAATGGGTACACTCTAAACAAAAAAAATCTACTAAAATCCCTCTAGGAAGTGGCTATCTCCATCACTGACTTTGGTCCCAAGAAGACCATGAAGTCCAAGGAGAGGCTTGCCCTCTATTACACAGTATTTTTTCACCGTCCCTGCAATCCCCATCTCGAACATTGGAGGAAAATTTAAGTGACTTGTTTGTATTGTCATAACTTTATATAAGTGTCATTGCATCCCTTAGCATGTCAAAAATATTTCCTCTGTTGATCATTCCTCAAGCAGACTCTCAAAAACATGTGATTTTGGGTTGGCATTGGTAGGCAGTTATGGCCTCATGCCCATGGAGAAATTAACTCTGGGCCCCATGCCCATTGGCACTCTGTCTCAATGGGGCACCCGTGCTGAGCTATTTTTGGATTTTTTAAAAATAGAAACAAATTTTCCATGCCTAACAACTTCGTGAGTGGAGTCATCATGGTTTTTTTGACTAAATAACGTCAAAATCCTCCCTTTGGCTTCTTGTTTCCTACAATTGTTCAACTCCCCAAAGGGATAAGACCTCTCTTCCACCTTATGAGGGATTCCAAACCACTCCCTCCTCTCCTATAAATACTTCCTTCTCACATTGCTTTAGTTAGCTGAATAGTCCTTACTATAGCTAGTGTGTAGAAGAAGGCAGAGAAGAACTCCTTGTCCAGAGAGAGTTCAGGCCCATTGCCTCACCAAGTCCGATCCCTAATGAATGCTTGAGACATGCCCGATTGAACCTGTTGAAGGAGGCTGCAACGTCAAGGAATTAAGGTTGTAAACTTCTTTTCTCTATTATAAATACATGACTGGTTTTTTAGTTCCAATTTTGTGTTCAATCATATGCAAAATGTTTGATTCTCCTTGACCAAACGAATAGCTATAAATGAAAGTATGTTTTCATATGCTATCATCCTTCACTTGATATTTGTGTAGGTACACTAACATTATCACTTAAGGACTACGAAGTGTGAAGACAAAGATCAGAGGATCGCTTCTACAAGCCACGACAAGAGCGTTGGACCAAGGTAGGTCATTTATCCCAACTCATTTTTCATTTATAAGCTAGGAGTCAGAAAGTATAGCATGTTCCCTTGTTTCTAGACCCACTCTAGATCTAGAGGGATCACCTCTGTCCACAGAGGGCATTTTCCTTCTCAACAAGTTGGCGAATCCATTGGGGATTAATGTGTTTGTTGTCTATTATTGTTCGTCTAGTGTTTTTCTTGTATGTCTGACTTTGGTTGTTTTACAACTTTTATTCTTTTTTTTTCTTGTCTGAATGTTTTCAGCCATCATACTCAGTCTCAGAGTGCTAAGTCTGGATTTTTCTCAGTGGCTCTTTATCCTTTCTGTGGTTTTCTAGCTCAGTGCTACTGTTTCCTTAACAAGCATGCCGATTGGTGCTTGTTACCTATTTTATAGATGAACTTTCCCTTGTTCAACATAGATTTCAGTTGAGCAGACGCGCTGAAGCCTGTAGGTTAGTATTTTGGCCTCTTTCCTGAGTTCTGTCAGTGTGTCTTGCCTCTGGATTGGTTTTTCCCTTTCCAATTAGTCCATTTGAATTTCTTTGACTTCCTTGTCTCATTCTTCTCAGTTTTTTGCGGCCCCTCATCTGATTAGCGTAGTTCTAGTATCATAGGGTTTCTAGGTGTCTTCTATTGCTTGTTCAGCTACCTTATCACTGAGCCTCCTGAGTTTATTTTGAGTCAGTCTAGTCTTTTATCTTTTTAGCTTTTTGACTGATTGTTTTGATATTTTCTTTCGATTCTACGTGTCATTGGGTCGTTGAACTATCATCTTGGTGTCCGTTTGACCTTCCCTTTCTCACCTTGAGCATAGATTACATTACTCGCTAAATCAATTTGAAAGTCCTCTTTTTACTTGAAGGAATGCGTCTCTATTTTGAGTAAGTTCTACATTCATATTGGATTGGTCTCTTTGTATTTGATCATTTTGTTTGAGTGACTCAAAACTAGTATTCATTTTATCTTTTAGTGTAACAGTGCATTTTTCTTCTCATTCATCTAAAAGAACAAAATTCTCATTTTTTCTCTTAAGTTTTAAAATGAAAAGCATTCTTTTGCATTAGTAGATTTTTAGTGAACCAGGGAAAGATATTTTCGTTTTCTGCTTTGGTTGTTTTAGATGCATTAGGAAAATTTCTTCTTCTAATTGATTGATTACTACTTTGTTGTAAACTACTATCCCTCTCTTAGCTATCTATTCATCGAATTGGAATGGTTTTCTTTCACATGTAGTTGTGCATTAGAGGTTCGAGATTACATTTGATAAGGCCTTAAAAATGCAACATTAATTAAATATCAACTTTAAAGTGAACTCAATCAACCTAAGGAAGCATTGAAACTTAACGCTCATATTTAGAGGTCTAGGATAGTGACGTGTTTTGGCATCATTAAACCTAGTATCTATCAATCGCCATCTGGTAGTAGACAGCGCTAGCACGGACTTGTGCTCCCCATACTATCGAGTATATAAAGGGGGACCCTCATAGGTTGCAATCCTTTATCCATAGGAAGCCGAGTCTGCCACCTTGTAACTGTGATACATCGAACACAACATTCAGGGATATTTCCTGCACGTACGTTAAGTCCTTGGTCATTTCTCTTTCATTTGATCACCAAGGGGTATATTGTAGTTCAAGGGAGCTTGGTACACCCTCTTTCTTAGATTTAATGAGTAGTCACTTTGATCTTTTTTTGACTCCCTAAAATTGAAAATATCATCGAGCACTTGTCCTTTGAAGCTCGTACAACCTGAAAGTGGCTAGAGTCACCTTTTTCCCTTGTCTTGACTCTTAAAAAATGAAAAGGCAGAGTTTTGTTTCAATGTTATAAAATTGATTACCTACGATCACGCGCCCATTAAATTTATTTTCCTGGCTTGTTCTTAAGTAATTATTTAGTGTTTGGTCTTGAAGCCTCAAATTGGTCATCTTTTTTCTCTCTTGTTTTTTTGAGACGAATTCATAGTGGTAAAACCACTAATTTTTTCGTCCCCTTTATTACCTCGTAGTGGAGATCCTTATCCCGAAGTTTCTTTGGAAGAATATAAACCTACTAGGCCTTTAAGTTACTGGCGTTATATTATTTCGATTATTTTACCTCTTTCTACTCGATCTCCTCCTGAGGAACCATTTGATATCAATTGGAAACCTCCGAACATTTGGGCCGACTTCAGGGAAGAAGAAGATCCGCCTCTAAACTTAGAACCTCTTGCCTCAGAACCAATTTAATCGCCATTAACACGTGCTTTACTTGAAACTAATCGTCACCTTTTCGCTAAAAACATGTCTTCATCTGACATGGATACTACGAGTCCCATCAATAGCGAAGAGACTTATATTTCTATAGGAGACTATTAGTTTCCTCCAGAGAATTTCCCTTATGTATCGGTTCAACCTTCCTCACAGCCTTTATCTCTCTCAATTGGTGATCATTTGTTGAGTCGGATCATTTATGGTGCTACATCTTTGTATCAGAATCCAATATGGTCGGGTACATCAGATCCATCGGAGGGGTCGTTTGTATCAGGTGCATCCCCCTTGACTCCCATTACGTCGACGATTGTTATGTCTATCCCAATAAGCCTATTGGGGTCCTATGATTTGGCAGATTAGAATACCAAGTGACAAGGCAACATTAAACCAGTATTTAGAGTCTTAGGACCTAGCCTTCCTAGTCTCAGATAGGGATCTCTCAATTTTTTGCAAAGATGTGAGCTTGTTTGCTTTTAAGAGTTGATTTTAGGCTAGTTATGAAGCATGAGTTTGTTTGATTGTTTGGTTGGACATGATGATCTAGGCAGCATAAATAGAAAGGGGAAATCTCTAAGTCATTTGGAAATGGAGTCAAGTGGAAGTTGTAACAAGCTTGTAAATGGATCAGGGGTATCAAAGGGAAAATATAACTTGGCTAGTGGATCTACAAGGTCTTTTAGGTGAAATGAAATGAACATCAATGATTTAGAATGAAAAGTATAACTAAGGGCAATTAAGAATCCTTAATTATATGTACTTCTCAACAAAAGGACTTAAAACATTATATGAACACAAAGAGGCATTCCATAGATAGGGCTAACCATAAATTCTAGAAACCACACTTCAGAAAATAATACTTTCAAGAGAAACTTCTCCAATGAAAGATAGAATGTGAGAAAATCATTTAACTTCTAGTGATTTCACCTTCAAGGATAAGAAAACATTCAAGATTCACATATAACTACATTCATAGAATAGGGAACTCCTAGAAATCTTATATTACAACTATAAAGACCTTCAAAACAATTATTTAAGCAAGTAAAAAGGGTATGATTGGAAAAAAACCTCTTTGGCAGACTTTAAACAATGGTAATTTAAAGAGAGACTTCAAAAACAGTTTTTAAGTGGCAAGAAGTAAGCAAGGAAAACCATAAATCATTCTTGAGACCAACTGTATTGAACTATTTAAGAAATAAATGAGCATAAGGGTTCTAGAGAGAAATTAAGAATTCTCTAGCATATCTTAGCAGAAGAAAAAATTAAGACAGTGAAGAGTAAACAGAACTAAGGTGCATTCAAAAGACATTTCTTAGCCTAAAATTTTTACTCTACTGCAACAGAGAATGGTGAAACATAATGAAATGGGAAATAACAATAATAGATTTAGAGTACTTCACCAACAGCCAAGCTCAAGGATCCAATGACAGAGCTTTCTCCATCTACAAACAGGTCAAGACATCCACAAGTTCCATAACATCAATTTCCTTTCAACTTCAGCAAAACTATTTATTACTTCAAAGAGTCATCAAATGCCAACAATACAATGAGTTCCAGTGCAGTATTTATGCTATAAATGAGGAGGTGGAACTAGCCTAGGGTTTGAGAGTCATTAACTATAAAGTAAATGCATTCCTAACCTTGAAAACCATGCAAAGAATAAGGGAGGAAGATGTTCAACTACTTCTTTGTTTTAATAACTCTGTCTTAACTTTTGATAAAAAGATAGGAGAAAAGATTGACTTTCGAGGCTTATCCTTGTCTTCACAATAACTGTCCTGACAGTTTTAAATATCTTATTTATTGTAATAACTGTTTGTTTGTATTTGTAGGCAGAAAGTAGGTAAAAGGTGTCAATTAGATATTTTGAGTGAATAACTGCTACTGTTTGATGTATTCGAGGTTGTCTTTAGCCCAACTTTCCTTAATTTCAACATTAAACTGTGCATTAAGGATTAATTATTCTTTTGGCCTTCATAACTCATCATGCTGACTCTATCACTTTTCAGACTTATTTAAACCTTTGTTTATCTGTCTTTAACTGTGCTTTTGTCCTTAATCTGCTTCAATTAGTCTTTAATCTCTGTCTTCTTCCTTTGGTATTCAACTTTAATTATTCTTCTCTCCTTCTGTGTGTAGGAGGTTTTTCGGTGTGCTGGGAGGTTTTATAATGATTCAATGCTCATGAGGCATCAATTTTAAATTTGGAGCTTGAAACTCAGATCCCTTTTTCTTCGTATTTGCCTGAGCCACCATTAAACCTGTAATAAAACAAAAACATTTAATAAATCCTGCGTTATTGGCTAAGACTGATTTTCAGAGGCTTATGGTGGGTTTGGGAGCAGTTGTAGAGGAAGGGAGAATGCACGAAGGAGGGATTTCATGGAGAAATGATGCGGACAGAGGGAATTTTGAATTAGGGCGCGAAAACAAGGAGAAGCGGTTTTCACGTAGGGAGAGGTCAGTAAGCAATTTAGGCTCATACGAATGCGATTCTATTTAGTGGTTGCCACGCGTCCTAGGAAAAACTGCCCATTTTGCGTGGAAATGGGTTGTTAAACCTCGAAGATCAAATGTGTGCGATTTGCGATCTCCACTGTTGGATCTCATGGGATGAGATCGACAGTGTGGGATGAGTCTGATGGGGGGCGCAGGTTGGTAGTGGAAAACAGGTGGTGGGTAAGGATTGGGCGATGTTTTTGTGGGTGGAAGGTGGGACTAGGAGCATGACGTGGGCTATTTCGTCGGGTAGCAGGAATGATCATGAGCGGGTTTTCAAGGTTTTGGGGATCGCGATGGCCGTTGGATCAGAGGTGATCAACGGTCGGGATATCTTTGTAGAAAAATGATGGCGCGGGATAAAAATAGACGAAGGGCTAAAATTTTAAGTGGGGGAATGGTCCTGTGAGAGAAATATAGGACCAAGGTTTAGGATAAACAAGGGCCGAGGTTTAGTAGGTGGTCATGCCCTTGGTCATATAAGGAAGGAGAACAGAGGGCTTAAGGCCTAATTTCTTAAATGGGCAGAGAATAAGCCAAAAAGAGGGGTTTTAAGCCTTTTTGGGGGTTTTCGATAAGGTGGAAAAGAATGTTTGAAACCAAAATGAAGGGGTTTTAATGGTTTAAAAAGGGGTTTTTAGAGGAAATGAAGGATCAATGAAGGAAATATGGGCATTTTTAGGGGGAAAATAAGACTGATAGAGAATAGGAGTAGGGGTGATAAGATGAGGGGAATAAATGTAGGTAAAAATGGTGGGAGTAGCTTGAAAACAATTTTCTTTAGATCAACAAGATGACTTGGGAATCTTTGGATGAAGATTTTTTTAGTGAATTGATAGATTTAGGATAATGAAGGTAGTGAGATTTCTAGAACTCACAATTTTTCTGCAAATTTTGTTTCTAGAAATCTGAGATTTTCAACATAGTCATCTTTGGATATAAACAAAATTATGGATGAATAACAGTGGCTCCACTTGGGGAGGGCAGCTGTCTTTTCAAGGTGTCCAGAACCTCAGGTTATGAAATCTATGAGTTTTAGCATATCACTACCTTATCCATTGGGCATATTTCTTTTACTTGCTGATATTTCTTTATTTTTAACAGCTTCAATCAATTTGCAACATGTAATTTCTCCAAACAGCATCTTTACCTACCCAATCTTACTTGTCCTAGCATTTTTTCTTCCTCTTGAGTGCATTTGAACTAGTAAACTCTTTGACATTTTATTTTTGAAAACTGAAAATAAACTAACTATCCTATCCTTATTACTTCCAAGAGTCCAGATTAAACTGTTGAACTCTTTTATTCCCTACCTATGCTACTTGACTAGCAAGATTAAACTGTTTGGCAATCTTGATTCTCTAGCTATTGACATAAAAATTTAAAGCATGGTTCAAATTAGGATTAGATAGTCTGATCAACCATGGTTGTGGCATTTGGAACAAGATGCACAAAAAATTTATTTGCATAAAGTAAATCTAGAAAGACAAGGCTATGATCTGTCCTTTGTGAGGCATCCTTATCTATCTCTTTGGTTCTTTTTTGAGCATGTGGAACCAGTATTTTTCAATCTCCTAATTTTTCCTTTCTGAATAAGTCAAGTCTGAAATAATCTTATCAATTAGTGTTTCTACTAACTTATCAACATGAATTTAAAGCATGTTCGGCCATGATTAGGCTAGATGACTGAACGAGATATCCTTTTGAATAGTAGTGGCATTTAGACAAGCTCACTTTCAGAAAATTCTTTTTTTTGGGTATGGGGTTGTACCTCTTTTGAATCTGTCCTCTTTTCCTTTTTCTTTTACTTTATTAATTTTGTGTTTTTCATGATTTTTTCTTTTCAATTGGGTTATGTACAATGAATAAAAACTTTGAAGCTAAGACTCTTGACAGAAGTAGTGCTTGAGCATCCTGCCATTTGTTGGGTTGCGAATATGACCACTTTTAACACTTATTTCATCCATTTCTACTCTTCTTTATCATGTAGTTTATCATAATTTATCATATAAATCCATTTTATAATTATTTATGCTCTTATGCATAAATGTTATTTCTTCTCTTTTATTTTCAATGAATTGATGATTATTATGCATAATTTTATCAATGATGGTTTATTAATATATTTTGTAATAGCACTCACCATTTTAGCCTCCAAGATATTTCCTAGATTGCAAATTTGACCTCCAGCACATCATTCAATACTCCAACTCATAAATTTGATGGAATAAGAAGTGACAGTTTTATGGTTGATATTCTGGACAAATGGAGAAGAATTTGGAAAATCCGGAACATGGGTTTTGTCCAGAACGGACCGAATTAACTCCAGCAATTTTTTTTTTCCCCAAATTCGGCCTATATTGAAAGAAACAGAAGGTTCATTGAGCACTATTTTCTTAGATTTACTGTTGCGGCCGTCCTCCAAATTATCTCAGCTGAAAATCCAAATTCGACTTGCTCTTGTTGAAAGATTGATGGAAATATATTTTCTGGTTGATCAAGTTGTTGGGAACAATCCAATATTGTTATGA
The DNA here is from genome assembly GCA_034641835.2 of Pinus albicaulis. Classification (NCBI taxonomy): domain Eukaryota; kingdom Viridiplantae; phylum Streptophyta; class Pinopsida; order Pinales; family Pinaceae; genus Pinus; species Pinus albicaulis. Next base: position 598,184,334 of record CM076571.1, on the reverse strand, counting down.
GAGATCATATTTACTATTTAATTTCTCCTCTTTCTGATTATAAAAGGAGAGCATGTATTATGTATTGAAGAACAAAGGATGGGAGCTGGAGATTTTCCTATTGTAATTACACAATTCCTCATCGACTCTCATTGATTAAATAGAGATCGACTGTTTTTAAATTTTGTTATGCATGACTAATACAAGAACATGTTGTCGTTTAATTTCTTAGTTCTGTAGTAGCCCAGTAGCATTTCACCGATGGTTGAGGGCTCAACCCTAGTGGATCGATCCACTGTTTGTATTTCTACTCTTTTAATTACCGTTGTGTTATAATTGTGATTGGTTTTATTACATTTGTAAAGTTAATTAAGTTGTTGTTGAATTTTTTATTGCTGTGTTGCATTAACGAATTGCATTACTGTTCCATTTCAACAAGAATCTTAATTTCAGTATTATTCATCTTGTTATTGCTTATAAAGCTTTGCTGTTCAATATTTACTTTATTTGCTATTCCGTTGGATTGCTTAATAATGTTTGATGTCGACAGGGTTTGGTGTTCAATAGAGTTCGTTAGTTGATTTCATTTAGCTAAGATCTAATTCATTAGTTAGTATTTACTATTCAATTCGAGTGTGTTGTTCATTTTGAATTCATTAGTTTCAGATTGCAGAGACCTTGCTTATTTACATTGTTATTTGATTACAGTTTGCTGTTCATTTCCAATTCATTAAGTTTACAACATTTTCTTAGTTCAATTTCTATTTCGTTTTAATTGCTTTAAAGCAGGACTGTCAACTGTAGAGAACACTGGTTATTGCTTCCTCATTCCCAGATTGATTGTATTTTTTTAGTTTGATTTCATTTGCATCAATTTCTAAAGGAATGAGTTATTGCTACTGTATCCTTGATTGATGTTTTGCAGAGTGAATAGTTAAGTTTCAGAGTATTTGAGTTCATGTTATTGTAATTAGATTTCTTTTCCAGCATCCGTTTACTTTTGTATTTAGCACACTATACTACATCTTACAAGGCATTACTCTTAGATTTAATTGTAGCCTCAGATAGAGTACACTCTTGAAATAAAAAGTTGTTCCCGGATTGATAATTAATGTAGGATAAATAGCCGTTAAAAAGACACTTTTTATACCTCAACATTTTGGTGCCATTGTCGGGGAGAGTGTATTCCATTTAGAATGATTGATGCACATTTTACCTTTTTTTCTGCTTGGGAAGAATTGGGTATTAAATATGGAAGGTAAGAACCTGCTCACCGAGCAAGGAACATACTTGTTTACTGGCCTGCTTCACAGCAGAATTAAGTAAATTTATTTCTTTAGGTAGGAATGAAGGCTTGTTTTTTTGAATGGATAGAAAATCTAAACAAGACAAAATTCCTCCCAAACCTGAAAAACTTTAGAGACCGGTGACCCTTGGGAGAACGACCTTTATTGACGAAATTCTTAAGAAAACTGAATCTCAGCCATCAGTAGGACCTAGGAAAGTTATTTCTAGACAACCTGATAGTTCCCTTCAGGCAATAGAATCACCATATGTAGCCTTTGCTGAGGTACATAGCCAAAAAGAGGAGACTGAGAAAGATTCCCAAGAATTGAGAATTCTCGCCCAATTTTTTTTTACAAGAAGGGAAGTTGGGTTCTCATACTCTACTATTTATCAACATGCATTTTTCAAACTTGGGTATGTACATACTAGAGGCCTTATTTTGGAAATGGATCCACTGGGAATACTCTTATACATAAGCATATTCGATTTTCAAAGAAGAGTAGATTAGTGGAGAAAATAAAATAAATAAGGAAATAAACACATTTTTATTATTATTTTATCTTTGTAAAAATAGTTGTTTTTGTTGCAACACACTGTGGAAATCAACATCGGTGATAAATATTTTAATCTATTTTTGTATGTAGATGCATTATATTGAAAATAAAAATTCTGCAAACACTCATATCAATTTTTATCACCAATATGGAAAAATTTATTGAATATCATATTTTTTTGGCTTGCGGGCTTGATGAAATTTCTGAAAACACAGTTGAGACAGTCATTTTTTGGGGGACTAAAAGTGAATATTTTTAAAAAATATTTCCATCCTAATTATCCCTTGATGTCTACTTTCCAAACCAATTTTAATCACTCAATTTGGATTTGAAACGAAAAATTTAGAACTAATACATTGACAGGGTGTCTAGTAGGCAGCTCAACAACAGAGTTGGGACAGTCCATTTTTGGAGGCCTAAATGACTATATTTAAAAAAAAAAATTCTATGGTAGATTATTCTATGAATCTAGTTTACAAAACAATTTGAATCACTCAATTTTGATATCATATGAGGAATTTATGACCAAAATACTGACTGCCTATCATAAATCAGCACTCTTGAAACTTTGTTTTCTCGGTTGTTCATTAACGTATTTGACCCATCGATTCTTCTTCTCTTCAAAAAATGTTTTTATTGGAGATCAATAAATGAATCTACTTTAATCTCCAATTTTAATCGTTCAATCCGCCATCAAACGAAAAATTTATGCTTGAAATATCAACTGTTGGTCTGAGCTGGAAAATCGAAAATGACTCTATTATGCAAGTTGTTCTAAGAAAATTTAACATACCATTACATGAAATTTTTAAAACCTATTTCTATTGGAGATAAAAATTTGAATTATCTCTCATTTGGCTTTGAAATCACTCAAATCGGACAAGAAATGAAGAAGGTAGGATTAAAACATTGCTGGTTAGTATAGTCGACTACTGCTCTCTCGCAGGTGACAAATAAAATTTGTTTATTTTTCCGTGGATTTGTTCGACAGAGTAACTACTTGTTAGTTTTTTTCATAATTATTGGATTAGGGGAGTTCGATCACCTCTCTTTCTCCATGATTTAATGTTTTATTGCAGGTAGACACTCGTTTTTTGTAGGTCTTACGAGAACAAAGAAGGTCAATTTATGGATGAGCGATTCTTGAAAAGATTTTAGTAAAACAAGGGCATTTCATCCAGTTCATTACCCAATGGATTCATAACAAGAAGAAATGAAGAATTGGTTTCCATTTCAAGATTCATGTCACTGCCGCCAAAACATTTTTCAAAAAGATCATTTTTTTTAACAGATTGATATTCCCTTAGGAAATAACATCATAGCTATTGTAACTTAATAAAGTTTTGTTTCTTTTCTGATTTCTTTTATGTTTTTGTATTTCTGGTGTTGATCCCTTCAAATTTTAGTTTCTTCTCCAGTGGAAATTGAACAATAAAGACCCCACCATGCAAGTTTCAATTGCAGAAGGCAATTATTCAGTAGCACTAATTTTGTAAAAAATTACTTTTCTTGAAACTTGTACATAAATTTTTCTTTCTATTTGATTGGATTTGCTTGACAATGGATTGCACATTAGCTTTGTTCTTTCCTCTATTTTTTTTCCTTTGTTGTTCCCTACAACAATTTCTGCGTGCATTTTTTTTCTGTTCCCTATAGGGAACAACACTTTTTGTGTGCCTTTATTTTTCATGTTGTTCCTCTTAAGGAACAGCAACCTTGCGTGCTTATATTTGTTTGCTGACCCTCTTAAGGAAAAACAACCATTCCTCTGAAGGAACAACGCATTTGTGTGTTTTTTTTGCTGTTCCTTTCAAAAGGAACAACACTTTTGTTGCATGTTTGTTGTTTCTTTCAAAAGGAACAACAGTTTTGATGTTCCTTTCAAAAGGAACAACACTTTTGACGCTTGTTTTTGTTGTTCCTTTCCAAAGGAACAACATTTTTCCCGCTTGTTTTTTGTTGTTCCTTTCCAAAGGAACAATAGTTTTGATGTTCCTTTCAAAAGGAACATCATGTTTTTGCCGGCTGTTCTTGCTATTCCTTTCCAAAGGAACAACATTTCTGTTGATTGTTTTTGTTGTTGCTTTTTAAAGGAACATCATTTTTGTCGTTTCTTTTTGTTATTCCTTTTGAAAGGAACAACATTTTTGCAGATTTTTTTGCTGTTCCTTTCCAAAGGAACAACACTTTTTGAGTGCATTTTTCTTGTTTTTAACAAAATTTCTAGGAATTTTCTGAATTCTTCATGACTCTTTGAAAGGAAAACATACAATTTATGCAAGGATACACAAATCAGAGGTTACTGGAATCAGCAAATCAAGAGAAATTGTCATTTTTAAGAAATTGTTTTGTAGTGATAATAAAAAGGAAAGGACACAACCATCTTTATCATCGACTAAAACTAATATGATCGACTATCTTTATCATGTTGGTTCTTCCCTAAATCTTCACAACTCTCTTTTATTTTTATTTATTAAATAAGAATAAGGGCATACTTTCTCTATTGAGATGTTCAGACTTATTCCACTATCCCTACTCTTAAGGAGTGTTGAGCCATCCTCTATATATAAGTAGGGATGTGCTATATGAAAAAAAAGAAAAAAAGAAAAAAAGAAAAAAGAAAAATCTCTATAATTACTAACAATTCTATGATATGGCAGGTGGAGGATAGGGGGTCTCATCAAGAGCCAGCCTACCATGATCATAAGGGCGCAGTGAAGTTGCATTCCCATTATGGCCACTACACCAGGGATATGATCCAATGGAGAACTCAGAAAAATAAAAAGTCCTTGGAACAGGAGGTCTCATCCCGAGCCGACCTGCCCACCTTTCACTCCTTCCTGATGAATGGAATTGTGATTCATCTGGTTCCCAAGCCAGCACAGTGGCCTCCATCATGACATCACATAGCACTTCCCTAGGCATAAATAAAGGATAATGGTTCCAAGGGTGAGAAAGAAACTTTGTCAAGGTTATAGACACCTGTGGGCAACAGAGCTCTGCTGATGGTATTGGAGTCATTTTTTTCACAAATCAATAGTAATGATAAACCCTTTCCTCTTATATTTATCTAATATCAAATGAGAGTATGCTCCTAAACCTTTTTTTCGGAACCTCTTATGCATGAAATTTATTTATAAATCGATCATAATGGTTTATGTGGATAATGACCACATAAGTACTTTTTTTCATGTCAGCTTTCCTTTTCCCTTATTTTCGAATCATTACATAAACATTTCCATATCTACTCACGATTTCAAAATATGCATTAATTTCAGTAATGCGATAATTTGTTGATCATATCATAAGTATGTATGCATTTCCATGCTATACAATTGATGTGCAGTACGCTGCTCTTCTATTTGCCACAATATTCATACTGCATTTCTACAAAAGTTTTTTTGCTTAAAATTTTTACATGCATCTTATCTGTTGTCATTCAAAACTAAAACCGTGGATTCAAGAAAATTGCATACAAAATCGTGATTTGTTTACAGGAGAACAACAAATATGGGGGAGAAATTCTATTCGCAGCACGACCACACTATTGCAACTAACAGTAAAGGCTCGCGAACACGCACAATTCTTCAGACATGATGTGCTTGCATGGCTTCCACCTTTTGCATCACTTTCAGTATCTGCTCAGCCTACATCAGCTTCAACAAATGTCAGTCCTTACATGTCATTCCACATTTTTTTTCGGAGGTAACACTTGAGGTAAAATAGCATAATTTTCTGATTTATTACGAATTTAGGAGAATTTCATGAAAATCCATTGAGCATTATTTATCATCATTCATTCCATATCTTGACCACTTCCCATTTTTTTAGACACGTCTCATCTTTCAGTTTGGGGGAGTGTTGATTTCCTTCATTTCTTTCTTGTGACCATGTCAGTAATATTCTTTATCATCCATTGATATTCTTATTCATTCTCAACACCTCCCTTATTCCATGTTGTTTTACACCAAGCATAGATTTCAACAGATTGTAGCAACCACCTCTCTTTGTCTTCTAGCATTGCGTGAGGACATGCTAATTCTTCAGTTTAGGGGAGGAATTTCTACACATGATGGATGTTTTCCACTTTCTTTCTCATTTAAGGCATACAATTTCATTTGTATACAGTGCAGAAATTGATTTGCATATATCTTTAAAACTATGAATTGAATTATTGTGATTTCTGGATAACAAAGAGGTATCCTTAAAATACACAAACCCAGATCATTTCACGCTAAATTAGTTCATAAAATTTTGAAAACTATGCACTATCACCTACAACCATTTTGTTTACATCTCATGATCCGTGCATCAAAATGATCTGATTTTTGAGAAAATGGTTAATAAAGTTTGTTGTTACTTATGTCACATTCTTTTGCAACTTCATATACATATAGTTGAACGTCATCTGTAAAAATTGTTATGCCTTCATCAAGATTGCTAAAATTGAATATTCATTATTTGAGGAAAAATTCATTTGTTCCATCCATTTCATGAGTTGGGATGAACAAATTTTTTTGCTTGGTTAACAAATGGTTTTTTTCTTTGGGTTGCATGAGGACATGCAATATATTCAGCTTTGGGTTGCATAAGGACATGCAATATATTTAGTTTGGGGGTATGTTGGGTCGCGAATACGACCACTTTTTAACACTTATTTCTTCCATTTCTACTCTTCTTTATCATGTAATTTATCATAATTTATCATATAAATCTATTTTATAATTATTTATGCTCTTATGGATAAATATTATTTATTCTCCTTTATTTTTAATAAATTCATGATTATTATGCATAATTTTATCAATGATGGTTTATCAATATATTTTTTAACAGCACTCACCATTTTAGCCTCCAAGATATTTCCTAGATTGCAGATTTAACCTCCAGCACATCATTCAATACTCCAACTCAAAAATTCGCTGGAATAAGAAGTGATAGTTTTGTGGTTGATATTCTAGGCAAATGGAGAAGAATCTGGAAAATCCAGAACATGGGTTTTGTCCAATACGGACCGAATTAACTTTAGCGAAGAACGGTTTGCCCAAATTCGGCCTGTATTGAGAAAAAAAGAAGGTTATTTGAGCATGATTTTCTCATATTTACTGTTACGGTTGTCCTCCAAATTATCTCAGCTGCAAATCCAAATTCGAATTGCTCTTGTTGAAAGATTGATGGAAATATATTTTCTGGTTGATCAAGTTGTTGGGAACAATCCAATATTGTTATGAGAGATCATATTTACTATTTAATTTCTCCTCTTTCTGATTATAAAAGGAGAGCATGTATTATGTATTGAAGAATGAAGGATGGGAGATGGAGATTTTCCTGTTGTAATTACACAATTCCTCATCGATTCTCATTGATTAAACAGAGATCGACTGTTTTTAAATTTTGTTATGCACGATTAATACAAGAACGTGTTGCCATTTAATTTCTTAGTTCTGCAGTAGCCCAGTGGAATTTCACCAGTGGTTGAGGGCCCAGCCCTGGTGGATTGATCCGTTGTTTGTATTTTTACTCTTTTAATTACCGTTGTGTGATAATTGTGATTAGTTTTATTACATTTGTAAAGTTAATTAAGTTGTTGTCGAATTGTTTATTGTTGTGTTGCATTAATGAATTGCATTGCTGTTCCATTTCAACAAGAATATTAATTTCGGTATTATTCATCTTTTTATTGCTTATAAAGCTTTGTTGTTCAATATTTACTTCATTTTCTATTATGTTGGATTGCTTAATAATGTTTGTTGTCGACAGGGTTTGGTGTTCAACAGAGTTCGTTAGTTGATTTCATTAAGCTAAGATCTGATTCATTAGTTAATATTTACTCTTCAATTCTAGTGTGTTGTTCATTTCAAATTCATTAGTTTCAGATTGCAGAGACCTTGCTTATTTACATTGTTATTCGATTACAGTTTGCTGTTCATTTCTAGTTCATTAAGTTTACGGCGTTTTCTTAGTTCAATTTCTATTTCGTTTTAATTGCTTTAAAACAGGACTGTCAACTGTAGAGAACATTGGTTATTGCTTCCTCATTCCCAGATTGATTTTCTTGTTCCAGTTTGATTTCAGTTGCATCAATTTCTAAAGGAATGAGTTATTGCTACTGTATCCTTGATTGATGCTTTGCAGAGTGAATAGTTAAGTTTCAAAGTATTTGAGTTCATGTTATTGTAATTAGATTTCTTTTCCAGCATCCGTTTACTTTTGTATTTAGCACACTATACTACATCTTACAAGGCATTACTCTTAGATTGAATTGCAGCCTCAGATAGAGTACACTCTTGAAATAAAAATTCATTCCCGAATTGATAATTAATGTAGGATAAATAGGCGTTAAAAAGACACCTTTTATACCTCAACACCATTGACAGAGCCTCTAAATATGTCCTCTCCATTCAGCTCTTGTAGAAAGAATGCATTATGGCCCCTTATAGAATGAATGATGTAGGGACCTTTCCATAGATTTTCAAACTTACCATGTTTACCTTTCTCTTCCCTTCTGGAATCCCACTTTAGAACTATATTTCCAACTTGGAAATCATTTTCTTTAGTCCTTTTATCAAATAATTTCTTGATGCCTTCTTGGACTGTTTGTGTTCTTTTTTACACTTCTTCTCTGGACTGCTGTAAATGAATGGCCTTATTCATCCTTCTCTGCATATCATTCTCTTCAGTTTGTACTTCTTGAAGGAGTTTCATGACTAGAACTCCTAATGAGGTTGGGAAAATTGCATCCATGCCATAAACCAGTTAATAGGGGTACATATTTATTGACTTCTTGGTGGTTAATCTATCAGCCCATAAAGCATGAACCAATTTACTATGCCATGATTTTTGATTTTTCTCCAACAGTTTTTTGATAATATTGACAAGGCTTTGTTGGAGGATTCAGTTAATCCATTTCCTTGGGGATAATAGGCAGTGGAATGACCCAAGGCGATATGATATTTATAACAGAAGTCAACCATTCTTTTAGACTTGAAGTCAGAAGCATTATCTGTGATAATTTTTCTAGGGCAACCAAATCTAGATAGTATGTTGGTTTCAAGGAAATTGATAATGACAGAGTTAGTAGCATTCCTAGAAGGTATGGCTTCTATCCATTCGGTAAAATAATTAGTGGCAATGAGGATCCACTTATGTTGGGCTGATGATGGTGGGTGAATTTCCCCAATGAAGTCCAAGCCCCATTGTTGAAAGGGAGCCTCAACACTGATGAGATGTAAGGGTAAAGGTAGGAGTTTTCTCTTGCCATCAAAAATTTTACACTTATGGCAAGACATGACAAGTTTCTAAGTATATGGGAAAAGGGTGGGCCAATAGTAACTAGATTCGAGGATTTTATTTGTTGTGGTCTTCCAATAAAGATTTCATCCGCATTATCCCTCATGCAGCTCATTGATCTGAATGTGAGAAATTCTTATTTCTAATACAGAGATGGACTATAAGGGCATTTACAGGATATGTCACCTTTCAAAGAAAGCATGAGCTCCCAAAGCTACCTGGCCCTTTATAGACTCTGCCTAAAGAAATAATAGAAATAATCACTAATGATCTGGAAATGAAACTACTTGTTTGCTGGTGCAAGTTATTCATTATCCACTAACATATGTATGCAAGCTTTTTAATGTGTTTTGCAATTGGAACAAAGTGAATTTGATGAGTTTATGAGTATTTTATATGTAGGAGGCTTATTTCTTTTTACTGTTTAACATATTTAACTCTAAAAATAAGTAGAAAATAAATCATAGAATATAACTCAGCATATGATAAGGTAGTTCACCCCTCCTGGGCTACATCTGCCAGGTCCAAGGCCCCCAAATGGGCATGTCCTTGCTCTTATTATGCTCAGAAAATGGTTAAACAATGTGTAGAAAGCCCACTGTGCTAAAAATAGGGTCAGAGAAATGAGTTCAGAGTGTAGAAAATAGTAATAAATGACTATATTTTCACCTCAAATGGATAACTATAATCCAATACAGCTCTCCAATCCCCAAGACCTAGTGGCTCTTCAAGCTCTCTTACTGATAAAACTCTTGAATAAATGCTCTAATGGCTCTAAAACCTGCTCCAGTGGCTCGGGAATGCTCCAATTACCCAAAATAAAAATAAAAATTTTCTCCAAATGGACTCTCCTAGCAAAAGTTATGAGCAAAACCACTTTTTCCTAATCAGGGTTAGAAAAACTCCTCCAAAAATGGGAGGACTGCCAGTTAAGCTCGCTAGTTTAGGCTCCGCACCAAATCGAGCAGAGTCCGCCAAAATCTCTGCCATTTGGGTGGTTAGCACTTAATGTCACGACGGTCATGTGACCGCACCCATCGGATAAAAGTTTGGAACAACGATTTTTAAAACCATAACAATAAATTTGGTATTAAACTTCATAACCTCCACCATGTTAAATGTGGCCTTATCCATACCACTTAAACTTAACCATTACATTTAGCTGCCATTAGAGTTAAGCTACGATTCTAGGCACTCGGTCTTGTGGTAGAGGGGGCTGGCCCCCTTTCGGCCCCTGCCCATTTGTAGTTTGAAATTCAAATAGAAGTTTGGTTCGTCATATGTTAAGACTCACCGTAGAGCGCCCGGTTGGGCCGCCCCGCTGGCAGTGCCCAGACCCGGGTTCAAAACCCGTCGATGCCATATAAAATTTTACACCACACATTGTTTGAATTCTTGGGGCCATGTGGCAGCCTTCGAGCAGGCCACGTGGCGCCCCCCAATTGGCTCTCACAGAATATTCCATGGAATATTTTGTGGAATATTTTGTATAATTTTCTGAAAATATTTTGTGGAATATTCCTTTTTTAATAATTTTTTATTCAAAGTCAAATTGAGTCAAATTGGGCTTTTTCCATGAAATTGAGAAACTTCAAACTTAAATATATTCCTCATACAATATCGGTTTTCAGTGTTGTTCGCAGCTATAGGATCATTTTGACGAGACCTTTCATGTCGTTTTGGTTTCAACCAATTTTGGGAAAATAGAATTTTGAGCATTTTTCCAATTAGGAAATGATCACCTGATCACACCTCCCAAATGGGAAGCTTTTGGACCCACAAAATCTCTCTGATGACTGAAACTGAAGATAAGGATATTGATTCTCCACTCTTCCACCCTTGAATAGCTGAAATCTTCCCGATTTCATCAAATTGAGCTTTTCATAAAATGATAAATTTTCTGTTGAATTCACTGATCGACCATTGCTAAAACTGACTGAGTCATGATGCAAATTCTTAAAATTTGCAGAACAACAACTATATTTTGTAGAAAGCATATTGTTTCTACAATGATCAAACTTCAAAGAAGACTTAAAATGAAGTTCACCTTGCCAACTGTTCATATGGCGAATTCTTGCTGAATGAACTTTGTACTTGTGCCGAATCCCGACCAAGTTTTCTCACCATACAAATTTTTCATCCTGAAACTAACATTGACCCATGTTGAACTGTGTGCCCTCTTTGTTTGCATGCATTTCCATCTCATGGACTCTTGCACTGCTTTGCATTGACACTTCGTTCTCTGCACTGGTCGACACCAAAGGTACCTTGTGCAACATAATGTCATCTTCTTTCAAAGACGAACTGTTATCAGACTGAGACATATCATTAGCAATATCATGAAAAGGTAAATGTACAAAATCTTGTCGTTTAATCATTAAAAAAGTCAGATTTTGACTTGCATTAACTAGCCTTTTCAATTTCCCTGCATGGACTAAAGAAGATTCTAGATTCTTCTTATGTGTTCTCACGATGTACTCTTTTCCATCCTTGAACAAGTGATACTTATTCTCATGGCGATGGAAGATGGAATTTCTGTCATATAAATAGGGACTACCCAACACAACACTTGTAATGTCAAGTGGTACTACATCCATTTCAACTCAATTAACATAATGAGCTGTTATGGCGAAGCGCAAGATGCACTTCTTTGAGAATTGTAAGTTTGCATCCTTGCATATCCAGCCAAGTGGATAAGGCTTTGGATGTGGAATTGTCTCAATTTTCAGCTTCTTGACTAAGTCTTTTGAGATGAGATTCGCTTGAGACCCACTATCAAATAGTGTGTCTATATTTGTGTGTTTGGCTATTATGCTCACATGAAATAGCTCTATCCTCCTCTTTTCATATTGAGTATCTTTGTGACAGTTTAATGAGCTAGAACTGGGATTTGTGTCTTGTAAAACCTCTTTCCCTATGATGTTCTTTAATACCATGGCGATAATTTTTGTCTCATCACCTGATTCAGACCCTAAGCCCTGTTCAACAGTTGCTACATTTTTCCTCTTTTCTTTGTTTTTGTCTTTGTTTTTATATTTATATGGTTTTGGCTCAGGATGAAGCTTCCAACAATTGTCTTCGTCATGGCTTGTTTTTGAACATTTCTTGCAAAAGAATTTTCCTTTTTTGTTTCTAGAATTTGCAACCCTTTTTCTTCCTTTTCTTTTAAAATCATTGTCCTCATTTAATGCACCAAATTTTTTTTTCCCTCAGCCTCTAAATGCGTAGCTTGTACACAAACTTCATCTAGACTAGTAGGATTAAACATAAGAATAGTGTGTTTAAGGTAACTGTGCAATCCACCTATATAATTCAACAAAGTGCCTTCGCTTTGTAAATCCACCCCAAGTAAGAGTGCTCTTCTTCTAAATTCCTGGGTATAGTCTTGCACATTTTGTCCCTTAAGCTGTCTAAAGTTTTGCCAGTTCATTATAGCCTTTTGAAGGTGAGCAAGAGGATAAAATTGTTTCTTGGTTGCATAAATAAACTCAATCCATGATAGAGTAATCTTACCATGTTTCTTGATTTCATCCCTAGTTTTGGCTTCCCACCAAACCAATGCCGCTCCATCCATCCTTAGTGAGGCTAATTGTATTTTTGTGTCATCATCATGTAGATTTTGAATCCTTAAATAGACCTCCAGTTGTCTGATCCAATTATCTAATTTCTCTGCATTAACATGACCATTAAACATTGGCAACTCAAATTTGACATCAAGATTTAACAAAGGATTTTTACCAATTTTTTAGACTTATGTGACTGATTTACTGAAGTCAAAGAAGATGATGTTGAGGAAGAGGATGATGATGGAGATGAAGGATCTCCATTTCTTCCATTCCATTTCTTAGAATTATCCTTGTCCTTCTTTCCTCCTGAGGAATCCTCTCCTTATTTTTGGTTTTTAGAGCCCTCTCCATCAATCCTATCATTTCTTTCTTGATAGAGGATCCTTACCATTTCACTCATATCCAAGAAAGCTTTATGAAATACCCTTTCTTCTTCCTTGGGATCCATTTCTTCATGAGCTTCACCTTCTCTTGAAGACATGCTTGTAGCTACTTCTAAGGCTATTGAGGGTGAGATAGAAGGTGGAGATAATGGCACCCTGACACTCCTTGGTTGAGGATTGTCTTGTGCTCTAACCAATTGTCCTTCCCCTCTTTTAAGTTTAAGCCTAGTAAGCATCAAATTTGCAAAACAGTAAAATATTTCTTTGCGCAAAAATCAAAACTTGAGCTCAAACCTAGCTCTGATACCAATCTGATCTGAATGTGAGAACTTCTTATTTCTAATACAGAGATGGACTATAAGGGCATTTATAGGATATGTCACCTTTCAAAGAAAGGATGGGCTCCTGAAGCTACCTGGCCCTTTATAGACTCTGCCTAAAGAAATAATAGAAGTAATCACTAATGATCTGGAAATGAAACTACTTGTTTGCTGGTGCAAGCTATTCATTATCCATTAACATATGTATGCAAGCTTTTTAATGTGTTTTACAATTGGAACAAAGTGACTTTGATGAGTTTATGAGTCTTTTTGTATGTAGGAGGCTTATTTCTTTTTACTGTTTAACATATTTAACTCTGAAAATAAGCAGAAAATAAATCAAAGAATATAACACAGCATATGATAAGGCAGTTCACCCCTGCTAGGCTACATCTGCCGGGTCCAAGGACCCCAAATGGGCATGTCCTTGCTCTTATTATGCTCAGAAAATGGTTATAAAATGTGTAGAAAGCCTAAACAGGCGAAAATAGCTGCACAAATGAGTTCAGAGTGCAGAAAACACTAAGAAATGACTATAGTTTCACCTCCAATGGATAGTTATAATCTAATACAGCTCTCCAATCCCCAAGCCCTGGTGGCTCTTCAATCTCTCTCGCTGATAAAACACACGAAGAAATTATGTTTAATCTGCTGTAACTTTGCTCTAGTGGCTGCAGAATGTCAGTGCCAAAATATGTTAAAATTACTCCAAAATGAACTCTCCCTGTTCAAAACTTATGAACGAACCACTTTTCCCAGGCTAAGCTCCTCCAAAAACCAGGAGGACTTCCGGTTCATCGCTAGTTTGAGCTACGCCAAATTGGGTGGAGACACCATAATCTCCACCCGATTGGGTCATTAACACTTAATGTCATGGGGTCTGGTAACAATACCCGTTGGTTAAGAAATTTGGAACAACGGTTTTAAAACCGGTGATAAATTTGGTATTAAGCAATACGCTCCACCATATTACATACACTTGTATCCTTTCGCTCGGCATAGCGGTACATTTGTCACTTGATTGGATTTAAGCTAAGTTCAGTATGCAAATCTTATTGTGCCAAGTTTGGGCCCCTTTCGACACGCCATTTTCAGTTTGAAGTTCAAATAAGAGAACAAATAGAAGTTTGGTTCGTCATATGTTAAGACTCACGAAATGAGCGTCGGTCGGTGAACCTGTGGTGACTTGAGACTCGAACATCAACCTGGTGTATATAAAATTTTACACCACACATTTTTTGACTTCTTGGGGCCACATGGTGCCCCCCAATTGGTTCTCACAGAATATTCTGTGGAATATTCTGTAGAATTTTCCCAAAATATTCTGTAGAATATTCTTTTTTTAATAATTTTTTATTCAAAGTCAAACTGCGTCAAATTGGGCTTTTTCCCTGAAATTGAGAAACTTCAAACCTGAATATCTTCCTCATACAATATCAATTTTCAGTGTCATTCATGGCTACAAGATAGTTTTGACGAGAAATTTCCTGTCGTTATGGTTTCAACCAATTCTGAGCAAATATAATTTTGAGCATTTTTCCAATTAGGACATGATCACCTGATCACTCATGCATGATTTTTCCTGCATAAATATCAAGAAAGAATTTAAGAAATATTCCAACAACATTTTTCCAATATAAAACCCCATCTAATATGCAATAATTTAAAGCCTTCTGTTTTAAAAATATAGCTTTAGTTTTAGACAGAGAAGGAGGGGTATTCAGATAAATCAGCACATATATGATATTAGCATACCAAGGTGAATTCACAAAATTTTCTTCAATGTATGGAGATGTGAATTCTTCTATTTCTTCCAAAATATCAATCATATTCATATATAGTGCTTGGAAGTTTGACTTAGCCATCAGTTTTGCTAATCCCTGCCCTTTGATTAATTTAGTGGGCCTGATTTCTAAGTCATATTCTAGAATAATAGCAATCCATTTTCCACTTTGACCATCAGGGTCTTGACTTAGAATGTCTTTGAAAACAGTATGTGGAACAAAAGAAATGATGTGAAAATGTAAAATGTAGACTCTAAAGTCTTTGAATGCTTTTACCAAGGCTAAGGATTATTTCTCCATGATGTTATATTTGAGTGGAGCATCTCTTAAGGCCCTACTAAAAAGGATATTGGTTGTTCTTGCCCCATAGTGTTCTTCTGTAGTAATACTGCAGCTATTGTATGTTCAGATGCAAAAGAAAAGATGTAGAAATATTTGGTGAAATCAAGATTGATAAGAACCTGTGTTTGAGTAAGAGCTTGTTTTAATAATTCAAATTACTGTTTATCTTGTATTTTCCATTTAACACCTATCTCTTTCTTTAGCATGTTTGTGATATTTCTTAATAGCTCAACTAGTTTGGGGATGAACCTCCTTAAAAAAATTATCTTCCCAATGAAAGATTGCAATTCCCTGAGGTTTCTAGGATGACTGATTTTCAATATGACATCAATCCTTTTAGGGTCTACTTTGATTCCCTCTTCATAAATTATGTGACCAAGAAGTTTTCCTTCTTGGAGACCAAAGAGTGTCTTTTTGGGATTCAAAGATAAGCCATATTTCCTACATTTCTCAAAAACTTTTCTTAAATGAATCAAGTGTTCTTCATCAGTTTTAGAGAAAACAGTAATATCATCAAGGTAAATGATTATAAAATAGCCTCTGTCTTCTGAGAAGGCTATATCCATGGCCCTTTGGAAGGTGGCCCCTACATTCATTAAACCAAATGGAATTTTGACATACATGAATGTACCCCCAAGGTGTAGTGAAAGCAGTTTGATATTAATCACTTCATAGTGCTAACACCTGATTGTAACATGAGAACCCATCCAACAATGATATTCTTTTAGACCCAACCACCCTTTGAAGTATGTGATCCATTTTTGGCAAGGGATAGTTATCTTTTAGGGAGGCTCTATTTAGATTTCTTAAGTCAATGCAAAGCCTCATTTCCCCAGTGTTTTTCCTGACAAATACTAAGTTGGAAACCCATTCTGAATATCTGAGGGGAACTATGATCCCAGCAGCATACATTTTCTTGATTTCTTTCTCAATTAAATGCAATAAAACAGGGTTTATCCTTCTGAGTTTTTGTTTGAAAGGTTCCTAATTTTCCTAAAGAGGAATTTTGTGTTGAATGATGCTAGTATCATATGATTTCATATCCTTGTATCGCCATGCAAACACATCTCTAAACTCTTTGAAAAGTTCTACGTATTGGTGCTTGATATGAGCTGGAAGAGTGCTAGATAGCTTGATTATTTTGGGTTCTGCTAGGCTGCCTATGTTATGTTCTTCTATATTTGTTTCTATGGGGTCCATTCTTGGTTCTTTGGCTACATAATTAAAATCAAAGAGCTACTCTAATGGTATAAGACCTCTTGGAATTGTATTATTTTTACATTGTAAAACTTCCAGGTATTTTTGGTCTATATTGTCAACTATTTCTTCTTTAAAAATATGTTCAAATTGATTTATATAATCAAAATAGGACAACACTATTTCAGGGATTCGTTCTTCATTTAAATAGTTTTCTTCATGGCTTGAAGTAGACATTGGTATGTCAAATTCATTTTTTGATTGAAAAAAATCATCTATGTGTTTTTCTCCTTCAAACACTTGCCAATAGTCTTCATTGTCAGGTACTGCAGGGTTGTTTTTTAGCTTGACATTGAATTGTTCATTTATCTGTGGTATTTGGCAATTACTAGCAGCAAAGGCAAGTTCATTTGCTAGATGAAAATGAGTTCATATTTTTCAAAATTTCTTAGGAGATCAAGGGCAGAATTTCTATATTCTCTTAATCTTGGGTTTTTAGTTGAATACTCCCCTTTTATTTGCTTGATGATTAGCTCAGAATCTACTTGAACTGATATTTTCTTGGCTTCTAAGTTTTTAATAAAATATAGGCCAAGTAGGAGGGCTTCATATTCTGTGATATTATTGGTGCATGGGAAATCAAGTTTATAATAATGTCCTTTGTTTATATTGTTTATCCATACACCAACCCCTGAACCTAGTTTTCTACAAGAGCCATCAAAGCTTATTCTCCAAGGTATTTCAATCTCATTTTCATTTCCTTTCTTCTATTCAAGGCTACTAGATTTTGAGTTATTTTGCAATTGAGTTGAGGGAAGATTGGACTATTCTGGTGGACTACATTCTTCTTTGTTTTCCTTTTCTTGTTGACTAATTTCATCTTCATTATACAATATAAAGAAATCAAAATCTGAGTGAATGGAGTAGACAGGAGTGTTGTTGGGCCTATATATGTTGCTCACCATATATTTCATATGAGACTCCCTGTATAGTCTTTTGGTTTGATTAAATAATAGGATGGTGGCATAGGACATGTCCATTTGAAGGCTCCCTTGAAGTTTGGCTCCCCATGATCTAAATAGAAGCATGCCATATTTTGGGGGAATGTCAGCTACTACTATGTCCATAACCAGACCTTTGGCAAGAATCTGTGCCAAGTTGACACATAAATATTTGATCAGGCCTAAGCATTTGAATCTGCTTGAATCAAAGGAATACAGGTCCTTATATGGTTTAGTAATTTCTAGGCCTAGGCTTTCCATTCCTACTTTGGGCATAAGGTTATGAGAAGCACCTAAGTCTAGCATGGCATTGTGCAAGATTTTGTTATCTATGTTTAAGCTAACATAGAAGGGAGGGACAACCCCCTCTTGGTATTTTCCTTCAACTTTTTGACCAAACAACAATTCTGGTTTATCATCTGGAAAGTTTAAAGTATCAGTGTCAATGCCTATATTCAAAGCTTTCAAAACTTGATTTTTGTATACATCCTGAGTTACTAGTTCAGCTAGAGGTATGCTAATTTTGATCTTGGAAATTTATCCCTCAAGGATGAAAGGAACTATTGTTTTTGAGGTATTTACATCTGTTTTGTCATTTACAATTCTTTCAACAATTCTGATTTGCTGAATTTTATTTGGACTATTATTTAGGACAGTTTTGTTAGGGCCACTAGCAGAAGTACTAGGGCAGCTTTGTTCAACACTTTGTTGGCTATTTTTGTCTTTATTTTAATCCATTTTCTTGGACATTGTGTTGATATTATTTTGATCAGGAGGATCAAAGTCCTTTGTAGAAAAATGCTCCAAAATGATTTGTAGTTTAGTGCGAACCAAAGCAATGAGGAAAGAGCTCGCCAAAACAATCCTGTATGTGAACGACCTCAAATCCATTGCCGTATGGAGAAGGAATGTTACCAATTTGAAGTTTCAGTAACTTTCAATTTTGAAAGAAATTTGCTAACTCTCTGTGTTAGGATAATTTTATTTTTTATTAAGGTTTAATTAATTAATTAAATTATATATTTATTAATATTTATATGATTTTTATTAATCATATAGTATATTATTAATTATATGTTTTAATTAATTTAAAAAAAAAATTTAAATTAAACCTTATTAAAAATTTAATTATTAAACAACACATATTAATAAATTTCAAAAAAAATGAAAAAGGATTAAAAACCCACATATGAAAGGTTTCATGGCAAATGTTAAACAACGTGAGCAATGTTTTATTAACATTTCCAAGGTGTAATATATGGTATGATTCAACGAATGGATTAAAGGTTCACGTGGATTTAAATCACGTGGCAAAAGCACGTGTTGTAATACGTTGCTTGGAGCGGAGTTTAAAAATACTGTTGTTTGCAAGTGGTTGTGGTTGTTTACAGATATGGGCGGAGGTTACGTTGGTATTAATGCCAACGTTAAATGCAACAGTTGGTTCCAACGTATATTTCGACGGTTCCGACGCGCATGTGACCAGATTATATGCCACATTTAATATTTTAGTTAACCGTCCGACAGTTTTGGAGAGCACCCGCCAAATTTGGTGCAGTTTCTGTTTTTAACTGGAGTTAACTCCAGTTCTCCACATTTAGTGGAGTTTCTCTAGGCCAAACTGGCAGTTGGAGTAAAAGAGCCATAACTTTGGCTAGGAGAAGCCTTTTGATACGAAATGTTTTTTGATTCTGGGCTAATTGATCATTCTGGAGCTGTTGGGATTGTTTGCAGAGCCATCAGGGCGCTCTAACAGATAATTTACCAGTGCTTTTGGTCATGGAGCCACCACGGCCTAAGGAAAGAAGAGCTATTTTGGACTATCTTCATCCAATGGAGGTGTTTGTTTAGTCATTTTATACTGATTTGAGCCTTCTGAATCTTAATTTGCAGTGTATTTTTCCATTTGAGGCTTCTATACAGTTGTATTCACATTTTGAGCATTTAATCAAAGAGGGAAAAGCCTAATTAGAGGCTTTTGGACCCAGCGGAGGTAGCCCAAGAGAGGGGTGAACCGCTTAAACAATTATTTGCTGTCATACTGTATAATTTTGCTGCATATTTTCAGATTCTGCTCCTTTAAACAATAAATTTTTATAAGCAAACTTTTCCCAAGCAGGTTTAAACAGTGAACAAAACTTATTAGTTCATCTTCAAACCATTATACTTCATTTGTAGAATATGTATACTTGCCTATTCACACATTAAAGCTGGATCAATGAATACTTTATACATTAAATGTATTGGTGGATCTCCCAATAATTCATTTTTATTTCTCGGTCTGTAGAAGAGACGGTGTATACGGATTCATCCTTTCTTTGAAAGGTGAAATGTCTGATGAATACCCCTACGATCGAATCTCTTTATGAGAAATAGTTTGTTCTCACAATTTCGAGATCCTTATTTGTTGTCCTTTTAGGCTGATTTCCTGAAGTTTTCCTAACAACAGTATTAGTGTATTTGTCATTTGAAATTTTTGGGTTTCCTTTTCTTCTGAGATTATATTGTTTGTGTGCCCCCATTATTGCATTTTCAAGCCCCAATTTGTAATATTCAGAATCCTCATGGTTTTTTTCAGTTTGTTCCGAGGAGAAGAATCCTTGTTCTTCTTCAGTGAGAAAAACATCTACCTCACTGTCTGATCCTATCAAATTTACATGATTTTCTTCCAACCTTTCAGTTTCCCTTTCCTCCTCTTGATCTACATAATTTTGTTGGAAGGGAGGCCTAATTTTTTGGTAATTATCTCTTTGCCTATCTTGATTAGGATCTCTTCTGAAATTTTTATTTCTATTTCTGTTTCAGGGATTGGTTTGGTTTTCTTTAGGAGGCACTCTATCATTCATATTTATTTTTTTCAAGCATTCCCTCCATTACCTTCACTAAATTGTAAATTTTAGCATTGGATGATGAAGTTGATGCCACTGTTTCATCCCTGTATGTAACTCTTTTCTCTGTTTTTAACCTAGCTCATTTCTCAATCAGATTTTCTTCTACACATAAGGCTCCCCTCTGCATATCTTCTAAAGTCAAGGGGTCTCTTTCTCTTAGCTAGTAAGCCATTTCTGGATCAAAGCCTTCTGGAAATTTAGCTAAGGCTAGGCGTAGTGGAGGTTTCATGTTTGGGGGAAGAGCATTATAAACACTATTGAATCTAGTGCAATAATCTTGGACACCCTCCCTAGTATTTCTCTTGAGGTTATTATAGTCTAACAGTATTTGGAGAGGGTTCTTTTTAATTTCCCATTTGTTTGTGAATGTTTTATATAAAGAAGGGAGATCATTTATGCTGTGAGGAGTTAAGCCTTTGAACCATTTTTTGTCTTCTCCTCCTAAACTTCGAGAAAAAATTCTCATCTTAATGGTCTCTTCTTCTATTTCCATATAATCAAAAGCATCATCCATCTTATCTACATGCTGCTGAGCAGTAGTAGGTTCATTTCTAGTGAAATGGGGAATCTTAGATTGGTAATCATTGGGTAGAGGAACCAGAGGTTGTGGTAACACTAGTGGAGCATAGCATGCTGCCATGGTAGGAAAAAGTGGGGGATTTACAAGAGGGAAAGTGAAATTTTGAGGTACAGTGTTTTATGAATAGTGTTGTGGTGTTGGCCTTGTGAATTCCTTGACAATGCAAGCAAGGGGCTAGATTGTTTTGTGAGCCTTCAAGAATACACATTTCCCTTGAAAACACATCATCCTTGAAGCAACTTCTAGATTCCACCTTTGGCCGTTTCACCCCTGTTGTCTTGATGTGCATGAGCCTTCTTTGTGAATAATAAAAATTGTGTCAAAGGCCATTTTTTGTCCCTTGTTCCTACAGAATTCTCCTTTTTTTTTTCACTTTTTTCCTCTCTCCAAATTCCTTCTCCCCCCTCTTTTCCACTAACCCTCCAAAAATCCCCCTTGAATCCTACCTTTTCCCTTTGTTTGGCTAAATTTCCCCTTTTCTTCCCTATCGTTACCCTCTCTAACCTTCAAAATCCATTAAAAATGGGCTAAAACCCACTTTCCAACCTTATTATAAGGGCTTAGCCCCTTTCCCGTCAGCCCTAACCACTTCCCACACATGCCCGTGCGCTAAGACCGAGCGCTCAAGTCTTGAGCACTAATTGCATCGGAAGATTGGGTCAGAGAGTTAAAATCCTTTGTAACACTAAAAACTCCGATGCGATTGACTTATCACGTTAAGTCCCGCAATGCGTTATGGATTGTTGATCTGTGATCGCGATTGGACGGCCTACGCGATATCGCAAACTGTTTGAATCGCAACACTTGTGTTTTATCCCCCGATCGGTCCATCACAAATACTTGCGAAGCGATTGATCGCAATTTCCCTCGATCGCTGTCCCCCCCGATCAATCGCAAGCCTTGTCTTCCGATTCCCGATCCCGCCATCTCCCGATTACATCCCGACTGTCCATCCTCCCTGCCGATCCGACGGTCATTGCTCCTCTCGCCTAATCGCAATCTGAAGTTGCAATGTGTGTCACCCATTTTTTCCCCCGATTACGATTGCCCCGATCTGATCCTGACCGTCCATCTATCCCGCGATCCGACGGTCATCGCACACCCCAATCGCAACCCCTTTTCCCGATCCTCCAATCGCGCCTGCCGCCCTGATTTCAATTGCAACATTTATGTGTCAACCCCCGACTGCGATTTCCCTCCAAATCCAATTTGCGATTGCGATTGTAACTCCCGGCCCCACCACTTAACTCTTTCCGCCCATTCATAAAATAAAGGGTTTTCCTTTATTAAACCAAATTTTGGGTTTTATTTCATAATACAAGGGTTGGTCTCCAATCGCATCGGAAAATTTTTGGCATATGTGTATCCCATTTTCCCGCTCCGATTTGCGATTGCGATTCCAGTCCCACCTCATACGCATTTCTGTTGCATTTCATTCAATTCCTTTGTATTTCCTCCATAGTCTAAAGTTTTTCATTTTTCATTAAAATCTAATGTTTTATATTCATTACGCCCATTTCTCATATGTCATTCCATGGATTGATCTACGCCTCCACACCATGATCGAGCGGTCCACGATGCATTTCTCCGTCAAACCCTATTGTTCACCGTTTACACCATATCATTGCATTTTCACCGTTTTTTCACATAAACCACTGTTTCACCACCGCCGCTCTATCATTTCCTCCACCCACCATAACCAGTCTTCCCTTTGCAGGGATTTCATGACCAAGTTGCATGTTTTTGCAGAAGTACGAGCGGCGGGAGTCCGCCATGATTCAAAGTCTCAGTACAGCTACAGAAAGACAGGAAAAGACCATTTTCAAAGCCAAACTCATGGAGAAAAGGGCTGAGAAGACATACAACAGTGTTTGTATTAAAGAAAAAGATTTTAAACTCTATAAGTCCTCTCCAGAGCCCTTAAAGCTCAGATTTCGCGGCCAGAGGAAAACCAGTGCACAGAAAACTAAGTTAGCAGGGTTTTACATCAGCAGAATGTTTTTCTCCATGGAAGGACAGAGTGCCCATACCATTTTCACTCCATGCTGTGCTCCAGTGAAGAAATTTCCGCCCTGACCACTTTCCTATGCTACTAGAATAGTTTTTAATGTGGTATGACAGACCATCCAGTCAATCGTGCACTAGTTTGTTTATTCACCACAGTACTACGGAGTACTACTGCAGTCAAATTACATCAGGACCATACCAGAGTAAATGGAAGCTGGAGAAGATCACTCCTTTGTTCCAAAGGTACTAGGGACAAATGCAGAGAGTCAAAACAGAATGGGCTTCGTCCCTCTCCTTCTTTTATGTGTTTTAATGTTCCATTTAGTGCTTCACCTACCTCCTTGGCTCATCTTCTGCTATAAAACTCAGAAAGAAACTATTGTAAGGTTGTTTATTGGATATCAGTAGAATGCAAGCTGTTCTCTTGAGACAAGTTCTCTGTGTAATACTGTAAGATAGGCTGAGGAAGGTTTTCAGACAGAATATCAAGCTTTTGGCTATGTTGTACTTGACTGGTTTGTTTCTTAATATAGAAAGCACATTTCTTTGGATCCTGATCTAAAGCTGAGGTGATGTTTTCCTGTCTATGTGTTTATTTCCATTTCATTTCATTTATTATGGCTTGCATCAGAAATATGGCATGAGATTTTCCCTTGTTAGGCACCTCATGTTTCTACTCTCCTTGCCTTAATGTTTTCTGCTTAATGTGTTGCCTGAGAATAGATTTCAATGGTTTAACCAGTGTAGTGGATGATATTGCCTACTAGCTAATGTTTGAATTATTGAATATATTTTCTTAGATGTACGTGCTAGTGTTTAATTGAATGAATCGGTAATGCTAGGAGTTTAGAACTTAGTCTCTTTCTATCTAGGACCCTTTCAGTCTCTTAAACCTATCTAAGTTCCCTCAAGCTTCTTTTAACCACCTTTGAGAGTTGCCTATGAGTATGTCCAAGCAGGTCTGGAGTTAAATGACCTCTGACTTGATCTATAGATGGAAAATTTGTGTTTATCTCCCTTTCCACCTTTTCACCTTGCTCTCCTTAGTGTTCCATTCCACCAAATCATTTTAGGATCCAATGCTTTAGATGACTAGCCCAACTGAAAGTTTGCATGTTGATAGCAAGTAAGCCCTTTCCTGACTCCATTGCCCAATGGCCTTGATGTTCTCTGATTTGCCTCTCCTTTGCCTAAAATCTCTCTTGTTCATCCTTGTTCTATATTGAATCCTTCATTCCTGATTCCTGACAACCAAATCAAAACAAATCAAACAAACAAACATGTGCCCATAACTAGCCTAACATCTTAAACCTTGAGCCTCGAAGATATATACCTTTGACATATTATAGAGAGATCCCTCTCTAGACCCAGGAGGGCTAGATCCCGAGATCTGAAAGTGGTTTGATGTTGTCTCATATTTTTGTCTTGCCAATCTGGCCAAAACATGGGAACCCCAACATAATGGTGACTCCACTGGGGAATTTCTGAAATACTCTCCATCCCATTACATCACAAAGCTTCAGAAAGCCTATAATCTCTGGTTAGGTTGGTGGTTAAACACTCCTATTCTCACATCAACCTCTATACCATTTTTTGTGTTTCTCCCATACTCTTGGAAAAATTCTGGAAAGGGCCAGGTAGCCTCCAGATCTCACACTCTTTCAGAGGTGACACATCTGGTAAAATCCCTCCCAATCAATCTCTGGTTAGATTTTGTTGTGTTTTGAAGATATCTCTGAAAAGGGATAATTCACAAGCACTATGGTGGACAGTGTACCCCCCAAAAACATCCTAAACCTTTCCACCTAGTGACCCCATATTTCCTAAACTATTAAAGGACTCCTTTGGTGATCAGTAAGCCTACTGATTATCTTGGTTCACATTAGACTCCACTAGGAAACCAGCCTCCATAACAACATCAACCACCATAGAAGAAACAAGTAAGGTTAAGCTGCTTGGTTGGAAAACAACATTCTGGCTTCCAGAACCATTCACACAAGAGCTTATCCTAAACCAAACCCACCTGAAATAGTTGATAACCCTGAGAGCATCCTCAAGAGGTCTCCCACACCTAAAAGATCAACTATTTCCAGTCATATCTATAGAGATAACTCTACACCAGAAGATCTTACAACTCTATCACATTACCACCTTGACCTAGACCCACCTAATAGATTACCATGAACTAGGTAATTCAGTGATCTAGACCAGCTAGGCCTTGAGCTTCCCGGTTCACCATATCATAGTGGTCAACACATTAGGGATAGAGGAACCCCTCCATCTACACCTCCCGATAATCACTTCATCCAAAACATGGGGCTCTCCCACCCTAAATTTGCTCAACAAACCTATGCTGGTCCTAGTGTCCCTGTCATCCATATACCAGCTGCCCAAGTCAACACTTTACCCCATCAGAACATCATTATGGAAGCCTGGTATGCGCCTTTGGTCTTACCCCAACCTCTAGTACCCTTACCAAATGATTATCAGTCAAAGATCCCACACTTCGCTGCAAAAGAGTCCATCACAGCCCAACAACATGTAGATAGGATGGAAGATTATTTTGACTACATGGAGATAGACGATGATATAGTCAATATGAGAATCTTTGCCCAGAGCTTAGGGGGTGATGTGAAGAAATGGTTTAAGGGCCTACTTCCAGGTAGCATCAATGATCTTCCAGCTTTATATCTGACTTTCATAAAAAAATGGGACGCTAAGGCTAACCATCGCCAACTCTTATCAGAATACATGAGCCTTAAAAGAAATGTAGGAGAGAGTGTCCATGATTACACAACAAGATTTAACAGCATTTACAATGCCCTCCCTCTACATATGAAACCTCTACAAGGCATGGCTCTAGAAAAATACCCCGAAGGCTTTGATGTTGACATGACCTATGAGCTTAGGGATAAAGAGTACAACACATTGGAGGACATGCAGAAAGGAGCAGTGAACATATAGGCAAATCTGATTGAGAAAAGAGAAAGACTAAGATCTGAGAAGAGGGTAACATACAGAGATGACAATGTAGCTTCCACATCTGACCCCAATTATGACCGAATATCTAAAAAAGTGGAAGAGCTACAACAAATGGTGAAGAAAATGGTTGTCAAAGTTAGAAACCATAACAAAAACCAGAACCAAAACTTTAGAAGGAACAATAACACTCCCAACAGACAAAGAGAATCAGATCAGCAAGTCATTCCCCCATTTCAAGAGAATTTTCTTGATGAAGATGAAGGAATCATAGAAGAGTCTGAAGGGAATAAAATAAACATGTTTGAAGTAGAAAACTCAATCCATAATTGTTCCACAGAAGAATATCAGCCTTCTCCCTCATGTTGGGATGAAGAATGGTTTGAATCTGAGGATTACCGATTAGGCTTTGAAAATGCTATGATGCAGGTCAGAGAAAAATATGAGCTCAGAAGCAAGAAGAGCTAAGAAAATTCCAAAACTAAGGCTTCTGAGGTTACCATAAAAAAGAGGCCTGAGAAAACTTCCAAAATGACTGTTGAAGGTAACAAAACAGCAGCTGAAAGTTCTGGGAAGAACAAAGAAAAAGACAACCAAAAGAGTGATAAACAAAGTCAGCCAATTAGTAGCACTAGCACTGCAGTTAGTGTTCCTGATAAAACAGTCTCAAAACCTGTACATAGTGAGAATCAGCCCACTGATTCAGCCACCAAGGCAGTGGCTAGCAAAACAGAGTTGAACTTTCCTAAGAGTCAGTCCACTTTCAACTTGGAAAGTGAGATTGCAAAGATTAAGATCTCTGTACCACTCTCTGAGTTGGCCACTCAGGATGTATATAAAGGCCAGATTTTGAAAGCTTTGAACCTAAGTGAGAGTGGTGACACTGTAAATCTGAATGATGATCAGCCTGCCCTCCTATTTGGACCTAAGATAGAGGGGAATTTTCAAGAAGGGGTAGTTCCACCTTTCTATATCAGTCTCAACATTCATGACAAGATCCTGCATAATGCAATGCATGATTTTGGAGCATCTCACAACCTAATGCCTAAGGTAGTCATGGAGAGGTTAGGCCTAGAGATAACTCGTCCCTAGAAAGATTTATACTCTTTCGACTCTAGCAGAGTAAAATTCCTAGGCCTGATCAAAGACTTATGTGTGAGCTTAACTCAAATCCCAGCTAAATGTATGGTCATGGATGTTGTGGTGGCAGATCTACCACCCAAGTATGGCATGTTATTATCGAGGTCTTGGGGAGCCAAGCTGCAGGGTACAATGAAGATGGATGGCTCATATGCCACAATTCCTATCTTTGGCCAACCTAGAAAACTGTATAAGGAGGCACAGATGAAATTCCTAGTCAGTAGCTCCGAAAAACCAAAAAATTCACCTGTTTATTATGTACACACAGACCTTGACTTCTTCATCAATTGTAATGATGAACCCTTAGAAGAGTCAGAATCCCAAAACAGAGATACAAACAGAGAGGTAGAGGCTATTGATTTTAACATAATGGCTACTCTGGATTTAGAGGAAAACGAGGAGGAAAACAACAATGAAATCTGTAGACTGTGCGGTGGAGACCTAGCTCTAAGTGAAGAAGACACAGAGTGAAAACAACCATCTAGCTAGATCTCTGAACCTCATACATTTCACGAATAACAAAATGATCCGCAACCTAATACGGACCCTATAAAGCAACATAATGGCGAAACCAACTGTAAGGAAGAAAACAACGATAAACATGAGAACAATCCCTTGTGGGAGATGAACTTCGATGGGTCCTGTACTAGAAAAACTGCAGGAGCAGGGGCATGGTTACATAATACAGAAAATGATTACGCAGAGAGCCACGCCTATAGTCTACATTTCAAATGTACAAATAATGTTGCGGAATACGAGGCTCTAATCCTGGGTCTAAATCTGTTGAAGAAAATAGGAGCTCGTAGAATAGCCGTGAGGGGAGACTCAGAGTTGGTCATAAAACAGGTAAACGGTGAATACACAGCCAAGCACCCTAGGTTGAGGGCATATAGGAATGATGCCGAAGATATATTGAAAACATTTGTTGAATACAAATTGGTGTTCGCCCCTAGGAGTCAAAAAATTATCGCAAACGGACTGGCCTGCCTGGCTAGCTCCTACCCTAAAAGTCCAAATGACCAGCAGATCATCATACAGACCAAATTCATACCTGCAATGCTAGACAATGAAAAATATTGGCAGGTTTTCGAGGGGGATAAACAAATTGAAGATTTCCTGATCGGCAGGAACGAGTTTGAGTTTTCGGACTCCGACTCTATGTCTAGTGACAGTTGCCTGAGTGAGGAACCCTTGGACAAGGAAGAATGACCTTTAAACATAGAAATAAACACTTTGAACGAAGAAACTAGAAATACAAATGGAAATTGGGAAAACTCAGAAAACGAAGAAGTCGAGGTGCTGTGGGCCAGGGATAAGAACATACCTCACGGTCTAGCTTCGCTAGAAGACCTGTTTGATTTTGAAGATGTAGCTAAAAAGCCCACCATATAGCATGCAGACTCTGACGTAGAAGAATGCAATATAGGCACAGAAGATAAGCCAAAAATGATTAAATTGGAAAAGTCCTTACCCACAAAAATGAAAACGAAATATATAGACCTTTTTAACGAATTTGTTGACGTCTTTGCTTGGATTTATGAAGACCTAAAGGCTTATGACACCAACATTATACAACACAAAATACCTTTAAAAGAAAATCGGAAACCCTTTAGGCAGAAACTTTGTAGGATAAATCCAAAACAGTTGCCTGCAGTAGAAAAAGAGATTAAAAAGATGTACGAGGTGGGCATAATTGTTCCCTTAAGGTTCTATGATTGGGTTTCAAATTTAGTGGCTGTGAGAAAGAAAACTGGGGAGATCAGACTGTGTATTGATTTTAGGAACCTTAATAGAGCCTCACTCAAAGACAACTATCCTCTGCCAAAAATGGAACATATTCTTCAGAAAGTAGTAGGCTCCAAGAGAATCTCCCTACTAGATGGTTTCTCAGGCTACAACCAAGTGATGGTACTCCCAGAAGATCAACTCAAAACAGCCTTTACCACTCCATGGGGCTCCTTTATGTATGTAAAAATTCCTTTTGGGTTGATGAACGTTGGCGCAACCTTCCAAAGAGCGATGGATATAGCTTTTTCAGATGAGATAGGCCATTTCATTGTGATTTACTTGGATGACATAACTGTCTACTCCAAGACTGAAGAAGAACATCTAAAACATCTGAGGAAAGTGTTTGAAAAATGTAGAAGGTTTGGTCTGTCATTGAATCCAAAAAATATTGTATTTTGGATACAAGAAGGAAAGCTTCTTGGCCACATTATATCTGAAAAGGGAATTAGGATAGACCCACAGAGAGTTGAGGGAATACTACAGATCACACACCCAAGAAACATCAAAGAATTACAGTCCTTCATTGGGAAAATCAACTTCCTTAGGAGATTTATCCCCAACCTAGCTGAACACCTTAGGAATATGACTAACATGCTGAAGAAGGGTGAGGGAGTTAAATGGACTATTGGAGCTAAACAATCCTTTGAATCGGTAAAAATTGCACTCACCCAAGCTCTTGTTCTGATTAGCCTAGATTTCTCAAAGGATTTTCTGATTTTTTCGTTTGCTTCTGAGCATACAGTGGCTGTAGTCTTACTGCAAAAAAATCCAGAGGGTATGGAACAGCCAATAGCCTTTTTCAGAAAAGCACTGAGGGATGCTCCCTTGAAATACAACATAATGGAAAAATAGGCTTATGCTCTTGTCAAGGCTTTAAAGGAATTTAGGGGGTACATATTGCATTCCCACACCATAGCTTACGTGCCTAACATAATAGTCAAAGATATTCTGTCCCAAGACCCAGATGGGAAAAGGGGCAAATGGATTGCTGTGATTTTAGAGTATGATCTTGAGATAAAAACCACCAAGCTAATCAAAGGTCAAGGCTTAGCCAAATTAATGGCTGAATCAAATCTGCAAGCCCTTGACATTAACATGGTAGCTACCTTAGATGAGCAAGAAGGATTGCCTGCTCCCACTGTTGAAGAGAAATTTCAGAACTCCCCTTGGTACTCTGAAATCCTTTATGTGCTCACCAACCTTAATGCTCCACCTGAAATGTCAAAAACCAAGGCCAGATTCATAAAACTTAAAGCAAGAAACTACTGCATTTTGAATGAAAACTTATACTGGAAAAATCCAAATGGCATATTGCTTAAATGTTTTCCTGAAACAGAGGCAGAAAGGATTAAACGAGAATTCCATGTAGGAGAGTGTGGAGGCCACCTGAAATGGAAAGCGACTACAAACAAAATTCCCAGGGCTGGCTAATACTGGCCCACACTCTTCAATGACATCCATAAGATGGTAATTTCCTGCCACAAATGCCAGATTTTTGAAGGCAAGAGAAAACTCCTTCCCCTCCCTTTACAACCCATCACTATTGAAGGTCCTTTCATGCAATGGGGCCTAGATTTTATTGGAAAAATCCACCCTTCTTCTTCTGCACAACAAAAATGGATCTTAATAGCCACAGACTACTTCACTAAGTGGATAGAGGCCATGCCCACTAGGAATGCCATCGATTTAGTCATCATTAGGTTCCTAGAAGGTCAGATCCTCTCTTGGTTTGGTTGTCCAAGGAAAATAATCACCGATAATGATGACGCTTTCGGATCCAAGAAAATGGTTGATTTTTGTCACAGGTATCAAATAGCGCTTGGTCACTCAACTGCCTATTACCTACAAGGTAATGGTCTAGCTGAATCATCAAACAAGAACCTAGTGGCCATCATCAAAAAGTTGTTAGAAGAGAACAAAAAGTCATGGCATAACAAGTTTGTGCATGCCTTGTGGGCTGACAGACTTACAACAAAGAAGTCCATTGGCATGTCACCATTTTAGCTTGTCTATGGTACCGAAGCAGTATTTCCTACTAGCCTTGGGATACCAATAATCAAGCTGGTCCAAGAGATTCAAACAGAAGAAGACAGTATGGTGAGAAGGATAAACCAAACAATTCATCTTCAGCAAACAAGGGAAGAGGTTTATAACAGAGCCGTCAAAGTTCAGGAAAACATAAAAAGGTTGTTTGACAAGAGAGCCAAAGCTGTTGATTTCAAAATTGGGGATAAAGTTCTGAAGTGGGACTCAAGAAGAGAGGATAAAGGAAAGCACGACAAGTTTGACAGCTTGTGGCAAGGTCCATACATCAGTCAAGCTACGGTGGGTCCAAATGCATTCTTCTTACAAGAATTAGATGGTACAGAGCTATTTGGGGGCCATGTCAATGGTAGGATGCTCAAACACTACTTCTGTTGATTTACAATTTCCAGTTTTCATTTCCATTGTACATACCATTGCAGAATTTTGGTTTTCAAGAAAAGAGAAAATGTTCCAAAAAACAAAGAGAAAAAAGAGGTTTAGACATGCTAAAAACTTGAACCTCTGAAGTGCAAAGGATTGGCTCTAATATGATCAAAATCTGAGCCAAAAGAAAGCAAAGTAGCTGGTCTTAGCATGCTCAAAATCTGGACCAGCAAGGAAGAAAGAAAAATAAGCTCTAACATGCCTAAAACCAGAGCTGAAATGAAGAAGAGAAGTGACTCTAACATGCTCAAAAATTGAGTCACAAAGAGAAGAAGGATACTCCAAGATCTCAGATTTTAAGCCTTCAAAGTTTTGTTCAGTTTTCTGCAAAGTTTTCTGTCCATGTGCAATGTATTTATGCCTTGGATCTATAGCAAACTAGACTATCTAATCCTAGTTTGACTGTTTTTAAATTTCCTGTTGTAGAATGTAGAGAAGAAATCTGCTGGACAGTTTAATCCCAGCAGATATTAAATTAGGTAGAGAAAACAAATGAGACCAACAGTCTAATCTGGTCTCATGGAGTAATAAGGGTAGATTCAGAATAGGTTTATTTTCTGTCATAAAAATAAATGATGTAAAGGGTCTACTAGTTCAAATGCACCCTAGAAGAAAAAATGCTAGGACTGTAGGATGGGTAGGTAGATTGTTGGAATGTACTGCTGATCTATCATGTTTGTGGCAGCTGAAAATCAAAGAAGAAAGATGGCTCAAGCAGCAGGCATCTGGCCTACACCAAAGATCATTTTCTGAATTCTTGACTCATTCAAGAAGAAGCCATCCCCATGTGGAACCACTATTAGCCCCTTATGAATTCCTTGACAATGCAAGCAAGGGGCTAGATTGTTTTGTGAACCTTCAAGGAATTCATTTCCCTTGAAAATAACATCATCCTTGAAGCCTTCCTAGATTCCCTGCCTTTGACTGTTTCACCCCTGCTGTACTGATTTCCATGAGCCTTGCTGAATGATAAAAATTGTGCTCCAAATGCCATTTTCTGTCCCTTGTTCCTCTGTGGAATTCTCCTTTTTTCCCCTCTTCAAATTTCCCTTCTACCCCTCTTTTTCCCACTAACCCTCTAAAATTTCCCAAAAATCCCCCTTGAATCCTACCTTTGCCCTTTGTTTGGCTAAATTCCCCCTTTCCTTCCCTATCGTTACCCTCTCTAACCTTCAAAATCCATTAAAAATGGGCTAAAACCCACTTTCCGACCTTATTATAAGGACTTTTCCCCTTTCCCGTCAGCCCTAACCACTTCCCACACATGCCCGTGCACTAAGACCGAGCGCTCAAGTCTTGAGCACTAACCGCATCGGAAGATTGGGTCGGGGAGTTAAAACCCTTTGTAACACTAAAAAATCCGATGAGATTGACTTATCACATTAAGTCCCGCGATGCATTATGGACCGTTGATCTGTGATCTCGATCGGACGGCCCACGCGATATCGCAAACTATTTGAATTGCAACATTTGTGTTTTATCCCCTGATCGGTCCATCGCAAATACTTGCGATGCGATTGATCGCAACTTCCCCCGATCGTTGTCCCCCCTGATCATTCACAAGCCCTGCCTTCCGATTCCCGATCCCGCCATCTCCCGATTACATCCCGACCGTCCATCCTTCCCGCCGATCCGAAGGTCATCGCTCCTCTTGCCTAATCGCATTCGGAAGTTGCAATGTGTGTCGCCCCTGTTTTCCCCCGATTTCGATTTCTCCGACCAAATACTAGCCGTCCATTTCCCTGTTGATCCTACGGTCCAGCGTTGATCGCTCCATCGCAATCGTAACATTCCATCGCATCCCCCCATCCAATCGCCCAATCACATCAGCCCCCGATCTGATCCTGTCCATCCATCTAGCCTGCAATCCGACGGTCATCACACACCCCAATCGCAACCCTTTCCCAATCACAATCGGAAGTATGTTAATGTGTCACCCTTGCCCCTCCTGATTGCGATGCTCCGAAGTAAATCTGACCACCCGTTGGATCTGAGATCTGACGGCTCAGATTTAATCGCATCTTTGCCTCCGTCGGGTCCTACTGTGTACGATCACTCCCTCGTGTTTCATTGCATTTCCTTCGCATTTCTTTATATTTGTTCGAAGTCCAAACTTTAATAATTTACACTAAACTCTTATGTTTCATATTTGTTTCGCCCAATTTTATATATCTCTTTGTTGCTCGATCTTCGTCGTTGATCTTCGCTCCTAGAGCACGATCTAACGGTCTGCGATGCATTTCTCCGTCAAACCCTATTGTTCACCGTTTACACCATATCATTTCATTTTCACCATTTTTTCACATAAACCACTATTTCACCACCGTTGCTCTATCATTTCCTCCACCCACCATAACCAGCCTTCCCTTTGCAGGGATTTTATGACCATGTTGCGTGTTTTTGCAGAAGTACGAGCGGCGGGAGTCCGCCATGATTCAAAGTCTCAGTACAACTACAGAAAGACAGGAAAATACCGTTTTCAAAGCCAAACTCATGGAGAAAAGGGGTGAGAAGACATACAATAGTGTTTGTATTAAAGAAAAAGAGTTTAAACTCTGTAAGTCCTCTCCAGAGCCCTTAAAGCTTAGATTTCGTGGCCAGAGGCAAACCAGTGCACAGAACACTAAGTCAGCAGGGTTTTACATCAGCAGAATGCTTTTCTCCATGGAAGGACAGAGTGCCCATACCGTTTTCACTCCATGTTGTGCTCTAGTAAAGAAATTTCTGCCCTGACCACTATCATATGCCACCAGAGCAGCTGTTAATGCGGTATGGCAGACCACCTAGTCAATCGTGCACCAGTTTTTTTATTCACCACAGTACTACGGAGTACTACTGAAGTCAGATTGCATCAGGAACATACCAGAGTAAATGAAATATGGAGAAGATCACTCCTTTGTTCCAAAGGTACCAGGGATAAATGTA
The DNA here is from genome assembly GCA_034641835.2 of Pinus albicaulis. NCBI lineage: Eukaryota > Viridiplantae > Streptophyta > Pinopsida > Pinales > Pinaceae > Pinus > Pinus albicaulis. The sequence goes on along the minus strand of CM076571.1, from coordinate 598,149,852 downwards.
GAGAGTTAAAATTGAATGGGCTTCGGCCCTCTCCTTCTTTTCTGTGTTTTAATGTTCCATTTAGTGCTTAACCTACCTCCTCGGCTCGTCTTCTGCTATAAAACTCAAGAAGAAATTATTGTAAACGTTGTTGATTGGATATCAGTAGAATGCAAGTTGTTCTCATGAGACAATTTCTCTGTGTAAGACTGTAAGATAGGCTGAGGAAGGTTTTAAGACAGAATATCAAGCTTTTGGTTATGTTGTACTTGACTGGTTTTGTTCTTAATATAGAAAGCACATTTCTTTGGATCCTGATCTAAAGCTGAGGTGATGTTTTCCTGTTTATGCGTTTATTTCCATTTCATTTCATTTCTTCTGGCTTGCATCAGAAATCTGGCATGAGATTTTCCCTTGTTAGGCACCTCATGTTTCTGCTCTCCTTGCCTTAATGTTTTCTGCTTAATGTGTTTTTTGAGAATAGATTTCAAATGGTTTAACCAGTGTAGTGGATTATATTTCCTACTAGCTAATGTATGAATTGTTGAAGCTATTTCTTAGATGTTCTGGCTAGTGTTTAATTGAATGAATCGGTAATTCTAGGAGTTTAGGACTCAGTCTCTTTCTCTCTAGGATCCTTTCAGTCTCTTAAACCTATCCAAGTTCCCTCAAGCTGCTTTAAACCACCTTTGAGATTTGCCTATGAGTATGTCCAAGCAAGTATGGAGTTAAATGACCTCCAACCTGATCTATAGATAGAAAATTGGTGTTTATCTCCCTTTCCACCTTTTCACCTTGCTCTCCTTATTGTTCCATTCCACCAAATCATTTTAGGATCCAATGCTTTAGATGACTAGCCCAACTGAAAGTTTGCATGTTGATAGCAAGTAAACCCTTTCCTAACTCCATTGCCCAATGGCCTTGATGTTCTCTTATTTGCCTCTCCTTTGCCTAAAATCTCTCTTGTTCTTCCTTGTTCTATATTGAACCCTTCCTTCTTGATTCCCAACAACCAAACTTCAAATTAAACAAACAAACCTTGTGCCTATAACTAGCCTAACATCTCAAACATTGAGCTTTAAAGTCATACACCTTTGACATTTCATAGAGAGATCCCTCTCTGGACCCAGGAGGGCTAGATCCTGAGGTCTGAAAGTGGTTTGATGTTGTCTCATCTTTTGGTCTTACTTTGGCCAACATGGAACCCGGCCTGCTAGGACAAAGTGGAAAACACTGACCGTATTGATGATGAGCAAATGCAGTATGGAAGAAAGGAGCTGAAATGATGGAGAAGCTGAGAATCGGGTGGAGTAGAAGGTAAGGCTTCTCTACTAAAGCTCTATTGCAAATCTGTAGTTTCAAAATCAGCTTGGTTTAAATCACTTGGAGACTTATTTCTAAATAGGTTCTTGGTGTGAGGTAAGTCAAAGTGAGGATATTTCAAGACTTTGAGATTTTCAGGGATGGATCTTGTTCTTGGGATGGTCTATCTGTTAGCCCCCTATGAATTTTTTGACAAGAAAACAGGGGGCTAAGCTGTTTTCTGAGCTTTCAAGGAATGAATTTCTCTTGAAAACACATCATCCTTGAAACCTCTTTATGCCCTCAGCCCATTGATCTCCCCTCTGCTAATTTCCACCATAAGCCTCTCTAGATTGGAAAAAATGGTGCTCAAAAGGTCTTCATTGCCCCTTGTACCCTTGAAAATTACCCCATTGCAACCCCTGTTTGGTATAATGCCCCCTTTCCCATCTATCGTTACCCCTTTTGGCCTTTGATTTCATTGAAAATGTGCCAAAAACCCATATTCTCCATATTCTGGGTCTCAGTTCCTTTCAGCCTAGCCCCCTCAGCCTTTCCTCCACGTGACCTGGCCGCCAAAACTGAGTGCTAGCCCGAAAAGCGCTTATCTCATATGATTCATCGGGTGCATTTGTAGCCATTGATCTAAACAGAATGAACAATAATCGCCGCCCTTGCCCCATCCTTCATGCCCACTGTTCACCCGTTTACTGCCCGATCTAATTTCAGCCGTCCATTTAAAACCTCAAATCCGACAGTCCATATTCCCCCGTCCGCCTGTGGTCCCCGCCGCGCACTATTCCATAAACCATCGATTTCTATCGCACCACCTTCGGGGAGTAGGTGGTTTTTTCCGATCGGCCAGCGATTCCATACATCAACCGATGCATGGCACCAGTACGACTGGAAAACCACCCTCCCATCGCGCATTAAAGTTCGTCCGTGGACACAGAGCGATATCACTATGTGTCATCCGATCTGGGGCGGGAAATCCGACGGCGATCGTTGCACAAAACTGCGCATGTGATAAAACATTGCCACCGTACCTCTGGCCCACCATTCATCGCCCTCAGACGCGTTCCCAGCCATCGATATCCTCTTGAGATTGGACAATCCAGATTTAAAATCAGCCCGCCAGTTTACCGTGCCGCCACGTCGCTCATTCCACGTGTGTCCGCCCACCCTCCATATATATTCATTCAAACGATAATTTTCAAAGTTTTTCATTTAAATCTGATACGCTTCGCCAACTTTCACCATTTTCCACCATTCACCCACATTTTTCCACCATTTCACCAGCTGCACGGCCATTTTCATTGTCCGCACTGCATCCACCACCCCCATTCATTGTTTTCTTAACTTGTTTTTGTATTTTGCAGGGTTTTAGAAAGGCGGAAAACTGCCATGGTTCATATGTATCATTGTAAATGGCGCGTTGTGCAGAGAGAAGTGAATTTAGAAGCTGGTACTACAGGGGAATGCTCGGAAAGGTAGTGGCGGCATAAATATTATCCAAGGACAGTTCAATCCCCGCGAAAAACCTATCCGGCGCCTTTAAAACCCAGATCTTGCAGATTGATACATTTATGAAGCGGCAGAGAAAACACCAGCTAATGATCAAGGATTTCAACGTTCAGTATTGAGGATTTTAAGCCTTAATCCAGAGTTCTAAAGGCAGAGTACCAGATCGAAAATCCTGAGGATCACATAGGAGGTCCAACACGCAGAAAACAATGTAATCAAGGTTTCAAATCAGCAGAATGTTTCTTCCTGAACAGGGACATGGTACACATTATTGTTGCAGTCTACATTGTGTCCAAGCGAAGTTTCCCCCCCCTTACAACGGTCCTATGATATCAGAAGCATTTTTTGCATAGCATGGCAGGCCCTAGCATCATTTATTTACCTTTTGTTTATTCACCAAAAGTACTACAGAGTACCGCAGCCAAGGTACACCAGAGACATACCAGAGTAAATGGGAGCCAGGAGAAGACCACTCTTTCACCCAAAGAGTGCCATGAATAGATGCACAGAATTTATACAGAGTGGGCTTTAGCCTTTTCTTCCTCTTATGAGTTTTTAATGCTGCATTTAGTCTTCACCTACCTTCTCTGCTCCACTGGAGCTATAAATTCATTAAGAAACTTATTGTAAAGGTTGTTGATCAGTTATCAGAGAATTTCAACTAGTTTCTTTTGAGACACAGTCTCTGTGTAAAGTTGTAATATAGGATGAGGAATATGATTTCAGACTCATTTTTTAGCTATTGGCAATGTTGTACTTGACTGGTATTGCTATTTAATATGACAAGCACATTTCTTTGGATCCTGATCTAAAGCAGCGGTGATGTTTTCCTATCTTTGTGCTTATATTCATTTCATTTCATTTCTATTGGCTCGCATTAGAATATTGGCATAGGATTTACCCTTGTTAGGTACCCTATGTTTCTGCTCTCCTTGCCTTTGATGTTTTCTACTAAATGTGTTATCTAAGAATTGATTTCAGTTGATTTAACTAGTGTAGTGGATGTTATTGCCTGCTCTCTGATGTATGAATTAAATGAATATGTTCTTACTTGTTTCTTGTTAAAGATTTAGCTAGAAGATTTGGGAACACTGGGGATTAGAGTTAGCCCTCTCCACTAGGATCCTTGTGCTACCAGCTGGTCTTTAACTTTGTGCCCTGAATCTGTGTTGTCTCCTCCTCTCCTACCATTCCATATCACACTATCATATTTAAGATCCAATGTATTAGATGACTAGCCTAATTGAAAGCCTGCCTATTGATTAGCAAGCAAATCCTTTCCTGAATCCATTGCCCAATGGTTTTGAATGCTCCCTGGAATACTTCACCTTTGCCTTATTCCCCTTTGCTCATCATTGTCTTACATTGAACCCCTCTTTCATGATAACCAGCAACCAAACAAACAATCAAACAAACAAACCCTGTGCCTATAACTAGCCTAACATCTTAACACTGAGATTTAAAGTCATATGCCTTCGACATATCATAGAGAGATCCCTCTCTGGACCCAGGAGGGCTAGATCCTAAGGTTTGAAAGTGGTTTGATGTTGTCTCATCTTTTGATATTTCCAACTTTGCCAAAACATGGGAACCCCAACACTATCAGCAGTTGATTTTCCAGATCTAGAAGTTTGCCACAAAATCCTTTCTGGATTATCAACTATGGTAGGAGGTTTAGGATCTAGATGGGATCTAGTGTTGACCATATGTGAAGCCAGATTTTAGATTTTCAAAATTTTTAGAGAGGCTGAGGTTTTTAGGACTGTTTTTCAAAATTTTCCTCTCACAGTGATTTCTATACTAGGGGACTAGGTTTCTAAACTTTCTTAAGGCTGGTTAACACAATCCTAAGGAAATTTGGATATATAGAGGATTAATAGGCCAACTGGGGCTAGTGGAGTCGCCAGGTCGAAATTTTTAGCTTTTTGAAGGTAAAATGTTTTATGGTCCACCACCAATAAGTATTTCAAAGACCAATCTGAAATGTTTTGGGTTTTCTGAGTTTTTATATGATTTTATTGTTTGTAAGAGAGTTCTATACTTGATTTCATCACTTAGATAAGGTGGTGAAACAAACAGATTCTACTCTATAGCTTATCAGCTGATTTTTTGAGGTAACTGAAGGACTAATGAGTTTATACAGGCTTTCTATGAAACAATGAACTCAGATGTCCTGTTAGCTCCCCGTAATTTGCTATATTGATTGAGATACAAATGTACAGGGTAAAATCAAACCAAGATTTTGACTCCTAGGACCTAGCCTTCCTGGATTCAGAGAGGGATCTCTCTAGTAGGTGCAAAGATGTGAACTTGTTTGCTGCTTAGGGTTGATTTTAGGCTAGATGTTAAGTGCATGGTATTTTGATTGTTTTTGGTTGGGTTTGATGCTCAGATAGATTTAGATAGAAAATAAGGAAGATTGTTAAGTCATTGGGCAATAGAGTCAAACAAGTTCATCAATGAGTTCATCAATGGTTTCAAGAGCACTTGCAGGGCAATTATAACTTGGTTGGTGGGTCTTTAAGGTTGTGAAAGGATCATGAGGTGGACATTAAACTTGAGAATAACAAGCTAATAAAGGGCAGAAACATAATCCTTTATATACTTGTAAACTGAGGGAGTTAGAAGATTTATAAGCATAGAAAGAGAGTCAAAGGCTTAAGAAAAACCTAATCCATTTGATTTCAAACTGAAAGCAGATAATCAACCAAGACAACATTCAGATAAAACATAGAAAGGAAAAAACTTATTTAATCTTTCGTGGATTTCATCATCAAGAGCAGGAAAAACATTTATGATGCACAAGTAGCTATAACCATAGAAGGAGAGAAAACCATAACATCCACAGTTACAGCTATGAAATTTCCTTGAAACAATTTTAGCTAAGTAAAGGCAAAGAGCATGGTTAAGACAGACTTCTTTGACAAACTATAGGCAAAGCTACTTCAAAAGATGATTTCAAGAACAAAGTATTTCAGAGGTAACAATATGCAGGGCTAGCCATAAATCATAATTTATACTAACTAATCTAAATCATTCAAGAAAATAGAAAAGCCAAAAAACTTATTAGAGAGCAAGATATGAATTCCCTAACATATCTTAGCAGAAGAAAACATTAAGGCAGTGAAGGAAACAAACAGATCTAAGGTGCCATCAACAAACATATCTTAGTCTAAATTTTTTGTCCTACTGCAGCATAGATGGATGGAAAACATATGAGAAACTTAGAAAACATTAACAAGAGAAAAATTCACCATCAACCAAGCCTATGGATCCTGCAAACAGTCCTTCTCCATCAACAAGTGAATCAGATCATGCATAAGCTCCAAGACATCAATTTATCATCAAAGGCTTCAAGGGACTATGTATTACTTCAGCATAAGTCATCAACATCCAACAAAATATACAAGATCATCATGCTCTATTTATGGAGAAAATGAGGAGGTGGAAACCCTAAGAGGCTTCTAGAAACCCTAATTCAGCCATAAATGTCATAAATGTGCTTAATGACCATGCAAGGCCCAAGACACATAAGAGATAAGAAAATAAATGAAAAACACCAAAACATAACTCCCCAATCAAATCAGGAGTGGTTTGTCCAAGAAAATATTAAAAAACCAATTTTCCATTAATTAGTGTCTTTTGTTGACTTTTTGGCAAAAAGTTGTCTCTGTGCGTAGCTCCATATCAGCAAAAATTGGGGTGTGTTGCAGCTGAGTTTTGGACCCCTTCCAGGCATCGGATTTGGCCCCGGGATGGCTCGTTGGAAATATTGAAGAGTATAATTTCTAGAAATACTTGATTTGTGTTGAATGGATGCCATTTACCAGCTCAAAAATATAATCTCCCATGACTGCTAAGCATGCAGCGCCAAGCCTGAAAAGGAGGCAGAAAGGTAATTTTTGAGGTATTTTTTGACCTTTTGAGGGGGAAAAAATGATCCAAATGACCTGAAATTTTGTGGGTAGACTTTTGGTGACATGAAAATCCCAAAAATTTAAAATTTAGTAGTTGGGGATGCCCCAAAAAAGAGCGTAGCACCTAGGGTGTTGTGCTCCTAGGGTCCAAAATTTGAAAAAACAAAAAGTTTCCAGATTTTCTTCAAAATTGGTGTGTAGACCCCTCAAGGGGTTTTAGACACTTTCTGAGAAGCATCAACCAAGATCCAGAGGCTGTCATTAACTTTGGGCCTTTTTAGCTCTAGGAGGGCTTGCATTAATTTGGCATTAGCAAGCATGCTCTTCCTTGCATAGTGTTTGACCATTTTTTTCTGCAAGGCAAGGCCCCTCTTCACCTCTTTGAAATTTTTGTGCTCCTATTTATAATAGTAGATGACCCTTTGTGCCCTTTCAAAATCCTTTTCCCATTCTTGAAGCTGGGCATCTTTTTCTAGGAGGAGTAATTTTGTACTCATCCCTTGGTCCTCATTATCACTGTCTAGATCAACAAAGAGAGGGCCTTGAGAAGCCTTTTTGATCCTTTTGCTCCTCCTGACTGGTGCCTTTTGCTCAACACTCTTCATTTTTTCTTTGCCTTTGTCCAATGATTTGGTATGTTGTGAGGAGATGGCCCTTTTCCTTTTAGAGGCAGCAAACACATCCCTTTTCCCTCTGTGATAAGTGCATGGGAGGGGGGCAATAATGGGAGTCTCAAAGGCAATGTTGTCATAATTTTGTCCTTCACTCTACTCTGCTTTTTCTATGCCTTCCTGAATCTGATTTTCTTTGTCTTCTATGGACTTATTTTTGTCAAGACAGTCATGATAGTTGTCATGACTCTTTCTTGGACTGTCTTGGGCACTTAGATAGCTGCCTTCCTCATCTAGTTGTTCTCCTTTTTCACTGTCTTCTTCTTCACTGTTTTCCTCTTCCTCATTATTTTTATCTTCTTCATTATCTTGCTGCTCTTGGCCATTGTTGCTTTCTTCTTGGACACTTTCCTCCTCTTCATCATTTTCTTCATTTTCATCCTCTTCTTCTTCTTCATCATCTTCTTCTTCACTGCTCTCTCCTTCTCCATCATTATCTGCCTCATCTTCTTCCTCACTGTTGCCTCCTATTTTCTCTTCACTAGGGCTACTATCAGCCCCTTCACTTGGTAATTTAGGGGAGGAGGTAATAGGTGAAATTATTTGTGGAGAAGGAACATGGGGAGATGATGGATGTGTGGAGGGTCTGCAAACACATCATGTGAGATGAAGGTCTCCCAAGATACACGTTGTTTCTCTAGCTGGTATAGGAAAATCATCTTGACCAGGGAGTGATGAAAGAGGCTAGGAATTTGGTGGTCATAGCTTTTCCTTTTGACAATGGAGGTGATTTTATCAATACTCCAAAAAAGGTAATAAGGTAGGTTCATCATCTTGACTTTGGTAAAATGTATCAGTAACCTAATATGATATGAATAGAGCCAGGAGTATCTTCCCTCACATGTGAAAAAACTGATAATCTGCCTCATTAATGCTGCATACCTCTCTAGCAAATAAGAAAAATGAAAAATAGCTTTGCAATTTTGCTGATAGGTGGGTTTCAAATAAGGCCCATAATAACCCAAACCCAACTTCCTTTGTTTGAACCAAAGCTCACCAATGTCTGGTATACCGGTTGCCTTGGAAATGATTTTAGATGAAAGCTCAAATTGGACCCCTGCTAGATTAACTTAGTGGTTTTGTAGGCTACAGGCAAACAATCTAGTCAATTCTAGATGAATGTTGACTTGCTTGACCTTCTGACAAAAATTGTAGCACCCTACATCCTGGAAGCATGAAAGGATCATAGGAGAGGAAGTGATTGGAGTGGTGTCTATGGGCTCAAATCTTTTTTCTTTTCCTCCATGATGTTTTGGCTTGGTGGGAGTATGACTCTCATCACCACTAGTATGACTATCCCCCTCTGACACGGTGACTGGTCTAAAAATAGCAGTAGGGCTTTTGAACTTTTCTTGAGGGTTTTTTGGGCAAACTAAGTGCTTTTAGTGGCTTTAGGTCAACTTTTTGCAAAAGGAAAACTAAGGTGAAAATGATTTTTTAGAGCTTGCACTTGGGGTTTAGAGGTTAGAAAATAACTACAATCACCCAATCCCCTTTTTTTTGTACTCAAAACCAAATTTTCTTGCAAACCCTAACTCAAAAACTAAGTAATTGATCTTTGCATAGTCTAGGGTTTTGGGATAATTTTGACTATGGATAGCTTTCTTGATTTTAGAAAAAGGTGAGCTTGGGAGGGAAAAAGAAATTTCACCAACCTTAAACTCTTCTTGTAGAAGTTTGAAGATGAATTTCAGAATTTGGATCCTTTTTGAGGAAATTTGTAACAATCTGGCTGGAGCACAGGGCCTGTGCGCAGCGCCTGTGCATAGTGCCGGGCGGACTGGGCGGTGCCTCAGGTGCCTCCAGTATTTTTTGGGCAAGCATGTAGCGTCGGGCCAGGTGCGTAGCGCTGGGCTGTGAGTGCATAGCACAATTTATTTTTACATTGTCTTCCTCCCCTCTGTGTGTAGCGCCGGAGGCCAGGAGCGTAGCGCTGGCCTCGGTGCGTAGCGCCCGATTTTTTCACAATTTTTTCTGAAAACCAAAATAAATTTTCTCAACGGCTTCTTCTTTTCGAAAAATGGAAAATGATGCATGGGGAAGGTTCAAGTGCCCTTTTATACTTGATTTGAAAAGTAAATTTAAAAATACCAAACCCACTTTTGTAAAGTTGGTGTCTCCTATCTTTCAGTGTGCTTTTGACTAATGTTTGTTGTGAACACACTTTAACACTTTTCGGAAAACATGTTTATTTATGCCTTTGTCAATATTTTTGTAGAACAATATTTTCGGCATGGAGGCCCTTTTTTGGGAGTCTATCGTTGAGATGTATAATAGAGGATACACTTTTCCTTTTTAGGATTGTTTTGACAACAATTTATGCCCAACTTTTTACTTCAAAAACTCTGTTTTTCTACCCTTTTGTAAAATGATCTTCATTAAACTTATACCCTTTGTCTTTATTCCCTTAGTGCAGGTGAATAAATGCTATTTTGGTAAAACCTTAAGGAGGAGGCTTCTGTCCTTGAAATCTCTGAGATGGTTCTTTGCTTGTCACCAATGTTTTGTTAATCCACAAAAACAAACCCTGATACTCTTTTACATATAGGCTTGTTGATTTTTGTCTTGTTTGTATCTGTCTCCTGGTGATGATTACATCCTATTACCTTGCCTCTTCTTGTTGCTGGTGGTCACCTTGGCTATTATTTGAAAAAAAATGTGAACAAGGGTAGTTGTCCCTTGCAGTGTTTGTGCTCTAAGACAAGGAGGCTTTTCTTGAATGACTTTGGGTCAAAATGCTTGATTTTATTCCCCTTTGAATGCAACCTCTTTATGTAGGAAGGCATAACTTGTTGGGCACCAACTCCATCCTATGACTCAGTGAAACCTTTGGTGACCTAATGGGGACCTTTGGACTTGGATTTTGGACAGAGATTTAGACTTAGGGATCACCAAGTATAAGATAGGACCTGTGATAAGCTTAGTGTGTTTTGAAGACCTAGGATCTAACTGGCACAGTCAAAAATACCTCCTCATCAACAGAGGGGAAGACAACATGAAGGAGTACAAAGACCTAAATTAAACCTATTTATGCTGCAGTAACGCCTATCACTATTAACACAAGAGCCGTTATAATGGAATGAAGGGCTGAATAGGCCACGTTAGTGGCTAGGGCAACATTCTATTTACACTGGAGGGAAGCGTTACCCGTGTTTTAAGTTTGAATCGGGAAAAGCCCGCAGAGAATGATTTGAATCTTCGGATTTCCCTCACAAGAGAGTCAGTTCACAAAAGAAACTGTAGAGCATCAGTTCATTATTGGTCATTGCTATAACAAGACTGAACTCCAAATGAGGAAAAAGCATAGAGATCAAAGAAACATCTAATTTTTTTCCATTCCAAACTAGTGGAAAGAGCAGGGCAACAATGGCTTTCTCCCTCTCCTATAAGAAGGAGCTGAAGGCTTTTAATTGAAGGTCGAAGGATTGCTAAAGGTTTTGGCATACTTGTGGAATAGGGAATAGTGTTGCATTGTGAAGGCCAAGAGTCAAAGAGGTTCCTAGAGAGCTTGTTGACTTGGACTTCTTCACTTGAGAGATAAGAGAGATTGGGAGACTGAGGAGGGCTTGGTACAACCAACGGTTGTAATCCTCCTTCTTTCAAAATCAATAGAACTGTGTTCGTTTTGTCCATTCAATGCTTAATATTGTCATTATCGTTTGAACGTTTACATTGCATGATATGAATGGCTCAGATGTGTAGAATTTAGTAGTTCATTATATATTGACTTGATTGATAGGATATATGTTATGTTAGAAATTACACGGGTGCTTTGACTGATTGCAGGACTAATATTTGGAGCCGGTGAAGAAGGACTCTTGTTTTGCTGCCTAGCGCTCTCCAAGGGACTCCAAGATTGTCAAAGAGGTAATTCTCTATCGCATTCCATCAAGTTATTTTAAGTTAATATGAACATGCTCATGCCATCTTTGTGAACAGCATAGCTAATCTTACTGTCTGCCTCGGGCACCGGAAAGCCCTGAGAGGGATATTCGAAAACCAACAACTCAAGCAGTTTACCCTATAGCAGAATTGGTGACTCAGCTGGGGATTTTCCCCATAGTTTCCGAACTATTTCTTCCCTCCTCTCTTCTTTCCTCTGTTCACAGACCCTTCCGACCATTTTTGATGCCCAGTAGACATATCAAACGCTCGCAGAGTTCAATCCTGTTTCTGTTTAACCAACTGAAGAACTTTTCCCTGGCTAACGCTACCTCTGTAGGTTATCCATTGCATTATAACGCTGTCTCTGATTAAATACAGTGTGTTAGTCGCTCTCTTTACTCATAGACAGAGCGTTACTCAACCAAAACCTTGTTGTTCACTGCTGTGATGGTGTTTTAGTTGCAGAGTTTTTTGGCCATCAGTACCTTTCGCTGACTGAATCCTTGTGCTTGTCTGCTAAGCTGGTATTTCTATTTGTTTCTCTTGTTTGAAAAGCTAGTGTCCAAAGCATTTACTTTTTAAGAGAATTTTATTATTATTATTATTATTTTTCTGCATCTAGCTGAGTTTATTCTGAAATTTTCAGTTCATAGACTGTTTAAAAGAGGTAGATAGAAGTCTGAATATTTAAAAGTTGAACTGAGCTATTTGAATGTTAGTGCATGGATGTTGAAAAGAAACCTCTCCCTGTAGAAACACTCTTCATCGAATTTAATATCTAGAGCATGTTTTGCATGGTTTCTTGAGTCAAAGTCTCATCACATTTCATACGTCCACTCCCCCTCCGCAAGACTAATAATCAAGTACACTAAGAATAAAGCGATAATAAAATCAATCAACTCTTTTTTGAACTCACACAAACAATAGTTCAGGCTAGGATCTTGTGTTAGGAAGAGTGAGAAAACTACCCAAGATCTCAAAACTTGAAACTAGAGTCATTAACGAGCGAAATCATACTGCACTCATATTATCGGGACCGTTCCTTTACCGGAGCTTAGCGCAAGACAACACTTGGGTGCACAAGAAGGTAGCCTGCCTTCGACTGCATCCTGTGGGTGTGTTATATATCGTTCCCCGTCTGCAGGAAAACAACACCCACTCTGTCTTCGGTCTTTAGGAGGGTACTCGTCTTCACGAGAGTGCTTACACCTATCGTTCGAGGTTCGAGCAAAGCTCTAGAGTGACCGTAACTGTACTTTCGACCAACCCTCTTTGTATACTATTGTGATACTGGATTTCATCACCAACGAACGGTAGTACTCAGACAGGGCACCCTATTCTGGCTTCTTACTGATTGATTTTAGAGAGTCTTTTTTCTTTTTTAGGTGTGTGGTTACTGTCACTAAGACTTTATAATACATCACAATTTATTAAAAAATTTTAAAAATAAGCAGGTCACCGTGGCGTCCCCCGACCCACGCCGTCTTTCTAGACGACAGCAAGGTCTACCTCCTCTAACTATTGAGGAAGAACTGAACCTTGGTGACCCTGTGCCTTCTACGGAAGAGCAGTATCCACTGACTAATCTTGATTATCACATAGCCTCATATCACCCGGAATTTCTGGAGGACCCTTTCACTGAAGGGGTTGTACCTCATTACAATCCTCCGCTCACTGATCCGTTGGGGCCTGTGATAATTCAGATTCCACCACGCCGAGATATGTCTTCGGCCGCACCAACATCCATTTCACCACCAGCATCCACTGAGTCGATGCCAATGGCAACCATCCCAGGTTCTCCACCATCCTCCCCGCCGGTGGTTAGTTCTATGCCATCACTGGGTAACTCCAGTAGTCAACATATACCTATTCCCAACCCTATGGTCATCACAACTGTCAGTAGCTTACCGAATCCTTCGGCATCTACTTCTACCATGACCACGTTGGGACCCACGGTAGCTCCTCCCACGAGTATGACTACTTCGGTACCTTTTAGAAACCCTTTCGGTTGGAACCCTCTGCTGAGTTCAAACCCCTTGGCTTCTATGCCCGGGGGCAATGTCACCAACACTCAGGTAGCAGGGAATATTTCACTTCCTCTGCAATCCTTAAGACAAATAGGACAACCTATTGTTAATACTTTTCCCTTAAATGGTTCAAATATAGGTGTAGGGTCCATACCGTTGCCAAACTATGCAAGCAGTAGCATGCCTCTGGGAAAATCTATTGCATCCATTTGGACTAACCAACCCCAACCTCCATCTGGAATGGGAGGGCACTTTTATACTGGGGGCAACCAACAGTTCGCCCTGCAATACAACATGCCCTATGGACAACAACCGTATGTCCCTACTCCTCCGCCTATAGGAAGTTTTTACCAAAGTCCTACTTATCCTCCTGGTAACACATTGATGGGTGGACCCTATGGTATAAATAGTCAGCCCATACTGCCTTGGTTAGATTCGGGGGAAAATCCACAATTGCCATTCTTGGCAGCTTTGGACATCCCCGATATCCATAAACTGACTAATGATCCCATCAATCACAACTCGCTTTGGCCTCCAGTGCCGCATAAGATTCCTTCCGACATCCCGAAGTTCGACGGGACACAAGGGGACGAACCAGCCGCACACATCACTACCTTTCACCTATGGTCTATATCCAATTCCATGGTAGATGATAGTGTCCGACTTCGACTGTTTCCCCGCACACTTACAGGCAATGCTGCCAAGTGGTACATTGAATTACCACGCGCCACCATCAATACGTTTGGTGCTTTAGAAACGGAGTTTCTAAAGAACTTCCAACTACCAATTAGATTTGAGACCGGAATGGAACTATTAACCTCGCTCCACCAAGACACCACCACCCACATCTTCGATCACATTCATGAATGGAGATGTAGGAGGAGGCTAGTCAAAGCGCCAATTCCAGATCATCTCTTAGCCAATTGGTTTTGCAAGTCTCTCTTACCCCACATAGCTAAAGACATTGGCATTTCTGGTGCAGTCACAGAAGATCAATGCATCCGTCATGCCCAGCATTTAGATTTAATCTATTCGAAATCTGGCATGCTGTATGATTTGCTCCCCCATGCCCTTGGCAACCCAAGTCCCCTGGCTACTCGGAAAACCAGAGCTCATGCCGATGGTCTCGTTGGCACGATCTCTGGCGTAGCCACAAAATAGTCTCGGGGGCAAGCCTCCTAGCCATCTTCGGCTGCCACCGCCCCTCACCAAATGACTACTCTTCCCACCGCTGAGGTAAATACGGTGCAAACCTCACAAAAACCTAGCGGGAAAAATAAGAAGAACAGGAAAAAGTCATCTTCTTCGGAAGAGCAGTCGGAAAATCAGAATAACACTAATCAGAAAAATGCTGCCAAAAATGACAAAGGGAAGGATAAACCCATGAAATTTCCTTGAAAAATCTGTGCGGAGGACCACTTGACATACAAATGTCCTCGGCTGCAGGAATGCACTGATTTTATTGCTAACAAGGACTTTGGGCGAACACTTGCTGTTCTTCATAATCCTTTCCCTAATCAACAACAGCAACATCAACACATAGTTGACAATCCGCCACAACCCCATCAACGGGGAAATGGTGGTTCATATCCTTCCGGTGAAGGACCATCTGCCTTTTATGGAATTGAGAGTGTTGACCTTCAAACTCGAGCTAAGCTTTATGGAAACCCTACCATAGATGCTCAAGAACCTGGTACTAGTTCCAATCCACCGCCACCAAACGATTTGTATATCAAACAGCCTACTACTGACCCCGTGATTCGTCCCCCCAAAGGGACACTTCGACGCATGAATCATAATACCTCTGCACGTGCAGCCCAAAACTACAACATTGTAGAAGATTTGGCGCAGGCACCGTCAGCTATGTCTGCTCTCGAAGTATTACAAACCTGTCCAGCAAAAAGGAAAGCCTTGCTTTCGGCCATTGGTGGAATAGACCCCCAGGATTCCATGCTAGCCATCTTTGATATGGAAAAAGCTAACCCTCGCCTCTCACACCAACTCGCATTCCAGGTGTAGGTTGTGTCGAAAGGGAGACCAATCTATCACATTGTCATAGACGAAGGTGCTTCGACCTGCGTTATGTCACAAGCTTGTTGGCTCAATTTAGGTTCTCCTACCCTCACCCCGCCATCGAATTTCCTCAAAGCTTTCGATGACCACACTTTCCTCCCAAAAGGATACCTTGCTAGCTTTCCCATCACTCTGAGTGGGAAAATGGTCAACATGGACGTTGAAGTCGTAGAGCGCCATCTAGACTATAATCTATTGCTTGGTCGCAGTTGGTCGTATGCCATGACCGCCATTGTGTCTTCGGTTTTCCGACTCATCCTATTTCCATTGGATGGGAAAATAGTCATAGTGGACCAACTATCCTTCTTCACCCCTGATTATGCCACGTTACCAAGTAGCACTGTACCCCTAATAGGAGGCTTTCCTGACTCTTACGTTAGTATCTGTACCGGTCTTCTGAAGGCATCATCCCTACTGGGTTGTTTTCCTCTCTCGCCGCCATCGATCCCAAACACGGTTGCAATGATATCCACCACTTTGGGTGGCTCTATCGACCCACAAATCATTCCGACACATTCAGATATTGATTCCTACGGAGATCAGATGCTGCTCTCACCAGTCGAGTTGGCTTACCAAGCCATCCAAACCGCATCTGAACCCTCCACTGCTATGGTTTCAGCCGAAGGTACAAAACTCCCTCCCATCACCGTTCTTTATAAGGATCTCCTCAATGAAGTCTTACCTACAGACGAATCTATTCAATAGATCATGTCTTTAGAAGAACGACCTTGGGGAGAGTTCCACCATCACGCTTCGATGATTGACTCGAACGCGATAAAAAATGAAATGCCATCTTTTGACCCACCTGAGATGGTTCCCTCCGCTTACACGACTGTCCAAACTATCGAGTCAGAAGGGAACATGGGTAATATTTCTAAGACAATGCTCATTGATATCTCGGTCAAAACGGGTATCGTGGAAAATATTCAGATTGGAGCTGATTGCAATCCTGAGGAAATTGCATGCTTCACATCCCTTTTTAAGGAATTCCGCGATGTGTTTTCTTGGTCTTATGACGAAATGCCCGGCATAGACCTCTCTATTGTCGAGCACGAAATCAAGATTTATGATAATGCCAAACCTGTTCGGCAACGTCTCAGACCTGTCCACCTGCGCAAAGCAGCCGCCATCAAGATTGAAGTAGAAAAACTTTTGAACGCTGGTTTCATCTATCCCGCTCCTTTAACGGAATGGGTTTCCAATCCGGTTCCCGTTGATAAAAAACAAGGCACCATTAGAGTTTGCGTTCACTATCGAGATTTGAACGCTGCTTGTCCCAAAGATAATTATCCCACACCATTCATTGACCAGATTCTCGATGATTGTGCCAGATGCGAATCTTTCTCATTCATGGATGGATTCTCGGGCTATAACCATATTGCAATAAAAAAAGACGACCATCATAAAACTATTTTCATCTGTCCTTGGGGCATTTTTGCGTATCGAAAACTCGCATTCGGTTTGAAGAATGCTGGAGCAATTTTTCAGGGGGCTATGGACTACACTTTTCATGACATTCGGCATATTGTACAGGCTTACTTGGATGACCTTCCAGCCCATTCCAAGAAGCGACAGGACCACCTGGCTCATTTAAGAGAAATTTTTGCTAGGTGCAGGTTCTATAATATACGCTTGAATCCTCATAAATGCGTATTTATGGTCAAGTCCAGACGACTGTTAGGCTTTATTTTCTCCAAGCACGGGATTAGGGTTGATCCCGATAAGGTTAAGGCAATTGTTGATTTTCCGGCACCACAATCCATCCTTCAACTCCAAAGTTTACAGGGGAAGGAAAACTTTTTGCGTCGTTTCATCGTTAACTATGCTGAGATGACGAAAGGATTCATGCGATTATTGAAGAAAGGAACACTATACTTGTGGGATGACCAAGCTCAACGGTCATTTGATGCTTTAAAACATGCACTTGTTTCAGCCCCACTCCTTAGTGCCCCCGATTACTCACGCGACTTTCTCCTCTATCTGGCAGCATCACCATCCTCACTTGGAATGGTTTTGGTTCAAGTACACGATGACGACAGCGAACATGTGATTTACTATTTATCCAAAGGTCTGATCGGACCAGAATTACGTAATTCACATGTGGAGAAACTTTCTCTGGCGGTAGTTTTTGCCGTCACCCGACTCCGACACTATATATTGCTGCGACAAACTACGGTCATTGCTTTGGAGAACCCCATGCGACATATCTTGTCTAGACAAATTATTGGAGGAAAATATTCCAAATGGATCGTAATCCTCCAGCAATTTGATTTGGTCTTCACAACTGCCAAAGAAAAGAAATCCCTGGTCTTCGCTGAATTATTATCGGATCTTCCCAAAATTGACCCAGCAGAAGTAGCTCACGATCCATTTCCTGATGAATCTGTGTACTTGGTCGATTCTTCGGACCCATGGTATGGAGACATTTTAGTCTACCTACAAACCCAACGCTTTCGCCCAACTCTCACATCCGACAACCGTCGTCGTATCCGACACCAAGCAAAGCACTACCTCGTGCTAAACGATACACTATATCGTCATGGTGTCGATACTATTCTCCGACGTTGTCTCACTTTCGATGAGGCGGAACGCGTTTTGAATGACTGCCACGCAGGGGCATGCTGTGGTCATATTTTAGGCATAGCTACTGCCCAAAAAATCTTGTGTGCGGGTTACAATTGGCCCACTTTGTTTAAAGACTGTATTGCAGCGGTCGAGAAATGCCATCCCTGTCAAATTTTCACAAAGAAAATGCGCGCTCATCCTGCCCCCCTTCATCCAGTTATCTTCGTCAGTCCTTTCGCTAAATGGGGAATTGATTTCGTCACCTGCAATCCCACTTCGGAAAATGGACACAACTACATCGTGGTTGCGGTCGACTATTTTATGAAATGGGCGGAAGCCCTTCCCACTTTCAAAGCCGATGGCGAAACCGCCGCTCTCTTCCTGTTTAATCAGGTAATCTGTCGGTTCGGCGTACCCCTTCGATTGTCACAGATCATGGATCTCACTTTCAGAATCATATAATGATCGAATTAACATCCATGCTAGGTTTTTGGCAAGATCAATCTTCGTCTTATTATCCTCAAGCTAATGGTCAAGTCGAAGCCGTAAATGGTGTCCTCAAAACCATGATTCGTCGGTTGGTCAGAAACCATAAAACCACTTGGCATCGGAAGTTGTATTCCATGTTATGGGCATACCGAACGTCAGTCAAAACATCCACAGACTTCACTCCTTTCCAACTTGCGCTTGGCCTGGAGGCAATAATTCCAATCGAGTGCGAAATCCCATCACTCAAACTTGCCGTTGAACTCTTGCCTGGCACTACCGCCATAGAAGAGTGCTTTCTCTCACTCGATATTTTGGATGAAACTTGTTGAGATGCTACACTAGCACTCGAAGCTCACCAGTGCCGAGTTAAAGCTCAATACGACAAATCTGTTAAGCCTCGTTCTTTCCAAGAGGGCGGTCTCGTTCTACTTTATGACCATAAACATGACCTCTTGGGGGCAGGAACACTCCAACCACTCTGGCTTGGTCCTTAAATCATTACTAAATCCCTCTCAAAAGGGGCTTACGAGCTTCAGGACTGTAATGGAATTCCACTTGAGGAGCCCCGCAACGGGCTCTATCTAAAGAAGTATTTTGCCTAGTTTCGCATTAGGCATATGCTTTGTAATTTTATGTATATGAGTTTTGCTTATTATTTTGATGTCTTCTAGATTGTGTCTTGGTTTTCAAGGTGTTTTTCTCATGTATAACCTTTTTGTTTCACACAGATGCCGTCACTCCCCTTAGCATACGTGGGATATGCGGATGGTGCTAGTCATCACACTAGATTCATTGCTTCAGCTGCTTGGGTTCTCTACACTCCTGAGTCGGACCTTCTTGGTTCCGGGGGAATCTTCCTGGGTAACGCCACCAATAATGTTGCTGAGTACATGTCGGTGATCCAACTCCTCACGGAAGTGGCATCTTGTGACATCTCCAATTTAGTGGTGAGGTTAGACTCCCAACTCATCATTATGCAGTTAAAAAATCACTATCGGGTCCGCCATCCTGTGTTGTTACGTTATTTCTTAAGGGTAAGACTTCTAGAACGTCATTTTCAAACAATTACCTTTGAGCATGTTCCTAGAGAATTTAATGCATTAGCTGATTCTTTGGAAAATTATGTGTTAGATTGGCATTTGTCACATTTATTGTAAAAAATTTACTCATGAGTACATATAGTTTTATCACATTGAAAATACATAAAAATTAAAAAATACAAAATCGCCAATATATATCTATATATATATATATATATATATAGAGCATGTCCAGTACTAGTTACATCAAAAAATCTTCCAAAACTTGGGTGTTTTACAAAAATTTGGCTATACTAAGCCACACTCTGACATTAATACATCCGCTTCGCCAACTAGGCCTGATGCTCATAGTAGCATACAACTGCTCTAGTTATCCTCCTCAGAGGCACTAGGTATCTCTCCGGCACACCTACAGTATGCCGTTGCAGACGAACTGGAACCTCCCGCATAGGAAGGGGTGGTATACCCATACTCAGACCCTCCAGGTTTTTGGAGAGTTCATGTAAAACTTTGGCATCATCATCGTCGCCGGCTTCCGCATCCTCTACTGGTGCGCCATCCCTGGGTAGATGCAGTCCTCGCCGTGCATAGCGAGGGGCCCTAATTGGCTAGACAGGTGCCACATCTGTGTCAAGAAAACAAAAGCTTTATGTCAAAACATAATTTTCACCCTACTTCAACAAAAAAATTACATAAAAATTCAAAAGATATAAAAAACAGAGTACTTCTTTGGAAATTCACTGATCATCTCTTTCTTACCATCAAGTCCCCACTGGGTACCAGGAGGCCGGACTAACTCCAGATCACCTGTGAATTTCATCCCTGCATAGGGATAATCCTCAATCATGACTATCTGGGAGCCTAGCCAATCAAAAAATCCATCAACAAAGCAGTGATGGACGGGACCCTCTCCAGTCCGCGAAAGCAAAGCTGCCCACCGAGCCTGCCTCGGCTCGTGTGGGCCCAATGGCGCTGTAACGATCCTGGGCCTCATCAATGGTATCCTCTCTAGTAAGAATGAAAAAACCAGTGTACCGTACCCAAACTCTCTCTGGGTACAGGTTTTACATGTGGTAAGTTCTGCTCGGACCTAACGGACAACTCCATCACACCAGTCAAAAACCTGAGGTTGCATACAGTCCAGGGCTAGGAGCATCTAGGCCTTAGTGGCCACATGCTGACTCTTGGCATCTGCCAAGCGAACAATCATCCATAAAATAGACCTCAATGGTCTCAAGGTCACTGACTTCAAACATGAAAATCTACCGAGTTTACCTATATCCGGACTCGTTAAACCTAATCGATGTTACGTAGTTGTCTTTCCGATATTTTTCGTACTCTCTAAACATGAAAAATTCACCGAGTTTACTCCGTCCGGACTAAACCTAATCGACGGCACCGAGTTGTCTTTTAAGATATTTTTCGTACTCTCTAAACATGAAAAATTCAACGAAGCACCGTCCGGACACGGCTAAACTTTAATCATATCGGAAAAAATTTAGACAAAATGAATACTACCGTTACATTTTCAAAAAAAAATTTGATTTGGCAGCAAAATTCTTGAACATGGCATTTCCCAGAAAACTCTTTCGCAGTTAGCCGAACCCTACCATCTATGAGTATTAGCCTTTATTTCCCAGTGCCCCTGCATCGGTAAAATCCTAACACCCTCTTTGGTGTTCATCAAGCTTCAGCTGCCTAGTACCCTGCTAGAGTGCCTTCTATTGTTCAAGCAGATCTCGCTATCTACTGCTCCTGTTATCAACCAAACCGTTCATTATGCCAGAAATGATTTGTCAACCGACATTCCCATTCACTCTTCATTATCTCAATCATAAACAAAATCATTTGGTTTCCGTTTTGTCTTGACTGATGTAGGAAGCCTCAGTGCTTACCTTTCAACAGATCTCTTCCTATCAACTTCAACATCTTATCTAGGAAGCTGATCCAGAAACCCATCAATACCCAGATACTTGCAGACATCAGTGGCAGGTAGTCCTGTGTTTGATCAGGGGTCTTCATCATTGGCTCCTAGTCGAATGATTCTACGAGTGTTCGACTTCAACTCATTTTATTCACACTCGCTAGATTGTACTGTGCATCTTAGGGACCATCATCATTATCGGTGGCCACCTTCGTGTCTGTTAACGGTTTTCATTATCGACTGGTAATTAGACGATTTCTCACATGTTCGATGACAACTCCTTCATTCACATGTTGAGGAATATGCATTTTAAGTGAATCCGCGGTCAAGACCTTGGGGCAAAGGCTACATCATTAAAGTTGCATTTCCTTCCCCAAGTTGCGATATTGTTTATGGAGACAGCTTCTTCAGCCTGATCCTATTATGACAGGCACTTCCACATTGTGCCTATCAGTGGACAGATTCTTCATATCTCTACTCTAGAGAAATCATGTTGTTTAAGCTACTGAGCATGGGATATGCCCAACTCAAGGAAAATACTATATTTTCTGACATATGTTGTTGTTTAAGGTTTTCCTCAGTCTTTCAATCTCTTTATCTCTACACAAATTATAAAGTATTTCAGCCATCGTCTTCATCTCTGACCTCACACTTTAGGGGGCATCTGTTACAGGTCAAAATACCTCCTCATCAGCTCAGAGGGGAAGACAAATATGGAAGGAGTACAAATACCTAAATTAAACCTATTTCTGCCAGGGTAATGCCTGTCTATAACAACACAAGAGCGTTATAACGCAACTAATTAGTGAATAGGCCACGTTAGTGGCTAGGGAAATGCTCTGTTTACACTGGAGGGAAGCGTTACCCATGTTTTAAGTTTGAATCAGGAAAATCCCGCGGAGAATGATTTGAATCTCCGGCTTTCCCTCACAAGAGAGTCAGTTCACAAAAGAAACTGCAGAGCATCAGTTCATTATTGGTCATTGCTATAACAAGATTGAACTCCAAAGGAGGAAAAAGCATAGAGATCAAAGAAACATCTAAGTTTTTTCCATTCCAAACTAGTGGAAAGAGAAGGGCAACAATGGCTTTCTCCCTCTCCTATAAGAAGGAGCTGAAGGCTCTTAATTGAAGGTCGAAGGATTGCTAAAGGTTTTGGCATACTTGTGGAATAGGGAATAGTGTTGCATTGTGAAGGCCAAGAGTCAAAGAGGTTCCTAGAGAGCTTGTTGACTTGCACTTCTTCATTTGAGAGATAAGAGAGATTGGGAGACTGAGGAGGGCTTGGTACAACCGACGGTTGTAATCCTCCTTCTTTCAAAATCAATAGAACTGTGTTCGTTTTGTCCACTCAATGCTTAATATTATCATTATTTTTTGAGCATTTACATAGTATGATATGAATGGCTCATATGTGTAGAAGTTAGTAGTTCATTATATATTGACTTGATTGATAGGATATATGTTATGTTAGAAATTACGCGGGTGCTTTGACTGATTGCAGGACTAAGATTTGGAGCCGGTGAAGAAGGAATCTTGTTTCGCTGCCTAGAGCTCTCCAAGGGACTCCAAGATTGTCAAAGAGGTAATTCTCTATCGCATTCCATTCAGTTATTTTAAGTTAATATGAACATGCTCATGCCATCTTTGTGAACAACATAGCTAATCTTACTGTCTGCCTCGGGCACCAGAAAGCCCTGAGAGGGATATTTGAAAACCAACGGCCAAACGGTTACCTATAGCACTAACATACTTAATTATCCAAAGGGTCTGTAGAGAAAATCAGTGTCTAAGAATATCATGGAAGAGTCAGCAAAGCTATTTGATTGGTAGGTTTGAATAGTAGGGAATCCTGTAGATGAGAAAAACAGAGGATTTGGGCCAAAAGGCAAGACATGGTGAAAAATGGGTGACAGTTGGGGTTAAAATAAATGGCTTGAACCCAGGATGGGTCTTCCAGGAGTGGTGGGCTAGTGATGACTAGATAGGAATATGAAAAATAGGAAAGTTTTATCTCAGAATAGTGAAGGCAGTGAGATTTCTAGAACTCACAATATTTATGAATTTTGTTTCTAGAAATCTAGGAACACTACTTAGTCATCTTCAGATAGTGAAAATTATAGTTAGACAACATGTCCCACCATGATCGCCATTATGTTGGGGTCACGTGATTTTGATTATTAGTCACCTGAAGTGACAGGAAACATCAAAACGAGCCTTTAGAGAGTTCTAGGACCTAGCCTTCCTAGTCTCAGAGAGGGATCTCTCAATTGTTTACAAATATGTGAGCTTGTTTGCTTTTAAGGGTTGATTTTAGGCCAGTTATGAAGCATGAGTTTGTTTGATTGTTTGGTTGGACATGATGATCTAGGCAGCATAGATATAAAGGGGAAATACCTTAATATTCCAAAATTTTCCTCTACAATAATTTGGAATATTATTTTTTGTTGATTTCACCTAGGAGGAGAATAAATGGGTAAGGAGGCCCATGCATAGTGATAATCTCAATAAAATCCCTCATAGTATGAAAGGGGATCATCATTGGAGCTAGTTTTCACACCCGCATGTGTGAACAGGGTTATTTGCAAGTGGACAAGGTCAAGTTTGACCAAGTCAACAGTGTTGGGATAAGAGGTGGAGAACACTTAGAGAAAAAACGTATTATGAATGGGAAGAGGGTTATTTGGTGAAGGAAACCCTAAAAGGAGTGGGACCCATGGAGAGGGGTTTTCACTTGTTTAAAAGGAGGGCAAGGAAACCATTGTTTCTCATGCTTGTATTATTCATCTCATTGTCTATTCATACATTGTGCATTCTTTGTTGTTTAGAAAGAGTTGTCGGGGGAATTCCTGTTTAGGATTCCTTCTCCTTCTTAAGAGGCCTCTTGAGAGATTGCACTGATTTTCCTCACATCCAGGCTTGAGGCCAAGCATATTCCACCAAGACAGTGTTATTTTTGCAGCAGAATAATGTTGTGTTGCTGGGTGTTGCAGTGAGGGTTCACTACCCCACCTCCATCAGCTATTATTCAGAGGAGGAGTCTCTCTTCCCTTTGAGAGATCAGATTGGAGGCAACCAGAGATTATTGTAGAATTTTTCACCAAGGCCAACTCATTCCCTAGCCCTACAGTGCAGTTTCATCCAGTGACTGCGTTATTTTAGTGAAGCATTTGCAGTGGGGCTTTGCAGATATCTTTGGAGGGTGAGATCTTAGGTGAGAGGGTCAACCTTTAATTCTAGAGATCGATTGGAGGAGTTATTTTCATCATATGTAGCATATTTAGCATTATCCACTTATTTCTAGTTCTTGAGTTGCTACTGCTACCCAGCAACTCCGACATTTTGCAGATTTTGTATATTCTAGCCAATCCTTCCAGGATTGACTTGAGGTAGTCTTTGGGAGCTGAGATATTCACTCCCACTGTTGTATTGGGCCATACATTTGTATATATATGTATTGGAAATATGTTAGCATGCATTTTCTCTATAAAAATCTACTTTCATAGCTTGAGCATACATGTGTAGCAGTGGTTTTGTCATGATTCATGTACTTGTTTCTTAAGGCTGAGCATTACCTATCTTAAGTAACCTTTTTCCTCAAGATCTTGTATTCTATTTTTGCTGCTATTTCTTAATAAGATGGCTATGGATTTCTCTCATATTTCTATGAGTTTTGTGTTACTGCTACTCCATTATTGTGTTTTCATATTGCTGGGTCTCCAACTTTAGAATATCTTGAGATATTCTCATTGTGGTAGCATTTTCCTGATTTGGAATATTACAAAATCTCTAAGTCATTGGGTAATGGATTCAAGTGGAATTTGTAACAAGCTTTTAAATGGATCAGGGGTATCAAAGGTAAAATATAACTTGGCTAGTGGATCTACAAGGTCTTTCAGGTGAAATGAAATGAACATCAATGATTTAGAATGAAAAGTAGAACTAAGGGCAATTAAGAATCCTTAATTATATGTACTTCTCAACAAAGGGACTTAAAACATTATCTGAACATAAAGAAGCATTCCATAGAGAGGGATAACCATAAATTATAGAAAGCGCACTTCAGCAAATAATAATTTCAAGACAAACTTCTCCAATGAAATATATAAGGCGAGAAACTCATTTAACTTCTAGTGATTTCACCTTCAAGGATAATAAAACATTCGAGATTCACATATAACTGCATTCATAGAAGAGGGAACTCCTAGACATCTTATATTACAGCTATAAAGACATTCAAAACAATTATTTAAGCAAGTACAAAGGGTATCATCGGAACAAAACATCTTTGGCAGACTTTAAACAATGGTACTTTAAAGAGAGACTTCAAAAACAATTTTTAAGTGGCAACAAGTAAGCAGGGAAAACCATAAATCATTCTTGAGACCAACTGTATTGAACTATTTAAGAAATAAACAAGCATAAGGGTTCTAGAGAGAAATTAAGAATTCTCTAGAATATCTTAGCAAAAGAAAACATTAATACAATGAAGAGTAAATAGAACTAAGGTGCTTTCAAAAGACATTTCTTAGCCTACAATTTTTACTCTACTGCAACGGATAATGGTGAAACATAATGAAACAGGAAATAACAATAAGAGATTTAGAGTACTTCACCAACAGCCAAGCTTAGGGATCCAATGACAGAGCTTTCTCCATCTACAAACAGGTCAAGACATCCACAAGTCCCAAAACATAAATTTCCTTTCAACTTCAGCAAAACTATGTATTACTTCAAAGAGTCATCAATTGCGAACAATACAATGAGTTCCAACGTAGTATTTATGCTGCAAACTTGAGGAGGTGGAACTAACCTAGGGTTTGAGAGTCATTAAATACAGAGTAAATGAATTCCTAGCCTTGAAAACCATGCAAGGCATAAGGTAGGAAGATGTTCAACTACTTCTCTGTTTTAATAACTCTGTCTTAACTTCTGATAGAAAGATAGGAGAAAAGATTGACTTTCGAGGCTTATCCCTGTCTTTACAATAACTGTCCTGACATTTTTAAATATTTTCTTTATTGTAATAACTGTTTGTTTGTCTTTGTAGGTAGAAAGTAGGTAAAAGGTGTCAATTAGATATTCTGAGTGAATAAATGCTGATGTTTGATGTATTAGAGGTTGTCTTTAGCCCAAATTTCCTTAAATTCATCATTAAATTGTGAATTAAGGCTTAATTCTGCTTTTGGCCTTCATAACTCATCATGTTGACTCTATCACTTTTCAAACTTCTTAAAACCTTTGTTTATCTATCTTTAACTGTGATTTTATCCTTAATCTGCTTTGATTAGTCTTTAATCTTTGTCTTCATCCTTTGGTCTTCAACTTTATTCATTCTTCTCTGCTTCTGTGTGTAGGAGGTTGTTCGGTGTGCTGGGAGGTTTTATAATGATTCAATGCTCATGAGGCATCGATTTTAAATTTGGAGCTTGAAACTTAGATCCCCTTTTCTTCGTATTTCTGGCCCTTTGGATCATCATCTAAAAGCTTTTTGTCACTCAATTTGACTGTGGGGTGGCTTTTAAGCTTGAGCCACCATTAAACCTCCAATAAAACAAAAACATTTAATAAATCCTGTGTTATTGGCTAAGACTTCTTTTCAGAGGCTTATGGAGGTTCGGGAGCAGTTGTAGAGGAAGGGAGAATGCACAGAGGAGGGATTTCATGGAGAAATGATGCAGACAAAGGGAATTTTGAATTAGGGTGCGAAAACAAGGAGAAGTGGAAGACCAAGTGGTTTTCGCATAGGGAGAGGGCTATAAGCGGTTTAGGCTCATACGAACGTGATTCTATTCAGTGGTTTCCACGCGTCCTGGGAAAAACTACCCATTTCGCGTGGAAATGGGTCATTAAACCTTAGCGAGAAAACGTGCACGATTTTCAATATCCACCGTCAGATCTCATGGAGTGAGATCAACGGTGTGGGAGGAGTCTGATGGAGGGCGTAGGTTGGTAGTGGAAAACAGGTGGCGGGTAAGGATTGGGTGATGTTTTTGTGGGTGGAAGGTGGGACCAGGAGCGTGATGTGGGCTATTTCGTTGGGTAGTGGGAATGATCATGAGCGGGTTTTGAAGGTTTTGGGGATCACGATGGCCGTTGGATTGGAGGTGATCAATGGTCGGGATCTCTTTGGAGAAAAATGATGGTGCGGGATAAAAATAGATGAAGGGCTAAAAGCTTAAGCGGGGGAATGGTCCTATGAGAGAAAGATAGGATCGGGGTTTAGGATAAACAGGGGCTGAGTGTTAGTAGGTGGTTGGGCCCTTGGTCATATAAGGAAGGAGAGTAGAGGGCTTAAGCCCGAGAAGGGCTTAAGGCCTAATTTCTTAAATGGGTGGAGAATAAGCCAAAAAGAGGGTTTTTGAGCCTTTTTGGGGGTTTCCGATAAGGTGGAAAAGAATTTTTCAAACCAAAATGAAGGGGTTTTAATGGTTTAAAAAGTGGTTTTTAGAGGAAATAAAGGATCAATGAAGGGAATATGGGCATTTTTAGGGGGAAAATAAGACTGATAGAGAATAGGAGTAGGGGTAATAAGATGAGGGGAATAAATGTAGGTAAAAATGGTGGGAGTAGCTTGAGAATAATTTTCTTTAGATCAGCAGGATGACTTGGGCATCTTTGGATGAAGATTTTTTTAGTGAGTTGATAGATTTAGGATAATGAAGGTAGTGATATTTCTAGAACTCACAATGTTTCTGCAAATGTTGTTTCTAGAAATATGAGATTTTCAACTTAGTCATCTTTGGATAAAATCAAAATTATGGATGACTAACAAAGCCCATGATCTGTGTGGCTTCATTCACACTATCTATTAGTGTGGTTTTTTCAATACCTCCATCTTCTGCAGTTTGTGGGATGACTCTTATCACTTCCACGATACCTGTTGGGCCCGCCATGGGGGGATCACAGCCTCACGTATCGGGAGTCCATCAATAAACTGGTAGTGTGCATGTCTCTTCTAATCGGATTCCCGAAGGTTTGACGTAAGATCAGTACATGTTGGCCATTCAACAACAAAATTATATCTCTCAGGGTTCTCAACAGCCGCAAGCTCCCATCAATCCTCCGCATTATTATGACGAGCACTAAAATCACATATATTTTCTTGGGCCTAACTTGCCAGGTCCATTGTATGTTTAGACACCTGAAATGCCAGTTTACCCCAACTAGTTCACATACCTATAGGGATAGCCCTATGCTCCATAAAGAAAATCCTTACAGAAAAACCTCTGGCCCAGCGCTCAAATCTACCTTAGGCTGAAATAAGGTAAACTCAAGGCTACATCAAACCACGCTCAGCCTCGTAGCTAGCCCTACGAGGACAGGAGAGGGCTCTCTCCGGGTCTATCTCGGCAAAAGGTCTTCAAAGGGGCTGAGATGACTTATAACGAATACTGATTTTAGGCTAGTAAAGAGATAGGAATGTTTGATTTTGATTTTTTGGGTTTTCGTTGGAGAAATGGGAAAAAACAATTTTGGGTCCGGGGATAAGGTCAGATCTTTGCAGATTTCGAGTTGGGGCGAGGTAGGCAATAGTCTTAATGCTTTTGATTGGATATATGGATGGATCAGAATGAAAGGGAGCTGAAAAGGGCAAGGATGAACATGGATCCTTCTCAAACAGGCGAAAACATGTAAAATTAAATGAATTCAAAGGCAGAGCACTGTGAACAATGGATTCAACCTCATCTACTCATTCATTTAATTTAAGAAGCATAAGTGAGAAATGGCATACATTAAACATGAAGTAACTTACAATAAACTGAGAGAAAACACCATTAAGAACAGAAAGCCACAAGAATCCCAACAAGTGCCGCAAAACCTCTGATCTTTCCTTAGCCAAAATATGAAAAATATGTACAATGTGTGCCAAAGTTTCCCAAGAGTCCAACCTCTCCAACCTCTGAAAATGATTGAGAAATTACATCATATAGAGCATCCTAACCCCTTCCCATGCCTCTAGGGGTCGAATTCCTTCTTCAGGGATCAGTTTCAACCAATTTCTAATCAAGGAACTAAAATCTAGGTAGCTAACAACTTGCCTCTAAAAGAGTGGAAACTGATTCATTTACATGATTTTCACTTTTTTGAGAGTGAATCTTCTAGAATAGGTAAAAATGAGCCAAAGTTACATGCCAACCATCAATTTACATCATGAAAACCCAAAAATTTCATCCACAAGCAAAACTGGTCCAAACTGGCCGAAACTCTGAGCTGGAAGTTGAAAATTCAGCCAAAAATTTAAGTGGGTCGCGCCCCTGAGCTAAGTGGGTTGCGCGCCTTTCAGCCTGATGTTGAAGTACTTCCCGACATCCAAATTGAGCTCATGATAGCTCGTTGGAAAGCCCTGGATGTTGGCTATCCAAACCAAGTGGAATTTCTCAATTTGGAGCTCATTTGTCCCTCCAAAACTTCATTCTCCTAGAAGTACTTCCTGCTGGTGCAAAAGGTGGCAGCAAGGTGGTTTTCATGGTGTTTTTGAGCTTTTTGACCATCCAGAATCTGATGAAATGCTTTGGAAATGCCTGAGAATGCATAAATTGCCATGAAAAATCCAAAAATGCAAAGATTTCCTTCAGCAAGTGTCCCAAAAAAAAGTGAGCATATGAGTGCGCTACCCGCTTAACCGAAAAACCTGTTTTTAGACCAAAATATTTCAAAATGACAAAAATTTCTCCGAATTTGCTCAAATTCGGAGTGAAGACCCTCCATCATGTATCATGCCCAGCCAACGAAGCCTCGGCCAAAATCCAGAGTGGATCAGGCCTTTTCCGCCGTTTTAGTGCTCTCCTGGTGCATGCAGTTCCTGTGGTGAAAACACTGTCTCGGTTGTATGTGTCGGTCTCTATCATGGTGTCACAATGTGTATGAAAGTATGCTGATATGGTTATGATGAAAACAAGAGTTTGGTGTATGCTCCAATGTTAGATGTGTCACATATATGTCAAGGTGCTATAGGAAATATCACAATGGGAAAAGGACTGTCACAAGGAATTTGAATGGAAAATAGCCACTCTTTGACTACATGGGGATTTGACACATGAATAGGAATGAGTGTAGTGTAGGTCAATAGAAATAGCCCTTGCAACATTTGAAAATGTCAATGGAGGATGTGGACAAGTGAAAATGGGACTATGTCATAACATGAATGATGAATAGTGTGAAAATGACAATGGCAATAACAATGAGAGCAGCGATGTAATGGCAATGAGAGAGCGTGAGGCTGAGGTAAATAATGAGCAGGGACACCACAGACAGTAGAGGCATGAGCATATATATCAACAACACAACCTTGGAAATCCTTCACAAGACTATCAACATGTCTTTCAAAACCCTAAGAAATGAATTTGCAATGAACATAGGTTTCACGTTTCTCCACATCAAACATTTGTTTCTCCACTTTCAAAACACCATAATCATGTCCAAAAATCATTGAGCAATGTTTAAAAACCTACTTGCAAGTTGTTGGAGTCGACTTAAATCAAAACTGGGCGCAAAACACAATTTTCTGGGATCTGTTGTTTAAGTGGGTAGCGCCCGCTCAAGTGGGTCGCGCCCCCCAAGTGGGTAGCGCCCGTTCAATTTTACACTGGCTGTGGTGCTCAAGTGGGTCGCGCCCCTCAAGTGGGTAGCGCCCGCTCAAGTGGGTCGCGCGCACTTTTCTATGAGTAGCTACATAGTGCATTTTGTAGTAATATTTTGGAGGCCTTCCCGATGTCCAAATTGGGCATGTGATAGCTCGTTGGAAAGCTCTTGGAGTCTACTTTCCAACACAAGTCGAATTCTACAATTTGGATTTCATTTACCCTGTCAAAAATCAAATCTCCCAAGACTGGTCAAAATGAGCAGAATGAGGCTGCCTCAAGGCAGAGCGCTGTTGCAGTCAACTTTTGAAGGTCTTTCTCAACTCCAAATTGAGCTCATGATAGCTCATTGGAAATATATTTGTGTCTAGTTATCCTTTGACTCATCAAGCAAGTCATTTAGCCAACCATGCTAGGAGAAATCTTGATTTTCCCAAGGTCACTTCAGAGGTGCATTCAATTCTCCTGAGGCAACGGTATTTTTGACATTTCTCCAAAACCATTATACCTGTGTAAAAAGTGAAGGATATTTTTCTTCCTTGGGATGTTGTGGAAAAACACCTCTCTCATTTTTCCAAATTTCATCTTTGATTGCTCTGAAACATCTTTTGAGTGAAACTTACCCCGATGTGTGAAACAAGGAATTTTGTCGAAATGAAGCGAAATGAAGGGGATAAGGGGCTTCTAAATTCTTGGGGAAATTTTGGGAAGTAAGGAGGGATGTTAGGAAGCAGGGGAAAGTGGAATCTCAGAGATTTAGTGAGGGGAAGGGGTCGAAAAGGGCAAAACACAGGCCTAGCCTAGAAAATTGCCAAGTTGTGGCAAGAAACTAGGGTTTGTGCAAAAATGAGGAATTTGGGGGATCTCAGTGATGGGAAGTGTTTAATAAGGTACATTAAGGATAGGGGAAGGTGTATGAACATCAGGATACAATTTTTTCTAATGATTTGACCATCCAAGAGAAATTACCTCCAAAACCCTAAGAGAGGGAAATGGACCTTACCTAGGCACAACTGAAGCATGAACAAGCTGTAAAATGACCCAATGGAACTTGACATGATGATGAAAACCCTCTGAATGATGGTACACTCAGCTGAATGGTGACATGGACCTACATTTGGACAACTTTGAAAAGAGTGAAAACAAACCCTAGACCTAATGCCTAGTGACCAAATTTTGCTTGAAGACTCATTGAAATGACAAAATTTGACCTTGACACTTTAAAATCACTTTGAAAGAGCATGTTTGATCACTGGAGGAAGGCTTCAAAGGCCGACTCTAATGTGTCCGGTGTCTATAATATTCCTAAAAATTTAGCTTTCAGCTAAATGGAATATTATAGATCTTTTGTCACTAGGTAGGTGAATAAATGGGTGGGGAGGCCCATAGAAATCCTTATCAGAAATAAAAACACTTCAAGGGTGAAAGGAGACCTTCTAAGTAGCTAAATAAAGCACCTTGAGTATGAATAGGGGTTGGATCATGTTGAACATGTCAACTTTGACCAAGTCAACAACGTTGTTATGGAGGAGTAGACATTAAATGAGGAATAACGCATTTTTGGAGGGAGATGGATTGCATGAAGGAAATGACCTAACTGAGTGGGGCCTAATAGCCACCTATAAAAGAATTTGTCATATACAGAAATGGTGGCTCATCTTCGACCTTCAAGAAATAATTTCATGTCCAAATTGTAGAGTTCTTGAAGTCTTACAATGATAATTACCCTTTGAGTTAATCTTCTTTGTTGTTTCACTATTAGTCCTAAAGTACACATTTGTTTACTAACCATTTATGTCGAGGCTCCATTTCCATGTTCCACTTCCTTTTCACTCACAAAGAATTCCATTTTTCACCCTCATTCCCTTCCATAAAATCCCTTAAAATACCTTCATTTTGACCTCTAAATCATCCTAAACCCCTTTTAACCCTTATATTTCCCTCTATTTCGTTTAAAAATCACTCCTCTCACTATGCCAAACCCTTACTTAGCCTCAAAATACTTTGTTTTTGGTCTAAAAATCACTCTTCTGCACTAGATAGGTCTTAGGCCCCTGAGGGCTTATTTCCTTTAAGCCTTTTTCCTCATATAACCTTAGCCCTGCAATCAGGCGCTTAAAGTTTCAGACCTCTGTGCCAAAACCCCTTTTTTCCTTCTATTTCTCCATTTCTGACTTTATGTTTTTTAAACAGATCTGGACCGTTGATCTCTGCAGATCAACGGCCATCGGGACCCCATCCTTTCGCCAAATTCACCTACCTTCCTTTTTCCCCTTTCAATATATTCTCTCCTTCTTTAAATCTCAAACGTCCATCAAAATAATCCAACGATCAGAACTTAACCTGATGACCTAGTTTCGCTGGGGCCTACCACCCACCATATACAAAGACCCGCCAAATATAATTATGACACTTGGCCTCCACTCCAATGACTCATCGTGCAACTTTCCCATCGTGATCATTCCGCGTTGTTGGGTCTAGAGCCTCCGATCCAACGGTTGACAATGCGTATTGCAAAATTTTTGCGCCTAAAGTTTAACGATAATTTTTTTTATGAAATAGGCAGTTTTCATTTTCCACGTGTCGAGCGATAAATGGAATTGCATTTCTTTCAGGCAATACTGCCTACCCCCCAAATTTTTCGTGAAAACCACTGATGGTTTTCCTGAAACCACTAATCCTCAATTCGCGCCCTAAATCAAATTTAAATCCTTGTTTCATTTTTCGCAACGGTTTTGCTCCTTACCCTGCTACATCCATTCATCCTCATAGCTCCAGCCACTTCCACAAACCTTCCAAAGCAGTTTTAAACCAATAAATCGCAGGATTTTAAAATAACTTTGTTTGTTTATGCAGGTTTGGATAAAATTACAGGGATAAATCCTCCCATAGCCATTACAATGTTATGGGCCGAGGATGACGATCCTCATAGCCCTGAATACAAATTAAAGGGATCAAGGGTTTAAATTTCACGGTTTGAAAGGGTCGATAAGTCATGATCATCGGCTTTCTAAAACAAATTCTCCAATAAACCCTCTGCGCACCTGCAAACAGCAAACACAGTGGATGTCAATTAATTGAAGAGTATCAGCATTGAAAACATAGGATGAAAGCATAATCCGAAGATTAAAAGTTCTAAAAAAAGTTTAAAAAGATTAAGGCACAAATTTGGGAATCAAAGGCCTAATCCACAAATGAAGCAGATAGGCACAGTTAGTAGTTCAAGGGTGATTAAGGATAAAGTCTCAGAGCCTGAATCAAGCATAAACACAGTGTTTGAAATAAATCATTGTTTAAAAAATGAAAGAAGACAAAAACAATGAAAGACACCTCAGAGCCACTTCAAAGGGGCTAATTGAATTCCCTAACTACCAAATTGACACCTACAGCCTTTTCTGCCTCAAAGGAATACACAGATTAAAGCTCAGTCAGCAACATTAAGACTAAAGGCAGCTGACAGTTTTTACAAACAAAAGAACATATTTTAAACTATCAGTAAAGTTATTGTAAAAGATAAAAAGAGCCTTAAAGTCAATCTTTTTGTCCACTAAACCTAAAAAGTAGAAATGGAATAAATGAAATAGAGTTTTAATTCAATGCATTCCTGCCTTATGCCTTGCATGGTTTTCAAGGCTAGGAATTGCATTTAGTATAGAATTAATGATACTTGAACCCTAGAAATTCTTCCACCTCCTCATTTTCTTATAAAATCTCCTTGAGGAGCACATTGTAAAGGGTTGGTTATTGGACTCTTGATGTAATAGTTGTTGTATTGAATCATTGTTGAATGTAAATAAGTTCTGAAGCTCTGAAGCTATGTTAAGTTATTGAAGAAGATAGGCTGAGAAGAGATGTTTGAAGCTGTGATGAAACATTGGACATGTAGTTTGTAACTGGATTGACAATCAATATACAAGCTAATTCTTGGGATCCTGATCTATATCATTGGTGAAGTACCTCTTATTGTTATTGTTTTCCTTTCATGTATGCCATTTTGTTCACTTTTCTCTGATAAAGAGGAGCAAGCATAGAGCTAGGATTTACTATTAAAAGTACCCTACTCTCACTGATAAGCTTTATCTATATGTTTTCTGCTAATTGTGATATTTGGGAATGACTTAAATTAGTGTAAACATTATCAAGGAATGTTGGTTAGTCCATGTCTTGATGTGCAAAACTTGAAAGGGAGCTCTTGAATGATATTTTCATTACATGCTAAGTAGAGTTAAACTAGGAAAGTTTATGGTTTGCCTTGTCTTCTATTTATTTCTCCAAAGATTGTTTGAAAGTTTCCCTAAGAGTATGCTAAAAGCATACCATGATTGTAATACATCTGACCTGATCGTAAGCTGCATTTTGTTTTCTTATTTGTTTTCATCCCTTCTGAAAGTAGTCTGGTGAGATTACTGGATTGTTGTCTGATAAGTTAGCTTTAATACAAGCTTGTCCAAAGAAGTCTATGGTTAGCTCTGTCCTTTGGCTGGTTTCAAATAGTTTCTTGAAAAGGATTTTCTTGTATGGAAAGTTGATAAATCCTTGTTGAAATTATTGGCTTTTTCCACTTTCTCAACACTTTTAATGTTCCACTCCATCATTTAATCTAAAGGATCTTTTGATATAGATGACTTGCCCCTTGGACCACTCTTGAAATTGTTGTACAATTAAACCCTTTTGTGAGTCCATTTCCCAATGGTTTAAAGCTATTTCATATTAATCCTATCTGCTGAACACTTCTCAATACACCTGCATCTTCACCTTTTTGAACTCTTTCATTTTGTGATATTCCATCCAATTAAAAATCATGCCTGACCAACCAAACAAAAAAAAAACCCTTGTTCTTAATAACTAGCCTAATATCATACTAAAACCTTAAAAGATAAATCAATTTTTGCACTTATAGAGAGATCCCTCTCTGGATTCAGGAGGGCTAGATCCTAGAATCCCAAAGTGGTTTTTGATGTAGGCTCTGTAGCGTTTAGTCTTGCCAGTCTACTAAATTACAGAGGCCTAAAATTCCTGGCGACCATATTGGGGAACTTTTTGAAGTAATAGATAACTTCACAACTTAGATAATCCCATTTATAACAAATGAATCAAATGTCTTCCTAGAGTGGTTTTGATTGTTGATAGTGAACAACTTTCAAGCCCTGAGATCAAGTAAATAT
Organism: Pinus albicaulis; assembly: GCA_034641835.2. Classification (NCBI taxonomy): domain Eukaryota; kingdom Viridiplantae; phylum Streptophyta; class Pinopsida; order Pinales; family Pinaceae; genus Pinus; species Pinus albicaulis. The sequence goes on along the minus strand of CM076571.1, from coordinate 598,113,707 downwards.
CCTTCACTTGGTGACTCCACTGAACATTAGTAGGCCTGCTAATTTTCCTTGGTGTTCCAAAGACTCCATTGGGAAACCCTTTATTATAACATCATTTAAACTCAATAAATAAACTTTGAGCATTAAAGTTTTCTTTATCAATAGACTTGTTTGCCTTTTAAAGATTGTCATATCAGGTTAAAATTTTCTTGTTAGTGGGTCTAAAACACAACACTGTGGCTTCAAAAATAATTCATACTAGGAGCCATCCCAATCCAAATTCTCCTAAGATAGTTGATAATCATGAAAGTATACTTAGGAGATCTCCTAAGGCCAAAACTTCAACTATTGTTAGGTCACTCCATAGAGATAATTCTATTCCTAAAAACCTTGCAGCTCTACAAGATTCACAAGTTGACTTAAGAAACCCATTCAGAACTAGGTCACTTGATGATATAGATCAGATAGATTTTGAGTCTCCAACTTCATCCCAAGATAGAGGTGAACATCCTTGTAGCAGAGAAACTACCCCACCTGATTTGCATTTTCTTCATAATTTTGGTTTCTCTCATCCTAGATCTGCTCAACAATCTCTTGCTGGTCCATCCACTTATATTATCCATACACCCACTATTTAAAATACACCATTCCATCAACCCCCTCCTATCTTACATCCCCCACCTATAAACCCCCACTTTTTCCACAACCTCCTATCATGGTAACATGGTATGCTCCCCTAGTCCTTCCTTTACCCCTAGTCAATCTGCCATAGGACTATCAGTACAAGATACCATTAATGACTATTCATCTAGGGGGAGAAGCAAGAAAATGGTTCAAAAGGTTAACCCCTAACAGTATTAATGATCTCCAAGCTCTCCATCAGTCATTCCTAAAAAAATGGAAAGTTAGAAAAAATTCCGTCAAAATACTTTCAGATTACAACAATCTCAAAAGAAACCCTGGGGAAAGTATTCAAAATTATTGCACTAGATTCAATAGTGTTTATAATGCACTACCCCCATAATTGAAACCTCCACAAAGTTCAGCCTTGGCCAAATTTCCTGAAGGATTTGATCCTGAAATGGCATATCAACTAAGAGAAAAGAGACCTCCTGAATTTAGAAGACATGCAGAAGGGAGCTCTTGTTGTGGAAGTAAATCTGATTGAGAAAAGAGCGAGGATGAGGAATGAAAAGAAAGTATCATTTAGGGAAGAATCTACACCCTCTACATCGAGTTCGAAAATGGAAAGGATGATGGAAGAAATGATGAAAAAGATGAGCATAATTGAGAGAGCACAAGCTAGATAAAACCAATTAGCTCCCCAAAATAGAAATCAAAATTAGAACTTTAGGAGAAATCAACCTCAAAACAGACAAAGAGAGGATGATCAAAAGATCAGACCTCCTTTCCAAGAAAACTATGTAAGTGAGGTGGAAGAAACAATTGAACAAATAGAGGAAGATGACATAAATATGTTGGGAGTAGGTAGTGACCATTTTGATGTTCCTATTAATAGAAAACAAGGTCTATACACACCCTATGATGATAAAAGAGCAAAGGATTAACGTTATTATCAAGAGATGGAAAATGTCATCATAGAGACCCCAAAATAATATGACCTTAGGAGTAAAAAGAATCAGGAAGCTCCCAAGAACAAAACCTCTGACAATTCTACCAAATACAACCCTGTGGTGAGTAAACCCAAAAACATTAAATGAAAGGACAAAAAAGTGGCTGTAAATTCTGATCAAAACAAAGAGAAATGCACTCAAATTAATGAAAAATAGAGTGTAGATATTAGCAGCATTAGTACTTCAGCTAGTGCTCCTATTAAAACAATTTTGACCAATGTAAATAGAGGAAATCAACAAACTGATTTTGCTGATAAAGTGGTGATTAACAAGGCTGAAACAAACATTGTAAAAATCAGTTTCCTTTTAGTATGGAATAGGAAATTGCCAAGATTAAAATCTCTATTCCCCTCACTGAATTAGTCACCCAAGATGTCTATAGATCACAAATTTTGGAAGCTTTCAACATAGCAGAAAATAATGACACTGTAAACCTCAATGACGACCAACCAGAGCTCTTATTTGGTCCTAAGATTGAGGGAATATACCAAGAAGGGCCAGTTCCTCCATTTTATGTTAGTTTGAAAATTCATGACAAAATTTTGCACAATGCTATGCATGACTCAGGGGCCTCTCATAACTTAATGCCCAAAGCAATAACAGAGAGTCTAGGCCTTGAAATCACCAAACCATATAAATATCTATACTCCTTTGACTCCAGTAGAGTGAAATGTTTAGGTTTGATCAAAGACCTTTGTCTAAACTTAGCTCAAATTCTAGCCAAGTGTTTAGTGATGGATATTGTAGTGGTTGATGTTCCCCCCAAATATGGTATGTTTTTATCAAGATCATGGGGAGCTAAGTTACAAGGAACAATGTAGATGGATATGACATATGCTACTATCCCTGTTTTCAATCAGACTAGAAGACTTTATAGGGAATCTCACATGCAATACATGGTCAGTAGCCAAGAGAGACCGGAAAACTCTCCTCTTTATTCTGTGCATACAGGCCTTGACTCATTTATTCTCTTCAATAATGAAACATTCAATGAGAAAGAAACCTTAATTGACCTAGTGGCCAACACTTAATATAAAATAGTGGCAGACACAAAAAAGGAGGAAGACAATAGAAAAGCATCAGAACAGTTTGTCAAATCAGAAAATTACAACAAAAAAATCACAGATCCAGAGATACAAAACAGTCATCCATGGGTTGTCAACCTTGAGAGTCAAGAGAAGAGTCCTCAACATAATGAAGAACATGAGGAAAAAAACCAAATTCAACATGGTGCTAATTTACAAGAGCAATCTAAAAGCACAATAGATAAAGAGGATAGTAGTCAAACTAGTCAATCTGAAACTAGTCCTCTTTGGAGTATGAGTTTTGATGGTTCTCACAGTAAGAATAGTGCAGGTGCAGGAGTGTGGCTTCACAACACAATGAAAAATAATGCTGAAGGACACTCATACAAATTGAACTTTCAATGCACTAATAACATAGTAGAATATGAGGCACTCCTTTTGGGCTTGCATTTATTGAAAAAATTAGGAGCCAGAAGAATAAATGTTCATGGAGATTCTGAACTAATAATTAGGAAAATTAATGGGGAATACACTGCAAAAAACCTCGGATTGAGAGCCTATAGGAATGATACCCTGGATTTACTGAAAAATTTTGATGAGTATGAACTTACATTTGTCCCCAGAAACCAAAATATGCTGGCCAACACACTGGCCATTTCTGCTAGTACTTGCTGTTAGCCACCTATAAAATTTGTTATATCAAAAGGTGGCTAAATCATTTTTTAAGCCTTCAAGAAACAAGTTTTATGCCAAATTGTTAGTTCTTGAAGTCTTAGGAAGAAAAATTATCCTTGAGTTAATCTTCGCCGGTGTTTCCATGAAAAAGCCTCATTGTCTGTGAAAGAATTTTGCTCATAAAGGCCTCCATCTACCCTCTCTCATCCTCACAAAACCTCCATTTTTTACCTCCTTTTTTACCTTTTTCAAAGTCCTCAAAAATCCCTCAGTAACCCTCTAAATCATCAAAATCCCCTTTTAAAACCTTATGGCTCCCTTCATTTGGTTTAAAAACCTCTTTTTCTGCCTACCGGAACCCTTCTCTAAGCCTTTAAAATCCCCTTTTTTGGCTTAAAAGCACTTATTTTTCAGTGAGGTGTTAAGCCCCTTTCGGCTAAGCCCCAACCCCTTTCCCCACATGTAACCGAGCACTAGAACCAAGCGCTAAGGCCCCAGGCGCTAATCGCAATCAGAGGTTTTGTGGTGAGCGCATTTCTTTGTTAAACGGAAAAGTTCCGATGTGATTGAGTTTTGGTATGTAGACCCGTACTGAAATCTCAACCGCTAATCTGTATAGATCTAATGGCTAGTGCTGACTCCACACCACGCCCACCTCATCCATTTTTTAACCCCCTGATTTAATAGCAACTATTGATCTCCCTTCCAGATCCGACAGCCATCGCAAAATCGCAAATCGCCAGTCGGAAGGTCTTGAGGTGTCACTTCCTATTTTCCCCGATTTCCTATCTCCAATCCAATCACAACCGATGATTCCTTGCCGATCCAATGGTTAGGATTTAATCGTATCTTCAAACATCGAAGTTTCAACCCCTGACTTTCTCCGATGCGATTTGATCTCTGTTGTCCGTTCCTGTAAATCCGACGGCTCTCATTTCTCCCGCTCTGCTCTTGTGCCCTCCATTGCTTCACCTGTTGATTTAATCTCCACTGTCGATTTTGTCCCAAATCGGACAGTTGGCGCTTAATCGCTCATTTCCAATCAGAAAATCTTAAAGTGTCACCATCCGTTTCTCCCTGATTACCGATCCCCGATCCAATCATGATCGTTCGTTTGATCTAGATCAATGGCCCATATTGCATCACGTTTTCCACCATGTTTCTTCTATCGGACCTTCCAAAGAGTTCATCATCTAATCTTTGCTGTTGATTTCCTCCTGAGATCTAACAACTCACAATTAATCGCCCTCTTCCCGCCGGGTCCCACCACCAAAGGCGCCCGACTTTCATTAATTTTACTCCTTTTCCTTTGTATTTCGGCCAAAGTTAAACCTTTATGTTTTACACTAAAGGCCCTTTTTCTCCACCTAACTCCTCTCGGCAACCCCACCAGTGAATCCTGATTGTCGATCTTCCCCATCAGACCTAATCCAATGGTCTGCGGCCCTCTTTGCACCAAACCTTCATTACCTCTGTTTCTTCCCATTCTGTGTGTTTTTCAGCTGTTTTTCGCCTACATCCATCGCCTCCGCCATCATTTCCATAGGCCTCCACATCAATATTCGCTGTTAGATGCTTTCATCCAATGGCCATGCTTTAACCTAAACCTTCGAAGCAGTATTTACCTTACCCTGCAAGATTTTTCTTAATTTTTCATGTTTATGCAGGTTTTAAAGGTCTATCCATTGTTTTAGAAGAGAAATCAAGGGCCGGGGATGATGATCCCCCAGGCCTTTATTCATAAAGGAGATCTTTCCGCAGGGTTCCAAATTATGTTTTATCAGTGCCTCATGAGAACTAATGCCATTATACAACCTCTGCGTGCCTACAAAAGCAACAAAAACACAGCAAACACCACAGACAAAGAGTATCAGTATCATAGCATTCAATCAAAGTAGAAATCATGTTAACACAGTTTTTTGAGAGATTATGGCCTAAAATCGACTATCTAAAGCCTAATCCATTCAATTGAAGACAATATGTAGACCAGAAGACAAAGATTAGGTCTAATTAAGCCTATAACACAGGAACAAGCAAATTAGAAGTGTTTTGAGGAAGAACAATCAGATCTATCAGTCCAAGAAGCCTCCACTAACACATCAGAGGCCAATTAAATCCTCTCCAACTGACAAAAAGACACCTGTGGCCTCAAAACAATCAAATAAGGCAGATTTATTACCCAGTCAGTGATATTTTGCCTAAAGACAACTAAACAGTTAATTCAACCAAATGAACTTATTGAAAATTGTCAGTGGAGTTATTACAAAGATAAGAAAGAATTCTAAAAGTCAACAAACTCTGCTAAGAAGATCGAACACTTAATAGAAACCCATCAATATAGAGGAAATATTTTAAATCTTGTTCATTGAGCCCCTCAAAGGTCGAAAAGCATTAAAATGCATTAATTGAGCTTATAGATCTTTTCTCTCATCCCACCTCCTCATTTTCCTATAAAATCTTCTTAAGGAGCACATTGTAAAGGGTTGGTTGCTAAACTTTTATATCATACTTGTGTTCGAAACTTTCTAGATGTAAATAGTGTTCAGAGGCTCTTGGAGCTCTGTTTGTGATCAAATAAGTTAGGCTAAGAAGAGAAGATGATTGCTGTACTGAAACATTGGACTTGAAGAATGTAACTGGATTGACATCAATATACAAGCTGATTCTTGGGATCCTGGTCTATATCATCGGTGAATTACTTCTTACTGTGTTATTTTTTTCCTTTCATGTATGCCATTTTGTTCACTTATTCTCTGATAAAGAACAACAAGCATAGAGTTAGGATTTTCTATTTACAGTACCCTTCTCTAATTGATAAGCTTTATCTTTATGTTTTCCTCCAAATTGTGTTTTTAAGAATGACTTAATTTAAGTGTAAACATAATCAAGGAATGTTGGTTTGTTCCTGTCTTGATGTGCAAAGCTTGAAAAGAAGTTCTTGAATGATATTTTCATCATATGCTAAGTAGAGTTAGACTAGAAAAGTTTATTGTTTGCCATGTCTTCTAGTTCTTTCTTCAAAGGTTGTTCTGAAAGTTTCCCTAAGGGTATGCTGAAGCAGGTTTAGATTTAAAAGTATCTTGCTTGATCTTAAGATGCACTTTGTTTTCTTATCTGTTTTCATACTTTCTGAAAGTAGTCACGTGGATTGCTGGATTGTTTGTCTATTAAGTTATCTTTAATACAATCTTGTCCAAAGAAGTTTATGGTTAGCCCTGTCCTTTGGTTGGTTTTAAACAGTTGCTTAAAAGTCTTTTCTTGTTTGGAAATGTGATAAACCCTCGTTGAAATTATTGGCTTTTTCCACCTTCCCAACACTTTTAATTTTCCATTCCATCATTTAATCTAAAATATCTTTTGATATATATGACTTGCCCCTTGGACCACTCTTGAAATTGTTGCACAATTAAACCATTTTATGACTCCATAGCCCAATGGACTTAAACCAGTGTCATATCTATCCTATCAGCCAAATCTTGTTCTGATTGTTTACATCTTCACCCCTTTGAAACTCTTACATTTTAGGACTTTCCACTCAACTAAAAATCATGCTCAACCACCCAAAACCAAACAAAAACCCTAGTTCTTAATAACTAGCCTAATATCACACCGAAAAGCATTAAAGATAAATCAATCTTTTCACTTCTAGAAAGATCCCTCTCTGGATTCAGGAGGGCTAGATCCTAGAATCCCAAAGTGGTTCACAATGTTCTCCCTGCAGCTTTAGTCTTACCAATCTACGGAAATTACAGGGAGCTAACATTTATGGTGACTCCGCTGGGGACTTCTGAGTAAAATCCTTAAAACAAGACACTCAGTGTTCAGTGCAGTACAAGTAGCCCTTTTCAAGTACTACCAAGCAAATGGTAATCATGATAAAACTTAATGGAATCAGTGACAAACTAAGGAAACCTTAGGATTCTCATAAGAGCTTATCAAACCTTGAAGGATCAGCTAGCTTAGCCATAAGAGTAAACTTTCTTTGTCTCATCACCGTAGCTAAGTGTTGAAACAGATTTAGGACACTCTTAGAACCCATAGGACTAAAAAAATCAAAAAACCAAAAAAATATTTCATGATTGGTATTCAAATAAACATGGTGGTGGGCCATAAAACATTTTATCTCCAAAGGAGCTAAATTGTTTTCCACCTGGTGACTCCACAATCCTAAAACAAACCTTAAGGCTCCATTGGGAAGACCCATTATCATCATAACATCATATAAACTTAGTTAGAGGAATTTAGGATTAAATTTTTCTTGTTTAAAAGATTAGTTAGCCTCTCAAAGATTGTCATATTTGGTTAGACTTTTCTTGTTTAGTTGGGTCTAAAAAACACAGCATAGTGGCTCCTAGAAAGATTCATACTAGAGTCTACCCTGACCCAACCCCCTGAAATAGTTTATAATCTTGAAAAAATTCCTTAGAAAGTCTCTTGAGGTTAAATCTTCAACTGTTTTCAAATCACCCTGTAGAGCTAGTTTTGTTCCTGAAAACCTTGCAGCTCTACAAGAATCACAAGTTGACTTAAGAAATCCATTTAGAACTAGGTCACTTGATGATACAGATCAACTAGATTCAGAGTCTTCACTTTCATCCCTAGATCAAAGTGGACATACTGGTAGTAGAGAAACTACACCACTCGATTTACATTTCCTTCACAATTTAGGTTTCTCTCATCCAAGATCAACTCAACAATCTCTTACTGGTCCGTCCACTTCAACTACCCATACACCCATTGTCCAAAACATTCCACTTCAGCCCATTTTCCCTCTTGTTAATCCACCCCTTGTAAATCCACCTCAACCTCCTATCATGGCAACATGGTATGCCCCATTGGTCCTTCCTTTATCGTTAGTCAATCTTCCACAGGACTATCAGTCCAAGATACCTTTGTATGATGCCACTGGTGCTACTACTGCTTCACAACATGTGGATAAGATGAATGACTACTTTGACAGAAATGAGATTGATGAGGAATCTATCAAACTTAGATTATTTGCTCAAAGCTTAGGGGGAGAAGCAAGAAAATGGTTCAAAGACTTAACCCCTCATAGTATAAATGATCTCCAAGCCTTCCATCAGCTATTCTTAAACAAATGGGAAGTCAGGAAAAATCCTCTCCAAATACTTTCTGATTACAAGAATCTCCAAAGGAACACTGGGGAGAGTGTACAAGCTTATTGCACTAGGTTCAACAATGTTTATAATGCCCTTCACCCAGACTTAAATCCTCCACAAGGCTCAGCTTTAAAAAAATTCCCAGAAGGATTTGATCTTGAAATGGCCTATCAACTTAGAGAAAGAGATCCCCTGACTCTAGAAGATATGCAGAAAGGAGCCTTAGCTGTGGAAGTTAATCTAATGGAGAAAAGAGAAAGAATGAGGAATGAGAAGAGAGTGTCCTTTAGAGAGGAATCTACCCCTTCCACATCTAGCTCAAAGATGGAGAGAATGATGGAGGAGATGATGAAAAAGATTAGCATACTTGAGAGAGCACAAGCTAGTCAAAACCAATCAACTTCTCAAAACAGAAATCAAAATCAAAATCAGAATTTTAGGAGAAACCAACCTCAAAGCATACCAAGGGAGGATGATCAACAGATTACACCTCCTTTCCATCAGAACTATGTAAGTGAGGTTGAATAAATGATAGAGAAAACAGAGGAAGATGACATAAACATGTTGGGGGTAGACAATGGTGATTTTGAAGTTCATTATAATAGAAAACAAGGTCTTTATACACCCTATGATGATAAAATACCAGAGGATGAATATTACTATCAAGAGATGGAAAATTTCATCATAGAGACTCCAAAAGAATATGACCTTAGGATTAAAAGCAATCAACAAACTCCCAAAACTAAAACCTATGAAAATTTTACAAAAAAAGGCACTGTAAATAAACCCAAAATCGGAAAACAGAAGGACAAAATAGTGGCTATAAATTTTGATAAAAACTCAAAAAAGAGCACTCAGAACAATGAAAAATAGAGTGCAGATCTTAGCAGCGTTAGCACCTCAGCTAGTGCTCCTGTTAAAACAATTTTAACCAATGTAAATAGAGAAAATCAGCAAGTTTATTTTGCTGATAAAATGGTGGTTAATAAAGCTGAAACAAACATTGTAAAAAGTTAGCTACCTTTTAGTTTGGAGTAGGAAATTGCCAAGATAAAAATCTCTGTTCCCCTTACTAAATTAGCCACCCAAAATGTATATAGATCACAAATTTTGAAGGATTTTAACATAGAAGAGAATAATGACACTGTCAATCTTAATGATGACCAACCAGAGCTCATATTTAGTCCTTAGATTGAGGGTAAATATCAAGAAAGACCAGTTCCTCCTTTTTATGTTAGTTTAAATATTCATGACAAAATTTTACATAACGCTATGCATGATTCAGGGGCCTCCCATAAATTAATGTCCAAAGATGTAATGGAGAGCCTAGGCCTCGAAATCACCAGACCATACAAATATCTTTACTCCTTTGACTCAAGCAGAGTGAAATGTTTAGGTTTAATCAAAGACCTCTGTGTAAACTTAGCACAAATTCCAGCCAAGTGTTTAGTAATGGATATTTTAGTGGCTGATGTACCCCCAAAGTATGGTATGCTGTTATCAAGATCTTGGGGAGCTAAGTTACAAGGAACTATGCAAATGGATATGACATATGCTACTATCCCTGTGTTTAATCAAACTAGAAGGCTTTATAGGGAAACTCATATGCAATACATGGTTACTAGCCAAGAGAGACCACACAACTCTCCTCTTTACTCTGTGCATACCGGCCTTGACTCTTTTATCCTTTTCAATGATGAAACATTCAGTGAGCAAGTAACCTTGACTAGATTAATGGTCGACAGAGAGAAAGACGAAGATAAGACAGAAGTGTCAAAACAGTTTGCTAAATTAGAAAATAATAGAAAACCACACACAGGTCTAGAGCTAAAAATTAGTCATCCATTGCTTCTCAACCTTGAGAGTCAAGAAAGCAGTCCCCAACGTAATGAAAAACCTGAGGAATTAAAACAAATTAAACATAGTGCTGATCTCCAAGAATAATCTGAAAGCACGCGAGATAAAGAGGATAATAGTCAAACTGATAAACTCGAAACTAGTCCTCTTTGGAGTATGAAATTTGATGGGTCTTGCACCAAGAGAAATGTGGGTGCGGGCATCTGGTTACATAACACTGAAAATAATCACACTGAAGGTCATTCCTATAGATTGAATTTTCAATGTTCGAATAACATAGTTGAGTATGAATCCCTCCTTTTAGGCTTACACTTGTTGAAGAAATTAGGAGCCAGAAGGATAAAAGTCCATGGGGATTCAGAGTTAATCGTTAGGCAAGTAAATGGGGAATATAGTGCCAAACACCCTATACTTAGAGCCTACAGGAACGATGTCATGGATTTATTGAAAAATTTTGAGGAATCCCAACTTATTTTTGTCCCAAGAGAGAAAAATATCCTTTCCCGCAGTTTAGCTTTTGCTGCTAGAACATGTTTAACACCTTATGAAACCAAAAAATGCACCACCCAAATAAAATTCAGACCAGCTGTCCCTGATAATGAGAAATATTGGTAAGCGTTCGATGGAGACAAACAAATAGAAGACTTCCTACAGTCTAGAAATGAATTTGAACTACCAAGTTCAGATTTAGATTATGAAGATGACTGTCCTAGTGAAGAAAATCTACTTGATGAAGAATAAAAATCTCCAAAGGTTGCTGTTATAAATCTGTTAGCTGATGAACTTGAACATAACATAGAGATTAGTATAGATTTACCAAAAGAAGACGTAGAAACATTGCAATCTAACACAGAAATTTTTCCAAAAAGCCTGGGCCCTTTAGAGGAGTTGTTTGATTTCAATGATGTGGCCAAGAAACCCAAACTGGAACCTGTTGAGACTAAGGTTGAAGACTATAATATAGGCAGTAAACTAAAACCAAAGATGATCAAACTGTCTAAAACTTTATTAGCTCACATCAAACTGAAATACATAGAGCTGTTTAAAGAATTTTCTGATGTTTTTGCATGGATTTATGAGGATCTGAAATCCTATGACACTGAAATAATTCAGCACAAGATACCTCTCAAGGAAAACAAAAATCCATTTAAACAAAAAATACATAGAACAAACCCTATTCAGTTACCTTTGGTTGAGAAGGAAATCAAGAAAATGTATGAAGCTGGTATTATTGTTTCTATTAGATATTCAGAATGGGTGTCTAATTTAGTGTCAGTGAGGAAAAATACAGGAGAAATAAGGCTTTGTATTGACTTTAGAGACCTAAACAAAGCCTCATTAAAGGACAACTACCCTTTACCCAAGATGGATCATATTTTACAAAGGGTGGTTGGTTCTAAAAGAATTTATTTGCTAGATGGCTTCTCAGAATACAATTATATTTTAGTACATCCTGATGATCAACTAAAGACAAATTTTACTACACCTTGGGGCACTTTCATGTATGTGAAAATGCCCTTTGTTTTAATGAATGTTGGTGCTACATTCCAGAGAGCCATGGATTTTCATTCTCAGAAGAATTGGGCTACTTCATCATTATTTACCTTGATGATGTCACTGTTTTTTCCAAAACAGATGAATAGCACTTAGAACACTTGAGAAAAGTCTTCGAGAAATGCAGAAAGTTTGGGATATCTTTAAATCCTAAGAAAGCAATGCTTGGTCTTCAGGAAGGTAAACTTCTTAGACACATCATATCAGAAGAGGGGATAAAGATAGACCCGAAAAGGATTGAGGCTATATTGCAAATCACTCATCCTAGTAACATCAAGGAACTTCAATCTTTCATTGGAAAGATTAATTTCTTGAGAAGGTTCATACCCAAATTGGTCGAGCTCATTAGAAACATTACAAACATGTTGAAAAAGGAACAATGGGTTAAGTGGACCTTAGAAGCAAAGAAATCTTTTGAACTGGTAAAACAAGCATTAACCAAAAAACCATTTCTTATAAGTCCTGATTTTTCAAAATATTTTTACATCTTTTCATTTGCATCAGAACATACAGTGGCTATTGACCTATTGCATAAAAATCCACAGGGGAAAGAGTAACCAATTGCATTTTTTAGCAAGGCATTGAAAGATGCACCTCTGAAGTACAATATCATGGAAAAACAAGCCTTTTCTTTAGTCAAATCCTTAAAATACTTCAGAGTTTACATTCTGCACTCCCACATAATTTCCTTTGTACCAAACTCAGTTGTAAAAGACATTCTAACACAGGACCCAGATGGCAAGAGAGGTAAGTGGATAGCTGTGATACTTGAATACAATTTAGAAATCAAGCCCACTAAACTCATTAAAGGCCAAGGTCTAGCTATATTAATGGCTGAATCAAATTTTGAAGCTCTTGATATAAACATGATAAATACTTTAGATGAACAAGAGGCATTGTCAACTCCCATTGTTGAAGATCATTTTATGAATTCCTCTTGGTATGCTGATATTGTATATGTTTTGCTCAATCTGAATACACCTCCTAGTTTGAAAAAACGAAGGCAATGTTTTTAAAGTTAAAAGCTGTTAACTACTGCATTTTAGATAAATGTCTATATTGGAAAAATGCTAGTGGGTTATTGCTTAAATGTTTGCCTGAGAATGATGCAGAGAATGTAAAGCATGAGTTCCATGAAGGAGAATGTGGAGGCCACCTCTATTGGAAGACAACTACCAACAAAATCCTTAGAGCTGGTTACCTTTGGCCCACCCTCTTTCAAGATGTACATAAATTGATTATTGCCTGTCATAAATGCCAACTTTTTGAAGGCAAAAGAAAATTTCTTCCTTTACCCTTGCATCCAATCACTGTTGAAGCTCCTTTTCAATAGTGGGGTTTAGACTTCATAGGAGAAATCCATCCACCCTCATCTGCCCAACATAGATGGATTCTCACTGCAACATATTAATTTACCAAATGGATAGAAGCCATCCCTTCTAGGCAAGCCAATGACTCTGTCATCATAAAATTCATTGAGACTCATATCCTCTCTAGATTTGGTTGTCCTAGGAAGATCATCACTGATAATGCTGTTGCATTTGGATACAAAAATATGGTTGAATTCTGTCACAAATATCAGATTACCTTGGGCCATTTTACTGCTTATTACCCTCAAGGTAATGGGTTGGTAGAATCCTCAAATAAAAGTTTGGTGAACATAATCAAGAAGTTGCTGGAGGACAACAAAAAGTCTTGGCACACTCAGCTAGTACATGCACTATGGGCTGACAGATTAACACTTAAGAAATCTATTGGAATGTCACCCTATCAGCTTGTGTATGGAATAGATGCAATTTTTCCAACCAGCCTAGGTGTACCAGTTATGAAATTGATCCAAGAGGTGAAATTTGAAAAAAATGACATGATCAGAAGGATTAATCAGACTATACATATTCAGCAAACTAGAGAGGAGGTCTACAACAGAGCATTAAAAAAGAAAGAGAGCATCAAGAAGCTTTTTGACAGAAGAAAAAAAGCCAGTAATTTTAACATTAGGGACAAAGTGTTAAAGTGGGATTCAAGGAGAGAAGATAAGGGCAAGCATGGGAAATTTGATAACTTATGGCTTGGCCCTTATCTCATTTATTCTACTACTGGTAACAATGCTTATTTCTTGCAGGAATTGAATGGAGCTAAACTGTTTGGGGGTCCTGTCAATGGCAGGATGCTCAAACATTATTTCTCTTGACCCTATCATGTTTGGAAGCCTTTTTATATTTTCTCTCATTATAAATATTTCATCCATCATTGCATTCAAAGTTAGAAAAATAAAAAATACAAAAACAATAGAAGATAGAAAAGAGGGCAGATTGTAAAAACAAGAAAGGTACAACCCCATACCAAAAAAGAGAAACAAAATCTGAAAGTGTGCAAGCTGAAATGCCACTCCTAAAAAGCACACTCCTAGTTAGTCATACAACCTAATCATGACTAATTAGTTTTTAATTTATTGCTGATAGGTTATGTGAAATAGATTTGCCAAACATCTTAACCTTGGCTTATCAGTTAAGTAGATTAAGATAGAAAAATAAAAGTTCAAACAAGCTCAAAATCTGAACCTATGAGTTTCAAGAAGATGCATGGCCCTAATATGCTTAAATATAGAGCCAAAGATAGAAGCAAATTGGTTCTAATATGCCCAAAAATTGAACCACATAACAAAGAAAAAACAGCTCAAACAAGCCTAAAAACAGAGCTGAAGAGTAGAAAAGGATGTTCTTAAAACTTTTAGATCTTATGCCTTCACCATTTTGATTTAATTCTTTGCAAATAATAATCTATGTGCAGCTTTTTTTTATGCCATAGATCAGTAACAAGTTAGATTGTTAAATCCTAACTTGTCTATTTTAAATTTCTTGTTTTAAAATTTAGAGAATAAAAATCTGTTAGACAATCTAATCCTAACAGATAGTAGTTAGGTAGAGAAGCTTATGAACTCAACTGCTTAATCTGAGTTCATGGAGAAATAAGAAGTAGAAATAGACTAGTTTTATGCTTTCAAAAGAATAAAATTTTTGTCAAAAGAGTTTTCCGATCCAAATGCACTCTGAAAGAAGAAAAAAGAATGTTAGATCATTAGGATTGGGTAGGTATAAAGCTTCTTTTGATAGATTTCCATTGTTTTTCATGGCTACTAACATTATCAGAGAAAAAATAAGGCTAGCAAAGTAAGGAAAGTTGCAGCCCAATGGATAAGGCATTGATCAGCTCCCAAAGAATACAAGTCTAAAGTTCTTAACACCTTCAAGAAGGTGCCATCCCCATGTGGAGCCACTGTTAGCCACCTATAAAAAATTTTATATCAAAAGGTGGCTAAATAATTTTTTAAGACTTCAAGAAACAATTTTTATGCCAAATTTTTAGTTCTTGAAGTCTTAGGAAGACAACTTATCCTTGAGTTAATCTTCGCTGCTATTTCCATGAAAAAGCCTCATTGTCTGTGAAAGAATTTTGCTCAAAAAGGCCTCCATCTGCCCTCTATCATCCTCACAAAACCTCCATTTTTTACCTCCTTTTTTCCATTTTTAAAATTTCTCCAAAATCCCTCACTAACCCTCTAAATCATCAAAATCCCCTTTTAAAACCTTATGGCTCCCTTCATTTGGTTTAAAAACCTCTTTTTCTGCCTACCGAAACCCTTCTCTATGTCTTGAAAATCCCCTTTTTTGGCTTAAAAACACTTATTTTTCATTGAGGCATTAATCCCCTTTCGGCTAAGCCCCAACCCCTTTCCCCACATTTAAACGAGTTCCAGAACCAAGCGCTAAGGCCCAGGGCACTAATCGCAATTGAAGGTTTTGTGGTGAGCGCATTTCTTTGTTAAATGGAAAAGTTACGATGTGATTGAGTTTTGGTCTGTAGACCCGCGCTGCAATCTCAGCTATTGATCTGTATAGATCTAATGGCCAGCACCAAATCCACACTACACCTGCCTCATCCCTTTGTTAACCCCCTAATTTAATATCAACCGTTGATCTCCCCGCTAGATCCGACGGCCATCACAAAATTGCAAATCGCTAGTCGGAAGGTCTTAAGGTGTCACTTCCTGTTTTCCCCGATTGCCGATCTCCGATCTAATCGCAACCATTGATTCCCCACTGATCCAACGGTCAAGATTTAATCGTATTTTCAACCATCAGATTTTCGGCCCCTGCCTTTCTCTGATGTGACTTGATCTCCGCCGTTTGTTCCTATAAATCTCACGGCTCTCATTTCTCCCACTCTGCTCTTGTGCCCTCCATTGCATCCCCTACCGATTTAATCTCCACCATCGATTTTGTCCCAGATCAAATGGTTGGTGCTTAATCGCTCATCACCAATAAAAAAATCTTAAAGTGTCACCCTCCTTTTCTCCCCGATTGGTGATCCCTGATCCAATCATGACCATCCGTTTTATCTAGATCAAAGGCCCATATTGCATCGCGTCTTACACCATGTTTCTTCCATCAGACCTTCCAAAGAGTTCATCATTTAATCTCCACTGTTGATCTCCTCTTGAGATCTAACGGCTCACATTTAGTCGCCCTCCGCCCGTCGGGTCCCACCACCAGAGGCGCCTGACTTTTATTAATTTTACTCCTTTTCCTTTGTATTTCGGCCAAATTTAAACCTTTATGTTTTACACTAAAGGCCCTTTTTCTCCGCCTAAATCCTCTCGGAAACCCCACCGATGAATCTTGACCGTCGATCTTCCCTGTCCGACCTAATCCAATGGTATGCGACCCTCTTTGCACCAAACCTTCATTAGCTCTGTTTCTTCCCATTCTACGTGTTTTTCACCTGTTTTTCGCCTGCATCCATCACCTCCACCATCATTTCCACAGGCCTCCACAGAAATATTTGTCGTTGGATGCTTTCATCCAACGGCCATGCTCTAACCTAAACCTTCGAAGCAGTCTTGACCTTACCCTGCAAGATTTTTCTTAATTTTTCTTTGTTTATGCATGTTTTAAAGGTTTCTCCATTGTTTTAGAAGAGAAATCAAGGGCTGGGGATGATGATCCCCCAAGCCTTTATTCATAAAGGAGATCGTTCCGCAGGGTTCCAAATTATGTTTTATCAGTGCCTCATGAGCACTGATGCCATTATACAACCTCTGTGCGCCTACAAAAGCAACAAAAACACAGCAAACACCACAGACAAAGAGTATCAGTATCATAGCATTCAATCAAAGTAGAAATCATGTTAACACAGTTTTTTGAGAGATTATGGCCTAAAATCGACTATCTAAAGCCTAATCCATTCAATTGAAGACAATATGTAGACCAGAAGACAAAGATTAGGTCTAATTAAGCCTATAGTCGGGGGAATAAAGAAAATTAGCAATGTTTTTTGAGGAAGAACAATCAGATCTATCAGTCCAAGAAGCCTCCACTAACACATCAGAGGCCAATTAAATCCTCTCCAACATACAAAAAGACACATGTGGCCTCAAAACAATCAAATAAGGCAGATTTCTTACCCCAGTCAGTGATATTTTTCCTAAAGACGGCTAAACAGTTAATTCAACCAAAGGAACTTATTGAAAACTGTCAGTGGAGTTATTACAAAGATAAGAAAGAATTTTGAAAGTCAAAAAACTCTACTAAGAAGATCGAACACTTAATAAAAACCCACTAATACAGAGGAAATATCTGAAATCTTCTTCATTGAGCCCCTCAAAGGCCGAGAATTATTAAACTACATTAATTGAGCTTATAGATATTTTTTCTCATCCCACCTCCTCATTTTCCTATAAAATCTTCTTGAGGAGCACATTGTAAAGGGTTGGTTGCTGAACTTTGATATCATACTTGTGTTCGAAACTTTCTACAAGTAAATAGTGTTTAGAGGCTCTTGGAGCTCTGTTTGTGATCAAATAAGTTAGGCTGAGAAGAGAAGATGATTGCTGTACTGAAACATTGGACTTGAAGAATGTAATTGGGTTGACATCAATATACAAGCTAATTCTTGAGATCCTAGTCTATATCATCGGTGAAGTACTTCTTATTGTGTTATTGTTTTCCTTTCATGTATGCCATTTTGTTCACTTATTTTCTGATAATGAATAGCAAGCATAGAGTTAGGATTTGTTTTTTACAATACCCTTCTAAGGCTGATAAGCTTTATCTTTATGTTTTCCTTCAAATTGTGTTTCTAAGAATGACTTATGTTAAGTGTAAACATAATCAAGGAAGGTTGGTTTGTCCCTGTCTTGATGTGCAAAGCTTGAAAAGAAGTTCTTGAATGATATTTTCATCATATGCTAAGTAGAGTTAGACTAGAAAAGTTTATGGTTTGCCCTATCTTCTAGTTCTTTCTTCAAAGGTTGTTCTAAAAGTTTCCCTAAGGGTATGCTGAAGCAGGTTTAGATTTAAAAGTATCTTGCTTGATCTTATGCTGCACTTTGTTTTCTTATCTGGTTTCAACCTTTCTAAAGTAGTCACGTGGATTTTTGGATTGTTTGTTTGTTAAGTTATCTTTAATACAAGCTTGTCAAAAGAAGTTTATGGTTAGCCCCGTTCTTTGGTTGGTTTTAAACAGTTTCTTAAAAGGCTTTTCTTGTTTGGAAAGTTGATAAATCCTTGTTGAAATTATTGGATTTTTTCACCTTCCCAACACTTTTAATGTTCCATTCCATCATTTAATCTAAAATATATTTTGATATAGATGACTTGCCCCTTGGACCACTCTTGAAATTGTTGCACAATTAAACCCTTTTATGACTCCATAGCCCAATGGACTAAAACCAATGTCATATCTATCCTATCAGCCAAATCTTGTTCTGATTGTTTACATCTTCACCCCTTTGAAACTCTTACATTTTAGGACTTTCCACTCAACTAAAAATGATGCTCAACTACCCAAAACCAAACAAAAACCCTCGTTCTTAATAACTAGCCTAATATCACACCGAAAAGCCTTAAAGATAAATCAATCTTTTTACTTATCGAGAGATCCCTCTCTTGATTCAGGAGGGCTAGATCCTAGAATCCCAAATTGGTTCACAATGTTCTCCCTGAAGCTTTATTCTTGCCAATCTACTGAAATTACAAGGAGCTAACACTTGCAAAAGACCTGGTGAAAGAAAAAAACAAACAATTCAAGAAAAATACAGACCAACCATTCCAAACAATGAAAAATACTGGCAGGTATTTGAGGGAGATAAAGAAATAGAAGACTTCCTGCAGTCCAGAAATGAATTTGAGCCACCAAGTTCAGATTCAGATTATGAAAAAGATTGTCTTATTGAAGAAAAACCACTTGATGAAGAAGTAAAATCTCTAGATATTTCTGATATAAATATGTTATCTAATAAACTTGAACATACAACAGAAATTAGTTCATATTTAGAAAAAGAAGACTTAGAAATGCTGCAATCTAGCACTCAAAGCTTTCCAAAAGGACTGGTCCCACTAGAAGAGTTGTTTGATTTCAATGATGTTGCCAAAAAGCCAAAACTAGAGCTTGCTGAAACAAAAGTAGAAGAATGTAACATAAGTAGTGAACAAAAGCCAAAAATGATCAAACTGTCTAAAACATTGCCAGCTCACATCAAACTAAAATATATTGAACTTTTTAGGGAATTTTCTGACGTATTTGCATGGAGTTATGAGGATCTAAAATCTTATGACAGAGATAATTCAGCATAAGATACCCCTCAAAGAAAACCAAAAGCCCTATAGACAAAAATTACGCAGAATAAACCCGGTTCAATTACCCCTGGTTGAGAAAGAAATTAAGAAAATGTATGATGCTGGAATTATAGTTCCTGTTAGATATTCAAATTGGTTGTCTAAGCTTGTGTCAATTAGGAAGAAAATAGGAGAGATTGGGCTTTGTATTGATTTTATGAACTTAAACAAAGCCTCATTAAAGGACAACTGCCCTTTACCCAAGATGGATCATATTTTACAAAAGGTAGTTGGTTCTAAAAGGATTTCTTTGTTAGATGGCTTCTTAGGTTACAATAAGATATTAGTACATCCTAATGATCAAATCAAAACAACCTTTACCACACATTGGGGTACTTTCATGGATGTGAAAATGCACTTTAGTTTAATGAATGATGGTGCTACATTTTAGAGAGCCATGGATATTGCATTCTCAGAAGAATTAGGATCCTTCATCATTATTTACCTTGACGACATCACTATTTTTTCTAAAACAAATGAAGAACACCTAGAACACTTGAGAAAAGTCTTTGAGAAATGTAGAAAATATGGGTTATCTTTAAATCCAAAGAAAACAATGTTTGGGCTCCAAGAAGGCAAACTACTTGGACACATCATATCAGAAGAAGGGATAAAGATAGACCCAAAGAGGATTGATGGTATATTGCAAATCAACCATCCTAGAAACATCAAGGAACTTCAATATTTCATTCAGAAGATTAATTTTTTTAGAATGTTCATACCCAATTTAGCTGAAATCCTTAGAAATATGACCAATATGCTTAAAAGAGAAGGAGTCAAGTGGACCTTAGAAGCAAAGAAATCATTTGAACTGGTAAAACAAGCATTAACCAAAACACCAATTCTCATTAGTCTTGATTTTACAAAGGATTTCTTCATTTTTCATTTGCATCAGAACACATAGTAGCTGCACTCCTATTACAGAAAAACTTAAAGGGAAAAGAGCATCCAATTGCATTGTTTAGTAACGCATTAAGAGATGCACCTATGAAGTACAATATCATGGAAAAACAAGCCTTTGCCTTAGTCAAAGCCTTGAAATACTTCAGAGTTTACATTTTATGTTCTCACATAATTTCATTTGTGCCTAATTCAGTTGTAAAAGACATTTTAACCCAAGATCCAGATGGAAAAAGAGGAAAGTGGATTGCTCTGATACTTGAATATGACTTAGAAATCAAGCCCACTAAGCTCATAAAAGGCCAAGGACTAGCAAGATTAATGGCTAAGTCTAATTATGAAGCTCTTGATATAAACATGTTAGATGCATTAGATGAATAGGAGGAGTTGTCCACTCCCATTATTGAAGATCATTTTCTGTTTTCATCTTGGTATGTTGATATTTCATATGTTTTGCTCAATTTAAATGCACCTCCTAGTTTTTCCAAAAAGAATGCAAGATTTTTAAAGTTGAAAGTTGTTAATTACTGCATTTTGGATAAATGTATATATTGGAAAAATGCTAGTGGATTATTGCTTAAATGTTTGCCTGAGAATGATACAGATAAGATCAAGCATGAGTTCTATGAAGAAGAATGTGGAGGCCACCTCTATTGGAAGACAACTGCTAAAAAACTCCTTAGAGCTGGTTACTATTGGCCCACCCTCTTTCAACATGTTCATAAAATGATTATTGCATGTCACAAATGCTAACTCTTTGAAGGCAAAAGAAAATTTCTTCCTTTACCCTTGCATCCAATCACTGTTGAAGCTCCTTTTCAGCAGTGGGGTATAGAATTCATTGGGGAAATCCATCCTCCCTCATTTTCCCAACATAGATGGATCCTCACTGTAACAAACTATTTTAGCCAAATGGATAGAAGCCATCCCTTCTAGGAAAGCCACTGACTCTGTCATCATAAAATTCCTTGAAAATCATATCCTATCTAGATTTGGCTGTCCTAGGAAGATTTTGACTGACAATGCTACTGCATTTGGATCCAAAGATATGGTTGAATTCTGTCATAAATATCAGATTACATTGGGCCATTCTACTGCTTATTACCCTCAAGGTAATGGGTTGGCAGAATCCTCAAACAAAAGTTTGATGAATATAATAAAAAATTTGTTGGAAGACAATAAGAAATCATGGCACACAAAGCTAGTACATGCACTATGGGCTGACAGATTAACACTTAAGAAATCAATTGGAATGTCACCCTACCAGCTAGTTTATGGAGCACATGCAATTTTTCCAACCAATCTAGGAGTGCCAGTCATGAAGATGATCCAAGAAGTGCAGTCTAAGGATAATGATATGACAAGAAGAATCAATCAGACTATACATATTCAACAAAACAGAGAAGAAGTCTACAATAGAGCTCTACACAAGCAAGAAAACATCAAGAAGTTGTTTGATAAGAGGACAAAGGCCAGTTATTTCAACATTGGTGAAAAAGTTTTGAAGTGGGATTCCAGGAGAGAAGATAAGGGAAAACATGGAAAATTTGATAACTTATGGCTAGGCCCTTATATCATTCATTCTACTACTAGTAACAATGTTTATTTCTTGCAGGAAGTGAATGGAACTGAACTTATTGGAGGTCTTGTCAATGGCAGGATGCTCAAGTGTTACTTCTGTCAAGAGTTATGAGTTCCAAAGCTTTTTAATTTCCATTGTAGATTATCATTGTCAGAACATTGCATTCAAAGTTAGAAAAATTAAAATACAAAAAAAATAGAAAATAAAAGAGGGCATAAATAAAACAAGAAAGGTATAGCCCCATACCAAAAAAGAGAGACAAAGTCTGAAAGTGTGCAAGCTCAAATGCCACTCCTAAAAACGCATTTCTAGTTAGTCATACAGTCTAAATCATGACTAATTAACTTTTCAATTTACTGTTGATAGGTTAATGAATTAGATCAGCCAAACAGCTTAATCTTGGCTTATCATTAAGGTAGATTAGGATAGAGAAACAATGATTCTAAAAATCTCAAAACTTGAACCAAAAAGAAAGAGGAAACAACTCAAACAAGACCAAAACCAGAGCTGAATAAATAATGAAGGATGTTTTTAAATTCTCAGATCTTAAGCCTTCACAATTTTCTTTTAAATTTTCTGCAAATTTTAGTCTATGTGCAGCTTTTTTTTAAGCCATAGATCAACAGCAAGTTAGACTGCTCAATCCTGGCTTGGCTACTTTTAAATTTCCTGTTTTAGAATTTAGAGAATAAAGGTCTGTCAAACAATCTAATCCTGACATATAGTAGTTAGGTAGAGAAACTTATGAGTTCAATTGCTTAATTTGAAATCATGGAGAAATAAGAGTAGTCTTAGAATAGTTTTTTGTTTTCAATAAAAGAATAAAATGTTGATGAAGAGAGTTTGCTAGTCCAAATGGACTCTGAAAGAAGAAAAAATGTTAGGATCATTAGGAATGGGTAGGTAGAGATGTTGTTTTGAAGAGTTGTCATTTTTCAAAATTGCTACAGAGGTTATCAGATCAAAGACAGATAAGCCAAAAGAAAAGAAATTTTGTTGCCCAATGGATAAGGCACTGGTTTACTGAAAGGCCAGAGATCAATAGCTGAGGTTCTGGACACCTCAAGAACTAGTTGTCCTCCCTAAGTGGAGCCACTATTAGCCACCTATAAAAATTTGTCATGCCAAATGGTGGCTAAATATTTTTAGGCCTTCAAGAAACAATTTCATGTCCAAATTGTGAGTTCTTGAAATCTTATGTTGATAATTACCCTTTGAGTTAATCTTCACTACTGTTTCACTGTTAGTCCTAAAGTACCTGCTGTTTACTAAGGGAAAAAATTGTCCAAAGAGGCTCCATTTTCCATCATTTCACTTCCCTTTTCACTCACAAATAATTCCACTTTTCACCCTCATTCCCTACTATAAAATCCCTCAAAATACCTTCATTTTGACCTCTAAATCATCCTAAACCCCTTTTAAACCTTATATTTCCCTCTATTTGGTTTAAAAATCCCTCCTCTCACCTATCAGAACCCTTACTTGGCCTCAAAAACCTTTGTTTTTTGTCTAAAAATAACTCTTCTGCACTATATAGGTCTTAGGCCCCTGAAGGCTTATTTCCTTTAAGCCTTTTTCCTCATGTAACTTTAGCCCTGCAATTGGGCGCTTAAAGTTACAGACCTCTATGCCAAAACCCCTTTTTTCCTTCTATTTCTCCATTTCTGACTTTATGTTTTTTAAACAGATCTGGATCGTTTATCTCTGCAAATCAACGACCATCAGGCCCCCATCCTTCCAACCACTTCACCTACCTTCCCTTTTCCCTTTTCAATATATCCGCTCCTTCTTTAAATCTCAATCGTCCATCAAAAGAATCCAACGATCGAAACTTAACCCGATGACCCAGTTTCGCTGGGGCCTACCACCCACCATATACAAAGGCTCGTCCAATCTAATTATAACACCTGGCCTCCAATACAACGACTCATCGCGCAACTTTCCCATTGCGCTCATTCTGCGCCGTTGGATCTAGAGCCTCCGATCCAATGGTTAACGATGCATATCACAAAATTTTTGTGCCTAAAGTTTAACGCTAAAAAATTTTGCGAAATAAGGGGTTTTCATTTTCCACGTGTTGAGCGATAAATGGAATCGCATTTCTTTCGGGCAATACCACTTACCCCCCCAAATGTTGCGCGAAAACCACTGATGGTTTTCCCGAAACCAATAATCCTAAATTCGCACCGTAAATCAAATTTAAACCCCTATTTCGTTTTTTGCAATGGTTTTTCTCCTTACCCTGCTGCATCCATTCATTCTCATAGCTTCTACCACTTCCACAAACCTTCCAAAGAAGTTTTAAACCAATAAATTGCAGGATTTTAAAATAAATTTGTTTGTTTGTGCAGGTTTGGATAAAATTACAGGGATAAATCCTCTCGTAGCCATTACAGTGTTATGGGCCGAGGATGACGATCCTCATAGCCCTGAATACAAATTAAAGGGACCAAGGGTTTAAATTTCACGGTTCAAAAGGGCCGATAAGTCATGATCATTGGCTTTCTAAAACAAATTCTCCAACAAACCCTCTGTGCACCTGCAAATAGCAAACACGGTGGACATCAATTAATTGAAGAGTATCAGCATTGAAAACACAGGATGAAAGCATAATCCAAAGATTAAAAGTTCTAAAAAAAGTTTAAAAATATTAAGGCACAAATTCGGGAATCAAAGGCCTAATCCACAAATGAAGCAGATAGGCGCAGTTAGCAGTTCGAGGGTGATTAAGGATAAATTCTCAGACCCTAAGTCAGGCATAAACACAGTGTTTGAAATAAATCACTATTTAAAAAATGAAAGAAGACAAAAACAACGAAGGAAACCTTAGAGCCACATCAAAGGGGCTAATTGAATTCCCCAGCTACCAAATTGAAACCTACAGAGTTTTCTACCTCAAAGGAATACACAGATTAAAGCTCAGTCAACAACATTAAGACTAAAGGCAGCTGACAATTATTACAAACAAAAGAACATATGTTAAACTATCAGTAAAGTTATTGTAAAAGATAAAAAGAGCCTTAAAGTCAATATTTTTGTCCACTAAACCTAAAAAGTATAAATGGAATAAATGAAACAGAGTTGTAATTCAATACATTCCCGCCTTATGCCTTGCATGGTTTTCAAGGCTAGGAATTGCATTTAGTATAGAATTAATGATACTTGAACCCTAGAAACTCTTCCACCTCCTCATTTTCTTATAAAATCTCCTTGAGGAGCACATTGTAAAGGGTTGGTTATTGGACTCTTGATGTAATAGTTGCTGTATCGAATCATTGTTGAATGTAAATAAGTTCTGAAGCTCTGAAGCTCTGTTAAGTTATTGAAGAAGATAGGCTGAGAAGAGATGTTTGAAGTTGTGATGAAACATTGGACATATAGTTTGTAACTGGATTGACAATCAATATACAAGCTGATTCTTGGGATCCTGGTCTATATCATTAGTGAAGTACCTCTTACTGTTATTGTTTTCCTTTCATGTATGCCATTTTGTTCACTTTTCTATAATAAAGCGCAGCAAGAATATAGCTAATATTTACTGTTAAAAGTACCCTACTCTCACTGATAAGATTTATCTCTATTTTTTCTGCTAATTGTGATATTTGGGAATGACTTAAATTAAGTGTAAACATTATCAAGGAATGTTGGTTAGTCCATGTCTTGATGTGAAAAACTTGAAAGGGAGTTCTTGAATGATATTTGAATTACGTGCTAAGTAGAGTTAAACTAAGAAATTTTATGGTTTGCCCTGTCTTCTAGTTCTTTCTACAAAGATTGTTTGAAAGTTTCCCTAAGACTATGCTAAAAGCAGACCATGATTGTAATACATATGACCTAAGCTTAAGCTGCACTTTGTTTTCTTATATGTTTTCATCCCTTCTAAAAGTAGTTTGGTGAGATTACTGGATTGTTATCTGATAAGTTAGCTTTAATACAAGCTTGTCCAAAGAAGTCTATGGTTAGCCCTGTCCTTTGGCTGGTTTCAAACAGTTGCTTAAAAAGGCTTTTCTTGTATCGAAAGTTGATAAATCCTTGTTGAAATTATTGGCTTTTTCCACTTTCTCAGCACTTTTAATGTTCCACTCCATCATTTAATCTAAAGGATATTTTGATATAGATGACTTGCCCCTTGGACCACTCTTGAAATTGTTGTACAATTAAACCCTTTTGTGACTCCATTTCCCAATGGTTTAAAGCTGTTTCATACTAATCCTATCTACTGAACACTTCTCAATACACTTGCATCTTCACCTTTTTGAACTCTTTCATTTTGTGATATTCCATCCAATTAAAAATCATGCCCGACCAACCAAACAAACAAAAAACCCTTGTTCTTAATAACTAGCCTAATATCATACTAAAACCTTAAAAGATAAATCAATCTTTGCACTTATAGAGAGATCCCTCTCTGGATTCAGGAGGGCTAGATCCTAGAATCCCAAAGTGGTTTTTGATGTAGACTCTGCAGCGTTTAGTCTTGCCACTCTACTAAATTACAGAGGCCTAACAGGGCCAAGGGCAAGGAAGCTCATAATCTATATAAGGAAGAGGATGGCAGCCATATGGGGTTATGTTTTGGGATTATTATTTTGTATGTGGTCTATTTAGAATTCTTGCATTCTTTAGATATTTAGTTGAAATTGTTGTGCTATTTAGCACCGGGTGTTCCCGAGTGGGAATACCACCTCTTTCCTTGAGAGGTATCTTGGAATAGCATTGTATTCATTTCCACATTCAAGTTTTCAGGCCAAGCTACAACTTTCTTCATCATCTCAGTTTCTGCAGGATATTGTGCTGTGTTGTAGGGTGTTGCAGTGGAGGGTTTAGAAACCCACTTTCTGAGCTAGTTTCTCATAGGAGGAAGGATTCATTCTCTTGGGGGATCAGTTTGGAGGGCTCTTGGAAACATTTTAGATCTTTGGTACTAGGCCAACTATTTCCCATCATTTACAATGTTGTTCCATCTGGGAATTTCGTTATTTTTGAGGGCAGCTTCAGTGAGGGATCTTGTGGCTCCTTTGGAGTGTTTTCTTGTGATTGAAGGGTTCAACCTTTCATTGGAGGAGACCTTTAAGGGGATCTACATTAGATATACAATATTTCAGCCTTCTACACTCATGTGCTTCAGTTTGCAGTGAATCTTCAGCCCTAGGGCTTTAGATCCCATCTTGTAGAGGGTGTATTTCTGAAAACCCCTTTTAGGGTCCTTGGTAGGAGTTTGTGTAAATCCTAGATCTGTATTTGCCTATAACAACCCTAAATATTTTGTACATTCCTTTGCTATAGCATTGCATTTATAACTGCACTGTAGCAGTCTTATCGCATTTTGTATTGTAGCAGTAGTTCATATTGAGGAGTGATTTCTTATGGGAGGCTTGTTTCCTCATTATATATGATTCATGCCTCACTATTTGGTATTGATTTTCTGATCTAATACATGATGCTATGTCTCCATATTGGTATCCAATGTTAATGAGTTGATTTACATTTATATTTCTAGTTTTGTGTTCATATATTGCTGCTTCCCCATTTGGGAATATTACAGCGTCTTATGTTCCCTAGGGGAAAACCTATCCATATTAGGGAAAACCTTTTGTGCAATAGAACCAGATTACGTTCAACAATGCCTAAATTTTGTACAACAAGGTCAACCATCTACTGATCAGCTGAAAAAACTTGTTTTTGAGGGGAAACCTGGCTCATCGTAGACAGGCCAACCTGGTCTTCAGGGGAAACCTGGCTAATTCCAACCATCGAGCCAACCTATTCCATAGGGGCAGCCCAGTGGCTCTCAGCATCCAGGCCAACCTACACCACAGGGACAACCTTTCCAACCAAAATCCAACCTGCACCTCACAGACAGCTTGTTCAACTGCAACATCTGGGTCAACCTCCACCCCAGGGGCAACCCGTGCAGCCTCAGGGTGCACCTTTTATTCCTCAAGGTCAGTCTCAGGTGGTATAAATTTCTCCCCAAGGCACTGCTTACATTCCACAACAAAATATATATGTTGTTTGGACAAGACCTTAGTGGTTCGCTCAGAATCAATATCCTAGTCCTCAACCAATGTATGGGAAGAATTATTAGGCTTATAACCCCTATGGAAAAAATCCTTCAGGACAGAAAATATGGGGTCAGAATTTCTCCCAAATTGGTTGGAATCCCAATACCGGTCTCTATCAAAGGCCTGCAATGCCTTTCAATCTGCAATTTCCGTTTATTGCTATGATGGAACTTCCCGATGTGTCAAAGTTGATGAATGATCCTATCCTTCATAATCCATATTGGCCTCCATTTATGACTAAAATCCCTAGCGATTGTCCCAAATTTGAAGGAAAGTATGGAGAAGACCCACAAGCACATGTTATGACATACCATCTTTGGTGTTCTTCTAACTCTTGGGTTGATGATTCAATTTGACTACGTATTTTTGAAAGGACTCTCACTAGTGCCGCTGCAAAGTGGTACATTGAAATCTCCCATGACATTTTTCAAGATTTCAACTCTCTCGCTATAGAATTTCTCACGCACTTCTAGTTATCAGTTCGGTATTAAACTGGGACGCACCTCCTCACATCCCTAAAATGGGATCAGGTTACTCATATCTCCAATCATACTCATTAATGGAGGCGGCATCATCGTTTGATCAAGTTTGATATTAATGATTAACTTCTAACTGATTGGTTCATTACTTCTTTTATCGGTATGATTTCTAAGGGCATCGCTATGGGGGCATGTGTTACTGAGCAACAATCCATTGATCATTCCCAGTACCTTGATCTCTGTACTCTCAATCTGGCACGTTGTATGAACTCTTGCTTGATGCACCGCGACATGGAACTACCAAAGCACTGGCGATGGTATCATTGGTTGCTATAGGGTAAAATGTTTGGGTTGTTGGTTTTCTAATATTCCTCTCAAGGCTTTCCGATGCCCGAGGCAGATAGTAATATTAGCTGTATAGTTCACAAAGAAGGCATATACATGTTCATATCAACTTAAATAACTTGATGGGATAAGATGGAATATTACCCCTTTAATGATCTTGAAGTCTTTTGGAGAGTGCTGAATAGCGAAGCAGGGATCCTTCTTCACCAGCTCCAAATCTCGACTCTGTAATCAATCAAAGCACCCGTGTAATCTCTACCATAACATACATTTCCTATCAATTAAGTCAATATATGATAAACATTTAAACAATGCACATCTAATCCATTCATATCATGCTATGTAAATAATCAAATAATAATGACAATATCAATGCATAGAATGGAAAAAACAGATACAGTTCTATTAATTTGTAAAAAGGAGGATTACAACCATCGGTTGCTCCAAGACCTCCTCAGCCTTTCAATCTCTCTATCTCTCAATGTGGTGATGTCTTGGTCAACAAGTTCTCAATGAACCTCTTTGACTTTTGACCTTCACACTGCATCAATAATGCTCTACTTCACAAGTATTCAAAACTTTAACAATCCTTCGACCTTGAACCAAGAGACTTCAGCTCCATTTTATAGGAGATGGAGAAAGCAATCATTGCCCTTCTCTTTCCACCAGTTCTAAATAGAAAAAAAAAAGATGTTTCCTCAACTTCCATGCTTTTTCCTTCCTTGAGAGTTCAGTTGTTTTTGGCAAGGCCCAATAAGAGACTAGTGCTTTGCAGTTTCCTTTTTGTACTGACTCTCTTGTGAGAAAAAGCTGGAAATTCAAATCATTCTCCGCGGGTTTTTCCCTTTCCAAACTCAAAACGCTGGTAACGCTTCCCTCTAGTGTAAACAGAGCATTTCCCTAGCCACTAACACAACCTATTCATTCATCAGGTGCGTTAGAACGCTCTTGTGCTGTTATAGTGGGGCGTTACCTTGGCAAAAGTAGGTTTAGTTTAGGTCTTTGTATTCCTTCCATATTTATCTTCTCCTCTGAGCTGATGAGGAGGTATTTTTACCTGTAACAAATTCCCCCTAAAGTGTGATATTAGAGACGAAGATGATGGCCGAAATACTTTATAATGTGTGTAGTAGAGATAAAGAGATTGAAAGACTGAGGAAAACCTGAAACAACAACATATGTTAGAAAATATAGCATCTGCCTTGAGTCGGGCATTCCCATGCTCAGTAGCTTAAACAACATGATTTCTCTAGAATAGAGATATGAAGAATCTATCCACCGATGAGCACAATGTGGAAGTGTCTGTCATAATAGGATCAGGCTGAAGAAGCTGTCTCCATAAACAATATCGCAACTTGGGGAAGGGAACATAGCTTTAATGATGTAATTGTTGCCCCAAGGTCCTGACCACTGCTTCAATTAAACTGCATATTTCTCAACATGTGAATGAAGGAGCTGTCATCTAACATGTGAGAAATCCTCTGATTACCAGTCGATAATGAAAACTGTTAACAGACGCAAAGGTGGCCATCGATAATGATGATGGTCCCTAAGATGCACAGTACAATCTAGCGAGTGTGAATAAAAAGAGTTGAAGTTGAACACTCGTAGAATCATTTGATCAGGAGCCAATGATGAAGAGTCCTAATAAAACACAAGACTACCTGCCACTGATGTTTGCAAGTATCTGGGTACTAATGGGTTTCTGGATCAACTTCCTAGATAAGATGTTGAAGTCGATAGGAAGAGATCTGTTGAAAGTTAGGCATTGAGGCGTCCTACATCAGTCAACACGAAAAGGAAACCAAATGATTTTGTTTGTGATGGAGATAATGAAGAGAAAATGGGGATGTCTGACGACAAATAATTTCTGGCATAATGAGCGGTTTGGTTGATAAGAGGAGCAGTAGATAGTGAGATCTGCTTGAACAATAGAAGGCACTGTAACAGGGTACTAGGCAGCTGAGGCTTAATGAACACCAAAGAGTGTATTAGGATTTTACTAGTGTAGGGACACTGGGAGATGAAGGCTAATACTCATAGATGGTAGGGTTCGGCTAACTGTGAAAGAGTTTTCTGGGAAGTGCCATGTTCAAGATTTTTGCTACCAAATCGACCTTTCTGAAATGTAACAGAGGTAGTATCCATTTTGTCCAAAATTTTCCCCGTCTGATTAAGTTTAACGAGTCCAGATGAGTAAACTCGGTGAATTTTTCATATTTAGAGAGTCTGAAAAATATTATAAAAGACAACTCCGTGCCCCGTCTCATTAGGTTTAATGAGTCCAGACGAGTAAACTCGGTGCATTTTTCATGTTTAAAGAGTCTGAAAAATGTTTTAAAAGAAAACTCCATTGGGGTACCTTTTTCATGTCTTGATAACCGGGCACGAGAAAGTGAGAATAGTAAGCCTGACACAGTTCATTTTCCATGATTTAGTCCATTTAAGCCGGAAAAGTGAGAAATCTATGTTCGATGGAAATCTACCTCATTTTGTTATGATTACGAGGAGGCGGAGTAAAATCAGTACTCTTTGTGAAATTTTAATGAGTCCAACAAAGAAAAACTCAGTGCTCTCCGTGAAATTTTAACGAGTCACGTGGAGAAAACTCGGTTACTTTTTTGGTTTAGATAAATTTGAAAAAGAGGAAAAGAATGGCTCCTTACTCTCTGTCGTGGTAGTTTAGCAAGCCCGAGAAAGGCAACTCAGGGTTTTTTCAGTTTTATGAGCTAGAAAAAGGTCCCTAAAAAGAAAGCTCAGTGCTTCTTCATATCAGTTTTAACGAGTCTGAAGAAGATAACTCCAGGTTTTTCAGATTAACGAGCAAGAAAAAGACCATAACAAGAACGCTCGAAATCGATTTCGTATAAGTTTAACGAGTTCGAAGAAGAGAACTTCAGGTTTTTTGGATTAATGAGCAATAAAAATACCGTAAAAAGAATGCTCGATAAAAGGTTCAAAACATGTGTATGTCTGCATATAATTCTTGATCACTCATCAGAACATCAGTAACAAATCTCAATAGTTGTGACACATATGCAGCAAGAATTCACGACATTTTTTCGACTAGCTAAGAGAGTCATGCCCCAGAAATGGCTATAAGAAAGTAAGAAGACTTTCATTTTCACTATTTTGAGTGTTGTGAAGGAGCTCTGGGGTGAAAAAGGGTGAAAAATTCAGCTGACGATTGCAATCAATCCGGGCAACGGTTTTCCTTCCCGCAAGATCTAGGTAAGAGCTAGAACCTCCTGCTATCATTTAATTGCATTTTTGTGAAGTTTTGCTGGTTCCAAATGGGAAATTTGGCAGGCCCTAAAAAATATTAGCACCTAACGCGGGCCAGCATTGCTGGAGCCACGTTAAGCGCACTTCCTATGAAGGAAGGGCGCGTTAGCGCGCTCTGTTTTGCACTATAGCCAGCGTTAGGCGCAACTCATTTTTTAGGAACTCATTTATAAACATTTTGAAGTGGTCTAGACAATTTCTAATCGGTTGAAAATGTTACATTTGCAGGTATTCAACTGTTAATGATGAGTATCTGGCGAGAGAGAGAACATGAATGGGAATAAAGAGATATGATTACTGATGCTGCAAGCTTGATGGCTCTCCGCAGATGTGGTTTGCTAAAATAAGCACTTTTAGCACTGATGAGGGGTCAAGAGGACCTCCTAAGGTGGCTGATTTAACAATGGGATGAGCGGCACCATGTCTTTCAGATTGGGGGAAATGAGCTCTGAATTGAGAAGGAAAATGTGTAATTTTTGACCGGCCTATCATTTCGTGGACCAAGGCCCAACTTGACGGGGTCTAAATTGGATCTGCATTCCACTGCTGATCTCATTCTTGCTCATTGCATACGCAACATAGAGGCTGTGAGCAACCGGATACCTATTGCACGGGTAGCTTTGATACCACTAAGGTATATATTATAGATGATTGTTCGCTTGGCAGGTGCCAAGAGTCAGCATGTGGTCACCAAGGCCCAGATGCTACTAGCCTTGGATTGTATGCAGCCTCAGGTTTTTGACTGGTGTGATGGAGTTGTCCGTCGGGTCCAAGCAGAGCTCACAGCATGCAAGACTCGTACATAGAGAGAGTTTGGGTACGGCATATTGATCATTTATTTCCTACTGGAGTTGGTACCATTGATGAGGCCCAGGATCATTACAGCGCCATTAGGCCCACGCGAGTCAAGACAGGCTTGATGGGCAGCTTTTCTTTTGCGGACTGTCGCCAATTCTACTATAGGGTAAAATGCTTGAGTTGTTGGTTTTCTAATATCCCTCTCAGGGCTTTCCGGTGCTCGAGGAAAATAGTAAGATTAGTTGTATAGTTCAAAAAGTAGGCATATACATGTTCATTTCAACTTAAATAACTTGATGGGATAAGATGGAATATTACCTCTTTAATGATCTTGAAGTCTTTTGGAGAGCGCTGAACAATGAAGCAGGGATCCTTCTTCACCAGCTCCAAATCTCGACTCTGCAATCAATCAAGGAACCCGTGTAATCTCTACCATAACATACATTTCCTATAAATTAAGTCAATATATGATAAACATTTAAACAATTCACATTTGAGCCATTCATCTCATGCTATGTAAATAATCAAATAATAATGACAATATCAACGCATAGAATGAACAAAACAGATATAGTTCTATTGATTTGTAAAAAGGAGGATTACAACCGTCAGTTGCACCAAGCCCTCCTCAGCCTTACAATCTCTCTATCTCTCAATGTGGTGATGTCTTGGTCAACAAGTTCTCAATGAACCTCTTTGACTTTTGACCTTCACACTACAACAATAATGCTCTACTTCACAAGTATTCAAAACTTTGACAATCCTTCGACCTTGAACCAAGAGCCTTCAGCTCCATTTTATAAGATATGGAGAAAGAAATCATTGCCCTTCTCTTTCCACCAGTTCTAAATAGAAAAAACCAAGGTGTTTCCTCAACTTCCATGCTTTTGCCTTCCTTGAGAGTTCAGTTGTTTTTGGCAATGCCCAATAAGAGACTAGTGCTTTGCAATTTCCTTTTTGTATTGACTCTCTTGTGAGAAAAAGCTAGAAATTCAAATCATTCTCCATGGGTTTTTCCCATTCCAAACTCAAAACACAGGTAACGCTACCCTCTAGTGTAAATAGAGCGTTTCCCTAGCCACTAACCCAGCCTATTCATTCATCAGGTGTGTTATAATTCTCTTGTGCTATTATAGTGGGGCGTTACCTTGGCAGAAGTAGGTTTAGTTTAGGTCTTTGTATTCCTTCCATATTTATCTTCTCCTCTGAGCTGATGAGGAGGTATTTTGACCTGTAACATTGGTTCTATGTCTCAGACTTCTCCAAATCTCGTGAAGCAAAAATCTACTTCTTCCACTGACTTTGCTTCTCGCCCACTTCTGAGTCCTGGTAAGACCGCGAAAGTGAATACCGTCTAGTCCAATATGGTAGATAAAGCTTCCAAGGGAAAGGAAAAGGGTAAAGTTAAGGCTAAAGACGATACCCCAAAACAGGATTCTCCAAAATCTAGTGCTGATGATGGTTCGAAACGCAAAACGAAGTACCCTTGTTTTATTTTTGATGAAGAGCATTACACCAAGGACTGTCCACGACGGGTTGAGGTGAGTCGATTTCTCAAAGGCACTCAAGGAACTTTGGTTGCTCTTAAAGAACCATTCCCATCACAACAAACTCAAATGGTGGAGCAACCACAATCCTTCGCCCCATTTGGCTCTCAAGTTTTCATGATGAACGGTCCTACACCCATCTCTATTGCTACCTCATCGAAATATTATACCGAACAACGTCAGGTAGTAGGAAAAGAGATCATTGATGTTCCTCTTCCCCTGCCTGCGTCTGGCCCTCTTCACATCAAAACGCCCAGTACTGAGCTCATTGTACAACCACCTTCTAAAGGTGTACTCCGAAAGTATTCATACAGCCTAAATGCCCGTGTCGCTCAACATTACAGTATTGTTGAGGATTTGGCTCAGGCAACATCTGCTATGTCTGCGTTAGAAGTACTTCAGAGTTGTCCGTCACAACAGAAGGCTTTTTTATCTGCCATCAGAGGGATTGATCCTGCCGATTCTAGCCTTATCACTTTCAATTTGGAAAATTTCATCCCATGTCTCCCCCACCAACTTACACTAATAATCCAATTTGGGATTAATGGAAAGAATATCCATCGAGCGATCATGGATGAGGGTGCATCTACTTGCATCATGTCTTCTGATTGCTGGAAAGCCATTGGTTCTTCAACCCTAAATCAATCTCCAAACGATTTAGAAGCTTTTGACGGAAGGGAATCTCACGCTCTTGGTGTTCTCTCTAGTTTACATATTATGTTAGAAGGGAAAATGGTTAACGTTGAGGTTGAATTCATTGACGCCAAGCTCAATTATAATCTTCTCCTTGGTCGCAGTTGGACTCATGCCATGCTATGTGTTGGTGTCCCGTGTTTTGATATTTTGGCAAATCAAAAGACAAGGCAACATCAGAACCAATCTTTAGAGTTATAGGATCTAGTCCTCCTATTCTCAGAGAGGGATCTCTCAAAATTTTTTTTGCAAAGGTTTATCTTGTGTGCTTTGAGTATTGGTTTTAAACTAGTTATTAAGTGCAAGTGTTTGTTTATCTGTTTGGTTGAATTGATACAAAAGAACATGAAAGGTATAGGAAATATATATACAATGGAGAAACATCTGGTTCATTGGGAAGTGGAGTCGAGAAAAGGTCATAACATACTCATCAATGGATATGGGATATCAGAGGGAAAATCTAACTTGGCCGCAGGATCCTTTGGTTTTGGAATGAGATGGACATCAATGATTTGGAAAGAGAAATTTGATTCTCAACGAAGGGAACTTGAAAACATAACTTGAACAATAAAGAAATATTTGATAGACAGGGCTAACCATAAATTCTACAAACATTCTTTAAGAAAATAATGACTTCAAGACAACTTTCAAAATGAAATCTAAGATTCGAGGAACACCCTATTTCCTCAAAGATTTTATTTCAAATGACTTAGAAAACATAAAAGATTCACTGATAATTGCAGTCATAGAAGAGGGAACACCTAACACATCTATGATTACAACTATAAAGACCTTTAAGACAACTGTTTAAGTAAGTACAAAGGGCAAGATCAGAACAGACCTCCTTGGCTTACTGTAAACAGAAATACTTCAAAGGGAGACTTCAATAACAGCCTTTTAAGTGGCAACAGACAAGCAAGGAGAACCATAAATCATGCTGAAACCATCTTACTCAAACTATCATAGAAATAAACAAACACGAGGACTAAAGAGTGAGATTAAAGACTCTAAAATACCTCAGCAAAAGAAAACATGAAACAGTGAAGGATGAATAGGTCTAAGGTGCTTCCAGGAGTCATTTATTAGCCTAAAACTTT
Source organism: Pinus albicaulis (assembly GCA_034641835.2). Taxonomy (NCBI): domain Eukaryota; kingdom Viridiplantae; phylum Streptophyta; class Pinopsida; order Pinales; family Pinaceae; genus Pinus; species Pinus albicaulis. The sequence goes on along the minus strand of CM076571.1, from coordinate 598,077,396 downwards.
CAACCTACTGTAGTAAGAAATTATGGAACAGAATGAAAATAGGAGAAAACATTAAACAGTTCAAAATACTTCACCAATAGCCAAGCTCATGGATCCAATGAGAGAGCCTTCTCAGGAACAAGCATGCAACAACATCATCAAGGGCTCCAAGACTTCAATTTGTTCTTCAACTTCAACAGACTATGTATTATTTCAGAGAGTTTCAGTATTACAACTAGTGATCAACCAACCAACTTCTCATCTTCTACAGAAGTATTTATAGAAAAAATGAGGAGGTGGAATGGGATAAAATATCTTCTAACTTCAATTAATACAGTGCACTGTCTCTTGGCCTTTGAGGGGCTTAATAGAGAAGACTTTTGACATTTCCCCTGTATTAATTGGTTTACATTAACTATTAGGCTTGCTGGAAAGAATTTGTTGACTTCAAGGCTCCTCGTTATCCTTGCAATAACTTCTGCTGACAGTTATAATAAGTTCCTTTAGTTGAATTAACTGTTTATTTGTATTAATGCAAAATATCTTTATCTCACAGTGGATTGTGCTTGACCTTTATTTTGATTGATTTGAGGTTGTAGGTAGCTCTTGGGTATTTGCGATTCAATGAGCCTCCAGTTGCAGCGTGAAGCACTACCTTCACAAGAAAACACTCACGATTTCTTCAAACTATGTTTAGTTGGGAGGATTAGGCTTTGATGATAAGTTGTATATTCCCCATAGGTACATTAACCCTTAGTGCTAGTGGTGCTGTCTCTAGAGCAACGATATTAACGGTTGTGGTCTGACACTGTGTTTATTGGTGTGCAGGGCTGCGCAGGGGTCGTATGGCATCAATGCCTCATGAATTGTTGATAAAACGTGGATTTTAACCCTATGAGTGATTTCCTTTGATGAATTAGGCGAGGTTGTGCCCTCAACCTTTGAGTGCAGCTAAAACATGTGAAACATTTAAACCACCTGCAAAATATGAACAGCTATCTGTAAATCTGCCCATATATGGGTTTTGTACTTGGAGGCACCACCCGGAGGGCATGGCCTTTGGATGGCATCATCCAAGCAAGTAGGGATTGATTAGAGAGGAGGTCATCGAGGAGAGGAGAAAGCGAGAGGAGAAGAAGTAAATCAGGGAACAAGTCGATTGCGCGAGAGATGGAGTGGTGGGAACGAGGCGAAAATTCAAAATGAATGAGTCGCCTCATGAAGAAATGTGGAAGTCTAATGCGGCATAAGGTTAGAAGCCTTTTTATGAGAAAAATGGTAAAAAATGGCATTTTCGGAATTGGGGAGGATAATGGGCAGGAAGTCGGATGAGATCGGGCCACATGATCAATGGTGGAGATCGCAAGTCAAAAACCTTATAAAACATGCCCGGATTCCAAAATCTTTTAATAAAACCATGCTGAATAAAGTTCCCCGGTTCCGCCTTTGCTGACTGTGCGAGGAAAACAATGAAGACCCGCTGCAATTAAAAAATTCCGCATGGATGCTGGTGTGGCGCTAGGACCACCGGCACCACTGTGGATGAGGGGACCAGGGCGATTGAGTGTGGACTGTCGATCTGCAAATTAGATTGAGGGCAGAGATGTTTTCAGCAACTGCGCCGTACTAGTTTATAACATGGGCTTCTTCAGAGCACGATCACCGCCCGATGAGAGGCCTCAGATCGGATGGCACATGCCAATATCGTGCCGAGCCCACAATCAAACTTTAATGCACGATGAGGGCGGTTTTTCAATAGTGATCAAGGCCACGTGTTGGTCGGTGAATGGCATCGCTGCCGATCAGGGAAAAACCACCTCCCTCTCAAAAGCGGTGCGATGCATTCCGCTTTGTTTTGCAGTAGTGAGTGGCTGGCGAGGACCACTGGGGCGATTGACTGCGCGCTGTCGATCTGCAGATCAGATCAACGGTGGAGAGTGACTAGAACTTTGCACCGGCGGAAAACTTTAGGATATAATAAAAACCGACAAATTTATATGAACGAAGGTTTAAACTTCGGAGGCGAAACATTAATTTTCAATACGACTTGGCACTCGTCTTTGGGGCCATGGTCAAAGTGGAAAGCCATATGACCCGGGGGTTAACGGATGCAGGGCTAATCAGCATCAGGCGATGCGATAAGTGCTTGGATGACCAGTGCTTGGTTCCAGCTCCAAGGCGTATGGGGGGGAAGGGTTAAATACTTAGCCCAAGGGGGCTTAAGTCTATAATATATATATAAAATGTGATTTTTATAGATTTTCAATGATTTTCAAAGGAATTTGAGGGTTTCGATAAGGGAAGAAGGAGTATTAAACCTTATCAAAAGGGTTTTGATGAAGGGAAAGGGGGAAAAGATGAAAATGAAATATTTCATGGGGATGAAGGGGTTAAAATGAGTTTATTTTAGAAAGAGGAAAGGAAAGGGAAAAGGAGTTTGCAGCAGTATTTTGTCTTGGAAATCAGCAGGATTTCTGAGTGTGAAATGAGCACAGCAGTGAAGATTTGGACAGAGGCATGAGGCCTTCAAGAGTCTTCAAGAGCCAACACTTTTTGCAATAAAATTTGTTCCTTGAAGGCTCAAAAATGATTTAGCCACCTTTTGGTATAACAAATTTCATAGGTGGCTAACAGTGGCTCCACTTGGGGATGGTGCCTTCTTGAAGGCATCAAGAACTTCAAAATTGCATTCTCTGGGAGGCTGATCAGTTGCCTTCATCCATTGGGCTACCTTTCCTTCCTTGCATGATATTATTTTTCTCTGAAAACATATTAGCAGCCATAAAAAACAATGGATCTTTTATCAGCAAGTTGTCTACCTACCCAATCCTACAGATCTAACATTTTTTCTTCATTAGAGTGCACTTGGATTGGCAAAATCTTTTACAACACTTTATTCTTTTGAAAGAAGGAATTATAATCTATTTCTACTCCTTATTTCTCCATGGACTCAGATTGGACAGTTGAGCCCATATGATTCTCTACCTAATCTACTATCTGTTGGGATTGAACTGTCCAACAGATTTTTATTCTCTAAATTCTACAACAGAAATTTAAAAGCTTTCAAGTTAGGATTGAACAATATAACTTGATGCTGGTTTATGGCATAAAAAAAAGCTGCACATGAACATTATTTTGTAGAAATTTAAATCGAAATAGAAGGTTTAAGATCTGAACTTTTAAAGCATTTCCTTCATCTCTTTCACAACTCTGTTTTGATTTTTGTTTGAGTTGTCTTTCCTTTTCTAACTGGTTCAGATTTTAAGCTGTTTAGAACCAAATTTTTACATCTTTTGACTCAAAATTTGAAATAGATTTGAGTCATTCTCACTTTAAAATTTTAGGTTCAGATTTTGAGCATGTTTGAACCTTTAATTTCTATCCTAAACTATCTACTGATAAGCCAAGATTAAACAGTTTGGAAAACCGAATTCACTATCCTATCAGCAGAAAATTTAAAGCTAATCAGTCAAGGTTAAGCTATTTGACTAACTAGGAGTGTTTTCTCTAGGAGTGGCACTTGAGCTTGCACACTTTCAGATTTGTTTCTCTTTTTGGTATGGGGCTATACCTTTCTTGTTTTCACAATCTGCCCTCTTTTATTTCTTTCTTTGTTTTTGTATTTTTATTTTTATAACCTTGAATGCAATGTTCAAACTATGATATTTACAATAAAAAATAAAATGCTTTGAAACTCATGATTCTTGGCAGAAGTAATGCTTTAGCATTCTGCCATTGACAGGACCTCCATACAAATTGTCTCCATTCAATTCTTTCAAGAAAAATGCATTGTGACCCCTTTCGGCATGAATAATATAGGGACCTTTCCACAAGTTTTAAAACTTGCCATGTTTTCCCTTCTCTTCTCTCCTTGAATCCCACTTAAGAACAATATTTCCAACTTGGAAATTGTCTGCCTTAGTTCTCCTATCAAATAGCTTCTTCATATTTTCTTGGACCAACTGTGTTCTCTCATAAACTTCTTCTTTGGTCTGCTATAAATGGATGGTTTGATTTATTCTCCTCTGCATATCATTCTCTTCAACCTACACTTCTTGAAGGAGCTTCATGACTAGCACTCCTAATTATGTGGGAAAGACTGCATCCATGCCATAAACTAGCTGATAGGGGGACATATTTATTGATTTCTTTGTAGTTAACCTATCGACCCATAAGGCATGGACCAACTTACTGTGCCATGATTTCTGATTTTGTTCCAACAATTTTTTAATGATATTGATGAGGCTCTTGTTGGAAGATTCAGCTAATCGATTCCATTGGGGATAGTAAGAAGTGGAATGGCCCAAGGTTATGTGGTATTTGTAACATAAATCAACCATCTTCTTAGATTTAAAAGCAACAGCATTGTCTGTTATGATTTTTCTGGGACAACCAAATCTGGATAGGATATTTGTTTCAAGGAACTTGATAATGATAGAGTCATTAGCATTTCTGGAAGGTATAGCTTCTATCCATTTGGTAAATAAGTCAGTGGCTATGAGGATCCACTTATGTTGAGTTGAAAAGGTTGGGTGAATTTCCCTAATGAAGTCTAAACCCCATTGTTGAAAAGGTGCCTCAACTCTGATAGGATGTAAGGGTAAGGGAAGAAGTTTTATTTTGCCATCAAATATTTGACACTTATGGCAGGACATGACCAACTTATGAGTGTCTGGGAAAAGGGTAGGCCAATAGTAACCAGATCTAAGAATTTTGTTCGCTGTGGCCTTCCAGTAGAGGTGTCCTCCACATTCTCCGTCATGCAATTCATGCATGATTTTTCCTGCATCATCTTTAAGTAAAAATTTAAGAAAAATTCCAACAGCATTTTTCCAATATAATACCCCATCTAAGATGAAAAAACTCAAAGCTTTTTGTTTAAAAAATCTAGCTTTAGTTTTAGAAAAAGGAGGGGCATTCAAATATAAAAGCACATAAATAATATCAGCATACCATGGAGAATTCAAAAATGTTTCTTCAACAAAAGGAGCAGTAGATTCTTCTATTTCTTCCAACACGTCTACCATATTCATGTCCAGTGCTTGGAAATTAGACTCGGCCATAAGTTTTGCTAAGCCTTGCCCTTTAACTAATTTGGTCGGCATGATTTCTAAGTCATACTCAAGAATAGTTGCAATCCATTTTCCCCTTTTACCATCAGAGTCTTGACTTAGAATGTCCTTAACCACAGTATGTGGAACAAAAGAAATTATGTGAGAGTGTAAAATATAGACCCTAAAGTCTTTTAATGCTTTCACTAATGCTAAGGCTTGCTTCTCCATGATGTTATATTTGAGGAGCATCTCTTAAGGCCCTACTAAAGAAGGATATTGGTTGTTCTTGCCCCAAGTCATTCTTTTGAATTAAAACTACAGCTATTGTATGCTCAAATGCAAAAGAAAAGATATAAAAGTCTTTGGTGAAATTTGGACTAATCAGGACTAGTGTTTGTGTAAGAGCTTGTTTGACCAGTTCGAATGATTGTTTTGCTGGTAAAGTCCATTTTACACCGACATATTTCTTAAGCATGTTTGTAATGTTTTTTAATAGCTCAGCAAGATTAGGGATAAACCTCCTCAGAAAATTGATCTTTCCGATGAAAGATTGCAACTCTTTGAGGTTTCTTGGATGACTGATTTGCAATATGCCATCTATCCTTGTAGGATCTATTTTTATTCCCTCTTCCAAAACTATATGGCCAATAATTTTACCTTCTTGGAGACCAAAGAGTGTTTTCTTGGGATTCAATGATAAGCGAAATTTCCTACACTTCTCAAAAATTTTCCTCAGGTGAATCAAATGTTCCTCATCATTTTTTGAGAAAACGGTTATGTCGTCAAGGTAAATGATCATGAAATAGCTAATATCTTTAGAAAAGGCTATGTCCATGGCTCTTTGGAAGGTGGCCCCTGCGTTCATTAATCCGAAAGGCATTTTGACATACATAAAGGTGCCCCAAGGTGTGGTAAAAGAAGTTTTGATTTGATCACCTGGGAGCACTAACACCTGGTTGTAACCTGAGAACCCATCTAAGAGGGATATCCTTCTTGACCCAACTACCCTTTTAAGTATATGGTCCATCTTGGGTAAGGGGTAGTTATCTTTTAAAGAGGTTCTGTTTAAATTTCTGAAGTCAATACAGAGCCTGATTTCCCCTGTTTTCTTTCTAACAGAGACTAAGTTTGATACCCACTCTGAATATCTAATTGGTACAATGATCCCAACAGCATGCATCTTTTCAATTTCTGCCTTAACTAAAGGGAGTAAAAGAGGGTTTATTCTCCTTAGCTTTTGTTTGAAAATATTTTTATTTTCTTTGAGAGGGATTTTGTGCTGAATGATGCTGGTATCATAGGATTTTAGGTCTTTGTATCCCCAAGAAAAACATCTTTAAACTCTTTGAACAACTCTATATATTGCAATTTTATGTGAGCTGGGAGAGTGCTAGACAGTTTGATCATCTTGGGTTCTGCTAGACTGCCTATGTCATGCTCTTCTACATTTGTTTCCACAGGCTCCATTCTCAGTTCTTTGGCTACATCATTAAAATCAAAAAGGTGTTCTAAAGGTGCTAGACCTCTTGGAATTTTATCATTTTTGCATTGTAAAACTTCCAAGTCTTCTTGGTCTGTGTTGTCAATTGTCTCTGCTTCAAAAGAATTTTCATAATGATTTATATCAGCAGTATATGTCATTTCAACTTCTCGAATTTGTTCAATATACAAACAATTTTCTTTATGGCTAGTTTCTGATATTCTTATGCTGAAATCATTTTCTGATTTCAAGAAATCATCTATGTGTTTGTCAGAATCAAACAATTTCCAGTGATCTCCTCTGTCAAGAACAATAGGCCTGTGTTTTACCTTTACACTAAGTTGTTCATTAATCTCAAGTATTTGGCAGTTGCTGGCATTGAAGGCGAGTTCATTTGCTAGATGATTTAGTGCTCTTGGAATAAAAATAAGTTCATACTTTTCAAAGGTTTTCAATAGATCAAGGGCAACGTTTTGATATTCCCTAAGCCTTAGATTTACAGCTGAGTATTCTCCTTTTATTTTTCTTATGATAAGTTCAGAATCTCCTAAGATTGATATCCTCTAGGCTTCTAATTGTTTAAGTAGTTGCAAGCCTAGGAGAAGTGATTCATACTCAGCAATATTTTTAGTGCATGGGAAATCTAATTTATATGAAAAACTCTGATTCATATTTTGAATCCAAACACCTGCCTCTGCACTTCTTTTATTACAGGATCCATCAAAGTTTATAGTCCACAAAATGTTTGCCTCATTTCCATTTTCTTGTTGCTGTTGGTTGCCAATGTTTTGAATTTGATTCAAGGGAAGACTTGATTGTTCTGGTGAACTGATTAGGTCTAAGTTTTTCTTATCTTGTTGAGTGATTTCATCTTCGTTACATAAGATAAAGGAATCTAAACTTGATGAGATAGAATAGATTGGGGAGTTGTTTGGTTTGTCTATGTTGCTCACCATGTACTTCATGTGAGATTCCCTGTATAGACTTCTGTTTTGGTTAAAAACGGGAATGGTGGCATAAGACATGTCCATTTGAAGGCTTCCCTAAAGTTTGGCTCCCCAAGATCTTGATAAGAGCATGCCATACTTAGGGGGAATGTCAGCTACAACTATGTCCATGACTAAACTCTTAGCAGGGATTTGGGATAAGTTAACACACAAATCTTTGATTAAACCCAAACATTTGACTCTGCTTGAGTCAAAGGAATACAAGTCTTTGTATGGTTTAGTAATTTCTAAGCCTAAGCTTTCCATTACCACCTTGGGCATTAGATTGTGTGAAGCTCTTGAATCTAACATGGCATTGTGTAAAATTTTCTCGTGTATGTTCAAGCTAACATAGAAGGGAGGGACAGCCCCTTCTTGGTATTTTCCTTCAACTTCTGGACCAAACAACAACTCAGGTTTGTCATCTGTCAAGTTTAGGGTGTCAGTATCACTTCCTAAGTTCAAATCTTTCAATACTTGGCTTTTGTACACCTCTTGGGTTACTAGTTCAGCTAGGGGGATGGTAAATTTTATCTTAGCAATCTCTCCCTCAAGGCTAAAAGGAACAATTGACTTGTTTGTATTTACATATGTCTTTTCAATTGAATTCTTTTCAGCAATTTTGATTTGCCGAACCTTGTTTTGACTGGTAATTGGGATAGTTTTATTAGGACCACTAGCTGAAGTGCTAGGGGTACTCTGTTCAACATTTGGCTGGACACTTTTGTCTCTGTTTATGTCTGGTTTCTTGGTCACAATGTTGGTTTTTTCTGCTATCTTTTTGGGCTGATTTTATGTGTTTTTCTTGATAGCAGAATTAGTGTTTTGGTCCTTTGAATTATCTATGTTCCTGTTGCTCCTAAGGTCATATTGTTTGTGCACCTCCATTATTGCATTTTCAAACCCCAATCTATAGTCATCAGAATCTTCATAGGTGTTTGTACTGTGATTAGAGAAGAAACCTTGTTATTCTTCAGTGAAGAAAACATCATCCCCACTGTTTGATCCAATCAAGTTTACATGATATTCTCCCAACCTTTCCAACTCCCTATCTTCCTCATATTGATCTACATAGTTCTCTTGGAAGGGAGGTCTAATCTGTTGGTCACTTTATTTTTGCTTATCTTGATTGTTTTCTCTTCTATAATTCTGATTTCTATTTATGTTTTGGTCATTTTGAGGTTCTCTTGGTGGCACTCTCTCATTTAAATTTATCTTCTCAAGCATCCTCTCCATTACCTTCACTAGGTTGTCAATTCTTGTGTCAGAAGTTGAGGTTGAAGGTAGAAGGTCATCTTTATAAGTTACCCTCTTCTCTAATTTCAACCTATTTCTTTTCTCAATTATGTTTTCTTCTACGCTCACGGCTCCTTTCTGCATGTCTTCTAAGGTTAAGTAGTCTCTCTCCCTTAACTAATAAGTCATTTCAGCATCAAGGCCTTCAGGATACCTTACTAAGGCCATGCCTTGAGGAGGTTTCATGTGAGGTGGAAGAGCATTGTAAACGCTATTGAACCTAGTGGAGTAGTCATGAACACTCTCCCCTTGATTTCTCTTGAGGCTGTTGTACTCTGCTAGTATTTGGAGAGGATTCTTTTTGAGTTCTCATTTGTTGATGAATGTTTGATGCAAGGCAGGAAGATCATTTATGCTGTTAGGAGGTAAGTTTTTAAACCATTTCTTTACATCTCCTCCTAAAATTTGGGTGAAGATCCTCATCTTCACAGTTTCTTCTTCTATCTCCATGTAATCGAAAGCATCTTCCATCCTATCTACATGATGTTGGGATTTTCTAGACTCTTTTCCAGTGAAATGAGGGATTTTGGATTGGTAATCATTTGGTAGGGGAAGTAGAGGTTGTGGTAACACTATTGGGGCATACCATGTTGCCATAGCTAGAAATAAGGGTGGATTTACAAGGGGTGGATTTACTGGAGTGAAAGTGGGCTGAACAAGAGTGTTTTTCACAGTGGTAGTATGAATTGGAGTGGAATAAATACTTGGGATAGCAAACTGATTTTGAGTAGACTTGTTATGAAAAAGACTAAAGTGATGAAGAAGCTGGGAATCAGGAGGAGTGGAAGGTGAGGCTTCTCTACTGAAGCTTTGTTGCAAATCTGCAATATCAAGGTCAGTTTGGTTTAAGTCACCTTGAGATCTAGTTCTAAAAATGTTCTTTGTATGATGTAAATCAAAGTGTAAATCCTCCAAAACAACAAGGTTTTCAGGGAAATATTTTGTTCTTAAGAGGCTCCTATTAGCAGCTGATTTTCCAGAGTTAGAATTTTACCACAGAATTCTCTCTGGATTGTCAACTATTAAAGGAGAATTTGGGTCTAGATGGGATCTAGTATTGATCCTTTGTGAAGCCAAACTGTTTTTCAAAAATGAGAGAGGTTGAGGTTTTTATGAAATAGCGGAAATGTTTTAGGTTTTGCGAGTTATTTCGATCTTATAAGTATAAAGTGTTCTAAGTACGATTTCGCACTTAGCTAAAGGTGTTCAAACAAACATAGTTTACACTTATGGCTTGGTAACGTTTCCTTGAGGTTTGATAAGAGACTAACAAATCCTAACGGTTACTTTGTTTGTCAGCGATTCAATTAATTCCTACTCCATGACAACCATTTTGTTGGAGGCAATTAGCAGAAGAAGGGTTACCTTATGTTATGTTGGGCCTAAAAATTTTGGAGAAGGGTTTTCAAACCACTATATTCTCGAGTATGGTCCCATAAGTGATCGCCATTATGTTGGTGTCCCGTGTTTTGATAGTTTGGTAAAACAAAAGACAAGGCAACATTAGAACCAATATTTAGAGTTATAGGATCTAGTCCTCCTGTTCTCAGAGAGGGATCTCTTAAATGTTTTTTTGCAAAGGTTTATCTTGTGTGCTTAGAGTACTGGTTTTAGACTAGTTATTAAGTGTGGGTGTTTGATTGTTTGTTTGGTTGAATTGATACAACAGAATATGAAAGGTCTAGGAAAGATAGGTAGAAAGAGGAAGTAGTAGCTTCATTGGGAAATGGAGTCAAAAAGAGGTCATGACAAACATATCAATGGATATGGGATATCAGAGGGAAAATCTAACTTGGCCACAGGATCCTTTGGTTTTTTGGAATGAGATGGACATCGATGATTTGGAAAGAGAAATTTAATTCTCAACAAAGGGAATTTGAAAACAAAATTTGAACAATAAAGAGCTATTTGATAGACAGGGCTAACCATGAATTCTACAAATCACACTTTAAGCAAATAATGATTTCAAAACAACTTTTAAAATGAAATCTAAGATTCGGGGAACACCCTATTTCCTCAAAGATTTTATTTCAAATGACTTAGAAAACATAAAATATTCACTGATATTTGCAGTCATAGAAGAGGGAACACCTAGCACATCTATGATCACAACTATAAAAGACCTTTAAGACAACTGTTTAAGCAAGGACAAAGGGCAATATCAGAACATACCTCCTTGACTTACTGTAAACAAAAGAACTTCAAAGGGAGACTTCAATAACAGTCTTTGAGTGGTAGTAGACAAGCATGGAGAACCATAAATCATGCTAAAACCAACTGTTTGAACTATTAAGGAAATAAACAAGCATGAGGACTAAAGAGAGAGATTAAAGACTCTAAAATACCTCAGTAGAAGAAAACATAAAACAGTGAAGGATGAACAGGTCTAAGGTGCTTCCAGGAGTCATTTCTTAGCCTAAAACTTTCAACCTACTGTAGTAAGAAATCATGGAACATAATGAAAACAGGAGAAAACATTAAACAGTTTAGAATACTTCACCAACAACCAAGCTCATGGATCCAATGATAGAACCTTCTCAGGAACAAGCATGCAACAATATCATCAAGACTTCCAAGACTTCAATTTGTTCTTCAACTTCAACAGACTATGTATTATTTCAGAGAGTTTCAGTATTACAACTAGTGATCAACCAACAACTTCTCATCTTCTGCAGAAATATTTATAGAAGAATGAGGAGATGAGATCTGATAAAGATCTCCAAATATAATTAATACAGTCTTAATGGCTTCTTGGCCTTTGGGGGGCTCAATGAAGAAGTTTACATAGGTGTCCTCTATATTAAATAACTTACATTAAGATTTAAGCTCGGTGGGAGCTCTTTTTGACTTTTGAGGCTCTGTGTTGTGTAATAGTTACTTTGTTGATATTTTTTACATTAAGTTCCTTGGCAGAAATAACTATTCGACTGTGCTTTAGGCAAATATTTGATCTTGATCAATAATTTCGGCCTCTGTTTGAATGTTTTGAGGCACAGGTGGCTCTGTGGTAGCTGGGGTATTCAATTAGCCCCTGATGTGGTAGCGTAGGCTTTCTGTCTGAGAAAACACTCATGATTTTCTTCAAACTGTGTTTAGTTGGGAGGATTAGGCTTTTGATAATCAATTTTAGCCGTAATCCTCCACAAATCTGTCTTCAATATTCCGTGCTAGTGCGTTTTGTCTTCGACACTGATATCTTTGATTTGTGCCTGCTTTACTGTGTTTTGCTAGTGCGCAGGGCTGCGCAGGGATGATATGGCATCAATGCTTTAAGAATCATTGATGAAACGTGGAGCTATTTCCTATGAATGGTTTCATCTAGTGAATCGAAGGCGGGAGGATCGTCACCCTCTGCCTTTGAATTGTCTTTAGACATAGCGGAAAAAACCTTTAAACCCTGCAAAATACAAAAACATTATAAAATCCTACATGTATAGGTTAACTGCTTCAGAAGGTGTATGGAGAGAGCGTGGTCGTTGGATGGCATCATCCAACGGTCGAGATTAATTAGAGGAGGTCAAAGGAGAGCGAAGGAGGAAATTAAGTCGGAACCGTTGATCGCGCAGAGATCAACGGTCGGGAGCGGGGGTGACTAAAAAACGTGAAGGGGGTTGTCGAGGTATAAAAGGTATCTTTTTTAACACCTATTTATCTCACATTAATTATCAATCCGGGAGTGAATTTTTATTTCAAGAGTGTACTCAGTCTGAGGCAGCAATTCATCCAAGAGCAATGTTATGAAGATGTAGTACAGAATATCAAATGCAAAAGTAACAAATTCTTGTAAAGAAACCTAATTACAACGACATGAATGGAAAGATTAAACTACATAAATCTTGCAAAACATCGATCAGGGATGCAGTAGCAGTAACTCTTTCCCTTAGAAATCGATGCAAGATAACCAATCTGGGGACTTGGAAGCAATAACCTCTATCCTCTATAGTTGGATATCTTAAAGCAAGTGAAACGAAAGCAAATTCAATGAAAGCAACTTAAAAGAAACGAAATCTGGAAAGGAACAGCAGCATGTAACTATAACTCATTTGTTTACTAATCGAGGACTGAATAAACAATGAACAGAAATGGAACATCAACATGAAATGAACAGTAATGTAAATGGATAGCAAACTGTAATTAAAGGAATCAAATAACTAATCCTATTGAAAAATAATCTGTAATGAATATCAATCAAACAGAATAGCAAGTGGAATGAAACCATAATGGAAATAGAAGAGCGAAGCTCCGTTAAGGTATTAACAAGATAAATTATACAGTGTTGAGATTCTTGTTAAATCATAAAGAAACAGCAACGTGATTTGTTAATATAACACAGCAATACCAATAAGCAATTCAACAGTAATTAACTTTGCAATCGTAATGAAACCAAACACGATTATCACACAACAGTAATTAAAGAATAGAAATACAAACAGCGGATCGCTCCACCAGGGCCAGGCCCTCAACCGCCGGTGAAAGCGCCGCTGGGCTACTGTAGAGCTTGAGAAATGGAACGAGAACGCCTCTTTGTATTAATCAAACATGAATAGCTTTTACATCAACCGCTCTTTGATCACAAGAGTCAAGGAATTACAATGTTACAAAAGGAATTCAATAGTCATCCATTCCCTCAATACACAATACATGTTCTCCTTTTATAATCAGAAGGAGGAGAAATTAAATAGCAAATATAATCTCTCATAACAATATTGGATTGTTCCCAAGGAGGTAAACAAGTGTATTTGTTTAATGAGATTGTTGAAAAAAGTTTACAATGTAATGATGATGTAACCAGGACAATTCAGGAAGATTTCCAAAGGAAGAGTGGAAGTAGTGATGAGACAGAGAAGAAATAGAAGAACTAAATCAAATGAAGGATTCAAAGCAGCAAAGTGAGATGTCGACTGAAGCATTCAGTGAGACCACAAGGTCTTATGTTTTTAAGACTAATGATTTGTGTGTGATGGCAGGTACATCACAGGGTGTTGAAAAAACTTTGAAGTTTTTTAAAGAAGAAGAGTTGAATATAAAATTTGTTTGGAATGATGTTGAGATAGCAAGATCTCAGAAAGAAATGAAGGTAGAGGAGTCTCATGGAAATATTCAGCAGAATATTGAAGCGGGGGAAGAAGGACCATCTGATGACTGGTAAAAAACAAATGAAGGTATGGAAAGTTGTGTGAAATTTCCAAGTTCTACTCCAGTTGAGATTGTTCAGTTATATCAGAAGTTAGATCTTCAGAGGAGAGAGTTGGAAAAGCAAAGGATCTATTTTCAGGGAGAGTTGTTGAAAGACACAGAATAGGGAAACATTTTTCAAATAGAGGATGTGGAAGAGGGACTAGCTGATAGTCTCATGGAGGATTTAAGTCAGCATACTAATGTGCCGAAGGAAGAAGAAATTTCAGAGCAACATACTGAAATGCTTCCAGCAGAGGAAGAGGCACTGAAGCCTTATGTTTTTTATTTTAATAATTGTTTTGTGAGTACAGGTTTTATTGCAGATGCTGGAGAAAATCTATTAGACAGAGAAGTTGAACTGATGAGGTGGATGATGATGAAAGTATCCCAAAAGAAGCCAGCAGCAGTAAAACAAAGAAGAAGCAGCAAGAGAAAGACAGCAGAAGATTGTGAAAGCATAGTCAGTGGGGAGTTGCAGCATAAAGTGTGGAGACCTGGAGAAGAACAACAGATAGAAGCAGCGAAAAATGGAAAGTTGCAGCACAAAATATGGGATCCAGGCAGACGAAGATCCGAACACATGATCAGGCAATCATGATTAATTTCAACCTTAGGAGTCTGATGCAGGAGCATCAAGGCCAATTTTCATTATTTAATTGTGTAATAAATGGGGGTGTGACATTTTAATTGTTTTATTAATTAATTTGTTATTTTTAAATAAATTAGGAGAGAAATTATAAAGGTGAGGATTTTGTATATATTCTTTTAATAATTAAAAGGATATGAGAGAAAATAGAATTAGATAGCAAATTTAGGGAGTAGGAATTCTATGTACGGGACTTTGTTGAGTCCACACCTAAAATGAATTTAAATTAGACTTAGTTGAGGATTAGGTGGAGAGATTTTTGGAATGAATTAAATTCATTATTTATGTATAAATGTGAGTGTTTTTGTGAGGATGAGACATAGTTGAAGCGCTGAGTACGTGAGGAGTATAGGAAGAGTGAGGAGTGGTTTGAAGGGCCAAGAGCCAAGAGGCCGCTCAATGTAATAATTGGCCAAAGAATTTTGATATTGTTATCTATAGTTGATTTGCATGGCTCTTTCCGCCTTCATGTGAATTTAAATTGAATGTTTTTATGGTTTTATTTTATAGAAGAATTGAGCATTTTCAATCTTGATTGAAGCAGTGAGTTTCTTATATGCCAGGATTTGCTTTCTAGCAGAACCCCGGCATCACTACAGATCTATGTCGCCCCACCTCTTCTCTAGAGGCACATGAGCACTCATAGCCACATCATCCTCACTACCACTGTCCCCTCTAGCTGTTGCTGCCTTGTAATCAGAAGATTCCTTGTCCTTCCTCTTAGGACAAGTGTTGGAGAAGTGTCCAAGTTCGCCACATCTAAAGCACCAGGCCTTTGATAGGTCCTTCTTCTTCTTCCCTTTCTTACGTTGTCCCTTTGATGCTAGGGTCACATCCTCCTCCTCCTCCTTCTTCACCTTGCTACTTTTGTCGTTGAATTCCCTCTTGGTCATCCGATGAATCTCCTCCTGTCGAAGGATAGCCCACATGTCACCCCAATTAGGGAGTTGTGCTATGCCCAAAATGCTTTGGACAAAGGTCTCCCATTCATTAGTGATTGAATTCAAGACACTCCTTACCAAGAGCCCTTCATCTGGAGTTTCCCCCATGGCTATCAGTTGATCATGGATCGTCTGCAATCTAGAGAGGAACTAATCGATCTCTTCTCCCTTATGCATCTAGAACATCCTCATCTGGTTCTCCAAAAGCATCTTCTATTGGATAGAGCTGCCTTGATATAGTGCGGTCAAGGATGTCCACATATCACGTGTCGTCCTCTTTTCGGAAATGTGTGGGACCATGTGATCCTTCACCCTGTCCATGATCAAGCGCTTTGTCCACACCTGATTCTCATTGAACTTCTTCAGAGTG
Organism: Pinus albicaulis; assembly: GCA_034641835.2. NCBI lineage: Eukaryota > Viridiplantae > Streptophyta > Pinopsida > Pinales > Pinaceae > Pinus > Pinus albicaulis. The sequence goes on along the minus strand of CM076571.1, from coordinate 598,061,466 downwards.
TCTGCATCGGTCGGCACAACTAAGACATTTTCCGCGTGGTCTCTGATTTCATACTCCTCTAGGACTGTCAGGATTTTGGCCTTCCATATTGAAAATTTTGACACACCATCCAACCTATCCTGATCATGAAGTTCGTACGAGGCCATGTCCGCTCAAAATCTATCGAAGCGGGTACTCCACTCCCTTCTATTGTTGCTATACTCAAAAAAAGACCAGATCTGGGTTTCTTGGTGATAGAAACCCTATAGAGTAGCTGCTCCCTCTAAAAAATGATTTCCCTCTTGAAAATCCTCTTCCAAAGCTCCTAAATCAATCCTCTTTGATCACCCTCCTGATCGAATATCAGATTTATTTGGCATAAATCTAATGAGCGACTATTCTCCTCCCGATTTGTCACCTTTGCTAGGCATTTTTTTGCACCAACAGAACCTATGCCACACCAACAAATTCTAAAGATCACAAACTTCACTTCTAGCCCCAAAAAACTACACAACAACTCTCCAACTCGAACTGCGTCACCCTCCTGGTATTGCGTCAGCCTCTATGTGAGAAGACTAGCTCAGCGTTCCTCTCCTGGTGTTGTGTCATCCTCTGCGTGAGCAGACTGGCTCTGCTTCACCTCTCTAGAGTCGCGTCAGCCTCTACGTGAGAAGACTGACTCTACATCACCCTTTTAGGGTCTACTATCCCTCTGGTGCTGTGTTTCCTTCTTCTGAACCTATGCTGCTTCAACCGCCCTTCCTGCAGCAAATATATTAAACCACTTTGCTGATGGTTCAGCTTGATTTTCAATGCTCTAGTACCATGTGAAAAATTCTGAGCACAAAAATCATACTGCTAACTATTGATTTACTTCTCCTACTTGATTTATTTACACAAGTTATTTAAATGAATATTCAAAAAAAATTCGAAGTAAACAAAAATAGCATCCTACACAAATATAGATCATATACTGAGCATCACGGACATATGACTATTGACACACATATTTTTCAGACAAATGTCCCCGGAAAAACCCAATGCAGGAAGACCGGTGCAACATATATGAGGGTTTATTATTATTAAGCAACAATTTCTAAGTACATCTAGGGTGCCATAACTCAACTCACCCAACATAGAAAACCTCGACAATCAGAGAAAAAATGTGAGATATACCTCACTCTCGCAAGTTCCAGTTGATCCGGATGAGAAACTGGTGAAACCCAAGCTAGCTTTGCGCAACCTCTGTGTCAACTTGCGTAGCCTTGGCTGAGGGACTGCATCACCCTAGCTCTGCATGTATTTTCTTCTTCGAAGTCTGGTTTCAGCCTTGCTGGACCAAAAACCCTAGCTTTCGGTGAATTTCAGACTTTTACTTGGAGACACTGTGTTTCCCCTGCGTGGGCCTGCGTCACCCTCCCGAGGGACTGCGTCACACCTTATTATGGCGACGTTGCCTCCACTGTGTATCTGATGCCCTTAATCTGCGTTGTACTCTTGGCCCTCCTGACCAATCACTACATTTGTCCCTCACTGCGTCTTTGAATCACTCAGATCTGATCTTCGTCCGAGCACTACTACATCAGAAGAATTCGATCACTTAGATTCTGTGTGTGTGCCTCCAACTAACCCCAAACCCTTCTCTTATACTTTTCTTGTTGACATATCAACGACCGTGATATGATATCTAATCAACGACCATGATCCAATATCTAATCAACGGGTAAGATTAGTAGTAGCTTGATCCACATCACTTAGAATGTTCTCATCACATGTGTGAATTAATTCACTTTAATTTTTTTTTTTCCTAAGTTAGACTTAGGGGTCCTCATTAAAAAATTTAATTATTTGAATAACTTCTACACCAGATGGAATTTCTCCAAACGATTTCTGGGTCTTGGAGATCTCATGTGTTCTAGCCCCTCAACCATGTTTCGGAGCTAAAGCACACCTGATGCTACCCCAAAATATCAACATTTTCCACTTCAACGTTGTGTTCCTTGTGGATATGCGATACCTCCAACTCGCTCAATTTTTTTTTTTTTTTTAATTTGCGAATTCTTTATTGCCAAGGATTTAGGGCCAAGTTGTGTAATGTAATGATCCCCAAAAACAAATCAATAACCACTCGAGAATCACCAAATATTTGTAAGAACTTCACCTACGTGGACATTACAAAGATAAGGATGAGACAAATCCCAATAAATTCTACTTTATTATTATTGGCATTTTTTTAATTGCTGGCGAAGGAACAAAAAGGAGAAACAAGAAGTGTGGTCACCATATGTGTGTGAGGAAGTGTAGCTAAGCATGTTTCTTGTTAGAGGATATCTTATGGATATGCTGATGCACTATATTGTTGCATATATTGTTGACTGATTTGTTATGGAAATGTTGTTGTCAGGGAAAAAGAATGAAGGAGCTTCCTGTTAGAGGCTACTTACTTATGTTCTCGTCATATGTTGTGATGCTATGGCCAAGTTGTGATATTGTGCTAGGATTGTTATGCTTGTGGTGTTGTGATGTTAGTTGATGTATGTTGGAATGTTGTTGAAGTAGCTTGTTTTCTTATCATGGTTAGTTGCATATATTGCATCTATTATTATGTTGTAGGTTATGGTTTAAAGGTTGCTACGATTTCAAATAAGCCACTTAAATATACATATGTTGAACTGCTTGCATATGCACATATTGTGATGTTTTCATATTGTTGATCACTATTGTGATGATGATGCTAGTTATAGATTTATGCATTTTAATTTTTGAATGGTTTTGTGAGAAATGTTGCAAAGATCAATGTTGCAGATATGCTAAGGAAAAATTTGTGATATGTTGGAAATGGCTATCTTGTTGAGCTGGAAGGTTGCAGAGAAAAAATATATGGCATTGGAGAGTGAATGTTCTATGTTTAAGTCTTTCGTGTGTTTTATGTGTAAGTCTGATATGAAGGCTAATGTGTACATTATGTTGGCAAGGTTGATTTTGCATTGTAGGTATTGTTGATAAAGGAGTTGATAGATGTATGATGTTGATTCTTGGTATGGCTTGATGCATTATGGTTCTGTGAGATGCTGTATGTTGCATAAATTGTTGTGATGCAAGGCAAATAAAAAGGCAAGGGCAAAGATAAAGACAAAGGTAAAGGCAACGACAATGCCAATATGTTGCTAAGGAATATTGATGCTGGAAGTAGTATGTTATTTTGTAGAATAAAAATGTGGTCTTCCAAGACACAAGTGATGATAGTAAGTTCAACTATAGAGGCATGGTGATTTTGGTTACAAAAGCATGACCTTGGAGATGCTTGGTGATTTTGGTTGAGGTGTTGCGATCTGAATAAAGGTGTTGTAATGCAAGAGAATGCATGTTATTTCATTAAGTTGAAATTTATTTTATTGGCATGAAGAATATTAATGCATGTTATTTTAAATATGTTGGAATTCATTTTATTTATTTGTTGACGGTGTTGGGTGCTACCAACAGTAAGGGGGTCTCCCCAATATGAACTCCCAATTAGACCTCACACCATTTGGAGTAGGAGTCCCAACCAGAAAGTATGGCCAGTTGCCATTATCTTAAAGATCCTTGGCTGCAATAAACGACACAAGAGAAATACATGTACTTTCAAGATAAGCAAGTAAGTTAGCCTTGTGATGTATTGAATTGTAGTGTATAATGGTTCTTTCAAGAAATGGGAAATAAAGTGAGTCTTTAAGAGAAAAGTATTAGTACCATCCTCATAAAGACACACACATAGATCTGAAATAATCGCTAGTAACCTAGAGAAATAGTTCACAAATATATAAAAATCATGAAAACATAAGACACACAATTTGATGATGCATACTAAAGACAATAAAATAGCTCATTTTCATTAGTATGTGTTTATTTAAACATATAACATAGAAAATGAAATAATAGTATCTCAATCATTCATGACATATGCATGAAAAGAGTGTCATCTCAAAGAGCTTCAAATTATTGAGTTAAAGTCCAAGATACACCATTACAATGATACAACATTCGTTCCAATAGTGGAACGTGTTGTCGTTGCAATAAACACCCTGAAATTTTTTACCTACACTTGAATTTTGGATCCTACTGTGGATCTTGTGATCAGTCATTCCATGGTCACTTCTTGATAGGTCGAAGTCACTAGCTCACACATGATCAATTTCTAACAATTTCATGAGCACATTCTCTTACACAAGCTTGAAAAAGCATAACATAATGCATCAAGAAAGTTCTTGTGCAATTTTCAACCCATGTCGACAGTTAGTGCGCACTGTCATTGACAGTCCCTCACTTTTGGCTACGTACGTACTTCTATTTTTTGATTTTTTCAAACTGTCGCTTTCACACACCTTCGCTTTAACGAGTGTCATTTTCATGCTTTCAAATGTCACTTTCACTTGATTTCACTTTAATTAGTTTCATTTTCATATTATATTTTCTCTGTCATGCGTCGCTTTCACTGTCATTCACATATCGCAAGTGTCATTCACACTTTTCTCTTCATATAGTAAATGCCATCTTTTAGCATGTGGAGTGTCACACAATTCACGAAAGATAGTTTTGGTGGTTTGAAGGGGTAACCTTTGTGTAAATGAGTTGATCTTACCATGTAAACATGTATCACACTCATTTCCAAAGTTTCAAGCATTGTCACATAAGTGTCGTAACGGTCGTCACAAAGTGTATCTTTGGTGTCGCACTTGGTGTAGGTCGTCGCAAAGTTGTTGGATTAAGGAAATGATGTTGATTCATGTGTTATGAGTGTTCCACATTGTGTCATCAAGTGATATAAGCGTGTGTTCATGTTCAGAGTCATGATTTTTCCTATCTTCCTCTCACTAATCTGACACTTATTCAAATTGGGAAAACTCTCCGACTAGACCACTCAGCCTCCTTTAGCCAGCATGAACTACGTATTACATAATATCAACCCTCAAGAAGAGCCTTGTCTCTTGGAACTGTGTAATGTGCAGCTTCTTCCTCCTAGAACTATGTACTGCACAATCTCAGTGCTCAAGCCCAGCTCCTGAGCTCTAGAACTACACAATATTTCCCTCCATCTAGGCTTGAACTGTACATTGCACAATCTCAATCCTCAAGCCTCGACCTTGAGCTCCTGAACAATGAAATTTCACAATCACCTGGCCTATGTGTCCTTCCAACACTACATAGCGGGAAAACTCAGTGCTCAAGCCCTCAGCCTCGCTCCTTGAATCCCTCAACTTCATAGTCACCCAACCCAAGCCTTCAAAACTACGCAGTCTTAAGCCTCAAGCCTCCAGCTTGATCCCTTGAGTCCCTCAATGGAGCACTCTCTCTCCCCAAGCCTCCAAAACTGTGCATTGTGAAGTCTCAAGGCTCAAGCCTCCAGCATGATTCCTTGAGTCCCTTAATTGCACAATCCTTTGACCCTGGCCATCTTGAACTACGCATTACGTAGTCTGAAGCCTCAGTCCCAGACCATGGCCTTTGGAAATGCACAATCCCTGAGTCAGTCACCCAAGCAGTCACCAGTTCCAAAACTAACATGTGATTTTAGGAAGCATTTTATGCTACGGGTTTATCGAAATTACAGTCACAGGTATTCTATTATGTCATGAAAGGTTGATGATGAAGGGGATGGAGAAGGATACCATGGTAAAAGACACCCAAGGAGCTGAGGAGATAAGATGATCATCAGGTAAGAAGAAAAAGGAACACTAGATTATAACATAAAATGGAAGATCAAGACCACATTGAAGACTCCTTCTATTCAAGTCATATGGAGGAGGAAGAAGAAGAACATGCACCATCTTTTCAAGAATACACAAAGAAAGTAGCAACAAAAGTGACTTGACATTTCCATTTCATCATGCAGTCCATGTCATCAGTGTCACGTCATGTCATGTCATGAGCCATCATGTTCCACATCATTCATGGATTATGTAATTATATATTGGAAAATCTAATTTAAAGTGAAATTCCAAGATTCATCTATGTAATGTGAAGAGTCATGTAGGAAGTCGAAAAGTCATGAGAAGTCAAAAAATCATGAGGGCAGTCCAAGAGTCATAGGGAAGGTGAAGGATCACCCCATTTGTTATATATACACCCTCATTGTTCATGCAAAGTAATTTTCACCTTGGTTCCTCCTACCAGGAATTGGAGAGGAAGATAGTTGTTTTGGAGGTGCAAGTGACTACTCAAATGCTCCACTATTGGGGCTAGTGGTGTTCATCGTCTTGATGTATCTTGGAACTTTTACTTAATTCAAAATCTCATTGAGCCAACATTCTTTCACGCATTTGTCGTGAATATTGTAAGACTAAACTTTGAATGTTTGTGATGTATTTTGTTTTCATTTGTACTAAGGAAATTGAAATATTTCAATGGCTTTGGTACTTATCTTGTTGAAGGTATGTTGTATTTGCTTTAATAATTATTGCTTCCTTGTGAAGTATTTCATTGGTTCATCAATGATTCATTCATATGTATATGTTCATGTTTCTTTTCTAGATTATTACTATTACTTGTCTTTAAAGGGCCAAATTTTCTCTTCCCTTTCGGTAGAAGGACCTTGATATTATCCACAACTGAAAATTTCACAAGGCATACTCACTTGTTGATCTAGAAATACCTGTGTATTACTTTCTTGTGTTGAATTTTGCAGCCAAGGAAAAGCTACAAGGATACATGGGAGCTGGGACAATACTCCGGATGGGGATCTTGCTCCAAACTTTGTGAGGTCTAATTTGGAATTCACATTGAGGAGACCCCCTTGGTTGACGAATTTTCAACACCATTAACAAAATGGAGCTAGAAGGAGGGCTAGACGACAAACTGTGCCCGTTCATTTTTTTTTAAATCTCTTATCTTAAATGACTCATCCTGAAATCATACTCCTAGGGTGTTTTTCTAACCTATCCCCAGGTAAAATTTTAATCCCCAATGAGCCTATTTATCAATAATATCAATTAAAGTTTGATGGTGAGGATGGAACATCCATAACCGAGCACATATTTGATTTTCTTAAGTTTTGTGAATATTATGAAATTGATGATGAATATTTTGCACGTGTGACTTTCTTCCTCACCCTTGAAGGTCATGTTAATCGATGGTGTCATACCTTACCATATGCTTCCATCCATTATTTTCATCATTTCCTCCAGGAGCTTTATCAAGCTTTCGATAGGTATGATTGACGAGATGTCCTTAAAATAATTAATCAGTTAAGAATGAAGCCTAATGAATCAGTTGAGGATTTCTCTGATCGATTCCTTCACCTTTGTTGTGAATTTCCTGAAGAATATTTGGATTAGGATTTATTAAAAAAAAAATCAACATTTGGTTCATATATCTTTGCACGATGAACCTAAACTTCCAAATGTTTCTACTCGTGTAAATCATGAGTCATCTCTAATTTCAGAGGAGGAATTTACTACTCCTTTTGTTCTGTGTCCTACTTTTTTTCCAGTTTTGATTAGGGTGCCTTCGTGCGATGATAATAAAGTTGGGAAATATGCACATCAAATTCATAATCCATATTCCCATCCTCTTTCCGCTTTTCATGATTCAAATTCAATAGAGGAAATACCAGAATTGCTCATGAAGCCTATGGTGAAAACTAATTTTTCCATTCCTCAAGATGGTATTAGCACTATAACTATAGTCTTGAATCTAATTTGGATCTTTTTTATCTTCTATCATATATGTTCCATGAGTCTTTGTAACGTGCCCCACTTGATCAATTTTCTCCACCAGCTAGTTTTTCACACTCTTGATTTTCAAATTGTTGGTCCAAATTGTGATCAGGTTCAAGGTAGTCACATTACACAGGTAGAGGAGAAGGAAGGTGAAGATTTTTTCAATATTTCTTCGCTTTTTCAAAATTCTCCATGTGAAGATGGTGTTTCCTGCTTCTTGGCTAATATTGCATCTGGTAACCGTGGTAGTCAATCAAATGTGATCAATTTGCATAATAAATCTCAAGTCTTTGGAAACAATCATTTTGATGAGGATGACTCCGTCAATATATATGATGATGGATACCCATGCGCACCAAATGATATTTTGATTCCTCAAGAATATTTTAATTTGGAATATTAATATTTAGAATTTGATCCAGTCAAAGGATATGTTCTTACTGAAACCTCCTCTTCATCTCATTATCCCTTGTGTCCTACTATTTGTGATGCATCCACTTGTGGTGGATACACTCCATGCTCTTCAAGTTATTCATTCGATGAGTTAACTTCTAAATTGGAATAAGGTGGCGAGGATATCCATGATGAAAGATAAAACAATCAAATCATTGAGTATCCTTTCCATCTCACATCATCTCTTGTCTTGTATAAAGACAATTCTTCAAATCAACTTGCTCAGGAAATTTACTCGATTCATTCATCCTCATATTTACGATTAGAAGAATATTTCAACTTGAGTAATCAGGTTGTTGAAGTCGTAAAATCTGATCAATTCAGTGACAGAGGTGGATTCCATCTAGTTATTAGTGATCTATTTAAATCCGTGGTAGCAGATATCCTTGCACCGTGCACGATCTGGTTCAATCTTTAAAATGTGATTTTACAATCCTTGAATGTTCCGCGACTTGTCATGGAGTCAAGTCACTTCAACTTCTGTTGATGGTTATGTCATGATTTCATGACTCTGGTAAGTCCACCCAACTAAATCATAAATGGTTTCTCTCACAAAATATTTCTATTTGCATGATTTCACTGGATGCGAATTCCTTCTTGAAAGATGTTGGTATTGCAGACATAGTCTTTCGAGCTTTCAAGTTTTTATTACTGATCAGATTCATTAATATTCTTCAGTTGATTCATCTTCATGAAAATCTCTTATATCCAAATCAGGTTTGGAATGTGTATCTCTCATATAATCATGGAACCGTGAAGTTAACCATTTCAAAAATTCATTTGAGAATAGTCATCTCCTAGATTTTCTTGCGAATGTTAAACAATTAATATGTTTCTTCATTGCACCTGAAATCCTCTTGAGTGCTAGTGAATGTGTGAGTTGTTATGCAAATAAAATTCTTCTTCGTTCACTATGTCCTGACTGGTCTCATGTGTTTGTTTCGTTGGCATTCCTTTTAAATTCTTTGATGATTACGATGTTTGTATAGTTTGTCACCAGCTACAGGAAAATTGTTTGTCACATTTGACATGCGAGGAAGTTGGTTCTATTTTTCAGAGCATTTGCGGAGATGTTCAAATTGATTTATCTCTTATAATTACTAACTAGGAATCTGATGCTTTAATCAAACCATTTGTTCATGATGACTTTCATTCAATTTACGATTTTCCCATCAGCAAATCCGATGAAAATTGTCCTACATTCTTTGATCCTTATGGTTTAACATATCACTATTTGAGTACTTGCCAAGTAGTTGAGGCACTTTAGCCTTCGTTGATGGTTATGTCATGTCCTCACTATTTTGAAAAGCCCTATGAATATTATCATATTCATTTCCACTCGCAAGTTTTTGATCTTGATAATGTTCCTTTAATTGGAAATTTCCCTTTTCAAGGATTTTAAGGTTTTCAAGAGGGATGTTTCGAATTTTATGATAAAATAGCTAAATGGTTGGAGCAATCCTACTTGGAAAGCTACGTCACCAATAAAAAGTTTCTATTTTTCCTCGTGCTTTCAAAGAAGTGCAGTGCGGATGAAGATACGTTCGCAAGAAGTTTCTGAGGATTGTGTAATTATGGTTTTCTGTTAAATTTAGATAACAATGGTGTTTTATGCTTGATGCACTTTTACTTCAATCTTTCATAGGCCCAATACAAGATAGAAATCACATAAACTTGAAAGTAAAATGGTGATAGAACACAATAATAGATCAATAGAAGATAAGCCAAATATAGATCAGATTTACAATTCCTTATGTCCAGCAAAGATATGAGATATTGTTGTGTTACAGCGGTCAGTAGGATGCTTCAACCAGCAAAGTCTTTCTCGGTCAGCCAACACTTTCATGTGTCACACCTACAACCCTCAAAGACAGCTCATCATAAGTCAATGCAAGTCAAACCAGGGAAAACGTAGGCAGCTTCAGAAAAGTCAACACAACAAACTAGGGCTTTGGTCAAACAGCCTGGAATTCCTCGATTTTAGTGCCCAGATGTATGGCCTCCTAACATCGAAATTTATGTAGAATATTGAGGTCAAACAACCAAGGGTTGGCCATGGTCAATGCTGCAGCAGAAAATCCCTAAACATATCAGCGCAAAAAACAACAGCAAGCCCTAAACAGATCAACGCAAAAAACAGTAGCTTCGCTCCACACATGTGAGGGGTAAAAGGCCTCCAAAATATATTGAACCAATTGGATCACAATGAGAGAATGTGTGATGAGATGATGATAAAATGACCTCCAAGTCTCTCCAATTTATATTCATCAATGAGGGTGTGTGACACATCTCTTAGGCATGTGGGTAAATGTGGCCGACCTTGCACATGTGGAAAAATAAATTCGAAATCAATGTTCTGCTCATCCAATCAGGATGACATTTAGATCAATCTTGCACCTCTATGAAAGAGGAATCCAACAAAAATATGACCATCATCATATGAGCAATGCAACATGGAGTTTGGACCTAGTTTCCCAAAATTAATGCTCCCTCTCAACTAGGGAGAACTCCATCTGTCCACAAGTGCCATCCATCATGTACCAAACCAAACACCATGCGTCATCCCGCCATAACTTGCTTTGCTAGATCTTTATTTCAGAACAAAAGGTGAGTCACAAATACATCACACATAGCTGACCTAAAGTCAGCTTTAGAGGGAAAAACCTCTCTCGGACTCAAAAGAGTCTCATACTAACTCGAAGTTAGTTTACTGACCCGAAGTCAGTTTAGAGGATAAAACCTCATCATAATTGATCCTAGATGAAGGTGTTGGACACATGCCATCCTAGACATAGAGAGTACGGAAATATCTGATGCATCTATCGGTCTTGCTATGGTCTTTATCCACATTTCCCACCTCATTGGCCAAATTAGAGGTACTTCCCATGAGCCCAAAACTCCATGGGTAGGATTCATGTGGGGCACATATCAGAGAGAGGCAAACCAAATCAATATCATAACGGTGGGGCAGAAGCACAATAAGGTTTGGCAAGCCTAGTATCGTATGTGCTTATAGCTCCAAGAAGCTATACCCAAACCCCCTGGAGCTCCCAGATCTCATAGTCCAACTCAAACAGGACCCTCAGAATAGGTTCTTTCCATGATTCCAAGCTTCTCACAGAAGGTTAGGAAATTGACCTTCCCCACGGGCTTCGTGAGAATATCTGCGACCCGCTTAGCAATTCCTATATGATCGAGCCTTACGGCGCCTCGATGTACCATATCCTGGATAAAGTGGTACCTGATATCAATATTCTTGGATTGATCATGGAACACGAGATTCTCAGAAATATGAATCCCACTCTAGTTATCACAAAGGATAATGGTGGTATGTAGCACATGCCTGAACAACTCACTAATGAGATTTCGCAACCAAACAACTTCACAATAGGCCATACTCGCTGCAATGTATTTAGCCTTAGCAGTGCTCAAAGCCACTGACTTCTGCTTACTGATCATCCAAGATATCGAAGTAGAACCCAAGGTGAATCAACATCCAAATGTGCTCTTGTGATCCACCATGTTAGCACTGAAAATGTTAATGGTGTAAGTGCCATTATTTCACTGTTTTCAAAAATTTTCTAATCTCCTAGTCCATGTCAAAGTTTGAGTCATCTTAAATAAAGGTAAAAAAAGAGTCCCAAAATCAAGGTACTTTTAAGTGAATAGGTTTTATTAGTGTTTTAGTGTCATAAAATAAGTTAAAATCACTATTTTAACTTATGTTAGTGCTGAAGGCTACTCGGCGTTTGGGTAATAAAGTTGTAGTCACCTTGTCTGGGATAATAGCTACCTCTGTTTTAATTTCATTTTCAAAACAATAATGTAATGAAGGGTAGCTATTTCTCAGAATTGAAAGTCATATTATTCACAAAGTGAAAAGCGCAACTATTTTGCTGAGATTTTGGTTATCTCAATTCAGAGGTAAAGACAGTTATTCTTCAAGCATATAGGAGCAACAGAGAATATTTTAAAGGCAAGGAGCATTCATGTTTGAAGATCATTGAAGACCCCAATGCTATAACTATGATTATTCTTTTAAGTAAGATTAATTATTATTTAACCTAAGGGGATTATTATTAGTGAATGGTTAATTTACCTAGGCAGCTAACCTGTAGCCTCCTCACCTAAGTCAAGCAGAAATCATAGTACGAGGTATCTGACAGTTAATGATAATGTGGATTGTTAAGCCTAGTGGGATGACTTAGCGCTTGTTTTTGAAATATTTCAAAACATGCCATTACTCCTTGCCATAATTGTAGGCTACAAGTAAACAGAAACCATTCCTCCAGCAAGAAGTTTCAATTTTCAAAGCAAGAAAACCAAGGCTTCGTGGATAGTGTTGCAACCAGAATTGAAAAATTGTGTTTGTGAGCAGTCTAGTTGTTTAAAGAATGGGGAAAGGAGGAAATTTCAATAGGTCAGAGCCAACAAATACAAGATTCGTGGATGCTAGGGCTAAACTACAGTTCAAATCTACTAGCTGGTATAAATTCATACAAAATTTTTCTGGGGAGAATGTGGCTTTAGCTCAGGCTTTTGCTGAGAGTTTTGATGGTGAAAAGGTCAAGTTAGGCAGCAAGACATTGAACATTTCCGAGGCCATCATAGCTCGCGCTACCCAAACCTCTACAACTAGTGAACGCTGGTTTAAGAGAAAAACGTTGCCCACAAAAGTAAGTCTCTACCTTAAGCTCGAACATGTTAATGTTAAGTGGAATCCAACTGCACACATTTCTTGTTTTAAGGCTGAGTGGCTGCATGTTATCACCTCAGTCCAAAAATACATCACATGTGAGGGTAGGTTTTCCTCTGTTCATCGTTATCAGTTAAGACTCCTTGCTCACATTTTAGGAGATAAACCTCTGAACCTACCCTATTTTCTATATAAATCTCTGCTCAAAATTTCCCTAAAGCTACAGAAAATCCCAAACTACTCTTTGCAAAATCTGTATCATAGGGTACTGATTAAAATTCTAATTGTCTATCATCTTATAAAGAAGAAAACTACTTGGGATAAGTTTTTGAGAGAGGAAGCTTTAGTAGCATAAATTCCAGGAGAAGGGTAGGGAGGCCCAAGAAAAGAGACATCCATGAGAAAACCAGTGTTGCCACTATTTCAGGCAGTTCACCATCTAACTCTGTACATTCATCAGTCTTCTGCAAAGTTAACCCTACCTCCATCTCAGTTAAAAGGCTAACTAGAAGCTCAATTAGGAACACTGCAAATCGTATGACTATGCCAGCAGTGTCACCAGTTAATAAATTTCATGCGAGTAGCTCACCTAGGGAACCTCAAACCCTAAGGTCTTTCATGGAAGAATACAAGAAGAAACTGCAACAGAAAAATGCAAAGTCTCCTAAAAATTCTATGTCAAAAGAAAAGGAGAAAATAACCTCCTCTTCACGAAGCCAACCTAAGAAGAAGCTCTTCATGGCAGAAGAACCAGTGGAAGTCAACCCTGGACTTCTTGCATCGAAGCCTTTTTTGCCACCAGTGGAAGTCAACCCTGGTATGAAAAGTAGTGGTACTTCTCTCACAGAATCCACTCTCTCATAGGTTTTGCTTTCTCATAGAAGAAGAGGTCACTTTGGCTCAATTATTTTCTTCCATTGGATCTTCGATCAAGAAGAGAAAGAAAAATATGATACACTCCTATTCCTCCTATGAAGACAACAGTGACCCTGAGTACACAATCACAAGATGAGGGACTGTCTAATAAATTCATACATGGAGGTAAGAGGTCAAAATTCATCCCTAATCCCTATGTCAAGAGACCTCATACTACACCCAAAAATAAACTCAGGATGAACAACAAGTTGATTTCCAACCCTAAATTAAGAGATGAAATTATCAACATTGAAGAGAGCCCTTAAGACAAAATCAAAAAGAAGAAAAAGACTCAGTCAAAGAGTTAAGCACAGAGAAAGAGGTCAGATAAGAGAGTGACTAAAGCAGAGGCCATTAGGATTTCTGCCTCTGTTCTGGACCTCTGATGAATGAAGGAACAGGGCTGCCTTGGAGAAACTTTTTGGGTTAATGTTCCATGTTTCCGGATATATCTACTTTTTCTGCGAAGGTAGAAATTATTTTGAATACCAGCATATGATGGAAAGGGGCTACTTTTTGGTTTGTTGTCATGATGGTGACATCAAATAGATGAAGTGGAGGAGTTTTTCAGTTGCAATGGATGCTGCCAGGTGTCATGTATCAAGTCTTCTCTGAAATACCAAGGTTCTGTTTTGCACATTTGAAGTAGACAACCACATGTCACTCTCACTGTTTTTACACTTTTTGCTGAAGATTGGTTGCACCAGAACATAAGAGTAGTCTTCAAATAGGCTGCCACCTCATACAACCATTTCGGATTTATATCCTTCATGATGTTTATCTTATTTTTAATATAGAACTTTGTATTTAAGTTTAGGGATAAGCCTCATCTCTTGCACGAGATTGTAATAACTTTTGAAACAAATTTACCTTTTTCTGTGGAGATAACAGTATCATATTTTGTATATATATGCAAAAATTATATGAAGTAAAGGTTCATGGTTTTAGAATCTTGACTCATATGATCAGTAATCTTTTTTGTGAATGAAATGGAATGATACTACTAAGGACTTATTACCAATCAGTTGTGTGTATTGTCAACTTTACTTGTGTTTCCATATCTTATTTCTTTCAGTTTTAGTTTACAAACCATCATGTTGTTATGTTTTTTTATCAGTCTCTTAAACATGTTCATGTGTTTTATTAGATTTTGTTAGTCTCACAAAGTGAGAATTCCTGGTAAAATATATATTATAACAGTAGAAGAGCATCACTCATGATATTTATCCTTCATAATATTTCAGTGAGAATCTTGTAAGACTAGAAATAACTTTCTCTTGATGAAATATTATTAAACTGTTACTTTTGTTAATTTCTATCAAATGCAGTAGATTTCTTCTTTGTAGACCTACTGTTTCCTTTCTCACCTTACAATTGCTTCTCCACATAGGCTACAAAACTCACTTTGCTACCACATCAGGCTCCAATACCCTCATTAATATAACTGTGGATTTGACTGAATTCTCTTTTCAGTGAATGAGAGTTTAAACCACCTACCAATATAATAAAACAAATCATTAAATTTCCTTAGAGTTTAGGATGTTTCTGGTCAGGCGCTTTCTACAGCCCAAGTGTTGATTCCAATGCCAAAACACCACACTACCAGCCCAATCAACATCAGTATATCCATGGAGTCTCAAACTTTCGGCAGTGTATCTCAACCCATGGTTGATTGTGCCCCGAAGATATCTCAACAAATTCTTGGCACCAATCCAATGAATGTGATGAGGATCAACCATATGTTGACTCAAAGTGTTCACTGCAAAACATACGTCTGGACGGGAGTTCACTAAGAACATTAGGTCCCCCACAAGTTGTCGATACTCGGTAGGATTTGCTAGCACGGGCCCAACATCGTTTCCACTCAACTTCTTAAAGTTGAGTTCCATTGGTGTCGAAACAGACTTACATTCCACCATACCAAATATCTCCAGTAGCTTCACGACATATTTTCCTTGAGAAAGGAAAATCTCACCTGGCCTCTGCCAGACCTCCAAGCCTAGGAAGTAGTGCATCATTTCTAGGTATTTCATCTCAAACTTAGAAGCTAGCTCCCTCTTACACTGATGAATGAGAGGGTCAACACCTGTAAGGAAGAGATCGTCCACATAGAGAACCAGAATGAGAGGCCTTTCTCTATCAACCTTAAAATAAAGGTTCAAATCAACATTACTTCAAGTGAAGGCCAACTTCATCAAGTATCTATCTATCCTCTCGTACCAAGCCCTGGGGGCTTGCTTCAACCCATAGAGGGATTTCTTCAACCTGCATACATGGGTGTCTCTATCTCAGAGTTCGAACCCTAGAGGTTTCTCCACATACACCTCTTCCTTTATAGATCCATGCAGAAAAGCAGTCTTCACATCCATATGATGTAGACTCCATCCTTGCGTAGAAGCAAGGTAAACAATAGATCGGATAGTGGTATAGTGGGCCATAGGTGCAAATATATCATCATAATCTATGCCTTCTTTTTGAGAGAAGCCTCGAGCAATGAATCTTGTCTTGTAATTTTCAACGCTTCCATCAAATCCATGCTTGATCTTATAGATACATTTCTAGGTGACAATAGATTTGTCCTCTAGTCTCGGGACCACTTCCTAGAAATCATTCTTCATAATGGACTCATATTCTTCGTGCTTATCATCCTTCCAAACTTTATGCTTTACAACTTCTTCAAATTTTCCAGGCTCAGATTGTACTATCATACTCATGGCTGTTATATACACTTGGTATCTCTTCGGCTTCTTGCTTTCACGAAATGTCCCCCTTGGGAAAATATGTCTCTCGGCACCTTCGAGAGTATCCCTAAGCCATGAGGGTATTCTCTTATTTGAGGGAGGTGGATCAATGGGATCCATGGGTCCTTCAACATCGGGCATCAAGTCATCCTTCGACTCTTCCAACTTCCCTGCTTCTTCATCTTCTTTGTCTTCCATGGAGCTAGGAAGTTTTCTTACTTTCTTGAGGGCAACATCTTCATCGAAGGTGACATCGTGGCATATCTCCACTTCTCTTTGAACAGGCACATAGATTCTATATGCCTTCAAAGTTTCATTGTAGCCTACAAGCATTCCCTTCTTTCCAGAAGCATCCAACTTGCTTCTCTTTTCTTTCGGCACATGAAAGTAAACAGGACAACCAAAAAATCTAAAATGAGAAACATCGGGTTTCTTACCATAGAAGACTTCTTAAGGAGTTTTGGAGTCCAGAGCGGAATGCAGGAATCTATTTTGAACATACACAACAGTGTTTGCAACTTCTCCCCATAGAAACTTCGGAATACCTTGGTCACATAGCATGGCGTGGGTAGCTTTCACAATGGTCATGTTCTTTCTTTCAGCAACACCATTTTCCTCAGGAGTATATGCAGTTGTGATCTCCCTCTTAATGCGAGTTTCTATACAGAAGTCATTAAAATCATTTGACTCATACTGGATCCCATTGTCGGTCCTCAAAATTTTGATTTTCTTCTCGGTTTGATTTTCCACCAAGGCCTTAAAGGTACGGAATCATTTGAATGCTTCATCCTTCTTCTTCTTCAAAAATATATCCAGGTTTTGTGGGAGAAGTCATATGTAAAAGTAATGTAATAAGAACATCCCCCCAAGGATGTCACAGGGAGCATACCATATAAGACAGAATGTATCAACTGCAATATATCAGTTGTCTTTGTGACACTTGAGGGGAATGGTCCGCTTGTATGCTTCCCTTCGGCACAACCCTGACATATACCTTCACGATCATCTCTAAAATCAGGCATCCTTGTCACCACCTTGCTTGCTTCGGGAAGGGCTTTGTAATGAAGGTGTGCAAACCTCCGGTGCCATAACTCTGTTTGAAGAGTTGTATCACATGGCATAGCCCCCAATGGACTTCCTCTAACCTGGTAGAGTGTATCATCTCTCAAACCAATAGAAAGATATTCCTTGAATTTATTCTTCTAGATAAGTACCTTTCCATCAACGAATGCTGCCTTGAACCCTTTGTCTTCCATTGCCGAAATGGACACAAGGTTCTTCTTGAAATCAGGTACATACAACACATCTTGTAAATAGATGACTTGACCTTGAGATAAATGGAGGGTCACAGTCCCTGTCCCTTTCATAGGATAGGTGGCATTATCTCCAAGGATAATTTCCATATTAGTATCCTTCTCAACCAAATCAGAAAGGGCTTCTTTATAACCAGTGAGGTGCCTTGAAGTACCACTATCAATTAACTAGACATCCAGGGTGTCGGGTGGAGATGCAACAGAGAGGTCAGATACAAGAAAAAAATCATTTCTCTTATTATCAACAACATTAGACTCATCGTACCTAGAATTTCTTGACCTCTTGAAAGATTTCCCATTTCCACTACGATTAGAGGGAGCCTTCTGTACCGACTCTCTTGCATAGTGACCAGTCTTGTTACAAGTGTAACATCTTCCCTTCCTTCCTTTGGGCCCCGCTCTACCATGGTTTTGATTTCTTGGGCCACCTTGGTTCTTCTTCTTTGTATTTTCGGCGAAGGCAGTAGGGACACTTCCATTACCGTTAGAGGCATACTCCATCATTCTTGTTTCCTCTTGAGTGCATCTCGTCAATATTTCATCAAAATCAGGAATCAAATTATTATTGAGAATAGTGGTATTGAATACATGCCAATCACGAGGGAGACCTCAAAGTGCAATAAGAACCATCTCTCGATCAGATGTTGCTTCCCCAATAGCTAGGAGGTTATTCACGATTTCAGTGAGCCTCATAAAATAGGATTGAATAGATTCATCCTTACCCTTCTTGATATTCTTCAATTGATTCTTGAAGAAGAGGATTTGATTAGCATTGCTAGCCTTGAACATGCTCACCAGCTTATCATACATCTCCTTAGATGTCTTCAGCTTAGAAATGTAAGCAACCAAGTGCTTATGAATATAATCCTGGATAATCATCTTTGCTTTGATTTCCCCTTTTCTATACTTCGACTTTGTGGTAGCAACTGCATTTGATGGAAGCTCTTGAATATTCCCCTATACATATTCCATGACATTTTGATCTTCTAGCACCAAATCCAAGGACATCTTCCATGCATGATATCAGACTTATCAGGAAATTTATCATCAGCCTTGAAACCCTTGTAGGTTGAGGAGGATATTTGTCCTTGATAGGTTTTCTTCCTTCAGAGAGCTTCTAACACTAGCTTGGGCTCTTGGAAATTGTCTTCACCTCAGCTCTAATACCATGTTAAATTTAGATAACAATGGTGTTCTATGCTTTATGCACTTTTATTTGAATCTTTCATAGGCCCAATACAAGATAGAAATCACATAAACTTGGAAGTAAAATGTTGATATAACACAATAATAGATCAATAGAAGACAAGCCAAATATAGATCAGATTTACAATTCCTTATGTCCATCAAAGATAAGAGATATTGTTGCATTATGGCGGTCAGCAGGATGCCTCAACCAGCAAAGTCTTTCTCGGTTAGCCAACACTTTCATGTGTCACACCCACAACCCTAAAATATAGCTCATCACAGGTCAATGCAAGTCAAACCAGGGACAACACAGAAAAGTCAACGCAACAAACTAGGGTTTTGGTCAAACAACCCAGAATTCCTCGATTTTAGTGCCCAGCTGTACGACCTCCTAAAATCGAAATTTATGCAAAAGATTGAGGTCAAACAACCAAGGGTTGACCACGATCAACGCTGCAGCACAAAATCCCTAAACTGATCACCGCAGAAAACAGAAGTAAGCCCTAAGCAGATCAACGTAGAAAACAACAGCTTCGCTCCACACATATGAGGGGAAAAAGGCCTCCAAAGGTGATCGAACCAATCATATCACAATTAGAGAATGTGTGATGAGATGATGAGAAAATGACCTTCAAGTCTCTCCAATTTATATTCATCAATGAGGGTGTGTGATACATCTCTTAGGCATGTGGGATAAATCAGGTCGACCTTGCACATGTGGAAAAATAAATTCAAAACCAATGTTCTGCTCATCCAATCAAGATGATATTTAGATCAATATTGCACCTCTCCGAAAGAGGAATCCAACAAAAATATGACCATCATCATATGAGCAGTGCAACATGGATTTTGGACCTAGTTTCCCAAAATTAACATTTTCACCGAAAAGGTAAGAATGCAAGTTGGTTAGAGGTAGTGTTTATGACATATCTTTCTGCTGACAATAAATATCTTCAATTTGTTGTGCAATTTATTCAAGCTCTTACATTTTCTATTGCACACAACTTTATATCATTTTTAATTGATCGTATCTTTGTGATTGCAAGTTGGGAACAACTACGGTGGCTTCATTGGAAATTTCATTATACTTGACCCCAACCTTCTAGCTTCTTGGGTTAGGAGTAGGTTTAGCTGCATGTTAGTTTCCTTTTCACATTCATCTTGCACTCATTTTCTATATTTTCTCTTGTGTTTTCTAACTTTTGTCTTGCATCCTCTTTTCGGTTAGCCTCCTCTTGTTTTTTTCCTCTAGTTTTGTTTCCTTGTTGTGTTTTGTATTTTTTGTTTTGCTTAATGAGACTTTGCATGAAGGGTTTCCTATTTGGGCTCGAAAGACATTGTGGAAAAAATAGAAAAGGACTTTGCGACACTGCAACATTTGGCTAACTCTTTCTCCTTCTTCCTTGTCTTGGTTACACCTTTTGGTTGATGATGTTCTGACGAAAAATATGAACCTTTTGTAAGGAAAGCCTTGTGTGTTGAACCATGATCTCCATGACTATTCTGGAAACCTCATGCCTACACTCGGGTCTTTATTTTTCGGTGTTTTTAGGTTGATCCAATCAAGTAGAGAAGGAAAAGGGGAAAATATAAACGAGAAAACCAATATCAAAGGTCTTATATATGCTTCTCTAAAGGGACAACGTCTTCTGATCTCAATAAGTCGAGATCCCTCTTCTACCCATGAAATAAATAAGTGTAGTGGCATAGTCCTATATAAAATAAATAAATAAAGGTGAGAGAAGATAAAGGCTTCCTACATAGAGATGTGAAGAAAGAAACTACGTCGGGGTTTTTTCTAGGCTTGTTGATAGTGGAGCAATGTTTGTGTCCCTGAAGTGACGTCGTCGGGGTACCGTCTAGGCCTGCTCACAACAGAGTAATACTAGAGATGAAAAACTATACTCTGAAAATCTAAAGCTCATGAACTTCATTAGCCTTTCCTGATTCAAAACATTGTGTGATTGTTGATCTTGTGTTTGTGTTTAACTGAGTAAAGGAATGAAGGGGACTATGTTTGTGCATGGGGTAAGTGGGGAAGCCATGGTAGTCTCAACGATGAATCAATAATCCTGGAAGAACTAGACCCTGGACAACAGAATTTACCAAGCATAGAGGTTGGAGTTATACCAATGTGTCGCCAAGAGTTGTCGCCGCGAAGAACACCCTCCAAAATTTTACCTACACTTGAATTTTGGAGCCTATTCTCGATCTTGTGATTGATCATTCCTTGGTCACTTCTTGATCAGTCGAAGTCAATTGCTCACACATGTCGATTTGCAACAAGTTCATGAGCACATTATTTTATGCAAGTTTAAACTAGCATAACATACTCCATCAAGACAATGTCTGTGCATTGTTCAACCCATGTCAACAGTAAGTCTCCACTGTCATTGACAGTCCCTCACTTTTGGTTGTGTTTGTACTTCTATTTTAATGAGTTTTTCAAGCTATCACATTTGCGCACCTTCGCTTTCACGAGTGTCGTTTTCATGCTTTTGACTATCACTTTCACTTTCTTTCACTTTAATTAGTGTCATTCTCATGTTATATTCTCTATGGCATGTGTCTCTTTCACTGTCGTCCACGTATCACACGTGTCATTTTCACTTTTCTCTTCATATAGTAAATGTCATATTTTAGCATGTGGAGTGTCACAACCCTCAACCTGCGTAGTCTCAACCCTTAGTCCTCTAGTTTGATCCATTGAGTACCTCAACTGCACAGTCCCTTTACCTATGCCTCCAAAACTATGCATTGTGCAATCTTAAGGCTCAAGCCTCCAACCTGAGTCACTGAGTCCCTAAACTTCAAAATCCTTTGACCCTGACCATCCTGAACTGTGCATTATGCAGTCTCAAGCCTCAGTCCAAAAACTTGGCCTCCAAAACTACGCAATCCCCGAGTCATTATCCCAACCAGTCACTAGTTCCAACACTAACAAGTGATTTTTTGAAGCATCTTAGGCTAGGATTTTATCGGACTAATGTTCTCTTGTCATGGGTGGATTGCAGTCGTATGTGTTCTATTATTTCATGAAAGGATGATGATGAAGGAGATGGAGAAGGAGACCGTGCTAGAAGACACCTAAGGAGATGAGGAGATAAGATGATCATTAGGCAAGAAGACGAAGGATCACTGGATTATAACATAAGATAGAAGATCAAGACCACATTGAAGACTCCTTATCTTCAAGTCATAAGGAGGAGGAAGAAGAAGAACATGCACCATATTTTTCAAGAAGACATAAAGAAAACAACAACAAAAGTGACTTGAAATTTCCATGTCATCAATGTCATGTCATGTCGTGTCATGAGCCATCATGTGCCACATCATTCATGGATTATGTAATTATATATTGGAAAATTTAATGTAAAGTGGAAGTCCAAGGGTCATCTATGTAATGTGAAGAGTCATGTAGGAAGTTGAAAATTCATGAGAAGTCAAACAATCATGAGGGTAATCCAAGATTCATAAGGGAGGTGAAGGATCACACCATTTGTTATATATACATCCTCATTTTTCATGCAAAGAAATTTTCACCTTGTCTCCTCCTACCAGGCATTGGAGAGGAAGATAGTTTTTTTGGAGGAGCAAGTGACTTTTCTAATGCTCCAGTATTGGGGCTAGTGGTGTTCATTGGCTTGATGTATCTTGGAACTTTTACTTAATTCAGAATCTCATTGAGCCAACACGCTTTCATGCATATGTCATGAATGTTGTAAGGTTATTCTTTGAATGTTTGTGATGTATGTTGTTTTCATTTGTACTAAGGAAATTGAACTATTTCAGTGGCTTTGGTACTTATCTTGTTGAAGGTGTGTTGTGTTTGCATTAACAATCGTTGCTTCCTTGTGAACTATTTCGTTGGTTGATCAACAATTAATTCATATGTATATGTTCATGTGCATTTTCTATATTAGCACTATTTGTATTTAAAGGGCCCATTTTTCTCTTCCCTTTCAGTAGAAGGACCTTGATATTATCCGCAGCTGAAAATTTCACAAACCATACTCACTTACTGATCCGAAAATACCTATGTATTACTCTCTTGTGCTAAACTTTGTAGCCAAAGAAAATCTACAAGGATACATGGAAACCGAGCCGATACTTTGGATGGGGCTCCTACTCCAAATGGTGTGAGGTATAATTGGGACTTCACATCAGGGAAACCCCCTTGGTTGACGAATTTCCAACACTGTGAACAAAATGTTAAGAAACTACTTTCTCCTCAAAAGCCTAATCTTTTCTCCTATGCCTAGCTTAAGAAGCCAAGATGAAAAGTCCTTTTCTTGAGTTATGATGGTGTATATATAACAAATGATATGAATTTCCACCTTCCTTGTGACTCTTGAGCTCCCCTCATGACTCTTGGGTTTCCATGTGACTTTTCTAACTCCTTTGATTCCTTTAGAATTCTACATGAATTTTCACATTCCATAAGTTACCTTTGGACTTCCACACTCTTTACATTTCTCATTTTTTGAACATTACATAATTAGATCCACAATAATGTGACAAATAAATGCCACATATGACTCTTGATGTGACACTTGGATAAGCCATGAATTGGAACTATTGGCATGGACTTCATTACAGGATGCTTATGCCAAGTCTATCCTCTTGTTGTTGTCTTTGTATCTTCAGAATAATTCTTGCATGTGTCTCATCTTCATCCTCCAAGAGCTTTAATGATAGGGCTTTTCCCTTGTGATCTTTATATTCAATCTTCTATCGTAATCTAGTGTCCCTTCATCTTCTTTCTTGTTGTTCTTTTGTCACTCTAGCTTCACAAGTGTCTTATTGCATGATCTCCTTGGCATTCCCCTTGAGCATCATCCTATCATGTCAAGATATAATACTTGTAGATGAAATTAACTGATGATAATATGACATCAGTCCGGAAATATCCTAACTTAACGTATTCATGTAATTCACTGATTGGATATGGGACTGAGTACAGAAATGAGGAGGAGTCTTACGAATTGCACAGTGAAGCGAACAAAGTTCATTCTCAAGTTAAATGCTCCAAAAGACTTGGAATACAAATATATACATGAGGATACAAATATTATATTACATAGTATGATGAACGAGATGAGATATGAGATGAGATGATTGAGAATTACAAATGAGGCCTGCTTATATACCTAGGCAGGTGCCTCTTCATGAAAGGTCATGTCTTATCAGACATGCCCTTTCAGCCTAACTACTAATTAAATAATTAATCATTATTTACATTATTTTATTCATTACATTTCCTTCCTCCTCAAAAAGCTTTGTCCTCAAAGCTTGTTGATGAAAGGCCTCAATTTCTTTTCCTGTTACGAACATCTTCTCGTCTTGGGGAAGTCATCCTTGTCGATACAAGTTGATATGATCCTCTAAGTGACAAAAAAAATTGTCGCACTAAGAATGGATTGGACCATTCTAAATCAATATTCTGTGGAATCTTACGATTACTAGCAACTTGTGACGACTTGTTATCAACCGAGTGGATTTCACCGACATTAGTATTCTTCGGAATATCAGCTTGTTTCTGTTCTGAATACATATCTCGGTTGAGTTGTCTACTCCTATGATTTGTATGTCGATAGGGAACCTTTTTGGTTTGAATTCTTTGATTTTCTTCTAGCGAGGATGTTATTGAGTTGGTTACATAACCTTCACTTAGACTGTTCCTCAATTGAACTGCAACACCAAAGTTTGTATCTTTTGCAACTTATTTGTCTTCTTCTTGAGTTGTGACATTTACTGGATTAATGTTCGTTTTTTCTTCAACTTGAACTTCTACATTTGTCGGTTTCGATGATTCTTTTTCGACAAGTTGTTGCACCTTGTTTTCCAACAACTTCTTATCCTTCTTCAGTTTCTTAATTTGCAATAGTAACTTTTCATTGTGGTCCTTGAGGCAAGCAACTTCTTCATTCTTGTTAGTGGTGATTTTGTCAACTTCCTTTTGCATATTTTGGATCACCTTTTTACCTTCTTGAGAAATTACTTTTGAAATTTCTTGAATATCTTCAGGTGTCACTGAAGTTGGCTCCAAGTTAACGTCCTGTAGCGTTATTTTCTTCTTTTTGTAGGAGAATGTTAAAAACTTCTTTTTTGTATTAAGGATGAATGACCCTAGTGATTCCATCCAGAGCAAACCCAGAACTATATCACTATTATTGGAAAATAAAGGTTTTAACGGTGAATTGTGAGACAAAGGAATGCTCTCCAATACTTAGGTGTAAATTCTCTATGTTGTATTGTTTGTCATTTGCATTAAATGGAGTTGCTTCAGTTATATTTGATTCAAGGATCACTAATTGGTTAGCATATTTGGTACTAACATAATTATTCTTTCGAGTAAAATCGATAGATATGAGAACCTCTTTTCCCGCAAGTGACCCTTTGATTTCAATTAGCGCATCGACACACTTACTATGATTTTTTGGAAATCTTCCCTCCTTTAGTTTTGTTTTGGATGCCATTTTGTCAAGATAAACTTCGGGGTTTTTTTTTTTTTTTTAAGTGACCCTTCCTAATATTTATAATGAATTATTATTATTTTCCTTTTTATATTTTAAATAATGGATATAACCTTCAAACTTTTATTACTCCTTCAATCTTTGGTAATGAATCCTTCACTAATATTCTTTTCTTAAAAGAGGCTCAAATTCTTTTATATATGTATATATTCATTTTTTAAACAAAATCTTTAGAATATAATGATTTATCTCCTTTTCCACTTTTCCAATACTTAAACCTTTAATAACCTCTTTTTTCTTTTATATACATTCGAGATTTAATAATGATTCCTTAATATTTTAAGAAATCCTTAATAATATTTTTCCTTCCGATTTTTTTGAAAATTACTTCCTTGATTTCTTTTTATGAAATCTTCTTTAATTACTAAGAAGATGTTTGACTTTCATAATACTTTTTTTTTCTAACAATTGATTTTTTTTTTTAACTATTTTTTTTTGAAAAGTTACAACCCTAGTGAAACGTGGTTATTCACCTATATTCACCTATAAAATATATTTCCACTTATGTGTATTTGACTCAGTCAAGTTTCTCCACGTAAAAGTAAACTTACCATTCACACAGAGATTTTTTATTCCTTTTGTTCTTATTTTACCTTGAAAATACCAAGGGAAATTACCATGGGCTTCTAAAACCATGAGCTTGTAAACCACTTAAAGAAGAATCAAATTAACCTTATCTACTCTTCCTTCTCTTACGTATAGTTTTTTTATCATTGACTTTTTATCAATAATGTAGAACCATTTTTTTTTCTTTTTTCTTTTGGAACTATTTTATTTTAAATCTTTTTTTTTCCTTCTAATTTATTTCCCCTTTTTTTTAAACTTTCCTTCTCTCTTTTATTTAATTTTTATTAATATATATATATATATATATATATATATTTCTTCCCTTTTTTTTCTTCAATTTTTTATTATGGCCAAAGGCCTGTGACAAACTCAGCTTTGGAGAAACTCCAAAATTTGTAGTGAATGCTTCAGTCACGATGGCAACAAGGTTGACGATTTTTATGGTCAAAGACCGAGATCAAAGAGCATGGCTTTGTGTAGCGGCTCTGTGCAACGGTTAAGCAGTCGAAGGCTCGAACTACTCCGATACCAAATGAAGCGAATAAAGTTCCTTCTCAAGTTAAATGCTCCAAAAGACT
Source organism: Pinus albicaulis (assembly GCA_034641835.2). Classification (NCBI taxonomy): domain Eukaryota; kingdom Viridiplantae; phylum Streptophyta; class Pinopsida; order Pinales; family Pinaceae; genus Pinus; species Pinus albicaulis. Next base: position 598,034,803 of record CM076571.1, on the reverse strand, counting down.
TGGAATACAAAGATATCCATGAGGATACAAATATTATATTAGATAGTATGATGAATGAGATGAGATATGAGATGAGATGATTGAGAATTACAAATGAGGCCTGCTTATATACCTAGGCAGGTGCCTCTTCACGAAAGGTCATGTCTTATCAGACATGCCCTTTCAGCCTAACTACTAATTAAATAATTAATCATTATTTACATTATTTTATTCATTACACACAGTGCACAATTCTAGAAGGCAGTGATGGAGGTTTGGTCACTGTGACTACGCAATGTGTAATAGCTTAAGATCTAGGAGACCAGACTGCACAGTTGAGGGATAAAATGACATAATAAGGTAGGCCCGCTCATTGTGATTGTGTAATGCATGGTTTAGGGAAGATTTAGCCACATGATTGCATAGTTGTGTAGGTTAGGGAGGCTGTGAGGCCATACTATTGGCTGAGACTGTGCAGTGCACAGTGGAGGATTGGCTAGAGAGAGAATTGTGTAGTTTTGAGGGATAAGAGGTAGAAAATGGGCACTATGACTACACAATGCACATTTCTAGGACGAAAGGGTTGCTGACTGGGGCTTGAGATTGTGCAATGCGCAATTTAGCGAGGCAAGTTGAAGAATGGTTGGTCAGGAAATAAAGACTTCATAAATTGACTAAGTGAGGGATCAGTGAGGCAAAGATGAAACCAAAACATTGCTTGAACATGGTCACACACTCATAAATGATCAACCATAGAATGATGAAACACTTAACACCCAAAATTAACATGTACCCATTGAAACGATAGCAAAATGACACTTACCTTCAAGTGCGACACTTGGGATACACTTTGTGACACAAGTGACGATGACAAAAAAAAATGCACAAAACTGTGTGAATGAGTCTAGTATAGGTCTCTATCATAAACAAGACCCATTAGTACCATAGTTTCATCTTAAATATGTGTTATAAATCTCTTTCACAAAGTGCGACACTTCCATTACCAAAAGACAACACTTGGGTTTTCTTCACAAAGGGACTTGAAAACTTAGAGAACGAGCATGGAATGTCTTTTATTACTAGAAACAATATCTCACATGGTTAAAGGAGGCTCCAAAGTTTTAATATAGGCCAGAATTTGGAGTGTGTTTGTTATGAATTAAAAATTATTAATTTAATTTATTTACTAGTTTATTAATATATATATATATATATATATTATAAAAAATTATTATAAAAATAAATAAATAAATATTAATTAATAAACTATTAAATAAATTAAATTAAGATAAGACATTCAATTAGTTTTGAAAATACATTAGTCCAAAGGACGTGTCTTTTTAGGCTCGTGGCTAGTCAACTCCTATAAAGGAGAACTTCCCTAGCCTTGTAAATATCATCATCGAATAATGACTATTAAATATATATATTGATTTACATTTAATGTGTAATTCATCTACAATTATAAGTGCTCACAAAAATGACTGCTTCAGTGGTATCAGAGCCGTCCGCTGCCTCCTCTACCGTCTACTGCCACATCTATCGTCCACCCTTCTCTGTTGTGATCCACCACATATCTCTCTGTTTTCCTTGCTGGTTTATCTATGTTCCACCAGTTCCACTATTTTGTTGTCCTATCCCACCCACGTTCTTCGACCACATGAATACTACCACTCCCAATGTTCCTCGACCACCTGCATTCGTGGAATAGTCAACCAGACTCGTTGCCCACTCCATCATGACACCACCCCTGGATACGCAGTTTTCGTTAACAAGAGTATAGTGGTTCGTGGTCCCAACCCTGGTCTGGTGTGCAACGCTGCTCGTCCACACTACAGTCAATTCATCGACCACGTGCCATCGATCACTCTGCGTAAATCCCTGTCGGCTGAGGGTCCCCATACATCACATCTCATATTTTGTCACGATTAATACGACTGATTTTTATATAAGGGTGATCGTTATATATAGTACAAGGTTAATATATAATAAGACAATAAAAATTACATTAATAGAGTTATCTTATAATAACATAATTAAATTAATTAAATTATTAAATTATTATATTTAAAAAAAAGGCTCTACTATAAAAAAGAAGAAAAAAATGGGGAATAATGACGATACAGAGAAATTTCAAGAACAACTCGACAGAATGTGCAAACGCCTTGATAATGTCAAAAGGAAGCAAGATTATTTCGGGAAGATTCAAGACCAAATGGCAGAGAATATCGTAGAAATAAAAAGCATGATGAGCTTGTTTATGGGAGGAGCCAATCCACCCTCTTGCACAAAAAGTCCTAAGACTTCGGAAGATGGAAATTTTCCAAGTTATGTATTCCCGATGTACGAGAAGTGTTACAGTCAAAGCTACCCTAAGGCCTTGGGTTGAGGGACCTAACAGAGCGGATGGCATGTCATCACAATAAGGAATCTAATTACCGGTTTTTATGCTTTAAACTAGAAAATGAGGATTGTGGACCTTGCCCGTTTATACTTCGTTTGAGGTCGATCCCGTAGGATGAAAACCCTCTGCTACTCCTTGTGCTCTAGAACCTCGAAATCAGTCAAGAACAAGCACAAAAACTAGTTGCAAGGCATATATGTCCTATATGTAGCATATTAGCATATAATATCATAAAGATAACATGAAATAAACTATTCAAGATTATTAAGCATGTATAAGAGACACATAACATTGAACATCAGGAGCGGGATGGTACTTCTTTTATTGATGACATGTATAGAAAATAGTGGAGAAATCACCTGAGATCTTCCATGGCCTTGAGAAAAACCATCCTCTGAATTTGTCCAGCCCTAGCCTCACAAAGCTTCTTCCATAAATGGTGCACAAAGGATGTCACATAGGATGAGGGTGATCATCACAAGGAAACAAGGGTTTCCTGAACCTGGGAAGTGCAAGAGGCACAGGGGAAATATCATACTTGATTAGGGCTATAACAGGCTATAATATCAATAATATTATCTCTCTCCTCCCTTAGGCCATTCCCTTGAGGTGTATTTATACTTCCTCAAATTAGTTTTTTCAGTTGTGGAACATTTAGGCCACGGGCTGTGGTAGTTAAGTTACAGGAAAAAATCGTAAGCCCTGCCTATTTAATAGTGATTTATATATATTTTTTAATATTTTAAATAGCATACGCGGGTCAGCTATGGATGGACCCACGTGTGCACATGGAAAAAACTGGGCAGAGTCGCGTATGGATTTTAAAATATTGTTTTTTTAGAAATGTGACAAAGTATGAATGGAAGGGCTACCTAAGGCCAATGCATAAGTAATCAAGTATATAGAGGCGATAAATGATGATATAACATATGCCCCCTAATATATGAGGTCAGAAGGGGTATATGATGGCCGAAATGTATTATGTGCATAGAAAGAACCTTGCGAGGACTAGAGAGGACTTCACCAAATTTCAGCCAGCCAAAAACCAGTGATATAAATCAGAAAGATAGCTCATGTATGAGGCAGGCATACCCATGCTCAGTGAAAGAAAAACATGTCCGCATATCAAGTATGGAGCGGATCCAATATGTATACAATTACAACTGAAATGTAAAGTACATAGTGAATCATCTTATCACTGCCCGAAAGTGTAAGTCAAAATCATGTCCAAGTATCACATATAAAAGACTGATCAATGATGCTGCATAGATATCTGATCACTGAAGTCACAAATGAATATCCAAGTACCAAATCATAAGTGGTGGAACAAATGGTACAACACGCAACTCGGGTGCCAACATATAAGATGTTGTTGTGATGAAACTGCAACATATAAGGGTGGATGGTGTCACCGGTAGAAAACTAAAGGAGCTACCAAAGTGAACCAAAGCATGTTGATGAAAACCCGAGGTCTTCATCGATCACCATGGGAATAAATGAGCTGAGGTCGACCATGTGAGAAATCATTTGATTACCGGTCATTGATTTATACCGTTAACAAATGCAAGACAACCCACTGATAAGGATAATGAGTGTCAAGGTGCCCCAGTACAATCTAACAAGTGTGAATAAATGAGTTGAATTCGAACACTTGAGAGAATCCATCAATCAGGAGACATTGATGTATTCTCACTGTCGATAGCGATGGATTATGCCACTGATGACTGCAAACCCTAAGGTACTGACAAAAGGACTCTAGACCTTATTCCCAGAGCAATGAGTCGGAGTCGATGGGAAAAGATGTGCTGGAAGGAAGGCATTAAGGCATCCCACATCAATCCAGTGCGAGTGTAACCCGCAGGCCAAGATTTGGAAGGAATCAGATGAAGCAAAGTGAAGTAACCAACCCAAAGTACATTTTTGGCATGCGCAAAATGTAGCTAGTGCACGACAGAAACTCTCTGAACCAACCAATAATGAAAGTTGAAAAAGAGGCAATATATCCACCGATAGGGTCAAATGGAAAACAAGGTACTTCATGAATCCCAGGTGTGATAATGTAAGATGAAGCCAAACACAAGGGAAACCACTCAATCAAAGACCCATGATGTTGATCAAATGTTGAGCACAAGGTCACCTATCAATGATGTAAATAGGGCCAGGGTGCGGCTCTAGGTTTACTCTCAGAGCAATATGTTGAATTCGATAAGAGACAAACCCACCAGCAAGAAGTCAATGGAGACCTTCTCAAACTAGCACGAGCAAGGACCAAATAGCTGATGTGATAGAACAAGATACTGAAAAACCGGGATGGCCGACTAAAAAATGAGTCAAGATACACCGCAGAAAGTCTGACTCAGGTTAACTTCCCCTGAACAAAAGCACAACTCATTTTAACTATGTCAACAAACGATAACTCTGTATAAGTTTGTCCAATTCTGGTCCATTTAGGTCCAAACGATAACTCTGTATAAGTTTGTTAGCAAATGAGTTATCGTTTGGACCCTCCACCAGAATGGACCTGAACAGGTCCATTCTGGTGATTTTGAGATTTTGAGGAGGCATAAACAAACCCTCCATATGATTGGAAAAGATAACCAACCAGGGGAGTATTGACTCGATAACAAGGTTATGGCTTCTCCTAAGTCAAAAACTAAAACCATCCCAAATGGAGAAAAGACTTAGCTTTTTTTGCTTTGTTCAAGGGTGACACAACTGACTCTGTAGCTACCATCAAGTATGGAAGTATTGTCTCATTCCCGCTCTTTTTCAAATATTTATTTTTTTGTATTTTTCATATTTCAAAGCCCAAAAAGGAATAAAAGAATGCCTATAGTACAAAGGATAGAACAAGTGTCGGTAAATAGATGCACTAGTTCTTGGGATAGGAACAATCCTATGCTCAATTCAAGGTGGCAAAAATTGGTAAGTGACACTCAAAGGAATGTTCCATCCATGGGTAAAGGTGTCAATTTGCGAAGGCTAAGTGATTTCACGGTTAACTTTGCAGAAATACATGGTAAAAGGATGGCTTAAACATGACTCCAAATGAAGCCGGCTAAAGGCCAAGATAAACAAGTGGTCAATATGCAATGCAACAATACAACTCGACAAGAAAATGGGAGCCTCTAAGGTATATGGCCAGAATAAAGATAGCGAAGAAGAAGAATGAAGCTTCAACACATAAGTCACGACGGGACTAAAGAGGACTCCCGAGCCTACACAGATTGCAGCATGGGCGACAAATGCTAGCAAGGAACTAACTAGGAACCCCATGTAAAGGATGTCTCTACCATTATATCATGATTTAAAAATTGGCGAGTGAAATTGGTTAAATAGTCAAAATATGATGGGGTCGACCCTATGTCAAGTTTTTAGAATGGAGGCTAGTATGCATAAGTGCAACAAAAAGTGAATTCCCTAACCTATATGCCAGTTTAGAATCAAATACCTGCCATGACAGGTCAATGGTCATGGATCCGAAGAAAAATTGGAAATATCTCAAAATCACCAGAATGGACCTGAAAATAACTTTTCCCAATACTTGCAAGCCAAAAGGTTAAATAGCCTTAAACAAATTCGAAAAATAGACACAAATGAAATTTGTGAAAAAATTTCAAATTTTGGGCATAAATAAGCATTTTTGACTCACATTTGGTCATTTGTGTTGAGCAGAATTGGAGAAAGAGCTCTGGAGCAAAAAAAACCCTTCTTGTGAATGGAGCAATTGTCCACCGAATTAATCCAAATTAGTTAGGTAAGCCTTATACTCAACTTGTTTGTCAATTTTATTGTCATTTCAAGCAAATTTTGGGATTTTGGACTGTAGGAATATATGTTTTTTTCTAAAACCCTCTGCGTATACATGGGTTTGTCATGAGGAAGTCGCATATAGACGCGACTGTGTCTGAACGAAGTCGCGTATGTGCAGAGCGGAATTCAAAAATTGATTTCTAATTGTTCAATTGATGAAATAATTCAGGATGACTATCATTTGGAGGGAAAAAGAGCATAGTGCTATAGATAATGAGGTTGTGCAAGAACATCAATCATTGGATATCCTTCGAGGATGCGGATTGTTGAAAATTTTCAAACTTCCAAATATGAAAACTAACACTCAATTGCTTGAGATGTTGGTTAATTATTGGGATCCGGATGAAGACTGCTTCATGATAGACCAGATGCCATTAAGAATTGAGCTGGAAGTCATCTATTTCATAACTGGACTTTCTCTAAGGGGAGAAGCAGTTGATTTGCATGGTAAGCCCATAGGAGGGCTTAATGTATATGACTATGTCCAGGTTTACTATGTTGATGGTGCAAAGAAGGTGGGGACACATATCCCAATAAAAGATGTATGAGACTTGTACATGAAAATCCTCCTTTTCACTATTGGTATAGTGGTGGGATCAACATCCCTCCACCAGGCCTCACAAACCCACATGAGTCTAGCAGTGGAGTGCTTGACCACGCTCTATGATTAGTGCACATCCTTATTGGCAAATCTGAAGAAACAACCGACTTCTATTTGGCAATCCAGAACAAAACATTTTGGATATGGAACAATTCTATTGACATTCTTCTTTGAGAGAGTCCTAGGGCTTCGACCCAAGATCATCTCAACCATCAGTAGCTCTTGTAATCCGCAGATAGCTAGATGGGTAGACTTGATGAAGAGACTGGGGGGAGGTGAGGTCCCTCGAACTACATGGGATGATCAGTTCTTCCAGTGGTGGGGAGAACAGGTCATCTCAGTAGAGGACTATCCCTATGCTGGGATGGATTTTAAAGCAGATCCAGATTTGGTTCTTCCACCTGGTGCAACATGGGGTGCAATTGGTAAGTTTGCACAATGATTTTTTGATTATACGATTTTTTTTTTTTTTTTTGAAATTATATGAAAATGAAAAATGTTTTTGATAGGACAGTATGACTTACAAAATTTTAATGATCATGATGCAGACATGGGATCGGTGAAACTTGAGGGTTTCCCAAGACATAGGCACCGCGGAAGAGAGGCGGATGATGCTAAAGACCCGGGAAGAACCCTCCATGCCATCCAGAGAAACTTGGAGAGTCTGACTCGCCAAGTACCCATGGCATCCATAGAGGATGTTATTGAGGCTATCCAAAGGTGAGTGGTAGGAGTACCATGGGACTGGGTGCGGTTTTTCCACCGCATAGCTACTGCCATTGTGTTCTTCCGGAACACCTATCCTGGGTAGGGCCCTCATGGATAGGTTTTTTATTTGATTGGATGACTGCATTATTTTTTGATGACAGACATGATCAGGCATAAGCCCTAATTTTGTAGGACATGATGGTCCAATTTTTGTATATTTTGAACACACTCTGATATATATATATATATATATATATATATATATATATATATATATATATTTTATATGATGTGATTGTCCCAAATGTACAATGATGAATGATGTTTTTGATATTTTTAGAGTATTGAGTGATTAATGTGCCAATCAAGTGCTTGATTAGCTAATTGAGTTTGCTAACCAATTATCGGGTCGAGGAATGTGAATGAATGTAATAAATTGAAATGAACATTGTAACAAACACACTCTAAAAAATAATCGTTGCAAAAATGAGTCTCTAACATGATAGGTGTTGTTTAATTGTGAAACCACCAGTTGTGAATCCAAGTAAACTACTAACGAATCAACACCAAGAGATATTACTCCGAGAGTAGGTTGACAGCTGCAGTGTATTCTGCCACATTGTTCAAAGTAGGACCAATGTACTTCATCACCAAGTACTTCAAACTTACCTCCTAGCCAAGCTAGAATCCAAGCCATGGTTTCCATATATGCCCCATTGGTCCTATAATCCCCTCTAAATGCCATGTCCCAAGACTACCAAAGAAAAATCCCTCAATTTGATGGAACAACTCACTACACTGCACAACATCATGTTAATAAAATGACAGACTAATTTGAATTTCATGAACTAGATGATGCAGATGTTCAAATGAGACATTTTGCTCAAACTTTAGCTGGTGATGTTAAGAAGTGGTTTAAAGGTTTGCCTGCTGGTAGTATTGTAGATTTAGTTGTTTTCCATAGGATGTTTCTTAATAGATGGGAGAAAAATAAGAATCCATTACAAATTTTGTCTGAATTTGAAAACATAAAAAGAGCACCAAATGAAACAGTTCAAGACTATTGTACAAGATATAACAATATTTAGAATGCAATCCCTGCTAATATTAAACCTCCTCCAGACTCTTCCCTTATCAAATTCCCTAATGGATTTGATACATATATGGTTTACCAACTAAGAGAGAGAAACCTAGAAACCTGAGAGCAGATGCAAAGTAATGTTGTAAGTGTAGAGGCAAACTTGTTAGCCAAGAAAGCTAGATTAAGAAATGAAAGAAGAGTGACAATAAAAGAGGAAACATCAACCTCAGATTTGAAAATAGATAACTTAGCAAAAACATTAGAAAGAATGACGGATAGGTTAGATAACATGGAAAGGAAGCCATAGTGGGATAACCAACAACAAGGACCTCAAATAAGAAATCCAAATTTCATGAAAAACACCAACACTGGTAAATCTAGAGAATTAGCACCTGATCAAACAATAAGACCACCTTCCAAGAGAACAATTGTTGGGTCATAAAAAGGTATCTTTTAAACACCTAATTAGCCTACATTAATCATCAATTCGAGAGCGACTTTTTATTTCAAGAGTGTACTCTGTCTGAGGTTGCAATTAACTAAGAGTAATGCTATGAAGATGTAGTACAGAATGTTAAATACAAGAGTAAACAGATGCTTGTAAAGAAATCTACTTACAGGAACATAAATGAAAATGCTTTGAAATCTTAACCACATCAATATGCAAACCATCAATCAGGGATACAGTAGCAGTAACTCTTTCCCTTAGAAATCGATGCAACTAAAATCACACTGAGGCAAGATAACCAATCTGGGAACTTGGAAGCAGTAACCAGTGTCCTCTACAGTTGGTGGTCTTGTTCTTAAAGCAATCGAAATGAAAGCAAACTCAATCTTCTTGCTGATGAAAATAACTGAAAGGAACTGCAAAGGCTAGAAAGGAACAGCAACTCGTAATTCCTATGCATTCACAACAACTTTAACTAATCTATCTACTAATCTGAAGCTATAAATCAGAAATAAACAATAAACAGAAATGGAACAGCAACATGAATTGAACAGCAATTATAATTCTAAGTGACTAATCTCTATACTCCAATCCTGTCAACAGCCAACAACAATCAATTATAACAAATCATGAACCAATAGAACAACAACTAGAATCGAATATAGAACAGCAAAGCTCTTATAACGATAGCAAGATAAATGAACAACGAATGTACTTCTTGCAAAGGATAAAATAGAAATGCAATTCGTTAATGAGTTTGTATTCAATCTAACAGCAGTCAATCAACTCTGTAATCGAAATAAACATTAAACACAACTTCACACAACAGTAAGCAAAGAGTAAAAATACAAACAGCAAGGTAATTCCACTAGAGCCGGGCCCTTAGCACCATTGAAATACTGCTGGGCTACTTCAGAACTTTAAGAGATAAAACGAAACGCGTGTTTGATATTAATCGAACATAAAGTATTACAGAGGTTGTTCTCTCAAAGCCAAGAGTTAATGAACATAATATTACAGAGGAAATGTCTGAATATAAGAACTTTTCCAACCCCCTGATCACTAAAGGACATTGCTTTATATATTAGATCCTGGCGGACAAGACAAGGAATAAGATGAGTTTGAACAGCGATCCCTCAGGATCGAAGGATCCTGAGGGATTCGCTTGCCTTCGTTTGGTTATCATCTTGTTTACTTTGACCGAGGTCGAGCTGTCCCCTACCTCTTTTTAGCAATTCGTTCAAATTTCCTTGTCTTTGGCTGGATGTGGTTCAACGCTGATGGAGCAGCAGTTACATTGATCTCAGCCTCGCCTTTGGTACAGCTGTCACTTCGTCTAATTCCTATTTTATCAAAAAAAGGCAACCTTAAGTCATCTTTTTACAATAAACATAAACCTTTCCAATTCTATCATAATTCTTATAATAAATTACCTTCCCAAGGTAAAAAGGAGTATGTCTATAGTAAAAGAATGAGAAAATACACAGTAATTTCATACCTTTTTCACTGCCCAACATACCCCCCTGCTTAATCTTTTTCATGTCCTTATGAAAACTATAGTTCACATGGAGAGCATTCAAAGAATAAGCCGGATAAGGTTTGTCATTAAAAGGCCTAAAACCATGCAGTGCAGCTAATTCCTCAAAAACATGCTCTGTCTGTCCTTTAGGGAGTTCGTAAATGGCTTTGTAGTCTGAAGCAGGATACCATGCAATAGGGCTTCGGAACCTACATCCTAGCCAGAATGGTCCTTCTTTTAATATGAGATTACTATAGGAAATCAAGCAGTCTGTAGCTAGCCCAAAGTTTCTATAATTAAATGGTTCCCTATTTTGTACATTCTGATTGAAGATTCTCCACCGGACCTTAACTGCTATATAAGCTTGGCTTCTAATGGATAAAAAATAATCTGTCCCATTCAAGATAACCAATTTGTGGATAGGCCCCAATGCTTGGATAACGCCTTCCTTTGTCATCAAAATTTTCTGCCTAGCCCAAAATTGAAGTGGGTCCTGAGGTTCACTCCTGACCCACAAATCTAATTCATTTTCCTGCCTTTGAAAAGCATTATAAGCTTTAATCCATTTTAATTGATTTAAAACAAAGGAAATAAATGTCTGATGTTGAACATCTCCCACAAAAGGGCTAGGGTTTGACTCACAATCATTTTCAAGTATTAGATTATGCAAATAAAATTCACACAAAAGGCGTTGTACTTTGATCCCATAAAGTTTGCAGCATGATACAAATTCATCTATAGTTTTTAGCTCTATGGATTTCCCTGCCCTAACTGCCTTAATCTTTAGCTATAAATATATTTCTAGTAAAAATAAAGCATAGTTTTTGGCAGGGCATCCACAGGCTAAGACATCAGTGTACAATGAGCAGAGAGTGTCCATTCGATTGTAGGCTAGTTTTAATTGGTTCATTACCTTGTCAGCCTTTTCTTCTGCTCTTCGACACTTTTCGTGAGCTTCAGCTTCTGCTTCATGAATAATCTTCATCTGTTGCTGCAACTCTTGATATCTCTTCCTTGGGACAGTGTCTTCTTCCAACCTTTTCCTTTCTATTCGGGCCTGTGCCAACTCCTCTTGGAGTCTGACTAGTGTCGGATCACTAAAAGTATGCTGACTACTAGCTTGCATGTTTTCACTTGAAGCAGGTCCCTCTGGAACAGCTTGTGTTAGAACAGCTGTTTGTTGTTTCGTATCTCCATAATTAGGCTCAGGTATGGCTTCTGTAACTTGAGGGTTCCTATTAGCGGTTTCTCTTTTTCAAAATTCGCTTGGTAGCTATGCTTCTTTTCTTGGGGGCTCGCTTAGGCATTTGTTTCATTCTCAGAACCCTAATGGTTTGCCTGAGCTGTTCTACGAGTTTATGAAGCTTCATTCGTTCCCTGCGAAGCTTTTCAATCTCAGTTACTTTCCTCCTCTTTTTTAATGGAACAGTTGTTCCTTTATCTGAGCCCGTTTGCTCGACAGGGTGTTGGTCCATATCAATCGTGCCTTCAGTTAAGTTCTCTTCTTGGTCTTCTGCTTGGGGTTATTCTTCCACATTGATATGCCCTTGGCTAAATTCTTCGGGAATCATATCCTCAGTTGACTCTGCAATCCCCTGAGGGCTTCCAAGTTGGGATATTACTTCGGTGTTCTCTTTTTCTTGTTCATTCCTTTCAGGGGAAGCAACCCTAGCTTCGCTAGGGTTTGCTATTTCATCCAGAATTTCTTCAACTGTATCTTTGTTGACTGCAGAGTGCTCCTGCAACTGATTAATATCATTGTTAAGGTCCAAAGCTATGAGGCTGCACATAGTCACTCATATTGGCCAGAATTTGGGCCAATTGGTCCTCCTGTAAAGGGTTTACGGTAGCATTTTCGGGAGGCTCTATTCCTTCTTTGTCGCTGCTATGATTGTCTTCATCCTCCTCGTAGGTATGATAGCTTCCTTATTCCTCATCCAAATATCGAATTTCTCCTTCAATTTCCTCTTCCTCAGTATTTCCTTCCTCTGCGCTAGATTGTTTCTCACCACTGGTGTGGTGACTTATTTCTTCTTCGTCTGAGTAGCGAATTTCTCCTTCCATTTCCTCTTCTTCATCAGTACGAGGACTTTCTCCCTCCAATTGTGGAGGCTGTTCATCCCCTGAGCTGTGAAATTCCAGGGGCTGGCTACTGCTGCCCAGAAGTCCTTCCATCATCCCCCTACTTCGTTTTGAACGGAGGAACTGTCTGTGAGTTTATGGCTCAGCTATTGAGCCAGCCATTCTCTTCCGTTTCGGGGCAGGTAAAGCTAACCCTCCGTCAATGGAGAATATCAACTCTTCCCAGCTGGTCTGTTGCTGGGTGAGGCTACGACTCACTATTAATCGAATTAGACAATGGTGGTTGACCACCATATCTGCACGTTGAGCTTTTCTTATACTACGAGCGATATCATGCAGCAAGGAATTTAAAAATGCAGGCAAATTGACAGTGCATTTCTGTTTTAATACAGCCAGTAACTTAAGGTGGCGAGGTCTTACCACGTCTTTCCTTCCGTCGCACGTTATATAGGCCTGCACTCTCTTGGCCAATTCCGTCCATGGTTCTCCCAATGATGTTGGCTGAACCCCTTTGCCTTTGAAAACCAATGTCTATCCGTCATCCTGAAAGATCTTCATGGCTTCTCGAAGCCTGAGCTTCTTCTGCATCCATATAGTTCCTTGTGCTGGTATGCCTGACACTTCTGCAATTATTTCATCGGATACAGCTATCTGTCTTCCTCTAACCATGGAGAACCCTTCTTGCAAGTTCTGTAAGAATTCGGTGGCCACTGCTTCATGAGGTTGTTGCATCCTCATGAAATATGTAATCCATCCTATTCTTTCCAAAATCTTTCGTGCAGCATCAGAAACGACCAACACCTGCGGCTCACTGCGAATTGGTCGTCCTCCCATCATCTCTACACTCTGTTAGTTCTTTCCAAACACACAGTGATCACAATGGAACAGCACAGCACGTTAAATTGGAATAATGTCGTTAAATTTTTGTTATTCCCTAAAATGCAGGGATTTAGTTCGCATACAAGTAAAGAAACATCGGGATTTGATCTTGCATGCAGACATCCGCGCCCCCCCTGATGGATAATAGGTCGTCCTCGACCGTCAATTGAGAGAGGTAAGCGTGGCACATCAGTAGTACAACAGGAAAAAGTAGGCATAATTATTATACATTCAATCAAATTATAGCAATTACTGAAATCAATGCGTGTGATAAATCGGTGATAGATATAAAATTGTTTTGTAATGATTCAAATATGAGGAGAAGGGAAAACTTAAGATAAACATAAGTACAAATGCGTTATTTACCACTTCAAACTAATATGATCGATTTGTAATTTTTTTCATGTATAATAGGTTCGAAATCAAAGGTTAAGGATTCATACTTTCATTTGATATTTAAATAGAGATACAGGAAAAAGGGTTGAATATGACTATTGATGTGTATAAATGTGACTCCAATACCATCAACAGAGCTCTGTTGCCCACAGGTGTCCATAACCTTGACAGAGTTTCTTTCTCACCCTTGGAACCATTTTCCTTTATTCATACTGAGGAAGTGCTTGTTAAATGTCATAACGGAGGCCATTGTGCTGGTTTGGTGGCCAGATAAATCACAATTCCATTCACCAGGAAGAAGTGAAAAGTGGACAGGCCGGCTCGTTATGAGACCTCCTGTTCCAAGGACTTCTTGATATTTTTAATTGTCCATTAGACCATATCCCTAGTTTGGTGGCCATGATGGGAATGCCACTTCACTGCCTTCCTTATGATCATGGTAGGCTGGCTCTTAATGAGACCCCCTATCCTCCATCTGCCAAATCATAAAATTATTAGTGGAACATATAAATATTTTTCTTTTTCATATAGCACATTCCTAATTATTTATAAAGGATGGCTCAACACTCCTTAAGAGTAGGGATGGTTGAATAAGTCTGAACATCTCAATAGAAAAGAATATGCCCTTATTCCTACTCCATAAATAAAAATCAAAGAAAGTTATAACATATGGGAAAGAACCAATCATGATAAGGATAATCGATCAGATTAATTCAATGGTAATAAAATAGCAAAATTGTGTTATTGATTATGTCCCTTTTTCCTGTTTTCTTATGATTACTAAACAATTTTCTAAAAAAATGACGATTTCTTTTGATTTGCTGATTACAGTAAGCTTTAATTTGTATGATTGTATATAAATAATAATTTGCCTTTAGAAGAGTCATCAGAAATTCTCAAAATGCTAATCTAAAACAAAAAACCAATCCACTCAAAAGGTGTTGTCCCTGAACAACAGGAATAATCATGAATCGCCGATTCCTTCCGAAAGGAACAGCAAAAACACTCTGTGGAACTATTCTTCCTTTCGAAAGGAACAGTAGAAGTGTTGTTCCTTTAGAAAGGAACAGCAAAACTCAAAACAACCGAAATAAATAGAGTTTTTGAAAAAAGAACAGAATTTCATGAAACAAACAATGAAAACTGAAATAAACAGAGATTTGAAAAAAAACGAATTCCTTAAAACAAATAATCCAAATAAATGAACAATCTTTATGTACAAAATTTAAAAAAGAAATGATTTAATAAACTGGTGCTGAGGAGGAGTTATCCCCTTCAGCGAGAATTTCCATGGTAGAATCTTCCCGTAACTGTTGGTAAAAGGATTCCCAGGTAAGCGGTCTATGATACAATCATACTCGATGACCGTTTACCTTAAAGGAATGCCCAGATCCATCAATGGTAGCTAATGAAATAGTGCCATTATTATGCACTTTTTGTATTTCATAAGGTCCAAGCCATCGTGTCTAGAGTTTCCCTGGAAAATCCTGAAACCTAGAATCATATAGGAGTGCCCAGTCTCCTTCGTGGAAGATCTTTTCTTTGATAAGGGCGTCATTCCATTTTGCTCTCTATTGTTGGATTAACGTTGTGTGCTGAAGAGCAGAGAGCCTAATTTCATCTAATTCATTAATTTGCTGTAGTCTTTTGGCCTGGGCTTCATTTAGATCTAGACCCACCTTTTGAGCTGTTCTTAATGTTTGAATTTCAAATTCTATTGGAAATATGGGTTCTTTTCCAAATACCAATTGATAGGGTGAATATCCCATAGTGGGTCTCCACGTTGTCTGGTATGCCCACAATGCTTCTGGCAATTTGTAGGCCCAATCTGGTCTGTGTGAGGCAACGTTTTTTGTCAATATAGATTCAATTACTTTGTTCGTGCTCTCGACTTGGCCATTGGACTGTGGGTGGTATGGAGTTGTAATCTTGTGCTGAATGTGGTAGTTTTGTAGTGTTTCAGCTAATTTATTACCTACAAACTGTGGTCCTCCTTCTGTGATTATGTCCCTTGGGAGGCCATATCGCACAAAGATTTGGAAAAGAAACTGTATTACAGAGTCCTCTGTAGCTTTTGAAAGTGCTTGTTGTGTAACCAGCTCCAAAAATAGAAGAAAAGAGATATTAACGCCTTAGAAATAAGCCACTTCGAGGGGGAAACCTCCAATACATTACATGAATGAACAATTCTTGGATGATACAATTTACAAAACCTCCTTTCTATATATAGGAGTCCATGGGGCCATAATGTAATCTTAGTGGGCCACAATGTAATCCTAGCCGACCTAACAATAATAATTTAAGGGCACAATAATAACAAAATGGGGGTTACAAGGGTACAATAATAACAATAAGGGGGTTACACTAACAACAATCAGGGACTATACTAGTAATATAGGCACCTAACATGCTCCTCTCCTTCAAAAAAGTGTTGTCCACAACGCTTGAGTAGCTCTGGGTGCTTCTGTATAAAATTCTCACCCTCCCATGTAGAATCTTCAGTGGGTAAGTTCTTCCACTTGATGAGATACTCTGAAATTGATCGATTCCGTAGCTGTCGAGTTCTTGTTTCCATGACCGCTTCAGGTTCCAATATGATTTTTCCTTCCTCATCAAGTGCTGGCAATATTGTTTGAACTGGAAGATTTTCACCTATAACCTTCTTTAAGCATGAAACATGGAAAACTGGATGCACTCGCAAAGAAGCAGGAAGCTCCAATTTGTACCAATCTTTTGCAACACCTTGTAAGGACCATAGTACTTTGGGGATAATTTATTATCCTTCTTAGCTTGCTTCAGGGACATTTGTTTGTATGGTTGTAGCCGTAAAAATACCCAATCTCCTACATCAAAACTTCTCTCGCTACGATGTTGATCTGCCTGTTGTTTCATTCGATTTTGTGCCAAATTCAGGCTATCCTTTAAGAGTTGGAGAACTTCTTGCTGATGCTCGATGTGATCTTCCACTGCTTGAACCTTCGAATTTTCCCTTAAAGATGATGTGATGGATGGTGGATGATATCCATAAAGTGCCATAAATGGGGTCACTTTTGCTGCAGTATGGAAGGAAGTGTTATACCACCATTCAGCAAGAGGTAACCACTTGACCCATTGTGTTTGTTTATCAGATACAAAACAACGAAGATATCCTTCCAAACATTTATTTACGATCTCAGTTTGACCATCAGATTGAGGATGATAAGATGAGCTATGAGCTAATTGAGTACCCAAACAAGAAATAACTCCGTCCAAAAATTTCCAGTAAAAATGGGATCTCTGTCGCTCACAATAACCCTTGGGCTTCCATGTAGCTTTTGAATTCTGTCCATAAATGTAGTAGCAATCGTACTTGCTTTAAATGGATGAGATAATGCACAAAAGTGTGCATACTTGGTAAGTCTATCAACTACCACCATGATGACACTCTTTCCTTCGGACTTAGGTAAACCTGTGATAAAATCCATTGAAATCTCCTCCCAAAATTGACTTGGAATGGATAAAGGTTGTAGAAGTCCCAGGGTCTTAATTGTCTCAACTTTATTCTGCTGGCAAATGAAACATTCCGCCAAAAACTTTTGAATATCAGATTTAAGGCCATCCCAAAAAAATTCTTTCTTCACCCCGTGGTAAGTTTTTAAAAATCCTGAGTGTCCTCCTAAAGGAGAAGTGTGCAATTCCAGAAGAATCTTTTGTTTTAGTTGGGAATTCTTACAAAGATATAAGCGATATTTGTACCATAAGGAATAATTTTTCCAACTAAATGTATCAGATGTACTAGGATCTTGCTGCAAATTTTGAATGAGTGTCCATACATCTTTGTCCTTATTCCATTCATCTCTTGCTTTGGTTATCCAATCTGGTTGGATAATAGAAATGGCACAAAGCAATGCTTCCACCTCTTCATTCTTTCTTGAGAGTGCATCTGCAACAACATTAAGCTTTCCTTTTTTGTAAATTATTTCAAAGTCATAACCCAACATCTTTGTGATCCATTTTTGCTGCTCTTCTGAAGATAGTCTTTGTTCCAAAAAGTGTTTAAGACTATCATGATCAGTTTTTACCTTGAAGTGTCTTCCCTTTAGGTAAGTTCTCCATTTCTTTAGTGCATGCAGTATTGCTAACATTTCCTTCTCATAAATAGGTTTCTGTAAATACTTTCCTTTGATTGGACGACTTTCAAAAGCAATGGGTCTTCCTTCCTGCATTAAAACAACACCAATTCCATTTCCCAAGGCATCACATTCCACAATAAAGGTTTTTGTGAAGTCTGGTGTAGCTAAGACCGGTGCTAGGCACATTGCCTCTTTAAGACGTTCAAAGGCCTTAGTTGCTTCAGGAGTCCATGAAAATGCATCTTTCTTCAATAATGTTGTTAGAGGTGCTGCTATTCTCCCATAATTATTAACAAACTTGCGATAATACCTCGTTAACCCGAGAAATCCTCGCAACTGCTTTATGGTTGTGGGGACTTTCCATTCCTTAATGGCTTTAATTTTGTTAGGGTCTACCTTAACACCCTTGTGAGATACAATATGACCCAGATATTCCACTTCTTGTACTCCAAAGAAACATTTGGATGTTTTTGCATATAATTGTTTCTCCTGCAATAGTTTGAGCACCATGTCAACATGTTCAACATGATCCTTCCAAGACCTACTATAGATTAGTATATCATCAAAAAATACCAGCACAAATTTTCTAAGGAAGGGTTTGAAAATGGAATTCATCAACCCTTGAAATATAGAAGGTGCATTGGTAAGGCCAAAAGGCATGACCAAAAATTCATAATGACCCTCATGAGTTCGAAATGCTGTTTTTGGAATATCTTCAGCCTTCATTCTAATTTGATGATATCCTGAACGAAGATCCAACTTGGTAAAATAAATTTCTCCATGTAATTCATCCAATAATTCATGAATCACAGGAATGGGAAATTTATCTTTAACGGTGAGCTTATTGAGCTCCCTATAATCCGGACACATTCGCCATGATCCATCCTTCTTGTGTACCAATACTACAGGAGCAGAGAAAGAACTTTGACTAGGTTGAATTATACCCGCCTCTAACATTTCTGCAATCATACGCTCAATTTCGCTCTTTTGGAAGTAAGGATATCTATAAGGCCTGATGTTTGGAGGAACACTTCCTGGAATTAAATGAATAGCATGATCATGATTACGAATAGGTGGGAGTCCTTTGGGAGTTTCAAACACCTTGGAATGATTGTCCAAGACTTGTTGGAGATCTGTAGAAATAGATCATTTTGATGTTGGAACATCTAGTGAGCATAATTGTGCAATTACACCTCGTTTTTCTTTCTTTAGAATCTTTGTCATGACATTAGAGCTTATTATCCTTCCAGGTTTCCTCGCAATACCCCGTAATTCGACTTCCTTTCATTCTGAAAAAAAAATTCAAGAAAAGTTCTTGAAAATTAAAAGCTACCGTCCCCAAAGATTGTAGCCATTGTACTCCTAGTACAACATCAGCACCTCCCATAGGAATGGCAAGCATTGGACTAGTCAATACATATTCCCCCATGGTTAGCTTGATATTATGGCATTTTCCAGAGCAATTTATAGTTCCTCCATTTGCAACCATCACTTGAAATTTTGGTGCTGGGTATAGGAAACAATTTAATTCCTTGGCTACCTTACAATGAATAAAATTATGGGTGCTACCTGAATCAATCAACACTATTACCTTTTTCTTCTTGATTTGTCCTTTTATCTTGAGAGTTTGAGGAGTGGTAATTCCTGCCAGTGCATTACACGATATGGTCGCATTCATTTCTTCCTCTTCTAGGGCTGGTTCCTGGTGTATATCCTCTTCTTGTTCATTTTCTTCTTCCTCTTCACAATCTATGTAAAATAATTTCTTCTCAGCACACTTATGACCTTTAGTGTATTTGCTATCACAACTGTAGCAAAGCCCTTTTGCTCTTTTTTTCTTCCAATTTTTGTGGTGTCAACCTTGTAGGTTGTGGAAATCTAGGCGTAGCAACACTTCCTTCTTTATAGAATTGAGTGGTAGGCTTCCTTGTCGCCATAATTTTACATTCAACTTTTCTTGCCAACCTCAATGCCTTCTCCAATGAATCAGGTTCCAAAACGCGAACTTCATGTTGGATGTTATCCTTTAAAGTGCCTAGGAAGAGATCAATCCTGTGTTCCTCTGTAAGATCAGTTACCCTTATATTCAATTTTTGGAAGTCCTCAATGTGCTTCCCCACTAAACCCTTTTGTTTGAGATTTATCAATTGGCTAAAGAAGGTGTTGCTCTTTGTATCCTCATAATGTGCTATCATTTCCTCCGTAAAAATTGACCAAGTGACAATTTTTTTAGGGGAGTAAAGCCATCGATACCATACACATGTATTTTGTTCTAAATGTAAAGTTGCAATGCGTACCTTTTGTGTGTTTTGCACGTTATGGAGATCAAAGTATTACTCCATCTGTAGTATCCATGTTACCGGATCCTTTCCATCAAACTTCCTCATCTCTATTTTTGGAATATGGTGGTTCTTCCCGCCAACATTAGAGTTTATGAAATCACGATTAACATTTATTTTTTTCTCATCATGAGTTTCTTCTACTATCTTTTCACCATTATGAAACATTTATTGTATCAACTTTGTCAAACGTTCTATGTCTGCTTTTAGATCATTCTTCATGTTTTCCATGTTGTCTTTCATGTCATCCATCTTAGCTTCCACGCCTTTCTTCAAAACTTCCACTTCATTTTTTGTTCCTCTTTGCGAGAGCGAAATTTGGTGCACTTGCTCTTGTAATTTTGATAGATCATGTTGCAATTCTTCATCTTCATGAGTCATAGTAGAGCCTTCTGAAGGCTTAATGGGTGTTGAATTATTTTTACGGGGCATATTTTATAACCCAATACTGATATCTATTCTACAATATGCCCTTGGAATCAATTCAAATTGATTCTTCAAACAAGACTTATGCAATTCAAAAAAAAAAAAAAAAAAAATACACACCTTTTTCTTGCTTTTGAGGAGCTCGATATTGAAATTGGATCATCTTTGTTATTGTAGCACTTCAATATTTGAATTTCAGTACCGACGTATCCCTAAGAATTCTATTTCTAATGTCACAGGTCTGACCTGATTTGGATTCTCCAAGACAAAGTTGTGTCCAATCTCCCACAATGACCTAATTATGGACTGGTTCAGTAGAGCGAACTTGTATGACTTGCCACGTGTCACTGTTTCATCCTTCAGCTCTGAAATTGATAGCCAAGAAACTACAGTTTGTGCACTTGCGACAAATTTTTGCGGCACTCCAATCCGATGCTCAAAGAGAGAGTTATGAATCTTTTCTCACGATCACCTCTTTGAGATGAAATTCGGGAGCCTGAAAAAGCACTACATTCCATAGATCATATATCCAAAAATGTTTTGAACCAAGCTCTAAAATTTTTTGACAAATTTCCTCAGGATTTCGGCTTCGCACCCTAAAAATTTCAGATTTTAAACCTTCGTAGGAAAAAAGTTATAGCGCAAATGCCACGATGACCTGTTTAGAAGCCTGAAAAAAGACCTAAATTCCACAGATCATATCTCCGAAACTATTGTGAACCAGGATTTGAAATTTTTAGATGATCTTCCTCAGGATTTCGGCTTCGCACCCTAAAAATTTCAGCTTTTGAAACTTCGTAGAAAAAAAGTTATAGCGAAAATTCCATGATGACCTGTTTCAAGCAGCGAAACCCTAGAATCCAAAGCTCTGATACCAAATGTTGTGTAACCAGCTCCAAAAATAGAAGAAAAGAGATATCGACGCCTTAGAAATAAGACACTTCGAGGGGGTAACCTCCAATACATTACATGAATGAACAATTCTTGGATGATACAATTTACAAAACCTCCTTTCTATATATAGGAGTCCATGGGGCCATAATGTAATCCTATTGGGCCACAATGTAATCCTAGCCGACCTAACAATAATAATTTAAGGGCACAATAATAACAAAATGGGGGTTACAAGGGTACAATAATAACAATAAGGGGGTTACACTAACAACAATAAGGGACTATACTAGTAATATAGGGACCTAACAGTGCCTCTGCTTCAACCCACTTAGTGACATATTCGGTTGCAACTAGGATGTATGTTTTTTGGTTTGAGGGAGAGCTAATAGGGCCAACGAAATCAAGCACCTAGCGTTCAAATGGTTCAATCACTAGTTGAGGGTTCAAAGGCATTTCATCAGACTGCCCAGGGCGACCTGCCCTTTGGCAGCTATCACAGGCCTGCACAAATTTTTTAGCATCTTTAAAGATGGTAGGCCAATAATAGCCTGTTCGTAAAACCTTATGGGCAGTTCTACAAAATGCAAAATGCCCGCCACATTTCCCATCATGGCATGCTTTCAAAATATCAGATACCTCGTCCTCCCGGACACATCTTCTTATTTGCATATCCCCCCCTGTGTGAAATAGGTAGCCCCCAATCCAAGAGAATCGGGTACTACGCTGTATTATATGTTTCGTTCATTAAGGGATAGATGTTTAGGTAATTTACCTATTTCCAAATAATTTGCTATATCAGCATACCATGGGGTTCTGACAGTAACAGCGAACAGATGTTCATATGGGAAGTGGTCTTCAACTGCTTCTGTATCTGTTGGCTTTGGCATTCTTGACAGAAAGTCAGCTACAGGGTTCTCTTTCCCAGGTCGATCTTTGATTGTAATGTCGAATTCCTACAATAAAATCAACCATCTGGTCACTCTTCCATTTGTAACAGGTTTATTTGCTAAAAATTTAATGGCAGAGTGATCAGTATATAGTACTACAGGATACCCAATTATATAATGTCTAAACTTATTTATAGCATGTACTATAGCTAAAAATTCTTTCTCAGTCACAGTATAATTTAATTCAGCAGGGGATAGATTTTTGCTAATGTAATAAATTGTATATGGCTTCTTGTCTTCCTCCTACCCAAGTACTGCTCCAATTGCTGTGTCTGAGGCATTGGATGAAATTTGGAATGGCAAATTCTAATTTGGGCGCCTCAGCACTGGGGTTGTTGAAACAAGCTTCTTCAGATCATTGAAGGCATTGTCACATTTATCTGTCCAAATGAAATCAACATTTCCAATTAGTGCATATAAAGGTGCAGCTATTCGAGAATAATGTTCTATAAATCTTCTATAGTAACCAAAAAATCCAAGAAATCTACATACCTCTGTTTGTGTGGTGGGTGTGGGTATTAACAAGATTATTTGAATTTTAGCTGGGTCCACTTGAATTCCAGCTGCTGATATGTAATTCCCTAAGATAACTCCTTTGGTCATCATCATATGACACTTTTCATTGCTTAAACAAAGCCTAGTGTCAATACATCTTTGCAATACTTTTTCTAGATTTTCCAATGCAGGCTCAAAATCATCCCCATATGGTGTGAAATCATCCATATATACTTCGAGGCCTTCATTTATTAAGTCTGCAAAGATGTTGAGAATGGCCCTTTGGAATGTAGCAGGGGCATTGCATAGGCCAAAAGGTAAGACTCGGTAGGAAAATGTCCCCCATGGACAGGTAAAAGTGGTTTTGTCTTGGTCTTCAGGGGCAATATGGATTTGCTTGTACCCACTGAAGCCATCAAGGAAAGAAAAGAATTTATTTCCTGCCAATGTGTCTAATACCTGGTCAATGAAAGGAAGGGGAAAGTGGTCTTCCTGTGTTGCCTTGTTAAGTTCACGATAATCTACACATATTCTCCACTTTCCGTTCTTTTTTGGTACCACTACTAATGGAGAGACCCACTTGCTATCATATATTGGGTAGATGAAATTAACATCCAATAGTTTTTGTAATTCAGTTTTCATAATATCTTTGAGGTGAGGGTTTAGTCTTCTTTGGGGTTGGCGAATAGGTCTTGCATCTTTTTCAATATATATGTGGTGTGTACACAATTGAGGGTCAATTCCTTTCATATCGGGGTAATCCCATGCAAAGGCTGCTTTGTAATTTCGTAATGATTGGACCAACTTCTCTTCTTGTTCAACAGTCAGATTTTTGTTAATGTTTAGAGTTTTTCCCTGCTCAATTTCTACAATCTTGCTATTGTACACAGAAGTAGTGGGTATTACTTGATCAGGAATGTCTTTCAAAAGATCTTCTTCTTCTTTATTATCAAATGCTGCCTTGATCATGTGACATTGTAAATAGGATCTGGTTTGTGGTTTATTAATAAAATTATTAATGATATCATCCTCTGTTTGATCTTTAAAATCAAGAGCATTTTCTATAGTTAGAGGTGATCTCATATTTTCCATAAGATATGATACCGGTTGTTTTTTTGTTTTGATTATTGATAGACTTGGCTGGGCTGGGGGATATAAAGCTAAATTCTTGACATGTTTCCCCTTGTTATTGTCATGTTGCGTTGTCAGCATCCAATATAAGCATCGGCAGTTGCCAACCAAGGTCTACCTAAGATTAACGGGTGTCCTTCTAGCTGATTCTTTGGATTGATAACCAGGAAGTCAATAGGGTATTCCTAGGAATCTACAGATACCATTACATCTTGTAATGTACCTTCTGGTTTGACTACCGATCGGTCAGCCAATTCCAATAAGGTTGTTGTTGGTTCTAGCGATGTAATGCCAAGTTTTTTACAGGTGGTGGTTGTTAGGATATTGATTGCTGCTCCCAAATCAACTAAGGCATTTGGAAACAATTTCCCATGGATTTGCACTGTCACTATAGGATTTCCTGGATCTTCATATTTTACAGGTGTTTCCATTCTTGATAATAAGTCAGATAAAGTACCGACTATTTGGACAGTTGGATTGGTGGTTGTTCTCCTCTTTGGCTTCTTTATGCATAATTCCTTAATGGTTTTTACATATATAGGAATGTCTTGGATGGGTTGGAGGAGAGGGATTTTTATACACAAATTTTTTAATTCTCCCAGAAGATCCAAATTAGGGTGTTCTAATGGGCGCGGTATGATTAATCGTTCTGGGAATGGTGGAGAGGAAGTTGTTACTTGTTGTTGTTGATTTTGTTGTTGAACCTCCTTCTCTTTCTGTAATGTTTGTTCTACAGGTAACAAATCTTCAATATGAACATTATTGTTTCTCTCTGTTTCTACTATGCGCCCAGACCTTAATTGAAGGTCATTGCACTCCCTCAATTTAGTTTTTAATTATGGGGGTTCCATTATTTGGACAGACTGAAATGGCCTATTGTTTGGGTTTGGGTTGGGTTGGGCTGGGAGTTGTGGTCTTAAGTTGGTCTGGGGGTTTGTATAGGGAGCTGGCAGTGTAGGTTGAGAGAGAGGGATTGATCCAGCTGGCTGATTTGTAGGTCTTTTCCAGTTTGACTGTCAGGCCTGACTCTGCGAAGTAGAGGGGGACCATTGTGTAGGATAGTTAGTATTTTTCCAAAATGGTGGGCAGAAAGGAAAGTTAGGCCAATTATTTTGGTTTGTTTTATTTGGCCAAGATGTTGTAGGGAATGGATGTTGTGACCAATTGGGGAAAGGTGGTTGATTCTGCCACATTCCACTATATTGTTGAGCATTATATTGAGGAGGCTGAAAAGAAGAAAATGGATCAGTTGGCATACCTGATTGTCATGGCTGCCATTGTCGGTGTTGATTAAGGAAACATACCACTTCTGATTCTTCTTCTGCCTACTTATAAACTGCTTTTAGGCTAGGAAGTGAAGGACATCCTTTTGTAGGGTGATCTTTTGTGCAAATGGCGCAGACTTTGATCACAACCAACGGGCACTCTTTGTGGCTGTGTTTCTTCTTGCATCTGGGACAGAATATCGCCAAATTTTGCTCTGCTTCTGCTTGCTTTTGTTTGGCTTGCATAATGTCGAATTGCGTTGTTAGAGTCCCAAGTATATTTGTCTTAAAATCTTCTAGCAGATTTACAATCTCTGCACGAGTCACTCCTTCATTAGAGGTCTTATTTTCTCTTGTAATAATATCACCCTCTACTGATTTTAGCCTTGTGTTGCCCCTCGAACTCCTGATACACAAATCAATGATGTTAGGATAACTTTCCTGATATATATCACCTTTTCCCATAATATTCAATGTTTCAACCCATTGATCTTTCATTCCCCCAATTAATGTGGTTTCAAAACATTATCAGGTAAGGGTAAAGATGCATAAGGAGATCTCTGAAGATTGTATTAAAACCGTTCCACATATTCTTCCAAGGTTTCATTTGGTTTTGTTGTCATTTGGAATATTTCATCTTTTAGTTCCCGAGACCTGCAATAATCTTGATACTTCTTTAAAAATGCAGCTTTCATCTGATCCCAATCAGTTATGACACCCCCACCTAATCCCATAAACCATCGTAAGGCTTCTCCTTTTAATGTTGAAGGGAATAGTTTTAATTTTTGGGGATCGGTGGTATAATCATATCCCCTACATAACACATCAAATTCAAACAAAAACGCATCTGAATATTCTGATGTTAAGCCATGAAATGTGGGAATATGTTGAAGGGGAATGGCCTTCATAGGCGCATTGACTGCAGTATATACTATAGGATATTGCAGCATAGAGGTTTGCTGGGGTGTCTGCTGGTTCTGATTTTGGTTTTGGGCCATTTGGTCAAAAATGTGCCAATATCCTTATGGGATCTCCAAGGAATTTCTAGGCTAACTAGTAGGGACAGGAATGGCGTTGACAACACTCCCCTTATCTGGAATAATGAGTATTCCTTGTTGACCTACTTTTTGAGGTGATTCAGGACCTTGGTTTTGAATAAGTTTAATAGCACTTCCCTTATCTGGACTGCTTATTGTTTGGGCTATTTCAATAGGAGATGTTGGGTCTCCTGTTTCTCCTGTTTCCCCTTCTCCTTCTCGGAGATTACTAGAGTTCCCTTCTTGAGGGGAAATTATGCAGGGATTCTCAATTTCTTGGGAATCTTGCTCAATTCCCTCTGTTTGACTGTGTATCTCAGCAAAGACTTCAGATGGTGACTCTGTAGCCTGAAGGGAACTAGTAGGCTGTCTAGAGATAGCTTTTCTAAATCCTACTGATGGCTAAGATTCAGTTCTTTTAAGGATTTCTTCAATAAAAGTTGTCCACCCAAGAGTCACCGGTCCCTTAGGTTTTTCAATTTTAGGAGGAATTTTGCTTTTCTTAGTTGATCTATTCATTCAAGAAAACAAACCTTCATTCCTACCTAAAGAAAGAAGCTTACCTACTTCTGCTATGAAGTAGGCTGCAAGCAAGTGTGTTTCTTGCCCAGTGCGCAGGTTCTTACCTTCCGTCTTTCATACCCAATTCTTCGCAAGTAGAAGAAAATCAGTTGTGCATCACTCCTTTGAAATGGCATACACTCTCCCCGACAACGGTGCCAAAATGTTGGGTCATAAAAAGGTATCTTTTAAACACCTAATTAGCCTACATTAATCATCAATCTGGGAGCGACTTTTTATTTCAAGAGTGTACTCTGTCTGAGGCTGCAATTAACTAAGAGTAATGCTATGAAGATGTAGTACCAAATGTTAAATACAAGAGTAAACAGATGCTTGTAAAGAAATCTACTTACAGGAACATAAATGAAAATGCTTTGAAATATTAACTACATCAATCTGCAAACCATCCATTAGGAATACAGTAGCAGTAACTCTTTCCCTTAAAAATCAATGCAACTGAAATCACATTGAGGAAAGATAGCCAATCTGGGAACTTGGAAGCAGTAACCAGTGTCCTCTACAGTTGGTGGTCTTGTTCTTAAAGCAATCGAAATGAAAGCAAACTCAATCTTCTTGCTAATGAAAATAACTGAAAGGAACTGCAAAGGCTACAAAGGAACAACAACTCGTAATTCCTATGCATTCACAGCAACTGTAACTAATCTATCTGCTAATCTGAAGCTATAAATCAGAAATAAACAATAAACAGAAATGGAACAACAACATGAATTGAACAACAATTATAATTCTAAGCGACTAATCTCTATACTCCAATCCTGTCAACAGCCAACAACAATCAATTATAACAAATCATGAACCAATAGAACATCAACTAGAATCGAATATAGAACAGCAAAGCTCTTATAACGATAGCAAGATAAATGAACAGCGAATGTACTTCTTGCAAAGGATAAAATAGCAATGCAATTCGTTAATGAGTCTGTATTCAATCTAACAGTAGTCAATCAACTCTGTAATCGAAATAAACATTAAACACAACTTCACACAACAGTAAGAAAAGAGTAAAAATACAAACAACAAGGTAATTCCACCAGAGCCAGGCCCTTAGCGCCAGTGAAATACTGCTGGGCTACTTCAGAACTTTAAGAGATAAAACGAAATGCGTGTTTGATATTAATCGAACATAAAGAATTACATAGGTTGTTCTCTCAAAGGCGAGAGTTAATGAACATAATATTACAGAGGAAATGTCTGAATATAAGAACTTTTCCGACCCCTGATCACTAAAGGACATTGCTTTATATATTAGATCCTAACAGACATGACAAGGAATAAGATGAGTTTGAACAGCGATCCCTCAGGATCGAAGGATCCTGAGGGATTCGCTCACCTTCATTTGGTTATCATCTTGTTTACTTTGACTGAGGCCGAGCTGTCCCCTGCCTCTTTTTAGCAATTCGTTCAGATTTCCTTGTCTTTGGCTGGATGTGGTTCAACACTGATGGAGCAGTAGTTACATTGATCTCAGCCTCGCCTTTGGTACAGCTGTTCACTTCGTCTAATTCCTGTTTTATAAAAAAAAAGCAACCTTAAGTCATCTTTTTACAATAAACATAAACCTTTCCAATTCTATCATAATTCTTATAATAAATTACCTTCCCAAGGTAAAAAGGAGTATGTCTATAGTAAAAGAATGAGAAAATACACAGTAATTTCATACATTTTTCACTGCCCAACAACTATGTTGAAATTTCTCCCCAAAATGAAAATGATGAAGACACTCAGATCAATATAATGGGCATTAATAATGATAACACCATTTTTCTTACACAATAAGAACAGGATTTATATGAATTACAACAGCTACAATTAGATTCTGGCAAGTCTTTTGATTACAAGCAAGGTTATGAGTTTGCAATTAATGAAATTCATAAGCAATATAACATTAGGAGCAAGAAAAACGTAGAAACCCCTACTGAGAAAACTGCCCAAACTCAAACAAAGAAAATAGTAGAGGCTCCTACAGCTAAATTTTTGCAAATTCTTCCTAGGGAAACCCAGCAAAACCCTAGCTCAACTCAGAAGAATTCAAATCCTAATCAGAAATTTTCAAGTCCCAAAATTACACCCAATACTAAAATTGTTGACATTACAGATATTGATGTTCAAACTTCAGTTGATCCTCAAAAACATGTTGCTGCTAAGACAATAAATTCTGTTAAAACAACAATTTCAGATCCAAAAACATCTGTTGCTGATCCAAAATTAGCAAATCCTAAAATAGTTGTTTCCAAAACAGTTGTTGAAACCACAAAACATGCCAAAACTTCCACTGCATCTCAAACTGTCCTTGAAAAGAAAATTAAAAGAAGTAAAGTAGTGGAAACACAAACAGAAAATGAAAGATGAACTGTAGAAAAAGAAGATAAACATACCCAAATTACAGTTACAAAATAAGAAATAATTCAGTTAGGAAAATCACAAGCACCATTCAACATCCATGCTGAAATTTCCAAACTGAAGATACCAATTCCTTTAACAGAATTGGTTAAACATGATATATACAAATCACATATCACTGAGACTTTAAATATGAATCATGGAGAAGACTCTGTAAATTTAAGTGATGATCAACCAGAACTAATCTTTGGTCCTGAAGTTAATGGAAAACACCAAGATGGAGGAGTTCTTCCTTTCTACATTAGCTTGACTATTCATGATCATATTTTACATAATGCAATGCTAGATTCAGGTGCCTCACATAAGTTAATGCCAAAAGCAATAATGGAAACCTTGAATTTAGACATCACTAGACCTTATAAAGATCTCTTCTCATTTGATTCCAGTAA